>OY728146.1:305410300-306801967 GCA_963277665.1 Viscum album
AAAACTTAAATTTATGTTTATTTACATGTCAGTTATATGATATTTCTTTAATGGGATTTATGTTTAAAAAATTACCAAATCTGTAAAAAAATTATCAATTTTTCTTTAGGGAGACTCATATATTGTTATGAACCTAAGCTCATTTTAAATATGTATATAATTACATTTTTTATATTATATAATGAATATATATTTTTTAATTATATTTTAATCATCATGTACTTTCATTCTCTTACATTAAGATTATCATCCCATGTAACCAAGTGGTATGTAGTTTTCAAAAAAATCTCATCTTTTTCATGATTGTTAATGATTATGTGTCTTTGATGAAATATTGTGATAAATCTATCTCAAATACTAATTAGTTTCCTTATACTATATTTTTCAAGATATATTCATGTATTAGTATCATTTTTTCCACTCTTCAGTACTTCATATAAGTATGAATTCTTTTAATAAAATATGATCTTACCCCTATCTTGGTTTTAAAATCTATGTTCCTTAATAACCCTGATTTCCAAAAAGAGATTTAAAGTATATAATAATAAAATAATATGATAACTAAAATATATTTTTACCTTTTTTTATTTTTACAATATTAAAAAAAGAATATTCATGTCATTTTCTAGTTAAGGTAGTTTTCAAAAGTTTTTAGCATGAAAAAGGAGTATTATTTTTACCACATACGACATGTATATATTTAGCAACCATAATTTCATTGAATATTCCATTACATGTTTAAAAGGTTAATTATTAAGAAAATGTTTTAATATTCAATTTTTAATGGAAAATATTTTATAAATTTTATATTCTTAAAAAAAATTCAATGTTTTCAGGATTTCATTATAAGTTTTCAAAGTATTTTTCAAGGAAAGTATTATTCTTAAGGTTATTAAAATTATAATATTTGATTTATGTGAAATGGTTTTATAAACACTTCTAAGATCCATTTATAGGATCTCAATAAAAATGGTTTTGAAAATTTTTTCAAGAACTCCTTATGTGTTTTCGAAGAAAATGTTACCAAAATGTTTTTAAAGACTTTTTTCTATGATTTTAATCATATTTTAATGAAAATTATGTTCAAAATAATTTTATTTTTTAAAGATACATTTTCAAATAATAAAGGATATTTTCCTCATGAAATGTTTTTGAAAGATATTTCAAATTATTTTCCATTTAATATGGCATCCATTTATGTTAATCATCCCCCTATAGAAAATTATATAAAGGTTCCATTTATATATTTTATATCAATGGGTTATGCTTAATTTCATGGTATTTATGAAACTCATTTATCTTCCATGTGTTATATTCTTAAGAAATTCATTTCACTTTAATGGTTTATGGTTTGATGAAATGATTATGAAACCTCTCCCTTTTCCACTAGTTAATATGTGATTAAATTTTTATAACACCCATTTCATTTCATGTGTTATGATATCATAATTTATGATCTTTTGGAACACGTATATATGATTTCATTATTTGATTGATGGGATATATATCTCCCTCCAATTTAATGGATAAAGATTTATATCTCCTGAGATATACTAAGATTGTCTTGGGAGTGATCCTTGACTACTATGAGGGGCATGGTAGAGAACCATGACTACTAAGATGATATAGGGACTGAACCCATAATATTAATATGCTCTTCTAAGTGATTCTTCAGCTACTATGGAAATAAATATATGACTATTTTCTTTCTAGGATTCCATTGTTTATTCATATATTTTGTTTTCATGTATTATTTCATTTATTTAATTTTTATTAATGTCTTATAAACTTCTAATATTTATGCAATTATTCATGATTATGATCTTTGAAATGCAGGGTATGAACTCTTATTTTCATGATCATGTTATTATATCCAATTTTCATTTTTATTCTTACATGACTCCATTTTTTATAGTTACTGAGCATACGAGCTCACACATTTTTATGTTTCCTTCCCATTTTTGTGTATAATGTTTTATATAGAAGTAAAATAGGGGAGATCATTATGGGATATTTTGAAGATCATTAATTGGGATATAAGATTTTGTTTCCATGTTTTCAAAGACACAAATCTATTATGGTCCTTGGGCATGTATTTTTTTAATGTACCAAATATTTATTTAATATAATGTTATATCCACATATGTTAAGACTGAGTCATTAAACAAAATGAACAAAACATCTTAGTATTAAAAGATAAAAGAACTAAACACTAAGAAAAAAAATAAAATATAGACCTAGAATAATAAAAGTGGTAAAAAAAATATAGATAAATAAAATCTTATGATCAGACGCACCACTATGTATTAATAATATACTTCATTTCTTATAATTATCCAAACAATGAACTTGAACAAAAAGAAAAATTGGTATCCCATTATAACATGAAATAGAGTAAAAAATATAAAAAATTTGATAAAAAATTCCATATAGGTATCCTCCCCAAACCCCACTAATACTATTTAAATGTAAATCCTTTTAGTCAATATTTGAATATACTATTAAAGGATTAAATTTTTTATGTTAATTTTAAAATTATTCACATTTTGTCATTTTTAATCATTTTAACCAATGTGATCATCTTACTTTTTACAATATAATAATTTCAAAACATCAAAATATGTAATAGATATAAAAAAATTAAATATTTTTAAAATCATATGTTAAAAATTAGTTTGAAAATAAACAAAATATACCTCACATTCAATTAGAATTTTTATGTTCTACCAATCAGACTATTGGGAGATAAGTTTATATAATAAAAAAGGAACTTCCAATAAAAATCCCAACTGTTCCAAAAAAAACTAGCTGCCATATTTACATTATTATAAGTAAAAAATTCCTTGAAAAAAATATCTAATAATAATAGAGGCACCTAAATAATGAAATAATGAATAATATTAATCAATAATATTATTCCCTTAAATAAAAATTAAATTTCTAAACATGATTGATATTATCAAAAAGATTATGGGAAAATAGATAGTAAAACAAATCATGGGAGTAATCCTAGGTAATCCTAGTTCATGAAAAACTATAATCCTCAAAAAAATCTTATGATCAATTAGTCTAGAATAATTATATACATGAACCACTAAATAGATCTTACCTTTTTCCAACAACATGGTGTTTCACATCCAACTAAACCACATCCAACCAACCACTAAAGAGTGTGTGTAATAGAATATTGGTTTTTTGATTCCAATCTAATAGCACCAAGACCTCTCAAACAAGTGAAATATGTTTAGTAAGTGTTTCATAATCCAAACGGGTACATAATTATAGTCTTCCAAACCTAGAATCCCAAGGTTCCTAGTATTAACTCATCATAATTGAGTACTATAAATCAAAATATATATCTAATATACATAAATAACATACCAATAATACCCTATTACATATTCTCAAAGACACCCCTTACTAAATCATAAAAATAAAAAAACATAATTTAACCCATGGAAACATAACCTTATATAAAATAAACAATCTCAATCCCAACTGTGCTGGAATTTTCTTACAATATGTTTTTTAATTTATTTTTGAAAACTAAAATATAAATATATTTCTTGAAAAATAAACATTTAAAATTACATAGAAATCCCATACAAACATTAGAAAAAAATTTAAATGTCACCCTACCACATTTAAATAATTGTTCAAAAAAATATCAAGAAAACATATAAAATAATATTTCAAATACATGTCTATTCAATAAACACAAATACAAACACCAACTCGATAACAGAAAACCATAAATATCAAGAAAATAAATGAATATATATATTGAGAAAGAAAAATAGAAATATACCATTCCATTTTTAGTTTAAAGTATTTTGAAAATAATATGATCCCATTATTAGAAAACATTAAGAACTAAACACCCATTTTTAAGTGATTTCTCTATGGAAGGATCTATTAGGGAATATTAGTAAACCCTTGAAATTTATAATTTATTTAAAAATATATTATAAGTGATCAAAGGTATGAATTCATAATATAAATTCATAATAAATTAAAATGATTACTCTTAAAACAAATAATAAATTATGGATTTAATTTTAATATAGTTATTCATGCACCACCTACCTTAAATATGATGAACTCGCATCCCGGGTGTTATTATACCACCGAGAGGTGAAGCTAATAGAATCCCTAATAATTAAACATTTAATATCTAATATCTAAAATAGAAAAAATTAAATTTATTTGAATTTAAAAAAATTAACTCATTATATATAGAAGAAAATGTCAGGATTTCCTTTTTATCATAGAGATAAATTCAACAACCCCAGTAGAGGATTTATCTGATTAGTATATTTGAAAATATTGAATATATTTGTATAGAAAAAAAATATAGAATATTAGTGAGAGAAAGGAATATGACAATGTGGGATTATAATGAGAAAGAGATCATGCCTCTATGTTATAACCCCCACCCATTTTCTTTTTTTATTGTTTTTTAATCAATTTTGTTTTCATTATTTAAATTATATTTTCACACTTATTTTATAAAAAAACACATCCCATACTCATACACCTCCCACATTTTTTTGGACCCCCTTTATCCGGGAAAAAACCCTCCCCCAATACTATTTATCTATTATTTATTCTTATTTATATTAATAAATTATTATTACTTTTATGAACCATTTTATGTTTTAATATATGACTTGAATCTCATCATACTAAAGAAAAACAATAACATTTATAAAATTAAATGAAAAGAAAAAAAAATTAAACACACTCATTTATTTTCATTGTTAACCAAATTAATTAAATTCAAAATATTAATAATAATGATAATAATAATAATGATGATGATATCATCACATTATTATTATCACCAAGTTAATAATAATTTTTCAAAAATAGTATCTATATATATATATATATTTTTTAATATATATATTTGTATATCTATATATATTATGTTATATATATATATAATGAATTGATATTTCATCATTTTTCCTTTTTCAAGAAAAAATAAAAATAAAAAAACATTATCATTGTTATTATAATCCCAAATAATACTAAAACATAATTATATTTCAATTATAAATTAAAATACTCTTTTTTTTTAAAAAAATAACTCAATAATATTTTCCAAGACAATCACAAACCCATTATTATGTCATTTATTACACAAAAGAAAAATGATCCCTAGTAAGAGAACCCTAGTTCTATACATTAGAGAACCAATTTAACTAATTTAAATGTAAATATAAAAGTATCATGAAATAAGTATGGATTATTAGAAAAAAATTAAATATTAAGGTATATGTGATATTATATCATAAAAAGATATAATAAGTAGTCATATTATTCTCATAATTCTATTTATATTAACCCTTGGTATTTAAATTCATACATTAATCACTAAAAACCACTTTTATTATGGTCATGTATTCTGATTAATTTCATTATTAGTTAAATAAAAACTATACATATTTAATCATACTCATACAATTTTCATACATGAATCCAAGTACCTAGTAAATGTATTAAAAATAAACACACCACCAACACACAATGATCATGCATGATTAATGGAGAAATGATATAGATGAAAAATTGAATGTAAAAACGCAAAAAAATTAATATTCAAACAAAAAATTAAATATTAAATCACCCTTCATTAAAAATCTAGGTAGAATGAAAATAAAAATCACATGTTTTGACATGAACTGAATGATTCATCTATGTTAGGAAAGGGACTGTTTAATAAAAGTTCTAAGCTAATTATTATTCACAATATTCAATCCATTGGATCCCCAAAAAGATCTCCTTAAATTAGGTATTGTGTTGATAAAAAATTCCATGTCAGGGAAATCATTTTAATATAAAATATGTAAATTATATTCATTATATCTACCACACAATTAAAAATCATTCTCTACCACATAACATTTTAATATTGGCTAATTACCAAAAATAGTGTCTATAAAAATTCATCAAACGTATACCAAATGTATCCCCTCATAATTAGAAGTGTTCCCACTTTTATATGATATATTATAATATTTAATAATCTTTTTTAATTAGATTTATAACACTAAATAGTTGAAAACACTACAATGGGTATGAATGAGGCGAGGAAAATAATTTCCACTTACCATTGAAATGTGAAGGTACACAAAAATGTGTTGAAAAAATCAGAACTCTTTAGATATAGCCCTGATTGATAATAAATTTGAACCACATCCCATTAGTATCTGAAGAAAGGTTCTCAATCTAATAAATAAATATGGAAAACCAAAAATCCTAATTTTTTATCCCATTGGTCACCATTATTATATCAAACTATAGTGTAATGGAAGACATAATATTATAATGGGTATATATCAAGTCCTCTAACAATACTACATGTTTTTGGTATAAATTATATTATGATTTCAAAAATTGTATAAATGTAATCATCTTATATTGGCAATGGTTGTGTCTCGATCATTTTACATCTTAATTTTTTGAATTTAATGTTCATTAAAATATGAAACAACCCACTAGTATATTCATTCAGATCTAAATTCATATAATTTTTTAGACAAGGTGATTCAGTGAATGGTGTCCCATTGTGGTGGGAATTTACAGTGTGTCACTATATGTCTAGTTTAAATCCTTTCTAAATGAGTTTCGATATCATATCATAGTAACTGCTTATATATAATAAAATTATTTCTGAAATATTGTTATGAAATTATGAATGTAATCTTAATTGTACAAAATAATATTCTATAGATAATAAAATTCATCTTATATCAGACTATTTCCCCAACAGATCTTATCTTAATAAGAATGTTAATTCCTACAACCGTTCATGATTATTTCATGGTGTTAACCTTAAATAAGATGATTACCTATACTTATCCTATTATATCATATTTTCACCCTAGGATTTGTTTTTTTTCATCATGATGCATCATTCTTACACAGTTCTTGCCTTACATTGATGATTTTATAATTAGGTTATACTCTTGTATCACCCATGGTTTAATTCTATTAAAATGAATGTTAGTGGAACAATAAGTGTTGAAGTGTGATGCACTATATTTTCCAAAATGGGCCTTGAAACCACTTTTAACTCATTATAATTTAAAATCATTCTATGTAATATTAAAAAATTAATTTAGACTTGACAAACCTTATTTTTAATGAAAACACAAATGAAATAAAATGAATATTTTTTAGTTTTCAATTCAGACAACACATTATCTTTAGATATCCTCAAAATAGATCTCCATTTCATAAAAAATAAAATCAATCATATCTTGGATTTAATCATAATTTTCAATAAAATTAAAAAATATTAATGGGGAATAAACTCTATGCATTATAAAAAATATATTTCAAACACCACATGTTTTATGAAGATCAATCAAACTTTTATTTGTTTCCATTAAATTTCATAGACTTCTTTTCACTTCCACTAACAAATTAAAAATTATTATAAATACTCATACATAAATGTGGTCAAATATAATAAAATATATTTATCTCATCACTAAAAATCAATTTTATGTTCCATTTTAGTGTATATGATGTTTATATAATCTATAAGTACCTTTAGTATTTTGGGCCATGAGGTTTCCCCTAAAAAATAAAGGGCATTATCCATTAAAATCAAATAAAAATATATGGACTTTGATCCATTTCATGAATCCATGTCTATACACTATATCTATAAGAATTCAAGTTATCTAGATATATATTTAGAAATAAAAACACACCAGTGAAGATGAAATTAATTATGTGTACAATGTCATTGAGGATAAACGATAATAGTTCATGATGTATAAATTCAAATAAAAATAATCAAAATGAGGGTTAATTTATTAAACAACTATGCATGTTATTCAATTACACTGAATAAATAATTCTTCTCATTAATCATCCTTTTAAAAGACTCTATATACACTTCCTTATCCACTTTTCCTCATATGTTTACAATTTTTACTTTAAATAAAAAAATATTTTTTTCCTCTAATATTTAATATTTTTGTTTCATTTTTCGTGGATTTTTTATGATGAATGTGTTTTCCATCCACAAAAATACAATTTTTTAATCTCATCTTGAAAAAATTTCAATAGTTTGAAAAAGATAATTTTTTTAGTGTTGATGAGCATTGACGAATCCCTAATAATAAAATTATTTCAACTTTCTTCCCAATGATAATGTATCCACATAAAAAACTGTTAGTGTTAATTTTTAGATTTCTCCCAATGAAGAAGAGAAATTTTATTTATCATACCCATGTTATTCATCCATAACACCCAATCCATATTGACATAATTCTCAAAACATATTCCCACTAACAATGAACTTGAAAAATTACCAGGGTATCAACAATATCCAAGTGGGAAAGATTTACTACTAAAACCTGAATGAAAAAAATATGAAGTTGCACCCAGGAATCCGACATTTCCCAACTATGTATCTGATTTCAATACCAACTAGTGTATAATTTTCAATAATAAAAATCAATAAAACTTTTATAAAAAAATAATTTTTTTCAATTTATATCATCAAAACATAAATAAAAGTAATAATTCCCTAATATCTTTATATATACACATCAAAATGTGAGTCTCAAAACATGTCCAAGGCCAAATAAGACAATAAAAAATAAAAAACCCTGAACTAAAAAGTAGAAGATCCAAAAATAACAACACAATATATCTCTATATATCTTATTTCCACCGTTAATCCCAAACTAAGGAAGGATACAGCATATCTAGAGGCTCTACAATGGAATGTTTCATTATTACAAATAGTTATATTACAAAAAATTGAATGATCAATTAAATAAAATAATATGCATGTTTTGAGGAAACTCCAAATATGATATAGCCATGAATTTTAAAAACATATTTTACATTAATATTCCTTAGTAATAATTTGAAACTAGTTTGGAAATAAATTTTTATTTTTTAAAACTATTTAAAAATACCTATGGTTTTAAACAAAAAATCATTTTGCCTTTTATGTTAGTAAATCAGCCTTTTTTAATGAACTAGAGCATTAAACCATAGTCACATTATCTTAAAAAAATTATATTGGGAATAAAAATTAGTAATATACTAATGAATAATATAAACAACATTGTGAAAATTTTACCTATAATTTTAAAAGTAAACTAGGTCTATCTCCTAAAACACATGCCAATGTATGTGGTCCTAAACATGTATCCTTTTCATGGGGTCTTGTGAGGCCTCAATAGAAACAAAACATAATTGGATCTACCCTAAAAATAGGGAAGCACCTGTTTGGTCGATCACCTGCCTATGACATCCCTCATTCAATAAAATCAATATTCAATCTAGTTAAATATATGTTAGAGACAAAAATATCCCCCGCTAATAATTATAACAAGAATCCATATATTCTTCAAATAAATTCCATATAAAAAAAATTGAAATAATAAATCCCATTGATATTTTTAAAAAACATATAAGAATAAAACAAATTTTAAATGGAAATGTTATGTATAACCACCATTTTTATAAATTAAATCCAAAATTGTAATGTAATCATACACATCAACCATCAAAAATTCATTTATAAAACATATCATTAAAAATAAAATGTTACCCCAAGAACATAATTCTTTCCAAAGGTGAATACATTTCATATATAGGCACTTATTATATAATCAGTGAATATTCATCTCATTTATCCAAGAACAGACAAAAAAAATAGTATTCAATAACCTATAATCAAAAGAAACACAAATAAGAGGCATTCCTCCACTATCGACCTCCTCTTCATATTACTGCACTGGAAGAGGTAGACATGCAGCCCCCTTTAGTGATGGTATTGTAGGTGTGAGGCCTCTTATTTGAGCATTCTTTTATTTTGTTTCTCTGTAATTTTATACTGGTGTAAGTGCATTACACCTCATGGTTTCTACTATTTAACGTTTGGTTTTAATAAATTTATTCAGACATGAATTGGATTAAAGTTAATTTATTTAAAAAAACAAATAAGATCCCAACCCTATCACATTGACTATACCCCATGTCTATATGGTTTACCTAATTTATGTAAATGGGTGAGTATGGTAGAAAACTACGAACTAAATGGATAAATCTAGGAGAAATATGTATTTATTATAAGATTTAAAATCAAAATACATGATAAATCATCAAGTATAAATAAAAATAACCACCCTCCAATTGATGAAAGGAGTTGAATTTGTTGAATTGGAGGAGAACATAGAAATTCAGGTTGAATATTCATCATGGTAAATAAGTTGATTTAATAACTATTAAAAAATATGAAAGGAATCATGGTTTAGATGCCTGTTCTAGAAATAAATTCACTAGTCATGAAAGTTAAAAACTTTTATAAGTAATAGGTTACGTGGTTCTCTACATATCCCACATTTTTTTATAAATCGGGTTACAACTATAAAATTTGTAACTAGATTCCCTCACCCCCTTTTGAATAACTAAGTTCATGGTTATAACTAACGATGTGATAACCATGCACCCAAGTCTATTTACCATATTTCTATATTTTTTGGCCACCAGATCATAAGAACCCTAATTTAGATAAAACAAACAATAAAAAAATAAATACATAAAGGTTACCATATTATATTCATAATTCTAGACAGTATGCCACTTTATACACAAAATTAGTGTAAAGACCCGTAAAATTCAAGGGAAATTTTTTCTTAATTTTCTTTAGAATTTTACAAGAGCGCGGTTTCAGACGGCACCTGATTCCGAGGCCCGGAGTGCCCGGAATTAATTTCTGAAGTTTGGCTCGGGTACGTTCAGTGAACGAACGAGCGGGTATTTCTAACTTTTGATACGGTGCTCGGAATTGAAATCCGAGGGCACCGATGAACTCGCAGCGCCGATATTCTCTTAAAGAGACCTTTTCGGGAGTTGCGTTTGTTTCGGGTTGAAAGTTAGTTTTTGGGAGATTTTATTAAAAAGTTGAATAAAAAGTGTGAATTCTTTTTATTTTACTATTTGTAGGTTAACTCCTCTCAAAGGGAGTTAGGGGTGGGACCCACACCCACATAACCTCCCTTGAGAGGATTAAGTGTGGTGGGGCCCACACTAAACCTAAACCTCTCATCTTCCCTCAAACTCCCTTAACCCCTCTTTAATTAACATGACAACTTGTTATTAAATGTGGAGTTATCTCTTATTTGAATTTCAAACCTTTGAAATTCTTTTTGTGAATAAAATAAGACTTTGTCTTATTTTGTTGGGTTATAACTCTTAGCCATCTTGGAGTGGTTGAGAGCTTTTCTTTCTTCTTCAACCTTGACGAAGAACACGAAGAACGCCGTTCTTCAATGAAGAACTTCTTCGCCGAAGAACACGGTCTTTCCGCGACGCCATATCCGCGACGTGACGTTCTTCTTCCGCATCATCTTTTCCGCGACGAACGCCATGGACAACGACTCTTCCTCCGACGTCAAAGGAATCGACACCGATATTCCACGACTCCGTCAACGTGCGACTATCGAGGTAGGGGTTTTGAGTTCGTTGTTTCCTTTTTATTTGACTTTCCTCAAGACTTGACGTAGAACGCTCAAGTTCCGACGAAGAACGCCGCTCCGCTCTTCTTCGTCTTCGGTGTCAACGAGAGAGAACACCGCACCTTCCTCGGACAACCTTCGTCGGCGTACAAGGATTCGCCAATGACGTGCCTCTTCGGACGCGCCTCTTCGTCGTCGAATTTGACGAACGACGACCGCGACGCCCGACCTCCGCGACGCCCGACCTCCGCGACGTCGTCTTCCGCGGAACGTTCACAATCTTCGAACCTTATACCGAGGTAGGGGTTGTTGAATTTTGTTAATTTATTCCATTTCTTGATCATGGACTTCGCATGTCAAACATGAGACTTTTGAATGTTTTAAGTTGCGTTATTATTATAACGTGAGGGGGGCCGGACCGCACGAACACGGCCGAACCCCCCTCCATCGTTCTTGTTTATTTTTGCGGATGGAAGCAAGTGGCGTGGTGCCGTCGCACCACGCGGATGATCGTACTTTTATTTTACGCGGCGCCATCGCGCTACGCCAAGGAAAAATCTTCAAGAACGCGACGCCGTCGCGCCGCGTTAAAAGGAATCATGGCACGGCGAAAGGGGCGCGGTGCCGTCGCACCGCGCCGGACGACGAACACCGCGGCCGGTTCCGGGCCGCGGCGGGACGAGAAGACCGCGGCCGGTTCCGGGCCGCGACGGGACGAGGAGACCGCGGCCGGTTCCGGGCCGCGGCGGAAGAGAAGACCGGCGGCCGGGCCGCCGGCGTCGGAAGCCGAAGGAGGGGACCGGAAATTCCGGTCTCGTTTGAGAAAACCGGTCGGCCAGCTGGCCGGCCGGATGTCTTAAAAATCGGGGGAATTAATCCCTCGGCCTTCACTTAAAACCCCCCTCTTTATGAGGGGGGGGAGCGGTTTCCACGGGGGGGGGGGGGGGGGGGGGGGCAGGCGGCTCCCCCGGATCCCCTACAAAGCGGGCCCCCAGGAGGGGGGCCGTTGTTTTACAAAAACGGCGCGGCAAAGCCGCGCCGCCATCCAAGAAACGGGGGCTTGATTGCCCCCGCGTGCGCAGCCTCCTCGCGGCGCCAGGCCGCCGCGGCCCGCCACGCCGCCGCGGCCCGCCACGCCGCCGCGCCGCCCCAGGGGGGGGGGGGTCGGGCCGGGTCGGCCCGGACCCGGACCCCCCGTTTCGAACCAGAATTGGTTTTTGGCCCATAACTTGAGCCTCGGACCTCCGAATGACGAACCGTCTGCGGCAACGCGATCCTTGGATCGAGACGGTCGTTTCGGTTTATCGCACTCAAGGTTTCGGGTTACTTTGAGTTCGGCCGGGTTGGTTCGTTCACGAAACCAACCGGGCCTTCGGAGCGGAAACGCTCATATCTTGAGCTACGAACGTCCGATTGACGCACCGTCAGTCGCGTTGTGTTCCTCTTAGTGAGACGGATCTTTTGGCTTACTCCGCCCGAGGTTTGGACACAGGTGGAGTACGGTCGGGTTGGTTTTGCCTTAAAAACCAACCGGGCCCCGGAGAGGAAAATGCCAATAACTCTCAGACCGGGCGTCCGATCGACGCACCGTCTGTTGCGTTGAGTTCCTGTTTACGATACGGAACATTTGGTATCCTTCGCCCGAGTTTTGGATACAGTTAGTAGTGGCCGGGTTGGATCGCACCCGAAATCCAACCGGGCCCCTGGAACGGGAAAGCTGATATCTTTCAGACAGGACGTCCGTTTGACGAACCGTCAGCGGCGTTGGTGTTTACGTTTAGTAACGGTCCCTATGAGTATACCCTATGGGAGTTCGGGGTACAGTTGAGATATGGCCGGGATTGGTTTCGCTCTCGAAACCAACCGGGCCCCTGGGACGAAAAAGCTAATAACTCACAGACCGGGCGTCCGATCGACGCGCCGTCTGTTGCGTTGAGACCCCTGTGACGAGACGGTCCTTTGAGACACTTCTTCGCGGAACCTTGTGATACTTGGAGTATCGACCAGTAGCTCGTGGAGCGGACCCTTCCGGAGACGAGCGTGCAGAGTACGGAGACCGTGTAGCCGGCTGAGACCTGACGACTGCTTGACAGACTCGACTTGGAGTGAGTCGACTAGCCCAGTGGACGGAGCGCCCGGTATTTGGCGGCAGACCCACGGAGGACGGAGCGCCTGGTAGTTGGCAGCAAACTCGCGGTACTCGACAGGAGGAGTACCTCAGTAGGCTATCTGGGTAGCGCCCGGTATTTGGCAGCAGACCCTCAGCGGACGGAGCGCCCGGTAGTTGGCAGCAGACCCGCAGTACTCGACAGGAGGAGTACTTCAGCAGTCTTAGGTTAGTGAGCGGCGGCCTCGGAGTCGTGACCGGACCACTGTACACTCTAGAGACGGAGCTCTTCAGCAGTTACGGTTTCGATAATGAAAATCCTGGTTTGAGCTGAGACTTTTGACCTTTGTGTTTCCTCATGATTGAGATGGGTTACTTGATAAATTAGGTATATGTATGGGAATATACCTGGGTAGTGGTTATCCGTTGATCTCATGATCCTTTGTGTTTCCTCATGATTGAGATGGGTTACTTGATAACTTAGGTATATGTATGGGCATATACCTAAGTAGAGTTTATCTGTTGTGATCTTCTTGTGGTTATCCTTGTTGGTTTTAGTGAGACCTTGAGGGTCTCGGGGTCCCTACTGAGTATCGTTATACTCACCCCTGCACGGGCTATGCCCGCACCTCGTTGTGTTGGTTGCAGACGACGGCCAGTACTGACAGAGGCCGAGTGTTCGAGGACTGGACGGTACCTGGAGGTGGACTATACGACGAGGCGATACCCAGAGGCAGACCACTGGGCGGGACATACTCGGAGCAGACGGCGGGACCCGAGGAGCAGAGGAGCTATCTGTACCCACCCTTCAGGTGGGATTTCCAGTGGACAGCTCGGTGTAGCAGCTTTACTTTTCAGTTGCTGTTTTTCCTTTCGAGTTGTACTTTACAGTTGGGCTTGTATTTCCGGCCCCTTTTTACTTTCCGCACTTTTAGTTGTACTCTGTTTTTGCTTAGTGTTACTTTCCGCTTGCTTACTCTGTGGTGTTTGTTTACTTTACAAAGGCAATGCCTTCCCTTTTTACCGGGATTTACGCCTTGGTGCTAGTCGCCAGCCCCTGGCCTATGGAAGGCGGGCTTGGGGTAGTCACGGCACGGACCCCGAGGGCGGGTCGTGACAAATTGGTATCAAAGGTGGTCGGTTCTATCGCAGACTCTGATCTTTCTTTCTGTGAAGCAATAGTGTTAAGGGTACCGAGTGTGGTTTTCAGTTCAGGGATTCCAGTGTTGGTGCGGGCGGCCGACGTATCCATACACCAGGACCCTGACAACTGATTTCCGACTTTGTGCACGAAAACACTGATTGCGTCTGTGTTTTCAAAGGTTTTCCCCCTTAAAACAGCTCAAACCAGGTCAGCTCACCAGGTATAATCGTTTGATCGTGTTACGTTGTTTCTTTCAGGATGGCCCCACGACGGCAGCCAGCTAGGGTTCCGAGAATCGAACGTGACGACAGCCCACCGAGCGACGAGGCCTCGGTGCATGGCCCTTTGTCAGCAGTGGCACCAGCGGTAGCTCTACCTGCCGAGCCCCCGATGCTTCCAGCAGCAGCCGCTGACGATGCACGTCGCCTCAGCGCACTGCACGAGTTTCAGCGCCAGCGACCGCCCAGGTTTCGCGTTGAGACGGATCCCCAGGCTGCAGAGGACTGGCTGGAGGCAGTGGTACGAGTGTTTAGGCTAGTGAGGACACCAGCAGACCTCATGGTGATCCTCGCTGCGAGCCTACTACACGCAGCAGCAGGTAGGTGGTGGAGCCACTTGTTTCAGTTTTGCGATGAGATGAACTTCGCATGGGAAGACTTCGAGACCTTCTTCAGGGTGGAGTTTGTGCCAGTATCTCTACACCCCGAGCGTGTACACGAGATTCTGCCTTTGCCGCGTGTTTTTCGATCAGAAGCCGAGTCATCTGTGGGCAGTAGACAGATGATGCAGAGGTCCAGGAGGACCAGACCAGCAGTTGGGCGATCTCGGGTTTTAGGACCAGTGGTGCAGGGCACCTGGAGTGGGAACAGAGCTAGCCGTGCAAGGAGCAGGTTGTGTTACTCATGCCGCGGAAAGGGTCACCTGGCACGTGACTGTCCGACTCCTCGATCCGCAGGCTTGGAGGGAGCCACCGAGGTTGAGGCAGCGACAAATGCTTGAGCAACAGTAAAGCAGGTGGACAGGAGCGGAACTAGTGGATACGTCTTTTGTACTTCTAGTTCCATGTTGATGTTGTTTTTGTGTAGCATCTTTGTATTATGAGCTGCAATAATAAAAGACGCATACTTTGTGATGTTTTTATTCCTGTCCTCTTTTGTGATGTTACTAAGAGGTTCCAGTTGACTGTTGACTTGACCCTCACTTGTGAGACATCTACTGGAGGAGACCAGTTACCACACACTGATGCCGACAGTGTGACTCAACCCTTGGAGGCGAGAGTAACGGTTGGATCTCTTAGTAGTAGCGTCGAGGCCTTACGACGTCATCCTTGGTATGGATTAGTATCATCCATGATAGGATTGACTGTTTTAGGCAAAGAATGTGGTTCATCCAGGGGATGAGACCAGGTTTCTCTTATCGGCAAAGAAGAAATCTTGCAGCTCTTGTGGGACCAAAAATGGTCCGGGCCACGTCAGAGGAGGTCCATGTCATCCAGGAGCGGATGAGGACAACACAGAGCTGGCAGAAGTCATACACTGACAGGAGGCGGAGGCCACTAGAGTTCGAGGATGGTGACCACGTCTTCTTGCGGGTCTCACCTCGACGTGGTATTCGGAGATTTGGCCGAGGTGAAAAGTTATCTCCGCGCTTCATCGGACCCTTCCAGGTCCTCAGCAGGGTTGGTGAGGTGGCTTATCGCCTGGCTCTACCACCTCAGTTACACCGGGTGCACGACGTCTTCCACGTGTCTCAACTGAGGAGATACGTGCACGACCCGGCGCACATCTTTGACCATGGGGAGCTTGACGTTGACGATGGGGCGACTTTTACGGAGGTCCCGGTGGAGATAGAGGATGGACAGGAGCGGGTCCTACATGGGCGATCGATTCCTCTTGGGCGCAACAGATGGC
This sequence comes from Viscum album, assembly GCA_963277665.1. NCBI lineage: Eukaryota > Viridiplantae > Streptophyta > Magnoliopsida > Santalales > Viscaceae > Viscum > Viscum album. The sequence goes on from OY728146.1 coordinate 305,426,960, forward strand.
GGCACGGGAATCTCCAGGAGAGCACATGGGAGCGGGAGGCTCAGATGCGTGCTTAGTACCCTCTTTGTTTCCCTAGTTTTTGATGTATCTTTACGGGGACGTAAAGCCCTGAGGTGGGAGTAATGTAAAGACCCGTAAAATTCAAGGGAAATTTTTTCTTAATTTTCTTTAGAATTTTACAAGAGCGCGGTTTCAGACGGCACCTGATTCCGAGGCCCGGAGAGCCCAGAATTAATTTCTGAAGTTTGGCTCGAGTACGTTCAGTGAACGAACGAGCGGGTATTTCTAACTTTTGATACGGTGCTCGGAATTGAAATCCGAGGGCACCGATGAACTCGCAGCGCCGATATTCTCTTAAAGAGACCTTTTCGGGAGTTGCGTTTGTTTCGGGTTGAAAGTTAGTTTTTGGGAGATTTTATTAAAAAGTTGAATAAAAAGTGTGAATTCTTTTTATTTTACTATTTGTAGGTTAACTCCTCTCAAAGGGAGTTAGGGGTGGGACCCACACCCACTTAACCTCCCTTGAGAGGATTAAGTGTGTTGGGGCCCACACGAAACCTAAACCTCCCATCTTCCCTCAAACTCCCTTAACCCCTCTTTAATTAACATGACAACTTGTTATTAAATGTGGAGTTATCTCTTATTTGAATTTCAAACCTTTGAAATTCTTTTTGTGAATAAAATAAGACTTTGTCTTATTTTGTTGGGTTAGAACTCTTAGCCATCTTGGAGTGGTTGAGAGCTTTTCTTTCTTCTTCAACCTTGACGAAGAACACGAAGAACGCCGTTCTTCAACGAAGAACTTCTTCGCCGAAGAACACGGTCTTTCCGCGACGCCATATCCGTGACGTGACGTTCTTCTTCCGCATCATCTTTTCCTCGACGAACGCCATCGACAACGACTCTTCCTCCGACGTCAAAGGAATCGACACCGATATTCCACGACTCCGTCAACATGTGACTATCGAGGTAGGGGTTTTGAGTTCGTTGTTTCCTTTTTATTTGACTTTCCTCAAGACTTGACGTAGAACGCTCAAGTTCCGACGAAGAACGCCGCTCCGCTCTTCTTCGTCTTCGGTGTCAACGAGAGAGAACACCGCACCTTCCTCGGACAACCTTCGTCGGCGTACAAGGATTCGCCAACGACGTGCCTCTTCGGACGCGCCTCTTCGTCGTCGAATTTGACGAACGACGACCGCGACGCCCGACCTCCGCGACGTCGTCTTCCGCGGAACGTTCACAATCTTCGAACCTTATACCGAGGTACGGGTTGTGGAATTTTGTTAATTTATTCCATTTCTTGATCATGGACTTCGCATGTCAAACATGAGACTTTTGAATGTTTTAAGTTGCGTTATTATTATAACGTGAGGGGGGTCGGACCGCACGAACACGGCCGAACCCCCCTCCATCGTTCTTGTTTATTTTTGCGGATGGAAGCAAGTGGTGTGGTGTCGTCGCACCAAGTGGATGATCGTACTTTTATTTTACACGGCGCCGTCGCGCTACGCCAAGGAAAAATCTTCAAGAACGCGACGCCGTCGCGCCGCGTTAAAAGGAATCATGGCACGGCGAAAGGGGCGCGGTGCCGTCGCACCGCGCCGGACGACGAACACCGCGGCCGGTTCCGGGCCGCGGCGGGACGAGAAGACCGCGGCCGGTTCCGGGCCGCGACGGGACGAGGAGACCGCGGCCGGTTCCGGGCCGCGGCGGAAGAGAAGACCGGCGGCCGGGCCGCCGGCGTCGGAAGCCGAAGGAGGGGACCGGAAATTCCGGTCCCGTTTGAGAAAACCGGCCGGCCAGCTGGCCGGCCGGATGTCTTAAAAACCGGGGGAATTAATCCCCCGGCCTTCACTTAAAACCCCCCTCTTTATGAGGGGGGGGAGCGGTTTCCACGGGGGGGGGGGGGGGGGGGGGGGGGGCAGGCGGCTCCCCCGGATCCCCTACAAAGCGGGCCCCCAGGAGGGGGGCCGTTGTTTTACAAAAACGGCGCGGCAAAGCCGCGCCGCCATCCAAGAAACGGGGGCTTGATTGCCCCCGCGTGCGCAGCGTCCTCGCGGCGCCAGGCCGCCGCGGCCCGCCGCGCCGCCCCAGGGGGGGGGGGGGTCGGGCCGGGTCGGCCCGGACCCGGACCCCCCGTTTCGAACCAGAATTGGTTTTTGGCCCATAACTTGAGCCTCGGACCTCCGAATGACGAACCGTCTGCGGAAACGCGATCCTTGGATCGAGACGGTCGTTTCGGTATATCGCACTCAAGGTTTCGGGTTACTTTGAGTTCGGCCGGGTTGGTTCGTTCACGAAACCAACCGGGCCTTCGGAGCGGAAACGCTCATATCTTGAGCTACGAACGTCCGATTGACGCACCGTCAGTCGCGTTGTGTTCCTCTTAGTGAGACGGATCTTTTGGTTTACTCCGCCCGAGGTTTGGACGCAGGTGGAGTACGGTCGGGTTGGTTTTTCCTTAAAAACCAACCGGGCCCCGGAGACGAAAATGCCAATAACTCTCAGACCGGGCGTCCGATCGACGCATCGTCTGTTGCGTTGAGTTCCTGTTTACGATACGGAACATTTGGTATCCTTCGCCCGAGTTTTGGATACAGTTAGTAGTGGCCGGGTTGGATCGCACCCGAAATCCAACCGGGCCCCTGGAACGGGAAAGCTGATATCTTTCAGACAGGACGTCCGTTTGACGAACCGTCAGCGGCGTTGGTGTTTACGTTTAGTAACGGTCCCTATGAGTATACCCTATGGGAGTTCGGGGTACAGTTGAGATACGGCCGGGATTGGTTTCGCTCTCGAAACCAACCGGGCCCCTGGGACGAAAAAGCTAATAACTCACAGACCGGGCGTCCGATCGACGCGCCGTCTGTTGCGTTGAGACCCCTGTGACGAGACGGTCCTTTGAGACACTTCTTCGCGGAACCTTTTGATACTTGGAGTATCGAACAGTAGCTCGTGGAGCGGACCCTTCCGGAGATGAGCGTGCAGAGTACGGAGATCGTGTAGCCGGCTGAGACCCGACGACTGCTTGACCGACTCGACTTGGAGTGAGTCGACTAGCCCAGTGGACGGAGCGCCCGGTATTTGGCGGCAGACCCACGGCGGACGGAGCGCCTGGTAGTTGGTAGCAAACCCGCGGTACTCGACAGGAGGAGTACCTCAGTAGGCTATCTGGGTAGCGCCCGGTATTTGGCAGCAGACCCTCAGCGGACGGAGCGCCCGGTAGTTGGCAGCAGACCCGCAGTACTCGATAGGAGGAGTACTTCAGCAGTCTTAGGTTAGTGAGCGGCGGCCTCGGAGTCGTGACAGGACCACTGTACACTCTAGAGACGGAGCTCTTCAGCAGTTACGGTTTCGATAATGAAAATCCTGGTTTGAGCTGAGACTTTTGACCTTTGTGTTTCCTCATGATTGAGATGGGTTACTTGATAACTTAGGTATATGTATGGGCATATACCTGGGTAGTGGTTATCCGTTGATCTCATGATCCTTTGTGTTTCCTCGTGATTGAGATGGGTTACTTGATAACTTAGGTATATGTATGGGCATATACCTAAGTAGAGTTTATCTGTTGTGATCTTCTTGTGGTTATCCTTGTTGGTTTTAGTGAGACATTGAGGGTCTCGGGGTCCCTACTGAGTATCGTTATACTCACCCCTGCACGGGCTATGCCCGCACCTCGTTGTGTTGGTTGCAGACGACGGCCAGTACTGAAAGAGGTCGAGTGTTCGAGGACTGGACGGTACCTGGAGGTGGACTATACGACGAGGTGATACCCAGAGGCAGACCACTGGGCGGGACATACTCGGAGCAGACGGCGGGACCCAAGGAGCAGAGGAGCTATCTGTACCCACCCTTCAGGTGGGATTTCCAGTGGACAGCTCGGCGTAGCAGCTTTACTTTTCAGTTGCTGTTTTTCCATTCGAGTTGTACTTTACAGTTGGGCTTGTATTTCCGGCCCCTTTTTACTTTCCGTACTTTTAGTTGTACTCTGTTTTTTCTTAGTGTTACTTTCCGCTTGCTTACTCTGTGGTTTTTGTTTACTTTACAAAGGCAATGCCTTCCCTTTTTACCGGGATTTACGCCTTGGTGCTAGTCGCCAGCCCCTGGCCTATGGAAGGCGGGCTTGGGGTAGTCACGGCACGGACCCCGAGGGCGGGTCGTGACAATTAGTTCTCAATGGGTCTTATTAAACCAGATACTGGACAATTTATCTCTCATTGACGTTTTATCGTTTCAAAACACCTTGATTTTATAATCCCAAAATTATATCACAAAGTATAACATTATCAATTACTATACATTATTTATTATAATAGTTAAAAAACATAAAATACATGTCAACAATGGGTGGGAGGGTACTGGGTTTCAATTCCCAATATTCCTACTAAACAATGTACAGAGGTATAAATGAATAATTTCTTCCCCCAAAATGAACCTCAACTCAATAGAATAAAAAAAATAAAACATTAACAAATATTGGTCACCAAAATTATTGGGTTATATCTAAAAAAATAAATAAGGGTACTTGATCATAAGAAAACCCAAATGGTTGATGAAAAATCTCTATGTTGTTTTTTATCAGTTATAGAGAATATATATACCTCCCAAACTATTTGAGTTTCATTTATTATCTTTATAATGAAAATTATTCAATAGAAGTGTTTACCCAAGATGTAAGATCCCGGTTTTTGGAAGGGTATCTATTCATTATGTTTTGGTTGAATCCCTTGTTTTACTACTAGAAATGGGGCATTTCCCAATGGTTTTGATGTAACACCCCAACCCCAGTTACCCAGAGTCAGTGAATTATTACGTAACATTGGCATGATCACAAAAGATCAAGTCTCGAAAGACCAATTAGTTTAGTAGCCTTGGAAACACTAGATACATTCATAAGTCTTACATTACATCCTAAAGTAAAACAAAACTACAACAACATCTTTTCTTCACATCCCCTCATACTATCCCTGCTGGTCATTCATAACATACTTTTTCACATCCTAGAAAAATTAAAACATTGAAAGGGGTGATCTCAGATGATCAGTAAGGATAAAAATATAGCAGAAACTTTCATAAATAAACATAAATATTTTAGTCAATGTATAACTAAAACAAAATCCTTTTAAACTTGAACTTCAGCATAATATGAAAAAATAAAATGAAATAATGTCATTTACTTATTCACATTGATATTCTACTTGTCAAATAATCACATGCAATATCAATTACCACTTTCATAATGATGGAATGCATAATTCCAGACTATCATAACCACGTAGCCAAGGCCTCGTGCCAATACTACAAATAAGATTTTTTCAAGGCCTCGTTCTAAGACACTAGTTTGTCTCATGAGACCTACTGATGCATTGAGTAGCTATAGCGGGCTCCACCCATCACTTATTAAGTCCAATGCATTCCTTATATGAAATGTTTTAAACATATTATAAACCATAACAGAATCGTATCACATAAAATATGAATAAAGGAAACATAACATTTCCATATTTCAATCACAAGATATCAGTACAAAACATTGATATAATAAAAACATTATTGAAACCATTTTCAATACCAAAAAAAATAAAAGTAAAACATGGTATTTATTATTCATTTAAAAAAATTTATGGCTTGTAGAGGAAGCCGAAACTCAAATAATGGTCACGGAAGCGGAGAAGTCGTTGTCACTGCATATGTAAAAGAAAACATTTATTTTGTCATTTAGTAAAAACACTTCATATAAAAATATTCATTTTGAATAAAAGTAAAAGTAAAACAGGTTTATACACCGCATAAAAGAAAGTTGTGTATAAAATAAAATATGCCTCAATGAAAGGAGGTTAAGACGTAGTCCCTTACCTCGTGTCCGACTTGACTCAACCATTCTATAATATCCTGATTAATAAGATAGAGTTAATTTCTACTTGCTTGAGAACCTTTTTAACGTTCATTATTTCTTTTATATCACTTATTACCATGTTATGAACATTATGTAATTATTGAAGTTAATAACGGTCGTTTTGTCGATCTTTGGTACATGAGTCAAAAATAAATTTCTTATAAGTACAAGTTGTTCATGTGGTGAAATATCCATTATATACAGAATTATATTCATTATGTAGATATCATATATATAATATATATCTAGTATATACATACATTTATAATATTACATAACATTTAGGGGTAAGAAATGAAATGCACCATTCATGGAGATGGTAAGCCGTACATACGCATGAACGCTATTTTCATTTCTATTTTATATTTAACGGAATGAAATTATAATGATATAAAGGTATATTATAATTCTAGTATAATATCATATATAATATCATTAACTCCATCCTTTATACATCCCACATATGGCATTAACGATTCAAATCACTTTGAGGGGGCAGTAGTCTGCACTTCCTAAAATGAAATTATCGCGTTTACCCATAATGGAAATCATAATGGTATGACATAAATGAAAAATACAGAAGAATATGTAAATCATAAACATAATATATATCATATATAAATATAGTTACATCTTAATGGCCACCATGAGAGGTGTTAAAAGAAGAATGAACAATCATCGTTTGATGAGGCAGAAATTCGCCAACCATAGAAACAGTATGTTCTTTAACCACTAGACAGAAGTTTGTGTAAGTGTAAATCAAATAATTCTAATAAAAAATTTATAGTATATTTAAGATTATGGTGTTTTTACAAAATAAAGGAATAAAAAAATTATGGGGTTGGAGAAGCAAAATAAAACAAAAGAACACAAGTGAATACATTACCTTTAAATCGGGTAACTTCTCTTGGTTTGAACCAAATGGGTTTCTTGAAGAGATTTCTGCCTAAGGTAAGGATTCTAGGATGAAGGGAGGAATGCTGAGAGGGTATTTGGGCAGATTTTGGCTGATCCAAAAGGCTTTTATGTGTGAATATGGTGTTAGAGGTGGGGGCCTTTTATAAGAGGAGAGGAGGGGCTCTTTTGGAAAGTCATGAATTGTTACTTTATTATGAAATGATTTTTGGAATTTAAAGGTCCCAAAAAGACATATTCCTAGGATAAGGTTATAAGGGTTATAAATTAACCCATACAATAGGTTTTAGACAAGTTTAGTTCTTATATTTTACCTTATATTTTCATTTTATTTAAATTGTTCATTAATGAGGTAGTCACTGCATCATCATGGTGTCATAAATAAATTTATTTATTTAATGTCTAAAAATTATAAAAAAATTACCATGATGTAGGAAATAATTTTAGCTTTCCAATGAATATTTATATTCGAAATGTTAACTTATATAACCGCATGTAATACTTGTTTTAGTAAAACAACACATGTTTGTGACAATGTTATTTTTACTTTAAATAAAAAGTTATTAATGTCATTTTATTACCCAAGTGGCTCCATGGGGTCCCCAAGATGACCCATGGATTTTATTGGTCATCCATGACTCATCCAATAAAGGTAGGACATATGTAAAGGTAATTTCATAGTATTATAATATTATATTTACCTTAAATTACACTAATTACCTTTAATCGCGATTAATAAAACTTAAAAGTAACTATTCACGAAAAATTATTTTCATCCCATTGAACCAAATTTTACTTACTAATGACAACCATGTATGTTGTATTTTTAAAATTCAATTCACAGAAGTGGTAATGTTTCATTTAAATGAAAAATTAGTTTTTTAACTACCACTTAGTGGTTTCACTATTCATAAAAAATTAATGTTTTTCAGAAAAATACCAAATATTCACCCTAAGATATATTTGATATTACTAATTCAAAAATTATGTCTATTTTATAAAATTAAAAACATATATGTTGAATTAATTAATTTAATAATTAATTCCCACTGTCAAAACAAATACCGTGTTTTTAAGAAACAATATATATCAAAAGATTGGCAATTGTTTATGTCCAATTTCAAAGTAAAATTAATTCTAATGACCACCATTGGATAAAATGGTAAAAATATATTCTAATTATACTTTAAACCCACTCAATAGTATAATTTATCACTATAATTTAATTTGATTAAAAAGTTTTTTTATGTATTTTTTCTATTCATAGAAAATTCGAAGTTCTCAGAAAATTACAAAAAATTCAAATTAGGATAATTTCGATATTCTGAATAAAAAAATGAAGTCAATTTAGAAATATAAAATTTATATAATTTCAAAAAGTGGGTATTACTATTCATAACAGGTACTTTGATTGGTTGTAGTGTGTTAGAATCTCGAACTTGTGTACGATGCAAGCTATTTCATTATTGAAAGAGTAGTGTACCATGGAAGCTTGGGGTGTTACATTCTCCCCTCCTTCATAAAATTGTGTTCCTGAAATTTGAAATTGTTCTTCGAAAATAAAAGGATGAAAGTAGAAAATACCTTTGTGGAAAACCCACATCGAAAATAAGGTTAATAAAATTTAGTCCTAATAACAGGGAAAGGGAAATGAAAAAGTCACCACCAAATTATGATCTCGATTAAGAGAACATTGGTGGAAATTAGAGACACATAATTGGATGGAAAACATAAATATCTTTTGGGAGTGATTGAGTTCATCAATCACAAACAAGTGTAAAATTGAGGGCCTCAAAGCCTTCACTCTATGGTGATTTAAAATATCATCAGTTCAACAAAACATAAGATATTAGGATAACACTTTTTTTTAATATCCATTCCCTAAAGTTTAATAATTAATTTATTTATAAAATAAGAGATATATATATGTATATATACTTGAAAAGTAAAAATTCATCCTTCAACTAATTTATACCAAAAACTAATCTTTCACTCAAAAAGATAATAGAACACAAAAATATTATATTTATCCTAATCGTATAAGGTTCCAACTGCTAACACATACCATGAAGAAAAATATTTTGCAATAACTAGGGACTTCCTGTAGGATAGTGGTAGGTGATAATGGCATATCACACTATGGTTGTGGGTTCAATTCCTGTAGCTTTGTCCAATGCGATGGGTTATCCCCCGACCTGCAGGTTTTCCTTTTCCTAAAACTATAGTATTATAATATTCCAAAAATAATCTTCATAAATATTTTAACCTTAAACAATACTATCCAAAGTTCAAATTAATACTTTCCAACCTTTATAGTTATCCAAAATACCACTGTCCAGAATTTCTCTAAAAGGTATCTAAATTCCAAAATCAATTGTAACATCAGATTCCCCAAATAAAGTAAAGTTTCTCTTATTGTCACATACTAAAAATATGATTACCTTCATCATATTAAACCCTTAATGAAAACAACAAGCACTAAAGTATCATCCTTATATATATTTCACATTATTCTTATAACCATAGTATATTTCTTGAGTCCAAAAATACAAATACAATAATTATTCAACTTCATCTGTAGAAACAACATAAGCTTGGCCTTGATCCTTTGGACTTTTTTGAGGTAAGTTTCCATGACTCTTAGGACATTCATTTTCATAATGTCCCATTTCTCTGAAATTGTAGCATTCAACATTGATAGCCTCTTTCTTTCTCTTGCAATCATGAGCCTGGTGACCATTTTCTCCACATTTATAACAAACTCTCATTCCTTTTAGGAAAGTACCGGGGTGGTTCTTCCCATAATTATCACATAATGGAAAATCCTACTTTCCCTTTTTCCCTTTATTTGCCTCTTATTCCACCATTTTCTTCTTCTCTTTATTTACTTTGTTGTCATAATACATAGAGAATTCATTTTCTATCTTGATAGAACACGAGACTATATCTTCATATGTTGAGAAAGATTGTTATACTAATTCTTGACGGATAAATAGTTTTAACCCATCAAATAAACGATCAATCTTACTTCTTGGGTTACGTATATAATCTACAGCATACCTCTCTAACCATGTAATGTTGGCCTCATACATTGCGACATTCTCATCCTCCTTTTGTATCAAAATCAGAAATTGCCTTTCCATATCGGCTCGATGGTCACGAGGATAGTATTTTTCTAAGAAAATATCTTTTAACTCCCTCCATTATATATTTGATACTTCATCATCTTCCATTGTGTTTTGAATCAATGACCACCATTGATTAGCATCTCTCATGAGGCGGTAAACTACCATGATAACCTTTTCCCTTTCACTACTCCCCAAAGCCAAAAATATTTTCTCTATGGAATTTATCCATTTCTCAGCTACTAAGGGAATTGTACTCCCATTGAATGTTGGTGGTTGTTGCCTCATGGAGCAGTCTAACATTGATCCTCCACGTTGTGGATCAGGGTGCTCTATATGAGTAATCTTATTATTCATAACCTAAGTGGGTTGTCCCAGTATAGTGATAAGATGATCATCACCAGTTGTATCACCTGCTCCACTATAATTATCTTAAGCAAGAGGGAAATCACCACATAGAGTGTGTGCATTAATACGGTTTCCATTCCTTCCACTAGGCACCATTTCTAAACAACGTCATAAACTATATTAGTTTATGAATCGAAATACATAATTCCATACTTGTAAAACACTTAACATAAATTGAACAGTTTATGGATATATTCCATAATCATAAAAATGTTTTCTCTGAGAAATTATATACTCATAAACCCTTCATAATGGTTTGTAAAGAAAATGAGAATTATCCTAAGCATATCTCCCGGGAGTGTCGTAACCAAGAGTGCGGCAAGGCCCGTTGTTGTGCACCAGTTCCCGTTCGAGTCTAGATCAAAGCTGTGTTTTCAGGTATTACCCCTAGTTGCATCTATGCCAGAGCTGCCTCTACCTGCTCGTATCCAAACAAGGATGTATTTCTTGGAAAATACACAAAATCTATACATTACCAAAATTCTAGTATGTTCTTCTAAACTAATCCTCAAAGTCTATCTTTGGTCCATGTGATCTAATCAAAGTTTATCTAAATCTAGCTTTCAACGTTAGTATTAAACTTCCTATGATACAAACTGTAATGCCCCGACCCCATTTACCCAGAGTCGGTTCATTATTAAATAACATTGGCATGATCACATAAGATCAAGTCTCGAAAGACCGATTAGTTTAGTAGCCTTGGAAACACTAGATACATTCACAAGTCTTACATTACATAGTAAAGTAAAACAAAACTACAACAACATATTGTATTCACATCCCCTAATACTATCCCTGTAGGTCATTCATAACATACTTCTTCACATCCTAGAAAAATTAAAACATTGAAAGGGGTGAGGTCAGATTCTCAGTAAGGATAACAATATAGAGGAAACTTTCATAAATAAACATAAACATTTAAGGCAATGTATAACTGAAACAAAAGCCTTTTAAACTTGAACTTCAGCATAATATGGAAAAATAAAATGAAATAATGCCATTTACTTATTCACATGGATATTCTACTAGTCAAATAATCACAAGAAATATCAATAACCACTTTCATAATGATGGAATGAATAATGCCATACTATCATAACCACGTAGCCAAGGCCTCGTGCCAAGACTACAAATAAGATTTTGTCAAGGCCTCATGCCAAGACACTAGTTTGTCTCATGAGACCTACCTATTCATCGAGGAGCTATAGCGGGCTCCACCCATCACTTATTAAGTCCAATGCATTCCTTATATGAAAAGGTTTAAACATATCATAAACCATAACATAATCGTATCACATAAAACATGGATAAAGGAAATATAACATTTCCATATTTCAATAACAAGATATCAATACAACACATTGATATAACAAAAACATTATCAAAACCATTTTAAATACCAAAATAAAATCAAAGTAAAACATGGTATTTATTTTTAATTTAAAAAAGTTATGGCTTGTAGAGGAAGCCGAAACTCAAATAATGGTCACGGCGGCGGAGAAGTCGTTGTCGCCGCATACGTAAGACAAAACAATCATTTTTTTTAGTAAAATATCTTCATATAAAAAGATTCCTTTTGAATAAAAGTAAAATTCAAACGGTTTTATACACCGCATAAAATAAGGTTGTCTATAAAATAAAATATTTCTCAATGAAAGGAGATTGAGACGAACTCCCTTACCTCGTGTCCGACTTGACTCGGCCGTTCTTTAATCTCCTGAATAATAAACTAGAGTTAATTTATACTTTCTTAAGAACCTTTTTCAAGTTCATTATTCCTTTTATATAACTTATTTCCATGTTATGAACATTATGTAATTATTTATGTTAATAACGGTTGTTTTGTCGATCTTTGGTACTTGAGTCAACAATAAACTTATTATAATTACAAGTTGTTCATGTGGTGAAATATCCATTATATCCAGAATTATATTCATGATGTATATATCATATATATAATATATATCCAGTATATACATGCATTTATAATATTACATAACATTTATAGTTAAGAAATGAAATGCACCGTTCATGGAGATGGTAAGCCGTACGTACGCATGAATGCTACTTTCATTTCTATTTTATATTTAATGGAATGAAATTATAATGATATAATGGTATATTATAATTCTAGTAAAATATAATATATAATATCATTAAATTCATCCTTTATATATCCCACATATGGCATTAACGATTCAAATCACTTTGAGGGGGCGGTGGTCCGCACTTCCTAAAATGAAATTATCGTGTTTACCCAAAATGGAAATCATAAAGGTATGACATAAATGAAAAATACAGAAGCATAAGGAAAACATAAACATAATATATATCATATATAAATATAGTGAAATCTTAATGGAAACCATGAGATGTGTTAAAAGAAGATTGAACAATCATCGTTTCATGAGGCAGAAATTCGCCAACCACGGAAATAGTATGGTATTTAAACATTAGACAGAGGTGTGTGTATGTGTAAATAAATTTATTCTCATAAAAACATCCTAGTATATTTATGATACTGGTGTTGTTACAAATGAACGGAATAAAAAAATTTAGGGGGTTGGAGAATCCAAATAAAACAAAAGAACACAAGTGAATACATTACCTTTAAATCGGGTAACTTCTCTTGGTTTGAACAAAAAGGGTTTCTTGAAAATCTTTCTGCCTTAGGTAAGGCTTCTAGAATGAAGGTAGGAATGTTGAGAGGGTATTTTGGTAGATTTTGTCTGATACAAAAGGCTTTGAGGGTGGGAATAAGGTGGTAGAGGTGGGGGCCTTTTATAAGAGGAGAGGAGGGGCTCTTTTGGAAAGTCATGAAATGTTACTTTATTATGAAATTATTTTTGGATTTTAAAGGTCCCACAATGATATATTTAGAGGATAAGGTGATAAGGTTTCTAAATCCACCCATACAATAGGTTTCATACAAGTTTATGTCTTATATTTTACCTTATCTTTTCATTTTATTTAAATTGTTCATTAATGAGGTAATCACTGCAACATCATGGTGTCATAAATAAATTTATTTATTTAATGTCTAAAAATTTTAAAAAAATTACCATGATATAGGAAATATTTTTATATTTCCAATGAATATTTATAGTAAAAAAGTTAACTTATATAACCACATGTAATATTTTTTTTAGTAAAACGACAAATGTTTGTGACAATTTTATTTTTACTTTAAATAAAATGTTATTAATGTCATTTTCGTACCCAATTGGATCCATGGGGTCCCCAAGTTGACCCATGGATTGTCTTTGTCGGCCATGACTCATCCAATAAGGGTAGGACAATTTTACAAGTAATTTCATATTATTATAACATTATATTTACCTTAAATTACACTAATTACCTTCAATCACGATTAATAAAACATAAAAGTTACTATTCACCAAAAATTATTTTCATCCCATTGAACCACATTTTAAATACTAATGGTAACAATTATGTTGGATATTTTAAATTCAGTTCATATAAGTGGTAAAGTTTCATTTAAACAAAAAATTAGTTTTTTAACTACCACTTAGTGGTTTCACTATACATCAAAAATTAAAGTTTTTCAGAAATATACCAAATATTCACCCTATGCTATATTTGATATTCCTAAATCAAAAATGATTTATATTTTACAAAATTCAAAATAATATAAGTTGAATTAATTAATTTAATAAATAATTCCCACTGTCACAACAAATAGCATGTTTTTAAGAAACAATATATATCAAAATATTGACAATTGTTTATATCCAATTTCAAAGTGAAATTAATTATAATGACCACCATTGGATAAAATGGAAAAAATATATTATAATTATAATTTAAAACCACTAAATAGTATAATTTATCATAATAAATTAATTTAATTAAAAAGTTGTTTTTAAGTATTTTTTCTATTCATAGAAAATTGGAAGTTCTCAGAAAATTACAAAAAATTCAACTTAGGATAATTTCAATATTCCGAATACAAAAATGAAGTCTATTTTAAATATAAAAATTTTATAATTTAAAAAAATGGTTATTACTATTCATAACAGATACTTTGATTGGTTGCGGTGTGTTGGAATCTCGAACTTGTGTATGATTCAAGCTGTTGCATTATTGAAAGAGAAGCGTACCATGGAAACTTGGGGTGTTACAATTGAACCGTTGGGAAAGGCAATAGAACCGTTGGTATAACATATACCAATGGTTCTGCAAACTGTGGAGAAGCAATCCATTGGAAAAATCTATCCCAATAATTTACAATGAACCATTGGTATAGGTTAGTAAAATTACCCTATGCCAATGGTTTGGTTAAACCATTGGCATAAGTTTTACCAACAGTTTACACCAAACCATTGGTAAAACTAATGAAATAAACTCTTTTCCAATGGTTTAAAACCATTGGGAATGGTTTCTACTAACGGTTCTCTTTGAACCGTTGGCAAAAAAAATCCCTATAAACCATTCCCAACGGTTTGTAAATCATTGGGAAAGAGTTATTACAATCCTATGACAATGGTTTGAAACCGTTGGCATTGGCTATGCTGTGAAAATTGCACAGTAGCCTTTAATTTTGCACAGTAGCCTCCATTCTTCTACTTTCCAATTACTATACATGTAATAACAAACAAATACATGCATATAGAGAAGAAATTCATACACATTTAACAGATAATGCATTCTTGAACTATACATATCTAGAATTAAATCAAAATTCATAACGTAATTATAAACATACATAATTGATTTAGAATTCAATTTAAAATTTAGATGATAATTATATGTGGAATCTTGAATTCAAATCATAATTTAATACTTACATAATTTAATTATCAATTATCAATAAAATACATAAAAAACTGAATAAGTATCAATAGAATCTGAATACGTTTGTTCGTATTTTCATATAATAGTTTTTTTACTAAAAATGATGTCCATTTTTAACAAAATACATACACTTGGAGTGATACCGGCCGCACCGTGGCTCAAATTGAGGCAGGGTTGACTCGTACATGTTACATATGACTCATGGATCGTTTTCCTAAAGTATCAACATATTATGAAAGCATTTGGTAAGTTTTCCATTTTCCAGTTATTGTTTTCACTTAAAATGTTGTTCATTTCAGAATAAATGAGACACTTTGAGTGGTTCCACCCACACCAGGCCATGGATTGAGGCGGGGTTTACTTTTACATGTAAAATATGACGCAATGAGCATTGTCCTAAAGTTTCAATGGAATCCGAATGCATTTGGTCGGTTTTCCGTATGTCATTTATTGTTTTCACTTAAAATGAAGCCTATTTTAAACAAAAGAGAGACAATTTGAGTGGATCCATACACAAGGTGACTCGGATTGAGGCTAGTTTGACTCTTACACGTTAAAAATGACACATGGATCATTGTACTAAAGGTTCAACAAAATCCGAATGCATTTGGTCAGTTTTTCGTATGTCAGTTGTTGTTTTCACTTAAAATGAAGTCCATTTTAAACTAAAGAGAGACACTTTGAGTGGTTCCAGCCACACCACGCCTCGGATTGAGGAGGGGATGACTTGTGCACGTCATATATTACCCATGGATCATTTTTCTAAAGTATCAACACAATCAGAATCTGTTTGGTCAGTTTTCCGTATGTACTTAAAATGTTGTCCATTTTAAACAAAATAGAGACACTTAGAGTGATCACGGTCACACTGTGACTCGGATTGAGACGCAGTTGATTCTTAAACGTCACATATGACCCATGGATCGTTTTCCTAAAGTTTAAATATAATTTGAAAGCGTTTGGTTGGTTTACCGTATGTCAGTTGTTTTTTTCAATTAAAATGAAGACCATTTTAAACTATAGAGAGACACTTCGAGTGGTGTCGACCACTCTGCTCCTTGGATTGAGGCTGGGATGACACATACACATCACATATAACCCATGGATAGTTTTCCTAAAGTTTCAACTTAATTATAATGCGTTTATTTGATTTTCAGTATGTCAGTTGTTGTTTTCATTTAAAATGTTGTCTACTTCAAATAAACGTGAGACACTTTGAGCGGTGTCGGTACCACTTGGCCTCGGATTGAGGCGGGGTTGACTTTTACACATCACAAATGACTCATGGAAAGTTTTCCTATGGTTTAAATAGAATCTGAATGCATTTGGTCAGTTTTCAGTATGTTAGTTGTTGTTTTCAATTAAAATGAAGTCCATTTTAAACTATAGAGAGACACTTTGAGTGGTGCTGGAAACTCCATGCCTCGGATTGAGGATGGGTTGACTCGTACACATCAAAAATGACCCAAGGAACATTTTCCTAAATTATCAACACAATATGAATGCATTTGGTTGGTTTTCCCTATGTAAGTTGTACTTTTTACTTAAAATGTTATCCATTTCAAACCAAAGTGAGACACTTTGATTGGTGCCAGCCACACCGCGACTCGTATTGAGGCAGGGTTGACTTGTACACATCACAAATGACCCATGAATCATTTTACTAAAGGTTCAATAGAATCCAAATGCGTTTGGTCGGTTTTCCGTATGTCAGTTGTTGTTTTCACTTAAAATGATGTCCATTTTAAACAAAAGAGAGACACTATGAATGGTTTTGGCCACACCGCACCTCAGATTGAGGCAAGGTTGACACGTACACATCGCATATGACTCATGAATCATTGTTCTAATGTATCAACACAATAAAAATCCATTTGGTCGGTTTTCCATATGGTAGTCATTGTTTTCAGTTAAAATAAAGTCCATTTTAAACTAAAGAGAGACACTTTGAGTGGTTTCAGTCGCACCGCGCCTCGGATTGAGGTGAGGTTGACTCGTACACGTCACATAGGACCCATGTATCGTTCTCCTAACGTTTAAATGGAAGCTGAATGTGTTTGGTCAGTTTTTTGTATGTACTTAAAATGTTATCCATTTTAAACAAAAGAGAGACACATAGAGTGATCCCGACCACACCCCGACTCGAATTGAGCCCGGGTTGGCTCGTACACGTCACATATGACCCATGGATATTTGAGATAAATTATCAATAGAATCCGAATGTGTTTTCTCCATTTTCCGTATTCTAGTTATTATTTTCACTTATAATTCTATCCATTTTAAACAAAAGAGACACAGTTAGAGTGTACAGGTCACACGACGCCTCAAATTTAGACGGGTCTGTCATGTACACATCTCAAATGACCTATGGATCATTGTCCTAAAGTATCAATAGAATCCAAATGTGTTTGGTCAGTTTTCCGCATGCCAATTGTTCTTTTCACTTAAAATCTCATCCATTTTAAACAAAAGAGACACAGTTAGAGTGCTACCGACGACACCACACCTCGAATTTAGACGGGGTTGACTCTTAAACGTCACAAAGGACCCATGGATCATTTTCCTAAAGTATCAAAACAATTTTAATTCCTTTGGTCAGTTTTCCATATGTCAGTTGATGTTTTCACCTAAAATGATGTCCTTTTGAAACAAATGATAGAAACTTTGAGTGGTTCCGGACACACCATGCCTCAAATTGAGGCGGGGTTGATTCTTACACGTCACATATGACCCATGGATCGTTTTTCTAAAGTATCAACACAATCAGAATCCGTTTGGTCAGTTTTCCATATGTAATTAAAATGTTTTCCATTTTAAACAAATGAGAGACACTTAGAGTGATCTCGACCACACTATGCCTCGGATTGAGACAGGGTTGACCCGTACATGTCACATATGTCCCATGGATCGTTTTGATATAGTATCAACAGAATAAGAATGCGTTTGGTCAGATTTCCTCATGCCATTTTTTCTTTTCACTTAAAATCCCATCCATTTTAAATAAAAGAGACACAGTTAGAGTGCTACTGGCCACACCACGCCTCTGATTTAGACGGGGTTGACTTGTACACATCACAAATGACCCATGGATCATTTTCCTAAAGTATCAACACAATTTGAATGCATTTGGTCGGTTTTCCATATGTCAGTTATAATTTTCACTTAAAATGATATCCATTTCAAACAAAAGTGAGACACATCGAATGGTGCCGGACACACCGCGTCTCGGATTGAGACGGGGTTGACTCGTACACATCACATATGACCCATGGATCATTGTGCTAAAGTATCAACACAATCAGAATCTGTTTGGTCAGTTTTCCATATGTACTTAAAATGTTGTCCATTTTAAATAAAATCGGGACACTTAGAGTGATCCCGACCACAATGCACCTCGGATTGAGCCGGGGATGACTCGTACACATAACATATGACCTATGGATCAATGTGATACAGTATCAATAGAATCCCAATGCATTTTTTTGGTTTTTCGTATGGAAGTTATTCTTTTCACTTAAAATCCCATCCATTTTAAAGAAAAGAGACACAGTTAGAGTGATACAGGCCACACCTGAGGCATGGTATTACCATAATGCAAAACAAATATGTCCTCGGTTTATCTTCTAGGAACCAATATCACTCATGAGTAATAGAAACCATCCTGGTATCCCTCACCTAGAAACCAAAGCATACATCCTAAAATTTCAAGTCTAAATTCCCTAAGCATGTACATGAGTCCTTAACCTGGAACCCAGGTTTTATCCTAATAATTGAAAAGTAAACCAAATCAAACAAGGCATAATTCACATAACATAGAGAATGTACAACAAGGATTTGTATTCAAATTAAAGCATATCATCACATGCATTTGATGAGCATGAGATAATAATACTACCAAGACATTCATATAATTCAAGACATACAAAAATGGAATAATCCTAAATAAAATTTAAGGATCAGAGAAATAAGAAAATGGCATGTGAAATCAAGGAGGGTGCAGGGCTGTATGGGGGTCCAGGGAGGAGGGTGGGGGGGCTGTTCGGGGGGTGTCTGGGGGGGCTGTCTGGGGACTAAGGAGGAGGGTGGGGGGCTGTGTATGGGGCTGTGCAAGGGGCTGTCCATGGGGTGTTCAGGGGGTTGTCCGGGGACCAAGTAGGAGGGTGGGGTGGCTGTCCGGGTGCTGTCCGGGGGGATATTCGGGGGGTGTCTGGGGGGCTGTCCGGGGGACTATCAGGGGGGATGTCTGGGGGGGGTGTCTAAGGGTCTATCCTGGGGGCTGTCCGGGGGGATTTCTGGGGTCCAGGGAGGAGGGTGGGGGGGGCTGTCTGGGGGGCTGTCCGGGGCCAGGGAGGAGGGTGGGGGGGGGCTGTCTGGGCGGTGTCTGGGGGGCTGTCCGGGGTCTAAGGAGGATGTTGGGGGGTTGTCAAGGGTCCAGGAAAGAGGGGGATTCCTAGGGAGTTCCCAAACAAACACAAAAACATCAACATCCATGAAAATAGAAAATATATAAAAATAAATCAACTCCAATACTATACTACGGGTCTAGATAAAACCAACAACTAGAATAGATTAAACATCAAATATCAGCAATATTAGTCAAAAATATAATGGATCAACATGTCCCACATCACCATCACCATCATCACCATCATCATCACCCTCATCCTCATCCCCATCATCGTCCTCGCCCTCCTCCTCGTCGTTGCCCTCCGCCTCGCCCTCGCTATCGGCCTCACCCTACTGCTCTCCATCCTCTTCCACATCAGACTCCACTCCATCATCATCGTCAGGCTGGACATCATCTTTACCACCACTATAAATTACACCTGGTGCACCATATATAGAACTTATCGACAACATATATTCATTAAAAGCTGGGCTTTCCTCATGTGGAAGTGTTGGATGTAGAACTTCAATAAATTTCATAAATGCACTGTTTTCCCTAGCAGACTGTTCTTCCGTCTCTATGTCCCTTTTTTCAGCATGTTCTGCTTATGACCTAACTTTTTTCAGCTCGGTGGCACAACAACTTTTACCTGAGGAGGGCCAATACCTTGTCGGGGCTATCCTAGGTCGGCAGCGTACTCTTCCAGGATGCTCTTCTCCCAAAATCTGATGTAAGTGACTGTTGGCCGAAAATTTTCTGGTTCTTGGGCATCGAGGGCCTCTAAAGCATCCTGTTACAAATATAAATATATTATTAAGTTAAAAGAAATATATATTAAAATATAAAATCAATAGATTAAAACTTACAATCTACTGCTGAGTCGCTTTGTTGACGACACTTCCATCCTTTTTCCGTCTACTCGAGCAAAACAGTTTTCTCAAGGCACATGTCCTTCAATATTCTGTATTTGCCTCTACAATGAAATTTAAAACTAAAGTTATATGAAAACTTTATCAAACGATTAAATAATTGAGGAAACAAAATAAGGTTTAAGTCGTAATGAAAACTTATAAACATTTTTCATACCTGCTTCCTCTCATGATCAGGCATTGTAGTACGTCCCAATGTGTGGAGGTATTTTTTGCATCATTGTTTTTTTTATTTTTCCCAGATGATTCCTAAATAAAATTTGATAATGAAAAAGATATTATTAATGAAAACCATAAAAGTTATTATTTAAATACCTCAAATGTAATTAATACCTTAAACTGGGTAGTCGTCCAATGAGTAATCATCTCACGATACTTCTCTATAGGACAATCATCCACCACTGGTACCACGTCTAACTCAGTGACAACTCTAGCACACTATAAAATATAAAAATCATGCTTTTAGGATCTCCAAAGCTCACCTAAATCCTTTAGACGTTCTGATCATGCACCCTCACCATCGGGAAAATTAAATCAAAGCTGACATCCAAATATTAATTCATATAAATACAAAAATAATTCATAGAATTAATTACAACTGATTTTTTACCCATATATCTACCCAAGCTCTATCCTTGACCTCATGTGGAAAATGTCTCCATGATAGCGAGCTGACGGGAATGATGTCGGAGTATTTGGAAAGCATCTCCAAAAAACTCCGACTTTGCTACCCTGTTTTCTCAACCATTTGGTTGTTTTCATTATAATCCACCATAACCAGTGTGTGGCGGTTCCACACCGCATGCATGTGTGTACACCCCACCCCCGACTCATGTCAGTAGATGTATCTGTCATGAATAAAAAACAAAATATTTTATAAAAACATGTTATAATGAAAAAAAATATTTCTATAAAAATTTGTTAGGGTTCTATAAATATACCTGTGCCAGTCTGATCACTGAACGCTACTGGATCCACAGAAACTGATGGAACACCCTGTGGTGGAACAGGAGTCGAAGATGATGGAATATAGAAGCTTGGAGAGAAAGAAGTAGAGGGAAAAAAATATGGGAAAGCTGTATGACCAGATTCTGACTAGGGAGTGGGAATCCTCATGGGATATGAAAAACAAGGGCCAGAAGATGAAAAAGGTGGTGAAAACATGGGAGGCCTAAATATCACATGTCTCCCTAATAGCACACCGAGATCAGAATGTGGGAAGGATGACATGTCAGTGGGAGAGGCCGGGACTAGTTGGGTACATGAAGCTGCTCATCCCCCTCTGGTACGAACCCTCCTCGTACCATTGGCTTGATTACTAGGACCAGTACTAGGCTCCTCGTCGAATAACTGTCGACGTATAGGTGGATCCTACAAAAATGATAACAAAAATATTAATCACATGACATTATATATTCTTTAAATATATATATTTTAAATAAATTACTCACTACAGGAACTAATGGTGGTATGCCCAACTCCTCCATTCGACAATTGTTCTCCATCATTTTTTTCCTTCGTCTCTCTTAAATTGGCTGCATTTCATGCTTTTAAAAACAAATATGTAATTAATTAGAAAAAGGAAACTAATGTGTAACCCAAAAAACTAAATATATGATGGAATAGGGGGATTCATTGGTAATTTAGCTATCAATTGTTTTAGAAGAGCTTAAATGGATTTAATAAATCATAAAAGTTGTAATGTTCACCATGTTAGAAATATTGTTTGACTAGGTTTGAATACAGTTCAATTACAAATTAGAGAATGCAATTCAAATAAAACTGCAACCAATAAACATTGAAAATTCACATAACAGTCAGGTCAGCTAAAACATATTTGTGATCAATACTTAATCAATTTGAATATCACCAACCTTAAAAACCAAGATTGTGGTAAACCAAAATAATTGTGAACATGGATGAATGATTCTATATATTTTCAACCACAACTTCAGGTTCACAATCAACTCTGACAATTGAGCTATTGGAGTCACTAAAAGAAATAAATGGATTGGTTCTAATGTCACTAGGGACAGTGTAAATTCCATCATCACCATCATCAAAAATATGTCTTGGAATTACATCAACTCTGACACAAAATTCAGGTCAAAGTTGGTCTTTGACACAAAAAACTTGTTTAGCCATTGATGCCAACACATACGGTTCTTCGATAGCAACAGTGCGAGTCATATTAATTACTCAAAATACACAATCATCAATAAATGTGCCCTGTCTAATCATCAAATCAAACCAAAGACATTTCATCATTGTGACTCATCCAAGAGAGTAATAATCCAATATTATTATTTTCTCAATGACTCCATAATAACCCACATTTTCAAATCACGGTCTACTATTGGATTCACTGGCATAACAATCTGTTGTGGCAGTAACCATAACACCATCATTTTGTGTTCTCAAATTCTTTTCTCATTCAATGACAATAAATTTGTACGGATTAATAACAATTGATTTACAGTCACGAACAATGGTATTAGGACCAAAAGTCAAAGATCTTATTTCCTTAGAGACAGAGTCAGAAGATAAACTCAATAACAGAATTATAAATGACTATTAAACTTAATTAAATATTGATATAATTATTTTAAACCATAATTTATGTACCTTCAATTTTAACCAATCAGAAAACACTTTTCTATGCAAAGTCTCTCTTCTTCTCAAAGATAAAAAACGATGCTTTCTATTTATCATTGTTTTATGTTCCATGTAGATAAGAAATATGAATAGTTTAATAGATATATATGTATGATATACATATTCAATTTAGTTACTTGATATAGTTATCAAATAAATCATAGTTGAACAAAACTGTGTGATGCGCCATCTTCTGCTCTTCATGGCTTAATATCTTCAATGTATATGATCCAGGAATTCCTCCTGTTTGAAGAAGTGATGGAAAACTTCGATAAATTTTCTCATACTATTCTTCTTCATTTCTCATTGGTTTGTTCATACTTTTAGTAAGATAAGAAAAATACATTGAGCATAAATCCATACATTCTTGAGCCAAGTAACCGTTCATGATAGAACCTTTGGGATGATTCCTGTTTCGGACATAATACTTTAATGTGTACATATTTCTTTCAGTTGAATACATCCAACGAAAAAAAACAAGTCCTCTAAGAAGTATTTCAGTGGGAATCTCGACAGTCAAATGCTGCATGCATGTGAAAAATTATGGAGGAAATATTTTCTCCAACTCACACAAAATAAATGGGGCATATGTCAACATTTTTTGCAAGAAAGACTTGGACAACATCTTAGCACAATGATCTCTAACCAAATGGCACAACCAAATAATAGTAATCCTTACATTATTGGAAAAAAGATGACGGATTGCTATTGGAAGAAACTCATGTAGCAGAATGTGATAATCATGAGTCTTCAAAGATTTTAGCTTTAACTCTCTTCTATTGACCCGTTTAGATATGTTTCTTGAATAGCCATCGGGATCTCTAATAGTCTCTAATACTTCCATAAATTGTTTTTTTCATAGGTTTCATCACATAAGATGTACATGGATGTTTCCATTTATTTTCATTGATACACACAGGATGCAATTCTGGTATGATGCCCCAATCCACCAAGTCACACCGAGATCGTAAATCATATTTTGTATTCCCCTTGACATTTAGAAGAACTGAAAGCAAAAATTTGCATATATTCTTTTCAATATGCATTACATATAATAAATGAAGTAACAAATTGGTTGACCAATAAGTCAAATCAAAAAAGATAATCCTCTTCCTCCAATTGTAACAGGTTTCAGTGGAAACATTCTTTCTCTTTCTAGTTTTCATTTGACCATTCCCGAATGAAAAACTGAAATCTTTCAATTCATTAAGCACATTAGTTCCAGACATACGCTGAGGTGGATCATCAGTGTCTATGGTATTATCATATCTTCGAAGATTCATTCTATATGGATGATCCTTTGGCAAGAATCATCGATATCCCATAAAACTGAAACTACAGCAATGTTTCAGTCTTCTGGATCATGTATTCTTCATACAAACTGGACATGATAGATTTCCCTTCACGCTCCATCCAGACATCATTGCATAAGCCAGAAAATCATTGATCGTCCACATAAGCACAACACACATCTAAAATATGTCTTTCAAGCATGCATCATATGTGCGCACACCCACATCCCAAAGATGTTTCAACTCTTCTATAAAAGGATGAATGTATACATCAATATAAATGATAGAATCAGAAGGACCAGATATGAGTATACACATGAAAGTGAAAGGTTCTTTCATACACAACCATGGGGGAAGATTATAAATGTGTATAAAAATTTTCCATGTGTTGTGCTAAGTAACCATCTTCCCAAATGGATTAAAACCATCTCATGAAAGACCTAGCCTCACATTACGCACGTCAGCTGGAAAATCGGGATGTTGAGCATCAAATCTCTGCCATGCAAATCCATCTGCATGATGAACCAACTCATTGTTAGTCTTCTTTCTCTCGGTATCATTCCATCTCATTTTTATTGATATGTCATCAGACATAAAAAGATTCTGGAGTCTGGGGATCAATGGAAAGTTCCACATTACTTTTTGTGGAATGTGGGATGGTGTTCCATCAGATTTTGACTTCCAGTGGGATGTGAAACATTTTATACAATCATTTAGTTCATCATTTTTCTCCCAGAATAAATTGAAATCTTTCGGTCTAGCATGAATTTTGATTCTTGAAAATCCAAGATCCTCAACTAACATCCATGACATATAGTGTATTGAGGGAATATCTGCATCACATAGAAGTAAATCCTTCAAGAGGGTAAGAATATAATCGATTAATATATTTGAAATCCCAAACATAGTTTTCCCATGAAACAATCGGATTAAAAATTCCATCTTTTTCATTTTATCGCATTGTTGATATACTGGAGTTGTGGAAGCATCATTCAATTTTTTCACCCTATCAATATCATCATTTTCACTAGATGAATCATCTATCCTCATAGTGAACTCTTCTTGAGTCGAAATCCTTTATATTTCATGATGACGAATAAACGGAAACTGATCAAGTATCAAATTCTCTATTTCTGTCATTTCATTTCTATCATCACCAATTTGAGATTTCATTTTCTCCACATTGTGATACCACACAAAGTAGATTTCTTGAAAACCATTTTTGGTTATGTGGTGGCTGACTTCTTCACGGCTCAACCAAGGTATACCAACATAATTGGAACATGGGAAGTGCATGCGACCACTATCTGAAGCATTGTGAAATGCAATATATTTAAAACTCTCCAAATTTTTTTGAAAATCGCTTAAGATCCAATCAGTTTCATACATCCAACTTCTGTCCATTTTGTAAAACAAATTTATATAAGTCATCTAGACATAAACAATTCAATAGTATTGATCTTTAATAGAAAATACATTTATGTAGACGATAAAGGAATAAGTTTCTAGTCGATGTAGTGAACTATTAAAATAATGTAAAGAACAAGTACTCATAAATTAAATTAAAATATATTTATATTAATTTTCATTAGGTCTATAAGAGGAACATACCTCATGCCCCATCATGTCTTATAGGTATCCCAAATCATTCACTCATGTTCAATAAATCATTATTGGAACCTCTATGGACATACCTTTCATTACCCAATTACTTCCCCAAGCCAAGTGCACCCCATGGGTGAATAAATTTTAGGCATCTACACTAATAGGTTGTTCATGGCTTGTAAACACATATAAATAAATTTCCCAAAGATAATATTAAATTAAACCCAATGCCATCAAAAAATACATCAATAAAGTAACCTGATACATGTAAAAGTCTCCAAAGTAATGTTCCAAAAGACAAGCCATATAATAGTGACTCAACAAAAACTCCAATCCGAGCTATTAATTTCAAACATGGTCCGCAAAGTCCTCCTAGAAACTTGGAAAAAAATTATATTTAGGGTGTGAATAACATGTATACTCAGTAAGGAAGTAATCAAGGTATCAACTACACATGTGAAAAAATACATACTAATGTGTTATTAAAAAAATGTAAAACCAACAAGAACCTAAATAGGTCAAATAACCAACTCAGCCTCATCAAGGATCACTCGCCAAATTGTGCGTCCAATATAGTAATATAACATCACGATCAAAATAAAGAAACGAACCCCACTGCTACTTCCCAGCCAATTTCTTCTCTCTCTCCTCAATGTTGAATGTCATATACTCCCATACCTTCCAAACATATCCCATCACATACCAGTTATCTCTGATGTGGCTTGGGATGCATCCCCACATACACCACCCTCACGAGGTCTAGCATCCAGTCAGGTATTATCACATCACATCTCACCTGAAAACACTTAGTTTATCACATCACAACATGCCTTATCCCATAACCATATTAGTAGGGTATCATGAACATGAATAAAATCAACCTTGTGCCATCCTCCTACCCTATATGACCCCAACCATATTCCACATCTTATTATAGCCTTATCACATTGCACCTCACCTAAAAACACTAGGGGAATCATTGTACATCTCACCTGAAGACACATGGACAATCACATCACATATTGCCTAAAAACACATGGTCAATCACTTATGAAGGAAGAGTAGGGAATAAATGGAAGCTATCCAACCATATAACCACCATCCTAGATATTAGAAAAACTAACCATAACTCAAAACCTCTGATCATTGGTAAGTTTATCCAACTCTGTTTGGGAATGTGTAGAAATAACATAAAATACATGATATATAGATAGCACAAAATACCCAAACTATAGGTTCACATTAACTACATAATCACACACCACTTCACCACTACCATACAACACATAAGCCATCACAACCACTTACACCACTATATGCAACACACCACACCACCACTATACAAGACACATAGCATTTCCCACTTTCATTTATAAGCCACTTCAATCTCACATACATTGTCCATTCATTTAATGTAAAATTAATTACATCCATTTACCACACGTCCATTTCTATTCCATCTCATTTATTTACTATCTTGTTTTTTTGTTTTAACAGCATAATTTATTCCATAGATAACCAGGAAACTAATAAAACCACCACACAACAACTCAACATCTCACAATAACCATCATCGCCATGTTATATCGGCCAACCATCTCACCAAAACAACCACATATCACAACAAAAATATTGCACATCACAACCACCACACAACCAAAACCACCTCACCACATCATACACCACAACCTCATCACACAACACCTCCACACGACACAACACCACCACACATCATCACTATCACACAACTTCACATGTCACATCCATTCCCACTAACCATCACATTACAACCCCACATATCACAAAGCCCAAATGGTCACCTCAATCACTATACAACAGCCTATAACATACAATGAAACACAACAAAAAACCTCTCATATAAGCAACATACCCCAAATTCCACAATTTATTCAAGGTCTTTTATTACATTACCGATTTTTTTAGCATGGACATTATAACACAAATGATATTCCATGGGAAAATAATTAATTAACCAAATATTCATTCATTTTCCTATTTTTCAGGTTGAAATCACACAACAACATTGAAAGGATCTCAACATATATCCCCTATAGTAAAAACAGGAAAATTAATAAACACATGTAAATAAATTTCCAAGCAACAATTAATTAAAAGATGAAGAAAAGTCATAAAAACACATACATGGAAAATATAGAATCCATATTGGAATGGAGAAAGTCTAGATTAAATAAAAACACAAAAAAATGATATACATATCAAAATGAAAACTTAAAACTAAAATATTAGATGAATAACAATAAAAACAAGGTAGCACTTAAATATTTTATGTGTATAAAGAAGAAAATACCTGATTTGAGATGATTCAGATGGAGTTTCACCGGTTCAGATGGGGGAAGTCGTGAGAGGAGCCGGACGCTACACAGATTTAGGGTTCTGTCACGAATGTGGAAGAGCAGTGGCCCGGCTGTATTTGGGGTAAAGATTTACCAACAGTTTTTAAAAATCATTTGAAAAGGGGTGTGCAAGGCACCCCTTCCCAACGGTTCTACTGAACCATTGGTAAATGGGCACACTTTCCCAATGGTTTACTAAAACCGTTGGGAAAGGTTAAGTTGAAGACCCCTTTGCCAATAGTTTTTAAAAACTTTTGGAAAAGGGGTACCCTTTCCCAACGGTTCAGTAGAACCATTGGTAAAGGGTTTCTAAGCCATTCTTTACTAACGGTTTAAGAAAACCATTGGTAAATAATCATGGGTAAAAACACCATTTCCAGTAGTGTACTGAGCTTCAAGGGATGTATCTTGAAAGTATGAGAGGTTTTGGGGGTGTTTCGGGGGCTCGGGGCATGAAGGAAAGGAAAGCTGGGCAAGAAAAGCCTAGGGGCACTGCCTGCGCATGACCAGGGAAAATCGTGCAGCCTGCCTAGGTAAACCGTGCAACCCCTCCTCATACAGATAGTAGCATGCCCATGGTTTGTGCACGGTTTTTCAAACCGTGTGTCCAAACCGTGCAGCCTCTTAATGTTGGGAAAAATTACAAAATTACCACCCCATGATTTTAAGAACCCACTCGGGATTTCCTCTCCATTCCTCTCTCTTCACCATAGGAACAAACTAAATCTCCCAAGTGCTCCAAGAGGATGATCTACCTCGTTTCTAAGTCATTTTTGGTGCTTTTGGATGCGGATCAAAGCTCCAGTTAAGGATAATCTCATCCTTGCTTCTCTTTTTGGTTTTGGGTTTGTATCTTCTATTCCTCTTGTTCTGATGCTCTAAAACCCTTACTTTTGGATGAATTCTAGGTTGAAGCTCCAAAGGTTGGCCAGATTTAAGTCTAAGGACTCGATTAAGTGTGCGTTCAACCGCGATTTCGAGGTAGGTGGTCTAAAAACGTTATCCCACAGTTTTATAGTGGATTTATGCATGTGTTTATTTGATCATAGTTTCCTTTTGATGAGATTTGATTAACCTTGATGAGTTTGGAATAAAGGATGCTTATAAATGGTTAATAAGAACTCTCACGATCCCCATGGGATGCATTGAGAATGACTCGACCTAATTGGGGCCATCCATGGGGTGTGTCGGCTTTTCCCAGGCATAATTGTTATTAAACAAGTGACCTTATTATAATAAATGGTAGATCCCTTGATGAAAATGTTTCCCTGATTGGTTGAACTTGGAATAGAAGTTATTTGATGCACCTAGACTAGGTAATAACCTAAAGGGTATTTGGAATGCATTGAATGGTTGATTCATGGAAATGATGAATGAGTTAAATTGGTTAATGTGTAAGGTGATTAAAGACCATAATGGGATAGATTATGGGTTTAGTGTTGAATACATTGTGTGATAGGCATAACACATGGGAATTGTCTAAATGATTGAATGATGTGAAATGGTAATGTGTTAATGGGTTAAGGCATAATGTGAACTCCCTTGTGGTTTTTTGTGAATGGTGTTTGTCAAAGGGAAATGGTATGGTGGGTTGATGGTTACTTATATATATAAGCATGTGCACATGGCTTGGTAGAGTGGGGTATGACTTGAGGATCTACACCCACGGGTCGAGTGAAGATTGATGCTCTGAACTCCACCCTAAATGAATGGGTTAGGAATGGGGACTGAGGATCTATTATCCTAATGGTTTCATCCACCCGAACTGAGGCTCTGAGGTGAGGATATGGTTGTTATGAGGGTTTAGTCCTAGTGAGATAGGATAACGATGTGTTTACCCTCTTGCATGTAATTATTGGCCTTAGTCCCATGTGACATAATGTATGTGATTAACCCATGGAAATGTGATGAAATTGTATGTGATGATAATTGGTGTGAAATGAATGGTAATAGAAGTGGCAATGGCTTAGGTTCTGAACTGGTTAGTGGCACCTTAAAAAAATACTTGGAAATTATCATTCATATTCCTTTTGCATGCACCACCTGTTCATACTAGATATTTTGTAGACACTATTGGTAGTGGCCTACTGAGTTGTACTCACACCCTGCTTGGGCCACCATTGGGTACCTGAGAAGAAATCATGTTTTCAGGTTAGGAGAAGGGAAAGGGTCCTTGCAAGATAGTTGAGTGGATATGGGTAGCACTTGGTGGAGGATCCGGACATGGATTTGGGACCATTTTGGGGATTCTGGACGTTGTCTTTATTTTGGGCATTGTTCACTTTTTCACATGTAGTAGTACATGGCATATTTATTGTTGGAAATGGTTTATAAATATGTTCCATGTTTATTGGTTAGTGTTTCCGAAATTGTTTATTTCTGTTGTGGATTACTCTAATAGAAAGGGGGTATAGTCTCCACACTTGACCACATAGACCCCTGCTGCTAGTCAGCACCCTTTGGCGTACGAGGAGGCGTTTTTAAGGTTATGTTACTACCCGGCTCGGAGCACCAGTTTAGTGGATTCCGGTTCGGGAACATTACAAAGTGGTATTAGAGGAGGTATTTATTCTCCTTCTCTGAGGACTTGTATTTGGGATAGGTTTCCAAGGGTTAAGAAGTGTTGGGCCCTAGTAAATGAGCTCGTGCTTGGAAGTAGCTAACCCAAGTATGAGGTAAAACCCAAGTCACCTTGGGTGGTAAATGTTGTTCTTGGTTGTGTGTTGTTACAGTTGATGATATTTCACCGTTGGGTGATGCACATGTGATTTGATTTGGCTGTTTTATGATATCTTGATCGTGGACTTAACAGCACGAGGATTTTCATTCATGGATCATTTTAGGCACCTAGGGAGATAGGTGACATGCATTGTGTTATGCACATTCATGGGGTGGGTGTGTGAGGCAGGAAAGTAGGGTGAATCATGCATTTCATGAAACCAAGAAATATTGAGAAGAATGAAATAAAAAAAGTGGGTAAATGATGTTTAATGAAATATAAGGTTTTGGAATGAAGTGGAAGATAATTTTGTAAAATTTTGTGTAAGTTTGGAGGTAGTGCATGGTATTTTACCCCATGTGGACCATGGCCCGCAGTTGGGATGGTCGGGGCGGTGAATTTGAGGTGTTAATGTCATTGAATTAGTATATGAAAATGGGTTGTTGTAGCTAGTAAAGAGCTTTTTATGAAGTCGTGAAAGATTTATAGTATGCATTTTAAATATCGTGCTTGGAAATATAGAGAGATGCCACCATGATGTCGGTTACCAATTGGGAAACAGGAGGATGTTGCTGAGAACACTCCTCCGGTAGAAGAGCATGAAAATGTGGTGATCAATGAAGGTAGAGAAGACTAGTTCCGAGAGTTTTTGTCTCGCCTTATGCAGATGATGGATCGAGACCTAGGGGGTTGCACCGAGTATGTTTGAGCTGACTAGGGAATTCTAGCTGTAACACCCTCTGACCGTCACTGGAGAGGGTGGGATCGAGGCAGCATAGTTCTAGTTAGAGTCTGTCCAGATGATAGTGGATCATCTGGATACCCCAATTGAAAAGTGAGTAAAGCTGGCTGTTTATATGTTGTGGGTCCAGGAAAAGCGTTGGTGCGACATTCAGGAATAGACTGAGCAGGCTGAGGGGATGTCGTGGAAGGTTTTCCAGGAGATGTTTCTGGAGCATTTATACCCAGATAATTTGAGGCAGGAGCGGTCTGCAGAGTTTATGAGTCTAACTCAGGGATCGCTATAAGTGATGGAGTATGCTAGTCGCTTCACAAATTTGCGACGATTTGTCCCAATGTTAGCAGGGGATGAGGAAGCGGTAGAAAAGTGTTTCCCGGATGGGTTGAGACTTGATATCAGGTCTCAAGTAAATATCTTACACTTGAAAAGGTTTACAGAGGTGATGGATCAGGCACTCATCTCTGAAGAGAACCTGAAGGGAGATTCAGGTGGTGGGCTTGTCGTTTCAGCTGGGCGGACAAGTGGTGTATCTTCCGAAGTTTGGAAGCGCTGTTTGGAATGTTTCCAGCAAGGTTGTCAGAAGAGAGGGTCAACCTCTTAGAGTGATAACGAAGTGTTCTGTTATCAGTGTGGTAGGCTGAGGCATATGCGTAGTCAGTGTCTTCATCCTCCAGTTGAGTGCCATTCATGCGGCATGATGGGTCACATGTAGAGGTTCTGCAGGAACCCGCAGAAGATGAGTGAGCATGATGATGAAAAGAAGGTATCAGGTATTGGAAGAGGATCAGTTATCTTGTATCAGGCAGGCAGTTAGAGCTCCATGGTCCGTACTAGCAGGGGCGGTGGATATGGAACTCCAAGGCAAGATCTCTCATGCCAGCAGGGCGGTGTGACATAGGATGCTCAGGCTGGAGCCCATGTTTGAGGGGTCGGTCAGCTTCAGGTAGTTCAATTTTCTCCTGGTGATGGAGAGGACAGATGTCAATTATTCGAGGTACGATCCTTGTAGCTTCTACATTTTCTAGTGCATTATTTGACACAGGTTCCACACACTCTTTTGTTTCTGATTAACTTGTGGTAGTGTTGGGTTTACCTATGGAGGGGGTGTGTGGAGTTATGTCAATTGACACCTAGTTGGGGGTGAAGGTTGAGGATATCAGCCAGTGCAATGGATGTTCCTTAGAAGTTGGTGGGTATATTTTTCTGTGGGACTTGTTCATTATCAAGATGTCAGGGTTTGACCTAATCTTGGGAATGTATTGGTTGGTGTTTTATCGGGCACACATAGACTGTTATCGTCGTAGAGTATCGTTCTGGTCGCTTGAGGGTGATGCTTATGTCCACTGTGGAGAATGGGATGTTCGAGCAGGGTGTGCAGGTTTGTTTTGTCAACAGATGAGTGGACTCACTGCTCAAGTGGCATGTCTCATGCTTGATGATGATGAGGGAGGGGAACGATATAATTTTCCTCCCATGGTGGATTGGTTTCACAATGTTTTTCTTGAGGATTTCTTGGGGTTACCACCCGAGAGAGATGTCGAGCTCACGATCGAGTTGCTTCCGGGAGCAGAGCCAGTTTCTATTCCTCCATACCTAATGGCACTGGTAGAACTCCAGGAACTGATGGTTCAGCATGAGGAGTTGGAGTGTAAGGGGTTTATCCATCCTAGTATGTATCCTTGGGGATCTCCCGTGATTTTTGCAAAGAAGGCCGATGTTTTGTTTAGGCTGTGTGTTGACTATCGAATGTCGAATCAGATGACAGTGAAAAATTAGTACCCTCTTCCTAGAATTAATGACCTGTTTGATCAGTTGAAGGTTGAATAAGTGTTTTCTAAGATTGATTTTTACTCAGGTTATACAGGTTTTTTGAGTTTTCGGTAATGCCTTTTATCTTGACCAATGCACTGATGTTGATTATGGATTTTATGAACAGAATCATTCATCCTTATCTATATTAGTTTGTGATTGTCTTTCTTGACGATATCTTAGTGTACTCGAAAACTCATTAAAATCATGCCCAGTATCTTTACATCATCTTGGGTACACTAAGAGAGCATCGGCTATATGCCAAGGTCTAAAAGTGTCAATTATGGACAGGTGAGGTGCATTTTCTGGGACACATCATCTCAGACGTAGGTGTGTCAGTGGATCCAAATAAATTGCAGGCAGTTGTGTATTGGGATCATCCCAAGAGTATTTATGATGTTCAGAGTTTTCTGGGTTTGGCCGGGTATTACTGAAGGTTCATTCAGGATTTCTCTCTCTTGGAAGAAGCACTCTCGAGCTTGACCATGAAAGGAATCAGGTTTGGGTGGTCTGAGGCTTGTGAGAACGCCTTCGAAGAGTTGATGAAGCGGTTGACGACCACACCTATCTTTATCTTACCTGAGCCGGGTAAGAAGTACATCTTGTTTTGTGATGCGTACGGAGTCAAAATGGGGTTGTTTTGATTCAGGATGAGAGGGTTGTGGATTATTGGTCAAGGAAGTTGAGATCCCATGAGCGGAACTATCCCACTCATGACCATGAGTTGGCTGTAGTGGTGTACGCCTTGAATTTCTGGAAGAATTATTTGTTTGTAGAATGGTTTACATTGTTTAACTACCATAAGTGTTTAAATTACATCTTCTTAGAATGAGATATGAACCTTTAGTAGAAAATATGGGTTGAATATCTCTACTCTTTTGACATTGAGTTGGTGTACACTATGGGAAAGGGAAACCGTGTTGCTGATGCTCTATGCAGGAAGGTTCAGAATCTGGTGGTTCAGGAGTCCAACACTGAGTGGATGATGATGTATTTTTTGTAGAGATACACCTGGAGGTGCAGGAATAGAGTGGTTAGGTCGCTCTTGCATTCTTAATGATGCAGTCGATGCTTTTGAGTCGAGTTAAGAAAGTTCAGCTTGATGATCATGAGTGTTTGATCATGAAGGAAAAAACTTAAAGGAGTGGATCTACCTTCTGGTTGGGCCGTCGGCGTGGAAGGTTTTGTTCATGTTTTTGATAGTGTGGTTGTGCCAAAGTGTGTGCGGAAAGAGTTGATGTGTGAGTTCCATGCATCAAAGTGGGCAGTGCGTCCTGTTTTGACCAGGATGTACCGTAATCTTCGAAGGCAGTTTTGGTGGCCTAGAATGAAGAAGGAAGTTGCGGGCTTTGTGGCACAGTGCCTTACCTGTCAGCAGGTGAAGGCCGAGAATCAACGCCCTGGTGTTTTGTTGAATTTATTTCCCATTCTAGAATAGAAGTGGGATGATGTAACAATGTATTTTGTTCTAGGTCTTCTGAGGACGCCGTGGAAGAATGATGCAATCTGGGTGGTTGTGGATGGGTTGATGAAA
The DNA here is from genome assembly GCA_963277665.1 of Viscum album. Taxonomy (NCBI): domain Eukaryota; kingdom Viridiplantae; phylum Streptophyta; class Magnoliopsida; order Santalales; family Viscaceae; genus Viscum; species Viscum album. The sequence goes on from OY728146.1 coordinate 305,462,169, forward strand.
GTGGCGCATTTCTTACTAATTCAGGAGACCTTTATAGTTGACCAGTTGGGTGAGCTGTATGTTTGGGAAATGTTGTGGTTAGATGGTGTTCCCTGGACCATAGATTCGGACCGAGATCCACTTTTCACATCACGTTTCTGGAAAGGGTTGCAAAAGGTTCTTGGTACGCAGGTGTTTTTTGAGTACTGGTTTCCCCCCGTAGACAGACGGGCAGTCGAAGCGTACGATCCAAGTGTTGGAAGACATGTTAAAGGCTTGTGTCTTGGACTTTGGAGGTTCTTGGGAGAGACACCTATAGTCATTTGAGTTTTCCTACAACAACAATTTTCAGGTTACAATTTAGATGCTACCATTTGAGGCACTCTACGGGTGGCCATGTAGATCTCTGTTGTATTGTCAAGAGGCCCGTGAATCTGACTTGTTGGGGCCAAGTCACATGCATGAGACTTCATAGAGAGGTAAGATGATTAGGAAGTGGATGACTATGACTCATAGTAGGCAGAAGTCATATGCAGATTGGACTCGTAGACCTCTTGAGTTTGCGATGGGTGATAATGTGTTCCTTCGAGTGTCGCCAAGGCTGGGTCACCGTCAGATTCGAAAGCAGGGCAAGTTGGTGCCCAGGTATGTGGGACCTTTTGAGATTGTGGAGAGGATTAGACTTGCTGTTTACTGATTGGCTCTTCCATAGTGGTATGGTGGGATTCATGATGTGTTTCATGTGTCTTAGCTTAGACGGTATCACCCATACCCATCTCACATGGTTGATGTTGAGGATGTGGAGTTGGGGCTGAAGCGTCCTTTGAGGAGCATTTGGTTCGTGTGGTGGATCGTAGTGAAAAGGTCTTGAGAGGAAAGGTTGTTCCATTAGTGTGAGTACTATGGAAGTATGGTAATGTTCAAAAAGAAACTTGGTAGAGGGAATTAGATATGTAGGCTCAGTAGCCCGAACTCTTCTCTTCGGTGGATCAATGAGGCTTGGAAACTCAGCTCGTGGATGAACCGTTATAAGGTGGGGAGGTTGTAAGATACCGGTTTTGGAAGGGTATGTTTTCATTATCTTTTGGTTGAATTCCTTGTTTCATACTTCAAGGGATGTCTCCTAAAATTCGGAGAGGTCTTGGGGGTGTTTTGGGGGCTCAGGGCACGAAAAAAGGAAAGCTAGGAAAGACAAGCTTGGGCGCACGACCTGCGCATGACTAGGGCAAACAGTGTTGCCTACCCAGGTAAACCATGCAACCCCTCATCCTCTAGACAGTAGCATGCACATGGTTTGCACAAGGTTTTTCAAACCGTGTGGCCATACCATGCGGCCTTTTAATGTTGGTAAAAATTACAAAATTGCCACCCCGGGATTTTAAGAACCCACTCGGGATTTCCTCTCCATTCCCCTCTCTTCATCCTAGGAACGAACCAAATCACCCAAGACCTCCAAGAGGTCGATCTCCCTTGTTTCTAAGGCATTTTTGGTGATGTTGGATGTGAATCAATGCTACGGGTAAGGGTAATCCCATCATTGATTCTCTTTTTGGTTTAGGGTTTGTATCTTCTCTTCCTCTTCTTCCGAAGCTCTAAACCACTATCTTTTGGGTGAGTTCTAGGTTCAAGCTCCACAGGCTGGCCGGATTGAGGTCTATAGACTCTATTGAGTGTGCCTTCAACTGTAGTTTCGATGTAGGTGGTCTACAAACATTATCCCATAGTTTTATGGTGGATTTATGCATGTGTGGCTTTGCTAATGGTTTCCTTTTGATGAGATTTGATTAACCAATATTCTTTTGGTGTAAAGGATGCTTAAAAATGGTAAATGGGAACTCTCACGATCCCCATGGGATGCGTTGAGAATTACTTGACCTAATTGGTGCCATCCATGGGGTGTGTCAGCTTTTCCCAGGCTTAGAGATTGTTATTAAACTAGTGACCTTGTTGTAATAAATGGTAGATCCCTTTAATAAAATGTTGGCAATATTGGTTAAACTTGGAATATAAGTTAGGTGATGCTCCTAGACTTGGAAATAACCTAAAGGTTATTTGGAATGGGTTGAATGGTTGTTTCATGGAAATGATGAACGGGTTAAATGGGTTAATGTGTAAGCTGATTAAAGACCATAATGGGATAGATTATGGGTTTAGTGTTGAATGCTTAGTGAGATAGGCATAACACATGGGAATTGGGTGAATGATTAAATGATGTGAAATGGTAATGTGTTAATGGGTTAAGGAATAATGTGAATTCCTGTGTGGTTTTTTTTTGAATGGTATTTTTCAAAGGGAAATGGTATGGTGGGTTGATGGTTACTTATATATATAATCATGTGTACATGGCCTGGTAGAGTGGGGTATGACTTGAGGATCTACGCCCATCGGTCGAGTGAAGACTAATGCTCTGAACTCCACCCTAAATGAATGAGTAAGGAATGGGGACTAAGGATCTATTCTCCTAACAGTTGCATCCACCCGGACTGAGGCATCGAGGTGAGGATATGGTAGCTATGAGGGGGTTAGTCCTAGTGAGATAGGATAACGATGTGTTTACCCTCTTGCATGTTATTGTTGGCCTTAGACCCATGTAACATAATCTATGTGATTAACCCATGGAAATGTGATGAAATGGTAAGTGATGATAATTGGTGTGAAATTAATGGTAATGGAAGTGGAAATGGCTTTGGCTCTGAACTGGTTAATGGAACCTTAAATAATTCCTTGGCAATTATCATTCATATTCCCATTACATGCACTACCTGTTCATACTGAATATTTTGTAGACAATGTTGGTGGTGGCCTATTGAGTTGTACTCACACCCTGCTCGGGCTGCCATTGGGTACCCAAGTAGACTTCATGTTTGCAGGTCAGAAGAAGGGAAACGGTCCTTTCTAGATAGTTAAGTTGACATGGGTAGCACTTGGTTGAGGATCCAGATTTGGAGTCGGGACCATTTTGGGGATTCTGGCTGTTGTCTTTATTTTGGGATTTTGTTCACCTTTGCACTTGTAGTAGGACATGGAATATTTATTGTTGGAAATGGTTGTTATACATGTTCCTTGTTTATTGATTATTGCTTCTGATATTGGTTTATTTCTATTGTGTCTTACTCAGATAGAAAGGGGGTATAGTCTCCCCACATGACCAAAAAGACCCCCGCTGCTAGTCGGCAACATTTGGCGTACAGGGAGGCATGCTTAATGTTATGTAACTACCCAGCTCAGAGCACCATTTTAGTGGCTTCTATGTCAGGAATGTTACACAAAATATGATCGGTATGAAGGGGGGTTGACATGGCCATCGTTAGTAGTTACAAGGGTGTCATATTCATCAAGGTATGATAACTATCAATATTAATAGTAACACTCAGAATAGATTATTTTCCCATAAAATATGAAAATCAAATATATATTCTTTGAACATATATAAAAGTATTCATTTAACATACATACTAAAATCACCCATCAAGGAACCAAATCACTAAGTTGTATTAAAAAGAGACCTAACCCCAAACACTCACATGTCAATGCTCAAAGAATTATATGTCTTTTTCAAAGAAGAGGGAATCTAATAGAGACTAATACTAATAAAATAAGGTCTTCTAACAACTTATAATTTATCTAAATGGTGTAATAAAAGAGCAAAACCTCAAAGAATAGTTTTACTAAAAAATATTCCATCCAAAAAATTATATATAATGAAAATCTCGCATTGATAACCCACTACCATTCCCTAACCAATACAGTTCTATCTCAAATGGGAACAAAAAATGAGAGATAATTAAATTATGATAGTTTGATGTTCCTATGTTTATTCTAATGATGGAGAAAAAAACTCACTATTTATTAAATTAAAAGTGTTATGGTCCCTATCAGGGGGTTTTGAGACAAAAAAATACCTCTGATGTTCCCCCATGACCAACACAACAATTTAATTCCTTAAACCTTATATTATTACACACATAAACCTGAAAAGGCACATATAATGTAATATTCAAAATCAAAACTAGTCAATTCATCACTCATTAATAGCGACACAAGAAACACCAATAACAATTTTAGGGGTGTTAATTTTAAATCGTACCCACAATAAATCATTAAAAAAATTCCATAAAATTAATACCCACATCACACTAGGTTTTATTCTTACATATGATGGTAATAAACAAATGAAACTGATTTTTCAACCAAAGTTATAAATCAGTTCGAATCATCTTTGTTTCCAAACCACCGTCATGAATTTTCTAGACACATAATCATAGATGATATTCCTGACTGAAAACACTAATATTTTTTTGGTACCTCTACAAAAGAATCATTCTATAAAAACATAACTACATATCCACTAAATAATAATGAACACCCACTCTATGAAACACTTGATATACTATCCCAATGGGTACGCACCCTGAATTGTTCATAAAATTTCAATGGTTTATGTCACCATTGGGTTACCATGATATAACCATTAAATAATGAAGGGAGGAAAACAAATTATTATTTAATATATTATTTCATGAATTATAATATCTATAGGACTATGACTCCACTACTTAGTTCCATGTCTGGGTATAATTAATGAACAATGAGACCACTCATATATAATAACGTGAATGCCCCATTGGATTATTCCTGAGAACAAAATTATAACCTTTCATAAAGACCCTTTATGGGAGCTAGACATGAAAAAACATGAATACATTCATTTTAGGTCTTTGTAAAGAAATAAAATAGTTTTAAGATAGCCTAAATTGAAACAAAAGAACCCCTATTAACAAGAAATTGTATTTCAAAAAATGTACTATTATACACATAATGAATTATCAATATCTACCCACCACATTACAAAAATGTAAAAATTCTTAATAAAATTCAACTTCTAAAAAATTATATTTTATATGAAATTCACAATTTAAAATCCCAAATACCTTATCTCGAATTTCATAAAATAGATGTAATCATTGAAAAAAAACTATTTGAATTTGAGACAAAACCATTACTTTTGAAAAATATTGTAAAAATATTCAATTATCCTATAGACTAATTTATTATAATGTATCCTTAAAATTAAAATATATTATTAAGAAATAAATCAATTAAAAAACACCCATAGAACTCAATTTTATTATATTTATAAAATAAAAAAAATAATAAAAAATAAATCATCACAAAATTATATTTTTAACATGATTCGACATTTAAGAACACTATCATGGGTTCATTTTTGTATCATTTATAAAAATAAATAGATACATGTCATTATCTTTATACAAGTAGATAACATAAAATTCCTTTGAAAATTAGAGATGCAACCCCACATTATGATATCCTTTAGGGTTTTTAAAACACTTTCTACATTCTTATTTTAAGTTAATTATATTTTATGAAAACAATTATTAAAAGAAGAGGGTAAATTACTATTTTTTAGTATACATCATCTTTTAAATATATTAATTTTGGATCAAAATCACTTTATAGAAGTCAAAAATATTTTAGGATAAGCTATAATGCCTCATATTAAATTGATCCAAACTATCAAATCAAAATTTTCTAAATATCTTCATGAGTTCTACTATAATTATTATCACCCATATTAAAATAAACATTAAATGTATAAAATATATTTATTAAAACCCCATTTAATTATATATTCCACCTCTAAAACACATCACGAGTTTTACTATATATATTTATATATAACACTTCGAAGATATAGATAAATAAGAAAAATATTTTTTCAAAAAATTTACTAATTTTGAAACATAACACATATCTCAGAATCATTTCACAATAATATTGAAAAATAATGATTTAATTCCCAATAAATATAAAATCCTATTTTAAGAAACAAAATTACATTATGTTGCACTATTAAAATCAAATAAACACTCACTACCTAAAGAAATATAAAATTTCATTGAAATTCATAAAAAAATAATTAAAAAATCATACATACATCATAAAACATCATTTATATACGCCTAAAATAATTTATAAAATTTAAAACCTATCTTCAAGGACTCTTCCAAAACAACAATATAATGCATCAATCATAACTACCCTCAATACTATCAATTCTAAAAAAACATAAATATCTTAAACCATGTAAATGATATACCACCTCATTATTCAAATGGGATGAAAATGGATGATTTATAAATAATTCAGGGGTAGCCAATAGTTGTACACGGTTAGGCCACATCATTGTTAAGGTCATACACCATCTATGAAAATATCTCTATAAGGTTTTTTAAAATCAGTTTGTCATCCTCAACATAATTTCCCAAAATATGAGGGCTAACTACAAATGCCATGTTTCCCTCACCATTTTCACCTAAAAACATGTAAAATCTCAAATAAAATCAAATAATATATAATAAGGATATAAATAACATAATTTAATATCACAATATATATATAATATAAAAATATAAAACTCAAAAATTAAGAATCAACCCCTTACCACCCATGGAAACTCATGTTTCGTAATGAAATGTGGTAATGAGGAACATAAACAAGATCTATATTTGGATATCAAATAGTGTTATGATTTTACTATATGAAACACCCTGAGTGATAAGAGGGTTATCTAATACCATTACATAATTAACCATCCTTGGTTGTCTTTCTATGTTATCCAAGCCCATATTCTATAGGGATTGATGGTGTTTCTAATTGTTATAGGCTGGAGATAGGAATAGTTTTATCGAAATTATCCAACTATGAATAATTTCACTATTGAATGTGAAAGATCAAAATAGGGTGTTCCAACTGGGAATATGGAATGACCCATCTAGGTATTGGATATCCCTTTAAACCAGTAAAATTCCTCAACAATGAGTATCAGTACAAAATTAGAAAATAATTTAATTTTTAATCCATAACCATTCTCAAAGCATGAATCCAAAAATAATAAGAAACCAATATATATATATATATATATATATATATCTACATGTTCATGTGTTTGTGTTCCTTAATAACAATCTCAAAAATGTTGAAGGCTAGTTACGTAGATACAAAGTCAACATCAATGAACCTAGAACCCTAAGATCCTTACATTCTCTAGAAAGTTATCTTCATGTATCACTTATCCATAACCAATCATATGCCATTGAAAATGACAACATATCTAGTGGATTCTATTTGGGATGAGGCAACATTCCCATAACTCTATTAGATAAAACTAAATATATATAAACCCAAAGATATATGTATAGTGTATAGAAATTCCCTATCATATACCACTATAATCATATAAAAGACAATTCATACTGTAAGCTAATAATTTTAGTTTGAAAACCATTTTGAAATATATTTTTATTTTACAAAACATTTTCATAATTCCATTTGTTTTATTTGAAAAACTGCATTCAAAATTTATGACAATAAAGAAAACATTTATAATTAACATTAGTATTTGAAAATACTAACATCCCCATAAATAGAATCCTAGTGGTAAAAATATAATGCATCAACTAATGTATAATATAAGGAACATGGGGGGATCACTGAACAATATGTTGTAATGTGAGTTAGGTCTTAGTATTGAAAAAAATCATAACCAAAGTGATGAAAAATAAGTAACATAGATATGGGCCTCATGATTTCTCACAAAAAAATACCCCTAGCTTTATTATACTAAAATTTAGGGAAACACCCATTCAGATGATGTTTTGAGTATAGAGGAAGAACCAGTTTTGGGTGATGAATTAAAAATTCATTTAACTTCAACATTCCTAAATCCATAAAAGAGGATACTAAATGTTAAATTCATAATTATTTTATTTAGTTATATATAAATGGATTAACATGTCCTAGGATCCATTCTTAAATTATTTTTTTTGATATTTCAAAATATTCATTTCACATTAACTTCATTATAATGTATTGATCAAGGTGTAAAATCCCACTCTCTATGATCTACACAATCTCATATGATATCTGAACGATACTGAATTAATTTCAAGTAATATAATGGGGAATTAATCATCTTTAATTTTCCATATTGACAATATTTAGTTCTTTTGATCCTGAAATATCTCTCTTTCACTTCTTTCTTTTTAGAGGAATAGAGGAGGAAGAATTCAATGTGAATTCCATTGTACACAATGATTCTCAAATATCGATTTTTTTTAGTAACCCAATAAAATAAACCTAACCATAAATCTATAGAGTTATGGTTTTGGTTAAAATAATATTTAATTTTATAGAGGTCCTTAAATAATATAATAATCATTAAAAACATCATTTTATATAATATACTTTTTTTTAATTTGTGTCATGTGTTATCTTGTTAAATTTTTTTACGTAATAGGAAATTAATATTTTTCAAAGGACATAGTTTTGGACTATTCATCCTCCATGAAATTTATTTAATACCAAAATAATTATTTAATTGAATACTTTATTCATCAAGAAATTAAATAATTTTAAAAAATTGTAATGAAGTGACTAAATGTTCAGAAAATATTCATGTAATAAATTTTTTATTAATTTTTGAATATTATTTATTAATATAAAAAGATGAAATTTATTCCACAATGTTGAGAAAAATATTTATTAGTATAATTGAATTCAAATATTTGTTAAAAAAGATCATTATAAACACTTAGTTTGCGAACCTCTAAGATTATTCACACTACCATTATATGGATTTTCTTAAATTCCATGATTAATATCATGTGATGGGTCAAGGCACAAATGATATTGAAACTAAGGTTAAAATGATGAAAAACACATACGAATGCTCTCTATGTAATACAATCCCTTTGTATCAATGTATCTTCAAGAAGGTTATACATGTAAGTCAATAACCTATGTTGTTGATATATCTTTCTTTGATTATCTGAAATAAACACGTCATTCCTCCATTACCATGGAATTTAATGTGATGGTTCTATTGCAATAAAAGGTCAGAGATATCAACTTCTATAAATATGGAAGGGAAAAATCCTTCCACAACATATCCATTAATAACATTTCACTCATGACATACCCAATATATCCAACATTTACATGAAATATTATCATTACAGTTCACAAAATAAATCAATGGTTTCAATTCCTAACACAGATTAAAAATAAACATAAATTAAATGGAATATTTTACATGCGTGTAGATAAGAATATCTGATGACACTAAAACATTATAAATTCCTAAAAGTGTCTACAATCTCATAATCATTAATTTTGGATATTACCATGTGTGAACTTTAGGATAAGAAGTGTCATTAACTAATGAGTACTCAATCCTAAAAGAAACATTCTATGTTTCCCATCATTGAATATTATCTAACTGTAGAACAATATTTAATAATATCTTTATATAACATCAATGTTCTCATTATAGTGTTGAACTACTATGACATTATCAATGTGATAGATACCTTATGAAATTATTACATAATGTCAAGTAGAATAAATAATAATATACACCAAGATATTTTATTGATAATCAAAAAATTGAATATAAATGTAATTATCATACAAAATTAGGTCCTTGAAATACAACTCTAATAAAACCCCACTTAGAACAGATTCAACTACCTACAGTTTTCTATCTACTATACCTCACATGATAATCATGTTTCTTCTATATCAAGGCTCTTGTAATGTTGTCCACCACATTGTTTTCCATGTAATATATTTTCATTATGATGTCACCACAATGATAAAAATCCCTTAAATGATTATACATCCAATGTATTATATTCACACACCAATTACACCATGGAAGAATTGAATGGGTCACCACTGTAGTATTATCACAATAAATTGTGATGTGATATTTACTATTATGAACCACATCAAAATCCTGGATAAATATGGGAATCCAAACTGATGCTTTTTCATCCATAAAAACATTGATATACTTAAACTCTGCTATAGAATCTATGACCACAACCTTCTTTGTGCTCCTCCATCTCAAAACACCACTATTAAATTTTAATATATTCCTCATTTTCTATTTCAAATCATCCTGATCTATTTGGAAATTAGAATCTCTATATCACATGATTAATAATTTCTTATCTCCTCTATAGACCAGAAATATATCCTTAGTATGCATCTGATACATAAGGATAGTCTTGAATACCATCCAATAACAATCACCTCAGTTACCTTGATATCAAGCTACCAAAAATAATATGTAGGCCACATCTATACTAACACATATCATAGCATACAAGATTAATCAAATCACTATTTTATACGGAATCATTTCCATTATTTGTCTTACCTCGTGTATCTAACGACACATTTTTCATGGAAGGTGAATTCCATGTGAAACTAATAACAATACCTTGTAGTATTATTCCATACTTAATATATAAGGAGCACATTCTTTATTTATGAAACTGAATTACATTTTCACTACGGGAAAAATGGGTATTTGCGACGGGTTATTTGCGACGGGATTTATTCCCGTCGCAAATAGTCTCGTTAAAAACTTATTTGCGATGGGGGTAGTTACCCGTCGCAAATAAATAGGCTTTTGCGACGGGATTGCTTTCCCCGTCGCAAATAGTTTTCCCGCGATGCGCGCCAAATCGCGGGAAAACTATTAGCGACGGGAAAATATTCCCGTCGCAAATAACCGGCGGCGGTAAAAGGTATTTGCGACGGGAATATTTTCCCGTCGCTAATAGTATGTTATTTGCGACGGGACCCGTCGCAAATAACTATTTACCCGTTGACCGTAATAAATGTGGGCTAAGGTATTTGCGACGGGATACCCGTCGCAAATGGGCCCGTCGCAACTAATCTAACCAATAAATACCCCCATCCGTTTTTTTCAAATCATTCTCATTCTCTATCTTCTCCTGCTCTCAAACTTGTGTTTCTAAAGTTGAGTTTTTCTTCAGTTTAATTTTTTTCTTCGGAGCTGATATTAAAGTTTTGAAGAACGATCAGCAGATCAATTTTCAAGGTATTTATGTTCATTTTAATTTAATATTTATTTTTAATTTTTTATTAGTTTCAATTATTCTTAATTAGTTGTAATTTAATTATGTTTATATTGTTTTCTTACTTAATAAATTTAAATTATTAGTATTGTTCATAGTTAATGGTAATTAGGAATAATTAGTAATAATTTTTAATAATTAAGAATAAATATTAATAATTAGTAATAAATACCAATAATTAGGAATAACAACATTATTACATTATTAGTATATTTTATTATTAATATTAAAATAGTATAATTTTTTATATATATACAATTCTCTTTTCATCTGTGTGTTTACTGTCTTCACATGTATTATTTGTATCTGGAGATAGAAAACGCACAGATGAAAGGAGAATTGTATATAAATCAGAAAATTATATTATTTTAATATTAATAATAAAATATACTAATAATGTTATTATTTGTAATTATTGGTAATTATTCCTAATTGTTGGTAATTATTCATTTAATTACTAATAATTAGGAACAATTATCAATAATTATCAATAATTAAGAATATTTAGCAATAATTAGTAATAATTACCAATAATTAGTAATAATTAGTAATAATTAGCAATAATTAGTAATAATTAGTAATAATTACCAATAAGTATTAATAATTAGTAATAATTACCAATAAGTAGTAATAATTACCAATAATTAGTAATAATTACTAATAAGTAGTAATAATTATGTATAATTTGGAATAATTACCAATAATTAACAATAATTAGTAATAATTAGTAATAATTACCAATAATTACCAATAATTAGTAATAATTAGTAATAATTAACAATAATTGCCAATAATTACCAATAATTACCAATAATTACAAATAATTAGTAATAATTACCAATAATTGCCAATAATTACCAATAATTACAAATAATTAGGAATAATTAGGAATAATTAGGAATAATTAGGAATAATTAGGAATAATTAGGAATAATTAGGAATAATTATCAATAATTATCAATAATTATCAATAATTATCAATAATTATCAATAATTATCAATAATTATCAATAATTATCAATAATTAGTAATAATTAGTAATAATTAGGAATAATTAGGAATAATTAGGAATAATTAGGAACAATTATCAATAATTAAGAATAATTAGTAATAATTAGTAATAATTACCAATAAGTAGTAATAATTACCAATAATTAGTAATACTTACCAATAATTTGGAATAATTACCAATAATTAACAATAATTAGTAATAATTAGTAATAATTACCAATAATTGCCAATAATTACCAATAATTACCAATAATTACAAATAATTAGGAATAATTAAAAATAATTAGGAATAATTAGGAATAATTAGGAATAATTAGGAATAATTAGGAATAATTAGGAATAATTAGGAATGATTAGGAATAATTAGGAATAATTAGTAATAATTAGGAATAATTAGTAATAATTAGTAATAATTAGTAATAATTAGTAATAATTAGTAATAATTAGTAATAATTAGTAATAATTAGTAATAATTAGGAATAATTAGGAATAATTAGTAATAATTAGGAATAATTAGGAATAATTAGTAATAATTATTTATAATTATTTATAATTATTTATAATTAGTAATAATTACCAATAATTAACAATAATTACCAATAATTACCAATAATTACCAATAATTACCAATAATTACCAATAATTAACAATAATTTGTAATAATTGGTAATAATTTCCAATAATTACCAATAATTAGTAATAATTTGTAATAATTACCAATAATTGCCAATAATTACCAATAATTAGGAATAATTAGGAATAATTAGGAATAATTAGGAATAATTAGGAATAATTAAGAATAATTAGGAATAATTAGTAATAATTAGGAATAATTAGGAATAATTAGGAATAATTAGGAATAATTAGTAATAATTAGTAATAATTAGTAATAATTAGTATTAATTCGGAATAATTCGGAATAATTCGGAATAATTAGTAATAATTAGGAATAATTAGGAATAATTAGTAATAATTATTTATAATTATTTATAATTACCAATAATTACAAATAATTACCAATAATTACCAATAATTACCAATAATTACCAATAATTACCAATAATTACCAATAATTACCAATAATTACCAATAATTACCAATAATTACCAATAATTACCAATAATTACCAATAATTACCAATAATTACCAATAATTAACAATAATTACCAATAATTAACAATACTTAACAATAATTAACAATAATTAACAATAATTAACAATAATTAACAATAAATTGCAATAATTAACAATAATTTGCAATAATTAGTAATAATTAGTAATAAATACCTAAAATTAGGAAAAATTAGAAAAAATTAAGAAAAATTAGGAAAAATTAGGAAAAATTCTCAATAATTAGTAATAATTACCAATAATTAGTAATAATTACCAATAATTAGTAATAATTACCTATAATTAGTATTAATTACCAATAATTAGTAATAATTAGGAATAATTACTAATAATTAGTAATAATTACCAATAATTAACAATAATTAGTAATAATTAACAATAATTAGTAATAATTACCAATAATTACCAATATTTAGTAATAATTAACAATAATTGCCATTAATTACCAATAATTGCCAATAATTACCAATAATTGCCAATAATTACCAATAATTAGTAATAATTATGAATAATTAGTAATAATTACGAATAATTAGTAATAATTACGAATAATTAGTAATAATTACGAATAATTAGTAATAATTACGAATAATTAGTAATAATTACCAATAATTAGTAATAATTACCAATAATTAGTAATAATTACCAATAATTATCAATAATTACTAATAATTATCAATAATTACTAATAATTAGTAATAATTAATAATAATTCGCAATAATTCGTAATAATTAGAAATAATTACTAATAATTAGTAATAATTACTAATAATTAGTAATAATTAGTAATAATTAGTAATAATTAGTAATAATTAGGAATAATAAGTAATAATAAGTAATAATTAGTAATAATTAGTAATAATTAACAATAATTAGTAATAATTAGTAATAATTAGGAATAATTAGTATTAATTAGGAATAATTAGTAATAATTACCAATAATTAGTAATAATTATTATTAATTACCAGTAATTAGTATTAATTATCAATAATTAGTATTAATTACCAATAATTAGTATTAAATACCAATAATTAGTATTAATTACCAATAATTAGTATTAATTACCAATAATTAGTATTAATTACCAATAATCACCAATAATTACCAATAATCACCAATATTTTCCAATAATTACCAACAATTACCAATATTATTCAATAATTACCACTATTTACCAATAATTACTAATATTTACCAATAATTAGGAATAACTACCAAAAATTATGAATAACTACCAATAATTTGGAATAATTACCAATAATTTGGAATAATTACCAATAATTTGGAATAATTACCAATAATTTGAAATAATTACCAATAATTAGGAATAATTACCTTATTACATTATTTGTATATTTTATTATTAATATTAAAATAATATAATTTTCTATATTATATACAATTCTCTTTTCTTTTGTGTTTTTTCTGTCTCCACATGTAATATTGGCATTCTTTTTCAAAATTATCAACCTACTCACCAATTGAGAGGTGAAAGTGAATGCCAATATTACATGTGGAGACAGAATGTGAAACACACAGATGAAAGGAGAATTGTATATAATATAAAAAATTATATTATTTTAATATTAATAATAAAATATACTAATAATGTAATGATGTTATTATTATATAATTAATATTTATGAAAAAAATTATATTAGTATTATTAAAAAAAATAAAAAATCAATATAATATTAAAATTATCAATATTTGTAACAATTTTTTCTTTATTCTCAATATATTCAATCCTTGCTTGGGTGTTTTTTCTAACAAATTATTCAAAACCAGTAATGATTTTATATTTTATAGAAAAATATGGAACAACGAGGTCGTCAAAAGTCATTATTAGATGACCGCATATGGATAAATCAACGTAGAAATCCAAATGGTTCTGGTTTAAATCTAGTATATATAGAGGGTTTGGAGATTTTTTTATCATTTGCGGCATCAAATCCAGAATTTGTTTCAGAAGGAAAGATAAAATGTCCTTGTAGAAAATGTGCATTGAGAACGTTTGACACGTTTGACAAAGTGGGGGAACATCTCTTGCGTTTTGGTTTTCAAGAAGATTATGTTTTTTGGTATCAACACGGTGAACGCAGTTCCAGAGCAGGTGATACCAACTTGATTCCGGATCCATCTCAATTTCAAGATTTAGTACATGATGTTGCAGGTTCATCTGTTCAACATACAGAAACTCCGGCTGATATAGCTTCAAATCCTGAGTTGGGACCGTCTGAATTTTATGAGTTGTTGAAGTCTGCTGAGGATGCATTATATCCTGGCTGCAAGATGAGCAAATTAGAAGCAGTTGCAAAATTTATGGCTATCAAATCAGATAACGGAATGTCAAACACCTGTTTTGACCAGATATTTTCTTTGCTGAAAACACTGTTACCCGAAGGAAATGTTTTACCTGCAAATTACTATGAAAGTAAGAGGTTGGTTCGAAATTTGGGACTTACTTGTCATAAGATTCATGCATGTTCAAATGACTGCATTTTATATTCTGGGGAAAATGAGTCGTTGGATAGTTGTCCCACATGTGGGGAACTGAGATATAAAGAAGGACAACACGGGAAGTCTGGTTTGATTCCTGTAAAACAGTTGAGATATTTTCCGCTTACATCCAGACTTCAGCGTTTATTCATGTCTAAGAATACAGCGACAATGATTTCATGGCATAAAGAGAATATTTCAACCGATAAAATCTTGAATCATCCAGCCGATGGTGATTCATGCAAACATTTTGATAGAGTGCATCCATCCTTTTCTTTAGAAGCTAGAAATGTTCGACTGGGCCTTTCCACTGATGGTTTCTGTCCGTTTGGATCTTATGGTAGTCAATATTCATGTTGGCCTGTTTTTTTAACTCCGTACAATTTACCTCCATGGATGTTGATGAAGGAGCCATATATCTTTTTGACTTTACTAATTCCAGGACATCCGAAGAAAAATATTGATGTTTATTTGAAGCCATTGATTGATGAATTAAATGTATTGTGGAGTACTGGTGTCAGTACATATGATGTTGCAACGAAACAGAATTTCATACTTAGAGCAACATTGATGTGGAAAATAAGTGACTTCCCGGCTTATGGGATGTTATATGGCTGGAGTACACATGGTCAGAAATCATGTCCTTACTGTATGGGAGAGAACAAAGCATTTATGCTCATTCATGGAAAGAAACCTTGTTATTTTGACTGTCATCGCAGATTTCTTCCAACTGATCATCCTTTTCGCAGAAACAGATCTCATTTCAGAAAAGGAACACCTGAAAGGGATGGACCTCCAAAAATGCTATCAGGTTCGGAGTTAAAATCGGTTGTATTTTCATTACCTCCCATCACTTTTGGTCCCACAATAAACCAACAGAAAATTTCTGGTTTTGGGAAAGAACACAATTGGATTAAAGGTAGCATATTTTGGGATTTCCCATATTGGTCTGATTTGTTGGTCCGACACATGTTAGATGTCATGCATATTGAGAAGAACTATTTTGATAATTTGTTTCATACAGTTTTGGATACGCCAGGAAAGAGCAAAGACAATTTAAATGCACGTTTAGATCTTGCCCAAATTTGCAGGCGTCCAGAATTGGAACTATTTGAGAATGTCAGAACAGAAAGGTTACTGAAACCAAAAGTAGCTTATACACTGTCTAAAGAAAACCATTTATTATTTTGTTAGTGGATTGCAGATTTGAGACTTCCTGATGGCTGGGCTTCCAATTTGGGTAGATGTGTAAAGAATGGCCATATTACTAGATTAAAAAGACATGATTGTCATGTTATAATGGAGAGACTTCTACCCATTGGATTAATAGGTCTGTTGAATTCTGTGATTTGGGATTCCATAACAGACATGTCACATTTTTTTCGGGAAATTTGTGCGGCTACGGCAGATTATGATGCTCTAGGCAAACTTGAAAAAGATGTTGTTGTAATTATATGTAAACTGGAAAAAATATTTCCGCCGTCTTTCTTCGACTCAATGGAACATTTGATGTTACATTTGCCATATGAAGCCAAATGTGGAGGCCCGGTACAGTTTCGATGGATGTACCCATTTGAAAGATGCATGCAAAAATTGAAAAGAAAAGTACGCAACAAAGCATCTGTTGAAGGATCTATTGCAGAAGCTTATTTGCAAGAGGAAATATCTTTTTTCTGCTCCCATTATTTTGAATCTGAGTATCCTTCAAAACACAACCGAATGGGACAGAATGAGAGGAATATTGATGAAATCGACAATCAATTATCTGTTTTCAACCAGTCAGAGCTTGGTTTTGGTGGAGTTTCTGAACGCTGGCTTTCAGATGATGAACATCATAGAGCTCATACGTATGTTCTGCTCAACTGTGAAGAGATGACATCAGTTGTACTGAAGTGTTTATATCACTTATTCTATCATTTATGTTACAGTAAATAACTTTGGTTTTTATAGGTTGTATGATAATCATATCAAGAAACAAATTCCACAAATTACAGCAGCTGCTCTCGAAGAACGTCGACTGAAAAATTTCTCTCAGTGGTTTCAAAAACTGGTAACATAAATTCTTTATCTTTTAGCAACTCATTCAATGTATAGTTTACTATATTGATAATTATTTCACAAATTTTCAGGTGTCTCGACATGCTGATACAATTGAAAAACGGCTGTGTGTATTGAGTAACCCACCTTCCAAACTTGTTAAAACTTATAATGCATATGTGGTGAATGGATTTCGATTCCACACACATTCATATGGGGAATCAAAAAAAACAATGAACAATGGAGTTAGCTTGAGAGGATCTCATCATCGAGAAAATGAAGTTGACTTTTATGGCATACTTGATGAAATCATTGACCTCTGTTATCTTGGACAACATTACATAACCATGTTCAAATTTAGGTGGTTGGATACAGAGAGAGGCGTGCGTGTTCATCCGACTCATGGAATCATCGATATTAAATGTAAAAGTGTTCTCGTAGTAAATGAACCATTCTTATTGGCTCAACAGGAATATCAAGTTTATTATGCAAAGTACTATGCAACATCAAGAGACTTGACTGATTGGTGGAGTGTAATAAAAATCAAAATTCTAGACAATCAGTTTAGTCAAAGTGAATGTGCTTTCACTGATGTTCAAAGAATTGAAGTTTTTCAAGAGAGTACTCAAAATCAATCTTTTTTACAAAGAGACATGAGTATCGATGACGACACCCCACATTTAAGAGTCGGTGATGACGATGATGTTAATGATGTCACACATGAATTTGAAATGGTAAGAGATGAAGCAACTGCAACTCGAATGGATATCGATGATGTTGAGGAGGAATATGAAGATGACATTGACATATATGAAGATGATGATGAAGATGAACACTTATAGAATTCCATGGTATTTATATACAATCATAATATGTATATATGTATATATAATAGTAATTATCAATTATTTGCCAACATTAACATTTTCTGTTTCAGATGGACGAGGCCACATTTCGTGAGTTGACGGATGCTGACCTGCCTTTCGATGCGGATGAGTTGCTGGAAGATGACCCTCAGCCTGCAGGCGCTTCAGGGAGTACACGGAGGGGGCGCGGTCTTGCACGATTGATGATTCCTGACCCCATCCCCGAGCGACGTCCACGTCTTGGGTTTGATCCGCGCACCCGGAGGTGTGATAACCTGTGTGATAACCTGTGGATTTGACTAAGATTTCATTAATCTATTCACATAATAAATGTTTATTATTTTTTTCAGTTTTCCGCATATAGCAGTCGGACAGGGCAGCGCTATTTTGCGCAACTATTTCTCTCAGCCGTGGACCATATGGGAGCAGATTCCCATTGATGTGCAGCAGGCCACGTTCGGCCATTGGTTGGTACGTACGTAAATAAATAATTTTTATTTTGAAAATTATTTCATTTCTAACTTGATATTTTGATTTATTTGTAGGGTTTATGGTATCCGATCGAGGATACCATGCGTGACGCCATCCACAAGGCATGGGAGGTGGCCATGCGTGATCGCCTTCGTCAGTTTTTGCACAATTTAAGAAAAGCTGCGATGAAGAAAGCAGGAGTGTCAGATTTTGAGGAGTCATGTAGAGCACACCGACCAGAGTATATTTCATCCCATGTATGGGATGGATTATGTGCGCACTGGTTGAGTAGTGCCTTTCAGAGGAGATCATCGCTGGGGAGGCAGAATCGGGGGAGACAGGAGGTGACTCATCGAGCTGGGAGTCGTTCTTTCAGTACTCATAGACAGCATCTGATACGTACATTATTTATAAATATTTTATATAACTATAAATATTAACAGTTTATTTTTTATTCTTATAGGCTGTCGAGCACCCCGATATTACAGAGTACGACGTATATCAGAGGATTTATAGTGATCCTGCTACTGGGGAGCTCAGAGGTGATCGTCAGCATCACATCGTGGTCAGTATTATTTGTTTTCAAGTTTAAAAATTAACTGCATATAATATATTCACAATTTTAATTTTAAATTGCAACTATAGGAGTCATATGAGGCCGCAGCGTCACAGGCCCGACCTGAGAGTCAGGCCGAGTCATCAGATCAGACCACTGCCCGTCAGTTTGATGAGGCGGCATGGATGCAGGCCACCCAGTATGCCTTCGAGAAGGGCCGTGTAGTTGGTATCGGCTCTCGACTGACTCCCGGAGATTATTATGGCAGTGCTGCGATGTCAGCGTCCAGCTCGAGAGGAGATCGTGCATCTTCTTCTACACAGTATGAGGATCAGTTGCGATCTCAGACTGCACAGATAGAGAGTCTCCGACAGGAGCAGGACCAGATGCATCAACAGCATGAGGAGGAGCGTCGACGCCAGCAGCAGCTGTACGAGGAGCAGACGAGTCGGTGGCAGCAGCAGCATCAGGAGCAGATGGAGTACATGCGCCGACTCACTCATGCTTTAGGGATGGAGTTTCCTCCACCACCATCTGCAGATCCCCCACCTCCCCCCCTCCTTTAGATTAGAGTTTGTATTTCTGTTATAAAATTTGTGAAATCAAAATATTTTTTTTCTATTCGTAGTTTCTGTCTCATTATAAAATATTAATAATATTATATTTTTAAAAAACAATATTAATATGAATAATAATATTATTTATATTTTATAATATTAAATTTTATATATATATTAAAATTTTATATATATATTAAAATTTTATAATATTATAATTTAATTATATTTTTTGTAATACTTGAATTATTTTAATATTTGAATGTAAAATAAATCTATTATTTTTATATTAATTAAAATAACTTATTAATATTTTTTTTATTTATGAATTATAATTGTAATATTATTATATTAATTAAATCATTTATTAATATTCTATTATTTTTTATTTTTTTATTATAATTCTACTATTATTATAGTAATTAAAATAATTTATTATTTTCATTTGTAAATTATAATTCTATTATTATATTAATTAAAATAATTTATTAATAATTTATTTTTTTATTTTTTTTATAGTATTTGCGACGGGATACTATACTCGTCGCAAATACTAGTATTATTAATAGTTTTTTTTTAAAAAAAAAAATTATTTGCGACGGGATACGATGCCCGTCGCAAATACTAGTATTATTAATAGTTTTTTATTTTTTTTTAAAATCGTTTTCGCGACGGTACCGTCGCAAAAGTTATTTGCGACGGGACCCGTCGCAAAAGGTATTTGCGACGGGACCCGTCGCAAAAACTATTTTAAAAGTTTTTTTACAAAAATACAGAATACTATTTGCGACGGGGAGAATGACCGTCGCAAAAAAAGGCTTTAGCGACGGGCCCGTCGCAAATAAGTGTAGTTGCGACGGGATCCCGTCGCAAATATCTGTTTTTATAGTAGTGTTTGGCCTCACAGAAATTAATTTTCCATGAATTGGATGAATTCATCAGGTGATAAATAAATCATTTCAATTTGTAAAACTTTTTGGAAACATTTATAGTTAAAAAACGCATCAGGTTTTGTCAAAAAAACATTAATGAATGATATTTGATATCAATTCCAAATTCTCTTTTCTATGGAAGGATGAAATGGAATATAGAATGTTGATGGATTTCAAAATTACAATTTGTCAATATTTTTAATTATAGAAAATTCCATTATTTTATTTAAATTTGCCCATAACTATTCATTCCTTATAGGTATGGAATTTTCTATCTGTGCCCAGTTTCCTCTTGAATAACCATTTACAGTCAACAGTCTTTATATCTACTTGATGATATAATAAAATACAAGATTGGTTTTTCTATATCAAATCCGTTTTAGAATTCCACGATTATTTCAAATTAGACATATCAATGCAAATGAAATATTTCTTATTTGTTATATGATCCTTATTATCAACTAATAATGTGAAAAATAATTAGTTACAAGAAAACCATATCATTATTGTTCTCTAACCTCTCTTTTACTCCTACACAATACTTATATCTCTTGGATATTTTTTTATGGGTTTTTTTGGAATCTATATTGTTTTCAATTCCCCGGTTTCTAGAGACGTGACTTCCACAAATCATATATTAATCCCAATATCGCATATATATATATATATATAATCATTCAAATGGGTTGTCGCACATATATCAATCAATTCCTCTTTATCTAAATAATTATATAGGTGGTTTCCCTTTTTCCAAGGGATATACTATATAGAAACACTTTTTCCTACGGGTCTATGTTTCTTACTTCAAGAGGAATTAACAAATGATTCACATCCATATACATATATTTAGAAAAAAAATTAGTTTCTTTCCATTCCCTAATTGTTATGGTATAAAATATACCGCTTTAATAAAAAAAATATTTAATATGTTTTTTCTATGTAAAATGTGTATCCCCAAAAGTATAATAGAATATTATCATAACTCATCCTTATCCCACCATGTCTGATAAGGCATGGTTTGAACATTAATTTATACAATTCAATTTAGGTTTATAAGGTGGGGTGAGTTGGGATACAATCTCATACTCTAATAAATAATCAATGAAGTCTTGACTAAGTCATTATAAACCACATTTTGAGAAGATACATATAATCTTCTTTCCAATCATATTCTCAACTCCATTATTAAATTACTTTGATATATAATGATAATATAACTATATGTTATAAAGGATAATAATCCATATCAACAAAAAATATCTATAAATGTGTTAATGTAAGAATACACCCATTTAATTCAACGGGGAATGGTCCCCACACATCAGAATTAACTAATTCAATATGATCTTTGGCCCTTCCACCTTTTCCAATTAATAGAGATTTAGCCATTTGAACTTGTAATCATGTGTTACATACACAATTTTCTTTTAGTTTAAAAGAATTTAAATATCAATCTTTATTTAATTTAGTCAAATGATTTTCACATACATGACTAAGCTGATGATGAAAATGTTGGGCGTGACTAGAGTTATGTGAAGTAGTTTTATAATCAATTTTTATTACATATTTATTTAAATAAAACACATAAATACGGTTATTTAAATGAGAATTACCATAAAAATGATATCATTATAAAATAATAAAATCTTATTTGGGAAAATGAAAATAAATCCATTAGTATCATATCTGGATACAGAAAAAATGTGTTTGGTAACCCATGTCACATAATAATAGTCTAAAAAGAAAAAAACATTCTTGTTGAAAATATGAGGTGGTATTCATCGATATCTATGACGACATGTTTACATATATAGGATAAATTTAGATCTACCTTCCCTTGTTCAATATTACTGAATATTCATGGTTCCTATGTTGGAAAAATATGAGCACCCCACAATCTTTTTCTAACACCTAATTTATAGAAATAGATAAATTTCACTTGATAAAAAATTCACGAGGGTCTTCCCCTTGATTCTCAATATGGGTACTATTTTTCATCCAGTGGATCAACATTCCACATGTGAAAAAATATAATCCCAATACATTACATTCTCCTTGATCTTTCTCTTCTTGGAAGGGTGTGAAGAATATTTGGGCTTAAATTTTGTTTCTTTCCCATTTATTCTATTAACCACAATTATAAAGTGCTTTAATGTTTCTTCTCCATATCAACATTGATAAAAAGAGTGAGTAGATATGGAAAAGGCTTCTTAATTCCGATCATGTAGAAATTTATAACAAATATGGATAATCAAAGAGGGAGTAGTGGAATAATGAGATTAGTGTGCAGTTTATCAGTGAGTTTAAACCCTAGACCTTCTAGAAACTCAATGTAGCCATTGATCTTGACTACATAAGGCCCAGTTAATATACCCTCCACAAGAATACTCAAAAATATTTCATTGGGAATCTCAAACAATACTTATATTCTCTCGCATAGTAAATACCGCCAAGATGATCGAGGATTCAATTCGAATGAATGTTTTCATTCAACGTCATAAGGTCAATATACATATATTATAGTAACAAACATTAAATTTAGACCATTTCTTATATTTTTTCATAGATAAATAAATATTAATCACTCAAATCTATGGATAATATAGTTGTCATTGAGGATTATATCATGTATGTTTTTTCCACAGTAAAGAACAACCCAATTGTGTCTAAACCACTCTTGGATTTTATAATCAATGAAGATGTAGTATTAATATAATATGGATCTAAAGGATAGTTTAGATTATGGACATTACAATATATTTTGATATTTAAAAATATAATATTATTAGTACTTTTCCAGATTTCAATTAATCTGAGAAATGAAAATAATTAATTTTAAAAAATCTAACACTATTTTATCAAGTCTCAATGACCTTCACCACTAAACTAATAATGGTATGTCATATAATACCTTCTAGTGAAAATGATCCATACCTACCATCATTATGATCAAGAATTTTTCCATGAAATTCATAAGAATGTGTTTACATAGGCAGTCTTTCACATAGTGGTCTTATAACTCCTTGATCTATTGAGTGTATTCTTGAATTCTAAAATCTAGACTAAGATTTCATTAACTTTTTTATCCAAATTTCTATTGAATATACTTTTTCCATTAATTTGAACAAATTTTTTTCATATGTTAGACAAGAAATATCAAGATAACTCCCATGAAAAAGAATGCGTCTACACATTGCCTATAAAGACACTTGGTTCTATTATTCCATTCTCTATCAAATATTAGAAAGATTAGTCTAACATAATATCATGTAATGGGATTTTATTTATTATTTGTATATATATATTGTTTTATTTTTAAATTTTTTTTAAATACAAATAGGATTTTTCATAATCAATTTACCATGTTTTGATACAACATTTACTCATAATCTGTTAACATATATTCCATATTTTTACATTAAGTTAGTTTTTTATGTGATAATGGTCATGAATCTATAAAATAAATAATACATGTGACAAATTTAAATAAATAGATATATAATAAGATCATTATATTTTTTATAATGGGTTATTTATTCAATGGTCAATAAATAGACCATTGACCTAGCTGAAATAACACATTGTACTAGTCTTGGAATGAGTTTTAGCATGTCACATATCTTCCTACGTATAAATAACTTAAAAATATTATAAAAATCAATTATATTTCCTTATTTCAACCCTATAGCTTATTTTTTTAATAGTTTTGCATTTTTGTGTCATTTGAAATGATAAAAACATGGTTATCACTTTATCATATAAAAACAATCTATGTGTGTCCTCCCCCCAAAATATAAAATGCCACCCCTCTCCTCTGTTATTCACACATCCAAAACCATTTGGTTCAACCAATACCTAAAAAATAACTTCTTTATTTCCCTCTAAACATCTTATAAGAGGTATTTTTATTATGAATTCCACTTATGAATTCATTATGTGTTATCTTATAGATGATATTTGATAAAGTGGTAAAATTATTAAACATGTGTATTTGTTTTATTTCATCCTAAAAATCTATAAAAACTTCTACAATTATGATAATATAAAAACATATGTACATATTTTATACATAGATGTTATTTTTTAATGGAAAATCGCTTATCAATTTAGTCTTCTATCAACTGGGAAACAAAACTATCGATTATGTGTTTGGTGGACTACATCCTCACGAACCAGTGTAATTATCTTTCGACCACCATATTTTAAGGCTGGATATATGATGTATATAACAAATTTATATGTTATTTATGAAATGATTATACTTCTAGAATTATTATATCATATATACCATGTTACTTTCTATTCTCTGTGGGATATCACAAAGTCGCTTGTGTCTATAGTGGACTACCGCCTTAACAAGCGATGTAATCCATTTTTCATTTTATATTTACATTAGTGGTAATAAAGATGTATTTGATTAATATAAATCAAATATATGAAATAATATTATTTCTATAATTATTTATTAATATTAATTTTCGATTCATTTCATCTATCTAGAAAAATGGAAACAACATTCATCTGTACGTTTGACCTACCATCTCAACGAATGGTGTGATCAATTTTATAATGATAAATTTAATAGATTAATCTAAATAAATAACTTATGAATATAAATGATAATTATATCATGTTTAAACTTATTAATATGATGTAACCATTATCAAATTAAAGAGAACAAAATTAATGAACTAAACCATACACAAAAAATAATTCAATTATCACCTGAAATATTGATTCTAAATAATATTTGTTAATAAAAAGGGGTTAAATGAGTATAATTAAATCATATATGGAATTATATATATGTTTATAGTTATATAATAAATTTATAAAAACATGTGTTTATTATATAGTATTTTCGAACAAAAAAAATGTATGTTGAACCTAAGATAAAGGATTCTCATATCAGCTTTACTTTCCCGAGACATACTCCAAATTCACTACTCATTCCTCTTTGCGGTGTATATAATACCATAGTTGATTTTTTATTTCATGAATATATGAATATTCATGTTATTAAAAGTTTAATTTTATGATTATTTCATTAATTAGTCTTACAATTCAAAAGTTCCCAAAGTGGTAAGTGTTTATTTCATAATGTCACAAGTAGTTGAGATTTTTTTATTTAAATCTCACTTGGGGATAGTATTTTATATTTATATAATAAACTCAATATATTTTATTATTTTATTTTATTTCATGATCATTTTTCAAATATTATTTCCATTTTTTACACTTTAGTATTTAAAATGATTGAGAAAATATTTTTTAGCAAATATAGATTTATTTCAAACATCAGTTAGAAATAATTTTTCAAAGAAAATCATGTTTTATAAAATTCTTAACAAAAATGTTAGATAATATTTAAAAATAATTTTATAATATATTATTAAATAATTTTACTATTAAATTTTTTTAAAGGAATATTCATTTGTTTTTCTATATGATACCCATTAAGAATTTATCAAAAATGTGAAAGGAATATTTGTTTTCACATGTATGATATGATGGGAGTTTTTTCCGAAATTCCCACTAATTATTTTAAACATAATTTATATATATTAAAAGGATATTTAAAATAATTTTTTTAAATAATTTTGTGAAATTTCTATTTTAAAAATATTTTCAATGTGAAACGCTTGCTTTCCTAAAAAATGTTTTTAATGAAAATTATATGGTAAATCTATTCATCATTGATATTGACCATTAATTTTCCTTATTATCCAAAAAAGGTTTATTGTGATTATATCATCATAAGAATTTTTTTATGGTTTATGATCATTTTTACAAAGGATATATAATTTTACTACTATTCACCATATTATTCTAGATGTTTTATGATTATTTTAATTTGATTGAGGTATGTATTAACATTTTATATGTTATTATTTCAATAATAATCATCAATATTATTTTGTTTACAACTCTTAATATGAGGAATTCATGGGTATTAGTAAGTTACAGATGGGGTTCGGTTATATATATCCCCTCATTAAATCGGCATGTCATATGAGATAAATCATTTGGCCAAATTATATGGGTTTATAACCACATATTTAAATTTTCTTATGAATGGTGTTGAAATTTTTGGATTCCTGGAATTATATATTACATTATTCTGAGATTACTTATTTTAATTATATTATTATGTTATTTATAATTTCCATTTATGTTTTCAAAATTATCTAATTATTTATATAGATTTATTGGATCATTGTTAATTTCTTCCACATAATACTTAGTTTATTGATTAAGTGGCATGTCTTTTAGAAACTTACCTTTCTATAATAATAATTTTTATTTTTTCTTTCTGATAGCTTCTATTTTATGCATACCCCTACTAAGAATATTATCTCACCCATTTCATATTTTTTTATTTTTTTAGGGTACCATGAATTATTTTTTTGATTGATATGCATGGATATGATAAGGGGAATAATGGATTTCAAAAATAAAATAATTTTTTTATTTTGTATAGAAAATTTAATTTTAATTTTAATTTTTTTATTATGTATATAGTTTTCCAGGATTACCAATCTATTCTGTCCTTCATGATTGTATACATTTTATCTAGACCCAATTTAATGTAATTGAAATCGACTTTGTCTTACTAGGTTCAATATCATTAAAGTAGAAATAAAAGGATGTTCATTATAAAACAAGTGAAAAATATTTATGAAAACATAAGTTATAGAAAATAAACCCATGATAGATATTAAGGATATGTACAGAAGAACATATTAAAGATTTGGTAATATAGGTATTTCACTGTTATTTCTAGAAATACATCCATTTTTGGATACTACAAGTTGATGTGGTTCTAAAATAATATACTTAATGGTATTAACTCTGAAAAAGGTGAATCAAGATTGACATAAAGTGTTACCTAATACAAAAAATGGGCCTTAATATACACCTAGTTTGACACACCCAAGGGATATTCTTATGATAATTCACATTCTCTTTAAAACCCATTTTGAAATATTTTTAAATATTTTCATGATTTAGAAAAAATTCCCAAAAAATTATCTTTTTGATTGTGAGATTATCCCTAATAATTCATTACATTTTTATTAAGTGTTTCACTAGTCTTTGGATTATAGATTTTGATGCATATTGTTATAATATAATCTAGTATATTACATTGTTTATAAATGCAACATAGTATAAGTAATAATAATTGTATTAATTAATGTACCCAATGTATGAATTTCCCTCCTGAGAATGATAATAAACATAGAGTAAGAGTAGTAGCTAGAACTAATTAAATTATAACCATATTCAGGCAACTGAAAAATGTTATGAGAAATAACCATTATCTTATGGATAAGCTTACATATCCACCATGTTGTGTAACAATTTTATTCCCCTTCATGTGGAAGAAATCCCCAATGGGACTAAAAATCTATTTGTATCTAAAAATTGATATGTTCCCAAGAGAAGATATTTCTCACTTTGAGAGGAAATAAAAGGGTAAAATTTTCATGATAATTTATCATCACTTAAGAAATTTAGATCAATGGTGTTCAGTAATTAAAAACACTAATTATGAATAATAAATTGGAAACAATTAATAGGTGGAATTTATGATACTATTCATAGAAAAATATTTTCCTAATGTGAAACAAGAAGATATGGAGAGACAATTTCAGAATCTAAGACAAATGGATGATCAAAACGATGCAATGTATTAATATAGATTTACAAGGTTAGTAAGTAATGCTTTAAACTATTTATATTATAATAATATTATGAATGAATATGTAATTAAATGTTTAAACCCTATCATTTTATGTGAATTAGTCCCCTAACAATTTCCATTATACGGGGAAATATAATCATGTACTCTCAGGACAGATAACGAATTCTCCAATTCTTATGTATTAAATGTAATATATGTGATTAAGAGGATGAGAGGGAAAAATATAGATTTGAGGAATAATGGAAAGAAGGATTTTTTTAAATTTGATAATTGTGGAAATAAATAACCTAAAACATTCTTGGAGGTAATGAGAGATTACTACAAGTGTCGATAGAAATTCCACAATGATCATGATTGAAATATAGAGAAATAAGTTTCCAACTTTCAATGATTAAATTATTAGGATATGAGGAAATATTTACACAAATTCCCCATGCACCAAGTGAATATACCCAAAACGTAGCTATGGAATCAAGGTCAAGTATATACTATTGATATTTCCATAGTTGAATGATTAATGTTTATTCATTTGGATTCAGTAAATATATTGTACAATTATTTTATCAATGATATTAACATTATATGAATCATAAAATTTATAATTATTTTACTGTAGTACTATTTTTTATGTATTTGAGATATATATAATAATAATGATGACCAAGAAGATTATTTCAGAAACAAGCCTAACCTCTTATAAATCACATTATTAAAGGAGGATGGCAATTAATATGATCCCAATGTTGAGGTAATAATGAGATTATTATGGTATTGTTTGGGTGAACATGAAATTGGTTAAAGGTTTGATGTTTTATGTTATATTTTTGATAGTTTACTGCAAGTATTGATTTATGGAATATATTCTATAACCTAAGATTTTATTTCAGAAAGAATTAATTTTTTCATTATTTATTTATGGTGATGATGGTATTCACACATTTGAAATGCTGCATTAAGAGACATTTTATATTTTCTTGGAAATATAATAATAAATTAGTGATCTTCATTAAAAAAATTACTTTGAATTTGGTTACAAATATTATTTACCAGTATTATTTTATTTCACTTATGATATGGGTTTAGATAAATTTTTTGATTCACTTTTGATGTATTATATTGATTAATTTATTTAGAGGAATATCTTGTTACTATATTATAAATCTTATGATCCATGAAAAGAAAAATTTATTATTTCAGGAAAAAAAATCAACTTGGATATTTATTGTTGGGATTAATAATTGATGTAAGACCAAATGATAGAATTAATATTAAAATATATTATGTAATATATTTTTTAGTGTTATCTATCATGATATTAAAATAATTCCTCAATATTCAAGAAAATGATCATTAAATAAAAATTTTATCATATTAACTTCATATCTAATGGATCAAAGGATATTTTAACTCATCATGGATTTTTGGATGTGATGTCCATGACATTCAATTGATCACCCACATTCCAAGGATCTATAATCTATATTACTCTCTATAATTATGTAACCCTTTATTGTATGTCTGTATCTCCACATTAATCTATTGATCTTATACATTGGAAATTATTTTTGTGTTATTATAGATGAAATTGTAAAATCATTCACTATCTTATAAATTGGAAATTTAATCAACCATTTTTATCATATAGGCTCTCAAAAAAAATTATTTTCAAATGTCAAACCCTCAATTTCCGAGGATGAGAAAAAAATTTTAAGATGAAATTTATTACAGGTGGGTAAAATGTAATAACTCGATATTAAAAAAGAGGAACCTGATTTTTGAAAATGTGTATAAAATGAAACAAAAGTCCTAGAATAAAACATAAAACACTGATAATTTAGGAAACACTTATTTCTAAATAAATTTAATTTATTTTATAAATTCTGATGCATGCCACACTAGGTTTAAATGAAACAATATACTCTATTAAAATATTATTATTTAAACCATAACATTATATCCTAACTATTATTTTGGTGGGTATGAATATTAATAAATAAATTATGAATAATTATATTGTTAACATATTAATAAAATAAATTCAATGGTTATATATTTATGATAAATAAAATTAGAACCTTTTGAAAGTGAAAGATATGTTTTCTTAAGAAAATGTATTTTTCAAAAAGGTGGTTTATTCAAGACTTTACCACATAATTGAAAATTAATTTTTAATAATTTTTTTATGTTTATTTTAAAAATTAATGCTCAATTTTTATATCAACATAAAAATATAATCTCTAGATGAATTTTGTGGATTTCACAGAAAATATTAATTTATAGATGAATTATGAGAAATAATGTTTTTTACAGAAAACTACCTTTCTGTTAGAATTATTAAATCGGTAAATCATATTTTAAATTTGTTATAAAATAAAATTAGTTCAATTATATAAAAATTTAACTAATACTGGTCATTAGTATCAATTTCATATTGAATTTTTATATTAAAAAATATATAAACATAGAATAATATTCTCATTATAAAACCTTTATTTTACCACATAAAAGTTTTAATATTATATTTTATTAAAAAACTTTTGTGTGATGAATTAAGATAAATGAATTCCATATTTGGAATCAGAATAGTTTATATTATCTAAAAAGTTCATTGTTTTATTATAATGTGAAACTGAAAAAAATAATTACCATGGTTAATTTAGAAATGGGTTTACTAGGAGGTTAAAATAAAGAAAATATTGTTTAAAACTACCTATATATAGTAAAATACCAATGTTTGGGCCATAAATTGACCCTAGAGTCTACAAGGTTATATAACAACACATTTTAGTGGCCTGTAGAATGAGAAAACCATGGTTATCACTTTATCTATTCAAAAATCCCATATGTGTCCTCACCCCGACTTATAAAAGGCCACCACCTATCCTCCCCACTTCATACTTCCAAAAGCATTAGGTTTAAAAAATGAAAATCTAAAATAACATACTTACTTCACTAGACACATATTTGAGTCCTTAGTTTCATTATTAATCCCTTGAAATAATTTTTTAATTATAAACCCTAAGAGGCTCTTCAAAGAAGAGGAACAATTCATAAACATGTGTATATGTTTTATTTATTATTCCACCAACTTAAAACATTATAATAATATGATATTATAATAATAAAAATATATGATATACATTGTGATGTTATTATATAATTTTAATAACCCATATCTATCTACATAACTATCATAAGGGAAACAAAACTGTAGATCGTGTGGATGACAAACTACTATCTTGAGAATTGATGTAATTACTTTTTCATCACAACTGTTAAAGGATTGGTATGATGATTGATATAAAATATTTATATGTTATTTATGAATTTTTTTACCATTTTTAAATTACTATATCACATATACCTTCTTATATTCTATTATATGGGAGATACAATAACATTGCTCAAGTGTATAGAGGACTACCACCTCACGAAGGGATGTGATGTGATTCATTTTCCATTTTATTTTTACATGGATGGTAATAAGTATGAATTTGAAAAATATAAAATGTATATATGATATCATTATTATTTTTTAATGATTAATTAATATTTAATTTCCTTTCATTTTTTCCTCTAATAATGATGGAAACATCGTTCATGTGTATGTTCGGCCTACCATCTCCATGAATGGTGTAATACATTATCTATATCCAAATTTCATAGTTTAAAATAAATATATAAATAATTAAAATTTAGGGTATTTATATAATGTTTAAAATTTGGGATCAGTTTTAATGATGATAAAAAAATTCCAAACGTAATAAACTAAAACACACAGGAAAAATGAAGCAATTATTACCAGAAAGAGTGATTTTAACAATGAGTTTTTAATAAAAGGATGATAAAAGAATATTAGTAAATATCATATGGAATTATATATATGATTATTTATATTTTATATATGTATAATAAATATGTATTTATTTTACATGAGGTCTGAAAACATATCAAATAAGTGGAACATGATGTAAGGGTTTCTCATCACACTTTTACTTTCATGAGACATTCACCATATTAACCAATTATTCTTTTATGTGGTGTATTTACTAACAATATTTATATTTTATACCATTAATACATTTTTATTAATGATATTAAATTTTCCATTTGAAATTGTATATGGGGCCTACAGTTCGGATGTTTCCAAAGTGGTAAGGGTTTATTTATCAATCTCATCATTATTTGAGATTGAATTTTTTTTATGTCTCAATTGGTGGAATTATATGATAATTATATCTTAAAATCAATATGTTTTCCTATCCTTTAGAAATTGATAAATATTTTAAGATAATATTATCATTTTTATACTCTTTGTTAATTAAAAAGACTTCAAAAATGTGTTGAAGAATATTTGAATTTATTTTTTTTCTTTCAGTTAAAAACCATTTCCATCAAAACCCTTGTTTTATAATAATGTTTAGGAAAATTATTTTACCATTTTTAAATTATTTATTATATATATTTTTACCATTTTTTACTTTATAATTATTTTAATTAAATTAATCTTTTTTGTTATTTCAAAACAAGGTCGGTTTGGATTTTTCTAAAAGTGTGAAATGTATATTTTATTAATGTGTATGACATGAATGTAATTTCTATCGTCACCAACACTCAATTTTTTTATATATTATATTACATGAAATCA
Organism: Viscum album; assembly: GCA_963277665.1. Taxonomy (NCBI): domain Eukaryota; kingdom Viridiplantae; phylum Streptophyta; class Magnoliopsida; order Santalales; family Viscaceae; genus Viscum; species Viscum album. The sequence goes on from OY728146.1 coordinate 305,495,535, forward strand.
AACATTAATTTCAAATAAAATGATTTTTAATATTTTTTATGAGATATTTTAAAAAACAATTATTTTCAAAGAGAAAGGGTTATTTTCCTCCAAAATGTTTTTAATGAAATTTTTATGGTACTTTTATTCATCAATCACACAAACCTTTTATTGTAATTTTTAACGGATGTATTTTATTTATATCATATTTATTATTTCTTTTGATGGATTATGATCATTTTTACTAAATATGTACTATTTTATTACCATTTTCCATATTATTCTGTATTTTTTATGATTGTGTTTTTTATTGGGGTAAGTAGTGACATTTTATATGTAAGTTTTTCAATATGAATATTTTTTTTATGTTTAACCCCTTTTGTAAGGGTAATTCAGTAGAATTTTTTTCTTATTAGTGGGTCCAAATTAAATATACCCCCTCGATATAGCAACATGTCTCATGAGACAAATTAGTTACCCAAATTACCCAGGTTTCAACTGATAAATTTAAACTATCTTATAAAAGGTCTTGAAAATTTCAAATGTTTGGAATTATGAATTCATTCCTTATAATATCAGTAATTTTCATGTGGTTATTTTATTATTTAATATATCCTTGGATATGTTTCAATATTATGTGATTATTTATATGGATTTATTATGTTATCATTTATTTATTCCATATTATGATATGTTCATTGATTCAATGGAATATGTTTTAGTTATTTACCATGCCATATTTATTACTCATATTTATTCGTGATATATTATGTAATAATAAAACCATTACTAAGCATATTATATCACCCCTTTCTTGTGTTCAATATTCCATAGTATATCGTGATATGATTTTTGATTGATATGTAGAGATATAATAAGGGGAATAACGAAATTCACAAAGAAAACACATTGTAAATTATTTATTAAAAATTTCATTTGAATTTCAAGTATGGATCCAATTTACAAAGGAAAATAATCAATTAGGTCCTTTTGAATTTGATACCATATATCTCGTGTCAATTTAATAATGTAGAATCTGGCTCTAGGTTATTGGAGTTGGGGACGTTACACTTTATGTGTTCAATTTCCAAAGGATGGTACATAGTTATGGACATGTTAATATAGACTATCTGGACTTATCTTTAAAACATGGGACTCAATATAGAGGTTTTTTAAAAGTTCTAAGATGATTTTTCAAATCATTCATCGAAACCATGTGGTTCCTACATTATCTGAGAAATGAGAACATAGTTGGCACACGATTTGAGAAATTTTATAGCCAAAAAATGTGATGTGAATGTAATTAATAAAAATATTATTATTAGTTATAGAATAAATATATTTTCACTCATCCATATTTTGGTGGAATAATATATCAATTGAGGAAAATCCTATGGTATATTATGAACATTTCTTTCATATGGCGATCATTTTCAATGGCACTTTGACTGTTGAATCTCGATTTTCAATTGATTGTTAATTTTTCATATCATTTATAATAGTATTCAATGATTTGATATTCACTTCATGAATAGAATATTATATAGTATTTTTTGAAAGTAAATAAAATTTTTATTCCGTGTTTTAATATGGTTTATTATAGATCTATCATAGAATTGGGATTTTTTTCAGATCTTCATGGTCCATTCTGAATTATTCATGGGTCATCGAGGTAAGTGGTTTATTTCTTTTCTATTCTTCTCGGAATGATGATCCATTTATTTTTATTTAGGAATAGAAATTTAATTATCCATACATAATTTATTCATTATATTAAACTCCATCCCTTTAAAGATACATTATAATCTGTTTGATGATATACTATTTTAGGAAGGTATCCTTCTAAGGTAATTTATATGAATTGAAACCATTGTATCATTCATTTTATTTAAAGTGGGTGTAGAATTTATATCCAAAGTATAATTTAAAACTTTTAATTATTTTTATTTTTTGAAAATGGAATGGTGTGTGTGTTAAAAACATGGGGTTTATTTAAAAAAATGTTAATTTTCAAAATTTTATTGGAAATTAAATTGATTAACATTAAGAATTATATGATCATTATTCTTGAAAAATGTTGGCATGGAACATCTTATGGACATGAAATAAAATGAAATGTTTTAAAAGGCATGAGGTTTGATGAAAACCAATTGATATTGGATTTGGAAATGAAATGTAACTATGAAAATATTATTTCCATCTACATGAATGATGATTAATGAATCTAATCAGAGATGAATGATTTTCCACATGAATTATTTACTTGAAGCACATGGGATCCTGATTAATTATTTGTGTAGTCTTACAAAATAATACTTGGAATGTATTACATCTACCTATACATTGTTTAATTATCATAATAATATTAATATTCATTAGGGTTATTAGTTCATTCATTGGGGACGACTCATATTCCTCCCCTATGCATGAGATACTGGGATGTGTGCACCTGTGGATCTATATTTCATAGAGTTGTATGAGGTTTCTTTAGTCTTAATATAACAAACCCTATGCCTTGTAACAAAAACAATATGATTAATCTTTTATGTAAATTATATGTACATGTTGGTGATTAAGAAATGATTTGTTAATGGTTGTCTAATATAAATTATTATTCATTATTTTTTTAATAATTTCGATTAAAATTATTTTAAAATATTATATTATTAAGAAACATGAAAAGATTAACATGTTTTGTTTTATTTAAAATCAATAATTTTTGGTTTATTTGATACAGATTACTTATAGAATATTTGGAAAAATCCTATTTGTCTGGTTTTGGTCACACCCTCTATTTTCCTTTAATATTTTTTTGACTTTATTTTTCTACGATTCAAAAAATTAAATAAACTGCTTTATGGTGGTGGGTGTTCTTGATATTAGGACCCTAATATTTAATTATGAAATGTTAATTATTTTATCTAATCACTGAAAGGGATTATTGGTTATGTTTTTTTCTTTTTATTATGTAATTGTCAATATTATAGATTTTTTCATGATGGATAGTTTTTAATATCAAATTATTATGGAATATATCTACTACTATTATTTTTTTTGTTATTTAGCTGGTGAAATCATTCCCTATTGATGAATCTTATTTCTCAAGGATGAGTTTTCAGTCTATCGGGATTGGGAATGACCTTTTCCTCATAATATGATTGAATCATGTACCATATTAAGGGTTGTTTGGGTTGGTTTGTAACATATAAAAATAAATGGATTTTGTGTCTCTTCATGTATATTAGTATGCAGTTTTAGATATCATGGTATATAAGAGACAAGATTATCAGGTCATAACAAGTAGGTTTTAAGGTATTTCAATTTTATCTATCAATATGCAATGAAATAAGTTACCATGGGTGGCTAGGAAAAGTGTATTTGGTATGTTCTTTATCTAATTACAGTCTTTTACCAAGAATTGATTTGAGATTTATATGTACAATTTGTGTATTTATTGATTTATTTTATGATATTTTTTCTCTTGATTGATGTTTATTTGTTTTATATTGATTTAGGGTAGTATCAGGCCCCTAAGAAGAGATATGATCATGATTTAGGAGGGAGTTGATGATGAAACATATAAAGAAATCCTTCTGATTGATCAAACCATGTAAAGGTTATAGTGTGTGAATCCCCTGATTTTGGCTATAGAGCTGCACCTATAACCTTTCAGGGTATAGGGTAGTACCTCAGATAGACAATATCATTTATTATTAAAATGAATTCCTTCTTCAAAACCCATAATATTTCTATGGCACAAAAAAATCCATAGAATTTTGAGGAATAGTTAAAGAATATTGAGTAACTCTTTGAGATCATGGAGACACTAGGTTCCATTAAAGTGATATTTATAAGCATAAAATTTTTGGGGAATAGTACTATGTGATGAGGTGATGTAGTTCTGGAAATTATAAAATAAAAAAATTGAGGTGAATGATATAAAGACACTTTTTATTGATAAATTTTATATAAAATCTATGGTGTTGGTTATGGCCATAGATTTTATTAACCCACCCATTGGTGACGGGTTAGTGACTTATTATTCTATTAATTTTTCAAATCTATCCCATTAACATACCTGAGGTAGTTTCAATAAATAATCTGAAGGATCAAAGGTTTCATATGAGTCTTTGATTAGATAACTGATCTCATATAATTTTCTTAAATCATACCCCTTATGATGATGCTCATGATGGGGATTTTTTGTCATAAAATGACCTGGCTAGTGAGTGAGGGTTGATTGGAGTTCCTCTTACTTAAAGTGGTAGTTTTAGTGGTTCTTATAAAAGGAAGAGAAAGGTGAATATGTCTTGTAGTGGAAATAGTGGTGGTGGTCCTTTGGAGAAAAATATACCCATATCCTCTATAGTGTCTAGTTATGTACTAGTGACCTGTTTTCAATGTATGTTGGGTACTATAAGCACACCCTCATGGAGGAGATGAAAATTTATATCTCATGTAGGTATTTGGTTCACAAGAAGTGGCTTTCCATGTTTTTATCAATCCATATAGTTATATAGGATCATTAGCACCAAGTGGATCTATCGCATAACAAGATAGATCATGAATAATTGGGTTGTATCCAAAAGAAACAATAATGTGTCAACTTTATCTTAAATATGAGTCTCTAGTGAGAACGAACATGAGTCCTACAAATGTTAGAGGTACCTTTACTATTACATTATCATTAGTGACTACATTATTTGATTATAGTTCCTCTTATTATTCTATATCAACCTACTCTTTGGATTTTTTTGATTCTCTCTATGGATATCATAATTTATGTGTTGAAAATTGTTACACCTCTCAAGATGAAAAGAGAGAATGGTCTCTGATGCTACTCTTATGCTTTATCTTTTTCATAGATCGACCTCATTTGAAAATTTTTAGTTCATGGGATGAATTATCAGGATTTTATTTTCAGAATGAAATGGTTGGTGTAGAGAAATAGATGCATCTCAAATATAGATATTATATCATTTTTTATGAATATAAATTACATAACATAAACACATACCCGAGTTCATAATATTTGAATATCGATGGTAACATGGAAACACAAAAAACTAGTTTATAAATGAACTACATAATCACATACAATGGTCTTCTAAACAAGAACCTTTATTATAAATATCGTACTTTATTAATTTCATTATTAACTAAGGAAATGAAACATGGGAAATGATTATCTTGGATGCGCATAAATCATAAATAAGGTAGATACATAGGAAAAACATGAAGGTAAGGGTATGAGAACATAAACAAAAAAATTTAAAACCTTAATCTACATATAGAAAATATAAATCCTGAGTCAAAAAATAAATATTAGTAGTTCATAAGACAAGAATCAGAATGGAATTCAAGAACATGAGCCATGAGGTAATAACATTAGAATAAGACATAGATTTGTGACATACACATAATCATACAAAATCATGTCCATATTTTCCAAGGCTCATTTCCAAGGCTATCATAGGAGAATGGGTTTACTTTGAAAACTGTCATATTATTGAAGGTTCACTCCTAGTACCATCATAGAAGAAAAAGTTCCTCAGTGATCTAGTTTCACACCCCCATTTTATTCATATCTATCTCAGGTGATATAAATCGTTACCCAATTCGTTGATGGATGATACACGTCTCACTCATCTCATAATAAATATGAAATTTATGTGTTTTAAAAGATCATAAAAAATCATCATATGATAACCCATGTGACAAAATGGGTTTTAGAAATATTTCATTATATCATAACCTATTGAAAACAAGTTGGTTTCATAATTTTTTCATTATTTCATCATATAAGAATGCCTGGAAAAATTAGAATGTTTCATTAGAATATTTTTAGGGTATAACCTGACTTGTACTATCATTGAAGGTGGTAAAATTTTAATTATTTATATTCATAATAACTATTATATAAGCAGCAAGTAGTGTCGAACCCACAGAGAAGGAAATTAGAACCACTAATCTTCTAAAAACAGTCAAAAGGCCCCACAATTTTCAGCAGTGGGGTAGATTTTCTAACTTTTTTACATTTTATTTTTTCCTTTTGTGAAATAATTATGCAGTAAAGAAACTACACTTCTTTTGGTGTTTTTGATCCAGACTAAGACGAATCAAAAAACAAATTAAAAGATGTGAAGAACAAAAATATAGATGCTGAAAAGAGAATTACCAGAATGTAATGCCTCGGGATAAATATCTATACTACTAGTTTTAAAAGCATTCCATTTTACATAAAGATTATTTCAGAATAACACAATTTTAAAAGAGTGACTTACCTACCTCACCAGAAATTATGTCTGTCAGGTTGATCAAATTCAGAGTTCACCATTCTAAATAGATCAACTGAGATAGTCATTATTTGAAATTGACAACATGATGAACACTCCATAATCCATGAAGTCTTATGAATTAGTTATCTTTTGAAAGGTGTTTCTATGAACAATCTCACCAATTGACTGTGAAATTTTGAAAATAAGTTCCACTGGTATAATAAATGAATGAACTCTGAATTGATCTCACCAATCACTACTTGATACATCAAAATGATAAAGTGATAATAAAATTAAAAGATCACCCGAGGAACTTCAATTTATCACTGAACATTATGATTTAACTAATAAACATTTTCATTATCATTTCAGAATTTTTATCATACTAAATAGTGTACTAATACTAGAGTTAAGATGGAAGATAAAATGCTAAGATGATGTTATGCTCTTGAACTTCTCCGGAGATAGGAAGTGGTACAAGAGTCTCCCTCAGATCTTGCTCTACTTGGACCTTAGTTATTCAATGTGTCTCCCCCCTTCTCTCATCTCACTGATCTGTTTTAAACTTACTGTCACCTGCTACTCATCACTACCTATTTTCTACCGAATTCAAATGTCCTTTACATGTGCACCACACACGTGCAATTTTTTGGTGCAACACACGTCGTTCTATCTTTTCCCTTGTAACCAACTTCGTGTGAGTTAGTTGAATGAATATGGATGTGTTTAAGACATTACATTGACCCATCATAGGAAATAACAAACAAAACAACAAAAAACACAAAATTAAAATTAGTTAAATATTTATTCTTATAGTTATTAATTTATTAAATATATTTTTTAAAATATTGTTATTTACTATGTTTTTTTAAATTAGATTAGTATTATTTATAATAAGTTATTTTAACTAAATTTAAAAATTAGATTATTATTATTATTTAATATGGAATAATATTATTACTAACAATGTTTATTTAATTATAAATTTTAGGTTATAAATAAATAAACATTAATGTAAAATTTATTTAATTAAATAATCTAAAGATAATTAATTTTATAAATTATTATTAGCACTTGAAAATTTTCAAGTATTAATAATTATAAATTTCTTTATTTAATATTATAATGTTATTAATTTATATTAGCTAACATTATTTATATAATTTATAAAACATTATTTTTATTATTATTCTTAAAATTAAATTATTTACTAATTAAAGTTAATTAGAATATTTTATTCTAATTTAATTTATAAATTTATATTAGTATTTATTTTATTGGTAAAATTTTAATATTATATAATTATAAAAATTTAAAATGTAATATTAAATTTTTATTTTGATTATTTAAATTTAATTTAAGAAGTATAGCTAACTTTGTTTAATTAATGTTTTAATTTAGTTAATTAAATTAAATTAATAAATTTGTTTAATTAATATTAGTTAACTTATAAGTATTATTTTTTATAAATATTATTATTATTTATGTATATACATTATTTAATTATAGGTTTTTATTTTAGTTTACTTTAAACGTATTATTTTTCTTTATTATTTTATAACATTATCTTCTCCCTCCCCCCAATTCGGCATAACAGGGAGAGGCTTCACGATTCTTCCCCATGCAAGGAAGAAGAAGGTCTTCATCCAGCAAGCGGCTTCGGCTTCCACCCAGTGGACACCTCCTAACACGAAATCTCCATCAATGGTTGTATAGAGGAAAAAATTTCTTTTATTCCAGTGACGGTGCATACTTCCAACGGCAGTGACCTCAGTGGGATTCTACAGTGGACATCTCCCAATGTGATGAGATAGACTCTTCAGCACCCTCTATAGTGGTCTAGGGGGTAGACTCAGTTTCAGTCGTAACTCAATCGCGACCCAGGTGGATCCTCCTTGTAGTGATAGGAAAGTATGTTGCATAACAAAGGGCAGCAGGAGTTGTATCATCTTGAGATCCCCTCCTATATGATGCCCTCGACTCAGTATCATCCTCACATACGGTGGTCTACTATAAAAATGTAAAACATCAATTTCTAGATCTGTAAATTATTATGTTGCCTAATCTCTGTTAGGATCTAGTTTAAATTTTCATTGTGTGATGTTTTGTGGGTGTGGTGATGGGTGGAGTGAAGATGGTAGTGGATTTGATTTTGAGGTAGTAGTGATTTTGGTTGAGGCACAATGAGTTAATGGGTGTAGTGTTGGTGAGAAGCAGGGAAAGAAATGGCATGATAATTACTAAAGAAGTGGAATGAATCAGTCATGATGAGAGGATGGATAATGTTGAGGTGCAAGAATTAAGGAGGGGAGCGAGGGTCACAGATGCCTAAATAAAAAAGAGAGGACACTATTTGCTTTAAATTAGAGGGTCACCATTAGCCTTTATTTACATAATGTCACCGGTAGTGATTAATATAAAGGTCGCCATTATATATTAGGGTCACCGATATAGATAATAAATGGTTACCGATGGTTTATAAAGAAAAATATGGTTACAGATAGAAATAAAGATCACTATTACAAAAAAAAGGTCATTGTTTTGCCGAATAAAAGGTCACAGATGCTTGAAATTAAAAAGGTCATAGATAGACAGTATTGGTAGCCTATGGGTAGAGTCATCGGTGCTTAAAAAAAGTTCATCGATAGAAAGAAAAATAAAGAACTAACGATGACACAAAAAAAATTAAAACTGCATAAATATAACTCAAAATTAGTTAACTTATGTTAACTAAATACAAATATTGAAATTGTTAAATTAAAATAAGGCTAAAAATTAAAAATTAAAAATAGGATTATTATTAAAAATTTAAATTTAATGTTACAATTCAAGTTTTTAATTGTTAAAACATAAATTAAAAACTGGATAAATAATAAACTACGTTGATAAAAGACTAAAATTAATATTTATTATATAAATTAATTATAGGGTAAACATTGAGTGAAAGAGGATAGCATCGGTGACTCAATAAGTCACTGATAGCCCAGTCTCTCTCACCCTTAGACTAAACAAATTTGCTATTATTTAATAATTTAACTTCATACATATGATTAAATAGCTCATGAATCAAAACTCTAAATTAATTAATTTAATAACTAAGTGAATACTTAAAAGTTAAAATTATGCTATTTCATTTAATTTAAACTCTATTTATTAACTTAATTAATTAACCGAATGATTAAACACATTAATTAATGATTTTAATATATTTTAATAACTCAATACTAAAGGATAAATGTTATATAAAAAACTATGTTAGATAAATTAAAATATGATGATTAAATAATTGTTTAACATAGATGTCAATTTATTAAAAATTCTAGTGTATTTTAATTAACCAAACTAATTAAGAAATAATTAAATTATAAAATTCAAGTAAGATTAAAATTATTAATTTAAAGACTAAAAATACTTAATTAATTATAATGAAATTATTAATTAACAAACATTGTTATAAAAATACAAAAGTAAAATTATTTAGTAAAAAATGTTTAAATAACTAATTAAATTATTGAAAATTAAGTAAAAAGATGTGAAAATACTATGTAAAAAAAGATCCACATCAAATTCCCCCACAATTAAGCATTTGTTTCCCTCAAACAATTTCTTGTTTTGTTATCTTTGACAAACCAAAGTAGTAATTATGATTCAGCTCAAACTGTAACATGTCCAACACGTAATAAATGAGTATAGAACATGAAAACATGATTTTGAAAAGATATTTTCAAATTAATTCATTATTTAATCAAGTACTCAATGGGTAATCAAGATAAAAAAGATTCATAACTCAAATAAAGTGGCATGCCTCATATAGGACTCTTCTTAGTGATCATTTCAATTCAAGCGGAAGTTCTAAACATAAGAATGACAACATGTAAAAATTCAGTGGAGTTAAGAATTTAATAGTAGGAACTATGTATAATGAATCTTTCCTAAGTTCTAATAATAATTAATTTTTTCTATGAATCACCTTAATGAACCAACATAAATGACTTCTACAGAAACTAGATGATCAATTCTTCATCTGATGTTCCTCATTCCCCTCACCTTAATAAACCTGTTTTTGACCCTAGAAACTATATTTTATTTTTCACAAGCCATGTATCATGTGCTAAACATTATGCAATGAACATATTCAAAGTGTACAGAGGGCTTATAGTAAACAGAAACTCACCCAAAATCTAGGTTCTCAGAGACACACCGTGGGATCCCAAATTCCCAAACAACTCTAGTATTGAAAGATTTTTCTAAAAACCATTTGCATTGGTTCATTAAGGTGATTGATTTAATAATTAAAAAGAAACGAGTTACCTATAATCGAATTAAAACTTTCAATTCCAAGGATTATGATTAAAACTCCACTAATAGGTCACCCATATCTCCCTCAAAAATATTCCCTAAACCAAATTTCCATTAAATCACTAAGCAAGACCACTCAAAAATCATCCAACCTCATTAATTTCAAATTCATGAAGTTAATAACTATCATAAATTCACTATCTGTAGGAATGAATCATTTGAGAAATATTTTAAATCCTAAAATTGTGCAAGAATTTTGAAAAAAATTACCCATTTATTTAACAAAAAGTATGAAGTGATGTGAGAATTGAAGGGCGTGCAATTAAGAACAGTTTAGAAAATCCAAAAATTAACCCCTCCTCCACAATTATAACCCATATTTGTCCCCAATGTTGAATTATATACATGGGGAAAACAATTAAACAATAAAGGTTCAATACTATTTTTGTATTTTAGTAGATTTATGACATGTATAAAGGTTCTCATTGAAGATAAAAAAATATTGTTTGCTACACTGAATAAATTAAACATTAGGTTCATTAGAAAAAACATGCATTAACATTTATTTCCAATGAATAATTTTCAATACTGCTCAAAAGTTACATGTGAGGTGTAAGTTCACTGTGTACTAGGTGTAAAAAGTTTATCAGATTGAGTTAAATAATGTGTCCAATTGAGCAGAGAAAAGAATTTTATAACACCTTAAGGATACAAGTAGATTTGATAAAACACAAACACGAGCACAAAAATATCCCCCCCACATATAATTTCAAGTAGTGGAATGATTTTAAATATAATGAAATTCTTTTTTAAAAAGGAATAATATGCATAATTTCTTATACAATCACAATTTTCTAGGCATTCAAGACATGCAACCTCTTTTCTTATAGTACAAATAGATGTTTTTAATATAAAACAAGAGAAGAAATAACTAAAAAGTTAAAGTGAATGAAATTACTTGTATATGTTTTAGAATTACCCTTCGGCATGGGAGTTTCACTCTATAAATGACACAATATCTACTTCTTGATAACTCTAATACAAAAAAACCAATCATAGAAAAAATAGTAACAATAATTTCACAAAAACAAATAATAGAAGCATCACTTTATCACAGGTAAAAATGAATCAATGTAAAGAAAAAATATCTATGGGTTTCTTCCCATGAATCGCTATGTTTTAAATTCTTCTTCCAGACTTTATTCAAGATCAATTTTCTAGAACAGTGATAGCATCCAAGCCCTTCGACAGTCCCTAAATATATGTTTCACTCTCTTCCAATTAACCAACATGTATTTTTTTTCTTCACCTACAATTTCAATAGCTCCATTATTAATCACTCTAACTATAGTAAAGGGTCCATACCACTAGGACTTAAATTTTATAGAAAATTCTTTATTTCTAGGGTTAAAGAGAACGATGTTCTATCCCAGTTTGAATTATTTATTTTGAATAATAGAATCATGAATGATTTTAGTCCTCTCCTTATAAATCCTTGAATTATCAAATCTATCTCTCCCATTCTCATCATGTTCACTTAAATCAAGTAATATCCTCTCACCAGCACTATTAGTGTCAATGTTCAGAGCCTTAACTCCCTAATGAGACTTATATTGGAACTCTAAAGGTAAATGAAATAATTTTCCAAACAACATTCTATAAGGAGACATTCTTATTGGGGTCTTGGAAGTAGTTCTATATTCCCATAAAGCTTCATCCAGTTTAAAAGACCAGTCTTTCCTAGAGATTGACACAGTTTTCTCGAGTATTAGTTTTAGTTCCCTATTTGACCTTTCTACTTGTACATTGGACTGTGGATGATAAAGACTACTGGTTTTATGAACACAATTGTATTTCTCCACCCAAGACTTAAACTTATAGTTCATAAAGTGTGTTATATTATTAATGAGAATGGATTTGGGAACTCCAAATCTTGTATTGATATTCTTTTTTACAAACTTTTTTACAATTTTGGATTGATTATTAGGCAGTGCAACTACCTTAACCAATTTTGACACATAATCTACAAAAATAATAATATAATCATTCCCACAAGATGATGAAAATATAACCATTAAATCTAAACCCTGAAAATTAAAAATTTCAAATTCTAGAATTCCTTTTCATGGTAACTCTTACTTTCTACGAACATTAACTAGCAATTGACATATATCACAGCCAACCAAAAAGATTATAACATCCTTAAAAAGAGTGTTCCAATAGAAACCAGATTGAAAATATTTCTTAGTAGTTATTTCACCACCATGGTGACCTCCCCTAGGTGAGGAGTGAAAACTATCTAAGAAAAGAAACATCTCTTACTCAGGAACACATCTCTTTATAATACCATCAAAACATCTCCTAAATAGAAAGAGATCATTCCAAAGGTAGTATTTAACCTTAGATATGAATTTATTTCATTGTTTATTGGACGAATTTATAGGAAAGACACCTATTTCCAATAATTTGGAAAAATCTGAAAACCATACAGACTGCTTAATATAAATAATGAGCGGCTTCTCATCAGGAAAAGAAGAGTTTATCTCCCTTGGATCTTCATAATGGGTATGAGGAAGCCTAGATAGGTGGCTAGGAACTATATTATCAGCTCCCTTCTTATCCAAAATTTCTAAATCAAACTCATGTAGCAACAGAATCAATCTAATCAACCCGAGTTTATTTACCTTATTAGAAAATAAGTACTTAAAATAAGAATTATTTGTGAAAATGATTACTTTTGAACCTAAAAAATACTGTCTAATATTCTCTAGGGAAAAATAAATAGGCATTAATTCTTTTTCAGTGGTGGTATAATTCTTTTGGGCATCATCTAGAAATCGCCTAGCATAATACACCACATGTAACTTCATATCTCTCTTCTGTCCAAGGAAAACACCTACATCCATATCACTAGCATTACACATAAGCTCAAAAGGTAACTTTCAATCAGGTTCAGTGATGATAGGTGATGTAGTGAGTTTCTCTTTAAGTAGAGTAAATGATTTCAAACAGCTTTCATCAAAATTGAAAGGTGCCACCTTGACCAACAATGAACTCAAGGGATTAGTTATTTTTGAAAAGTATTTTATGAATATATAGTAGAACCCAACATTCCCAAAGAAACTTCTAATACCTTTTACATTTTCAGGAGGTGGATGTTTTTGAATGACATAAATCTTAGCAGTATCAACTTCTAGACCTATCCTAGACACCTTTTGACCAAGAACTATCCTTTCTATGGCCATGAATTGACACTTCTAACAATTAAGAACAATGATTGTTTCAATGCATCTATCTAAGACTAATTCATGATTTCCTAGACAAGTGATGAAAGTACGTCCCACAATGGAAAAGTCATCCATGAAAACCACAATGATTCTCCCAATAATATCCAAAAAGATAGAAATAATACACCTTTAAAAGGTGGATGGAGATTCACAAAACCCAAAGGGCATCCGCCTATAAGAAAATGTCCCAAAGGGGCATGTGAAAGTGGTTTTTCCTGATCCTTTGATGTAATTGGAATCTAGTTGTAACCAGAATAACCATCCAAGAAACTAAAAATTCATTTCAAGAAAGCCACTCAAGCATTTGATCTTGGACGGGCATTGGAAAATGGTCCTTCCTAGTGGCAGCCTTAACCTTCCTATAATCTATACAGAATATCCACTTTATGGATTTCCTAACATAGATTTCTTCATTTTTTTTATTTTTTACTATAGTGAAACCTCCCTTCTTGGAAACAACCTAGACAGGGCTGACCCAAGCACTATAAGAAATGGGATAAATAAGTGTAGTGTCCAACAAGATAATCACTTCATCTCTCACAACATCTTTCATGTTTGGGTTCATTCTTCTTTGACAATCTACCCTGGGATTATGGTCAAGTTCTATAGGTATTTTATGCATACAAAATAAGGGACTAATGCCTTTGATATCCGTTATGGTACAGCCTATGGTATATTTAAACTTCTTCAAAACACTTAATAGTTTTTCTTTTTGGTTTTTATTGAGCTCAGTAGATGTTATGACAGAAAATGTTGAATTATCACCTATAAATGAATATTTAAGATGAATAGGGATTGGTTTAAATTCAAGAGTGGGAGGATTTACACTAGAAAGAAGAATCATAGGCCTGGGAGTTCCAAGATCTTCATTATAACTCTTGTAAGGAGTTTAAAAAAGATGAAATATTTTCAATTTCATGTTCTCATTCAGAATTAATAGTGTTGTTGTCGTGATTGGGCAACATACTATCCAGACATTCCAGATCAGAATTAAACTGGTTAATCAAATAATAATCATCATGTTTCCTTATATATTCTCCCTAAATATCATTAAAGTGTTCAGAAATGTTTTTGTTAATAGAAACACCCTCAAATTCACTCAAAAAGCTCCAAATCTCAAAAATAGAGAAATATTCTTTACCAAAAACTAAACAGTTTTCTAGTTATGAAAAATTTTCTAGATTTAGTGTTTGAGAAGAATTTAAAATTTCTAAAATAGATTCATGAGGAATTATTATTTCTAACTTATTTTCATCATTAGAGAATTGATTTTAAGATTCTTTAGAGTTTCTAACTGAGTTCTCATCTTCTAAAGACCCTACCATTGAACAGTTTTCAGAAAAAGTTGGTCCTTTAACATTTTTAAACACATTGAACTCTTCTTATTGTATTTCTATTTTAAAAATAACTTTACCCTTAGATACATCAATTATAGCACCGCCTGTGGTGAAGAAGGGCCTACAAAAGATTATGGGCACCTCTTGATCACACTCCATGTCTAAGACTAAAAAGTTTGATGGTAAAAACTTCTCTACCCCAACTAGAAAGTCATCTATCCTACCCACATGATGAGTGAATGATCTATCATCCAACAGTTATATAACTGTGGTGGGTTGAAGATCCCCCAACCTCAACTGTCGAAACAGTGAGTATGGGAGCAGGTTAGTAATAGCACCTAAGTTACACAAACAGTTGAGCTGATCAGAATTTCTTAAGGTATAGGGAATGCCAAATCAACCTAGGTCTTTTAGTTTAGGTGGGATTTTCTTTTGGAGTACTGCACTGTACACTTCATTGTTTCTCTATGTAGAAAATTCTTCCAAGGTATTTTTGTTTGAAACATTTTTTTAAGAAATTTCATGTAATATGGGATTTGAATTAAGTAATGGATGAGAGGAATGTTTACTTAATGTTTGTAATGGAGACCAATGAACTGAAGAAGTTTAGCCATGGTGTTACTTTGAGGTTTTAGCTTCTCAGGGAAAGGGATGGGTGGGGAATTTTTTTTAAAGATAGTAGGTATATCCCTCACCACCTGCTCAAATTTTTATTCTCCTTTATTATTTTTATTTTTAGATGAATTTTCATCTTGAGTATCATATGATAAATTAATATTTTGATGATTTTCATGACTTTTCTGTGAATTTCAAGTGTGTGAACAATGTATATTTTTATTTCCATACTGAAAAAAAATCATTTTGGAAATTTTTAGTTTCTTTTTCAACAAAAATTTGAGTATTCCTAACACTTCTAGTTACTACCACCATGTATTTCCCTATAGGTTTAAGATCATTGGTACATATAAGTCTACATTTTTAATATATGGAAAATATATAGCAGGTTGACCTATTCCTCTTTCCATGTTTTTCATTCTGAAAACAGTTTTCATTTTATCTGAATCATATTTATTTTGTTGTTTGGAAAGCTGGGTCAGGTATTTTTCCTCTTGAGTGTTATTTTGATCAAGATTAGATCATGTTTAGAAGAAATTTGATAATCATTATTTCCTTGTAAATATGAAGAGTCACCCCTTTGTTGATTTTGAAAATTTGGTCTTGGTTGATTAGAGTAGGGGTAGTGGATTGTTTAATTAGGCCTTGATCTTTCCAGGAAATATTTGGATGGTTCATATAGCCTTTGTTTAAATTATTTTAAAATGGATCTACTTTTTTGAGGAATTCTAGGACCATAATTGACAATGTCTGAATTATCTTATTATTGGGATGGCATATCAATTTTTGAACAAAAACATTCAGTATACCCAAACATACAACACTGGACAAACTATTCTTTTAAAGATTGAGATTTATTGGTGTTTTGGGATCCAGTTTGGATAATTTTTTGTTTAGAGTTTTGGTACATTAAATATTGAAATTGGTTGGTGATTTCAGAATGTTGGGTTTGAGTTTCTTTTGTTGAACCAGTGTTTGAATTAACATTTTTATTGACTCTTTTCCTTCTTGATTTTTATGTTGATAGTTTAGGGAATGATTATTAAAAATTTGTCTATCTTCGTCATATGTCTGGTCAATATAATTACCCCCAACAGCCTGATCAACTAGATTCTGTCTAGATGATGACAACCCTTCATAGAATGTGTCCATGAGAATGTGATATGAGAGTTAATGTTGGGGACCCAGCCTAAGAAGATCCCTAAATCTATCCCAATCTTTACGAAAATAATCTCTATCCTCTTGATAAAAACTATTTATCATAGTTCTATGTTCACCTTTAGGTATTTGGGGATAAAATTTCATTATGAAAGAATTGTTCACTTGATCCCAGTTTTCAAAAACATTCTCATCTAGACACAAAAACCAATTCCTAGAATTCCCTTTATGGAATAGGGGAATGAATCTCATTCTAATATCATTATCTGTGAGTCTTAGAAGTGGTAACGGTTGCACTTTATTATAGAAATCTCTAATGAAGGCTAGAGAGTCCACATTATAGAGCCTATTAAATGTTAGCATTAGTGGAATGTGTGACTATTTTATCTCGTAGTTTTGGGTTATAGAAGATAACCTAATTGAAGACGGATTTCTTCAAACATGAGTAAGTTGTAACTCCATCATCGTACACCTTTCATTTTCTTCTAAGAGTTCTAGATGATTTTGGAAGTTATTTTCAGGAACACTATTATCTATATTCACAAATTAAAATTTGTTTTTGTTTCATAGTGTATTTAAATATTTATCTAATTCTAGATTTAGGGGATATAATCTTACAACAGAAGTTTTTCTTCTCCTGAAAACAACAAAATACAGTATTTAGCAGTAAAGAAAACAGTAACAATTCAGCAAAGAATGAAATAGATTTTTTTTAACAATTTTCCAATTTACCAAAAAAATTTAATGATTTTTTTAGTTTTTTCTAGAAGTAATGGACTATGAATTCTCTGGAAACAATGAAAAAAGAATATCTATACTTTCATTCAATCTGGCCAAATTTTCATTATTTTTATTCCTACTAACTATTATATATGTGGTGAGTACTGTCAAACCCACAGAGAAGGAAATTATGACCACTAATCTTCTAAAAAAATCAAAAGGCCCCATTGGTGTCAGCAATGGGGTAAATTTTCAATATTTTTTACCTTTTATTTTTTCTTTTTTTGAAATTATTAAGAAGTAATGAAACTACACTTTTTTGGTGTTTTTGATCAAGACTAAGAAGAATCAAAAAATAAATTGAATGTTGTGAACAACAAAAATATAGACGCTGAAAAGAGAACTACCAGAATGTAATGCCCCGAGAAATATTAAAATACTAATTGTTATAAAATCATTCCAATTCACATAATGATTGTTGCAGTATACCACCATTTTAAAAGAGTTACTTACCTCCCTCAGCAAGAATTATGTCTGTTAAGTTGATCAAATTCAGAGTTCACCACTCTAAATAGATCAACTGTGATAGTCATTATTTGCAAATGACAACATGATGAACACTCCATAAGTCATGATGCAACATTAATTTATTATCTTTTGAAAGTTGTTTCCACAAAAAATCTCAAAAATTGACTATGAAATATTGAAAATAAATTTTAGTGGTACAAGAAATTGAATGAACTCAGTATTGATCTCGTCGATCACTACTAAATACCTCAAAATGATAAAATGAAAAGAAAATTAAAAGATAACCAGTAGAACATCAATTTATCTCCAAACTAAATGATTTAACTATTAAACATGTTCATTATCATTTCAACAATTTTTATCATACTAAACAAAGTACTAATACTAGAATTAAGATGGAATTTAAACTCCATCGATGATGCTCTGCTCTTGAACTCCTCCAGATCCAGGAAGTGGTTCAAGAGTCGCCCTCGGATCTTGCTCTGCTTGGACCTCGATCATTCAATGTGTATCCCCCCTTCTCTCATCTCACTGATCTATTTTAAACTTACCATCACCTACTACTCTTCACTTCCTGTTTTCTACCGACTTCAAGTGTTCTTCACATGTGCACCGCACACATGCAATTTTTTGTGCAACACACGTCACACTATCTTTTCCATTGTAACTAACTCCAAGTGAGTTAGTTGAATGAATGTGGACATGTTTAAGACTTTATATTGACCTTTCATAGGAAATAAAAAAAAAATATAAAACACAAATATAAAATTAGTTAAATAATTATTTCTTATAGTTATTAATTTATTAAATATATTATTTAAATTAATGTTATTTACTATGTTTTTTTCTATTAGATTAGTATTGTTTATTATAATTTATTTCAACTAAAATTTAAAATTAAATTATTATTATTATTAAAATGGAATAATATTATTACTAACAATGTTTATTTAATTATAAATGTTAGGTTATAAATAACTAAATAATAATGTAAAATATAGTTAATTAAATAAGTTAATGATGATTAATTTTATAAATTATTATTAACAATTAAAAATTTATAAGTTTTATTAATTACAAATTGTTGTTATTTAATATTATAATGTTATTACTTTTTATTAGTTAACATTATTTGTATAATTTATAAAACATTATGTTTATTATTATTCTTGAAATTGAATTATCTTCTAATTAATGTTAATTAGAACAGTTTATTCCTGTAATGACCCAAGTCTTTGGCAAAGGTACGGATCATTAGTTTTGCTTTCAAATCTTTACTTTAAGCTTATGTAATGTGGGTAACATCCTAAGGAAGGTTCAGGGAGTGTTCGGGGTTGGTTCGGATCCTCGGAGTTTGAGAAATGGACTTGCAGATAGGGGGCACAGGGCCTACGCACGGCTTGCGCATGGTTTGGGTAAACTGTGAGACCATTGGTCTGGAAGTAGGGAGGTGTGTACAGATTGCGCACGGTTTGGGTAAATAGTGCACCTAAACCGTGCAACATTTTTTCTAAAGGTAGTGGGATGCGCATGGTTTGCGCACAGTTTGGTAAACCGTTCGAACCAATTCTGTGTAAATTTACCATTTTGTCGTTAAGTTCTATTAAAGCATAAATCTCTTCTTCTCCTCCTACCCACAGACATAACCATAGGGGAGCCTTCATTGAGCTCTAAAACCCTCTCCTCACTCTTTCTATTACAGTTTCTTCCCCTGATGTTCGTTCTTCAATCCGTCAAAGGTGTTGAATCACCCTTGGTAAGGCTAACCTCACGCACCCCTTTCTCCTCAGCAAATCATTCCTACCGTTGTGTAATTTTGATACAGGCTCAAATGCCCTATTTTTAGGGCATTATACTGGAACTCTGATCTCTTCCAATCTACTGTGAATTTGAGGTTGATATCAAGCGAGCCTATGCCTACAGCTCTAAGGTAGGTGGTCATGTGTTCTCCTTTTGGGTTTTCACCATTTTGAGTATTTATCCTCATGTCTGGTTTTGTCTATTTTCTAAACCCCTTATTTGTATTGACTAATTCATGTCTAAATGACCAGTGTGGTATGAGATTGATGAATCTAACATTGTTTGGGTTTTTAGATTAGGTGTGGATCGAGAGTGGTCAACCATAGGTGATATGTCTTAGGAATTGGCCCTTTTTCACCATCGAACCTTAATGGTATGTCTCAAAATCCATTTTCCATGTTAGGAAAATGGGATATCTTTGTTAGAGGTTGGCTAGGATGAGATAACATGAACCCCTTGAATGAATTGAAATGTACTTTGCCTTGAGATGATTGTTTTCCTTATGATTTGATTGGGAAATGACATGCATTGTTAATGTGATGTGATATAAGATGTTGTGCCTTATATATTGTGATGTGAATGGTTATGCTTTGTTGTGTTGACATGCTTGTGACAACCCGTGTGTAGGCAGGAGGCATTCTTACCCCATTCCAGATAAGTCTCAGTGATTGAGGACGAGAGGCATTTATACCTCATTCCTATATAACCCTATGGGTGGGAGGCATTTTTACCCCTAGCCAACTACAGTGATTGAGGACGAGAGACATTTATACCTCGTTCCTATATAACCATACAGGTGGGAGGAATTTATACCCCAAGCTAGATATAGCACTTGTGGATGAGAGGTATGTTTACATCATGCCTGTGATAACCTATATACCTCTGGTGTTTGGTCAGATTTCCATCCATGAGCTGAAGTAGGTAGACCCTCCAGGTGTCCTTCCAGAACCTGAGTGGAAGGGTTGTTTATTTATGTTGTTTTACTTACATGCAGAATATTAGTCCTTGTTTCATGCAAATATCTTTTTGGATTACACGTAGACATCGTTGGTGGTGGCCTACTGAGACTTGTCTCACACCCAACCCGGGAGTCCTCCTTGGCACCCGTGTAGACTTTACTGCTGCAGGTACTAGAAGGGTACAAACATATAATGAATTTTCCAAAAATTAAATACGTTTTTATACACATGTTTCCATTATATAAAACCATTATTGATATAATTTTAATGGTATTTTTTAATATTCATATATCTATTTTTAACTTCTAGGGTACAATGGTTGTGTTTGAATAATATATCATGATTTTTTTAAACCTCAGTGTCGTGTGTAACACAATCTTACCTAGAGTTGTATATATTACAATATTAAATGGGTTTTTCATGTAACATAATATATAAATTATATATAATTAATTTGAATAATGTTTCATAAAATATTGGGTTGTAACATTCTACCCCCTTAAAATGAAATTTTTCCTCAAAATTCATCACTCTCATATAAACAAACGAAGATAATTCTCCCTCATCATATCATCAAGTTCTCACATAGCTTCCTCCAATAGGTGGGTTCCCCACAAAACACTGACCAAATTAGTTTTCATGTTTTGTATAAATTTTTCCATATGATGTAAAATCTATGCATGTTTTTCCTTACAAAAATTATCTTTCTCCAGTGGTATGACCATTGAGTTCAGTACATGTGAAGGGTCAGGTATATAGTTTATCCAGAGAGATACATAGAACACATTTGAAAATTAAGAGACTATTAGTGGATGAAAAATGTTATAATCTATGATCCTGATAAAATTAGGAATATCAAAGGGGCTAACAAACCGGGTCCCATTTCCACTTTTTCCAAATCTCAAAACCATATTCCGTAAAGAAATTATATGAAACATTTTATCACAAATAAAAATTTCTAGATCACGCTGGTAATTATCAATAAAATGTTCTTATAGGAATTGATCTTCCATGATATGTTGCTTAATGGATCTAAAATTCTTTTCAATTTCTTCATCTATCTCAAGTCCCAATATATTTCACTCTAAAACACCATTAATTTTCATTGGAGCTTTACATTTATTTGTATTGTGTAATTCCAAAGTAGACATATGAATTCATAAGTGAAATCTATTATACTAAGAAAACCCAACTAAAGGATGGCGTTGATACCAAAAACCATTCGACTCCAATGAAAAATATATCAACATACCCTCTTAGGTTTGAATTTTTCTCTCAATTTGACCATCTATTTAAAGATGATACACAATGCTGATAAAATGTATCAAGGGCTTGCTAAAGACCACTTCAGAATAATGAGGTTATCCTTGGATCCTAATGAGAAACAATTGAATGAGGTACTACATACAACCCTACTACTTTCTTATTTTAAATCTTGTAAACATAATTCATAGAAAAGCATTTATTGATAATGATGATTTATGTTTACAATGTAAGGAGATCAACTATAATCCATAAAATATTATGGACATTCTTTGTTTTAGGTAATGTATTGAAAAAATCCATAGTGATGTTTACATATTTCCATTCTGGTATGGGAAATGGATTTAATATCCCCTTAGTCTTTTTTTATTTAAACTTTATCGTTTTGAAATACAAATCACTGGGATATAAACTCTATGACATCTCTCTTTAGGACATCACACCATAAATACTCTTTCAAATATATATATATCTTCATACTCCCATAAATAATAGGGAAAGGAGAACTTTGAGTTTCCTCTAACAAGTCCTTCTTTAAGTATTTTATAGGTAGAACACATGCACATTTCTTGAACCTTATCATTTCATAATGTTCCTAGATATGCACCAGAAAATTTCTAACATTCTATTGAATCACTAAAAATTCAATATGTTCCTCTTTAATATTCACATAGATAGATGGTTGAACATTCAATTGAGAATTAAAATATTTCCCCCTTATATTATATCTTAAAGATCCATCCTTTTAAAATCCATAAATATTGGATCTTTTCTAGTCCTCATCATGGATAAGCTAACATGATCCATTCGACTAAAAGCATTGGTCACCTGGTTCACTTTTCCCGGGGTGGTAATGTATTGAGCAGTCATAATCACTAATCATACTTAACCACATTGATTAGATCATATTATTCTCCTTTTATGTGAATTTATAAATTAAAATATTATAATCATTATATATATCCCAACTCTTTCCATCATTATAATCCATCCCTAACTTGCATGAAAAAATTATCATAGATAACACTAAACCATAAGGTGGGTAATTTTCCTCATTAATCATCAATTATAATGAGGTATTTGATATAAAAATTTCATTCAACATATGAAGATATCCCAATACCCTTTTTCATACATAACTATAGTTTAAAAACCCTTCTCTACTACATGGTAATGTAATCATAGGTCCAGTAACTAATTGTCTCATCATTTACGTAAAAGTTTCTTAACATTTATAATTCTAAAAAAACATGGCTCCATTTTGATTTAACTTATTCATAGGATTTTATAGTCATGATAAATTATCCAAAAACCCTTGATAAAATCTAGTTAAACCAAGAAAAATTCATATCTCAATCATTATGGTTTTCATAGGCCAATATTCAGTACCCACCATCACTGACAGATCTACTGATATACACTCTCTTTTGAGTAAATGACCCCAAGATGAAACTTTTTTATCCACAATTCCAACAATGAAAATTCTGTATATATTTTCTCCTTGATTTGTATCTTTTCCTTAATTATCAAGTGTCTCAATGTTATTAATTTTCCTTTGAATATAAAATAATTTCATTTACAAAGACTACAACAATGTGACCAATGTATTACCCAAAGAAAATATTCATTAAATCCATGAATATGGTGGGGGAATTAGTAATACTAGATGGAATAACAATATATTCATAGTGTCCATACATGTCCTAGAATGGTATGTCTGGTATATCCTTATTATTCACCATCAATTGGTGATATATAGGACAAAGTTCAATCTTATAAAAGTTTTTACCTCCATTTAGTTGATCGAAACAGTCATCAACATAGGGAAAATGATGCTTTTTAAGAATTATTTTATCTTGTTCCACTCTTCAAAATAAATTCACATTCAAATTTATCTATCTTTATTTTTAAAAAAAAATAGGTGAAGTCCATGTTGACATACATAGACAAATAAATATTTTTTCATAGTTTCCCTAGAGTTTCTTCTTCAATTCCAGAAATATAATCAGGTTCATTCAACAGGGAGTCCCAAAATCTGTTGTAGAACCATGTATGATATATACTGAGAACTGAAAATCACATTTTGATGAGAGTATATGAATATTTCTTTGAAATGAAGTCAAAAAATTACACATAAAAGGAATATCATAGATGTTAGGTTTCTCCCCAAATATCTAAGCTAAAAACCCCTTCTAAATGAGATTTAAGACCTATACAATGAATGAGATATCCATAATAAGTTTATAAATATTTCCACACTGATAGATGAGCATTGTTTGGTTTACAATATCAAACATAGATTCACTTTCTTTAAAATTTATGTTGGATTTATGTAGATAAATAATATTCAATCCCAAGATAACATCAAATTATACCATTGGAAGAATGATAACATTTTTCAGAAGCACTTTTTCACCAACATCAATCAGAGAGGAATCATAGACTTTAGATGTGATCATAATACCATTATGGGTTTCACTATTAATTCTGCATCAAATTTATTAGGTATCATGTTAATACCCTTAGAACATTCATTAGATATCAATGAACGGGTAGATCAATACTCAAATAATACATTAATAGATCAATAGGTGATGGTAAATGAATCTTTTACCACATCGTTATCGCACAACTCATCAAAAATAGTAATAACATGAGATGTAAAATTCTCTATCATCTTAAGATGTTGTTGAAATCAATCATCATCATTATACTTTATATTTGGGAATTGGTTTGAATAATTATTGTACTATATTCATTTTAAACATTGGAGTGTGGGTTGCACATTCTCCTCAGCTTTATCTCCATTATAAACATTAGAAAGATTATTCAAATTTCTTCAGAAATAAATTTCTTGATGTAATTCTCCCCCATACATAAAAAAAATTAATATCCCATTTATGAAAATATCCTCTATATACTACTTCCAACAATATGGTCATAAATAAAAGATAATCTTCTTTACTACATGGTTTTTAGATCATTATTTGAAATCCATTTTCCTCTTATTATCAAAACCATGAGATTGATATGTAACTAAAACCTCCCTTTCCACCTTGATAGAACATCGAATAATATCGTCATAGCTACTGATGTATCTTATGGAAAACTCCATTAAGAGACTTGTATTTATGCCAATGAAAATATGATCATCCTTAATTTCATGATGGATGAAAATACTAGAAGCATACCCAGAAAGTCTTGTAAAATTTTCCTCATAGGTACCATTGTATTCATAATTCCTTTTATTTTGATGAAGAAACTCATTATACATAATTTTAGGATGAATATAAGTAATTTAATTATTAGAAAATATGTTCTTTAACTCATCCCAAACCATGGATTCATTTTTATCATGTTGCCCCATTTTCTTGATAAGGGTCTACCATTGACCATCTTCACCTTCTAAATGATTGATTTAAAAGATGGAATTTTCATTTTATGAACACTAGATATTGAAATATATCTTTTTAGTGGTGTTTATACATTTTTTAGCAACTAGTTTATCATAAGACCATGTGAAATAAGGTGGATGTTTTCTCATGAATTACTCAATAAGATATTGTTCCATACATTTTTCATTTGGATATACAACATGATTCATATCTATAGAAATATATGTGAGCATGGAAATTATATTTTATATTGCATCATTCATAATGTTTGGATTCTTATGAGGAAAATCATTTCATTTTTTCGCACTGTGTAGTGACATGGTTACATCGGGTTCCATACAATGACTAAAACCAAAAAAGAATTGTGTAAGAAATATTAATCATTATAGGGAACCAAATAATCATGAAAAATAACTTTTTGGATGTATAATTGTGGTTCATTCTCTAATATATGACACCTTAGGATTATCCTATTTCATTTATGGTCATTGTCTATTTAAATCGATCATGATTGTTTATAAATAGTTGGGAATTTCCAAAGGGTATCCCCTAGGAGTATGAAACCAGGTGTGTAGAAAGGCATATTGTCGTGCACCAGGTGACGATCAAGTCCTAATCAAATCCCCATTTTTTATTTATTATCACTACGCATCTATATTCCAAAACCACATCCACATATAATATCCAAAGAGGGATTTAATTTCATGGAAACCACACTCTAAATCATTTATCAAAATTATAGGTCAATTTCCTATACATTAACTCATCATTAGACTTATCCTTTGTCATGACCTTAGGGATATATGTTTGGTTTTTTCATCATAGTTTTCGAAGGATATCTAAACATATCCTATGATACCATTAATAGTGATCCAGGATTCTCATACATAGATATGAAATAATTTTAGATGAATATTAATTACAAAACAGAAACACATGCATAAGGATTCTCATTAAGGGTAAACAAGGGATATATGTAAAAATAAAATTATGATAAGAGTATGATAACATATTTCACATCATTTGAAAAATATACCCTTCCTATAATAGAACATAATATGGAGTTATGGAATAAATATTGACAATTCATAAGACATTAATCATAATGGAATCAAAGAAAATGATCCATGGGAGAATAACATTATAATAATATGTATATATATGGAATATATATATAAGAATATAAAATCATGTTTAAATTATTCAGTGAAAATTCCCATGCCTATCATCATCAAATAGGTTTACTACCCAAAACATCATAGTGGTCATGGTTTTATCCCATGACCATCAAAGAGACAAAGTCCCTTTCTGAACCGAGTTCACTCCCCCCTCTAGTCATGTCTATCTCCTGACATATAAATCATTACCCAATGCATTGGAGGGATATATATTTTCTAACAAACTAATAATGATAACTATATGTCTGTTTTGAACGAGATCATACAAAATTTACCATATAATAACCTAGTAAGTTAAATGAGTTTCAAATTCATTTCCTCATATCATAACATATGTAAAATGGAAAGGATTTATAATCATCTCATAATTCTATTATAATAAAACCCATAAAAAAGAAGTTGTTTCCATAAGAATTTTATAATTTGACAACCTATGGAAAGGAAACTGGATTCCTAAACAACATGCTGTCATAATCGTAAACCATTTAGAGAAATAATAACAGTGGTATAATTGTATAATATTTTTATTATGTAAAATGTTACATCAATAGATGTCATCTTAGATTAAAATTTATTATTAATAATAATTTAAAGGATTTATTCAAAAAAAATTCCTTTTCAATTTGGAAACCAATTTTTATATCATAAAGCATATTTAGAATTTTTTTATTTGAAAATATCATTGAAATATTATAAATGTATCATCAATGAATATAATGTCAATGGGAATAGGATTTTTAATTCATGTCATACACATTAAAACATATATTCATTTCACATTTTTTATAAAATCCAAACATGTATTGTTTGGAAAACTCTATGAATATTCCTTTAAAAAAAATTTAAAAATTAAAACATGCATAAAATTTATTTTATAAGTCATAGTATAATATTAGTCTTTTTTTAAAAACATTTTTCTTAATTCATGGTTTTGGAAGAGAACAGGTGTTCTGGACAAAGAGAGAAATAAAGATAGATTTTTTAAGAATTTTTACATTTATTTTAAGATCCAATGACTATAAAAAAAATACTATTAAATGAAAAATATCCTTAAGAACCATATTAAAATAATATTCATGAGTGTTTTTTGATATTTATCGTAATATATTTTCTTCAAAATCATAATCGTAAATAGCTATGATAAATGATTAAATTGTAATGTCAATTCCTTACCACTTTGGTAACATTGAATAACAATAACAATGAAGGAAAAATATATAATGGAACATAAAATATCATAAGTATAAAAAAATTCCTGATATTACACATCAAAGGGTCTATATAAACATTACAAGAATGAATATAGGTTCATAACATATTGTACATCTCAAAGAAGGAATTTTTTTTAAAATACCTTACCATAATTCTTAACTTCTTTCATATATGCCCAAAAAATGGAGATTATTATGGTATGTGAGGTATAATAGTTATATAATTAAAATAATAACACATGTATCGTATAAAAAAAATAAATCCATCATTATTTCCATCTTTGGTAGGTTGTAATGGAAAACAAATAGCCTCGATTTGCAAGGATGTAGTCCTCCATACAGGTGAATTATGATTTCATAACCCATTTTAGGGATGTGGAGGTGGTTGAAGATTATTAATTTAACATAAAAAAATATTCATATAAGGATGATAATATTTTTATTATTTCATCCTGATATAAAATGTATTGAAGGAGGTGGAGAGTGAAATAAAACAAAAATTCTCATTAATGAATGCTACTTCTTCATCAGGTACCCTCTATCGGATTGCATTAAAATCCTTCCATGGTTAGGATCATGTCAAAAAAAGTATAAAAAAAATATTTGAGGGAATTTGTGAATTTTTTTGGGTATATATTTTCTTAACCTAAATGGTTTCAAGGTGTGAAGAACACAGAAGAGGGGCTGGCCTTTTAAAAGTGAGGATAGTTGCACACTTACAATTATATGAAAATGGAGAATTACACCATTATTTTTTCATTTAAAAAGTATCAAAAGATGGATAATTATTGACACTATGATGGATAAGGTTTATATACGTACATATAATTGTTTTGAACAAGTTTTAAGGTCATTTTATCCCTTAAATTTTATGTTTATCCACCTTGATAAACCCAATTTTACATTAACTATGATAAATAATTTTTACTATTCTTTATATTCATTTCACTCAAAAATTAAATTTACCTAATTAGATAATAAAAATTATTATGATTCAAAATATTATATACATTCTCTAAATTTCATTAGTATAAGTGGAAAATATAATTTAAATTTTTTCCCGCAAATGCGATAAGAAAGTGAGTTTTTATGGAGGAAATGTTAAAAAGAATATAATGTATTTATTTAAAAATACAACATAGAAATGATTCCAATGACATAAATTAATTTAATTTACATGTAATTTAATTAACGGTACTTTGAAACCAAGTTAAAATAAAATTTAACTTAATAAATAACATATATGAAAAGACAATTTTCAATTAAAATTCATTATTTATTACGATTCAATGGAAATGAATATTTTCAAAAAGTCAAAAAAAATCACCCTACAAAAAATTTAAAATGATTATTCAAAATATGAAGTTCATTTTACCAAATTAATTTTCAAAAATTGTGAAAATTTAATTTTAATAATGTTTAGAAAAATAAATAATGATATTTTTTTAGAAAATAGTTTTTTAAAATTATATAAAGACTTCATCAAAAATGAAGTACTTTTTTATCAAGGTGTTTCCATTATAAAAAAGACCTTAGAAAAAATATTTAAAAATTAGTTATTACTATTCATATCACTATATTTTATTGATAGATTATTACAGTCACTTTTAAAAAATATATCACGGTTTCTTTTAACACTATATTTCAATTAAAACAGAAGATAGCCTTTCCATGTGCATAGAGAAAGACTATCATAATGTTTTCTATAACACATGCTATCAAAAAAATTAATTTATTTGAAAAAAATTCAAAAAACATAGGGTGTCACATGGTTCTACATAATTCATTGATAAACTATTGTATTCATTGGTTATATTTTTACTACCCATGATATGGAGTTACATGTTTTTAATGGTGAATAGGGACTGATTTCTATCCATTCCAAACCACCTCTTATAGGGATGCATAGGATGAAATCTATGTATACGTTTGAACTAGATTAGGAATATTTATGTAGTGAACTTCCTCTAGTAGTGGAAGAGTTTTTAGTTGTTATTTTCATCATACCATTATAACCTACCATTGGAGAGAGAGTTGGTATTTTATATTTGTCCCAATAAAAAATCAATATTTATTCCTTCCTATAATTTGTATCCAACTACATCGAATGATTTGAAAATTAATTAGTTTACCAAATGTATAGAGGCATCATTAAACCTAATGTGTCTCATATGGATTCACATTGTCTTTTTTGTAGATAATTATGTGTTTATTACTAAAAATGATATCATGTTATAGTTAATAAAAAGTATCATTTCTTCCATGTTGACGGTTTTTTGAAAACATAAAAGGTGTCAAGGGTTCTATAATATTGTTCATTTTTTATAGTTACCAATATCATAGACCAATAAATGTAATATCTAAAGGCAGCATTCCGAATCATATATGGCCACTATGGGTTTTTAATTATGTTATTTGGGGAGAACTATGATCCTACTATGATTATGGTTCTAGTGGAGAAGTTTTTTCAATCAATATATATACCATTTTTTTTGTGGTTTTCATGGAGGGAATAACATCTTATTTAAAATTTAATAGGATCATATACATTATTTGAGATAATTTTTAGAGATATTGAGGAATCATATTCTTTATTACAAGCTAGAAAAAAATAATTATAGAATTTGGAATTGATGTTATTTGGGAATATGGTCTCAAAGTATGGTATCCCTTTTCATAAATAAAGGTTAAATCTATAATATCATAGGAAGAATAGTGAAATGCCTTTGAGATTCAGAGCATATTAGTTTTAAAATGGTATTATCATTGGTTCATGAAAGACTTCCCCAATATAGTATCTCAATTTACAATTCTCAAAAAAACGAGAGTGATGTACATTTAAAATTGAAAATTCTAGACTTCATTCATTGATTTGAAGGGTCATTTTACTTCATCTCTAGTGTAGACTCTTCCAAAGAAAGGGTATGAAAATGTGATCTTTTGTGGGTTTTTAGGTTCAAGTTTGGTGTGTGTTCTCATACAAGGTCATCATAAGTTATCTTATATTTTTTTTCATATTTTGTGTCATGAGATTAAATACACCACATTGGATTTAAAAGTAAAAATGAGATGAATTATTTAAATAGTTGAAAGAACTGTGTTTTCCAATAAAGGATTATCATGTAATCCAATCATAAGATCTTGAGTGATATGTTATTAGAAAAAGATTTGAATATTTATTAGAGGTTATCAGTGGAGTACCTACAATTTTTTTACATTTAAATACAGCATTACCCTATGAATGGGATGTTTTTTCTGATGCTTTGGGATGGAAACAACTTTGAATTAACATGAAGGAATCATAAAAGGAGTTTAATCTCATGTCGCTTTTAGCCCATATTCATTTTGGAGTCTTAAAATATGTGGATAAGGTTATTATTTCAGGAATTCAGTAGAAATCAAATCTTCACTGGATGATCCTCTTGGAATAATATCTTTATTAAGAGTTTTGAAGCTGTATGGTTTCATTATTTTAAGGGGTGTCCATTATTTAGAGGTCTCTATCTCTAGAGGTAATCCTTTATTTTAGGAATATTTATGTCATCCCATTTTCTATCAGTAATGTTTTGATGGTGTATTTTCATTCTTTTGAGTGGGGGGATCACCCATGCTTAAAAATAATGTTTTAGGATATGAGGGGATGTTCAATGTTTCTAGTTATAAAATTAGATTATATATATATATAAAATTATAATACTTTTCAACTTATTAAGAATAAGTATTAGATGATTTCAAGTTTTTTTCAATTATTTCCTATGGTGACTTGGTAATGGTATGAGATATCAATCGATTTTTTTTAGTTTTCTATGAAATACTTGACAAAATAATTTTATATAGGTGGTGATTTACCATTTAACTAAATTATCTCAATTTATTCCAATTATTAATAGAACCTAAATCATGTATTTTTAATTCTATATGTGTAAGATATTTTCATCATTCACGGTGTTCCATATTCCAATGTTTCAGATAGATATCCTTTTATAAATCATCATTTTTATAGAGTCCTATAGGATGTGATGGTTTCCCATGTAATGTTTAGAAAAATGTTCTTTCTTTAAACAAATAGTTAGATAAAATGGGATATATAGACTATGGAGGACATGATTGATGCTTCCATTATTTATATTTGAGGAGGGCGGGACTTTCATTTGGTACTATTTGATAATACCTATAAGAATAGCTCCCACTCATTTATTAAAATAGAACCAATTGGGAAATTTTATGGTTGATCATGTAAATATTCACATTATTGGTGGTAGGTTGGTGATGATTCCTTTTCTGGACCTAGTTTGTTCTAGAAGATGATGAGAATGATCCAAATAATTCAATAAATTTTTGTGTTGTATTAAAGATATTTTTAATCTTATAAATATAATAATTAATGTCCTTTTCACTTGTTTGTTTTTGACCTAGTTTTTTTAGACTATTGCATCAGTTGGGTAACTAATGGATTGGAAAATAGGGGAAGTCAGAGCTATGAAACCATTGACTATATGAGGTTTCTAAGAATATTGGGTAGGTTTCATACCATTGGGAATTAACAACCATGATAACATAAATCCATGACACATGTATTGTAATAAGAAATATCTTCTAGACTAATATCATGTTATTAATTGGGAGGAACTTGATGTCGAACCTAATATGACAATGACTATATAACTGATTCAAATAGTTGAATCTCTTTTAAAGGTTCTCTATGGTATGTATACCCATTTGGTGTGGGTTATATATTATCATAGACCTAATTCCATTAAAATTTGGGATCATGTGATAATGATAAAATATTATTGGCAACATATATTTTTTTGAGAGTCGTTTTGAGGTGTCTTTATAGGGTCACCAAGTGTTTTTTGGGTGAATTGTAACATCTTAATACTAATTTTTTGGTATTTAGTTTCATTTTTTTGATCACACTTTTATTGGATATTTTTTTAAATAGTTTTTGTTTAATTTTTTATATATTAAGACGTTTATGTTCTTGTTCATGCTTGGTGCATGGTAATTGAAAATCATAATATCTACCAAGGAAACCATGATTCTTATGTTTGAGCTCTAGAAGAGGGGGTAAATTTAGGTGCATAGTTATTAAAAATAGTTTTACCAACCATTAATACTAGGAGACTAATGACAGTGGGGTTTATTATGGATGGTTCATGGTTTTTCAAAACATGAAACCAAACCATATTCCTTTCCCAGCAGTAAATAAAGGGTTGTATGGTTGGATTTATGCTTGAAAACCTGATATGCTTGATAATGCAAAAATAATTTAATTAATATGAATTTTTTTGACCAAATAATGTTTTGTCCAATCTCATTATTCATCAAATATAATATACTATTGACCATGGTGGTCCTCTTGTATATTTTTATGATCTATTTTCTTCTCGATGATCGTTTTCTAAGGATCATTGAGTGTTGAGTCATGATTTTCAAAGGTATGTTCCTGTTTTATTTAATTCTACATAAATATTAAAGATCTAGAATTATTTCAATATATTAAAAAATATATTAGGTTTATTTATTCTAGATATAAGGTTTGTGATAATATCTAACTGTGTTTCTTATGGACCAATAATTAAATAGGTATTTTTCCTAGATCATCATTTCTCATAGTGAATTCACTGATAATCATACAGGTAAAATTTTTTTATCTCTTTCACATTATTTTATAAATGATTAAATCTTGATTCCTAATTAAGAATTTTTATTATAATATCCCATATAGATTGATTTTATCAATTCATGTCCCTCCAATAGTGGATACCTTGTAGGGTGCTTGCCGAGGTCATGTTTGGGGTAGATTGTTTCGTAAATAAATTATTATTAGATGAAACTACTTTTTCATTAATTTTTTGAAATATATTTCTTTTTTTGAAACCACAGTTAAAGACTCCTGATTAATGTCTTCAAAATGGCATGGTGTGTGTATATCCCCTAATATGTATTAATTTTAAAATAAGTTATTGTATTATAGAAATTGATTTATAAATGAAATAAATGACTTAAAGACTAATTTTATGGAAATTATTTAGATATAAAGGTATGAAATATTTTATGGATTTTAAATTAAATGAATTTTTTGGAAAGGAATTGATTTTTATGAAAATCATTTGACATGGGTTTTTTAAATGAAATAGCATGTTTAAAATATTATTTATGGCCTCCTAAAATATGATTGATTAAATAGCTATGATATGAATCGTTTTACCCTTGATAAAAGTACATGAAACACAATAGAACCAAAGTAGATAGGTGGGAAGTATATAACAGATATTTTAGGGTTTTATTACCTTTAACTATTAACATTTTGATTTTGAGAAAAACAATAAACATGATGATGTATGGGATTAAATTCATTATGTTGGAATCTTATTCTACATAGGCTTGAGATCTAGGAATGCGTGCACACATGGATACATATTTCACTAATATGTGTGAGGATCCTTTATCATTGATCAAACAACCCCTGGATATGAAACCAAGGTGATATTGTTGAATATTTTTAATACAAACTAATTATTATGAAATGATTTATTCATTAATGTTTGATATTAATTCTTATTTAGACCCATTTCACACTTTCCATTGAAATTATTTGAAAACAATTTTTTCTTCTGAATTTTAAAAATATTACATTTCATTTTTTAATTAAAATTGAGCATATTTTTTTTATTTGATATAGATTTCTTATTGATTTTTTGGTATGATCCTATAGGTCCAATGTTTCTCATACCATAATTTTTCCTTTGGGTGTTTATAGACAATCTTTTGATAAGACCCGAAGATGGTAAACCATCACCTAAAGTATATGGGTGTTCTAGTTAGAGATTATTTGGGATTTTCTAGTGAAAAGTAGAGTATATGATCCAACTGTTGTGAGGGAATCTGGGTGTTTATGATTTATTTACATTAGGTTATTATCTACCATGTAAATTTTTTCTTGATTATAATTTCTTTGTAATAACTATTAATGTTTTATATTCATCATTATTATTATTTTTATTCTGGGGAATGTATTATTCCAACTTGATGTTTCTTGATTCTCATGCACTAGTGTTTGGCCTATGTAAATCAAGAACACCCTTCATGTAGTTCCAGGATTGATTCATGTACTAGATTAAAAGGGTATCTGTTTTGGTTTGTTATAGTTTACATCCATGTTCTAGTAGTGATTCATATCTTAATAATATTTGAACAATAGTGGTATGATAAATAATTTATTCATGTATTTTTTGTTACCTATATTGAATAGGAATTAAGATATGGAATAATCAATCACAAAATGAATAATAACATTAAATTAATCAACATAATCATCCAAAAATCAATCAATTTCTTTTTACGAAATTTCATTTACAAATTTTAAAAAGTCACCCAAAATCAAAATTCATCAAATATATTTTTCATTTAATTGCGTACACATTATCCCATTATATTATTATTCAATTCCATAAAAATCAAATTTAAAATAAGGTATGATGGTATTATTAGAAAACTCATTTTTTCATATATTGAAGTCATATAGAGAAATTTATGTTTGGCATGCCATTACTATGTGTAAAAATCACGTGTAAAATATAGGGAATGTAAAAGATTTATGGAATTTTTAAGAAATACCCTATGTCAATTAAATCATTTATTATTTATCTTTTACATCTTATAATCCTACAACCTTCCCTATCATCACAAACCTATAAAATAAGAAATCACACATAAAATGAAAAAATTTATTTCATTAAATATACTAATTATAAGGTTAATTGGATTATACTACTAAGATAATTGTATATTAAATACATAAAAACTACTTACTAAGACGTTTTCATATGCAAGAAAAAATAGACTAACGTTTTCACTTGCATGAACTTTGTTTTATGACTTTATGATAAATATTAACTGACTATTTTAGGTGGTTAAATAATGTAAAGAAGATACCTTATTTAGATCAATGAATTGTCTAAAATAACCCTCCTCCATGAACATTTCACAAAAATAAACTATACTCTCTATCGAGGTAGAAATTTATCCACATCCATAGGGAAAATAAATCATTTTTTATCCAATTCTATAAAATAATTGGTTTATTCATAGACTTAATACTCTTATTGAACCTCTTTTACATCATTTTTTTTAATTTTTTTACAGAATTTTTTATTCTCTAAATCAACAACTTTTCCAAATCTTGTCCACCAGTTTCTTAATTTTTTTGATTTTTGGTAGTTAATTCATAATTTTCATCAATAAAATACATATACACAATGATAGCATCATCTTATTTATCAATACACTTTATTTCCTCATTAATATTTAATTATACATTCTTTCCACCTACTTTTAATGATAACTCCATACATTGAACAAAAATTAAGGCCTTTACAAATGAGAAAAATGTATTTTCATGATTTATGTGTGTTTTATATTCATCAATCTCAAACATTATTAAATAAAATAGAAACAAAAATGTATCTATATTAAAAAATAAAACATAAATCAATTAATGTGTATATCTCATTATTGTGTCTTGTAATTGAAGAGAAATATTGATGGTATCATCTCCTCAAATAATTCTTCTTGATTATTTAGCGTGACATGATGTTTCCACTAAGAGTTAAATAACATGAAGACCTTATAGACTCATAAGTTACAATAGTAATTTTAATTTATATACTATGTAGATATCATTTATTATTTTTAAGACTCCTTGAAACCACATAGAAACATTCTCCCATGGGTATTATTGTGGCCATATTCTCATGCTTCCACTAATTTTAAAACAAAATTTCCATCACCATTTTATATAGGATAATTTTATCTAATGATTCAATAATGGGAATGTTATTAAAAAAATTCTTAGAAATTTCAATAAACATTATCCTTTGATATTTTATTTTCCCGTGATTTATCTTTTCTATGAATATAAATAGTGTGTTGTAATGTTGTTGGTCTTCTATAATTTTATTAATTCATACAATATATTTTTCTCTTATTTTATCACATTTTCAAATTAATTATATTTCTATATTATTTATTGTTCAAGATACTCATTTATGGTTTTCCCACCTTTTTTAGTGGCCTCCTTTAAATATCCACAAATATTAATATACATGTGACCTGAAAAGTCTCATTTTAGAATCTTCATGAATTGATTTTCAATTAATCCAACATGAAATTTGTGATTCCTCATAATCGTAGACTTGATCATGAAGTGGTTTCCAAAAATTAATGGTATTGGGATACTTATTCAAACTCCCACACATGAAGGAAGACCACACCCTATCAAATTCCAATTCCATTATTCACCTCTATTAATATCATGATTTGTATTTTGAACCTATTCATCTAAATCCATGTTATCTTATTTTTTCTACCTCTATAGTCACATCTCTATGTCAATGTTATAATTAAAAATTTCATTTCATTTTCCTTAATTTTTATTCCAAGTATACATTATTTATCTTAAAAACAACATAATGAGAATATAGTGAATTAAAATGAGAAAAATTATTAAAATAGAAGGGTTACTAAAAATGAATCATACCATTCTATTAAACCTATATATTCATAAATAAAATCTATACATGTTTTATTTTATCTCCTAATATCTTTTGTTTTTATGGTTTTTATAACATATATTATTTCCATTTCCCATATTTATTTACATTCATATCATTAAATATACTTGGAAATAAAAATGTGAGAAAAAAATGAATGATAAAGAAAGAAAAAGATAAAAATAGGCGATGGAAGAGAAACAAATTGTCTTAATCCATCAAAACCAATTATATACTACGTTCTATATCCTATTAAATGATTCCAAAAACATTAAAACAAGAATATCATTATTAAAAATATGGGGTTTCTTATTTAGGTTTTAAATTCTATCATTCCAAAATACCATTTACCATTGTTTAGAAAGATTCTTGTAAGATGTTAAATCCAAAAGGGTTGGAATCTTTTGCATTAAAATAATAGTTTGAAGAATGAGACAATTTATTTGAGTTTTTTAAATGTAAATCAAAACTAACATTAATTAATTATAGATTAATAGAAAACTATTTTTTAGAAATTATTGATCATGACATAATAAATCATGAAAATATATAATGTCCAATAATATTGTTTTCATCATCTGATATTAGGATATCCTCATTCATGGTGTTCATTATATAATCACTAAAGTAACATTATTTTTGGTCTTATACTTTGATTTATTTATTTCATAGGTTATCTAACACAATAAGAAAATTAATTTGATACATACAATGGTTATGAATGAATCAAAGTGTATAGTTAATGAATTAAAATATATTTCATAATGAACTCAAAATGACCAAACATAAATAATGGGGAAAAGATATAGAATAATATATGAATAAAAAACTACCACAAATAACCATTTAAAAAAGTAATATTAAATAACAAATCCACATATAATAACAAATCATGGAACAAATAAAATTAACACCTCATGTTTTCTCATGAATAAATAAATCTATCCATGTTGGGAATGGTAGTGGGAAAAAAATCCTAATATTATTTCAAAATATATCCTTTATTTCCTTAGAAAATTTATCCAAATTAGTAACAATTTATGGTGATCTGTTCATTTAAATGTTCACATTGATATAATAATTTTATATTGAAAGGTAAAATCTATATAGAATTATATCAGTCCAAACGTTTCAAATAATTATCTATTTCTTCCTCATTTAATTGATACTAATTTCTACTCTAAATAAACATCAAAATTCATGGATTGTCTCCCACATTTTATCATTTCTAGATAAAATCATCCTAAAATAATAGTCACATTTATAAAAGTAAATTTATTATTTTAAGAAATGACACAAGACAACTCAATTGATCACAACAAATAAATATTTTAGAGGAGTGATACAAAATTACTATTTTCTTTGTTTCATTAATGTACCAGAAAAAGTAAAACAACCGTAACATTTTTTAAATATATCCAATTGACCTAAACATTTAGTCACATCACATTGGATTCATTATAATGTTTATAATGATCTAAGACGAAAAATATTGAACAACATTAATAAAATATCTTTTTCACAACTTGACCTTCAATATTTCATGATACCATGGAATGATTGACTATATCATTTCCTAAAGGGCGTTTCTCATTATCTATAGTTGTCGTACATCCATTCGAAATAAATTCAATATATATCTATATTTTTTAATGGTGTAATTCTTGTGGTTATGTTATGATCATTGTATCTCTTTACCTTAGTCTTAAATGTTCCATTGATCACAATGAAACCATAGAGATATTTGGAAATGATATGAATTCACACCTCTACTTCTGAATTGGTAGAATCGTCTATGGTGTCTCATTACTATGTGAAATTATAGTGCTTCACCTACTATCTACTCTTACCATTCATAAAATGTGAGGATTAATATCATAATTTAGTTTCTTCTCAGAACATCAAAATTCATCATTGTCTGAGGGTGTTGCATCATGTGATTTAAAATCATAGAACAACAAATATTATGTCACTGGAATATGAAAATTAGACCAAAAATAAGATATTTTTCTCATTATATGGATTAATTAAAATTATGACCATTTAAAAAAGAAATATCCATATGTGTTTCCACTACTTCTATTACACCATTATACTTCCCTTCTTATACATATTTTTTTCACTATGAATTGGTTATCATCAAATATCTCCTTTTTTTATTCTTTTAAAAGGTATTATTGAGAAACACCAAGGATTTTTATGTACTACATCATATTATACTTTAATAATACCCAATAAGCTTGAAAATCATCCTTTATCCAATTCCTATAATGAAACATTAACAAATATCAAATTAGAGAAGATCCACCAACTTATCAATTAGAAAGCACAGTATCATCCACATTTTAGATCTATCAACCATTCCAAAAGATCACTTCAGTTCTTTAATCACATAGTTGTGAAACACTTAAAATGTTATGTTTAAAATCATTAATAATGAGAGTACTTTGTAACATCATATTTTTATATCAATTTTTTTCTTATACCATTGATTTATGGGTTCCTATATTATAATTATTTTTATTATTTTCCATTTTACTTCATAAATAATTTATTTAATTTAATATAACCCATCATATATGTG
Source organism: Viscum album (assembly GCA_963277665.1). NCBI lineage: Eukaryota > Viridiplantae > Streptophyta > Magnoliopsida > Santalales > Viscaceae > Viscum > Viscum album. Next base: position 305,535,683 of record OY728146.1, read on the forward strand.
AAAGATTCATTTTGAAGAATCCATGTATGATTATTTTCAGATGAATTCAATGAAACTTACACTATGAGAGCACTAAAATTTACTATAGCTTCATTATTTTAACATATTTGAACATTATTAAAAAAATATTATATGAAATGGTTAATAATTACTTATATAAGTGATTTGGATGATCAAATGTCTTATATAAATCACTGAGTACATAAAAATAGTTCTTCACCTGAATTCCTTATTTTTATTCACTTTTTAAAAATGTATTATTTATGTTGAATCAATCACCCTATATTACTAAAATATAATACATCAATAATTTATTTAAATTATTTTACAGAATAAAAATTCTTATCCATATGACCATAGACAATATGACATTAAAAGTATCTATAACGAAATTGTTTTTGCCGGAAATACATGTCTTACATTCAATAAAACATCCATTTAATAATGTTTCTAGTTATTTATTTATTATTTATTTCTTGAAATAATGTTGTATGGTTATCCTGAATATTTATTTTATTATCAAACATCTCTCTTGTATTTCCTACCTTTCTATTTTTTTTACAGATTTCAGTTTAATGCATCCCTTTATATAATTTTCATAATTCTTTAATTCACATAATTAGGAAACATTCTTCAATATTTTTTCATAAATTTACCTAAAACCATTTATTTTTTACTTAATAAAATCTTGAATATGTTGAAATGTTTTTTTAATGATTTTAGTGAACTTAAATATTATTGGATGTTTTACTATTCTTATAACAACACTTTAATAAATATCAAACATCATATATATTTTTCAAAATAAAATATGATATTCTTTTATTAATCATCAAATTTAAATTTTTTATAAAATAAACTATCATGTTACTTTTCAATTAATTTTTTTTTCTATTACTAAACTATTAAAATTATTTACATCAATATGTGATTAATTTATATTTCTAATTAAAACAAAAACTACAAATTTTTTTCTCCATGGGATTTCTAGTTCTCATTTGACTATTTAGGCTCTATAACCACCTTATTATTATTCCTCTATAGTTTATATATTACCATGAGACACTCCAAAATGAAAAATACAATGTCTATTTTATAGAAATATTATTTTTGAACTTTTCTAATGAATTATTTCTCACCCAGATCAATAGTTGATGAATCTTAAACACTTTTTTATAACCATAATATTCATTTGTCATAAAAAATTAACTCTTATTTATAAATTTACAAATTTTTTCTTTCACTATTGAATTTGATTTTTTTTTGAATATTGAAATATTCTTCCAAGATAACATCATTAATGACACATCTTTATTTCCACTTACAATTTTTTTTCACTAGGTACAATTCATTAAAAATATCTACATACCTTTATAGCTAAAGCACATCAAGGATCTTTTTTTAGGATATCTACCATTACCATTTTAAAAACACCTTGTGGAAAGTGACCTAATCATGTCAAAACTCACATTAACATCTCCATCTGAATATGAGTCTTTATCTTGTTCTTTGATATCTTTAGATGTATTGTCAATATATAAAGACTTAAATGTGATTTATGTCTCACTATAAATTCACTTATTAATATAAAAACCTTTCCTCATTTAATATTCAACTAACACATTGTTAATTATATCTAATTGAAATATATTTTTACCCAAATACTCAATCGATAAATTTTTTTAACAAAATTATTTATCATGTTTTGATTACACATCTTTCATTACATTTAATATTTTAGTGTTTATCCAAAAAAACAATGATAAATCTTATAATATTATTAACTAAAATAATATTGTCATGCACATATTCTATTTTATGTATATGAAGGTATTGATATTTATAAATCTATATTTTATGTATTTTAACCTTCACAATGAAATTTACACTGGAGATATTCATTTCATTTTACCATATTCCTCTTTCTATATTTATCCATATAAAATTTATTTACTCTATCATTGAATGTATATTTATGATAAAATTAATACAACATAAATAATTATTAATATTATTTTTATCTATTAGTTTCATTATTTTTTCTCTCATTATTGAATTAAAACAAGTAGTTACAATATCAACTACTTACATACCCAATGAGAGAAAATATGATAACATTAATTCATTTTAGACATATTAATATTTTCTTTAAGACATAGAAATTAATTTTTTCTAATTTAATATGTTCAATTTTATAAATAAAAACCTAGAACCAAAAATAAAAAAACTGAACATCACACCATAAACTTCAAATACCCATGAAAACATTAATTTGAACCTAGAGCATTAATACAAAATATAAAAGACAATTCCACCGATAATATCCTTGTATCACCAAATAATTCACTTATAGTGGGCCATAGAATAAATGAATACATGTCTTTTATGATTCTTCATCAGTCAACATTTTTCACTATTTAAGATTCAACAATGAAATTGAAAACACTTTTTTAACAGTACTAAATTTGATTAATTTAATAAAGAATGTTCAGTAATTTCACTTACACATGTTCACAACCAAAGATAATAAATTGAAGTAAAATGACCACTATTTGAAATTAATGGCTACAAAATTGGTATGTAATGGTATCATACTTTTCTATATCATCCACTATAATCACTAAATAGATTAAAATAAGTAATGTATTTCCTTAACTCTTGAATGTGAAAAATTCATCCTAACATGTATGATATTTACCCACGCACATAAAAGTAACAAATTAATGAAATAGTCTTATGTATATTCTATTATAAATAATAATATCCTAATACACTATCAATATAGTATCAAATCATGTTTTTTTATTTATAATTTAAACACTAAAATTTCGGTACCAAACAAATAATATAGACCACCCACGTCTTCCCATTTTCATGCACTAATATATTGTGATGTATAATTTAATTATTGATCATCATAAAAAACACTACATAACACTAAAAAAGTACATATTCTTCAATTAAATCCTTGTATCATCAATATCACAAGATTTATACTATTAGAATCAATGATAATTAGTGGTTATACATCTTCTCTCCATTCATTGTGAATATACTTTGCCTCTAATCATTATTACTATCATACAACACATTTCCCAGGATCAAAAATAAGACACATATTGTTTTCAATAAGTTTGGTTATTTATATTTCTAATCAAATAACCAAATTAATATTCCAATTTCAACCACATAAATTTGAGTATTCAGAACACATATAGTCCTACAACCAATATTTATATAGTTTATGAAAAAAGGATTTATTTAGAGATTCTAATGTGTCCTGAAAAATAAAAAATCTTGAATTTATATTTAATATATGTTTTTTTAAAACAATAATTTGTTCATTTGAATCCGTGATATTCTTTTTTGGAAAATGAAAACAAAAACGTAGAAAATTCATTGAACTATATCAGTACATAAAAAAACATCACATTATAGGTAGTATTTTTATCTTCTTAGTGTAACCATGATGGATACTATCTAATGGTTAAAATAATCACAAATTCTACTCTCTGTGATGATCACCATCACAAGATGAATAATATTTAATGGGGTTCTTATTTTTTTAATAAAAATTTCTTGATCACACCATATGTTCATGAATTTTCACATGGAAATGTGAACATTAAGGAATCTAGAGATTCTACTAGATGATTCATGAAATTTACTTACTCCATTTGTGGTGAATATTTCCACATAAAGAAGGGTAAAAATTATCTTTATTTTTAGATAATATATATAAGATAAAATTAACATGTTTCATTATTATTTCTCCTTAGAGTAGTATTATTTTAATGTAAAATGAATCCAATATTTATGGGATCGTTATTTTTCAAATCAAAAAACCATCAAAGTAAAATTTTATTATCAAAGGGGACATTAACATGTATTATAGAAAAATAAAATTGTTCATATAAATAAAAAAAAATTAGGAATGAAATATGATACAAAATTGAATCCGATAGAATCTTGAAACTCCATAATTCTGAACCCATTTCATTACCAGATCATATAGTGTCATGAAATTACAATGTATGAAACCCATTTTGTACCATTTTTTAGGGCACCATGAATGTTTCACGATAAAAAATAATTTCATGTGAATATACCTTTAGTAATTTTGAAATTATCTACTAAAAATCATATTTCACCCATGGACCCTTTTGAATCATGGTAATCAATCAGCACCCAACTACTTATACATTCATATGACATCTTTTCCCATTCCATTACATTAATTCTCTTTGAAGATTTATTCGTTATCCACTTGAATTTCCATGAGAACATGTAAAACCCCTATAAATATCCCAGGACCCCCATGTTTGTGTTGGTAGACAACTTTTCTATGGTATAGGTACTTTAAAATGGTGAAAATGTTAATGTTCACATATGGATATACACTCATACCTCTTGTGAAAAAAAATCCAAAACCTATATCTTAATGGTGACTAACTCATAAAAAATTAAAGATTCATTCTCATTATGTTCCATGCATATTCTCTTAAAACGACACATACGCATGATCCCCTAGTGTGAATGTTTAAACATCTTACATAAAAATAGATTAAATTTATGATCTAAATAATGATGCACTTACACATCATATACTCCAAACTATTTTATTATTATTTTTGAATAATTTTAATGAAAAAGTGGGAAGCCAAATTAGTTTAAAATATAGAAAATTCCATTCCTCATATAAAATTATCTAGCCATTCAAAAAAAATATCTAGAATTCCTTACATGAAAAATTTATCATTTGATGGAGGTATCCCCCATTTTTAGATTATCCTTAATGTGATCCTCAAAGTGAAATTCCATCTCTTCCCAAGTATACACATGCTCTTAAAATCTTGTTTTTGCCTTATTGAAACCAAATATCTGTATTCGGTTCTACCAGTCTATCTAAGTTGTTTGTACTTCATTCAAATAAACTTGAATCAGTATTTCAAACATTCTATGTGCATCCTATTTGGAACCCTTGATCAGGATGAACTCCTCGAATTTTTTTTTATTAAAATACATGATTATCTAGTAGGGTTTTTTTGATTAAATGGGATCCTTAATAGAATTTACTAGATCATTGGATGTATGTTCCACTTCTTGTGTTTCAACCAGCACAATAGCTACTGGGTTCAATTTCTATAAATACTACTTAAACATTCTCTTTGGCATGTAAATAGATACATTCAAACTCTTTGTGGTTAAATTTTTCTATAGGATCTTATAATATAAGGAGTATGTATGTTTGAGTACTCCTTCCATCTCTAGAGCCTTCACATATACTTAATGAACCCGTCTAATTCTAGAAGGGTGTTATTTTCTTTATTTGAAGAGGATAAAAGGTACTCTCCCACAAGATAAACATACAAAGACTCTGAGGACCAATATTCTGAGGTATAACTATTATCCACTCTTTTATAGTACAAATATCTTTATAAAGGGTTATTTTATTCATGGTTTTCCTTATCCATAATCCCTTCATGCACTCGGGTTGAATCACCATCTCCTAAAACCGTAAAACGGCTCTGAGATCCATGATATATAATTTTTGATTTACCTAAGGAAGTAAGAGGGGAGGATTACTATCCTCTCCTAGATAATTATTGTACTTTTCTTGAAACACTGGATAACATCCCTTGACCTAACCCCATGTTCCATAGAATACCCCTACCATGAAAATTCAATATTTTTGAGGTGGAATGAACCACAATCCTTTGTTTCTTATAATAAAACCCCTTGAATAGAATTATATCCAGATCTCATTGCATTTTAATAATATGGTGAATTTATAAAAATGATTCTATAAACCATGCAAACCCCTTTATAATCCCATGAGTCACCTAAAACCTTTTTTGACTTAGTTTTAACTCCCAAGTCACTCCTAAAACTATCAAAAACATCATTGTTTGTCACCTCATAAATCCCATTACTCGCCTACTTATGGATGATTATGGGAAGATCCAAAACCCCATAACACCCATTGATCCACCACAGGGGAATTTCAACCTATACCAAGGTTTAGAAAACTAAAACCTTTATTCCCTATTTCTTTCTAGTGCTTATCAACTCCTGATGATGTAGGTAACCTTGAGAGGAGCAAACTGATCTCCACAGGCAGTTACTAAAATCATGACCCAAACAACTACTAGGTATATAGAATGAAACACATCATTATTATCATAACTTTTTATACCAACATAGTTTTCCTTACACTTCGATGAAGATTAAATCCAATTATTTCTTAGGATATTCATCCTAAATACAAATTTATAGAGAAATTGGGTAAAAAAGGCATCATTATAGAGATCTGAGCATTGAAAACAACCCTCCATATTTACAATAAAATGTTGAGTCCCTATATTTTTAAAATGTAACTGTATAGTAGTAAGAGTAATCCAAATATTTGTGATGAGAAAATTTTATTTTAAATTAAAATCAAATGACCCCCAAAATATAGTAAAACAGAAACTAGAAAAAAAACACGTGGATAATTTCCCAGATAGAGAAAAGGATTTCTTTATTTGAGAATAATATTATGATATTATTTAAAACCAAAATCCTAAAAATTAACAATTCATGTAACTTCCAATAAGAGGAGACAAATCTGTAGAAGACATCCACTAAGGGGAGAATCTTCCCAAATCTTCTGACCAAGTAGATATATAGGAATGAAAAAGGTTGAGTGAACTCCAATGAATAGGGTAGAATTACATGTTTTCCATTTTTGAGTGATATTATTTTTGTGAATACTATGATTGGGTGAAACCAATAGTAAAATTCAAGGTTATGAAAGGGAATAAAGGGGATCATGTAGAGACAGCGAGGGTGGAGAGGGCACCTCCTACACCCCAAGCTAGGAAGGTCCAAGGAGGGGAGGTGACAACTCATCTAGGAAATAATCCATTATTTTATAAAGAGGATAGTGGGAGAGGTGAGTCAATAAGATGCATGTTAGGGTGTTACTATAGAATGAACATCCAATACATTAACATCACTTAAAATTTCATAGGAACTCTAAAATGGGTACTCCTATGAATTAATTTGATATATTGGATAAAAATTAGAGCGCTTGCAGAAATAATATGATACATAAAATGTGTATATAACCGATAAAAAATGTTTGTAAATGTCAAACATGATATATTTTTTAAGTGTAAGACTTATTATCCAAATAGTAATGGGATAATCAAATTTATTTTCACTTTACACATTGTAATGTTTTTTATCTTATGAGGACTCCATTACCATAATTTTTAATTTATGAAGAACAGTGAATTTTGGGTCTCCCTAAGGGAGGTCTCCCTCTCATACCATATTCATCTATGTACTAAAATATTGGGGTTAAACTTTTCAAAGTACATAATCTCATTATTGTATTATCTTAACTAGATAGTTTCCAAATGAACAATATTATTTGAGCTCTTACACACTCTAGGAAACTTCAACACAAGATCTGGTCCTATTACACATGCATTACGCACATTTATATATTAGTGGAACACATAATAGTTAATCTATTATATTAAAGTGGATGCCTACCTTATAATAAGAATATATTTTTCCACACCAACTTATGAATTTATTGATATAGTATTCCTTATTTTCTCTACAATCAAAGGATAATATATTATTTTAAAGAGTCCACCATTCAAGTTCATGTCCGAACCATCACTAAGTTAATCTAACGATGTGTACGCTCGGTGGTTTTTTATTTTGTGTAAGTTTCATTCCCTAAAAAAATTCATATATTGATGAACAATTTTATAGATACATAACATTAAGTTAGACACTCACATTATTTATCAGACATTCTCCCTAGTGCCCCAAGTCCTATGAAATTAAACTATAAGAAGGATTTGTATTCAACATATAAACTTACTCTAAAATACACTGATCTTGGTTACATGAACTTAAAATTACCATTTTCTTCTTCACAATATGGCTTAAAAATTTATTACATGCCTAAGTTATATGGAATTAAATTTGGTATTATGCCCTCTTTTGTGTCTTGAGATTGCATGCATCATTCACCTCAAATGTAATTTCTATTCATACAGTTATTAAATATGATTTTGAGATATGTAGGTTTAGATTCTATTATAAGGTATATATAGTTATCCCTATGTGGACCCAATCCTAACACTGTACCACAATCCATATCTTTCCAATTGAATCCAACATCGCGGATAAAAATAATCTTTGACATTACTCTAAGTCTTCATTGGGTATCTCAAATACAATATTAGGAAAATTAACCATTATAGAAAATTATAAACTCTAAACATATCATTAATTCACTGTATTTAGCTTTAAATAAAATCATAAACTTTCACCTTATTTAATAACACTAAAATCTCCTATACAATTATGTTTTCTTAAAGAAATATAAAATCTAACACACCATTTTTCCTTCTTAGGTGGAACTATACTACAATATAAAATAATATATTCCCAAATGTAATTTATACTCTATTTTATTCAAACTCACCTTCATGTATGGTATGAAACTCAAGTATAACCTTTTTATCTTTTTAGAGGTCAGAGAACATCAATATAATCTAATTCACTTTTATAGATGATACAAAACTGTAGAATAAAATTTTAATATTTTAGGGTGATGTTAAACCGCAATATAGTATATATAATTTCTAATAATGTCCTCATGATCCAAGAATCCATGTGTATGATGATTTTACACATCAAACCATTTTAGGGCTACTAGTAATGATCTATAATATGACATACCCACTATAACCATTTCTTTGATGTAATTAAATTTTAGAGTATATCTGTGAATGAAATTAAACAATAACATAACCACTAATATCTGTCCTATTTTAATTCAATTTTAAGCCCATAGTACTATGAAAGTATTAATTAATTTTTCGTATTTTCAATTCATTAGTATCAGAGTTTTTCCATCACTTTATAATAGGCTCATTACCTATTAAAGACGTTTTTAATGTAAAATAATAATTTATGTTTATTAGGTTGTAATTCAATAAAATATATTTCATTTATAATGTTTTCATGGACTAGATAATAAGATAATTTATGGGATGAGTTGAACTCTAATCCTCTTAGTTTTTGAATGTACATCCCTATATTCCGAAAAATTACCTCTTTTCTCACAAGTACATGTAATGTTTATATAAATGTCAGTGGGGGTGGAAACATCATAAAATAGTTACACTAGTTGTGATGATAAAAAACATTCTAAAACGTTTTTAAATACTTACCTAGTTATTTCATGATTTATTTATATAGATTTATAAATTGGTATGAGTGGGTTTTGATAGACATTATATTTTGAGGTATGATTTTTTATAATTATTTAGTTTTTTTATTAAAAATAAATTGAATAATTTATTCCCATGATATGGACAATAGATATAATTTTTTTACTCTCTTAGGCCAATATTGATAATGACCTAGGTGGGATAGTAGTATGAAAAAAAGAGGGGTTAGTATCTCAAAGTTACTTATATTATGGATTTCCTAGTGGAATGAAATAATCATATCATGGATTAATTGTGTAATAATAATTTCAAAATATATTATGTTGACAATTGAATAGATTTTTAGGAGTCTAAGTCCATTAAAATTTATCAGTGTTACCATTGATATCTGATTATTTAAGGGTTATGATAAATACGGGCTTGAGAATATATTATATTCTTGTTATTTTAAAATTCAGATGTTTTTTTTGATTCATGATGTCCAACATGACATAAACATTACATCTACATATTAAAGGTCCACTGAATTTTTGATCAAATTGATCCTACCCTCTCCTATGATGGTGATACTGATTAAGATTTAGTGTAACGTGTGGGTACAATTTTATTAGAAAATAGTACATAAGAAAATGTATACTGTGGGCCCTGTTGATATATTTTAGTACAATTTATACTATAGATTCACACACATCCTATTATTTGGTATTTATTCTTATCAATAGATGTCGTATAGAAGTATTGTTTTGGGAATAACCAAGGATATTTTATTTAGTTATCATTTCTAAGCTAATTTATTCGCATATTCATTATTATGATCCATTCTTAAAAATTCATAATATTGTAGGGTAGTAACTTATTAGTATATTTATATTATAATACTTAATTTATATATTATTTTTTGACTTGAAATATATATTAAAATATTGTTTAACGATACCTTATCTCATGAAAATATATTTCCATAGATTTATAGTCATGAATTTATATTTCAATGGGGTATATAGAAGATTTGGTATATGGTTGTTTTGTTAAATTCGACTTGGGGTTTGAGTTTTTATATAACATGAAATGCATTAATTATAAATTCTTAAATTTTTTAATTATTCAGTTACAATTTTTTTATATTTTATAGTTATGAGAAGTTTTTTGTGAGTGTAATGCATTTTATTCATGTTATAATGAAATTAATGCTAGTCATCAGACCCTTTCATATTGAAGTAATTCTTGGGTTGTTGTCTCTTATTATCACTCTTTTCCTAGGTTGTGTTTTGATAAATAAGGTTTATGAAATTTTTTTATTAGTCTCGATCTATATCATAGATAATAGAATTAAGATATACTAAAATATCATCGTCCAATCCATCGCAATAATTATTTTATATGTTTTCACATGCTAAACCAAAAAATTAATTCAAGATTTATGAATCATCTATCAAAATAAAATAAGATAATCACATGAATAATCATTCTAATTTATATACTATAAATTTTCAAATTTTAATTGAATAAAAAGTAAATTCTATATGAAAAATCTAATGGCATGTTAATTATATATATATATATTTATTAATTTATTCAACTGAGATACACCCATATAAAATAATATAGTGACCGTAGTAATTAAAATTATAAGGGTACCACATACTATCATGGGTTTATCATGAGAAACCTGTGGTGCACGATAGGTAGTGAAAAACAAATCCAATTTCTTTTATATGTGCCTATGTTAAGGGTGTCCTTATTACCACAATAGATAACTATATCACATATTCATAGATTTATTAGTCAAAAAACACATTACATGTATCTTATTAAAAACCCCAATACTAGACTCTTGATTAAATATATTCAATAATTTATCTAGATATCAATGGACCATATGTTGAAGACATGCTCTAGGTTTACTAGGATGATCCATATTCAGGTTTCCCAATATATAAAATTAATAAATCATCTTTCATATCTATATCTAAAATAAAAATGAACATAAATATATCTTATGTATACATCCCTTTCAAAATTCTTTCCACGTTCTCCCCAATATAGTAGAATAATTCATATACCTACATTATTGGGAAAGAATATCACTTTCAATTAAATCCACTATCATTTAAACTTCAAAAATAATTTTATACATCATCTGCATAATAAAATAAATGAAAAAAAACAATATACCATCTACCAAATCCTCAGTTTTTCTCACATAACAATTATCCAAGCATTAAATTTTTCATTGTTTATTCAATATAGTTATAATTGAGGCCAATTTTAAAAATGACTATCATAATCAAGAACTATAATCCCTTATATTCTAAATTAAATAAATCCCGTTATTTACTATATATTCATATTTCTTATAATATTCTTGAATAATTTTAAAAAAATCCATTAAAAATCCTTATATTTTTAACCTCTATCACTATCTCCCAGATCTTATATATTGATCCTGCCAATATGTATGAAATTAACTACATGAATAACGATCAAGAGAATATATGTATTAAAATTTTTGACCAACCATCTCTAACTAATCTTTATAATCCTTCACCCACTCGTTCATATCTATGTGTTGAAGGATTATACCTCTATAACTTTGAGTCTCAATACATGTCTCTCAGTTGTTTCTCATTCACCTTCCTTTAAACTATTTATTGGATAGATGTAATGTTTTATAGTGACCAGTATTATATTTTATGTTACAAAATAATTTTTTTTATGAAAAGTATCACTTTATAGAGGAATTTATACAATTCCTATAAAACTCTAACAAAAATACCAACATAGGATATATTATTTCTATGTTTTTTATTAGAACACAAAGTAGAAGAGTTGTAGAAAATAGAATCAAATATTATCTTAAAATTCACAATAAAATTATATATCTAATTAGACCTATTCCCTTTCATGAAATCCATCATTATATAAATATGGTTTCTCAAAAAACCAAATAAAAAATTTCAGTGAAATTATTTTGAATCATTTAATCCAATAAAAAATTAAATAAACACTTGAAAATATTACAATAATAATATTTAAAAGTTGGTTAATTTTCAAATAATTCCATGAACATGTATTCCAAATATATTCGTGACTTCAATGATATATAAACGCACCCCCCGTATCATTCTATATTGGAATGAAAAACATATCTTGAATAATTAATGTGACATTGTATAATTTATTTTCTAATCAATGTTCATGAGAAAGTATATTATAAACTGAAGAATACCTATGAAGAGGTTAGGTATACCTTTTTATATATCTATATTAAGTCACAACCATCTTATAAACATAACTATCAAACAAATTCCATGGATTAACTCAATAAGTAAACTATAATATAATTTATTTACATCTGCAACCTAGATAACCACCTTGATAGCTAATATTATGTCACCACATAACCTGAACATGCTCTACAACCACCAAAGAATTGTATATTCTGATGATACAAAAATATAAACTTTTAGGAAATTATTCTGAATCTATATGAAAACTGAAAAGGCTATATGAAATAATTTTTTCAATAAAAATATAACCCAATATTTTAAATAACACAAAATTTATTCAAAAATTTATTTAATGTATAACATATTAAAACATTTATTTTTTAAACATCAATAAAACTTGGAAAATATTGATAAGAAACTATTTAATAATAAAAAATATTGTATGCCCTTTTCTTCTATTTGGGGGATCGCATGGTCGGATTTGTAATAACATATCACTCTCTTTTGATCCTCCACTCACTATAATTATTAGACTGTATTTATTTTGTTTAATATTTGATAGATTGATGGATTCTTCTAATATCACTTTCCATAAAAGCGAGGGTGGAGGTTACCAGTTTTTCAAATAGGAAAACAATGTTTAATATTTAACCTCATATATTCTCTAGGCATTCATATCTTTTAGATTTATTTTTAATTTCATATTTTGTTAATTGTCCTACATGATACAGAAAAATATGAAATTGAACAATATTTGAAATAATATTTTCAAATATACTTAGGTAGTTTTCCTAGAGTCTCATGAATCATATATCTTTATTGTTGGTATATTAAAAATTTTATATATAATAACTCATGTGAACACTAAAATTAAAAAAATGGGTTTTCTCTTTTAATGATTTATCATATAGGAAAACTAATATCTCCATGGAATATAAAATTTGGGTTTTACCATAGATGCTATAGAAGGTTCATTTTCATTTGAACCTAGTTCATTATATAATCACAAGGGGATAATATAGGGAATAATATAATTAGGGAAAATAAGTAATTTAATTATATAATTAAATTTATAAACTTAGAAACACATTATTTAAACCCACATGTAGAACATCTATGGAGTTTTCCACATTCCCAGGGAAATCCATTGAGAGTGAAATCTGTGATGAGGGAAATTCTAGGGATGATAGTTGAATTTAATAGAATTTATAGGCTATCAATGTAATTAATGAGGATCAACAATGGAACATTAGCATATTATTTCACTATTTGTGTGAGGACTAATCAAATGTTAATGGTTTTTTTGTGATACCCCATTTTTTTGTTGGTTAGAACTTGTATCAAACCATATAAAATTGAATCCATGTTTAATTCATTCATATAATTATTAGATTACATTTTCCTATAATTATGAATAAATTTTTACCAGGACTATTCTAATCTCATATTTTAATCTTTTATCATTCTTATCAAATTTTTATTAATTTTTTAGTTCACAACAATCATTAGTGAACTAAATTGGTTTAGTGTGTATTTCTAACCTCATTCTCTATTCTCATTTTGGGATTACAATAGGTCAAAAAAATTACTATAGATCCCATTTAAATCATGATCTAACCTCATATTTAATTTTTGTTTCTTTATAATAAGCGAATATTTTGATTGTTATATTATTTATGATCAATGATAGATTGTTAGTGGGGGATGAGCTCATGAATGGAAATTTTTTGAGGGGTGTATTCATTTGATGAGAAGATGATAATTAATTGATTTTTAAAGAATGGTGTCGTGAATAGATTCCATGAAATGTCATTGGTGATAATTTATATGATTATTTGGATTTTGGATAGAAAAAACTGTAATATTTCATAAAAGGAAAATATTCTTGAGGATTCTAGTTTTATAGAAAATTCTCAAATACTTGGTGTGTAGTTTGGAAGAGCATATATAGTTAATTTAAGAGATACATCAATATTTTTTCAACCAAGATAATATATTATGGTTGTGTGACCATACCCATATGTTGTGTTACCTAAGGTGACTATATTTGAATGTATAATAATCACCCACCAAGGGAACCCAGGTGACCTACATGGCCATGTATTACTTGGTTTTATCCTTTGTTTTTTCAGATGAAACATGAAATGGGTAGTGGGGAATGCACTGAGTATCAAACTAGGACCTACAAACCATGTTAAATGATAATCATGTTTTCTATTTTTCCATTATTTACACTATTTCGGGGCATTATTAAATAGAAGCATAGTATTTTATAGACCACACACTATGTATATAAAGAGGAATAATGTATAATATCTTTTTTATTAGAATGGGGAATTCACGTGGTTCCCTATAAGTGAATTTTTTTATATAATAAAATAGTAGATTAGGATCCATTGAAGAAAAGTGAATCAATGTGAATTGATTTTAAATGACATAATCATCATATCGTAGATCATATTTGGTTATTAGACACTATTAGTCATCAAAAACCCACACTGATAGGACATTTGTGTTTGATACAATATCCTATTATCATCCCAATGTTGTTTCGGTAACCCCCCCATTGGATTAGGGTGTTGGATCCTATACCTATAGATAATACTAGGTCAATATCCCTCTACTATTATATGGTTTTTATTCCTCTATCTAGATATATGGTATCCCTTCTTTCTAATGTGATCAGTAAGAAAGAGACCCTCCTCTAAGGTCACTATACCTTCATATTACTAAGGGAATGGGATCATCCATTATAGGTATAGGGAGGTTACATGAGTTGAGTATTTAGATGATATTATAATCAAGATAGGATGTTAAAATCATTAATTTGAATTTAACAGATGATAATATACTTTGAGGCTGAGCAACCCTCCAATAAGAATACATGAGATATTATTTTCTACCATCCTGATTATGTTTTTTATCTAACTTGCATTTGTTTATTTTAATCATGGTGGTTTCAAGGTGTCATGGTGGGTTTGTATATACTAACCTATACATGGGGTCTATCCACACATAATGTGTCTTATGTATAAGATAATTTTATTGATGAGAATTTTAGAGGAGCTGGTGTGGATGTTTCTTAGTGGTTTTTAGAAACAATGGTAGTAGGATTTTTGTTAAACTGATGGTTTTATTCTAAGACTATTTTCTCGCTAATATTAATGTTTTTCCACGAGTATAGTTGTAAATATTTTATTTTTCCTTAACTAATTTTTTTATTTTCTAAGATCAATGTCATAGGTCATGCATGAATTTATTGTTCCATTTTTGTAATCATTTATATTTTGATGGTGTGTTTGGAGATATTTGTGTGTATGGGTGTTGGTGAATTAGGTTAATTATGGTGATACATGTGACTTTTTTCTTTATTTTAGACACCATCCATTGGAATATTGGTAGACTTTCTTAAGATGGAATAATTTTCAAACCATCGGTTTGGGTTTCCCTGGTGGGTCGGGTCATGTTAGGGTGGTATGACAACCAAGTTTGTCCTTCTTTAATGTTAGGATATATAGTATATTAGAGGATTGGTTATAGATTTAGGGAAACCATGTTGATGCATATCTTGTTCTGATCTAGGGTTATGGAAAAGTTATGGTGTGGTAGTCGACGTATCTCCAATTGAAGGGAAAACAATGGTTCATGCACTATAGAGGATGAATTGTGATTTATATGTTCTTTATCATTTAAATCCTCATATATTCACATTAACCATGTCGAATCATGAATATTTTAGGCTTCTTTTTTGTATACACCAAACCAGGATTTCATGATAGAATCTTGATGAAGACTACCATAGTGATGTGGTCTTAGTTTAGGGGCCTATTCATGAGGTTCTTCCACTAGGGGGATAGAAACAAATATTTCCAGCTATCAAGAAGTTTATATACATACCCCTATTAATAGAACTTAATTCTTTTCCTTATCTTGGGTAATTAATAATTTGATATGTTCAGAATTATATAATGTATAAACTTAGTTTATTTCCTGAGTTATAGACACAAAGGCAACCCATGCTATTGGGTGATCTGAACCCATAGGTAACTGATGATTGGATATAGTGTATGTATTAGGTATTTTTCCTTTTAAAAACCGTTCCCAATAAATTTTTTTTAAAGACTACTATTTTATATGGCTCAAAAAGATGATGTTGAAATTTGGGGACTCAAACATGGGATGAGATGTAACCTCCTTGTACTAACTTCAGGTGTCTCTTTTGATAGGATTATTTCCCAATAATTCTACAGTAAGGGCTAATCCAAGAAATTATTAAGCTACAATAGGGTAGTATGTAATTAACAGTGTTTTTTTCTAGGTTTACTAACATTATTTGATACCGTTTTACAATGGTTTTTGATGGTTATAAATGAGTGCATAATTTTTATTGTGGACTTCATTGAGATATTTAAGGTGTAGTAGTTCCTTTATGCATTAAAACATATATTAGGGAATTGGGGAGACCCCTTTTGGTGGATAATATTCAAACTAAAACTTAACTAGTGGTAAGGGAGTTCCTTAATGATTCTTCTAGATCACATTCATGGATTAACCGTAAAAGATACCATAAAGGTTTGTATTGTCTAGGATACAATAGATTTTTTACATATGAATATTAGGGTCGCATATCATTGGACTTCATATCTCTCTATAAGAATAAAATTAGATAGATATTAGATTGGTTATCAAGGTATATCAAATTAAACGATCAGGTTAATAGGGTTTAAGGTATCCATGTAAGATGAGATTTGAGGAATATAGGATGTTTCCACTATTATGGTTCTATACCACTTCTACAACCTCCATGGAATCCACATTAAGATTAAGGATCTGGAAACCAGAGACAAGATTAGTTAAATTTAGTGGAAACCTATGTCCCACATGCTCTCAATATGATATAATGTATGATATATTTTTTACATTCACTAGAATTAGTGTGGGAAGATATAGATAAGATCCATTCAATTTTTTGACTTATCCCTTATTTGAGAATATTATATTATATAAAATCCTCTATCCCAATAACTATTGCTAGAGACACCCACTAGATTCTATTACATGATCACACACTTCTCTCAGTAGGGGTACATGGCCTTGGGGGATAACATTTATCTTGGGGCCTCTTCATAGTTCTGATATGATGATATGATTTAATTCTTATTATAGACTAAAAAACATATATCTATACCAATATATATTTTTTCCCACATAGGATGTGTTGGAACTAGACTAATAGTTCAACATTTTACATTACTATTAAAGACGAAAACTAGTGAATGAAGCTTGAGCTCATGCGGAGGAGACTATAACCAATTTTCATCCACATTGTTAGCATAACTATTTGTATAGTTATCATCATATGTTAATCTCCTTTAATTGGTATTATAGTACCAGGATGTATCCCACAAGTATGTAACTCATTTATCTCCTCATGGGAAGGATGACATATGCATTAACTTCCACACCCCAATCGATTAGATATATTTAGTAGTGCACTAGATGGCCATTATAGAGATTCATGAGTATATGTTGAAATTAGAGGACCTTCATAGGAAAGGATTTATCATATCATATGTCTCCACTAGGTAGCTTCAACATTATTCTATAAGAAATAAGATAGTATCTTTATGTTTTGTTTGGAATATCATTGCGTAAACTAGGTTACCATTAGTAATAAGTACTCTCTACTAAGAATTGATGGAATCATTGACAAACTATGAGGTAAATAAGTGGTTCTCAAATATTTAAATTAGGACATTTATTATTAGATGATGGTAAAAATGTTAGGAATAATGAAGAGGACATTACACTGTTTTTATGGTCATTATGAGTACCTACTAATTCCCTTTGTAATGATGAACACCGAAGTGGTTTTTATGGGAGTCATGAAACAGATCAATAATCCATTCATAGACCTGTTTGTTTTGGTATGTATCAATGAGGTTATCATTTACATAACATAGGAGGATGTGAATATAGTTTCTTTTATGATGATCCTTGATTCACATTGAGATATTAAATTGTAAGGCAAATATCAATGTGTTAGTTCGGTATTAGAGGGGTCCCATTTCTTGGACATGTCATCTAAATGGTGGGAGTACCTATTGTCATTGGGAAGATATAGGTAGTGCTATCTTGAGAACCTCTAAAAATAATGATGGTGGTGTGTTGATTCTTTTGGTTGGATTTTTATTTTAAAAAAATCATTCTAGATTTCTCTAGGATTGTGGATCCCATTATTAATGTTTCCCAAAAGGGTGACTTTTTATATGGGAATAAATGTTATAGAAACCTTTTATTAATTGTAGTAGAAGAACAATAGAAAACCATTCTTGAGGTTCCCAAAATAGGAGGTTGTGTATGTATGATTTTTCAATTCTTAAAGAGTTTCATTTGTGTATGTGTTGATTCAGAGGATGGAAATTATATCTTATCAGTCATGGATGTTGAGACCCCACAAATAAAACTATACAAAAAATAACTTAGGGGTGGTAGATTTAGTCTTCTACCAGAATACAGAGAGAAAATACTTCAAATTTAGTGGTTTTTAATTTATTCCAATTAGAAGTTTCCCATATGAATTTTCACTTTGAGATATCTCAACCTGAGAAGATGGTGATGGATAAAATTCCTTTAATAGTATAACTTAGAGATAGTCTATAATAATGGGAAGGGTAATTTTGTGAACCAATATACTAGTAGGAAATCTAATTCATAGTTTCTAAGCCATTAATTAGATTAATTGTCCCCTTTGTAGTTGTATTTGGTTGATTATGGAGGAGAATCATACCTCCAATCAATTGTTGTGACCTTTTTACCTATTTAATGCATGAGGGAAGAAAAACATTGTGATGTTGGATACAGAGATTTGATTAATCATATTTTTATAGGATATGATCATGATGGATTCTCTAATGGTGTGAAGCATATCAACAACTTCCAATGATGGACAATGGTGTGAGTCTTCCTTTAATAGGAGTAATGATGACTATTCTATTCATATACCTTAATGGTACATCCTAAAGTGGAAAATATTTACCAGGACCATCAATGTTGGTTTTGTTTTCAAGGTATAATGTAGAGTGTATCATATTTTTTCACTTTATGAATCACCATAAATTATGTCAATACTAATCTCTTGGTTCAAATATGGTTGTCCCAACACCTTAATGTTCAATAATAGATGTGGTATGGTATATCCCTTTATTTCAAAATGAGACTTCCATGGATGATGAGAGGTCAGGACACCATCTTGGTGACCATAAAATGGCTACCTATGTCAGACCACTTCCTTGATATCATAGTGTACAACACAGTGTAATTTTTGGGGCACATGTACATGAAAGATATAATTCAGCTCCATAGTGTTCCATAAAATATTTTTTAAGGTCATTTTGATGGTTTTAGGTCTCTAGTATGGGGGTATTTTCTGGATATTCTTAGAACATAGTTGTGGTAGATGATGATTCAAAAATCACTAGATACACATACAAACCGAGATGACAATAATTTTCTTAAGGGACATGTTTCGAGGTGATCTGTTGGATTTTTTCTAAATTTGGGAGGATCATATAACCATAGTGTATTTTTACAACAAATAAAAAATCTCCCTACTGTTGTTATAGAACCATTTTAGGTCCTTTGTGGGAGACCCTAAAAGTCGTTGCTTCTCTCATAAAAGATGATATAATCAATGATATTGTTTTAATGGTTGGTACTAACAATGGTAGATAATGTTTAGATCATCCTATAGTGGGTGAGGATATCTTAATCCCATCCTATTTCCTTGAGGTATTGGCTTCATAAGACCTTGGAGTTTTGTGAGGGAGATAATGTGTTCATAAAGGTATTATATCAGTATGTTTTACGTTAATTTTTCTGAGTTGTCTATATATCACCAAGGTTTATTAGTCATTTTTAGATTCTATATAGGATAATTTAGGTTTCATATCACTAAAAGATACATCCATAGTTGGATCAATTTCATGATGTCTTCCACATTTCCCAACTACGATGGTATGTGTACAATCTATCAGACATCATTTAATGGGGGAGATTGTCATCGAAGTCACATAACCCATTTTAGAGTACCTAGTGGCAGTCAGGATCAACATGTTAAGGACCTTCATGGGTGAGTGATTATTGTTTTTTCATATACTCTATAAGCATTGGAATATTTTGGAATCATGTCAGAGAGGGAGAACCAGAAGCGAGATTAGTACCCTCACCTATTCAAGTAGGTCATTCTGTTTGGGAGAAAATCTATGAAGGCGGGGTAATGTAATGATTATAGATGTTTTTATTAGAGTCTTTCAATTTTAAAGATACTATTTTTATAGTTAGGTGTTGGGATATCATAGAGTTTAGGTTTCCATATATCCTTGATATATATATATATAATAATTATATTAACTGACACATGTGTATAAATTCAAGAATAATGGATTTCCAATTGAACAGTACCTCAAATGGGATAACTAAGAACTCCATCAAATATGTAACATGTTTTTTACCCTGGGTATTCCTTGTGGTTTGTTCACAATAGTTCTCCGATCAAAGCTTAATCGCATGTGGGTAATATAGAAATTAAATTAATTTAAATAAATTAAATACATAATTTAACTCTCTAATTAAATGTATAAATCAAGAAAATATTTATTTAATCTCGGTATGGGTGAATCTCTCAGGTTATCCTTACCACCATAAGAGATATACCAAGATGGAAAGACAATATGGGTTGAATTAAAAGGATTAAAATCAGATTCAACAAAATAAGTGGCTTGAAAACAAATTAATGATGATTAAAAATTGGGATGATGTTTCTTAATTCATTGTATATGATCAATCCAATAATGATGTTTAGATTTTGATTTTTTTGGTTATACCATGTTTATTTTATTATTATATTCACATATAATTTCTTCCAAAACTGAATCAGTGTTCAGATCTTGTGTGGCCCTATAAAATTAGTTTTCCTATAATTAGGAATTCATTCTCCCTCAAACTATTTTATACACAGGGATTTTAATCTTCCCTTCTGTTTCCAAAAAAATAAATTTGATTTCTAGAAAAACACCAATGATTTCAATTTATTAATTTTTTCTCCCCCAATGTTATTTATGGTCATCAATGGCTTTTAATGGGATGTAGATTCGACTACAAATACTCTTTGAATCTAAATCAGAACATCAATTTTCAATTCATTCCAACCATTTGATAAAATGATAATTGTATGAATATTTATGATAGAATAGAGACATGTTAGGTATATTATTTTGAGAATTACCATTTTATATGGTTGTAAGTTTAGATTCCATGAGATATGCAATGAATTTATTTTCCAACAAAGGGTGGTATGAATTGAATTTTTGGGGAGTAATTGATAATAGTTAATATGGTTGTTGTTATTTTTTTTATAACATGTTGGGAAAATGGTTCAAGAGGAAAATATCTGTAATAAGGATAAATTCCATGAAATTTCTTATTATACTTTTTTTATTTATAAGAACGCATTTTTTGTTTGATTTGAATGGAATGAGGGGTGAATTTTCATTTAAAAACAAATAAATAAATTCCAAATATTTTATAAATAATATGGTAATATCATTAAAACATTTGATATTGTCAATGAAAATATAATTTTAATAATAATAAAAAGAATTTTATAGATAGTGGAAATATAAATTCAGAATGTAAAAATGGAAGGTAAGGTTTTGCTAATAGATTTTGAAAATAGCACAAGAAGTTCCCCTACGTCTCCTCCCCTAAATAAGACTTGAGAGGGTAATACTTAACCACTTTTTTTATTTTATATCCAAAAAAATATATATATTCTCTTAGTTTTAATGAAAACCACTAACCATTTAAAATGGTATTTCATTTGAATGGATATGAAAGAATCCAACAGTGTTAAGGAGGAACAAAAGAAATGGTTTTCATTTGGAAAATTCAATTATATCACGGAATCTACTCTCACTAAAATATAAGTGGAATAATGAGATGAGATATTCATAAAATACATAGGTTGTATCCAAGGGTTTACAAAATAGAATATTACAAAGGACAAATATAATAAAAATAAATATGGAAAATTAAATATGGGAAGAATATTTTTTTCTTCTCATGGTGATTGTAAATGAATTTCACACCATAAACTGGTTTTTGTTGATGTTATTTATTCCTATGTAATATTTACACATTATCTTCTTATTAAATAGATTAAAAATATATCAACATTGAATATTTTTTGGATTTTTAGATTTTATTCTTTGATTATTGTTAGTTAAAAAGTGCCCTATTAGATTCATACGTAAAATAGGAGATGATCCATGACACCCAAGACCTATATTATTATAATTTTAAGATTCTAGGGTGGTCCTAGTGTAATTTAAATAATTAATATGAAGAGTGGAGGTTTTATGGCCATCATAAAGGCTCTATATAATATTCTATAATCACGCCACTAAAAGGAATCTCAGTTACCCTCTATAGAGGATGTTTAAGGAAGTGTAGCATGTGTTATTGAATCACCACTAGAATGTTGATTCAATTCCATCGGGTAATTATTGGTGTGTTTCTAGATTCAAGCAATTATGTTTGATCTAAATTATATTTGGTTTATTCTTAGTCTTTTTTCAATGTTTCATTTCAGTATTGGATTAGGAAAGGGTCATTTAAGCTCACCTTTAACACTTATTCAATTCATTTTCTTTACAAACACTAAAACTCAAAAAAAGACCGTATAAACACACTTGAAAAAAATTAAGAAATATGTTAGATTGTTTTTGATCATTAGAATAACTATGATAATCTATAATATCTACATTTTAATAATAAAAAAACACGATATAAAAATAAACACCGTGATGAGGGAAAATATTAAAGGGAAATAGTATTTTGGATCACCAAAACAACCATGTGAGTCAACAATATCCCCCTTTTTGATAAGAACAACATGATATAAAAATAAATACAAGGAAGATGGAAAATAGAAAAAGGATATACATTTGAAATTTTGGTAAAACCAAGTAACTCATGATAATAATAATTTCTACCACTTTGTGATACATTAAGAGTACCACGTTTTATGTTCATACAACATTGAATCAATGTTCTCCCCCTTGAAGACACACTTTTTAAAAATACAAACATCACTTTATATTTTTATCTATATCTATAAAACATCTCCCACTTTTTTATTATATAAAAGAAACACAAAATTATGATTGTTATAGAAATAAGATATTATTATAATCTTTGATTGAATAATTTTTCAAAGATGGGATTTAATAGGGTTTGGAAATAACATTTTAGAGATTAAAATTATTCCCTTTCAGACATAGTATAAGACATGATATTCAAATAATTTTTAAAATGGAATACATATATAATATTCATAACATTATCTAACTCATCCTTAAGGAATGTAATATATATTAGAGAAACAGTTTATTCAAACTATCATCCTTCACTATATAAAGAGACAAAAACAATTAAACTCTATAAGTGATGTTGATAGTAAAAATAACTCTTACAGTCAAAACAAGTCTTTTCATCACCAAAACCAATGAGAATAAATCTGTAACTACTCCCAACCCACCTGCATATTAAGGGGATCAAATACAAGGTCTAAAAATAATAACTAACATTATAGGAATTCAACTATATACCTACACACACAGATAACCATCTCCATATAGAATTGTATATGAATAATTATAAAAGATGAAAAATGTAGAGAAAAAACTACCCATATAAAACCTCTAGGGATTATAAATGTATGGAAAAAAATAAGAAAAATTTAAATGGGAAAAATACATTACCAACCATTAAGATGTACCAACCTAAAAATTTAGAAAAGTAAAATTATATGAAATCCTGAATCTAGATCTCCAAGGCCCTTCCACCATATGAGATCAAATACAATAGGGTATTTATAAACACCTATGTAATTTCCTTTTACCAGTTTATCATATGAATAAGACATGAAACATGTAGGAATATCCCATTCATGAGTGAGTATTTACATACATAGTAGGATGCCCTGAAACCTAAAGTGTGAGTAGTAAGATACATGACAAAATTCACCAACTCAACCCATAGAAATATAAAAAAAATTCAATAACAAAGATACATATATATACTTGTAAATGAAACATAGAATTATAGATAAATGGGATCCCAATCTCATATAACATCCTAGGAAAAAATCTCCCATTTGTTCTATGAGATCTATCTATGATACCCAACATCTCACACATCAGTCTGAAGAATAATCTATATGGGAATACAACTCCCCAGTTTCATAAATTTTAGTGGAGCCACAATATATTGGTTGATGACCCATGCCCTAATATGATAGGAGGGTACAACTCAGTTTATAGATAGATAGATACTGTACCCATTCCCTGTCCCAATAAAAGGGTTCTACCCTAGGGGTAGAAGACCCATTCCCTGTCCTAGCATGATGGTTCCACTATAGATATAAATAGATTGATAGTGGACCCCTTACATATACCAAATTTATGATTCCAATATATGTTTATTGAACCCATTCTCTGTCCCATTAGAAGGGTTCAACAGTGGAGGTAAATAGAAGAACCATTCCCTAGCCTATTAGGGGTTTCCACTATAAAGGTAGAGGACACATCTTGTGTCCCACTAGGAGGGTTCAACAGTGGAGGTAAATAGAAGAACCATTACCTAGTATATTAGGGGTTTCCACTATAAAGGTATAGGACACATCTTGTGTCCCATTAAGAGTGTTCTAATCTAGAGGTTGAGGAACCATACCCTATTCTAGATGGATGGTTCAGATAAGAATATGTATATAGGTCACCCACCATTTCCCAATAGGTTGGTTCCACTATGATGTTCTTGTATGATCAGTGTTGTCATCGAGAACCACCTAAAGAATCATTATACTCAGCACACCTTGCGTCATTTATTTAAATCCACCAATAAGTACAACATCTTGTTTTATACAAAAAAACACTTAGGACATGCTACTTAGAGGCCATAATTAATTTCCAAATTATTAAGATGCTATTGGTAGAATATTCCTCAAAATATGAGGTACACAGTGTGTATGAGAACCCACATGGTGTGTGGTTCCACCATACAATAAGGAAATGTTCTTTATAGTACATGTATAATTTCACATGTAGACCAACATAGCATGTAAGTGGAATGCACATTGTATCTTGTCCACCTGAGGTCAATCCATGTCCCCCCTGGTCATGCTTATTTCCTTGTAATCCTGGATTACACTTCAGGTTAACCAGACTGAGTCACATGGTGGGTGTTTACCCCATATGGTGTTTGATATTTATCTCACTCAAAATCCTTACCACTTCAACCATGGGTATACATGCCATGTGTTCTTCAATCTATACATTGAGTAGTCATGTTTGCCATAGAAACTCATATATATCATGTGAATTACATATCTATTCCCACCACTATGTTTTTTTCCATTGACCTCCTAATACTAGTGTAATCCATCATTAGACATTGATTCTAACCTTCTGATGGCCTGAAACTGAATCTCAATCCTCCTGCAAAAATCCCACGCACCACTGTTACTTTTCCAATTACATTTCCAGTCATCCCTTGATACTAGATCCATAATAATCATCATATTTACCCAAAAAAATTATCCTAATCCATCCTTTGATAACTGATATACACATCTCATGTGAATTGGCCATTAATCTAGTGTTTAACTGTTCTTGATCTCATCTTCCAATGTCAAACTATGGATACATATTCAAATAGAAAATATTTCAATGAATAAAGGAGTGAGAACATAAACAAATCTCAGTAATCATTGGCCAAGTTTTATTTTCCAAAATATAGAAATTACATATAGGTGGGGTAATAAATCATAGAATAATAGGGAAAATTGAATAAATAATTAAATTTAATACATGGGCACATAAAAATGATCAAACTAAATGTAGATGAGAGAAATAGAGTAGATTATTATCAATATTGTAATCATAATGGAGGAAATCCAAAAATTAAAATTCCTACCAAAATTCATATCGATATTTGGGGAAAAAGACTACTAACAACGAATTTGTAAGATATAATATGTTTATTGTGCCTTGATTTTCCTTCATCTAATTGTTGATCATCACTCGATATCGATCTACTAATGAAGAATGGTAGATCATCCTCTCAACGATCCCAAATATAAATGGATAACCATGGTGATCCAGCATAAAAAAGAATTTATTGAGGGAATTACGTTGTAGTTACTTTAATTAGTTAGTTAATTAATTATTACCTTGAGCCTAACCTCAAATAACTATTTTATCAAAACATCTATCTTCAACCCACTGTAGGTCACACCAATGGTAAATTTTACATTCCTAATTCAATCGTGGTCTCATATTTATGTTTTGAAACTCTATATAGGGGAGATTCCATTATTTGTAAAAACCTATTCACTCTTAATATAAAATATATTTTATATTTTTATATAATTAGTTTCTATCACATAAGGCCTTGGAAACATGCATCGTCTTAGTTCATGGGACCAAAAATATCCTTAATATTTTTTTATTCCTTATAAGGAAAAAATAGGGTATATATATTATTCCAAAATTCATTATTTTAATCAATGAAAAAATAAAAATATGGGGATGCTGAACCTTCATTGGCACTCCTTTTCCTAGGCTCTCTCTTTCATTCTCCCATGCTACCACAATACACAAACCAAGGAAATGGTTAGTCCATACATGATCCACGCCTATCGATCCTTGATATCTATTTGGATATCTAGGAATATGGAATCATCCATGACTTCCATATCTCTCCATTAAATAACATGTGGGGGTCATAAATGTATCTCGTCATATGTGACACATGGAAGACATCCTACTCTCGATCCAACTGTGGAGGTAGGGATAGGTCGCAAGTAACCTTTCCATCCTTATGTAAGATCTAAAATGGCATGATGAACCTCATGGATTACTTTTCTCCCTTGATGAAACTTCACAATCCTCATCATGGGGAGACTCATAGAAAAATGTGGTCTCCCTTCTTGAATGTAAAGTGAAAAAAATATTATACTATATATGATTTATTCCCACTCTAAGTTTTCCTCATCCCCCTAGGAAAGACCTAGACCATATCCTCCATTGCAATAACCATCTTGGGTTCAACATGATATGCCTCAATGTTCTTAGTCTGGAATAATGATCAAATTTAAGGTCTCCCATATAGATACTCGAAAGGTGACAATCCAATAGTAAAGTTGTAGCTATTATTATAAAAAATCCAACAAGGAAAAGTGATCTTCCTATCTCTGGAAAAGGTTTAATTTGTAATCCCTCTTTATATCCTTATGAACCTAGATAATGTTGTTGTTCTACACATTTGTTTTAAGTTGAAAGGTCATAATGATCCTTACCTAGGTCCCAAATTTCTCATGTGGGACCTCCAGAACCATGATGTAAAATATGTATCATAGTTGGAGGAAATAAAAAAGGGAACCCCATAAAGGCACATGATCTCCCATATGCACAACTGTAAAAACTATACACTGAACTCTACTCTCTAATAACAAGGAAGTGCCCTAACTTTTTATGTCAGTCAACTGTCTCCCCCATAGAGTCATGACGTCTTTATTCCCATCTAAGCCCTATCACATCATCTATAAACATGATGTCCCATTTAACATCCAAGATCTTAGGAGGCTTCAAAAAACTATTGAAACCTAGTGCTTTTCCTTTACATACTTATTTTGAGGCATTAGAAGATGAACTCAGCCATGTGTCGCCTCATTCCATCCCACCAAAACTCCAACCGAATATCTATGTACATCTTCCCCACAACAAGATGTACTGCCAAAGGTGATGTTTGAATATCTATCATCATTACCACATGCATCATTACTAGTACCTCCATCCATCCTTATAAAATGATTACATGATTCCATGTTTAATAAAATCCATGTACTAAATCTCCTAAGGGTATTTGGTCATGTAATACCCCATATTTGATATCTTTCAACTAGTACTATATCATATGTTGGAGAAATTGAGGATACAACACCATACACTAAAGAAAAGGTGAACCCTATCCCTCAACTATGGTCAGCTAAAAGGATCCAAACTCTTATGACACCTCCTGCACTAATGGATCTTGGGAATTCAAGCTAAGGAAATATACCACCATGTTTCCCTTCCCTTGAGTATATATTATCTCAAACTCAGAGTCCTATAAAAAATACAAACCAGTACCTCTATCTCATGTTTACTTCCCTCTATGTGAATGAATATGTATTTCTATAATGGTTTGTGTAAACAATAATGTGCTCTCCCAGAAGGTATTTCCTCAACATTATTAGAGTGATGAATCCCACTGCCTACTCTAGCACCTTTGTTAAATAGTTATTCTCACATGGTCTCAAAAGCCTCGACCCATATGCATTAAATTCCTATATATACATAAACATGTATGTGATCCTAGATCCAGATAAATCACAATATACTAAATACACCATGCCCTCCTAGGGTAGTCACAAAATAGGAGTGATTTTGAGCCTCATACTCAACTCCATGCATGCTCTCTTGGACTGCTCAGTCTAGGTAAATGGCTATGGTTTCTACATTAAGGAGATCAAAGGGGCTTTCATCATAGAAAATTCTTCATTAAACCATTGATGGTATCTAAAAATATAAGAAAACATTACACCAATGAAATGTTATTGGGTGGATACTAGGTAAACATTTCATCAATCATTTCATAGTCCACAACTAATTCATTCTCAAAAATGACATTTCCCAGAAATTGAACCCCATGGATCCAGAATTGTAACTTCTATATCTTACCATAAACCTATTATCTTGAAGAATTTCTATGACCATCCTAAAGTTGTTTTCATACTCCAACTATAATGTAAATTATATGAGTATGTTTTTAATGATGAAAAAAATAAAGTGGTCTAAGTATTGATGGAATATACACTTTATCAAATATATAAACAAAGTGGGGAATTCATCACACTAATTGTAATCACTAGTAATTGATAGTGTTTATAGAAAAATTGGAATGCTTGCTTTGTAATATCGTCCTTTTGTTCTCTCAAATGGTGGTAACCAGACCAGAGACCATTCTTCGAGAACCATCTCTCACCATGAAATAGATCAAGGGGGTTTTCAATCTTAGGAAAATGGTAATTTTTATTTATTGTAGCTTGGTTTTGGTGATGATAATAAAAATATATTCTCATGAAGTAATTTTAATTATCTATTAACACCACTGGGATACCCAAGGGAATAAAATGGTTCTAAATAAAACATTTTCTTGATATTCAGAAAACTATAATCATTCCTCTTAGATTTTGGTGGGGGTATCTGATATGCCTAAAAAGATATTGGGGAATTTTTAGGGTTTATGTCCATGGAAAACACAATATCCATCCTTGAAGGTAGTCTATGAATGTCCTCATGGATGATTTTCTTATAATACTGTCTGACTAAAGGGATCCAAATTTATAAATAGGTTGTTACGTTTTTGGATAAACTGAAAAAACCAATGGGTGATGGGATGTATGATACCCTTAAAAACATCCTTTACCATCCCAGATATATATATCGCCTTAAAAGAAGAATATTGTCCCATCATTGTGACGAAATATGACTCTTCTATGCTGAAAATCAATATGGCCTCAGACAGTACACAACAACTCCATACCAAAGATAATATCCTAAGGACTCATCATGATGATCAAAATGTATCATGGTAAATACTCCTCACCAAGAGATAGTTCTAACATCTAAGAGATGAAATATGTCAAAAAAATTTCCCTGTAGGGAATTCTAGGAAAAGATGTTGGGACAAATCCATAAAATAGATCTATTTCACATTCATTATGTGTAAAGAGATGAAGAAATGACTCAAACATATGTATAGTAATACTAATGAAATAGTAGAATAAAAAATATCATAACTCTAATAATCTCATGTACAGCTGGGTCAAATGACTACATTAACTACATTTATCTGCATCCATGACTCCCAAATTTGTAAGCCCAATGGGGTCCACCTAATAGTGGGGGTCGAAAAAGATTATATGATCATAAACTAATAAACTCTCCTCCTCCTAGTGCCATAGATTCTCCTTTGAAAGATCTTCTTCTCTAAGGTTCATCCAGACCTTTCCTGGGAGATCCTAGATCATGGTTCGACCACATTTGTGGTGGTCCATCAACTATTATTCTAATGTCATCATCATGATGGGATATTTCATCACATTCCATGTAACCCCACACATCATACTAATATTATCATCCCCCCCTCAGATACCCTAGTACTCTATGTGGTCCCTATGTCTCATAATCACATGTTTGAGTTTGGTTCCATTATGATATTTTTCACTGAGATCATACTTCTCGGAACCTGATAGTAACTGAAGATGACCCAAACACATGATTCCTACTACCACCTATAGTTACATGGTGTCCCTCTAATAGGATTAAGTCCATGGATAGTTTTCATTGCAATACTCCATCGTAAGTGGGAATGCATAGAGTTACCACACTAGATCGAATCTCTCTTAGGAGAACCTAATCAATATTAGTTACCTGGAAGTATCCATATCAAATCAAACAAAGATAGTATCATGAAAGGTTAGGGAACCACATAAAACATAGTGAAACTATCATCCCACCATTTTTTATCTCCATAATATCCTAATTCAAAACTATGAAAAAGCATGAGGGGTAGTAGTCCTCACAAAATAGATGATAAAATTTGGTCCATGAGAGTGTTTAGTCATCATGCATCTACATGAATAGGCTCCACTAGTGCCCAATTTATATATACAAAATATTGGATGATAGTGAAACCTCCTAAGTAGTTAGGGACTGGATGAGCCTAAAAACTCCTTTCATAGACTCTATCTAATCCACTTCAGTTTGGGGATTTGTCTAATCGTGGAACCTCAACGGCCTCTGGTGTTAGAACTCATAGAGTGAACTAAGACTATTCAAATATTCGTCTTATTCTATCGGTATTATATAATACTTAATAAGTGGGATTGCTTCTACCTATCCACTTAGAGGAAGGGTCTCACGGGATGATAGTTGAACTAATTCCACAAAACTCATCAAATCATTTTCAGGATCCTCTATCACTAACCAAGTATCCTATCTTTGTAGATGCATCCTAAAAATTTAATCAAGACACACTATGGGAAGATGAACATATATATATATATGGGGAGTTTAATCAATAAGGATAGTCAAAAGGAAAAACCCTATATGATGCATATTACATTAAACCTTGCAACAAATATCTCACTATTCCAAGCATAAAACAGGTATTCAATGTCCTGGTGAATGGTAATATCAACTGCTACACTAACTCTAGGCTCCCTAGATTTAAATACACACTTGAGACACTTTGAAACTCTTTCTCTAAATCCCAAAAAAAATTAATTAAGGGGAAAACTCAAAACACCATCCCAAAGAATGAATACCTTTGATACCAATCTATCACAACCCAACCCATCATGGATCAAGCGATAATTACCCCAATCCCTCATCCATAGGCCAGGGTCTAGAAACATGCATTGGAAGCTATAACTAATATGGGAGGAATTTTCTTAAGTACCTTTATGCACACACATAACCATATACATGAAAAATTAAAGAGGAATGTAGATAAAATATATTTTATATGGAGAATAATCCAAATATGATAAACCTCTAGAGTATACAAGAGAATGATAGAGAAACCTAAAAAAGTAAATGGGTAAATAAACTCTTAACTAGATAGATCTCTCAACCAGATAAAAACTATAATTGCATAATTCTAAGAGATCCTAGATCTAGATCCCCATTACCTGACCACTATATCCAGTCATGTGCACTAGGGTATCCCAATTCTCCTTTGTAATCATCATAAACCTGTCTATTATCTACATAAGACACAACATGTTTGGGAAATGACCATGAATGTGTGAGTATATACCTTCCTTATAGAACACCCCAAAATATAATGGGGAGGAGTAAAATACACGATAAATTTTAGCATCCCAACCCATATCAAGAGAGAAATGAAATAAAAAAGAATACATATAAATAATCATAAAAAATCATAGTAGGATATTGAAATAGGGCCTCCTTCTCAGAGACCATCCTAGAAAAAATGTCTTTAATAAATTACATGTGTTCCATAAATAATTCTTTGTATCCCACACATATATCCAATGAATTATCAATATGGGGAAACACCACATCACTATGTTTCATAGTCAAGGGGACATAATCTCAATGTATATAACCCCTTATATGATAAGGCAAGTGGGTTCTGAAAAGTAGATACATAAATAGCTATAATAACCATGACCGAGCTCAATAAGTGGGTTCAACTATAGGGGTATATGACCCATGACCTATCATAGTAGGAGGGATCCACTCAGAAGATAAGTAGATAGATAGAGGACCCACACCATTTTCTGATAAGAGGGTTCCACTATAAGGTTAGAGGAACCATGATCTATCCTAATTGGAGGGTTCAAATCTAGCGGTAGATGACCCATGACATATCCTAATATGTGGGTTCCACTCGGAATATGGGTGGAGGACTTAGGCCTTGTCCAGGTAGGAGGGGACTCCTAAAAAAAGTAGTTGTACATGGTGTGTAAGGGGACACATAGGGCATGTGGTCCCCCAATGATGCCTATACATATCATTACAAGAACATGTATTACTACCCATGTAGCCCTACATGGTATGTATGGGGGATACATGGTGTGTCTCATCCACCCAGGGTTGAGTCATGTCATCATGGCCATGTATGTGTCCTTCAAGCATATCCATGTACACTATACATGTCCATCTATATTGTCCATGTTTCGGTACACATCTGTACCTGGCCATACCTATGTAAGAATAATCATATAGTACATGTCGCTTCTCCATAAATGAGTCACAAGATGTGTGGTATCCCCATATATTTTGTGACAATTATCTCACTTGGAACCCTAGCCACTGTATCTATGGGTTACACATCTTGTATTCTTCACGATACATGGAATATTGTCAGGTTTTCAAAATAAAAATAAACCAATCCAAAGAATCTCATATATAATCCCAGTACCACTATTTACATCAATTTACCACCCAAAATAGGTGGATTCTATATTCGACTATTCATTTCATCCCTTAGATGTCAAGAAAATAAATTGTGATCCTTCCATACCAAGATTGCATGTTGTCGTCACCTATCTCATGCCATTGTTGAATGTTCCCAGAACCTAGGTCCAAATAATTTGTCATAATTATCCTAAAAATCAATTTAATCCTTCCTTATATCAATGATATATAAATACCATTAAAATCATCCATTAATTTGTGGTCTGATCGCATTAGATCCTACTCGCCAATCTGAAACCATGTATCCATAGTTCAACGTCGAAGGTCATGAAGAACAAACATCGGAGGGGGGATCACTTAAAAAAGGGTGAAAAAATAATTTTTCAATAATAATTTTTCAATTTATTTAAATTTTGGATATTTATGGCGAGAAATAAAATCATGATGGGTTAAATTTAATAAATAATTAAATCTGATAAGTGGCCACATGAAAAGGCTCAACACAATGGATATAAAATAAGTATATTTTATTCTACTAGATATGTTAATCCTAATGGAGGAAATGAAAAAATGTGGATTCAAAAATCTATTTAGATTGGTATTTAGAGGAGAAATCCATTTCAAATGTTATTTGAATATCCATTGCATTTGATCTAGGTCGATTCTCCTTGATCTGATTATTGATCATTTACCGATCTTGATCTTCTAAAAAAAATAGTGTATTCTTTTCTCAATGGTCTGAGGGTTATATGGATTTACCTAGATATATTCCATAATAATTAACATATAGTGGGGATTAGGTTTAAGTCATTTAGTGTATTAATTTAATAATTATCTAGTTATTCCACTAAACGACCCCAACAATGGATATTTTATTTGAATATCTCGCACTGACCCAATTTAGGACATTCCAAGAAAAAACATCACATTATATATTCAACCATGGCCTTATATTTATATCTCGAGACTTGGGATAAAAGAAATTAAATTATATATGATAATTTTTTTTGGTGTAATATAAAATATATTTTTTATTATTAAAAAATTAATTTCGGGCACACTAGGCTTCGAAATCATGAAATGTTTTAGTTTGTGGCCCCAGAAATATTCATTGATTTATTTCAAAGACTTGAATGGGAAAAAATGGTCTATATAAATCATGAAATGACAAAACATATTAAAAATACATAATTTTTGAAAAAAAAAGGTTACATGACAAATTTATAAATATATTCAAATAATTCTTATATATTTTTAAATAATCTAGTATATTATTCCATGATATGGACATTAAAAACATGCTTTTATGATTAATATTTTTTAAATATGACACATGATTATTTAAAGATAAACATTGAAAAAATTCTTATATAATGGATAAAATAATAAATAGATCATTAAAACCACTCTCCCTATTTAAACCATTTAGTAAATGTATAATCAATATTTTCCTTGGATTTTAGATCATTTCTAAATCAATGGATAAAAAAATACTTTAGAATTAGATTATACCTTTTTTTATTTTATTTAATATCCACCATATGATATGATAACAAATATCAATGGTGTGTCCCACTAATATATCTAAATAGATAGCATTTTGGGGACCTATTCTGTGTCCAACTTTGTTAGAAAATAAACTTTGAGTTTAATTATCAATATCAGGTTCACTAAGTTTAGCTAATTGAGATTTTGTAAACCATTATTGTTTAAATAGATATTTTTGTAAGAATTTTATAATAAATATAGTAACCTTAAGCTCATTCTTAAATATAATTTCTTTAGTGAATCTCATATATAAGACACCAATACTTTTGAAAAATATTTCTAATATTTTATTTGAGAAACACCTTTTACAAACGTTGTATTTTTGGATGAACTCACATGATTTGAAAAACCAGAACCTTGATTATGTCTCTTAACATATATAATACCAAGGATCATGTGAATATATTATTCACCTTGGAAAAATATAGAAACATAGATTTAATGAACCATGATATCAGATTCTAAAACATTATCATTTGTTTGATTTTTTAGTATCAAAATTATTTCATCATTTTCTTATGGAAGAAGAACATTTTTATTATTCACTCATTTATATTTATTTCAATGATAATCATCTTTAGAAATGATTTCCAAAGAAAATTTCTCAATATCATTTTACTAAAATGAAGATAAATATGAAGAGGAAGAATGAGATAAATAAAATGAATGATAATGAGAGTGGGAAATAACATAACTGACCTCAACACCTTCCTAAAAATGATACACGAGGCATTAAAGAACATCATTTATTGATACATATGTCGAAAGTGAATCCTCTCTAAAACACTATGTATTGAATTTTAGTACCTTTTTAACATTATTTTTTTCTTTCATCTTCTTTTTATATATATAAGGTATTCTAGTCAAATATAACCCATATTTTTTTATTTATAGAATATCACAACCAATAATTTAATTTTGAAATTTCTTTTTTGTCATGTTGAGATCAATTATTCTTCTATTTAATAGTTTTTACCTGTAATAAAATACATTTATTTTCACCTTAAACATTAGTGTTGATAATATAATAATCATAATCTTTGATATCAAAAAAATCAAGAATGTTCTAGGTTTCCTTAGAATCCATTTATTCTATTTCTTCTTATAATTTCATGGTGATTTTATTTTTATGAGTTTTTTGAACAAAATATTCATTATGGCCTCCATTTATTAGATTTCCATAAAATTTAGAGCCCAATGACTATGTAAAACACATAAAAACATTTATTTCAATGTTTCTATAGATAAATCATTACTAATCAACTTACTAACACTGAAAATGTTAGTAAACTAAGTAAACATGCTAGGAATGAAATCATTTTTATGAATATAAATTCATTAAATATATTATCTAAACATTTTTGACTGATTAGTTTTAACATTATTTGTGTCGTCATGTGATACTACAAGTAGTATCTATATTTCAAGGGTATATTTCAAGAATACATGTTGTTATATCATTTTTGTCAACACCTAAATGGATAGAATCCAATGTTTTTTTACATTATGATCAAAAGAATAGATATAGCGATTCTTATATTTATCTTCTAGTTCTCTTGTAGCAATATATTTATATATAAAAATTTCAAAAAAAGATAACTTATGTACCGAGATAAATTAGTATATGATATTTCTAATAAAGTTTTTCCAATAATGACTGTATTTAGAGTATAATATACATTCATAAAAAGATCTAACTTTGAAATCGATTAAGATAAAAAATTATAAGAATTTTAACAAAAACACAAAATCTCATTTGATACCAATTGTTGGTAGAAGTAGAACGACATGGGGATGAATTCACTATTAAAGATAAGAATTTAAATAATGACATAAAACATAGGGAAATATCATGATAATGTTCAAAATCATAAATATAATCCATAATGAATAAAAAATAAACATATTCACAGTAGAAATGTAAATGAAAAATATAAAAAAAACTCGAAACAATTTGATAATGGAGTTCAGTAATAAGAAAAAATATTCTCCAATACCTCCTACCATTAAGAAGACTTGAGAGGGTTATATTTAACTTCTGGTTATAATTGAGATCTATGAAACAAAGATTTATAGTACCTCTAATTTAATGAAATGTCATAACTAATAAAGATACTCGTTCTTTTGGATGAAGATGAAATAAAGAAATTTTGAGATTACTGTGGAAGATAATAGATGGTTTTTATGGGGGAAAACTCTTAAAAATATCTACACAAAATAAAATATATTATGATAAAATAAAATAAGAGAGATAAAAATAAAATGGTGATAACCAAGGAATAACAAAGAGAATGATATAAAGTATCAATCGAAGAAGAATAAATTGTCCATGGAGAAAGGTAGAATTCGGAAACATGTTAGCCGTGATTTTTTTTTAAATAATGAGAGTGATTTAAAATTTGACGTCCATTTAATATCTATGAAGAAACCTTGATTTTTGGTAGTTAGAAAGAATTTCATTGGATTTGTACTTATATTGGAAAATTATTTATGCCTAATACTCATATTAATATACTTCAAGGATTCTAGAGTGGTCACAAATCTATTTGGGTCTTTAATAAATTGATTTTAGGTTTCTTGACCACTGGAAATATACCTCTAGTGATTTAAGAGTGGAGACATAGGAAACATTCCCAATGCTTATGGTTATTCAGATTTAAATTGAGTGAAACATGTTTTCTAGAATATCATCCATGTTGCTAGTGCAATTCCACCGATTAGACATTGTAGAGTTACTCACCATAGGATGTTTTTTTATCTATCAGATAGATTGTTTACACGTAATAACTATTTAGTGTTTCCCTGTGTTATTAGACAACTAAATGGTTATTTAATCCAACTCATATCACTTCTTAAGTATGGTTTCTTTACAATCATTAAGACATAAAAAAACTAGATTCAAACTTGAATCGTTTTTTGAATACAGTATGGTTTTTTGATTAATAAATGTTCATTGAGAGTCAATAAGCATGTTATGATTCACAATATATGCGGTTTTAGGGTTTCCAGCTCTATAAAATATCATATAGATATGTGGCTGATCCCACACACAATGTGACTCTACAAGTCCACCTAAACATATACAGTAATTACAAGCCTAAGGAACTATGGTGTCTTGGTTGGTGTGTATGAATAGTATATAAACCATATACATTTCAATGAAACATGGATCATGTATTGAGGTACAGTATGAATGTTGATGACAAACCTATAATCTATGTGATAGTTTCTACACTCCATGTATTTTCACATTTCACACGTGATATCTGGTTCCACTATATAGTCATATAATAATTTATAGTCTACATGTTGTGAACGCCATGAATCCTACAATGTGATATCATTTAGATTATATTGGGTCCTTCATGAAGCCCATATAAGTTGAATTATTCATGGTACATGATAATAGATTTTTATCCAATGTTAGAGATCATAATTAGGGTGATTTGGGAAAAGAAAACCACATCAGCATCTAAGATATCGGACTTTAGTTTTAAACATTTATAGTGACTTGAACCCCAAAATGATAGAATAATTGTGTCAAGGTAATGTATCTCCTCGCCATCTATATGAAGGTTCAATAACTACCCCTTTGATATTGAGTTTCATGACAAATTCTTATGTTTTTAGAAGGTAATTATCCCCACAATTAATATATAGTTCAAGATCAACTATCTATGAGGTAATAATTCCAATTTTCTAATGAGATTAGATGATATAGGAGATCCTCCACTATGTTAAGTATCCCCCTACATTACTAGGGGTGTGGGATCCTTTAGTACAATTATAGGTAGGTTACATTCAATGAAGGTTCTAATGATATTAAAATCTAGGAAGTAGTTTTAACCCCAATATTGGGTGGGATAGATAAGACCATACTCTAAGGATGAGTACCCTTCTTTTGAGAATATATGGGCTCTTCTTTCCCACCATATATTTTATGGTTTTTTAATCCATTTTAGTTATTTAAATTTTTGATTTTGGGGTTTTCTAATAGGTATGTATATATTTACCCTTATATTGGATCTTATTAAAAAAATTGTGTCTTATATAGATTTTTGTTTGTTTGAATGATATCAATGTGGAATTAGTGAGGGTGGTGCATAGTTGTTCTTGGTTACTATGGTAGAATGATTATTGTTGAACAATTTTGTGTGTTCCGAGACCATTTTATGAATTATTGGCATTTGAGATAAACCTTATACTTTTTGGTTCTATATATTTTCTTCTTTACATTTATTATATTAAATTATTGTCCATTATGGGATGATATAGGTTATTCTTGTATTTAATTATCCATTCCTTTACCCATATCTATTGGCCTGGTCTGCTCAGAGATATATTTGCATGTTTAAAATTGAATATGGATAATTAATCCAATATATAAGATATTCCTACTTGATTATAGTCACTAGCCACTATCCTATTGAAGTTGATCATGGGATATCTCACTCAACTTATACTATCTAGGAAGTCCCTTGTGGGTTGGATCATGTTATCACTTATAATTAGTTTTTAACAAGAATTTCATTGATTATTATGGATTGATTAATTATGTAATGGTTAGTAATCTCATTTCATATCAACATAATATTTATGTTCAAAAAAATCGGGGTTTTGATGGATTATAAAAGGTTATTATAGTGTTTAAACTAATTTTATTTTCATAATCAATGGTGGATATTTGTTTGTCAAATGAATTAATATATTACAATGTTCGTGTTTTAGGTGTGCCTCCAAGGTTTCCCCATCATTTCCATAATATATATAAAAAATTATGGAGCTTAATTAGTTAATTCTTTGTTTAGATCGAATAACACGACACTAAAACATTTCATTAATTATTTAAACATTTGAATTATCCTTTAATCCTTAGTTGAATATTTTTTATTTTAAAAATTTATATTATATTATTAAAATATTTATATTAAGAGATAATTACAGAAAATTATGATCTTTTAACAAAAAATAATATAAATATCAATGGTATCACTGATTCGAAATATATAGTAT
The DNA here is from genome assembly GCA_963277665.1 of Viscum album. Classification (NCBI taxonomy): domain Eukaryota; kingdom Viridiplantae; phylum Streptophyta; class Magnoliopsida; order Santalales; family Viscaceae; genus Viscum; species Viscum album. Next base: position 305,575,829 of record OY728146.1, read on the forward strand.
TAGTTAATAATATATTGAATGAAATGTTTTTCCAGAATTCTAATCTTAGAAGCACCACCAGACACCTCATGCATGTAATTTTAACATGAACCATAAAAAGGGGTAATAATTATTCATGATAAATGAGACAATCATGATTTCATATCTAAATATAAATTATATAAAAAATATAAAATTATTGAGGGGTATATTATAGGAAATATCTCAAATAAATAATTTTGAGATGAATTAACCATATAATGGTCATATCATTGTCAATGGAAATAATTAATGATGTTATTATCTTTAAAAACTATAAAAAATTGTTAATATAGTATAATAAAATCATATGACATTTCACACATAATCTTGGAAAAATATTTTCAATGAAGTGGAAGTATAATCCAATGAATGGAAATTGAGTGAAGAAACCTCCTTCCTCGAATACAAACTTATTGTGTATTTCCTGCGACACATGTATAATAAACTTATGTTATTTACTTACTTAATTTAGTCCAATTTAAGGTTTTATTAATTTATCTTTAAAAATTTATTAAATTAATTTTAGTGACATTTTTTATTAATTAATTTATTAAGTTCATATTTAGTAATTTGAGGATGTTCTGTTCATAATTGAAAAATGACTTTGGTAGGTTGATCATTGTCAAATCGATAATTATTATATCACTAGAAAAAAAATATAATCATGAAATTATTTAAATTTTTTTAAATAAATTACAATTTTAGAATCATCCATGAAAGTAATACAATAGAAAAATCACATTGCTTTATGGAGATGATAATCCACACATACTTATGAATACCATTATTATTTTCCAACGGAGATAAGGGTAAGAACATAAATGATATATTACCTTTCAATAATGATAATATTTTCCTGAATATCATATATATATATATATATTAAATATTCCATCATAAATATATATTACAGGTTGTGGTGGGGAACAAAACACATATCCTTATTAAGGTGGTGGTTCACACTTACACACAAGTGATGTTTTTATTCCCCATTTGATAAAAAAGAAGAATAATATCGTTTTGAAAATAACAAAATAACATAAGATTATATTTGATATAATAATGTTATTATATTTTAATTTTTAATATAATTTCTTAAAGAAGAAGAAGAATTAAAATGAAAACTCTCAGTTAAGATGAGTACATTCTCATTGGAGAACCTCATTTTGATCTCTCCTTATAAACTATTGGGATGGTATGTTAAGAATACCAAGACATCAATAATATAATTATAAAAGTTAAAATGGTATTTTGGGGTTTTGTTGTGCTATGTGGCACGAAAAGTTTAAGGAAGAGAAGAGAGTTGGTGTCCTTATGTAAGGGTGGAGAGGGGAACCCTTGGAATTATTTATATTATTAAATTAATATAAATATATTTTCTTTTTTAAGTGAATAAATATTGAAATATTTTGAATCTAAGATGGATATAATTAAAATTTATCTCATAAAATGAAATTCATACTTATTTTTGAGATGATTTTAACTCTTAAAACCTAGTTTTATCCTCCATTTATCCCTTTTATCGATTATAACTATAACAATTTTTTTACTATTTAATGGTTATGAAAGATATAGTAAATGAAAAAGTTTACTATAAATGGAAAATAGATGATATGATATACCATTTCAAATTAAATTGAGAAAAAAATATAATATTTTTATAAATTTTTTATCATATGATAATATATTATTTATCATTTCATACCATTAATGTCATTTTCAGGACTATTCATATAATTGGACTTTTATAAATATCCATAGAATAATTTAATTCAAATATAAACATCTAAATATTCACTAATATGTTATTTTTATTTAAAAAATTAGCACAACATAAAAATTCATCTAAATAGTTTTACATTGAATGTTTTTAATATAATTTACATGATTTTTCAGTTATATGAACTAGCATTGTGTCGACAATGTGTATGAATTTATAGGTATTATTCTATCACTAAATATCTTAAAAAAATTACCATGAAAAAAGACATCAATAATGCCAAAAATAATTTAAAACTAATTCTAACTTCTCAGTATCCTTATTAAAAAATATTATAGATATTAAAAAAAAGAGAGTGAAAATTATAATTTATACTTTACGTATTATAATATAAATGTTACAATGATATTGAACTGGAAGTAAATTAAAATAATTTTTAATTTTAGATTTTTATGGTTGAAATGATCATCAAAAATTAAGTAAATGAATTTTCATGATGTTTAACATTTTATTTATATTTTTTATTTTATTTTACATAATTAACCCATATCGAGGTGACATATATTAACTATAGTTACTATTCATAATGTTCTAAAATAAAAGGTAGTTATTAACAAAATTTAACCGAATGATTTTATACTCTGAATCAATTTTTAATGATTAAATTTTTATAATATATAGATATAATTTTTAATATAAATGTGTATAACATACTGAAAATTAGTTTTTAAAGAAATGTGTTTTAAGCCTAAAAATAACTTAAAGAATAATCACATATATTGTTGATTATAGTGTTATAAATGAAATTATATCTATTTAAATATGACTTAATTTAGATAATATAAATTTCAAAACAAAATTATACTTTTATATTACTCCATCTAATGAAAAAAATTATAGTTCTATAAAAAATGGAATTTTAAACTATTCAATTAAAAATAAATTATTTAAAAAAAATTATAAAAATTTTCCCTAATATAAAATTGATATGATTATTTAAAAAATTATATTCATTTAATAAAATGAAATTTCTTAAAATATTAAATTTTAATTAAATTATCTACAAAAAATCATTAAACCCCGTTTTTATGAAAACAACATTTTCAAGCATAAATTGATTTTACTAAAAAATTAATTTTAATAAATTAATGAATATATTATAAATTATTTTTATATAATGGTGTTATAATTATTCATACCTCCAATTTAACTGTAATTTTATTATGATCACATTTAAATATTGATATTTTATAGTATATCACAATTTTCATAATGCTTGATTTGGATTATTAAGAAACCTATAGATCATAGTAATATTTTAGACTAATTTTTTGGGTGTTACATTCAACCCCAATAAATGAAATTAATTCCTCTATATTTTATCCTGTTTTTTAGAAAATGTGTTGAATAAAATATTTTCAAATCTATTTCAAAGAGTAGAAGATAAAACATAAAATCCTAAAAGGAAAACAATTTAATATTGAAACAAAATGAATAAATAAATTTTAAAATGGATAATAAAACATAATTTAAAAATATGAAAATTTTAATATGAATTTATTCATAAAAAACATAATTGGGTTAAAAAATAAGGAGAAACATTAGTGTGATGTGAAAATGTGGACATGGGGAAAAATAAATAATGTAGAAGGAAAACTAAAGAGTAAAAGAGAGTATGATCATGATAATGTTAGTGACAAAAAAATTATAATTATTAATGGTTAAGAAGATCATGAATTAATCTAGAATGAAGATAATATAATATTTTTTCACTTCACAATACTTTTTCTAATGTCGATGTATTATTTTTTGATATAAAAATAGAAAAGAAGATAAAATATACATACTTCACTTCATCCAATTCCAAAATCACAATTTCATCTTTTGGTTGTGCTTTAATCAGTAGACAGTTTTATTTTTCTTTAATAGTATGAAATGAATATTGATGTTGTTTTTTTATTCATAATTCACTGAAATTATCTTCTAACAATTCACAATATCCATAAATTGATAATAAGTTATTTTTCAAGTCTTTATACATTAATCAATAACAATATGGTAAGAAGATTATAATATCCATTATATATATACCTTCATATGAATGAATAAGAAAATAATATCTAATGCATAAAAAATAACCCCCATGGTTCTTCTTAAATCATCACATAATTATATAACCATAAAAATCCTCAAAATATGAATAATAAAGATTGAAATTTCAATATTAAAATGAATTGATAAAATATTCCTCTATGATCAAAATAAAATTTATCTCCAAATAATTTTTTTTCCATAAATTCAAATTCCAAAAATGTATATTCCATATTCAAATAATCCCCAAAACATACTTATATATTCTATAAATTAACATAAATCAACATTAAGACACAATGAAATTGTGAATGATTCTAAAAGATAATTCATCACATATTAATTAGTAAAAATCCCATATTATCTAAAAAAATTCTATTTTGGATGATCACATAATAATCACAATTTAGTTAAATTATTTAAAAAAAATTAATCACTTATTCACAATAACACACTTAAATCCAATTGATATCTTTATGATAAATCATTTAATGCCAAAATGTAATAACCATTTTATCCCAAATAAATATAAGTAACTCATCATTGTAAATAATATAAAATATATTTTTTATCAATACATTCTAATTTTGGTATGAGACACAATTTATAGATATTGGTTATATATACCTTAAACATTAATGAAAACTGAAAAAGTATGCCAAAGTACTTGTATCATATAAAACCTCAAAAGGGAATGTATTCTTTTAAACATATGATGAAACATAAAATTATAAACAAATTATGGTAACCATAAATATTATTTTAAACTTCTAATTAAAAAATATTGATATCCATATTTTTCTAAACTCACTTCACATACCAACTCTAACATCGACCGAATCACATTCCCAATTCCATTGCTAAAAAAATAGTACATACAATTTTATATTTACTCCTGATAAACATGAATCAAATTTACCTTCCAAAAACATAAATCATCAAATTGGTATATTGGATGACATACATACCCATGGACCATTTAGGTTTAGAGTTTGAGTGATTTAGGAAAAAATAAAAGATAACAAAAAAAATTATTCAATTGATCATTTTTCCTAATATACCAATATTTTCTTATTTCCCAAAATGTCCTAAAAAAATCCAATACGATGTTTTTCACAAGAATTTTTTCAAGTAATAATTCATTTAAAAATATTTCATATTAAAATCGGTAAATATAAAACATAACAAGGGTGATCTCAAACATTACTTAAGTATAAAAAAAGCCTTAATAATTGAATTTTATCAGTATTGATAATATAAGAAAATGGTATTACGAAAAAAAACAATACTACAGAGAATAACATAATAGAATTGACACCAATCAACACCTATATCATTAAACATGTTACACAGCACAAATATTTACCAATGGGAAAGTCATAATAATTAATAATTATGATCCATGTGTTATAAATATTTATCAAAGTAACTATTAAAAAATAATATAAAGCAAAGAAAAAATGTTGGTATCAAGAAGAATTATCATACCCATGTGTTTTCAATAATTTAAAAATAAACATTTCCCATTTAAAACATTAGTATAAACCTCCTCGATTAACTTCCTTCATGTTTTAATTATTCATAATAAACATTACCCAATCCATTGGAGAGATATATTGAAACCACCAATCGTATAGCATATATTGGGGTCACCCATTACAAATAGCAATATTAGGATCACTGAACATCATAAATAATTTATAAGTACAATTACGAATATAAAACCTATGAATTTTTATTTTAATCAATTATTTTTTATCAAAATCTCATATTCCTGTATAAATTTATTTACCTATGGAAAATAAATAGACTTCAAGAAAATATATTTGAAAAGATAATTACTAGTAATCAAGATAAATAATCATGATGTTATCATTAGATCATAATACTAGTAAAGGATATAAAACATTAATGGGGTTCACATAGGTAAAAATAATATTAAAATAGGATTTAAAACATTTCATCAAAACTAATAGAAAACAAAATTTTAATTCGGTAATATTTTAAAAAAATAATAATACTGGGAAAAATCTATTAATTAAAAATAAACAAGAAAGCATAATATTGTATCTTATTCCTCTTATACATATAATTACATGATTTTGAAACATAAATCTCTAACAAGTACAATCCTAATGTTCATGGGTCTTAGTATATTTTGTAATCTAGAATCATACTATATCATAACAAACTAAAACATGGAATCCTTAATTTATTTTTCATTCCCTTAATGATATCCTATGTCCCTTCAAACTCTTGAAACTTCACTGCATAACCTGGGGAATACATTGATGAAAGGGGTCTGCTAGATATCCGAGTTGGTGAAAAAACATGATTAGGAAACATAACATGTGAGTTAAAGATAGAAAAGTATATCATAAAATAGAAGAAACATGATTATTCAATTATAATACTAATTAAAATAACATGGTATATTATGATATTGGTAAGATGAGAAACGGGGTACTAAAATATAACATGACATAAAAATTTGTCAAGCAAAACCTACTAGTTAATATCACATGTAGAAAATTCCCATAACGAATAAAGTTTACTTCTTTATACCATATATGATTCCTCATGAAACAATATCGTTACCCAATTCAAGGGAGCACTACATGGGCCACCCATTATAACATGTTCATGATTAATGTATTTCACATAAATGAAATCAATCATAAGTCATAATATAGTAATTATCCATAGAATAAAAATGTGTCGCATAATATTGCTTCATATCAAAATCAAATGAAATTTAATAGTGAAGGAATTTTAGAAATGTACATATTGATTATATTTCCTTATTAAATAAAGGATTAATAAGCTATGTATATATTTGGAAAACATATATAAATAATTTATATGAAATATATAACATCAAATATTTTTTTGAATGGGAAATTATATTATAAAATATTAAAAACACTATTTTATAAAATATCCTTTTGAATTTTAGTAACATCAATGGATTCCATCATATATAGAAAATTATTTCGAATAGATCACTTTAAACATTTATCGAGGAAATTATCATTTCAATTTGGAAAACATTTATTTGAATCCTAAAAATTTATTAAAAATTATTTTTTAAAAATATACATCGAAACATTAAATGGAACTTATAAAACATTGAGAGGTCATGATAGCATAATATTTTATTTGTTTCTAAACAAGAGAAAAACAAATATTCATTTCACATTTTTTTACGTAAAGTAAAACACACCATATTCAAAAAATGATAAGATAATTGAATTAAATTTTTTAAATAAAATCTAATTGTGGGTAAAAAAGAATTTAAAAAATCATAATAGAAAGGTTTTTTAATCTTTTATATAAAAAAATTATTTTGATGAAAAAAGAATTTTGACTAATGATAGAAAAGAAGTCATATTTTATAGAAAACATTTTCTAAATAATTTTATGTTACAAATGGAGTAAAATGGTACTCGTATAAGAAAACTTCATGATTTTCCATAGTAGAATAATGATAAATGGTTTATTTATATTGTTCTCAAATAATTTCCTTGAATTGAAATTCTATCATAAGAAACATCAATTAAAAAGAGATTCAATAATAAACCAATAACAATTTGGTAACATTTTAATAGTAACTTCTCATGAATAAAGTTGATGAATTATAACACAAAATATCATGATTTAGGAAGGATTCATGTTATAGTTATTAAATGGGTAGTATATGTTGGGACTCTGTTGGGTGGAAGTGTTGTTTTTTAAATATGAATGGATTTTTTGCTGATTGTTTTACATTTTTTACTCTTCTTTTTTCAAGAAAAACAAATTACCTCAAATTGTTATATTTGGTGATAGCATATTAGGTAAATTATTATGAATCTTAATTAGAGAATAGTATTCACTTTTTATAAGAAAGTTTCCTCAATTTTATTTTCTATAATAGATATTATTTTCTAGCAATGTTTTTCATCAGACTTGCCTTGGGTTTAAAATGAATGTTTGAATCATTTTGAGAAGACTTATCAGAGTCTTGATGCACCTAATGTTGAATAGATGATTCTTTTTTTGATCTAGGAGTTCTCATCAATCATAAGTTTTTCGAGAAACCTGTGATATAACCCTTTTGAATGAATTATAGAAAAGCTGTCTCAATTTTGGAAATTTGATTGATTTTTGGATTAATGGTTATAGAAACATCCCAATGTACATTAAGACATGCTATGAAAACATAAAAATTTATCATTGTCATGAGTAAGTCTTGATACTAACTAAATTTTGTGGAATGAGGATAATTAAGAGGTTTAATTTTTCTTATCTCAATTCATCATTTTTAGGTTTACCAAACGTAGAATTTTTTGAAGGATGAAATGTTTTGTTTGAAATATGAGAAGTTGAAGATGTTGGTTTCCATTTAGATCAATAATATAGAAGATACTAATCATTCGAGAAAGAATTTAGTTAATGTATAAAGTTTATTTGTACCATTATCTGGAAACGAATTATGTTGTTACTAACACTAATAGATTGGAAATGGTATTCTATTTGTGACTAAGAGGTATGAATGTTTTTGAATGCATATATAAAAGTGTAATTGTATTGAATAATCAACCAGATGATGATAAAAAAATGTATTCAATCATATTCATCAATTTGAATTGTATTACAATTCAGTGATGAGAAAAAATTTCACGGATCTGTATGATAATTGGTTGAAGAGTCCTAAAATGATGAGTATATTTGATTCTTCAGACTACACATGACACTTATCCATCATATTAATACAGAGACTGATCCATTAGATTGAAGATAATATTGATAACTTAATTGGGAACACAAACATCAGTTTTAAGAAACCAATAAAAATATATTTTCTTGAAGTGTTTAGAGAAAGTATTTGAGGATTGGATTTTTTTAATGATTTAGTCATTACCACAATGTTTATGGAATTATTTTTCAAAGTTGTTAATTTATAATAATTTGGTATAGTGAAATGTAATCAGTAATCTTAAGTCATACATATTTTTCAATCATAATGAGAGGTCTTTAGTTTTGATATGTTTTCATTTTAATGAATAAATTGGAATGAACTTTTTTATTAGACAGAAGAATTGTTATAAATTTTGAAGAGAGATAATCATGTGAGAACATTTGAGATGTTTCGAGAAAAATCAATAACATTTCATTTTCTCCCAAAAAGTTAAATATGGAATAAAAAAGATGTGAAATTCAATATATTCTAAATTAGGTTAAGTAAGAAAATTCTTTCAGATTCCCACCCAAACCACTTTTAGTGCACATACAAATAGTATGACATGCATTTTACTTTCTGACTCTGAATAACCATTAATGTTTATTAGAAGAGATATATTTTATTAGATATTTTGAGAGAGATTTACCTAGATGGAGTTTTCTTAAGGAGGTTTTACAAATATAGTAATAATAATGAATATCATATTTAGTGTTTATCAGATTTGATCAAGGAATTAGAAATAGTTTTTCAGATAATGATTGAAAGTGGTTGAAAATTTTTTGTGGTGTTTTAGCATACTTATATTTTCAATATTAAGTAAACATAATAAGAAATCATATTGTGTCATCTAACTGATTATCCATATGATTTCCAAAAAATTCATACCTACTACTGTGTAACAACCCAAAATTTTTTAGTAATATTTTTTTCCCAAATATGTGTGTTATTTAATACTCAACAAAACTATATCATTTTAATAATTGAGTGAGTATAAGTAAAATGAGACTGTTGGGTTTGGATTGTTATATGACCATTGGTCAACATGAGCGTTTGAAACTATACTCTTAATGTTATGATTATTTTTTATAAATACAAGTGATCATGGTTAATTCATACACTAAGAAGTGTCAATGGCCTCATCCATTAGACTTGGGTCGTACGAAGCCCATATGTTAGTGCTTGGGAAGGAGGTGGCTTTACTAAGGTTTGATTTGGACAATGCCAAGATAAAGCCCAACATGTTATGATTGAACATAATATCATTTGGGAGAAGTTAATGCTAATAGAAATCATCAATCAGGTGATGTTGTTCGAGCCTCCACAAGTTTTTATCACCATTGCACTCTTTACTCTTAGGACCTTTTTAGGTGTTACAAGGGGATATGCAACAAAGCCTTAGTTACTTTTGTAATATTTTTTTATAAATCAAATTATTATTTCTTATTATGATAAAATTTTTGAATTTAAAATATCAAAATAAATATAAGATTAATTTATATAATTTCAATACTATTGATTAATATTGGGAAACTTTTATTATAAATTTTATTTTTATACCTTAAATGAATAATAATGTGAAATGATTTTAAAAAAATGGTCTTTGACGGTTGTGATCAGTCAGCAATTTAGATTCTAATTAGATCAACATAAATTTTGTTGAATAGTAAATTATGAATAGTAATATTACCATTATGAATAGTAATGTGACCAAAGAAATAATGTCCTCACTTGATTAATTATAAATTTAATTTGGGAAACTTGAATGGTAATGTGATATAATAACATAAGTAAATACCTGTATTATAAACTATTAGTTAAATATTAGTATTTTTTCTGGTATATAGTGATTTTACTTAAAAATTAAATACCTATTATTTAAAAAATTATTTTTATAAAATGGAGTTCATTATTGAATTTAGAACATCAGTATTATGTTTGGGTAAATTAATGAGATTTTTATAAGATTTTTCATATTTCTGTGAATAGTAAAAGTAAAGTTTTGAGTTTTGATATGTTTAATGACATCATTAATGATTTAATAATGATATTATATTTCTATATGACTTGTGTATAGTACAATATGTTATGATGTGTCCCATGTGGCCAATAACATGGGAAAATTCAATGAGAAATTGCATGGCATTGCTAATACCACTAATGAGGTGTTATTTGGAAATGAATAAAACATTCCCTCATGTTTCTTATAAATATCAACTGGTTCCTTCATTCCATTCATTATAAATTTCACTTAAATGAAGATATATTATTTTTTCCACCAAAAGAATCCTCCTGAGGTTCCCTTAATCCCCCAAGGTCCCAACTATTGAATTTTTGATGTTACTATTCAAGGTAAGGGAACAATTCACCCTCATATTTTAGTCATTACTTCTTTTATGTTATGTCTTCTAGTTTCAATTTTTATTATATTGGGGTTTGTTATTTAATTTTATTATTAATTTAAATTTTATTTCCAATGTATGAGAGACCATTTTCTCTCTTATCAACTTATTTTTTATATTTTTAAGTGACATTATTGGGCTGCCAAATTTTCGTATAAGAAATTGCATCTTCTCTATCATGTTTCGTTTTCTTATGGTATGTCATTATAATATAGATACCATGATATTATTTATATTATATAAATATATTTTATTATGATCTATAAATGATTTTGTGACCCTTTTCCCCCTATTTTTAATTTTTTACAAAACTATGTTATATAGCTGTTATACTGCATAATTTTCGTCTCAAAACATATCTTTTTTTTCAAGAAATTCAATAATTTTGTTTTGTGAATAGAAAAAACTATTTCTTCTCTAAGGTTATTCATATATATTTCAAAATTATCTATTTTATTCTAAGAATAACTTACATGAAACACACCTTCCATTTCCATGTGTTTAAAATGACATAATAATCATTTTTAAGTACTCTTTAATGCGTCATGATTTTGATATGAAACACATTTATTATATTCACATTGGGTTATTCATGAAATGTTAGATTATGAACTATGTGGATAACAAGAAAATAAATTCATATAAAGGGTGTTCCCTGATCGTACTCCAATTCATTGGGTAAAGAAATTAATCTCTTGAGATGACAAGTTTTAAGATACCTTGGTGAATAACCTTGGTAATTTTTATGACACCTTGGGGATGGACCTCAGTGATATGCTTATTAATGTCTAAATTAAATATTTTAGACATATTTTCTAGTTATGTTTCATGTTATTATTATGATATTCCTTTTTATCCCCTTTTTCTTATTGTTATCGCTCAAGTTCACATGCAAACTTTTTTCCTTGTTTTCTTTACTGAACCTTATGCTCACCCTTTCCTTTGATGTAAATCACCATGTTATGAGAGGAAGTAATTGTACCTGGTATGAAAATTTCAAGATTATTTTCAAGGTTATTAAAAGAATTTTTTATTTTTTCATGTATTATGTATCCTTATTTCCAAGACACCAGAATTTAACGATCCTCTATTTGTAAAAAGAAAAAAAGGTTATGTCATAAAAAGGAGGGATGCCATACTTGGTATCAAAGGATAGTTTAGTTATTTTGGGAAAAAATGGAATTGAAAATTTTAGGAATAAACATATATAAGAATTTAAATATAGGAAAACATCATGGTATTTTGGTGAAATATTACGTAAGTGGTTTCCAAACAAATTAATCATTGTCTGGATACGAACAATTAGATAAGGCTCTGGCACAATTATACCTAGTAGTGAAAACACTGAAAAGGAGTTTTATAATTGACTCGGGGTATCCGGGTATACAATAATAGGCCTTGCTACAATCTTGGTTTGACACTCGTAGGGGATATATTTGGTTAATCACATTCTTTTTATGAAACATTATGAAGTATTTGTAGAGAAATGTGTTTGTTATTAAAAAATAATATGTTTAAACATAATGTTTTAAGACATAAAAATCATTTATAGTTAAACGTTTCGTAAATGAAATAAGCTTCTAACTAATTTTTTATTATTTTTTAATATCTCGAGTAATATAAGGAATAGTGAAAATAGAGACTGCAATGGACCATGCGCTGACTACCCTCTGATAGAAGCCAGAATGGAAACATTCATGGTAATGATGAACCAAATGACTCATGTTATATGAAATAACTTAAATCAAGTTCAAATACTGATCTCACTATGAAGGGAACAACATTATGTTGAGTTGTTTTGTGTCAATGAACACCAATATTTATTGGTTATATCGATCCCCTGATTATTGAACATTGGATTAGCTCCATCGAGAATATTTGTTTTGTGTTCTACAGTTGAGAAAAGTAAAAGGTCACCCTATCTATTTTCCCCTTAGAGGGACTAGCTAATCTATTGTGGGAACTGATGAAAAAGTTGAATCCTAGAGTGGATATTGAAGATATAGTGTGGTAAGAGTCCATAGGGATATTTTTCAATAATTATTTCTCTAGTTCTATGAGAAATATAATGGAGAAGTATTTTCTCAAGCTAAAGTAGAAAGAGAATGAATCTATTGGAATCTACGAGATGAACTTCATAATACTCTCCTATTACACCTCATGCTTTGTCCTAGATCCTAATGGGAAAGTTGATCGATTATTTATTAGAGTAATACCTCATCTTCAAAAAAATCTAGCCAATCAAGACAATGGTAGCTATGAGAGGATCGTGTGGAGTGCGATGAAAGAGAAGCTAAAATTCGGTGAGATGTAGTGGTCTCATAAATACAATGACAAGTAAAGATTAATGGATCCCAGATCAGAGAGGACCTTTGATCATGGAAGAGGAGTCAAGAAAGTGAAATTCCCCACATGTAATAAATGTGGGAAGAAGTATTCAGGGAACTTCCTACTTGGGTGAAAGAAGAGATAAAAGTGTGGAAGAGATGGCCATATCATATAGAATTGTTGTAATGAGGTGAAGCCTCAACATCCCAATACTAACGAAAAATGGAAGATGGGTCATGGACTACCTGAAGTGCAATGATTCATGTGTGGACAACATAGGAACTTTTCCAATCAGTTTCCAAATCTAAGGGCAATGGAGGGGAATCACCATCAGCCTCAACATAGGGTAAGGGATCAAGGTTGTTCTTTTTCTATCACGACAACTAATGTTGAAGCTTCAAATGATGGGGTGGAGGGTACTCTTTTTGTTATCTAAAATCTAGAAAATACTTTTTATGATTCTAGTTCAACAAATTCTTTTATTTCTTCTAAGTATTAAAATAATTTACAATCAACCCCTAAATCTAAAAGTAGAGTTATCATTCAAGACTCATGGTGGGATTACCAATGCATCATCAGTGTTTAGAAACTCCAATATTTACTTTAGTGAGCATAATATTATCTCAAATATATTATTTAATCCCATGCTGGAATTCTACATTATACTAGGGATAGAGAGGCTCTCAAACTATAAGTCAATGATCAAATACACAAGAAAGGAAATCTCAGTAGTCTTGAATGAAAAGCCTACAATTATATTCCAAGAATAGATATCTCAAACTGATCTTTTTATAGAAGAACCTATTATATCTTTCTTTATAGAGTGGATCTATGAAGGAAAGGAAGGAAGTGAGACTATAAGGATAGAATATTTCCCCATCATCTAGGAATAAATTGACTTCTTTCCTAAGGAGTTACCCAAACCTCCTACTAAAAGAGATGTAGAGTTATCCCTTGAACTCTTACTTGGATCTCATCGGATTTCGAAGACCCCAGATAGGATGGAAAATGTGCAGATGGAGATATTAAATAAGAAACTCCAAGATCTTTTGGATAAGTGCTTTATCTGACTGAGTGTGTCTCCTTGCAGAGAACATGTTATCATTGTGAAAAAAAAGGATGGATCGATGTGGTTATGCATTGATTTTAGAGAAATGAATGTGATCATAAAAAATAAAAAATACACTCTTCCATGAATTGTTGACTTATTTGACCAACTTCATGGGGCTTAATTATTCATTAAGATTGACTTTCGATCTGGTTATCATTAATTTAGTGTGAAGAAATAAGATAAATTAAAAAAAGCCTTCTGATAATTATATAGGAAATATGAGTTTGTTGTTATACCCTTCGGACTGAATAATGCACCTTCTATTTTTATGTATTAGATTAATATAATCCTTAAATTCTACCTTGATAACTTTTTTGTATTTTTTATTGATGATATTATGATTTATTCCAAAAGTCCCAAGGAGCATGTGGATAATCTAGGTGTTATTTTCCAACTATATGGAAGGAGAGACTTTTTGGAAAGTTCAAAAAATGTGAATTGTGGTTACAACATGTAGATTTTTGGGGAACATTATAACCAATGAAGGAAACACAATTTACCCTACAATGGAAAATATTGTAGAGGAGTGACCTCATACTACAATAATAATTGATATTCAATGGTTACATTGATTAGCATGATAGTAATAAAGAATTGTGAAATTCTTCACATGACTTTTTAATCCATTAACCAAGTTAACTCAAAAAGTGGTCAAGTTCTTCTGAACAAAAGATTGTGAGGATAATTTCTAAGTGATGAAGAAGATATGGTTCACTACACTTGTTCTAACTCTTCCCTTAAGAGGATAAAGATTCATTATTTTAAGTGATGCATATTTAAACGGGTCTGGGTGTGTCCTCCTGAAAAATGAAAAAAAATCATTTCTTATGTATCTCAATAGTTGAATACTCATGAGCATAACTATACTATACATGATTTGGAGCTGGTTACGGTCATTTTTTCTCTCTAGATATGGAGGTACTATCTTTATGGGGAGAAATGAGATATATACAAATACCATAAAAGTTTTCAGTATATTTTCACACAAAATGAATTGAACACGAGACATAGGAGATGGTTGGAACTTCTTAAAAAATGTGATTGTTCAATTCATTGACACCATGGAAGAGAAAACAAAATCACTGATGCATTTAGTAGGAAATTTCTATTTTTTCTATCAATAATGATAATTCAAATAGTGTCTTATATCAATGTCCTAGTAAATCAAGACATGGGAATTGAAATAGAAGGGATATCATCAAACCTATCCCAAATAATTTTCCAACTTTAATTACTAGATAAGATCCATAATGCTAAAAAAATAATATCCTTTATTACAGAAGAATTTTGAGGTTTTGATGGATGGGATGTTTCCTATGATAAATATTGATCAAGAAGGTGTACTGAAATTTTGCACAAGACTATGTGTTCCTTCTATTCCAGAAATAAAGAAGGAGATGATGGATGAAGCTCATAGCTCTATGTTCTCTCTAAATTATTAAATCATGAAAATGTATAGGGACATTTGTGATCATTATTGGTGTGATAATATTAAAATAGAGATTGATGAATACACTACAAGGTGCTTGGTATGTCAGCATGTGAAGGCAGAGTGACAAATTCCTAAAGGTGTATTACAACCACTACCCATACCAGTATGGAAATGGGACAATTTCACTATGCGCTTTTTCACTTGTCTCCCATGAAATTCCAAAATAAACAATGCGATATATCTTATAGTGGACCGTCTCATGAATACTACCCATTTTATCTCTATTTGGAAATATTTATCTCTTGATAAACTGACCAGGATTTACGTGAAGATAGTGGAAAGGTTTCAAAGACATCCACTTTTTATCATATTTGATCCAAATCTAATGTTCACATCAAAATTATAGATAATTCTTCAACATTCTCAGAGTATCTAATTGAATTTTAGTACATCCTATAAACCCCAAACTGATGGCCAATCTAAAATGACTATTCAAACACTCTAGGACATTATGAGAACATGCTCAATGGTATTTAAAGGTTGATGGGATAAACATCTCCCATTAGATGAGTTCCCTTAAAATAAGAATTTCCACTCGATGATTCAAATGGAACCCTATGAAGTTCTATATGGGAGGTGATGTATAACTCCTTCTTATTGGGATGATGTTTGTGGGAGAAAGCATGTTGGGCGTGATCGTGTGATTGAGGTGACACAAAAGGGTCATTTCATCCTGCAACACATTAAAGTTTCATAGAGTCAACAAAATATCTATGATGACAACTGTCGAAGGGACATGGATTTTTTATGTTAGTGAAAATTATTTCTACGAATCTCACCTTTGAAGAGAGTCGTGAGGTTTGGGAGAAAGGGAAGCTCAGTCCTAGGTACATTGTCCCCTATGAAATCATTGACCACTTAGGATCTGTGGCCAATCATCTTGCACTTCTTCAAAATCTATCACATGTTCATGAATCTTCCATGTAACCCTCTTGAA
The DNA here is from genome assembly GCA_963277665.1 of Viscum album. Classification (NCBI taxonomy): domain Eukaryota; kingdom Viridiplantae; phylum Streptophyta; class Magnoliopsida; order Santalales; family Viscaceae; genus Viscum; species Viscum album. Next base: position 305,592,651 of record OY728146.1, read on the forward strand.
GAAGTACATACCTTACCATTCACATGTACTAAATATAGAGATGGTACCAGTGGAACATTACTTCTCTTATGAGTAGAATCTGGTGGAGGTCTTTGATCATATGGAAAATGTTCTATGAAACAAGACTACCCAGCTTATTAAGGTGTCTTGGAGGAAAGAAAAATGTGAAGAAACCATGTGGGAACTAGAGCAGTCTTTGAGGAAGAAGTACCCACACCTTTTCTCTTCGGATGGTACAAGTTAGAATTTGGGGGACGAAATTTCTTAAGGGGGTAAGAATGTAATGACCCAATCATTTGACGAATATTTGTTTCTTGAATACATTTGTTGTTTTTTAACCATCAAAATTATATCCTTTTATTAATGAATTGAGTATAATTAAAATTATATTGTTGGGTTTCAACTATTATATGATAGTTGGTCAACATGATCATTGGAAACTATACTCTTAATATTATGATTATGGTTCATAGTTACAAATGATCATGGTAATTAATACAGAAAGAAGATTTGATGGCCTCTTCCAGTAGACTTGGGCCGTACTAAGCCCTTCTATAGGAGCTTGGGAAGGATGTATCATCATGGAGATTTTCTCTAGACCAAGCCCAATCTGAACTCCAACTTGTCATGCTTGAATGTAATCTCCTTACAGATAAGTTCAAGATGATAGAAATCACCACTTGGGTGATGTTTTCCAAGCTTCCACAGGATTCTATCTCTATTTCCCACCTTACTCTCAGTACTTATGCTGGAGTTATAATGGGATATGTAATGGGGCTTAGTAATTTGTGTAATCCTTTTGTATAAAAAAAATTCTTATTTCTTATTATAGTAGAATTTTTGGATTTCAAATATCAATATAAATACAGGATGAATTTATAAAAGTTCTATATTATTGATGAATATTGGAAAAATGTATTTTAAAATATATTTTTATACACTAAATTATTAATAATATGATATGATTTTCAAAAAATGGTCTTCTATAGTTGTGATCAGTAAAGAATATTGATTCTAATAAGATTAACTTAATTTTTGGGGAATATTAAATTATGAATAGTAATATAACCCTTATGAATAGTAATGTGAACAATGGAATAGTAACCTCACTTAATACTGTATTAATACAATTTAGGAATATTTAATGGTAATGTGATATAATATAATATGTAAATAACTGTTTCAGAAATTTTCAATTAAGCATTAGTATTTTTTCGAGTAAATATTGATTTTACATAAAAATTAAAAACCTCTTATTTTGAAAATTATTTTCACAAATTTTTGTTCATTATTGTATTCAGAACAAAAATTTTATTTTTGGATGAATTTATGTGATTTTAATAAAATATTTTATTTTTTGGTGAATAGAAAAATATTGTTTTGGGTTTCGGTGTGTTTAATGACATCATTAATGATATAATAATGATGTAATATTACTGGTCAACTTTTGTACAATAAAATATGTTATGAGGTGTCCTAGGTGTCCAATACCATGGGAAAATTCCATTAGTAATCCCATGGTTTTTAAAATACCACTAATTAGATGCCCTTTGGAAATTAATTGTATATTCCCTAAATTTTTCTATAAATACAAACCCATTCCTTCATCCCTTTCATTATAAATTCCTTCTCAAAGAAATTTTGGTGTTTTTACCTCCCATGTAGTCCTCCCAAGGAGCCCTCAATCCCCCCAAGGTCCCAACCTTTATGTTTTTTAAATTACTTATCTAGGTAAGGGAACCTTTCAACCTCCTCTTTTAGTCATGAATTCTTTTATTTTCTGTCCTATTGATTCCATTTTATTATGTTAGGGTATGTTCTTATATATCACTATTTTTATCCATTTTATCTCCAAATTATGAGAGAAACTATTCTCTCTCATCAACTAATTTTCAAATTTTTAAGTGATGTCGTTAGGCTTCTAAATTTTCATAAAAGAAATCACATCTTCTCTTTCATGTTTCCTTTTCATGTGGTATTAAATTAATATATCCATACCACGATCTTATTTATATTCTATCTTTATACTGTATTATGAGTTACTTGTGAGAGGGTTAACTTTTTCCCCAATCTTTTTAATGTTTTCTAAAACCATGTTATATAGTCATTGTGCTGCATAATTTTTGTCTCAAAACTTATCTTTTTTTAAAGAAATTCATTAATTTTATTTTTTGAATACCCAAACCTATTTTGTCTCTAAGTGTATTCATATATATGAAAAAATGATCAATTTCACTCTGGGAATAATATACTTGAACCCCACCTTCCTTTTCTATGCATTTAAAATGACATAAAAATCATGTTTTTTAAGTACTTTTAAAAACGTCCTGATCCTGATATGAAAACTATTTCACTTATTCTATTTTTGTTATTTATGAAATTTTGAAATAATATCTATGTGGATCACATGAAAATAAATACATATTAATGGTGTTTCCTGATAATGCTCCAACATATTTTGTTAATAAATTAATCTCTACAAATGAAAAGTTTTATGATAACTTGATAAATAACTTTGGTAACTTTTATGGAACCTTGGGTCTGGACATTTTTGATATGAGTATTAATTTATAAATTAAATTTTATATCCACATTTTCTTGTTATTTTTCCAGTTATTATTATGAATTCCTCATTATCCCCATGTTCTTATTATTATTTCTCAAGTTCACATGTAAACTATTTAATTTGTTTTCCTTACTAGACCTTCTGCTCACCCTCTCATTAATATGTGTCTCCAGGTTCTGATATGTAGTAATTCTACTTAAGATAATCATTTCAAAAATATTTTCAAGTGTATTAAAATAATCCTTTATGTTTTCATGTATTATGTATCATTTTTTCCAAGACACTAGACTTTAAAGATCCTCTCTTTGTAAAATGAAATGAAAAGTTATGTAGAAAAAGAGGGATGCAATATACTAGGTAGGAAAGTGAAAAATTGTTTTGATAGTTATCAAAAGAAAATGTTTATAAGGCTTCATAGTAAAAATTTTGGGATAAATTTGTGATTTTTTCTTAACTTTTTATATAAAGTTGTAAAACATCATTTGTCCTGGAATAATAAAATGAATAATTATGTTTATCATTTTGATACATAAGTTTAATGGTATATAATACTTCTTTTACCCACAAAAGTATAATTTTCTAGGAGATTTTGGGGATTCTTATTTTTTCCATACCATACCAAGGATGTAGCTACTCTTTTTGAGTAGGGATCATTGTAAATATATGTGTTCCAATGGATGTGTGAATGTTTTGTATTCATAAATGTGAAAAATAATTAACAATAGGAAAAAAATTTCAAACGAAAGGAAACTTTAATGAGAAATAGTTTCACTAATTTAACCCCCTCCCTCAGCCCCACTCAATGATAAAACAATCTTGGATGGCCCTTTTCAATAGTTTTGAGATCATTGGTTTCCTTTGTTTTCCTTTTTTCTAAGGCTTCTTATTGATGTTTTTATGAAGAATTTTAATTTAGTCAATAGTAACGGAATTGTTGTTTTTCATAGAAATAACATTCATATATATAAAGATAAAATGTTGAAATATCTTATACCACTTTGATATGATGTTTTGAAAGCTTCCACAGTTTAATTTCATCCTTTTTTTAAAAATACTCTTCTTAGAGATCCGTATAAGAATAATATTTAGAGTGATGGGATGGATAAAAATGTATTACTCTCATCACTTTATTAACATGAATTCCTATGAGTGAAGGGTTTTTCCATTTTCAAAGGTATCTAAGATAATCCTAAGAACATTTATGAAGAGAACAAAAATTTAATGAAGTAAAAGATAAAAATATGGTGATTGAAGTATGATGATTTCTATATGGGTGAGTATGAATCAATTAGTACTTCTTTATGATGCTGAATTATATCATTAGAACTATTATATATATTGGGGAAAAGATAAAAGATTATTATTTTTTAAATTTCATCAGAATTATTCCTGTCATGTTTGAAACAAAAGTTACCTCATTATAAGATAGATATCTTTAATCATTATCTATAGATGATTTACATTGTACTCTCATTACTTATGACATAATAATGAATAATGTTCTAAAAAAACAAAACATGATAGAGAAATTTATATCAAAGATTCCCAGAAATAAAATTTTAATAATATTCTTGAAGTATAAAAAGTTATAGATTCTAATCCAAAAATGGGGTATGTAAAAAATGTGAAGAAATTATATTCTTGATTACTAAAAATTCAAAAATTGGTACATGTAAATATTAAGGGAAACACACCTTTAAATGTTTTCAATGTGGATTTATTATGTACTTTGTGGATAATCTTCCTCAAATAAATAAATAATTGGATAGTGATGAAGATTAATGATGTATAAGAATATCATTGAAGAAATATAGTGACAATGGTGAATATTATTCAAATGGGAAATATGGAAATTCATCCACATCCAAAAAGAGAAGTTTTTTCTCTAAATACGATGAAGAATATGAGATTTAAGAATAATCTAAGAAGTATACTAATAATGCTGAAGAGAATGCATTCATTTAAATAGTTTGCTATAAAGAGTTCGAAATTTGTTATTCTAAAGAAAACCCTAGTTAAAATGTCATCTAAATAATGAATTTAAATAATTTCTAAGAAAGATATAATGGATTGAGAAATAAATAAAGAAGTTTAATAATTAAAGTTTATCAATAAATAATAATTAATTTTTTTCTAAAAAAATGTTATGTTTCTTGAAGAGACTGATGACTTGAAAAAATATATCGATAAAGAAAATAATCAAAATGATCTTTTGGAAGTTTAGTTGAAATAAAAAGAAGAATAATTGGATCTTTTTTCACAAAAACATTCTAAAGCCATGAAGATATTGACAAGTTTCTATAACACTATTTATGAATTTGGTGAATGATCTAGGACAGAGAAACCTAGGAATGATCAACAGAATCTACATTCAATAGTTGTAAAGAGAGTCGAAATTGTTCCCATGAAGAATAAAGTTAAGGACGTTATATATGTGGATAAAACTAAAAAAGTTGAGAATTTAAAAGAATCTAAATATATTTGAGTCTGAAAAAAAACCTAAATATTTTGGTCCTGCTAAGGTTGAAAATAAAACTGATCATAGGAAGAAAGTTTTAGGTGAGAATAAGATTATTGGGACTAAAAATGTTTTTTATGTTAATGAAAACAAATTTGTTGATAAATATTTTCAAAAATTAGGAGACTATGTCAGTTAGTAATAAATTATTAATTACATTGTTTTTTATGATATTATGGTGTATTTTGGCATATGGAGAATAAGTGTTGGTTTAATAAAACTCATCACAACTATTCAAAATGATATAAAAGGAAAATCACTTTTTGTAGTCAATCACCCTAGATAATGAAATCTAAGACAATGTTTTTGAAATATGAAAATAGGTTCTATCCTGAAGAAACTATTTTTTAAATATGTTACCAACCTTACGATCTTGCGAATGGATTCCTTATATTGTTAAAATCAAAAAAAGACACATACAAATATTTTCATAAGCCTAATGTATTGAAATATAAGGGGAAAATGAAATATATTATTGTTAAAAATATAGTCAAAGGTAAAAAAGGAGAAATCCAAAGGATCAGGGATAGTGTGTGTTCTTCTCATATGATAAGAGGCATAAAAAAAGTGAATAAAGAAAAATATTTGAATTATGGAGTTTCTAATTTTGAAAAAGGAGAATCTCTTATGAATAAAGGTTTTCAATTTACAATCATTACAAAGGATAATTTTAAATGCTTGAATTATTTTTTTGTTGATGGGATGAAACACAATTTTCTAATTGTTTCATAACATTTTGATAAAGGAAAAAAGTTTTTTTAAAAAGGATGGGTTTTTTTATAGAAAGATATAAATATGGAAAGATATTTACAATATACTAACATACGAAAGGGAACTTATACCATGTTGGTGAAGTTGAAAACTCTTTTTAGTTAAGTATGATGGAAGATAATCAGTTGTGGCATATAGGATTAAAACACATGCATTAGAGAAACATGAGAATGATATTAAAGAGATATAGTGTTAATGTAATTACGTATATGTGAAAAGGAAGAGATTTGTGTTGCATAATTTTTTATAAAGGAATTATTATGACATATGTGTTTAAGGATGTCGTAATTTTTTCAATAAAATCACCCGGAACTTATAAATTTTGATATTTATGGGCCAAAGAGAATAAATCATCTCACTGAGATAAGTACTTCATTACCTTAATTTATGGATTTACTCACATTAATTGTGTAATTTTTATAAAACATAAGTCAAATTATATGAATTTTTTTAAAAGTATATGGAGAAAAGATGAAGGGTAATGTGATTATTCAGTGGAGATTTTGAGAACATACATTTGAGGTGAATAATAAAATGGATAGTTTGAAATTTATCCGTAGAGGCATGGGATTTGATGTAACATCCCAAGTAAGTAATGAATAATAGATATTCTTATATATGTCTATTTATGAATTAGATAGTGTTTTAGAGGCTTGAAATGAGAATAAATCCAATCTTAAGCATGGAATACACTAATATTTTTAAAAGATTGTTTTACTGCCTTTTGATGGAAAACCATTTCTAAATCAAAATTTTGACAATTTTATAAGCTCTATTTTTTCAAAATAAAATTATTATTTATGATTGGGACATTGAAATTTACATAGAATAATTTTTTGGTATTTTTCTGACAATGTTCATTTTTTTAATGAATAGTGAAAAATACTGTATTTTACATCAAAACTGCTTTTTCATCTAATTTAATTGTATGGTAAGATTATCTTTTTAATTGGTTTTAAAGTGTAAATAGAATATATTTTTACCATGTAATCCAATGGTGGTCATTGGGATTAATTTCACTTTGGAATTGGGCATAAACAAGTGCCAAACCTTTCATAGATATTGTTTCAAAACCCCCGCTATTTGTTTTGACAATGAGAATTATTTTTTAAATTAATTATTGCAATTTATATTATTTTAATTTGGTAAAATGGATTCCATATTTGGAATCTGAAGGTCCAAATTATGTAATTAAGACACCTTTGTTTTTGGACATTATGAATAGTAACGACGATAATTATCTTTAATTATCTTGATGAATGAGTAATCAGGTAGTTAAGGATAATAAAATAATATCATAATAATAAAAAATGACCAAAACATGTGTCATAATTCTACTGGTTGTCTCATGGCCGACCATGGTATGCCTTTTTCCAAACTTGGGGACCCCATGGAATCACTTTTGTGTGAAAGTGACTTTTTATCTTTTTATTTTTAAAGAAAGTTAAATATAACAACGAATGCATCACCTGAGTAAAAAAAATTAATTTTTCATAAATAAATGATCTATTGTACTATGAATAGTAATTGGAAAGATAAAAATATTTCCTACATCATAGTATTTGTTTTATAATTTTTATACATTAAATAAATTAAATTATTTATGACATCATGATGATGCAGCGATTACCTCATTAATGAACGATTTAAATAAAATGAAAAGATAATGTAAAATCTAAGACTTGAACTTGTCAAAGACCTATTGGATGAGTATATTTCTAACCCTTATCACCTTATACTCTAAATAAATCAATGTGGGACCTTTAAAATCCGAAACTCATTTGAAAATAAAGTAACATTTTATACCTTTCCATGAGTGCCCTCCTCTCCTCTTATAAAAGGTCTCCGCCTCTACCACCTTACCCACACCTCTCAAGCCTTTTTCTCGGCCAAACCCTATCAATTTGGTCTCTCCACATCTCTATCTTACTCCTAGAAGCATCACTTTGGGCAGAAGTCTTCCCAAGGAAGCCTCTGAGCTCAAATCAAAAAGAGTTACCCGATTTTAATGTAATGTCTTCACTTGTGTCCTTTTGTTTTATTTTTCTTCTCCAACCCCCTAAACTCTTTTTATTAATTTATTTTGTAACAAATCCAGTATATTCAATATACTATGATGTTGTTATAATAAGCTTTCGATCTACACTTACACACACCTACATCTAATGGTTAAAGAACATACTGTTTCTGTGGATGTAGAATTTCTGCCTCATGAAACGATGATTGTTCAATATTCTTCTAACACCTTCAAAGATGGAAATTAAGATGTCACTATATTTATATATTATATATAATATGTTTATGTTTTCCTTAAGCTTATTTATTTTTCATTTATGGCATACCTTTATGGCTTCCGTTATAGGTATACGCGATATCTTCATTTTACGAAGTGCGGACTACCGCCCCCTCAAAGTGATTTGATTCGTTAATACCATATGTGGTACATATAAAGTATAGATTTAATGATTTTATATATGATACCATACTGGAATTAAATACTATTATGTATCATTATGTTTTAATTCCATTAAATATGAAATAGAAATGGAAGTAGCGTTCATGCGTACGGACGACTTACCATCTCCATGAATGGTGCATTTCATTTCTTACCGCTAAATGTTATGTAATATTATAAATGAATGAAAATACTAGAAATATATGATATATATTATATCTATATCATGAATATAATTTTGGATATAATGGATATTTTACCACATGAACAACTTTTAATTATAAAGAGTTTATTTTTGACTCAAGTACTAATGATCGTCAAAACGACCATTATTAACTTATATAGTTACATATTGTTCGCGACATGGTCATAAGTGATATAAAAGGAATAATTAACTTGAACAAGTTTCTTAAGCAAGTAGAAATTAACTCAAGTTTATTATTCAGGAGATTAAAGATTGATCGAGTCAAGTCAGATACGAGGTAAGGGAACTTCTTAACCCAATTTCTATTCTTTGGGTTAATCTCCTACTTTCAAATTATGTCATGATATTATTATGTAATATCTTTTATTTATACTTTCTTTATGTGTACATATAGTGAATACACATAATATATATATTTTATTTTAAAGTGATATTTGTAAGGGACTTCGTCTCAATCTCCATTCATTACAGCATTTGTTGTTTTATACACAACTTTCTTTTATACATTGTATAAACACCATTGACTTTTACGTTTATTTGAAAGGAATCTTTTTTATATGAAGAATCTAATAAAAGAAAAAAGGGAATGTTTTTATTTGTTGTACGTATGCGATGACAATGAATTCTCCGCCGTCGTGACCATTATTAGAGTTTCAGCTTCCTCTACAAGCCATAACCTAACTTTTTTTTAAAATGAAAAATAAATACCATGTATTAATTTTCTTTTATTTTGGTATTGGAAATGGTTTTCATAATGTTTTTATTATATCAATGTGTTGTACTGATATCTTATGATTGAAAAGTGGAAATATTATGTTTCCTTTGTGCATGTTTTATATGATACGATTATGTTATGGTTCTTGGGAATTGTTATGAAGACGGGTGGTTCCATGATAAAATAAGGACGGGTGAGCCCAATATAGCTCTCCAATGCATTGGGTAACATGAAGGAGTTAAACGTTAAGGTTTCTCTAAAGAGATTTAGGGAATATACTGTGATGGGTATTCCAAACGTAACCAAGAGGGTTATTCCCTACGTAAGAATGTTATGAATGCCTCAAGTTACCTTTAGGTCTTATGATTTCTATGATTTATTCATGTTTTGATGAGGTATGTTAAAGTTCTTATGTTTTATGGGTAAATAATGATTTCATTCTTATGTATATATGTACTCATATTTCCTTTCCATATTTTTATAAAACCGTACTGATATTTTTATGCTCATCCCAAGTTTTTGAAATGATTTTCACAGGTCAAGGGAATGGTACATGATTTGATGATAGTGTTAAGGAAGTGTCAAGAAAGAATACATGTTTTATTTTAAATATGTTTCCGTTGATGGGAAAAATTAATTCTATCTTTTATGTAACCACTTTTCTTAAATGTGGAATTTAATGCATGTTTTATGATCTAATTCTATAAAACTCTAAACTTAAAAAGATCCTCAACGTGTAAACTTTTAATAACTCAAGATTAAGTAAGGTTTAAGGCTAGAGCCTTATAGTTGGTATCAGAGCTCGGTTTAGATAACTTTAGGAGTTAGAATTATATTAAATGATTATCCAAAAATATTTTTTTATGGTCAAATTGAAATGATATAGCATTTACAGATTACCATGTTTCTTCACCGACGGTATTTCAGTGTTAAGAATGGTTTTTTGTAGAGGAAACAGAGAATCTTGTTTGGGAAGGCATACTGAGGGAAATGACCTTTCAAATCAGCAACCAGAGATGGTTGGAATCATAATTGAGTAGTTTACTGCACTGATGGATCAGTTGAATCAGGTGATAAATGGTGGTTGTGTTTATTGATGATATTTTGGTGTTTTCTAAAAGTAAAGAGGAGCATGAAAGACATTTAAGGGTTATTTTGGAAACCTTGAATGAAAAGAAATTGTATGGGAAATTCAGAAAGTGTGAGATTTGGTTGCAAAAAATTTCTTTCCTTGGTCACATTGTTCCTAAAGATGGGATAACTATTGATCCTGCAAAAAAACGGTTGTTAAAGAATGGCCAAGACCCACAAATGTAACTGAGATTTGTAGCTTCCTTGGTTTGGTAGGCTATTACTGAAGGTTTGTTAGAAATTTTTCACGGTTATCTAGTCCAATGACTAAGCTAACTCGGAAGGGTGTTAAGTTTATCTGGACAAAAGAATGTGATGATTGTTTTCAGGAATTGAGAAGAAGATTGGTGAATGCTCCAGTTATGGCACTACCTTCCAGGAATGGTGAGTTTGTTATCTATAGTAATGCTTCAATGAAAGGACTTGGTTGTATCCTAATGCAGAATGATCAGGTAATTGGTTATGCTTTACGTCAGTTGAAAACTCATGAGGTAAATTACCCTACACATGATTTGAAATTAGCTGCTGTTGTTTTCGCTTTAAAAATTTCTAGGCATCATTTGTATGGAGTAAAGTGTGAAATATATACTGATCACAAATGATTAAAGTATATATTCACTCAGAAAGAATTTAACATGAGACAGAGGAGATGGATAGAATTAATCAAGGATTATGATTGTACAATTCATTACCATCCGGGAAAAGAAAATAAAGCGGCTGATGCTTTGAGTCGAAAAAGCAATTCTTCATTAACAATGTTTCATTTGGAACGTGATCCTTTGGTTAAGGATTTGATGAAATTTGGCATAAAAGTTGTTGGTGCAGGATGTCATTATGTATTGTTTCAGGTATCAGTGAAATCTTCTCTATCAAATAGAATCAAGCAAGCACAGAAGCAAGAGAGTGAGTTGCAGAAAAAGGTAGAGCTGGTTCAGAAGGGTAAGTTTCCTGAATTCAACATTGATAATGATTGTGTTTTGAGATTTGGGAAGATATTGTGTGTGCCTTGTGATTCACAATTGAAGAGAGACTTGTTATGTGAAGCTCATAGTTCTCCTTTTTCAGTTCATCCAGGAAGTACTAAGATGTATAGAGATCTTAGGGAGTATTAATGGTGGGACGGAATGAAAAGGGATATTGTTGATTTTACTGTGATGTGTTTGACTTGTCAACAGGTAGAAGAAGAGTAGCAGTTACCGAAAGGGATGCTTCATCCTTTACCAGTTCCAGAGTGGAAATGGGAAAATATATCCATGGACTTTATTGTGGGATTACCGAAGACATCTCGAGCTAATAATAAAATCTGGGTTATTGTCCATCGCTTGACTAAATCTATTCATTTCCTTCCTATTCTAGATAATTTCTCTCTAGATCAACTTTCTCGATTATATCGTAAATAGATAGTTAGGTTGCATAGAGTTCCCCTGTCCATTGTATCTGATCATGATCCCAGGTTTACTTCTAACTTTTGGAAAGTCCTTTAGAAGTTGTTGGGTATTGAATTAAATTTTAGTACCACTTTTCATCCTCAATCAGATGGGCAGTAAGAACGAAAAATTCAAACTTTGGAAGATATGCTACGTGCTTGTTCGATGGATTTTCAGGGAAGTTGGGACCAACATCTTTCTTTGTTTGAATTTTCATATAATAACAGTTTTCATTCCAGTATACTGATGGCACTATTTGAGGTGTTATATGCGAAGCGGTGTCAAACTCCAGATTTTTGGGATGAAGTGGGTGAAAGGAAGCTGATGGGACAAAAATTGGTAGAAGAGATGGCAGAAAAAGTTCATTTGATTCAAAAACACATGAGAACAGCTCAGAGCAGGCAGAAGAGTTATGCGGACAACAGGAGGAAGGATCTCTCTTTTGAGGTAGGTGATCATGTTTTTCTCAAAGTATCACCATGGAAAAGTGTGATGCAATTTGGTAAGAAAGGAAAGTTGAGTCCAAGGTTCATTGGACCATATGAAATTCTGGAGAGAGTTGTATCAGTTTCATACCTAGTGGCTTTACCTCCATGTTTATCTTAGGTACACAATTTTTTTCATGTTTCAATGTTATGGAAGTACATGCCAGATCCATCTCATGTTTTGAGTCCAGAGGTAGTTCAGCTAGAAGAGAACCTATCTTATGAGGAATAAGTAGTCCAGATTCTTGACCATAGGGAGCAAGTGTTACAGAATAAGGTGATTCATCAGGTAATGGTTTTGTGGAAAAACCACATGATTGAAGAGGCAACATGGGAATATGAAAATGCAATGAGGGCTAAATACCCCCATTTATTCGATAAGTAAATAAATTGAGGGGGAAAAATTTTCTAAAGGGGGGAAGGATGTAACATCCCAAGTAAGTAATGAATAATATATTTTCTTATCTATGTCTATTTATGAATTATATAGTGTTTTAGAGGCTTAAAATGAGAATAAATCCAATCTTAAGCATGGAATACACTAATATTTTTAAAAGATTGTTTTACTGTCTTTTGATGGCAAACCATTTTTAAATCAAAATTTTTACAATTTTATAAGCTCTATTTTTCAAAATAAACTTATTATTTATGATTGGGACATTGAAATTTACATTGGATAATTTTTTGGTATTTTTCTGACAATGTTCATTTTTTAATAAATAGTGAAAAATACTGCATTTTACATCAAAACTTCTTTTTCATCTAATTTAATTATATGATTACATTATATTTTTAATTGGTTTTAAAGTGTAAATAGAATATATTTTTACTATGTAATCCAATTTTGGTCATTGGGATTAATTTCACTTTGGAATTGGGCATAAACAAGTGCCAAACGTTTCATAGATATTGTTTCAAAAAAACCCGCTATTTGTTTTGACAACGAGAATTATTTTTTAAATTAATTATTTAAATTTATATGTTTGGAATTTGGTAAAATTAATTCCATATTTAGAATAATAAGGTCCAAATTATGTAATTAATAATCTTTTGTTTTTGGACATTATGAATAGTAATGACAGTAATTATCTTTAATTATCTTGATTAATGAGTAATTGGGTAGTTAAGGATAATAAAATAATACCATTATAATAAAAAATGACCACAACATGTGTCCTAATGCTACTTGTTATCTCATGGCAGACCATGGTACGCCTTGTGCCAATCTTGGGGACCCCATGGAATCACTTTTGTGTGAAAGTGACTTTTTATCTTTTTATTTTTAAAGAAAGTTAAATATAACAAAGAATGTATCACCTGAGTAATTTTTTTTAATTTTGTCTACATAAATGATATATTAGACTATAAATAGTCATTGTAAATCTAAAACTATTTCCTACATCATAGTATTTTTTTATAATTTTTATACATTAAATAAATTAAATTATTTATGACATCATGATGATGTAGCGATTACCTCATTAATGAACGATTTAAATAAAATGAACGGATAATGTAAAATCTAAGACTTAAACATGTCAAAGACCTATTTTATGAGTATATTTCACACTCTTATTAACTTATCCTCAAAATAAATCAATGTGGGACCTTTAAAATCTGAAACTCATTTGGAAATAAAGTAACATTTTATACCATTCCAAGAGTGCCCTCATTTCCTCTTATAAAAGGCCCCCACCTCTTCCACATTACCCACACCTCTCATGCCTTTGGATCGGCCAAAACCTGCCCATTTTGTCTCTTCACATCCCTCTATTACTCTTATAAGTCTCACTTTGGGAAGAAGTCTTCCCAAATAAGCCTTTGAGCTCAAATCAAAAAGAGTTACCCGATTTTAAGGTAATGTCTTCACTTGTGTCCTTTTGTTTTATTATGCTTCTCCAACCCCCTAAACTATTTTTATTCATTTATTTTGTAACCAATACAGTATATTAAATATACTATGACGTTGTTATAAGAACATTTCGAGCTACACTTACACACACCTACATCTAATGGTTAAAGAACATATTGTTTCTGTGGATGGCGAATTTCTACCTCACGAAACGATGATTGTTCAATATTATTCTAACACCTTCAAAGGTGGACATTAAGATGTAACTATATTTATATATGATATATAATATGTTTATTTTTTCCTTAAGATTCTGTATTTTTCATTTATGGCATACCTTTATGGCTTCCATTATGGGTATACGCGATATCTTCATTTTTGGAAGTGTAGACTACCACCCCCTCAAAGTGATTTGATTCGTTAATACCATATGTGGTAGGTATAAAGGATAGATTTAATGATACTATATATGATACCATACTGGAATTAAAATACTATTATGTATCATTATGTTTTAATTTCATTAAATATGAAATAGAAATGGAAGTAGCGTTCATGCGTACGCACGGCTTACCGTCTCCATGAACGGTGCATTTCATTTCTTACCTCTAAATGTTATGTAATATTATAAATGCATGCATATACTGGAAATATATGATATATATGATATCTACATCATGATTATAATTCTGGATATAATTTATATTTTACCACAAGAAAAACTCGTAATTATAAATAGTTTATTTTTGACTCAAGTACCAATGATCGTTAAAATGACCGTTATTAACTTAAATAGTTACATAATGTTCATGACATGGTAATAAGTGATATAAAAGGAATAATGAACATGAAAAAGGTTCTTAAGAAAGTATAAATTAACTCACGTTTATTATTTAGGATATTAAAGAACGATCGAGTCAAGTCGGATACGAGGTAAGGGAACTTCTTAACCCAATTTCCATTCTTTGGGTTAATCTCCTACTTTCAAATTATGTCATGATATTATTATGTACTATCTTGTATTTATACTTTATTTATTTTTACATATAGTGAATATACATAATAGATATATTTTATTTAAATGTGATCTTTGTATGGGACTTCGTCTCAATCTCCATTCATTGAGGCATATGTTGTTTTATACACAACTTTCTTTTATACGGTGTATAAACCCCATTGAATTTTAGGCTTATTCAAAAGGAATATTTTTTTTCTATGAAGCATTTACTAAATGACAAGAGTGAATGTTTTTATTTGTTGTACGTATGAGGTGACAACGACTTCTCTACCGCCGTGACCATTATTAGAGTTTCAGCTTCCTCTACAAGCCATAACCTAACTTTTTTTTAAAATGAAAAATAAATACCATGTATTAATATTCTTTTATTTTGGTATTGGAAATAGTTTTAATAATGTTTATATTATATCAATGTGTTTTATTGATATCTTGTTATTGAAAAGTGGAAATGTTATGTTTCTTTTATGCATGTTTTATGTGATAAGATTATGTTATGGTTCTTGGGCATTGTTATGAAGATTGGTGGTTCCATGATAAACTAAGGGTGGGTGAGCCCGATATAGCTCTCCAATGCATTGGGTAACGCAAAGGAGTTAAACATTAAGGTTTCTCCGAAGAGATTTAGGGAATATACTGTGATGGGTATTCCAAACGTAACCAAGAGGGTTACTCCCTACATAAGAATGTTATGAATGCCTCAAGATACCTTTATGTCTTATTATTTCTATGATTTATTCATGTTTTAATGAGGTATATTAAAGTGCTTATGTTTTATGGGTAAAGTATGATTTCATTCTTATGTATATATGTAATCATATTTCCTTTACATATTTTTATAACCCTTACTGAAATTTTTATGCTCATCCCATGTTTTTGAAATGTTTTTCACAGGTCAAGGGAATGGTACATGATTTGATGATAGTGTCAAGGAAGTGTCAAGAAAGAATCCATGTTTTATTTTAAATATGTTTTCGTTGATGGGTAAAATGAATTCTATCTTTTATGTAACCACTTTGTTTAAATGTGGAATGTAATGCATGTTTTATGATCTAATTCTATAAAACTCTAAACCTGAAAAGATCCTCAACATGTAATCTTGTAATAACTCAAGATTAAGTAAGGTTTAAGGTTGGGGCCTTATATTTGTCATGAGCTCTATACACCATACAACCCTAAAAATTGGTTCTTTTCAATTAAAAAATAGCAGTCTAGTTGAAATGGGGTGAACTATGTAACTTCAACATAGTATCCCTCAATAATTCTGGAGGTAATACATGAGTGCAGGTGTTTATATTAAAAACCAATGTTTCTATATTCCAAGTTCAGATATGTATCCATATAAAATGTGTTAAGGCAAAAACTCAATTTTGAAAATTGTAAGAGTTTTTATGAGTCCATGAATCATAAAGAAGAAATGTGTAATCCTTTGAAAGTTTGATAAGAGAGGCGAGGAAGGAATTTTTCATAACTAATATCTAAAAAGAAGAGGATACATATGTTTCAACAAAGAGAACAAAATATTAAATGACTCTATGGATGGGAATTTTATTGAAAATTCAATAGAATATGGTAAACAAACTCTTGAAAATAATGATGATTAATAGGATGATATAATTTTTTAATACATATAATAATGATTCAAATAATTATAATCCTACTCCAAAAGAAGGATCAGACTCACCTATTTATAGTAATGAGGGAGAATATCAAAATTCTTATCTTAGAATTAGGAACAAAGTGGAATCTAAAAATATAATAGGTGATCAACATAAAATGTTTCAAAGATGAATAACATCAAAAGTTATTACCCATACTTCTATGTATTCAGAAGTGGATCTGAATGATGTAAAGGGAGAATTTAAGATTCCTGAATGGGTTCAGGGTGTGAATGAAGAGTTATATAATATTGAGAAGAATTACACTTGGAAAATAATACCAAAACCAAAAGATATAAATGAAGTTGGAAGAATGTGGGTTTTCCAAAATGTTAGCTTAATTATGTAAAGAAACCCTTTGATGGGCGTGGGTGAATCAGGGTATGACAGATTAAACTCTCTCCCCTTCAGATCTTGTATCATCCTTAAACAAAAAATCTTCCCTATCACTCACATAGAAATGTATAAACATAGTTAAAATAATTCCAGAGATAGAAAAATATTACTTGGTTAACATTCTTTGGAATGCATCCAAGGAGAATACAATGGAGATTTTTTTATGTACCAAATCTATTAAGGCCTCTTACCCAATTAAGGATCAGGCTGGATAACTTCTATGCCCTGACTCACTACCTTTACAAGGTTTAGGGTCATCTGACTACTTTCCCATCGTTCACATCCTATTTCTCTTTCTCCGAATAATTGCGGGTGGAATAGACCATCATCTTCCTCTTCTTTTCCTCACTGATTTGGAAGGGAACCACACAATGTTTATGGAAATGTTGGTCACTTTATTTTCATGAATTCATGCATTCTCAACTATAGATAAATTCAATGTTGAATTCTTTCGTTCACATGTTATATGAAATCCAATTTTCTCAATATTATTGGTTTATGAAAATTACTTTTGTGAACTATTTTTGTTCTTTTGAAAATTTCCTCGTGTCTTTGGTGGAATTCTCTACTTCCTCCATGAATTATGTTGCACTGTGTGGTGTGAGTGTTCCATAAACCACCTCTTCCTCTATAGACTACATCTACTTCCATGGAATATCCTCCTTACATGGAACTCTTCTTCTTCCATGTACTAAATCTTATTCAATGTAACCTCTTCCATTGAATGCTACAAGGCCCTTCAAAACAATTTGAAAAACAGTTTCTACGAACTGTTTCACCATTCACAAAATTATCCCTTACAAACTCTTAAATTTGTTAAATCGTCCCTCACAAAACACTTCGGACTTTGGATAATTTCTTCCATATGTGATTATATTCGCTAATGAAAATATATCTCTACTTAATGGTCTGATTATTGGTCTTTATATAAGAAAATAGATCAAAAAACCTAGTTAATATATTTTTTACAAATCATCAATGTGGTAGATCCTTCACCGCATACTAAAATGTGGTATGCATAGAGTGTTCAAGCTTTCCAGTGGTTATTTTATTCCACAGATGAAAATCCCTTAGTGGCTCCTATATTCATTACCACATTCCACAAATGATGGGTCATCCAGCTAACTAAAAATCTCCCACATACTCCAAGCCTCCCATGAATTGCTTTTTGTTCGTAGTCCGACCAATGACCATTATGATCTAAATATAACTAATATGCAGAAATCCTACCTTTTCTGATTTCCCAAAGGTTTTATTTATTTCCCCTTTTGTGGTCCATGAAAAATTATTTGTTTTTTTAAAAACATGAACACCTTTTCAAAAAACCATATTTTTTTCAAAAAACAATATCTTGATTTTGAGCACTGAAAATTGGAAATCATAGGAAAACTGTTCCACCTTAAGAACCTACTTTAGAAACACCAACCGTTCTCATTCATGGTCATCAAAATTTTTCAAGAAACAAAATCACCCAAAAAATACTTAGAGGATGAATTGAGATATTTTTTCCTAACAATAACCCCCATTGGGTTTCTTTATAACTCTTAGTATTTTGACAACTCATTAAAGATTCTACCATATTTTACTACTATTATCATCTTATTATTATTATAGAAATCAACGATTTATGCAACACACACTGTTATCCAACATGACCCATGCTCAGCAAGAGAAACAATAGTATAATGAAGATTTCATCAATGAATAACTTCATTCCATTCCAAAACCATTCATCATAATTCATCATGAAACTCATCTGTCATGATATATAATCTTCAATTGATCACCTCTAATATCATTAGATTTAATACTCCCATTATTTCACTATTCCCCCTATTAGTTTCCCCCCTCTCTTTATTGAGGCATTTTATCTCTTTTAAATCCATAATTTCTCCCCTTTTTCTAATGAACATGAAGGTAACTTAGTTGTGGTCTATAAAATTTTAACGAACATAGATTAACACACTAATGAAAAAAACCATAACTTAGGTATAGGGGGTCCCACATCTTCACATTTTCATGTGTGGTGAGTCATCTAAACAACCAGAGCCAGTTGATTCCTGTCAAAAGCCTCTTTGGGTAAGTAATTTGTTTGAATGTCTACATCCTATAGTTTTATAGGCACATACTCTCACTTCACTAGACCATGCTCCAATTTCTCCTTGATAAAATCATACTTGGTTATAATGTCATTTTTTCTAGAGTGATAGTTTGGGATTTTTCAAACATTTATAGAACTTGAATTATTACAATAGATTCTTATTCGATATTTCACTTCAACTCTCTTATCATCAAGTTTTTGAATCATCCTAAATAACTATGTGCATTCTTGTGTAGATGCAATATACTCAAATTTATCTTTTCTCAGTGAAATTAAATCTTTTTTCTTTCTTAGAAAATAACTAAAAAATCCATTATAATAGAATGCACCACTAGAATTTTATTTTCTATCATATCTTGATCTGGAGAAATATGTATTTGTATATACCATTAAATCTTAGTGATATTTTTTATTATATAGAAAACTTAAATCCATCATGCCCTTGATATACAAAAGTATTATTTTTATTTAAAGAATGTGAATTTCATTGGTATTTTTTTGACACCATTCTTCTTCATATATGGAAAAAATATTTGGTTCTATCTTTGTTAAGTACAATAGAATAGAAATGATCAACCTATATTCTATGACATTAACTTCATTTCATTCATCATCAGGTGATAGATTTATCTGAGAAGTCACAAGAGTCATCATCTTATTGTAATTATCCATTCCAAATCATATAAAAACCACCTTGGCATACATAGACTGATAATTGAATATTTAATTCATTCCTTTTGTTGCCTCAAGACCTAGGAAAAATTCCATTTCACCAATCATTGGCATTTGGAACTCAATATTCATGAATTTGGAAAACTGTATACACTATGTTACATCTGATCCACCAAATATTATGTCATCGGAATATACCTATACCATAATCCTTTTATTATTTTCATTGTTGATATAGATATTGTAATCAACTCCACCACACTGAAAACCAGTCTTCATATAAAACTGATCAAGTCATGAATGCCATGCTCTTGGTGTGTACTTAAACCCATATAATGCATCCTTCTATTGACATACTATGTTCGCATCTTCATGAAAGAGAAACCAAATTTTTTATTAAATATTAACTTCTTGTTCTAGAACCCCATCCATAAATAATTCCTTAACATACATATAAAAAACATTGATCTTTCATTGTACTACTATGTCCATGAATAATGTCATTGTCTCTAGAATTGCAAGAGGTAAGAATGATTCCTCAAAATCTATACCCTCTATATGATATCACCCTTTTCACCGTACTCGGTCTTTATTTTGAATCACAGTACCATATTCATTCATCATGTCTCAAAAAAATCATTTTGTCCCAATGAATTTTTTATCAGCTGGGCTCAAAAAAATCTCCCAAGTCTGATTCCTCTCAATTTTTACAAGCTCTTCATTAATAGCAAGAACCCAATTCTCAACTCTATCTTCTTCATCAAAACATTTAGGTTCTACCTATTATAAGTACGATTGTGGTTGTGTAGTATTCATTCTCCTTTTATTCTATCACATTGTCTGATCACCAATTATGTTTATTCTATCATTTTGGGATCATATTTTAAGTCTTTATATAGATACTGAATTGTTCTAATCCTTTTAATTATCTTAATCATCTTCTAAATCAATCTTTATAATGGGTTCATCCCTTGATCTTCTAGTCTCTTCATCGCTATCCTCCAGATAATGCTCTGGTATTTTATAATGTTTCTTCTCATTCTTCACTATGGGTACATCATGGAATTAAACTATCGTTACCAACCACTTACTGAATCATTTATATGATTTTCTATTCTTTGAGTATCCAATAAATATACCTTTATCCCAACAAGATTATAATATTCTGTGTTTCTCTTTGTTGAGAAGAAACAATAACATCAAACAACTCTAAAATACATCAATGATGACTTCATTCCATACTATATATTATACAATGTCTTATATTATTTTGGACATATCAGTGCCATTTTTGATGTATAGACTCATATCATCGCTTATTCATTCCAAAACATCTCTAGGAGGTATTTCTCAATGAGAATTATTCTAGCCTTGATTTTGATAATTTGATTTCTTCTCTCAAATAATCTATTCTATTATGGAGTTATTATGGCTGAAACATGGTTTATTGTCCCATTTTTCTCGAGATAATCCTCCAATTGGAAATTCGTGATCTCTATTGCATTATCTATTCAGATAATCCAAAATTTTTTCCCAGCATCTTTGGAACATCACTTCGATATGATTTTATGCAACTCGACAAGTCATATATGTGAGTGGTGAAATAAACCCACCATTTTTCAAAAATCATCAACGAAAAGAACATAATATATTCTCTTATCTATAGAATTTTGGAAAAATTTGTCCTTAAACATCAAAATGAACCAAATCAAGAAATTTTTTGGATGTTTTCTCATTTTTTACTTATACGACTTTCAAATGATGTAACCATGTTGAGAAGAAACGCACATATGGGTGTGATTACATAATTATCTAGGGGGTCTTGACCAACATCACATTTCACCAGGTATTCCAATAATATTTGGCTCAAATGAGCAATGAATTTATGCCATTTTTTTTTTCTTCTAAAAAAACACATATCTTCTTCTCCAAATACAAGATATATATTCCCTTTCATATGATTTCCCTAAAAAAATGTCATCATATTTTTCTTTTATGACACATTGTTTCATGGAATAGATTATTGAATGTCTTGAGTCACATTATTGACGGATACGATGGAGGTTGTGACTGACACCTTCAAAAACTAATACATATGCACGTCTCATGTAATTTCCACCAAAAATTTATTTTAGAGATCCAATAATTTTCAATCCTTCATCATTAACAAATAAAATGATACCTTTATTGTCATACCTTATTACTGCAACAATGTCCATATTTTCTGTCATATGTGAGGTGAAACCACTGTCAATGATCCATATTCTAAGTAGATATTGTTCTTGAAAATCAATCTCTACAACCAATTTCTGTTCAACATTAATCTTTTTGATATGTTTTTTCACTACACAATTGACATGGATTTCTAATCTTGTTCCTCCTTGAAGTATGATCGAACAACTTCATTATGCAACACCTCAAAATAATTATTCACCATCAACTAATTTTATGAAACATTCAATTTCTTCTTATGAATACATTCATTCTATTTCAACACATTTCTACAGATTTTCACTAAGAAATAACATAATATAAGCCCAAATAATCAACATTTTAAATAGTTATTATAAAATTATCTTATGGAAAATTGAGTTCTATATGGTTGCCTCTGTTGATCATGTTATTTTCAGTACCTCTTGGCAATGGAACATAAATTTTGTGAGTGTCCCGTTTTTTCATCACAATAAAATCTGATTTGAGGTGCATTGTTTTATGGAAATATTGAATTAATTGTTATAACTTAGGTTCTCTAAATCTTATGATTCTGATTCAAAACCAAATCAATCTATATCTTTGAAGAAGGATCTTATGGTATAACTTTAATAATTAATTCATTCTTTTTGGGATGAAGCCCCATATAAGATATATCATTATAATTAGACATTTTCTTCTCCTAAAACATCTTTTTATACTTCACTGGAACTCTAAATTAGACTTTTCCTTTTTATGATTCCTATGTACCTACTTTTATATAATCAAAGAGTTTCTCCTAATCTATTACCTTCCATCGTATACTAAAAACTTCTTCTTCATGATATTCAATAAATTTTATTACATCTTTTCTTGTTTTAGTCAAACAATTGATTTCTCTTTTCTGTTATTCTATTTCGATCTTTTACTCAACAACTTTATCTAAGATCTCTAGAAATTAAGACTTCATTTTTTTCAATTTCTCTATTCTACTCATATTTCCCCACTCCCTACTATTCCATATAATGTTTGTCACCACAAACCACTATGTTGGATTTTTTTGGCTATCCAAACATCTATATCCTCAAGAGAGGCTTCTAATTCAACATTATGATCAACTCTTATTTCAACATATCCTTCATCATTATCACTTTAATCTCTTGTTATAGATATTTAAAACTTCCACAATATAATTTTATTTATGATCCTTTCAATCCTCTAATTCTACTACCTCAGTTTTTTTATGAACTGAAATATTTTCTTGAAAGATGATTCTTATTTTCAAATAAATTTCTCTTAAAACATTTCTTCCCTTTTATGTAGGCTAAATAAATTTCCATGGGAATTTCAACATCATCCTCATCATCTTCTTGAAATTTAATTTGTAACCTTGCTCCAAGATGTCCAATATTTATATATCAAAAGCATACATGTGGAGTTTTCCATTTGAAATTTACTTTCCTCTTTAGATATTTTAGGAACGGAATGAAATCCCCTCATCCATCTCATCATTTTCATGTCCATATTCAATAGTGATATAATGCATGGCCTCAAATGCCACATATTTGGACTTCCCCTTTCCAAAACTTCATTATCATCATTTCTAATTTCATATGAGGCATGGGTACTACAAATGTTACACAATATCAGCTCCTTGGGATCATTATCTTTCAATACTGAAACATTTAAATTGAACTGAGGTGACGTTTTTTCTCAAGATATTCTTTGAAATATATATATCTTAATAATTTATTCAAGACCACACATGTCTTCCAAAAAAACAATTACGTGGTCCAATAATGTTTCGACTGACTCATTAGGGTTCATTCTATGATCATCACACGTGTTACAAAGAACCAAATCCTTTTCTTCTCTAAATTATGAGTCTCCCTCATAAATATTCAGAATCGTTTCCCAAGTAGCATTTGATGACTTAATTGACATCAGATATATATAAATTTCATTTGATATGGTTCCCATAAAAACAATGATCCATTTAGAATCATCATCTAATTCCTTTCATCCACTTCTGATAAAAACAACTATCGATATTCGATGATATTCAAATCATAGCAACAATAAACATATCAATTCATAATGATCATAAGTAGTGATGTATCTAATTCTTCCATAAATGAAAATTGTTCTCATCAAAGACCAGAATCCTTTTGTAATTAACAACCTCCATTTCATCTACTGAGAGAGAACCAATAAATTTCAACATTTACCTCTGATACCAATTATTATCCATGTTAGGTAAAATATCCTAAGATGGTGGGGAGTGAATCAGGGCATGGAAAAATAAAACTACTACCACTTCGGATCATGTTTCATCCTTAAAAAAACAATATTCTCTCTCCTTCCCAATGAAATGTATGAACAAAGTTGAAATCATACACGGGACATAGAAAATTTACTTGCTTCACCCCCACTAGTCTATATCCATAGAGAATACAGTAGAGATGTTCCAACGTATCGAAACCACTAAGGATCACTTCCAAATTACAAGGTTTGGGCTATATCACATTTATGCACAGGATCACTGCCATTACGAGGTTTAGGGTGAGCTCACTGATTTCCCAAGGGTCACTTCCTATGTCTATATCTCTGGCTCACTACTGGTAGAAAGGATCACTCTCTTCTTATTCTTTTTCCTCACTATTCTAGAAGGGATCCACTCATAGTTTATGAAGGGTTAGGTCCCTTTATTTGCATAAATGCAGGAATCCTAAACCGCAGATATATTTTATATTTATGTCCCAATTTGACATGCTAGATGAAATAAACATTTTCCACCAAATATTGACTTGTGGACATTTTTTTCATGATTTTTTTTATTAATTATTGAATTTCATTGAGTACTTAATTTACATCCTTTCTTACTCCATGAACTACACTGCAACCCATTACACAAGTGCTTCACGGACCAACTCTTCCTTCATGGACTACCTTTTCTTCTGTGGAAATTCCTCCTTCTAGGTACAGATTATTTTTCCATGGACTAATTATTCCACCATGGAACCCTTTTCATTGTGATCTTTAAAGCCCTAGAAAATAATATCATAAACTATTACTATGAACTATATCACCCTTTAATAAATTCTACATCATGAACTCTTCATTTCAAAAAATACTCTTTTATAAACCACTTTATACATTGCAAAATTTCATCCTAAAGCGATGATATTCTCTAATGAAATTAAATCTATACATAATTATATTGTTAAGGGTATTTATAAAGGCAAATAATTCTGAAAATCCGACTAATATGTTTTTCCCAAAAATGTGATGTGATACATCTTTCACCACATACTAATATATAGTCCACATAGTTCAATAATCCATTCCGTTGAATTTTGTTTTTTATGGAAGAAAAATCCATTGATGCTCTAGATATCACCACCACATTCCACAAAGGATAGTCCATCCCTCAACCTCTATGTCTCTTGTATAATCCAAGAATCTCGATAATTCTTTTTCATTCATGATCTTTGTAGAGTCCTTTGTGGTCCGTATACCACTACTATACGGAAGTCGTTCCTTTTCCAATTTTCCAAATTTCTTCAGTGGAACTCATTATGCAGTCCAAAAACTGTTCTTTCTAGTCTTCGAACCATGAACCACTTTTTGGAAAAAATTCCTTAAAAAAACACCTGATTTTGAGACTTAAAAATTTGGAAAACACTGGGAAACTACACAGATATAAAAAATTATTTTAACAACACCATCCTTACTCATTCTCGGACATTTAGATTTTTAATAAACAAGTTCATCCAAAAAAACTGAGATGATGCCTCAATATATTTTTTCCTAACACATAATTAGTTGAATGAAGATGATCAAGTGATAAGAAACAAAAAAATATTAGTTTGCAATGGTTACTCGAAGATTGATGACATTGATTTTGATGAGCCATTTTATCTAGTTTTAAGATTGAACACAATAAAACAATTTCTTTCTATTAATGCACAATAAAGATATAGTATTTTTCCGATGGATATGAAGTTATCTTTATGATTTGTGAATTTGATGAAGAAGTTTATGTAGAACAACCAAGTGGTTTTGTTCGTGGGATGAAATAATGTTCTGCTTGTTTGTTAAAGAAAGAACTGTATGTGATAAAGAAAGATCTAAGATCATTGTATTACAAATTAGATACCTTCTTAAGATGTTATAATTTATAAAAATAAGAGTTGATACTAAACTATATATCAATGAATGTTGGATAATTTACTTCATCATAATTGTATATGTTGATGATGTGATATTTTATGGGAATGATGAAATTAATATTAATAACTTTTTGTTGTTGAAATGAATGAGTTGATTGAAATTACCTTGATGTGTGAAATGAAATACTTTCCTGGGTTAAAATATCACAAAATAAGAAGCACATCTTTCTTTCTCATGAAAAGTATATATTGGATATTTTGAAGAACATGGGAAAGGAAAATTTGAGTCCTATTTCCATACAAATTTAGGTGGAATCTAGGTATAATAATTATGGAAAAGGATATAAAGTTGAATCTAAATAGTTTTATAATTTTATTGGATGTATGTTATATTTGAATGCATCAAGACCAGAAATTATTTATGTTTTCACCATATATTAATGATTCTAATGTGTACCAAAAGAATAACATCTATTTTCTAGAAAAAGAATTCACAGATATATCAAAGTCATAATAGATTCTAGAATATGGTATAATATATTAAAAAATATTGAATTGTATGGGTAATCAGATACTAATTGGGTAGAATATTTTTTATCAAATACCCTTATTTGGTGGATTTTTCTTTTTGGGAAATAGTTGTGTTAGTTTTTATACATGGAAAAAAATCATTAACTCTAAGCACATATGATTATATGTATGTTTCTACCACCCCTGATGAAACCCAACTTATGTGGATAAGAACTTAGTTATAATACATACTTTTTGAAGTGAAGTTACTTATACTCTTAGGTTGTGATAATCAAAGTGAAATCAAACATAAATCAAACCCAGTTAACATTATCATTAAAATTATATTGATATCAAATATCATTTCATCAAAATGTATATTGAAAATAATGAACACAAGACGAATTATGTCCCGACATAAATCAAATTACTGACATATTCAAAAAATCATTACCAAAGGAAGTAATTTTTAAATTTATTTTGATCATATGAATCAAACTATTTATAATTAATGTTTAGGTATGTGTTTATTCCCCTAATCAAATGTTTTATTTTAATAGTGTTGTCATGGGGGAGTAATGTCTCCTAAATCTATCCATTTTTTGGTACCAATAATTTTAAAGAAAAATGAATATTACTGAGTTGTGGGTATGCTATCAACTCAACATATAAATGTGTGAAATTGTTGTACATTTTATTGAGATGGTTTTAGGAAAAATTCTATAGTTATGTGAAAGAACATGAATAAAAAAGAAGATTAAAAAGATAAATATTTTTTCTAAGTCACTAATTTTGGATAGAATACTTTTTATGTTAATGGTTCTTTTTTCCTATAATGAGTAATATAACGTTGATTTAGAGTTATTGATAATTAATCCATAGAATAAGGTTACAAAGTTTAGTGTTTTTTGAAAATTGGTTGATAATAAAATCCAATGGGGGATATTATCTGGACCATGTTGGATTGAAGTCATTTTTTGGAAGCCGAATGAAGTTTTTTTTGAATTACATTTTTTGTCTTTTGCCTTTAAGAAAAAAATACATTATTTTTAATATTTGGTGATTGGATTGTAAGGATATAATGATGAATTTTAATCAGATAATCGAACCAAAATTACTTAATAGAATTTTTAAATTTTAGTTTTTTTATAATGGATATGTTTTGAAAGTGAAGTTGTTCATCGAGCTCAACTTAGGTCTGAATGGAATGTCTAAATTCATATTATAAAATATATCATATTTTTAATGAATCCAACAAAAATATGAAGATTCCTTTCGAATAATTTAGTTCTCATTATTCATAAGTTGTTTGGGAAAATTTTGTAGCAATACTTATGACAATATGGGAGAAAAGGTGTCCGAGTTTTGGATATTGGAATAATGTTTGAATGGAATGTAATAGAAACATTGCAATGTAATTCATAATATGCTATTATAGTCTCAAAAGATCTCAATATCATGAGGAAGTCATCGAACAAGATGTTGTTTATGGAAGAAGAAAGGTTATAAGGTTGTATCCTTCTAGTATTACTTCATTGGTGTGAGGTTCACTAGATGAAAAATTGTCTGAATTCTAGGAAGACTTATTTGAAATGTGAAAATATGAAGATAATGGTGTTCATTCAGACCAATATGCCACATTATATAAATCATCGGAGAAAAAATTTGGTAATTGATGAATTATTTTTTGTATAGTTATCTTCAATTTAAAGAAGTTGTTGCTGAGAATAGTACATCATATGCTATATTCCACCAATTAATTAGAGGATATAATGTTTTTGAACATATAAAAGAAATAAAAGTAGTTGGTTTCGATCAACTAGATGATGATTAACAATTTGTTCAACCATTTTCATCAGGATTAATTGTTTTAAATTTGGTTCAAGAGAAAAAAAAATATCTGATCTATTTTTCAGTTGGGTCAAGAGTCATCAAACATGAAGTGGAGATGATTCATCAAAATGGACTCCACACAAATACATTGGAGTAAGATAGTTATTCATAAATTATAAATTGGCTGGTATCGATAATATAAATTTACAAAAGATCATCGTTATAATGAAAATAAGAAAAAGTTATTTTCTTGAAGAGTTTTATGGTAGTATTTCTAAAAGAGAGTTGTCAAATGCTTCATAGGTTGCAACTATTTTTATGGAAGAATGTTTTATAAAATTATTCTGGAAAATAATATGGTAGAGTGAATCGTAATTATGAATCTGAAGTATTACATGTGTTTTCATCATAATGAGAATTCATTAGTTCTGATATTTTTTCACTGTAATGAATAAATCACAATGAAAAGTGTTATCATATTGAAGAATTATTAGAAATTTTGAATCAAGATAAAGATTTAAGAATATTATATAAAACTATATAAGAATTTATAAATATTTAGAAGCACTAAAGAAGTAAAATATGGAGTCAAAATTAAATGAAATTCTTGATTTTTGGAAATTTGGTTATGCTGGAAAATGGTTTCAGATTCCCACCCAAACAACTTTTAACACACCTCTAAATAGTATGATGTACATTACACTTTCTGAATCTAAATTACTTCTCATTTGAAAAAAAGAGTGGGTTATTATGAATATTTTTTATAGAAATGTTTCCAAACAATGTTTTTTGGGGGATGTTTTTGGGATTGAAGAAGAAGAAGGAAGATTGTATTTAGCGGTTACCAGATCACTCTAATAGAGTAAATGTATGTGCATATTTTTAATAAAATAATGAATATTTTTTAATATTTTCAATGACAAGACGCATTTATTTAAATTTTTTATTAAAATAATTTTTATTTTTAATTATAGAATAAAAATGGTTTAAATTGTGAAGAGTGCATAATTAGGGATTTTTGACATATTTTTACATCAAGGGTATTTTGGTCATTTCATAAAAAGCGTAATTCAAAAGTTAATTATTATTTTTCTGTTAGAATTTTTATTTTATTTCCTTTTTATTTTCTTCTATACCAGGAGCTTATTTAGGCATATAGAGATCTTAAAAAAACAATGAAGATATAGATTATTTTGGGCAGACAATTTAGACCCCACCACGGTAATAGAATTATATCATGGCCTACACACCTTCAATTGATTTTATTCAACCTGTAATAGAACAAGGAGATATATTAATGTTTTGAAAGTTAGTTTGATAGAGTTTTGATGTCATTAAGGATGCCATTGGATGTTGTACTTTTATAGGAAGTTTCCTAGAATCTTCCTAAAGAACCGCCAATAAAAAAATCATAACTCATATATATAATGGCCAAATATGTTCAAATTTTGAGGGTGAACGGAAAACATATTTAAGAAAAACTTCGATAAAGGGTTCCACAAGCAAATTAACCATTTAATAGGCAAACAACATGAAAATATGTAAAAGATGAATTCTTCCTATAATAAGAGTTCCTCACCTCCTTCTCAAATCATCAGCTCGAAACCCACATCCAAGGAGGGATCTCACTGGGGAACGAGGCCTCTGATTCTCCTCTCATTCCCCCTCATTTCTTCTTTTTATTTTATTTTCATTTTAGTTCTGTTTTATTTTTAGTTTAAATTTTCATTTTCATTTGTTTTCAATACATCCAGGCATTTTTATTTTGGATTCGGCCATATAGTTTCTATATAATTATTATAATAATAATAATTAAAAACTATTATTATTATTATTATTACTACTACTACTATTATAATAATTATTTATAATATATCAATCTTAATTTCAAATTATTTTACTATATTTTTCTATACTTTTTCAGAAACTATTTTCTTAATAATAATATTATCATTATTAATTATTAATAATATTATTATTATTTTAAAAAACATTATAAGTTATTTCTTCTCCTCTTAGTCTCTCTTCATTAATCCACAATTGTGATCTCCTACTCTCGGAAATGAGAGGCTAAAACTGAGACTTGATCATGGGGGGAGGTCAAGGTTTTCTTGAATTTCCCTTAAATATTATTTTAAATTGTTCATTTAATTAAGTAGTATGATTGGGAATGGATAATGTCCCCAACTATATGATGGTCCCCAATGAAATCTGACTCATGATATTTCTATTCTGGAAAAGAATAGTGATTCAAACATGAGATGTCATGTTTGAGTTATCAAACCAGAATCAAACTTATAAAAAAGAATAATTATTAAATCCCGAACTAAACCCCAAAACCAAGTTATTTCATCATCAAATCATTCTGTTTATATTTATTGATATTTTATATTTATTAAAAAATAAAAAACCCAAAATAATTGTAATTTTATTCCTTAGATAATAAAAAATAAAAAGATGTTGTCTAGGTGATGTAGAATAAGTAGGTGAACTACATTGATAAGGCTCCTCAAGAGGGATGACCCTGGTCAACCACTGTGTTTCACAAGGAATAATATAATTACTTTTTTATACTCCCCATGATAGGTATGTGTCAAAACTAGCATTGTTTCCAGGGAGCTAATCAATAGTTCATTTACTTTTTCAATTTTCACATCTTAGGTAGATTTCATTTCTTTGAAAAAAACTAAAAGACATTCATGATGTATTCAAATTCAGAATATTATGTATGGAAACATTACTCAGATGTGGAATAAGAAAAATAAGATGATGATGATTATAATAGAGATCAGGTACAAGAATATATAGAAAGCATTGAGAAACTGAGATGAAAAGATGAAAGGGCGTTTTATTATGTTCGTGGATTAATGGAGGAACCCAACCCTGAGCCGAAGGAAGAACCTGATAAAGTGGTGGACGAAATTTCACCACTTCTCTTTGGAATTAAATAACCTTAGGTGGTAATGGAGGAATACTTACATACTGAGTTACAAGTTGGTGATAAACAAATATTGGATGAATTCATGATTAAATATCAGGAACATCCTGATCTCCCCATACAATGAAAAGAATAAGAGCCAACACCTCTGAAGGAAGAAATCAAATAAGTGGTGGAATTTGAAGTCAAGATGGAGGAGCCCAAATACCTTCCACCATCCATAGAGAGTTTACTCCAAGAGGCACATATTGTTGAGGTTGAGATTTAATTTGAACTGATATAGGGAGTTGAACCATTCACTGACTCTATCTCTTTTAATTTTATTGAATCTAAATTCTACATCACTCTTTTTGGATTTTATTATATAGAGTCATACAATATCATCTCTAACATGGAGGATGAATAAGAATCTATATTTCCACCTACTGAGGAACATATGGAGCTCCATGGACATGTTGAATATTTGTTGAAGGAAGTTCATGAAGAGATTATAGTGGATTTACCTAAGGAAACCATAAAAATATCTACTTACATTGATTGGGAATAATTTTATCTTGATGCATCATGTTTTAATTTTATTCCAATAGAATTACACTCTAGTTTTCCTATTGACTATACATTTGATGAACCATACCTTGAAGAACCATTAGACAGAGAAAAATAGGTTTCAAAAGTAGGAACCAAAGAAGAGGATGATTTATATTTCATCCTACCCCCTCCATGCAAGCTATACCTCATTGTGAAGGGGGAGGAGTTGGTGTTCTCTATCAATGGATCATTACTCACCAAAAAGGATGAA
Source organism: Viscum album (assembly GCA_963277665.1). Taxonomy (NCBI): domain Eukaryota; kingdom Viridiplantae; phylum Streptophyta; class Magnoliopsida; order Santalales; family Viscaceae; genus Viscum; species Viscum album. The sequence goes on from OY728146.1 coordinate 305,625,060, forward strand.
ACACAATCAAGGAAAAGTGAAATGTGGTGTTTCAAATCCATAAAGCTTCATCCCCCGTCTAATTTGGGATAATAGCTGGTACGACCCTTTGGAGGCAATATAAAATTTAAGGCCCACTTGGGGGATCATACCAACATTTATCATTACTTGATTTATAAGAATTTAGGTGTTAGTTTCTTTCTTATAAGTAGGGTAGCATGCATCCCACTCAAACTATTTTTTATCTTAAATGACATGATCCTTCTGAATAATTGAGTTGTTTTCTTTTCTAGGTTCATAATGAATGAAGGAAGCCCTATACAGTGAAGGGGATGGATTAATGTTCCTGGAAAAAGGGAGTTCACTTTTAGTATTTTATCTTTTAAACTCTCCACATTTTTTTCCAGAATAATTTTTGTGCTTTAAAGATAAAATTTCATGCCAACAATTGAATTATTCTTTACGTGACAAATCTAAGAGACATGAGTTTCTTCAGAACCCAATGATTCTATGCCATAAATATCAATGTTGATATGATTAAATTATTGAAATAGAGAATATAATTTTTAAATATGAAGCATATCTATTAAAATGATGACCCATGATTTGAAAGAATTAATTGATTCATATAAATAAAATTCTGTAATCGTCATTTATGCTTGGAATTTGTGAAATTTATGTGAATTTATTTATTATTGTTAATCATGTCTTGAGTGATTGTCTCAAATCATTTATATAATTCCTAATAGGATTTATAGACCAAGTACATCATATATATTCTTGAGCATATTTCTTGAGTGATCTTGAAATGTGTAACCAACCAAAAATTGATTGAAACTTGTCAAAGCTATGACTATGAAAAAACACAATTAAAATAATTGAGGCATCCTTTGAAAATCTAATTTCCCTTAAAATACTACCTTTATATCAATCCTAATTTTATTCCATAGAGACCATGAATGATATTTGTATGGATGATCCATGTTTCAATCCCTTTTTATCCATTTCTAACATACTCTTAGTATTTTCATGATATTTTGATATCGATGTGTGGGGGTAAAAGGAATTGTGGTGGACGAGATGATACACATTGTAATCAAGAAGTGTGGGGGTGATATTTTTGGAATTTTAAAAGGTTATGGAATCATTCATTGTACTCTATTATTTTCCCCTCTTGAATAATAAATGAAAATGATAAAAATGAAAAATATTAATAATGCATTGTGATTTTGGAGAACCAAAAATCACTATATTACTGACCGATGACCATATGATCATATGTGGTTAGGTGATATATGTGTGGTTTGATATAATCATAACTTTTGAAAAAATGAAAAAAAATTAAAAAGTAAAATAAAATCAATAGGGTGCACAAATCTTTCATTATGAACAATTTGATTATGACCTTACATTGAGTTTGTGGGATTTGAGTGTTGCTACTTTTTGGATGTGAATTTTATTTCAATTTTTGATATCAAGCATTGTAATTAAGTGATAAACCTTCTACTTGATCCTTAATTTATAAAGCATCAAATCCTACTAAACTTAGGCCTCCGTGAAATTTAATCCTTTATTGTAACCCCTCATGATTTTATGTGTATTTTTTTTTGTTAAAAAGAGAATAAAGTAATTCACATACAATTATATGGATAAAGACCATGTTGACATGATATGGGAATAAAAATAATTGAATTTTTTCATGAGTGATGTGAGAAATGAATAAAAATTGAGGTAAATCATGACATCACATGTTTAATAATAATGAATCAAGGATCTTAAAGGAATGAAAGGAGAAGTTCCATCCATTTTCATAGGGGAAAAGTAAAATATTTGAATTATTTGTTTCTTTGAAAATGAAAAATATAATTGATATTTTATATATAATTTTTAATTTTTAATTTAACTTTGAATATTGATTGATTTTATTGTATTGAAATTTTAATATTTGGTACATTTGTGTCCTCTGATTTCCATGTCAATATTTTATGCTTAAGGACAAGCATGGTTTATGTCTGGGGTGTATTTGGCAGAGAAAATTTATGTTCATACTTTTAATCAAATAAAGAAATTTTTTAATATTTTACAATGATAAATCCAATGTATTTAAATGTTTTATTAAAATAATTGGTATTTTGAATAATATAATAAATATGGCCTAAATTACAAAAAGTGCATAATTTTGGATTTTTAACAGATTTTTACATCAAGGGTATTTTGGTCATTTCATAAAAAAATAATTCCAAATTTAACTATTTTCTATAACACATATTTTATTTTCTTCATCATTGTCTTCTAGACCATGATCTTATTCAATAATCTAGAGGCCTTAAATAATCAACAAAGTTGATGATTTTTTTAGGCGGACAATATGGACCCCACCACTATAACAGAACCATATCTCAATATACACACCTTCAATGGAAGTGATTTTACATAGAATATAAAAAGGAAACATAAGCCTGTTTCTTTAACTTATTTGAGGGATTTTGATGTCATTAATATTTTCATTGGATGTTATACTTTTGGAGGAAGCTTCATGGAACCTTTATTCAGGAAAAATCTACAAATTAAAAAAACATAACTCATACATACTATGGAAAAATGAGTTGATATTTTCAGGGTGAACGGCCCAAAAATTTGTAAAAACATTCATGAAAGGTTCCACTCTAGAATTATCCATTTAATGGGACAAAAAATGAGCAATGATTTATAGGAAGAATTCTTCCTATAAAAGGGTGGCCTCTCCTCCTTCCCAAATCGTCAAATCGACACCGACAGCCATGGAGGGATCCCACCGGGTCCCGTTCCACTACTTCTCCTCTCTTCCCCCTTCATTTTTTATTTTTATTTAATTTAATTTTAGTTTTTCATTATTTTTATTTAAAATTAAAATTTTTATTTACTTTCAATACATCTATGTATGTTTATTTTTGTTTCTACCATTTAATTTCTTCTCTAATAATAATAACAATTATAAAAATTAAAAACTACTACTATTATTATTAATATTATTTTAATTATTATTTACAATATCTCTATATTAGATTAAAATTGTTTTACTTTCATTCTCTATCCTTTATCAAAAACTATTTTCATAATAATAATTATAATATTATTAAATAATAATATTATTAAATAATATTATTATTATTTTTACAATAATTGTAAATTATATATTCTCCTCTCTCTCTATTATCTCTCTATTTTTATCTCTCCACATTCATCCACCATTGTGATCTCCTACTCTTATAAATGAGAGGCTAAACCCGAGACTTGGCCCCGAGGGAGTTCAAGGTGTTCTTGAATTTCCCTTAAAATTTATGCTAAATTTGTGATAGACATGAGTAGTATTATTGGGCGTGGTGAATGTCCCCGATTGGGTGATCGTCCTCAAAGACATGAAACTCAAGCTATTTCGATTTTGGAATATAATATTGATTCAAAAATGATATTTCATGTTTGATTTATCAAAATAGAATACAACATATAAAAGAGAGTGATGATTTAATCTTTGTCTGAACCCCAAAACCCATGTTCTTCCATCAGCAACACATTCTGTTTACATTTCACGAGAGTTTATATTTTTATATAATTAAAAACAAAAATACATTTTCATTGTTTTCATTAGATAAAAACTATAAAAAATGATATAGTTTAGGTGATATTGAAGAAGTAATTGAACTACATTGAGAGGGCTTCTCAAGAGAGACGACCCTGGTTAGACACTGTGTTTCACTAGGAAAAATATATTTTCATTTCAACACCCCACATGACAGGAATGTGTCACACTCCAAATCCATATTTTTTTATTTTCAATACCCCATTTTAATTTAAAATCATAGTTGTACATTTACAAAAAAACAAATATAATGTGGACGTTAAACCAAATTCATGATTCAAAATCGAAGAGAAAAAAACAAATTTTGAAAACACTAAATTGATCCATTATCCATCTAAATGTTTCCGGCCATAAGAGCCTTGATTCATGGTCCCATAAATGATTCAAAATCATAAAAAAATCACATCACACAATAATATTACATCAGTCGTCATCGTCAACAAAAATCCATAGGAAAGAAATTTTAGATACCGGTGAAACCCACAATCCATCGACCTACAGAAGTATCAAATCACAATAACTAAAAACAACACCAAAGATTACATCATATTATAACCATTAAAGAGAAATAGATGAGGCCCTCCATTATAACAACCCACACAGTAACTAAAGAACCTCACCACATGCCACATTTGTAAAGCCACCATGAGTCGAACCAGACCAAAGACATTACCAAATAATTAGAAAAAATGGAAGCACCAAACTAGAGAGGCTCCTGAGATATCGTCGACCGCTTAAACAACACCCCCAATGATCCATCATAACCCACACACTAGTTCAACCTAGATTGGATAATTGGATTTTTAATCCAGGGTAGAGTTGAGAAGAAGAAGTTTAGAATGGAGAGCCACATTTTTAGGGACACCGAACCAAAATTCATGTCATTCAAGATGAAAAGATCCACTAGTATAAATTTCCTAATAAAACATGAAAAAAACTATCACCTATTAAATCCGTCAACATTAAGTTTGAGTAACATCAAAAAAACCCATGAAAAAAACCAGTAGTGAGTGAAAAGAAAAAGAAACGACAATGATTCAGTAGCAAACCATGACCGAAAACCCCAACACTTCCTTAACCACTGGAAATAACTCCTAGAAGAACCAAAATTTGAGTCCTTCATGGTGTGACCGGTCATAAGAGTATCTATGAGTCGCAGTTGAGGAATCATGTCAGAAATATATATCATAAAAGAATATGCATTAACCCAAAAGAAATATTGTGAGGTAGAAATGAAATAGAGAAAAATTTGTGGAATGAAAAAATGAAATGGAGAATGAAAATCAATCCATCTCGAGCAGGGATGAAAAACTGAGGTCTAAAGAGATCTCTAGGTGTGAAAGGAGCCATACCTTCCATTATCCAAAAACTTTGTGGTTACCGAATCATACTGATCAATCTGTCATAGAGTTTCGGACAGTGATTGTTGGCGGTTCTTATTTTTTTGAGGTATTCTTACAGACTTTTTTTGAGCCATCTGACTCAGTATCCTTATGAATTCCAAAGAAGTTATTATGTGCTTATGGGTTCAAATGTGAGGAATTGTTTTGATAGTTATCAAAATTTTGAAGTTATAAAGGTATCATGGTAACTTGTTTCAAATCAATTTGTGAATTTTTCGTAACATGGTACACCAATTTGTATTACATCATTTTATCTAGGAAAAGAACATGAACAATTTTATTGATCATAGTGATAAAAAAGTGTAAGGGTATATCATACTCTTTTATCCACACAGAAGAGTATTTTATAATGGATTTTAGGGTATTTTATCATTTCTAAACCATAACAATGACAAATCTACTCATGTTGAGTAGTAAACTTTATAAATACATGTGTTCATATAGATGTGTGTATATTATGTTTTCTGTAATATGAAAAATCATAAATAGGAGACAATGGTTGTTTAGTGAATAGGGATCCTAATGGAAAAAGGGTATCATTAATTCACCTCTCCCACATCTCAGTGATAAAAAACTATTTTGTTGGCCTTTTCTGTATGTACAATGGATAAAATAAATTAGGTTCATAATATAACATATTTCTCAATGATGAAAGTTTGAGACAAAACACTTAAAAAGTGTAATACCTCAAAATTATGAGATTTTTTTTTGAAAATTAAATGGTATTATTTCAAGAATAGGTGATAATATGACATAAAATTATGAGGCCTGAGGTTATTGGAATGATCTAACAAAAATGATATGTTTTAAATAACTCTTATGAGAGGTTTTCATCAAAAAAAGGATTAACTCTTAAACCACTTCCCAGATCAAAAATCTGAGGGCACTATTGTGTTCAGGATAGAAGTTTTACCATAGTAGAGACTTATGTTTAGTTCGTGCAGGCCTTCAGTGAGACAACATAAAAATATAATAATTGTACGTAAAATTATTAAATATTTTTTTTTAAAATCCTAATAACTCAGGAACAGTGATTGAGATTAAAAATATGATACCACCATTGATCTCATTGGGTTATTATTTCCATAGGTAGATTGTGACATTGGATTTCACAGGTCAACGGTGGAATATAGTTCTTTTCTATAAATAAAATAATTAAACGAGGTTATTTTATTTTCATATCCTTATAACACATAAATGGTAACTTGGATTGGAAATCTGAGAGTAATGTTGAGTTCATGAGGGTTTTCCTCCCTTAGGTAGATCCTGACATTAGTTGGCATGGGCTGGTTGTGAATGTTAGTTTTTGGGATGTAACCGTAAACAAAATAATTTAAATAAAACGTATTTTATTTTCAAATCCTCATATCACATAAATGGTAACTCAGATTAAAAATTTGAGAGCACCATTGAGTTTGTAATGATATTTTATCCTTATTAAAGAGTTAACATTTATTGTCCCAAGTCATGGGAAAAAGTTTTTTTAGAACGTTTGAAGAAAAAATAAAATAAACTTAAAATTTTTATTTTATTAGAAATTATTTCACTACAATGTAGTGATGACCCAACTGTATCATTCCATAAATAACACCTCTTAACGATGCTATAACAAAAATTAACTCAAACAATGTTTCATAAATGAAATAGCGTAACAGTAGTGGCTTAGCATAAAAGAAACATTATGATGCGTTTTCCCCATTTAATGGGATAACAGGAACTGGAGAATAGATTTGGATCTAGATAATCCCTATGATTCTCTCAAGGTAAATATCTCCAACTATGAGCATTGGTGAATCAGAAAGCAGGGATGATGCACTTGGAGATGGAATCAGAACCAGATATCGATAGAAGATGACGAAAGATCATCCTAAATAAATATCCTTTACATGGTACAGGTTTGTTTTTTCTGTGTGAATTTATTTTTCCCCATCACTATTTTAAATGTAGAACATGGGTTAACTAACAAAAAATTAAATCTATAGATTGATCATTCCTGCAGGGTGGTTAATGATGCAGGATAAAGGGGATATTTATCTTAGTGATTATTCCTCTATATTTTGGTTCGTCATGATCCTGCTAAAAAGAACACATCCAAGTCAACACAAACAAGACCTAGACAATTATTTAGCTGTTTATATATGTGATTATCTCCCCATTTTCCTTATTTATTTTTCCATTCTTCGGGGTGATGTGGTTTGAGATGGATCAGTTGTGGAGGTGCCCGATGGAAAGGCTGAAACATCTGTACCAGTTTTCAACACCCAGCTGAGGTTGGAGGCAGCAAGATGCTAGGGCACTGCGGCGGTGACAGGGGCTGCCGGCATAGAGGCTGGTGGATTTTGGCATGTTAACGCAGCTACCCGGTCACATTGGAGGCACAAGATGTGGTATACAGACCACATTAGTGTGCTGGACCCACTGCACACTGAGGGTCACATGGAAGAACTAATCTTCATGAGAGGACCAACTAGCAGAAAACGCTTTGCCACCCTAGAGCTGCCTAGCTGCGTGAACAAGACGCCGCCTGACGTCCAGGTTGGGAGAAAACTGTCTCACCAATTCGGGTTGTGTTGAAGGGGAAACCAGGCTTGTGAGTGGCCTAGTTGGGCAGTACCGGTCTAACTGAGTCGGATCGTGCCGGTGAATGTGGACCGATTGCTGGGTGATCCAGTGGACTGAGACCACGGCCAAACTGGGCTGAGTCCAGCAATTCCCAATGGGCCTAGCCAATGGGATAGGCTAGACAAGGTCGTCCCTAAACCAACTAGGTCGGGTCAGGTCAGATTAAAATGGGTCGGGCCATGCTAGACCCCCGGTGATGGGTTGGTCTGTTTAGTCCAACCAAGTCAGACCTTGTCTAGATGCAACCAGTCCCTGTTTATTAAAAATCCAATATCTTTTAGACAAGGCATTCAATTGACACACCATCAATGGAGTTGGGACTATTGTGACAAGAAGGTATATTGGGAATATTCTATGTGATATTACATGAAATTTGAGATACTACCAATGTCTTGAGGAGTAGATTCTCTTGAACTCAGGTGCACTAGAAGAAAAGATTCCTACGGCTGGTTGTTACATGAAGGATAAGAAGAGAATACCTTAGTGGTTCAGCATAAGGTCATACCATAGTGGCTCATCAGATGGGCATACCTTAATGGTTTATAAAATGAGAATATCTCAATGGTTCAGCTGATGAGCAGACCTCAGTGGTCCATCAAATGAGCAATCCTTAGTGGTACAGAAAATGTGCGGAACTCAGTAGTGCATCAAACGAGCGGTCCTCAATAGTCCTGTAGAAGGGTAGAGCTCATTGGTCCAGTGAACGAGCACACCACAGTGGTGACACTGACGAGTAGACATCAATAATCTAGGTGAGGAGCAAATGTCAATGGTCCATTAGACCAGCGAACCTCAGTTGTCAATCAATTGAGCAGATTTTAGTGGTCTTGTAGTCGAGAAACCCTTAGTGTATCATCCGAGATGAGTCCCTCAATAGTACCAGATGAATCACCTCTACAACTGATAATATTAATTTTTATAATGTTAGTTATACCTCGTGTGAGTTGTCTTTACTTTGTAGTCTTCCTTCGTGGTCTTTCTTTTTGGTCATGCTTTGTGGTCTTTCCTTGGTGTTTTGGGTTCCCTATTGATTATTGTGTTAATCACCTTTTCACAAGCTTCTACCTCATGTGTTGTGTCCTGTGCAGGGGATCGATGCTTCGATGGGGACCTTGGTGGTCCTAGACTAGGTGGTGCTTAGTGAGACGAGAAGAACAGGTGTACATATATGTCTACAAAGAGCTATATATCACCTATCCTTTTGGTAGGGTCTTGAGTGGAATAATTGTGGAACTTATACTTTACTTTGGGGTTTTGGGTGTGTATTATGGACCCTTTGTACTTTCAGTTTGTAATGAACTCTCAATATTTTTCTCAGTGACATTTTTTCTTTACATTGTGTTTAATTTTAGTAGTTTGATTATTTGCATGTATAAATTCTCAAAGGAAAATTCCTTCCCTTTCTGAGATATGCCTACTCAATTCTAGTCAATAATCCCCAGCCTATGGAATGTGGGAATTGGGTATTCACGACATGGGCTCTAGGGGATGGGTCATGAAAAAGTGGAATCAATGGAGGTCGGTTCTACTAGAAGAACTATGTGTCTAAATAATTTATATGGGGAAATAGTGTTAAGTGTCTCGAGTTTGGCTTTGAGGATAGGGAGTTCAGTGTTGGTGTGGTGGATAATGTATCCATACAATAGGACCCTTAATTCTGGTTTCCAACTCAGTACATGAAAACACTAGTTTCATGCATCTTGGAGTGTTTTTATCCTGATATTTTTTGTCAGATTTAGCTCCCTAGGTATAATATATTAATCGCGGTTCATCTTTATATACATCAAGATGCCTCTACAGAGAAATTCCCTTAAGTATTCTAGTGTGTGACCATGAGGATGGTCTACAAAGTGATGAGGCTTTAGTATGGAGACCATTTCCAAAGATGGTACCCTCGGGCGGTGTCCTAGCGAGACCACTTCCCATCGGTCAGTAGTTACTACTAGCGCTCTCGGTAGAGGACGCACGTAAGCTTAGTGCCTTATAAAAGTTCTAGAGACAGAGACCACCAAGTTTCATGGGAGAGGAAAATCCTCAGTTCTCTAAGGATTGGCTAGAGGTGTTGATGTGATTATTCCTCTTAGTGAGGATACTACTTGACTAGATGTAGGTTCCAGCCTCAAGCCTTCTGTACGGCTTGACGGAGATATGGTGGAGTTTGACCATTTGACACATGAGAAGGTGGAATTATGCATTGATCTATACCCTAAGATAACACCAATATCTACAATTTTATATCATATGGATTTCACAATTCTCAAGATGTTTAGGGTACAATTAGAGGACTTGTAGACGAAGGGGTTCGTAAGGCCCAACATTTCACCATGGGCCGCCCCATTACTGTTTGAAAAGCCGGTAGGTGAACGATTAAGGTTATGAATGGTCCCCTAGAACCAAAAATAGGTGACAGTGAAGAACAAGTATCCTCTAATGTGGATTGATTACCTCTTTAATCAGTTGATGGGAGCGAGATGGTTCTCAAAGATAGACCTCAGATCATTCTATCACCAGCATTGATTATGAGATGAGGACATCTCGAAGACGACTTTCAGATGTCACTAGGGACACTACCAGTACGAAGTGATGTTGTTTGGAAAGAATAAATCCCATGTAGTGTTCATGGGACTCATGATTAGTATCTTCTATCAAAACATATATTTGTTTTTAGTTGACCTCATTGATGACATCATGGTGTATTTAGCGTCTGAGGAGGAGCACGTGATACACCTAAGGATGGTTCTCGGCACACTCTGATAGCTCCATGATTACATAAATCTCTTGAAGTGTGATTTCTAGATACAAAAATTTATTTTCCAGACACAATTCATCTTAGATGCTCATGTTTTGGTGAATCCAATGATGATCAAGGTAGTGCTTTCATGGGAACCACCCAAGAGCTTTACCGAGGCACGAAGTTTCCTTGGGTTGGATATGTACTATAGGAGGTTTGTACATGAAATATCTATAGTAGTAGCACCCATGATGGCATTTTCAATGAAGAAAAAACCCTTCACGTTGGAATAAGGATTCAAGAAGAGCTTTCAACAGCTGACTTAAAGCTTCATGAGTCTTTCAGTCTTGAGGTTTCCAGAGGAGGGAACCAACTAAGTGGTGTATTGTCATGCATCAGAAACAAGGATTAGTTGTGTCCTGATGTAGGGGAAAGTAGAAATTGATTATGGCACATGACTATTGAGACCAGATGAACATAACTATTTGACTCATCACATTGAGTTGTCAGTGGTTATCATCTCACTGACAATTTTGCGACACAACTTTATGGGATAATGATTCATCGTCTACTCTGAGCCCAAGAGTCTCAAGAGTATATTTTCTCAGAAGTATCTGAACTTGAGACATTGTTGTTCTCTAGAGTTACTCTAGGAATATGAATTCAAGATATTCTATACTCTTGGGAAGGGGAATATGGTGGAATATGCTCTCAGTAGGAGATCGAGTTCACATCTACTAAATGAAACCCTTGAGCAGTTGGCATCACTTCTGATATCCTTTTTGGATACAAATGAGGAAATTTATCTTCAGTCGATGGTAGTTTCCCCTTCACTCTTACATAGAGATAGGGAAGCACAACATGGATAAGCCAGCTGTGAGACTACATGTGCCTAGATGTCCACAGGGTATGCCCATAATGGGTATTCTAAAGGTGGGGATCACATCATCTTTTTCAAAGGACACACCATAGTACTAGTGGAATTGTGGGAGGAGGTGTTGAGGGAGTTAAATAGATCCCCTTTTGTATCATATCTAGATGTGATGAATATTTACCAAGACCATTGACGTCAGTACTAGTGGTTGGAGAAGAAGGAGGTGGCAGAGTTTGTCTCAATTGATTTACATGTTAGTAAGTGAAAGATGAGAACCATGTTTCAACATGTTTGACACAACCCCTCAAGGTACTAGAGTGGAAGTGGGATAGGATATCTATGGATTTCGTGACAGGATTACCACATACATCTATAGGGCATGATACCATCTGTTTGATCGTAGACCAACTCACCAAGTCATCCCACTTCCAACCCTATATGAGAACAGGGTCTAGTAGAGAGCTTGAGATGAATCTACATTGAGGAGATAGTTCTACTCCATGGAGGCCCATCAATGATAGTATCAGATCACAATGAATTCTTTACATCTTGGTTATGGAAGAGTTTCTAGGAGGCTTTTGGGACTCATCTTCACTTGAGCATAGCCTTTAACCCACAGATGGACGGTTAGATGGAGCTAACAATATAAACCTAATTTTACATTATTCGTACTTATGTTATTCATTTTTTGTCTCAGTTCAGAGGACCACCGACCACTTCTAGAGTTTGAGTACAACAGCAGCTACCACTCCACCATCGTTGTCGAACCATTTTAGGAACTATATGGATGACCATGAAGGTCACCATTCTGCTGGATAGACCAAGGGGAGTCATTACTCCTCGGTCTAGATACGGTACATGCTACCACTAAGAAGGCGCAAGTTATCTGAGAGAAGATGAGGACTGCACAGAGCTAAACCATTTCCTATACTGATAGGTGACAGAGAACCATAGAGTTCTAAGAGCCATGCCAAGTATTCTTATGGGTCTCTCCTCAACAAGGGATACATTGATTTGGTTGGGACGACAAGTTATATTTGAGTTTAATTAGACAATTCTTGATATTGCATATAGTAGGAAAGGTGGCGTACTTATGGATCTACCACAGTAGTTAGAGAGGGTTCACAAAATCTTCAAAGTATTACTATTGAGGAGATATGTGCACGAACCTTCTCAATTCATTGACTATGTAGAGATGGAGATTGACGTGGGATGAAATTCGTGGAGTACCCAGTAGAGATAGAGGGTCAATAAGAGAAGATCCTTCAGGGAAAGTCCATTCCTCGGGTGCATGTTTGTTGGTATCACAAGAATCTACAGGAGGGAACCTGGGATATGGAGGCTCAAATTTATGCTTAATTCCCCCATTTGTTTGATTAGCCCTTGTTTTTGCTTACAAGGATGTAAATCCTTAAATGGAAGTAATTTAATACCATATAATTCCATGAATTGTTTTAAAAAAAATTAAATGAGTTTATTTTGAGATGAGGCACTAAGATGAACTACAATTCTGAGGCCAGGAGTGCCCAAAATGATCCATAGAAAAAAAAAATTCTTTCAATAGTGTGCATGAGCAGTTTTATAAAGAAAGTGAAATAACTCTTAAATAGGTGCACAGATCCGAATATGTGGGCACTGTAGTGTTTTGGATGGAGGGTTTACCCTATTCGCAACTTCAGCTTAGTTGGCACGGGCCTCTAGTGAGAAAATATGAATATGGGATATCCATAAATAAAATAATGAAATAAAAAATAATTTTTTTAATCTTTATAACTCACAAATGGTGAATCTAATGGACAATTTGAGACCACTGTTTACTGCATGAGGGTATGATTTCTTTAGGTCGAGCCTAACATTGGTCAGAGTGGGTCAATAGTGTAAAGTAGTTTTTTGTCTGTAAATAAAGTAATTGAAAAAAGTTATTTTATTTAAAAATACTTATAAATAAAACATAGTAACTCATAATGGATATCCCAGAGTACAATTGAGTGTGTAAGGGTATGATTCCCTTAGTTGAAGCCTATCATCAATAGGCATGAGTCGGCTGTGAAAGTTGGATTTTTGGGATAAAACTATAGAAAAAATAATTTAAATAAAAGTTATTTTATTTTTGAATCCTCAAAACTCAAAAATGGTAAACATGATAAAAAAATATAAGACCACAATTGAGTTTATAATTATATTTTCGCCTTAATAGGGACTTAACCTCGACTGGAACAGGCTGAGAGAAAAAGTTATTTTTTTGGACGTTTTATGGAGAAAAAAATAAACATAAATAGTTTATTTTATTAGAAATATTTTCCGTCCAATGTAGTGATAAGAAAACTATTACATTCCATAAAAGGAACTATGTAATGATGCTAAAACACAAAGTAACAGATAATATTTTTCATAAATGAAACATCGTAACATTGGCGACTCAATGTAACAGAAATGTTGTGATTTGTTTTCCCCAATTTATGGGATAACATGAATTAGAGATAAAATTTGAATCTTAAAATTCCATCTGAGTATGTGAAGGGATAGACCTTCAATGATAAACAATGGAAAATAGGAATGTAGTGATGATACCCTTGGATAGAGAATCAAAACCAAATATCAAGATATGACAATGAACGTTCTCCCTTGAGCAATCTCTTTACCAAGGTAGGGGTTCGACGATTTTCCATGTGAATTGATTTCCCCCCTTCCCTCATTTAAATGATGAAAGCGGGTTAAATCACAAACATGTTAACTCATAGATCAATTGTTCATGAGGGATGGTAAATGATGTGGGATAAAGGGGATATTTATCATTGTCATTATTCTGTCCAATTTTGGTTCTTCATGATTCTGCTAACAAGAACGCATCCGCGTCAACATGAACAAGACCCATATCTTTCTTTGAATGTTCATATGTGAGACTCTGTTTCCTTTTTAATTCTGTCAGTTTCCCATTCCTCATGGGGAAACAGATGGCAGTGAATTGGTTGTAGTGGCGCCTAATGGAAGGGCTACAGTACCCTACCATGACGACGACACCAGAATGCAGCACCCAACTATGGTGGCAGGCAGGAGGCAGTGACAGGGGCCACCAAAATGCGAAAATGGCCACTCGGAAACTTGAGAGGCACAACCTGTGGTTTTCAGTATGTGGCGGTGAGATGGACTTGTGGGTCATGTGGAGGAACTATTCTGTGTGAGTTGAACAGCTAGCCGATATGTGGTGCCACCCTAGCTATGCATGGACTCATGAATCAAATTCCTCCAAATGTTCGGGCTAAGAGAAAACCATCCCACTGATGTGAGATAGGCCAACAAAATAAATCAGGCTATTGGGTAGCTCAGATTGGGGGAGAATCAGCCCACCGTTGTGGGTCAAGATAGAGGGGAAACCAGGCCGATGGGCAGAACAGTTATGCAGTACCAGTCCAACTGAGACAGACTAGGCTGAAGAACACGGCTCGTTTCACTGGGCAATCTGATAGACTGGACCCACTGTCGAACTATGCTGGGTCCAGCCAAACCATGTGGACCTTGCAAGACCGGGTCAGCCAAGACACAATAGGGTCAGGTAAGGTATACCTAAATGGTTAAATCCATGGGGGACCCCTAAGAAGGCTTGGTCGGGTCAGTCCAACCACGTTGAACTGGGTTCGGATGCAACAGACCCCTATTAACTAAAACACAAATATAATTCAGATCGAGCGTCTGATTTATGCACCATCTGCGGCGTTGCAACCCTTGAGATAGGACAATCCTTTGGACATACATTAAGTGAGATTCTATGATAGTCAAGATATGAAAAATAGATTGAAGAGTCGATTCTACTAGAATCAAGATCACCAGAGAGCAGGAATCCTACAAATGGCTGTGACATGAAAGATATGATGAGTGTATCTTAGTGGTTTAGTAAAAAATCATACCTCAGTGGTCCATCAGACGAGTGTACCTCAGTGGTTCAGAAGATACATGTACCACAATGTTGCAGTAGATGATCATACCTCAATGTTCTAGTAGAGGATCGTACATAAGCGGGCTTGTAGACGATTGTACCTTAGTGGCCCAACAGACGAGCACACCTCAGTGGTTCAACAAACAAGCATACCATAGTGGTCTTGCTGATGAGCGGAACTCAGTAGTTCAGTTGACAATCATACCTCAGTGGTCCAGCTCACGAGTGGACCTCAGTTGTCTAGAAGACATGGAGTTTCTAGTGGTACAGTATCCAAGCAGTCCTTAATGGATCCTCAAGGATGAGTCCTTCAGTAGTATCAGATGATTCATCTATACGAATGATAATCCTACTTTCTATACTTTTATTTACACCTGGTGTGAGTTTTCATTTATTTATGGTCTTTCATTTTGTCCATGCATTGTGGTATTTCTTTATAGACATGATTTGTGGTATTTTGTTTTTTTGGGGTCCTTAATGAGTATTGTGTTACACATCCCTGCACGGGCTTCTCCCGCATGTGTCGTGTCCCATGCATGTGATCGATGCTTTGACAGAGACCTTGGTGGTATGTGATTAGGTGGTGCTCAGTGAGATGAGATGGATGGGCGTACATCTACGACTACAGGCATCTATCTTTCACCTACCATTTAGTTAGAGTTACATGTGGATGGACCGTGGAATTTGTACTTAACTTCATGGATTTGGGATTTTATTCTTCACCTGTTGTACTTTCATTATTTATTGTACTCTCAGTAGTTTTCTCAGTGACAATTGTGGTTTTCTTTTGTGTGTACTTTCTCCAGTTTGAGCATTGTGGGTGTATACATGTTTAAAGTAAAATGCCTTCCCTTTTTGGGATATGCCTACTCAGTTCTATTCTCTAGCCCTGGCCTAGGAAAGGTATGCACGGGGTAGTCATGTCATTGGTCTTGGATGACGGGTCATGACATAACGTTTTATCATTGAGGTGAGAGTTAATTAACAAGGTGATTATGGGTAAAAAAATTATGTCAACATAAAGAAAAGTAGAAATAAAACACAACAAAATTATAATTGTTTTCAAATAAAATGTTTTCATAATATAATCAATGAAGTATATGTATAACACAATTAATTAAAATTTTTTTTAGAAACCCCTTACTTCACACATCCAATTTTCAGCACTATATACCCTCTTATATAGTGGATTTTAAACATTTTATTAACTAATAAGATAACAATATAAGTATTTATTCTATTATATAAGATCATTTTATAACATCTTACTACCCATTCATTAATAATTTTTCATTATCACTATTTTTTGGGCATTTATTTCCTTTTTTTCTTATTCATGTTTTATCATGAATGTTTTAGATCCCAAAAATAGGATACAGTTCTATCCATTATATAATTATATTGATTTTATAAATATTATTTTTTCATTATATACATCTATAGAATAATTATTTAATTTTGATTGTGGAGAATGAATTTCATTAATTTGTTGAGATGGTAGGTCATACGTATGCACATGCAACATTATAATTTCATTATTGGGTGGAAGGATAAGAAGGTTTATGGTATATTATAAATAACGAATGAATATAATTTCATATATATCACATTATTTTTTTAGTTTTATTATTTATTATATTCCATGTAATTTATTATGGAAAAATAAATCACATTACTTTGTGAGGCAGTAGTATGTCATAACCAGGTACGATGTTATCATTTATTCAATGGTTGGTATTGTAAGAATTTATATGAAATATTTTTTTTATAAAATTATTAATACATAATTAATATCATATATCATCATAAAATATCCTAATTAACATAATTTTAATTTGTAAATGAAAAATGAATCACATCACTTCGTGAGGCGATATTTCTTCATACAGAAGAGCAATGTTATCTTATTTTCTATGTAATAGAAAGTAAGAATATATATATGATATAATATCATTATATGTATAATTATATCATTAATATTTTATATATTCAGTATATACAACATTAAATCTATCTATGATATGTAGTGATTTTAAATAAATTATGTCGGTCAATGTGGTTGTAGTTTTCTGTATACATGATCAATGGGTATGTATCCCATTTAAGAGAGAATTAGATGGTTGAAGGTTATTAAATTAACATATAAAAATATAAGTATATGTAATATTATGAGGTTATTATATCATAATGGATAAATATGTTTTTAAGGATCTTGAGGAAGAAATAAAATAAAATTCTCAGTTAATAACATTACATCTTCTTCAGAAAACATCTTTTTTTGCAAAAAAAATCATTTAAGGATATAATTAAGAAAAAAGGTATAAAAGATTATTTGAGTGTGTTAAGGATGTTATTTTTTAGATAAAACCAATGGGATTATGATGTGTGAAGATTATATGATGGGGTGGCCTTTTATATGTACGTGAGAGGACACACATGGAATTTTTTAAAATAATGAATTACACCCAGGTTTTTAACATTACCATAAGATAAAAAATACATCCCTTTGATAATTATAATATATAAGGTCTAAAATAATAATAAAATAGGGATTATATATGTTTTGGGATATTATTAACCATTTTTTTAGTTTTACCATTAATAAAACCGTTTTTACCTTAACAGTAGTAAATAATCTTCCCCATTTTCAATATTCATTATGGTTAAAGATTAATTTTACCTTATAAGATAATATAAATTATGATAACTGTAAATATTTAATCAATTATGTTAAACTCAACTCATAGATGAACTATAATATAATTTAAATTTAATCCCACATACATGTTGAAAAAAGATGTTTTCACGAAATGCATTTTTTAAGGAAAAGATGATCCCATATTAACAACATGAAAAAAAATCATACATTGAATAATTTAAATCAATATATATATATATATATATATTATGAATTTAATTTAAATAATTCATTATTTGGGTATATATTAATTATTTAAAATAGATAAATATTATACACATTAACAAAGTTTTCCAAAAAATGATATTTCAAATTGTAAAATGAATCTTATACTAAAATCTTGTAAAAATGTGATCTAATTATAATTAATTTGATTAAATATAAATAAATAATTATTATGTAATTGGAAATAAATTTAAAAAAATTATGGGACCTATTTTTGTAAAAATATAATAAAATTTTATTAAAAACTGATTTTTTCATAATTCATCAAACAAGTAATATTTTTGAAAAAATTAAACAAATACCCACATGTTGATATCAATATTTTGAATTTAAATTAATTTTTTTTATTTTAAAAAAAAAATTATTTACAATTATTTGTGCAAAGTGCGACTAAATATCCTTTTTGAAAAATATATTTTTTTTTTCAAAAAACATTATCTATCTTACAAATAGTAATTATTTTATTTTTAATAAATAGATAACCATTGAATTTATTTTATATATGTATAAAACATATTTTTTTTAATAATTTTGTTACTTTTATTACTACCCACGAACATAATAGCTTGGTTATAACAGATATAGTTTTATAATAACATTTTATTAGAGTATCATGTTTAATGTAATCCTGGATTTTCATGATTTCAAAAATATATGGGATATTAAATTTAATTAAAAATAATTATATTTTAAATCTTGGGTTGTTACAATATATTCTAAACTTGGTGTCTCCTATCATGTATTAAATTGTACATGATGTTCCTTTTTTGAAATATCATTGTGTTACAATCTACCATATTAAATAAATTCCTTCGTCACAATGTAATCTTGATTTAAGAAATCGAGGGTTTTAAAAGAAATAGAAAATAGTAAATCACAGAAAGGGGTAAAAAATTTACACATCAAAATTGGTAAAGGAAATTATGAAGGTATTTTATAAAAACAAATAACTAGGGTTCCTTGTTAGGGAATATTTGAGGGAACTAAAAATATGGATATGGAACATAAGTGTAAAAAATTATGGATAGTGTAAGAGATCATTGATCAAAAGAAAGTGAATGATGATGAGAAATTAAAAAACCCAAAAAATATAAATATGTGATCAATTAAAATATAATTTATTCATTACATTCAAATTTAATTGGATAAATTTTTTGATTCAAGTTATGTTCCATAGAGTTGAGGGATTATTTTACTAAAAATATAGAGCAAAACATAAAGTACACTTACCAGATATCTTCTTAATTCATAAAAAATGTCATCTTTTATTTTTTTCATTGATAATTTTGATTTCATATCTTACTATAATGAATAAATATCCAATCTGTGTTTTCTATGACTGTAGAACTATAATTAAGTTTTAAGATATCATAACATTCATACAAGGGTAAAAATATATTCTTCTTATCTCTATTAAAACTAATGTTGTTAGTATATATTACGGTAATAACCAACATGGATATGAATTTATTATTCTCCATAATTCATCAATAAAACCAAATGTTTTGCATAGATCAATATTTAATTATATAACCTTATATCTCATATATCATCAATATAGTTAACATGATGGAAGGTTTTATCTTAAAAGGTTATTTCATACCGTTCAAGTAAAAACACCAAAAACCTAATAGATATATTCCAAAATTATAATTTATGTTCTACCTAACGGTTATATATACCTTAACCCAATAAATGGTTTTTCAAAAATAGGATGAACATCCTCAAGATAACATTGATCATTAAATCAGTAGGAAACTATTTGTGTTTCATGTCAGACTATTTTTCTTCAGAAAATCATATATTATTAATAGGAAAAAACCTATACATTGTAGATATCTTTAAACATATGTCCCAAAAATATAAATACGTTCTTCTTTAAACATTCCTTTTTCTACTAAAACACATATTAAACCCCATGGGTAATATTACCATAAATATCACACAAAATACTCATAATCATATAATAAATCCTTTACCTAAAACCTCGAAAGGGGTCTTTAAGACATTAAACATATGACCAACCATATAAATATCAACCCAAAACACATTATATTTATCCTTGGTGATCCATGATTATCATATATTCATATTAATTATGATAGTTTTTCAGGATTCTATGAATTTCAAAAACAAATATTTTATGGGTTTCATTTCAGTTGCACAATAAGGATAGTTTTCATGTACTTTATAATGCCCAAATCAAGATCAATGATCCATTTAAGAGTTATTAAGCCTATTAAAATCATTTTAATAACAATGTACATATTTAGTATGTAGACATGGATTTAATTTCTCCACAACCACTTAGTATAATCTTTACCAAATTTCCATGTTATTTTCCTATATAAAAACTTATCCTTATACTTATCCTTAGAATTATCCTCATACATATCTATAGGGTTCCCAATAAGGTTTTTTCCTAGTTTCCAAAGGAAAACTAAACCATTTCTCTAATACCAACTATAGTAAAATATTCCTTTTACCCAAATCATTATATGATTTGAAACATAATTAAAAAACTAGTAAAATCCCAAAGGTCATAAGGCCTAGTATCACTGTTATGATTTGATCAAAATACATCACATGATACTAAATCATGGGATTATTTTTCTTCTTTCCCTTTGAGTGATACTAATTATCTTTAAGCTACAAAAAATAAATAGAAAAACCCAGGTTTTCCATTAAATAAAGGGGGGATCATAACAGCCCAATAAGGGAACAAACATTACAAGTAAACATATGGTTTGATTTAACGATATAAATATTTTTCATAAATTATAAGGTACATTTGTTATAACATAGAATCATAACATAATGAACACGATATCATATAAGTATTTTAACATTTTAAATGTTGAAGGAACATATAAGATGATATTAACATGATTCAAGGAAAGCAACCTAGACAATATCACATCAAGGAAAAAGTCCCATAATGGATTAGGTAGACTACCTAATCCCATAAATGACACCTCATGACACTAAATATTTATCCAATGAATTGAAGCTTTATATGGGGTGCCAATTATAACGTGTTCATGATCTATGTGTTTTAGGTAATTGAAATCAATCATAAGGTATAACATAATAATTACCCATGGAATGAAAATGGGCAACATAATAATTCTTCTTATAATAATCAAATTAGATATTATATTAAATGATTTTGATAGATGATTATAAGACATGTATTACCCCATTAATAATGTGAGAATATGTTAGGTATATATGTGAGATTCATATATGTATATATAAATATATAATTTTGAAGAAAAATATAACATTAACTGTCATTTTCATTGATGAAAATACTTATATTAATATTAAAACTAAATTTTAGGAAAATAACCTTTTCAATTTCAGAAACATCCAAATATTTCCTCTTAGATGTAAAATTTTTATGAAGATATCACTATGAATATTTTTTAAGGAAAATATCATTTCTATTTTGAAAAAAATTATTAAAAATATATAACATTATTAAATATTAAAGAAAATAGTTTTTTAGATAACCCTTCAAAATTAAAAACCAATTTCTAAAGCATTCACTGGTCATGATGGTAAATTATTTTTTTCTTCATTCCTAATATGTTAAAAAAATATACCTTTTATCTTTTTATTAGAAAAGAAAAAAAGTACCCTGCATTGATATTGATATGAAAATTCATTATAAATGTTTTTATAAAAATTATATTAAGGTTAAAAATTATTTCAAGAAATCATATTAATATAGTTTTGAAAACATTTTTGGAAAAGGGTTATTTGGAAGAAAAAACTATTCCTGGTCGAAGAGAGAGATGTAGTTATATTTTCATAAAAAACATTCTCAATAATTTTATGTAACAAAGAGAAGAAAATTATAATATTACAAGAAATATTAATTGAATTACCATAGTAAAATAAAAATAATGTGTATTATTATATAATTATCAAATAATATCCTTCTATGGAAATTTAATAATATGTAATATCATTTTAAATGATATTGAAACATACACCCTTACCGCTTTGATAACTTTTGATTCATAATATCCCATAAATTATGTAGATGAATTGCAACATAAATGAAATTATATAAGATTTATTAGTGATATATTCATTAAATAATTTTTGTATAGACCATTCCAAATAAATTTCGTTCATAAATTAATATATGTCTCGAAGACGGAAGTTTGAGAGAAAACACTATAAATGTCTGTATCACATAGATGAGAGTCACTTAGTGAGGTGATTATGTGTAGTAAATTAAGATCAATACAAAAAAATTATAAATAAAACAAAAGGAAATAAAAATTCATTTTATACATAATATTGGCACAATATAATCAACAATGTATATTTATATTCCAATTAATGGAGATTTAGATACGAAGCCCCTTGCCTCATACTTCCCTTTAGTTAAGTTAATTATAAACACTTATATAGTGGTTTGAAAAATTTTATTAACTCGTAAACCAATATTATTAATATTTATAATATCATATATGGTCCTTTTATGACATATTATTATTTATTTTTTAATAATATTTCATTCTCACTATTCTTTAGTGTGTTAATTTCATTGTTTTCTTATGAATGTTTATCATAAATGTTCTAGATCCGTAACATTGGATATATTTACATAATCTACAGAATTATATTATGGTTATAAATATAATTTATCCATTATCAACATATTTATAATCATTAAATTGTTTTGAACATGGAGAATGAGTCATGTTTCTTTTTAGGCATGTTCGGTCATATGTACGCAAAAGCGACGTTATCATTTGTTTAATAGGTGAAAAATTTAGTAAGTTTATCGTATAAATTTTTATAATAAATATCATGTAATATATATATATATATATATATATATATATATCAAATACTCATTATATATATCTTTTATTACCTTCCCTGTAAATATTTAGTGAAAAATGAATCACATCGCTTTGTGAGGTAGTAGTCCACCGTACACACAAAGGACAATATCACTTAATCAATGGAGGATATGGTAGTAAATTATATGATATATTTATTTTATATAATTATTAATATTTAATTAGTATCATATAAAAAAATTAAATTTATCTTTATTAACATCTATATAAATTTTAAACAAAAATCAAATCACATCGCTTCGCAAGGGGATAGTCTGTTGTACACAAGAGCAGTGTTATTGTATTACCTATGGAATGGAATGTAATAATTTATATGTGATATTTTAATGAAAATAATATAATAAGATAATAAATATCATATATAATCATTATATACATCATTATATCCATCCATGAGAAGTAGTGGTAAGAAGGAATTTTGTCGATTTGCGAGGCGGAAGTCTGACATACACATGATCATCAAGTTGTTATTCTCATTTGGGATAGAAGAACATGTTGGTAGGTAATTAACATAATATAAAAACATATTAGTAAATTTAATATAATAATGTTATAATATATTATTTACTTAATTATATTTTAAGGGGTGAGGATGTTATAAAATAAACCGCAAGGTTTAGGATGTTACCTTTTCTTCTGAAAACCTCTTTTATTTTTCACCGAAAGACATACAAGGTTAGATTTTAGATAAAAAAATTGATATAAGAATAATGGAGGGAATTAAGAAATTTATTTGGGTAGGAAATTGATAAACCAATGGGTTATTTATGTGTAAATAAGAGAGGAGAGTGATGGCCATTTATAATGGAAGAGTGGACACAGTTCAAATTTATGAAAGGAAATAATTACACTGAAGATCTTCTATTGATAAAATTTTCCAAAATAAGTAATTTTAAAAATATATAAGGTATAAGGTTAATATATGACCATAAAATAGTAATTCCAAATGTTTTTGGTTATTTTATATGTTATATTTATAGTTAGGACCCCAATAAACCTGTTTCTTCTTTAACTATGGTAAATAATTTCTACTGTTTTCAATATTCACTATGGAAAACAATTATTTTGACCTTATTATATGATATACATTTATCTAATGAAAAATATTGAATCCATTTTTTCAAAATTATAATCATATAAGTGGATGAATTTATTTTTAAATTTAATGGAAAAATTGGTCAGAAAACTGTTTTTAAAGAAAATAATTTTTTATAAGATGATCTCATATTAACTACATGAATATTAATCAAAATTTGAAAAATTAAAATTAAAATTTTTATATATAATCCATATATTTAATTTAATTCATTCATACTATGGTATTATTTCAATTATTTTAAATGGATAAAAATTATACACTTTAAAATAGTTTTAAGGATAATGTTTTTGAAAACATTAAAATAAACTTATAGTAAACTTTAATATTAATATAATTTAAATATTATTAATTTTATATAATGTATCTAAATAATTCATATGATAAATTGAAATAAAAGTTAATAAATAATGGTAATATATGTATTAAAACAAAATTTCAATTTTATAAAAAATTAGTATTTTGATTATTCACTGAAAAATTAATATTATGAAAAAAACACAAAAAATAATAAATTAACATCGACATGATTATTTCAAAAATTACGTTTTTTTGAAATAATGTTTATAAATGTGTTTAAAACAAATTTTCAGTTTTATTTCTAATTTTTGACTAAACCACATTTCAAAAAATTATAGTTTTTTAGAAAACATTTATTTTTCCATTTATATGGTTCTTATTTTATTTCTAATAAATATATAACAATTGATTTTATTTTATACATGTCAAAACTATTTTATTTTAATAATTTGTTTTTCTTATTCATACCTCCAACATTACAACTAGTTTATAATGATCACATTTAAGTAATAATATTTCAGAATTGTTTCACATTCCATTTAGTACTAATTTTGGGTAAATCACATGAAATCTACAAGAATGAATTTATTTAAAAATAAATATATGATATTAGCTGAGGGTGTTAAATTCTATTATAATCATAGTTTATCATTTCATATATGATATCAAACATGATGTTCCTCTTTTAATGTATTGGGTTGTCCCACATGTAATGCAATCTATAAAAATGTTCATGGTGGGAGGAAATATTTTCTTGTCATAAACATAAAAAGAAGCATTAATTTAATAATTTTATAAAGGGATTAAAAAGGCAACCACATGGAATAATTTAAGAAAATTACTTTTAAGAAATTTTAAATAAGGTGAAATTTTATTGGAAATATCATTATAAAATAAATTGTGTTTATAAAAGAAAATTATTGAAATATAATAATGAACATGAATGAAGAGTTTGGTTAAATGTCATTAAAAATATTAAAACATTTTTTAAGAAAATCTCTATTAAGGCCTTTTAAAACATAAAAAAATTTAAACTAAATAAAGAAATATATAATATAAAATACCCAATTTATAAAACGATTAATTATATAAAATATATAAATTAATAAGTGTTTATCAATAAAAAACATGTCCCAAAGAAGAGAGTATGAGATGAAAACCTTAACAGCATGGGTAATGCAAGAATCAAAATATCATTGAATGAATGAAAATACCATGATTCCTTAAAACCCACAATTTCCATGATTTATTATGTTAAGACTCATTCATTGTTTAATTATTCCACCATATAAAATATTTAATTTTCCATGACAACAAATATATCTCATTGAATTTAAATATAGACTATTAAAAAAATTTCCTCATTTCTAGAAAATGAATAAATATGTCGTGAAAGTTAAAAATTTAATTAATCACTAATCATCAAGATAATATAGTCATTCATGATATAATAACTCAAAAATAATCCTATACGGATTATAAATGTTAGTATGTGTATATTTCAATGCATGTCTCAAACAAAAAATACAGAGGAAAATAATCCTGACAAAGTTTGGATATTTGATTTTAGAATTAATAAAAGAATTAATTATGAGTGACAATTGTGAAGAAGTATAAATAAATAAAAATAAAATATTAGTTCATTTCACAGATAATCTTAGAATAATATTTCAATGATGTTAATGTATAACCTATTGAATAGAAATTAAGTTGAGAGACCCCTTACTTCAAGTCAATATTTTTAATTTATATTCTTTAACTTCATTATAATAAACACATATATATTTTTTAAATATTCAATAAAAATTTAATGTATTAATAATTTATCATTAAAATATATATTTTATTTAGATAAATATAATATTTTATTAGTTAATCAGATATATTCACATTTTGTATTTTTAATAAATTTGGATCATAATTGAAAAATGACTTTGTTTTGTTGACTATAGTGAAAAGTGGCATTTATCTTTCATATATAGGATAATAATCAGAAAACAATTATAATTTTTATATATAAAATTTAATTTTATAATATTACCTAAAAATCATACATTAAAAATGAATCACATCGCACTATGTAGGTTATAATCCACATACACACAAGCATGGATGATGTTAATGTTTTCCAATGGATATAAGGGTAAAAAATAGATGATATATCACCCTTCAAGAATTATAATTTTTTAATTAATATAATATATAAATAAAATAAATCCATAGTTGAAAAAATCCAATATAGGTGGTGATAGAAAATGAAACATATCACTTCATGGAGGTGCCCGTCCACAAGTATACTGAAATGATGTTTATGATCCCCATTCGATCGGAAAAGGAGTTAAAAAGGTTATTATAATAAAATGATAAAAACCAATTATATTGGATATATTAAATTTTTTTATATTTAAATGGAAAAGAATGGATTAATGGAGGTATAAGAAGAAGTAAAATTACAACACTCAGTTTAGACAATTACCTCCATTTTGAAGAAATTCCTATGCATATCTACTTATGGTCCATAAGGATGATATTTTAAGAAATAAATCACCTATATATTTTAGATTATGATGTTTAGGATAAATTCTGGTAGTCATTGGTCGAGCTATGTGGCTCTAGAAGTGTGATGAATATTGTAGATGTGTTTTCCATATATAATATTGGAGGGAGGTGCCCTTGCAATTACATAAAGTAGTAAATTAATATAAATTAATTATTATTTTAATGTTGATCCAAATTGATATATTTCGAATGTATGATATATATTAGTTAAAAAATCATAAAATAAAATTTAGACAATTTTAGGTGATGTTTTTGATCCCTATCACTCAGTTATAACCCCTCATTCACCCTTTTAATGATTTTCACAGTAACATTATTTTTTATTCATTCAGGGTCAGGAAAGTTATAATAAAGGGTTTACTGTTCAATAAGTGGAAAATATGTGATTTTATCAACCATATAACATATTCAAATACAAATATTAGCCCTTTATTTTTTTATATGATTTAAAAAAATTATTATTTAGCATAATACATAATTAAAGACATTTTCAAGACCATTTACATAATTTTAGTTATATAAATATCATGATGATAATTTAATTTGAATATAAAAATTTAAAATATAAAAAATATGTTATTTTATATAAAATATTCATGGGGAACAATAAGTTATCAATTTATTATTACATTTGTTTTAAATCAATCACATGATTTTTATATTAAATTAACAATCACTCAGTTGGTGTTACATGAGCATTTAAGATAATTATTTCACCATTTAAAAATAAAAAACAAAATAAAAGGATAAAAAATTAATTAATATATCAAATATATTTTTATGGCTGAACATAATTTATTTTATCATTAACATAAAATATTATATATATTTAATGATATAGAGTGACATTTTATTTTTACCCTTTCATAAAAAATAATATAAATGTCCTAGTCAATGGAAAACAGTATGAAATTTCTAAATCATATTCCCTTGGATGGTTATGTTCAAAAATAACCAAATAATGAAACAAATTATTGTTTTTGGGCGATTTTAAAGTCATAAAAAATCTTATTAATCTTATTTAACTCATTTTACCCTTAATGAGGTAACAAATATTTACTACGGTTGGTGCTCATAGAGAAAAAAAGGGAATTAATTATATGATTTGAACATTTATATTCCAAATATTATATTTATTTTTTATGATTTTATTTTCATAGGGTATGGAATAATTTTTAATATTATCATTTAAAAAATAAATAAAAACTGTTTTTTGAAAAATATTCTTTTAATCCTAAAAATGAACTTCTACCAAAATCAAGTGTAAGGGTAATTCATAATTAATTAATAATATTATATATAATGAAATAATATATATTTTAATTTAAAATTAAATGAAAAATATAATGGTTCTTTTGAATTAATCAATTTAATGAAAATAAGTGATAGTTTTACACAAATCATTATTTTTCACTATTCACTAAATAACTAAAATATTTATAAATATATAGTAAATTAATCCTAGGTAAATTTTGAAATTTTTATTTCCAAAATTATATTAATTTACATATATATAATTTTTTAAAAAATATTTGAAACTAATTATATTTTTCACCCATGAAATGCAATAAAATATCATTTTTTGAAACATGTTTTTGAAGCATAAATTTACTTCACTAAAAATAGAGTTCATATAAATAAATTAGTAAATTATAAAAACTTTTTATAATGTGTTTTTTATTATTCATTAAACTGATTTAATATAAATTTTATAGTTATCATATTGAAATATTAATATTTTTAAATTATATTGATATTCTATTAAAGATCATTGTAGTGTGTTAGGAAAACTGGCAAGCATATTATTCATTTTTACGATATTTTTTGGGGATGTCAAAATTATATAATTCATTTTTTAAAAATATATTAGGAATGTATTTTCTTAGATATATAGCTAATATGAATTTCTATTATTACCTTATACCTTGATCAAATAACCCTCACGCTTACCTTCGATGATGAAACCCCTGCGACAAAATGTGACATACAAAATTGAGACATACAAAAGGCTTAAAATTAAAATATTTTATTAAAGTATATCAACAGTGGTTATATTGGTATTCATCAATTTTCCCCTATATAATTCTATTTTCTAATGACCTTTTATAATTAAAGCTTTATTATTTCTAGATAGAACCGATCCATCACCTCTATCCTTAAAATGTTTTCTATAAATTCATATTACATATAATATGAGAAAAAAGACCACTATTTAACGTATATATAGTTTTATTATTTATTTCTATCATGTAAATTTCAGAAATATTTTCCTTATCAATATTATTAATTCTCTTTTAGGATATTCCAAGATTAGTTGAGACCATTATCGGTCTCTTATCACTATTTTTAGCACAATCTCTCATGTCAAATTCATTATAATGAAGAGACTAAAATATTTTTATTATGGGGAAAAATTACACTTCTTTTCATCCAACTGACTTTATCTTTCAAAATAAAAACTTCTTCTTCTATTACATCATTTTTTTATTAATTTCTAATGTTTAAACAATTACAATAGTTACTACAGAAAAAATTAGAATCATGATATGTGGAGAATATTTCAACTCTTATTTGATGGATGAAAATAAATTCCAAAATTGTAAAACATTTTGCTTCAAAAAAATATTATAGTGTGGCCTATGAAGCCACATAAATTAAACTCCATTAGTGAAAAAATATTTTTAATTTTTTCTGTTTACATATCTCCATATTTTATAAACATATATGATTGTTGATATGTTCTTGATGGTTGATACCATTTTCATTTTGAATGTTCTATATTTTTATTTTTATTTTTTAATTTTATTTTTTAATATAACTATCTAAAAAAATTCTAGGATTTTATATTCAATTGCATCTATGAGCACTCAATTTTTCAAAAACAGTTTGTGTGTCTAGTTCTACTCTTTATTCAAATGCATCATCCAAGAACATCCCAAACTAAAACTTATTTATTGAGACATTTATTTTTATTCCAAGTAGAAATCTCTATATCAAGGAAATGAATTTCTTATCATGATCTTCCGTCTTATTAACATTATGTTTTATACATAAGTTAAGATCGTCAACGATTTTATATTGTTCATTAAAGATCAACCTGAAATTCATGTATTTTTCATATCTCACATGAATCTTCTTACAATGTCCTACTATTTTAATATTATCATCCACATCTACTACCTGTTTATCATTATTACTTAAGTATTCCATAAAAACATCCAATTGTCCTATTATTCTTACTTTATATGTCAAGAACTTTATCAGATTCATCCAACCCCACATATTGGTCTACATCCCCATTTGGTTCATTATTATCATTTATTTTACATTTAAAAATCCCCAATAAATCTATCATTACATCTTATTAACTAGGGGAAATACCAGTTCTAATACCTTCTACTAAATCCACATAAGAATCATATTTTTCTTCGTTGAAAAACACAATTTTCTAAAACTAATTTCTATTTTAATCTCAATAAATTAACTTTATTATATATGAAATATTATTATTTTGTTTGTGAAAATAAAAACTCACTACCCACTTTATAATATAACATTTTAAACATAGTTGTGATTTGTAAAATCTTTTCTAAATGAAAATATTCAAATGGTAATTTTCCCATAAATGTTCCCTTACCTCTTATAAACATAACTATAATATCTTATAGGAACTCATCACTTACAGATTCTTAATTTTCAATATTTTAGTTTCTCTACATATAAATAGCCTTTAATTCTATCTATTTAGATAAATATTAAATAGATCACCCTTCTCTAACTTGTATCTCACATCCATCCAAATTAATATTCATGTCATTAATAAATAACTCACCATTATTTATCTCCTCTAGTACTTATACTTTTAAATTATACGTAGGAGGTAAAATTCTAATAATATTCTTTCTAATATCAATATTCCCGATCATGTGATCATGTTCACATATTGAAAAAAAACTATAATACTGTTGAACAGACTATATAATGTATCACTAGAAATAATTTATAAATAAGAAAATCTCTCTTGTAATACTTTTCACAAATTCGACTTCACTTTTCTATCTCATTCATTAGTGTCAAGAAGTTAATCCAAAAAAAATCAATGGAAACCCCATTATGTGGACACTTATATCTGATTATAAAGTGCACTCGATAAATATTTTAGATCCTTAAGATATTTATTTGGTAACACATTGTTACCTTCAGTCATTGGTTTACAAATGTGATTACCTACTTGTATCCCTTATTCTAAAATAGAATATAAACTATTTTTATGATATCATATATAAGATCTCATTAAATTATTCCATTACTAATAATTGTATTAGTTAAATAAATTACCTCATTTTTAATTTAAAATATTCCTCATTACAACACCATCATTTAATTGGGATCTATAGAGAACTAGGATTTGATACCACTTGTTGTACCTTGGTCCAACTGTACACCTTGTACATGTCGAGGGATTGGTGTGAAAAAAATTTCTTCTTCTATTTCTATTAAATTGGATATTTAATTTATGCCGGTAATGTAAACATGAATTTTAATTTTTCTCAGACCAATATATAAAAATATAAATTGAATGAACACAGTTTTTGTCATTGTTCGCCTATGAAAGATTACTCCATCGATCATGTATAAACTATTTTTGGATATTCTAATTAACCAATAAATTGTTTGATTAGGATTACATCTTTAAGAATCTAGTACTTCTATAACAAGGTCAACTACCTCTTCCCCTCTTCCATTCACTCCATTCATGAGGTATAAAAATATAGTCACTACATCAGTTCATCATAGATGACTTCTGTTAAGAATACGACACTAATTAAAAATTAATTTTTTATTAACATAGACTCCTTTTTAAGGGATGAGGGGGAACCCAACATGACATCAGAGACTTAAAACAACAATTATTCCCCATAGTCCAAAGATCCAAATCCCAAAACAACCCAATTCATGTCAGAAAATAAAATAGCCTCACTAATATCAATAAAATGAAGATTTTCCTCAACCTTCTCATCGTTTCTTGGATAGTTGTCCCATGTAAGAATTCTTGACCTGGAACTAATGGTAATCACCATACTTTACAAATATCCAATTTTAGATAGTAATGATCTGGTGAAGGCTCCCTACTTTGAACCTCGTCTGGGGTAGTCCCTTGAAAGTGAAAATGATTCATTGTCCCGTCAACAGAAGAGCTAAAAAACAGAAAAATCATCACAAAAACCATCCATGAATTCAAAATTTAATCTCCAACACAATGGAAATTCTTCACTGCAACCCAAATTTTTCTGCACCATGAAAACTTCACGATTTAAATTTCTTAGTTCACCAAAAATCAACTCGATAGAATAACCAGTACACCATGAAGAATTCATAAAAATCCTCCACCATAGACATCAAATCGGTTGTCAGAATCAAAGCTGGAAGAAGACCCCACCGCTATCCACATGAATTCCCCAACCACCTACGGAATCATCCCGAAGAGGAGGGTCTGGCAAGGATCGTGAAGCTGAACCATCATCACCCAAAACTAGATGACCAAACATATCACTGAGGGAGCATCACCAATGAGTAGATTCGATCCATTTTGACCCAAAACACCACCCAGGACATTGAAATAGTTAGGTATGAACTGCGGAATAGCCTCCCTAGAGTCTAAATCACACAAACCATGGGAATCAAATGAAACTAGAAAAGAGAAGTCAGGAAACTCTAATGATGGCGACACCACAAAAACCCCTTCCAAAATTCAAAAATAAAATAATTATAACAAAACTATTACCTATCTATGAAGACCTCTGAATTCTAGAAAAACAAGAGAAAAGAAAACCAGTGTAGAAGGAAGGGGGAGGTGGTGGCAGATCATCTGCTCAATGGTAAATTCATATTTCCTCTATAATTTTTATATTTCATAGAACATATCTCCAAAACTTTTTCACATTCTTCAAAAAACATCTTGTGATTTACACTTGATAATACATAATTAAAATGTTCCAAAAAATCATTAATTTTACAATACATATAACCAAAATTACACAGGGTTGTAACCCTTCAAAATAGGATATTCCAAACATAGGTGGGAACATTATTTCACCTATTACATCAGGTTCTGAGTAAAAAAATTACACCACACATCTTTTCTTTACCCCTAAATTATTATTATATACTCCTGATATCAAGAGGTGCACTAAAGGTTTCCTGATAGTGAGATCCAAGCATTTTTATTGTATTTGGGTTAGAGTCATTATGCAACATAACTAGGCTTACAAACCTAACTAACATGAATATACATCCTACAAATACACTGATTCAAAACGCATAAACATGTCTCAAAAAAATATTTATTTGATTTAACATCTACACATAACCATTGTATCCCATAATCCTTAATCAACCCAATATTTGGTTTATAATCCACTATATATTGAGTTTTTATAGTGTGTTTTAGTCCAAGCATACAATGTCGGTACTAATATATCCTTGGGGATTATAATTACCTTAGTTACTATTCATATTTTATCATCCAAAAACATATTCATACTAATTTTCATCATGGTATGACATATATAAAACCAACCACTAGTGTTAACATCTAGTTAATGTAAATCGATAAAAATTATTTTGGAAAACCCATTTTATTTAACATTTTAATTAATGAAAAATTTATGTATCACTTTTTATTATCAAGGATAATCATGTTCATGTTATAAAAATATAAATTAAATGTATGAGGTATATAAAAACAATATCTAGATACTTTGATTTTTAAGTAAAAAATATATATAAATATCATACTTTCATCCATAAAACACAACCATAAAATATTGACCAATAAAATCATGTCCCTTTACTATATATTCCAATTCATCCAAAATTATTGTACCGAGAAACCATGTATATACCTTATATGTAGATTTATGGAAAATTATATCAATATACAAGTCTAAAATTAAAAATGAAAAAAAGGGAATCGATTCCATTTAGAGCATCACCAAATTGATCTAGTAAAATTGTGCTCAAACTAGGGAATTGCGTAAATTTTGGAATGACTTCATATATTTTATAAAAAATCGACTAACATATAAGGTATAATATATCTAAATGGGAATACTATTCCATTAATATCATAAAAAAATAAAGACGCATTATTCACTTATTCTCACCTCCTTATTTTAATGCTCACAAATCATGTTTATAAAGTATCCAATGAGGTTACTTTTTTATGTAGAATTTTATTTTATAAGGAAATTTGATGAAAATTTGGCTATGTATTGAAATGAGTCTCCATGAGACATGACTCTCCACTAAACCTAAGTCACCACCATACATGAATCACCACTGGAATGGATTACTACCAGGAATGAGTCACCGCCATACTGACTCGCTACTAGAAATGAGTCAAGGCCATAATTCAGTCACTTCGTGACATGAGTAATCATTAGAAATGATTTAATGCTAGACATGAGCCACAACCAGACATGAATCATCACCATAATGACATACCTCCCTGAATGAGTCACCATGATTCATGAGTCACTACCAAACATGAATCACTATTAGACTTCAATCACCACCAGATATAAGAGACTACTAGACTGACCCAGAGCTATCCCTGACTCAACTGCATGATTTCTTTCATTTTTGTTCAACCTGATAATAAATTAAATGCTTCAAAGACTATTTTATTGATGTTAATTCAAATGTTTTATTTAAAGAAAATTCATTAATCTATTTTATGAATGTATTGAGGATTTAGAGATTAGTTTAATGATCTAAAAGATGTTGATTATTATTATTCAATGGGTTATCCTTCTTGAAGTGCTGTATATTTCAAAGGATCTCCTTCAAATAATGTGTCAAATGTGTTTCAAATTTATTAATACAAGAAAAGTGGAATCTTACAATCTGATATATTCGATAGTGAAATTGTGGATCACACTGAATATCTATATCCTTTCTAACATACATGAAAGAGAATGTTATAAGTCTCTATTTTCCTACAACATTCCACAAAACCTTTCAAGATTCTCACCAAGTAAAACTCCTGGATTCATGGGAATATTGAGAATTAAAAATAGGGAAGCACTTTCTTTATTTATATCTATATATCCCCTCTATTTTTTAGGTTATACCTTTCAATTAGTGTGTTTTTTCCCTATATTTTTTATACACACTAACTACTGAACCAAAACTGGAGAATACATGATATTATCTTTAATATATTTTTATCTTCAAACCCAAGAATATTGTGGAGGAGGTTACAATGTGTACCGAGTTGTTTTTACTCCCACATAAAACTATGGAGATGGATTTGAGTCTAGACAACTTCTAAGATATTTTTTATACCAGATCTAGATTATGGGTGATATTATTATTATATAATTTTCTTGGTATTTGGTGATTTCCAATTTGATGAGACTAGTTTTGGCTTGAGACTGAACAATATTTTTATTCCTATATGTGTTTTAGTTGTGATTCATTCATTTTATATTTTAAAATTATTTTTTAAATAGTGAAAAAAAAATCTAAATTTGATTGTTTGTATTAGATAGATTTTATAAAAGTATTTTTTTAGTAAACTGCTTTCAGATGTTAATGTAATTTCCAATATTGTTTTAACTAAGTTTGTGATCAATCATTGGGAAATATTTTAAAAGATCAAACTTATATCCAACTACTTTTTTAATTAAATGAGATTTTTTTTAATTTTTGAAGTTCTATTGATATTTTTTAATAGATATTTTTATTGGGAACTCCATTCACTACCATCTTTAGTTACTCACTCTGACCAATATTTGGTATAAATGGTTTTTAATTATCTTTCAACTGTGATTTTGGTTTTCTTCTAATGAACTAAAATTTTCATTATATCTAAATTTATTTAGTTATGGATAATTTATATGAGGGTTATTATATTAAAATATATTTTTAATTTAATGGAACTAATTACGATGAATGAAAAATTAAAAAGATAATGTCTCTTGACAAACTAGGTTTTTATATCTAGACAAAAAATTGAATATCAATATTAATTACCTCAAAAAGATAGAGTTTCTCAGAGTGCTGCTACTAAGGAATCTATAATAAATGTAAAGCCATGAGTTATCTAAATTTTTCTTTGGATCATGAAGTGTTTAATAAAATATCTATATGTAAAACTGCTTTAGAAATTTGGGACACTTTAGCTCTTTGTCATGAGGGAATATCTAATGTTAAGGATATTAACATTAATATATATACAAAAAAATATTACACATTTAAAATGAAACATAATGAGCATATTTATGACATGTATCTCAAGTTCAATAAGATCATTAATACAATTAATTCACTGATGATACTCATTTCTGAAAAATAACAAGTTATTAGATAGTTGAGGTTTCTTCCAGATAGATGGTGTGGAAGCTCGATCTCAATTAGAATATAATATGGTGTATGTAAGTTTCATATCAATGAAATGATTTTAAAATTTATGATGTATGGGGGATAACTCAAATTCAACAAATTAGTGTAGGATGAACTAGAAAAAAATTAGCCATCAAATCCACTACCTCATAATAGAAGGAAATTAATGCTCAAAGTTTGGGTGATGAAGAATCACCTACTGAAAGTGTTGAAGAGATAAACCATATGGCCAGATGATTTAAGAAGATCTATAAAAGAAAAATATTCTTTATAAAATAAATATATAATGTAAAATATAATATTAGATGAAACTCGATAAAGGAATAAAATATACATGATTTTTTGAATGAGATTATTTGTTATGAGTATAAGAGAAAATTAAATTTCAAAGTTTATTATATAAATACGAAATAAAAAATAAATATGATGATAATGGTAATAGGTAAACAAATAAATGAATAAAATTTTAATATCATCTGAACACATATAATGTTATTTAAAAAATTCTCAAGAGGATAAGAATGACAGAGCTAACATGTGATTCATGAAAAACAATTTTGAGGTATCTAATCTGTCTCCTGCTTCTCCTACAATTTTTTTTAATTATTCTAGTGATTAAAATAATAAAGAAATAAATGATAAAATAATTTTAAATGAATATATTTTTGAATATTATAACATTATAGAATAAATATTAAATTAACTTAAGGATAAATAATAAATTATAATGAAATAGTGTGCTTTAACAACTAACTTTAAATTTGACCATAGTATTGAATATGATAAAAAATGATAAACTATTGAAAGAAAATATTGAATTAAAATTATCTAATGATATATTATTGAAATATCTAGAAATATTTTCCAATGGATGAAATAATCTTACTCAAATATTTTTAAAGTGGACATCATCTAAATTCATTACTGGTTCAAGGTCTCAAGTTTGACATAGAAGAATTGTTATGAATAGTTTAATTCCAAGAGGATGTTCTGATACTAGTTTTCACTCTTCTAGAACAAAAAATTATTTATTTCCAAATGTTTGAAAAATACATACACAAAACCTATAATGAAAATATGGGTTCATAATTTCTTAATTACTATCATTTCTAGGCCTAAGAATATTTGGGTACCAAAATAATTTTTGTGTAAAATTGTTCTTGTAGAGAACCTGTTTAAAAAAGAACTAGTAGGAACCTAAGGTACATGGAGTATTGTTGTTCTAGAAACATGACTATATATTATTAATTCTTAAATAATTTGAGAAACTTTGATGGTGGATATGTCACTTTGGTGACAATTACAGTGGGAACATTGTTTTCCTTGACCACTTAGGTAACCCTAATTATTTATTTAGTTCAAAAAAATTTTTAAATGTTTTGAAGTACAATATACTTATCATATCATAATTATGTGATGATTATTTTCATTTTAATTTTAAAAATTATTCATTTAATTTTTTTATTCTAAAAATTCATTCATGTTCACTACATTGAAAAATGATAATTTTTATGATGTAGATTTTTATTCTTTATTTCCTCAAAATATTTCCTATATAAGTTCCTTCCACAAGTAATATTTTCTTTGTTATTAGTGACTAAGTCATTATAATATTCCCTCAGTTATAAATCTCACTATGAAAGGGTTTTTCAAATATCTACCTGAACTACAATTCCCAAATAATATTGTCTATAACCCATGTAAAAATTGGAAAACTGCATAATATATCATTCATATCAATGAAATAAGTTTCAACTTTTCATCCCCTTGATTTGGTTCACATGGTCCTATTTGAACCATCTTGAGATTCTAGTCAAAATGGGAAGCACTATGTATATTTTCTTATAGATGAATTTTTGAAGTATAATTGTGTATTCTTCCTAGATCACAAAAGTGAAGCCTGATATTATTTTACCATGTCAGCAAATTCTATGTAAAATCATAGTGTACATGGGATTAATAAATTAAGAAGTGATCATAAACTTGAGTTTCAAAAATCAAAATTTTTATTTTTTTCACAAAAAATGGCTATAATCCTAACTTTTCATTTCCTAGGACCCCACAACAGATCGATTTTTTTAAGGAATAAATATATAATAACATGAAATTACTCAGACTATGCTTAATGAGTATGCCCTTCCTATTAATTTTTGCTCAGCAGTAGTGAATAAAACATGCAATACAATCAATATATTTTTAGTGAGACCTATCCTAAAAAACCCCATATGAATAATGGAATTGTAAAAATACAAAGGACAATTAATTTATAGTTTTTGGTTGTAAAGTCATTATTCTTAATACTATGTATATTCTTGAAAAAAATTATTCCAACCTTGATAAAGGAGTTATTCTTAGTTATAAAACATCTAGTAAATCATATAAGGTTTTTAACAAATGATCATAGGATATGGAAGAATATGTTCATATCATTATTTATAAAACAGATCCATATGAGCCTATAACCCCTTTATAAAACCTTGAAGATGATTTTTCAATTATGAGCATCAATGCCAAAACATCTAACAATTGTGTGACACAAGTCGAAAAATCGTCCAATTATGTATAACATTTTGGACTCAAACTTGAATTATTTGAATACCATGAGATATAAATCCCTTATATTTCACAGATATATTGTGACTCATAGATACCACCCTCTATATTTTGTAGTTGGAGACCCAGATAAAGGTACACAAACTATATCTTCTCCTAAAAATTAGGTTGAATATCATGCATTGATGTCTCGTATTTAACATAAGAATATAAATGATGTATTTAATGTTAAATTATAGTTGATGGTATATAAATAGAAACTTAATCATTTTCAAGTGATTAATTTTTTTGGAACATTTAATTACGCCTAAATACACTCAGACTATTGGGAATATGTGGGTTTTTCAAAATAAGGTTGATGAATCTGCCATTAGAGTATGAAATATATCAAGGATTATTGCAAATGTATATATTTAATAAGAAGGTATAGACTATGAGGAAATAATTTCATATAGATTGGTATGATAGGCTCATCTCTTGTATAGATTCTATAGGATTTTTAAAGTTTATAGATATTCCTACTCATTTTAATATATAATATCGAAGGATTTTTTAGTTGTTAAAATTTATTTTGATGGCATAATTTTTGGATCTTTTATAAGTTCGTTGAGTATTAATTTTTCAAGAATAAAGAAAAATTAATTTGAAAATAGTTTAATGTGTCAACTAAAATTCATTAATTGTTTTCAAATTTTTTCAAAATAATTATGGAGTTATATTAAATAAAAGCATGTACACTAAAGAAATTATGAAACGATCTGGTTTGGATAACAGTAAAATTATTGACCCTCCCATGAGTACAATTTGAATGATGAATCTTTATGATGTGGACAAACCAGTGGATAAAACTATTTATAGAGTTATTGTTTTAATATTTCCTTACACAACTACTAGAAAACATTATATTATTTTTAGTGTCAGTATATGTTTTATTTTTAAATAAATACCTAAAGAGTCTCATTTACATGATATTAAATGGACTTTAAAATACATAAAATATATAATTGATATAGGATGTTCCTCTCTATAGAAAAAACATTTAAAATATTTTGTTATTAAAATTTTGATTTTGGTGGATTCAAGTTATATTGAGAAAAATAACCTCTGAAACATGTCATCATTTGGGAGGGTCACTAGTATCTTGATGTTGAAAAAAGAAAATCTTTGTGGAACTACATATAGTTGATGTTGAATACATAGATACATGGAGTTGTTGTGCCCAAATTTTGGTGATGAAACATGCATTCCAAGACAGTGGATATCAATTGAAACATGTTCATATATGTTGGGAAAACATGGGTGCAAAAAATAGTTTTATGAATCCTTGGTCTCATTCTATGAAAACACATATTGATATAATACATCACTTCTTGAGTGATCATTTTAAAAAGAGTGATATAATTCTTGAATTAATATGACCTAAAAATAATATAACTAATGTTTTTACAAACCCATAGAATTAAAATTGATTGAGCTATATCAACCATTAATTAGGACTAATAAATTTCTATTTGTCTAAAAATTAGATAAGCCACCATTGGACAATCCACCAATGTACAAGATACAATTTAATAATCACCATTAGATATTCACCATTAGTAAGTCAGCATTAGTGAGTCATTTTTGGAGAGTCACAATAGAAATTTCACTTTTTTTAGTCACTTTTGGAAAGTTACTATTGGAATGTCACAATTGGATATGCCAACGGTCTGTGATTTGTAACCCATCAAGGTTTTAGGTTTTTCTGTTGTTACTAATCAGTAATATTGACATTTATTACTATTTTTAAATTATATTTTATTATATTTTATGATTTCGAATCAATAAATGATAATTTATTCTTAAGGTTTTAATTTGAGTCCCGATGACTCGCTTCTACTTCCTTCCAGCAATTTTACCTTCCCTTTCTCTCTCGACCTTCAACCTTGTTTTTCCCTTACTTCATTCTTCATTTCACTTCAATAGTGAGATTCAAACACCCTCATGAGTCGTATCCAAAGGAATTGAGTCATGTGATGAAATATAATAGAGAAACAAATTATCTTTTATAGGTATGAGGAACCTAAAGCATTCAAATTGTGTGGTTGTTGCCGAAAAGTATGTGGATGGTGAATGGTTTTTATCCTATAAGTTGTTGGTACTCAAGGTGATCTAGGAGAATTTATGGGTAGACTGGTCTCCAAAAATTACATTCCATTCTATACTAGGTTTATCCATCAATTTTATCTGTACACTGAGTTTAGTTTTGGA
This sequence comes from Viscum album, assembly GCA_963277665.1. Classification (NCBI taxonomy): domain Eukaryota; kingdom Viridiplantae; phylum Streptophyta; class Magnoliopsida; order Santalales; family Viscaceae; genus Viscum; species Viscum album. Next base: position 305,666,197 of record OY728146.1, read on the forward strand.
AAAAAGAAAGATTTGATTTGGTGCATGATAGATAGAAAAGAGATTACCTTTGCAAAAAAATAGTTGGTGAAGTGTTTAAGTCTTCACCATATAGGATTTTTTTATGATCATCGAGGTAAAATACCTATTGAGAGTGAATAATCTGTTTATTAGGATGCACTACATGATCTGACTGGTGATGGTACATTAATAAGGCCAACTTCTATTGTGTTTTTTGGAGAATGAAAACTTATTTTATTATTATTCATCATTTGTTATCTCCTACAAAATTGGACTTCAATACTATGATATATCTAAATGTTCACCTTTCATTATTTATAAAACAAGATGGTAAAATTAACCATAGTAGAAACCTCAAGGTACATGTGATAGACATGTTTAATTCATCATCCGTGTCTAATTATATCATTTACATTAATTAATTTCAATAATGTAGGAAACCATGTTTTCAATTTATGAGGAATAGGAACCTGAATTAAATTTTGGTGGATTATTCTTAACAAGGGATATGTGTAAAATGATGAGAGTAAGTTGGAACCCATAGATTATGAAGTGGGTTTTAGATAATGTTAAAATCATTGAATATTTTAATAATATAGATCATCGTAATAGACCAAAGAACCTATTTCATCCTATATTATATCCATATGATTTTGTAAGCTACTCTGATTAATACTTAGAAGGTCATTTGGGTGTTGATGAAGAGAAATTTTCAACCACTGAGGAAGAGGGATGTGGTCCAGGTATCCCTAAGATCTCTATTATTTCTTTTGGACCAACTAGTCCACATGCATCTCTCCCTACTAAAGGGAGTCTCTTAAGTGAGATACTATATTAGGATGAGGAGACTAAGGATTTTGGAGATGAGAAGATCATGATTAATTCTAAATATTATAAGAAAGTAGTAGAGGTCTATAATAGTTATGACGATGCTAATAATTGAAATTATTTTAATGGAATGAATTGTAATAATGACTATGATGATGAGGATATTGTTGGAGGAGGACCTAATATTGATGACGGTGATAGATTCAAGAGAACTCAATCACACCATCCTTCTCCATCCTATTCAGTTAGATCTTTGGAGAGACCTAGTTAAGCCATATCTGATTATTTCTAGATATATATCCTAGAGAAAATTTTTGGTGATGCTGTATATAGTAGAGCAGTGACCAGAGTATCTTCTAAGTGGGAGAAATACTCTAGTTATATTATAATTGAACTGGATGATGTCACTTCTTATAGTGTTTTGTTACTTTCTCCTGGTTAGTTGGAGAAATTACTATGATATTTTCATCTTGGTTTGGACTATTTAGCATCCAATGATGTTATGAATGATGATTGTGATGATAGAGATGCTCAAGGTGATTTTTTGGGAGATAATGAGGTAGTATCTAAGGGGGAGCCTTACCTGGGTTCCAGTATTAATGGGCTATCTTTTTCTGATTCAGATGATGATGGTGGCGATGATGACCACAAAAGTCCAAAAAATATGGGAGGACTTGTTGTCTTAGTCAGATTTGGGACAAATCCTAAGGGATCACTAATTTAACATATTGACTATACGGTTGATCTTTAGTACTTCCCTTTAGTTTCACATGCGTCTAGATCAGTTCCTATAGAGGCTACTTTTCCTAGTGTTGAGATCATCCTACACATGTTCCTTCATATGCTATTTCAAGGGTAGATTTAGAGTGTTTCAGAGGGAGGATCCTTACTAACTTCAATATGATTTTGAGGTATGAGGCATCATCATCGTCTCATTTTACTAAAGATGATTATAGGCACCAATTTATGTTGGTTGTCTATCATGCCCATAAAAAGATGGATTTTCACATTTTAGAAGTATAGATAGGGAACTTAATGTTGTATGGTGAAATGGAGGCCATGAATCTAGTTATGGAGGAAATGAGAGTATCATTTTCTTCCATCCAATCTGTTGTGATGGAGAGGTTAGATATATTACATATATTTGCTTCAACATCCTCTTATCCACCACCCCCAACCTTGGTTTATATTGATTTAATCATATTTATAGTTGAATAGAAACATCTTTCTGTTTCGGAGGATATTAATACTTCCCATCATGTGAACCTAAGTAAGATTCATCAATATGTTGAGAAAACAAAAAACACAGGTAAGAGAGTGTTTAAATGATGCCTGAAGTGATAGGGAAACCACAACTAAGTCCACTAAATATTATCTTTCCAGGGTGTATAAGAAATAATAATTAAATTTTCATTTCATATTTTTGGATGAATATATATTGATTCCACCTATCACATGGGAATTCATGGAATATGTAGACCATTTGAATGTTTTGGCACGTCTAGTCATGCAATTTATGGAAGATAGGAAAGATTTATTTAGTGATGTGGTGAGAGGAGAAAACATTTTTATGGATCCTCATAACCCTATGAAAAATTTCCTATATGTAACAAGAACATAAATGGTTTTTCTTGAGGAGATTTCAATTACTACCTTCATAGATACTCTTTGCTCATACGCTTTACCTATAGAGTACAAGTAATTTATCATGTCTCCAATGGAAGCCATTAAGAATCTTAGGATAGTAACCATTAGAGAGATTCCTAATCCTCCATTCATACCATTAGATACTACTACAACACCCTCAACCTCTAAATCCATGCCTCTGTCCTCTCATAAGGGAAATGTTCTTAAAGATCCTGCTTCATGAGATGAGAGTGATTTGGATTAGCCAGAGTCTTTTATATATTTATATATATTTTTTATTTTCTCTATATTAATATTTGGGATGTAATATCATAAAATTTGTTCTCAAGGATACATATCTCTTATTATTCACATTTTTATGTTTACTATTTACTATCTTATCTTTTTTATAATCCAAAAAGTGGAGAATAGTTATGTAATTTTCCTTGTTAACTTATTATTTTATATTTCTCTTCATATATTTTTTAAAAGTTACCTTTGATATTGAATTATCCTTTAATATCCCACATTTACAACCTATATTATTTGGAATCATCCTTTTATACCATAATTATTTTATATGATTTAATTTACCTTAGAAAACATTAATTACATTTATTATTGATACCACCATTCAATATATATTATATTTATCAATTGAAATGTTAAACATACTATTATCCATTAAAATTTTCTCTATATACCTATGTTTATTTTATAAATGGATTATAAAAATTCAATTATTTTTTATCACATAAAATAGGAATATTTTTGGAACCTCCTGATTTTAATTATAAAAAATCATGTTTATTATGTTTCTAATGGGATTAATATTTTATGATATCCTTATATTTAATAAGGAAATTTGAAGAAAATTTAGCTTTGTATTAGAATGGGTCATCACTAGAGATAATTCACTTTCATAAAAGAGTATGTGTCATAAATGACTCACAACCATAATGATTTATCATAAGGAATGAATCACCACCATATTGACTCACCACCAGACATGAGTCACCACCAAAAAAGAGTTACTTCTAGAAACAAGTCACTACCATACATGACTCACTGCTATATATGATTCACCACAAGATATGACTCACCAGTAGAATGAATTACCACTAGGAATTATTAACCACTATTCTGAATCACTGGTATATATGATTCACCTCCATAATTGAGTCACCTCCAGATATGAGTAACCACTATACTGACTCAACACCGACCTTTAAGCACATCTAGGAATTCCACAATTTTTTATCATACTTATTTGAAATTAAATTCTTCAACATTTATTTAATTGAAGTGAATTTAAAGTTTAAATTAATTATTATTCATTAAAAAATTACACAAACACACTGAAGAAGGTATTATACCTCATTATGAAGATTCAGATGATATTTTTAATTGTTCCTCAATGATGACTCCTTTCTATTTTTCTTTTATTCCATAAAATCTCCATCGTGTGCTGTATCACATGTGTTGTGAATTGTTATATGATGGAAGAGTGAAAAATTAAACATAGATAATTTTTATAGAGAATATATGGATGAAACTGAATATCTAGATGCTTTCTAATAAAAAGAAAATACTACTTCACAATTCTCTATTTTCCCAAAACATTTACTGAAATAGTTTATTCTACCCACGAAGAAAAACTCGAGGACTCATGATAATTTTGATCATTATAAATCAAGAAGAAATTCATTTCATTATATCAATTTATTTTCACTATATTTTATTGTACCTTTAAATAAGTGGGTTTTTTTCCTTATATTTTTTAAACATAATGGCTTCTACAATAGAATTAAAGAATACATTATATTCTTTTCTATCTCTTTTAATCTTCTTAGCACCGATTATTTTGGGAGATGTCCATTTTTGGCCTGATTTTCTTATTCCCACATATACCTATGGAAGAGGCTTTGATCCTGGAAATCATATAATTTTTTTCTTGTATTCTAGATCTAGGTTGTGCATCATATTATTGTGATATAATCTACTGAGCAGCAGGTGATTTATAAGTATGGAGAATTAGGTCACATCTTCACAGTGAACGCCATATTCATTTCATTGTTTTTTTGTTTTGTTTTCTTCAGTTCAATGATTCAAGTGATTTTTTTAAAACTATAGAAATCCTATACTATTATATTTAGTATTAAATGGTGTTTATATAATCATTTGATTGAGTAAATTAATTTTAAAAATTATAGAAACTTCTATTGTTCCATTAACTGAGCAGTAATCAATCTTTACGATATATTTTATATGATTAAACCTATATCAAAATACTCTTTTGATTAACAGGGTGTTTTTTTTAAATTGTTGTATTTTATTGGAACATTTTTTAAAATATTTTTTATTTTTGTTTTAAATTCACCCCCTTAATGATTTATTCAGTTTGACTAATTACATTAATCTTATATGAATTTTTTTTAAATAGTGAGACTATCATACTTATAATTTAATAAAAGAAAATTAAAATTAAAATATTAGAAGTGACTATAAATAGGAGATCACCATCCCCATTTACTATACATGTAATCACTATATACTCAATTTTCTTAGATATTCCCCCTTTTAGGAACCCTTTCTATAAATTGCTTCTTAAAAATAATAATTCTAGGAACACTAAGGTTCATGTGTAGTGTGTATGTATAATGTATAGAAATAAATCACTAATATGACTCTAAAATATACCAAAATTCATATATTTATGCGAGTTAAAAATATAATAAAATAATCCATAAAATTAAACATGGAATAAATCTATTTGATTTTTTACATTATAACTAGATCACCACAATGCTCGACCCAACATGCTTTAGTGAATGATGGTGAAAACATAGTCACATAAATAGTTCATTACATATTAATTTTTATGCTTTCAATTTTGTTCACTAGAAAATATATAGAATCTAAATTATATTATTGGTGTAACATTACTTTTTCCCTATAAAAGTATATTTTAATTATGGAATAAGAATAATATAAATTTTTTTGCAGTTAATGTACATATATATTTTTAGAGAATTGATAATTAACCATTTTACTTAGGAAGAGAATTCTAATTCTATAGTGGGATTAATATAACCAACTACCTAGGGAAAATGACTCTAATTATGGTATAGGTTAATATATCAAACTCAATCTATAAGATCATCCAAATCCTGGAAGGAAAATAAGTTATATAGTTAAATCATGATGAATAATTCCATGGGAACCTCATTACTTTTTCCAGCACTAAGATTTTATGAAAAAACCCTCAAAAATCATAAATAAATTTCACATCACATAATAAATAAGATAATATAACAATCATGGGGAATTATATTGACTAAATTATTTTCCCTTAGTTATGTCAAGTAACATCCCTTATGAAAAATATCATTACACATCCACATTAAACCTCAAATAAAAACCATCACATCCCATGTATATCATTTTTTGTCCACCATAATGATTGATTTTTTCCTTATAACCACTCATCATACAACATGATTATGCTAAAAACAAAAGCACATCATCTGTGATTTAAACTATCATTCCTACTAATTTAAATTAAAGTAAAATTATTTTGACAATTAGCTTTCCCATACCACTCTCTGTAGGTCACAATACATTGTCATTAAAGACAACAATCAATTTTATAATATGATACTGATCACCTTCTAATGTTTGTATGTCCATAGGTCCCAAATTTAAAATATTTTTTCATATCATTACCCATTGAAATAATTTATTATTATATTTTCAAACTAAACCACACCATTTAGAAAATGTATTTAACCTCAATTGTTCTAACCCAGACACTGACAATCTAATCCATAAACTAATTAATATTAATCCATAAAATAAATCCTTGGGTGAAATGGTATTGAAGGAGTTCATTTGTAATCTATACCTTATAATATAAACTGATCCATGAACCATCAATCAAAATTTTTCCCTAGTATACCCCTTCCTTTACATCAGAATACATCATTCATTTTCCCTTTTATTTTAACTCACTATTATGATGGTTCAAGAGGCGATCAGAAGATCCTTGGATGAGGTGGGTTCGGTAGGTCCTGTTGGTTGATTGTGGGGTGTTTGACCTTTTATACAATCATTAAAATCTGGTTGTTGACATTATTAAAGGAAAAAAAAATGTTTCTCTCATTTATAATTGGGTACTAACCTACATTCCAAAGGTAGGTGGTCAGCTAAGGTTTCAGACCCAACGGTGCTTAGGGACTCACATTGGTTGATATGATGAGAGGTCGAACTCATTACACCCATTGGAGGGGAATTTTTTCCTACTCTAGGAATCTCTTATAGACTTATTATATTTTTTTAATCACCCATTAATTCCAATAAGAGAATGGTTACCATAAAAATGGTTATAGATTAAAACTATTTATATAAAAAAGATAGGTAATCACATTGGGTAACCAAGGGAATGCGATATCATAAGTTAACCCGGCTTTATGTATATGAGGTTTTAAATACATTTCTCAATTTTATGGGTAACTAATTTACATGTTAAAGCTGTATAAATAGATGCTTTGGAATATGAATCTATTCTGGGAGGTAATTTATTATTTTGAGGAGGGGATTGAGCAATTATGAGTTATCATATATATCCTATGAATTGATGTAATCACAACATACATAGTTCATTAAAACTATGTATTTTAATATGTTGTGAAGATTAAATTTTGGATAGAACTAAGGAACTAGATATTTGAGATCGAATCTCAAGAAGTCTTCATGTGTTTCCTGGTTATGGAACGAATTGGATTTATTATAGTTTAGTTTATTTCTCTATCCACTGAGGGATAAAGAAGAATGATCATCCCATGGGAATAATTAGGTCCAGATAGTTGAATGTCATATATATGGATCTTACATGAAAAGGGTTTTTTACTTGATCTCAGATCTTAAGAAGTTGTACTATATATCTTGGTTATTGTAGGAATAAAATTTCTCATAGTTTATTTGGTCTCTCATTCCATTGAGGGATGATGCATAATGATCATCCCATGGGAATGACTAAGTCTCGATGGTTTAAATGTCAGATACATGGTTCTGACATAAAAATGTATTTCTATTTGATATCAATCCTTAGGAATCCATATTATGTATCTTGGTTATTAAAAGAATTAAATTTCTCATAGTTCACTTGATTGGGCCATACACGCTGACATTTACCATACCTCTATAGAGACCTATAACTCAAATGATATGATTATTGCAGATCCTTAAAAAATTTGATCTATGATTTTTGTGAAAAAAAAGTGATGGAAAAGGATTAGTCTCATTAATTATAGATATTTGATTTGTGAGTCAAGATAGTCCTTTGGTTACTTAAAACTAGGATCAGACCATGAGAATATTTCCTACATATCCTCGTTATTGGAGAAATTATAATCTTTATAGTTCAATAAATAAGGGCTTACACTCTGAGGTTTCTATGTGGACAGGGCTTACACACTAAAGGTTGTCAAATTTACTAAATAATGGGATGTCATAATGATATGGTCTTATTTACTTTTTGACATGTAATTATTTTTTCTTAACATGTCTTGGTTTTCTACCTAATATGTTAGAGAATGTTTTCCTGTCATGTCAATAGAAAATCATATGATCCATTTGACATGTCCAAGGGAATTCATATATCATGGATGGCATGTATAATGAGATTTTAATGATAAATTATATAATTTATAGAGTATATCATAAGACTCAGAAGATGGTTTTTCATTTAATCCATCGCATGAACTGACTGGAATGTCTATAGGGTGTCACATGACCCATTTCATTTTCCATGGTTTCATTGAGAGAGCTCGAAAACACATGTATAGGGTCTCATGAGAGTTAGTGTGACATATCTTGGAAATTTTCACACGTCTTTTATGACATGTCTAGAGGTTATCCCGAGACCTAGAAGGCATGTACATAGGGCATCACAAGAGATAGTCAAATTTCCTAAGAGCTTCTGTGATACTCTATTGATATGAACGAGTTCCATTATATGAGTCCAAAAACATGATTGAAGGAAATTTTGAGGATTGTATGGTGATCCTAGAGGGATTCATGTTACTATGGTGACATGCTTGATATATTTCCTATGTGTTTCTTCGATATGTCTTAAAAACATCACATGATTGCATTAGTGCACCCAAGGGGTATCGTGAGACCTGGGTGACATAGCCTGGTGTTGTCACATGACTTAGTTGGATAATGTAAATCTCATGGGGATCAAAAAATGTGTCCTTCTTTTAATTCTATCATTTATTATTAGTTCAATCCTTTATATTATGAATTCTTTCTATTTGTTAATTGTAATCTTGTTTTATGTCTTCCATGATATATAAGGTGTGTGGGATTCACTTTAGGTGTCCAAAAAGAGATCCTTGACATGATCTATATGTATATATATACATATGATTTTATGAAGGAATTATGCATGCTATATGATTTATTTAGTGGTTCCTCAAAATCTTACCTGATGTGACACTTATCGGTTTTGAGATCAGCCACTCTGAGAAATATTCTCAAGAGACAGTGTGAGGATCAATGGATTTTTTCTTCTACATAGATTCAAATATCCTCTTGGTCTTGATAGGTAGTGGTGAATTTTTCATTATGGGGTGGGGTATTTATAGGCCCCTTAATCACTATTGTTTGGAGGTTTTCATGGATCATCTCACAAAAATCAAGGTTGGAGTCGGCCAAGGGGTCTAGTGCCATGCGTCTTCTCGAGTCTCTATTGTGTATCCTTCCCAGGGTGTCACCTAATTTCTAGAGACCGTGAGTCTATCATATAATTGTATACTTCCTTGTATAATCTCAAATTAGTAGGGACTTTTTTGATATTGTGTTCCTTCCAAGGGAACTTTTTTTCGTATTGACATGTCCATGGGTGTCTGTGAGATCAATATGGATGTTAATAGTGCTTCTCATGATCAATGGGTGAATTATCTTGGAACTCCATGAGACACGGCTATTTTTTCATGGGGACTTCACTAGATTAGTTCGTCTTGTCCATAAGTCTTGAAAGACTATGTCGCAGACATCCTTATCACGTCACATGAGTTTTACGACTATAATTTTGTTTGTCCTCCACCATATTTTATTTTAATTTCTTATTTTACAATATCATAGAGTCATGAAAGACTTCATGGGTAATGTCAAGAGAAGTAACTCTATTTTTTGGTGGTGCGTCAGGTGACTAAATGTGGTCTCTTGGAGATACAAAAACATTTCATGGACAATTCCATCTTTTTTACCTTAGGGATCCGAAGGGAGAGCATGTGGCGGCTTGGAAATACATGTGGATTTCCATGTTATAAGGCTTAAAATTCAAAGGGATTTTTTTATATTAGGAGAGAATGTCACCAGAAACCAGTGGTTTCTTGAGGACCATCGAGGGTTCATTGAATGTCATTAATGACAATAATTTTCATCATCCACCACCTCCCCTTTTATTTCTGTTATTTTTTTCTAAAAAGGTTTAGGGGTATTTTATGTTTTCTTGGATGTTGTCAAGGATAATTACCCTTCCCATTGGTGATGAATCGCATGATCATAATGACTATAGGAGGCCTATACTTCTTTAACATTTTCCTTTTATTTTTAAATTATTTTTTGATGGTTTGTTAGGAACTCATCAATGAAAAACCATATGGCCTAGGGGAACTCATTCAGCTACCAATGTGTGTCCATTGGTTGTCTGATGTACCTTAAAAAGAGAAGGAGGGTTTCTTGAATGGGGTGCGGTAGTATTAGATATAGGTTATGCACTATGTGTGTATTCTTTTTATGACCTCATGATGGTCACGTGATTGTGAGCCCCTTGGAGGCTCTTGTGATCCATGGTTTTTGACTGGATTCATCTTCATTGTTTTGTAGGGAAAATAATACCCATATTCAGGTATTTCTTCTATTTTTAATTTTTAGAATTCTCATTTTGAATGTGTCAACAACCCCCCCCCCCAATTAATATCAATGTCCTCATGGAAAATGGATCAATTCTAAAGAATGTAAATGCCCGCCTGAGCCTTTAGTGGTGTCATGAACCGATGTGTTGGGATATGTTTGTTCTAATGGAAAATTCTTGATATTACACAAAATGAGCTATATATATGGGGGTGGAGAGACATTTATACTAATGGTTACCACTTCTCAATATCTTCTTAGATTCAACATGTTTCTTTATCGCATGACCATTGTATTATTCTTGATCATGAGACCAATGTGGCACGCCATCACCATGAGAACATTTTTCCAGAACACTTTTGTAAGACCTATGTTTCATAGGCACATGTTTGGTCCAACTATGAAACATAATTCAATATATTTTTGAACAATTTAAAGGAGGACTGCAATTTTCTAAAGAGTTTCATGGGATCCACTAGTTTGATCAAATGAACGATTGATCATCATGTGATACATGTGACCATGTCTAGGTCAATCGATCACATGTCTCAAAAGGGATCATGTGATGGTGTGATGCATTGTGGGGTTAAGCAACCCATGAATCCTTCATGGGTCAAGAGAATTATAGAATCATTATATAATTTTCTAATACCATGATAATTAATGTGATGTGAATGATATTACCATTACTTTTGTGTCATTCCTTTGATAATGTTTTTTTCATATGCCTAACATATTCCAGTTAATTATTTTCAGATTAATTCTTGACTATATCATTCATTTACTATGGCTAATCCAAGGGTAATTTTTTCTAGAAATCTCAATACTAATCCTCGATATCATGTGGATTCGGAAAACGGTGTTTTGAAAAAGATTATCCTATCTGTGCTCCGAGGAAAAACCTTATTTCACCGAATACATATATATGGGTTCAATTTTATACATGATTCCATAATTCCACTCTCATATTTCAATTTACCATCTCACTGCGTGTCATCTTTTATCAACTGTGTTCTTAAAAAATCATGTAGTATAGTAAGATGGTCATAGATCGACCCCACGGTTCATCTTATCTATTGTAAAACCATCCCCTTGATACATATGGTCATGAAATCATTTCGAAACCTGTTTATTAATTTTATTTTAGTATATTTACTCCATATTTGAATAATATGGGTGGTGTATAGTACCCAAAATGGGATCTTCGTCCAAAGATATATTTTTCTAATGAATTGACATGGTCATTCTGGGTCAAGAATTTTTTTGGGAGTTTACCGGTGATTTATAATGGTTTAATCTTTTTGAAGTCATTTGGATTTCTCAATTAATCATCTAACACTAGTCTGATCTTGTTCGCATGATGATCAACCATTGGTGTCTTGACACAAAAACATTGCACTGGTCCCATGGAGAAGTGGGCATAATCCTATTTGACATATATCAGTTGGGTGAGATTTCTCCCCTTGAAACAATGTATGGTGAGTTCAATGATATCCCACAGACTTTGGTATTAGTGAGTTACATTATTTTAATTATTAAGGAGAAGTTTTGAAAGGAGATAAATATGTGCTCGCTTATCTATTTCATAGACTAGATTGATATTTTACTCTAGAGCAGCGGAGTTAGACCAAATACTATTCTCCCTCTTCAGTGCCCTCCCCAGGACGTTCATGACAATGATTGATCATATTGGGCCATTTTATAGGATGGAGATTATTCCTCATGGGGATATTGTGTTAACTCATACATCTCTATGATCATAATACTGGAAGTCTTTATGGACATGTTTTTAATGGGTGGATCTTTATAATTGGATATACACATTAAGGAATCCATGTTAGTACACTCATTATGGAATTGTGACTGGATGAGGGACAATTACTCAATCTATATGTATATGTCCTGGAATGACTTTACCAACTCCTAGGCCATATCCAATAGGGTATAAAACCTTATAGGATCATTTGACCCTTCAAATTTTTATATGGAGAGAGAGGTGATCATTTCTTATTTTATTACTATTAAAACATAACAAGCATCCCAAACACCTCTTCCCATCCTAGATTTATAATCCTATCTAGGGTTGGAAATATTTCCATGAGATATAATGAGGGTACTTATGTGTTGTGTTGATCTAATAACTTTGAATTCACCCATTACCACACACCTGCTAAGCTAGTCACTGATAATGGAAGCAGTTCTATCAAGAAATGGTCCTATAGAATCTCTCTTTGAGAATGTGTTCTTGTGTCTTTGATGGATGAGTTGAGATTTTTGTGATCTCCACATACCTTATTTGTTTTCTTTCTAGTTTGGTTGTATCCAAAGGGACTCTCCCCTTCCTTTATCCAGTGTTCGGAAAGGGCGACGCCTTAGTGTCATCAACATGTTTTTGATGGGATTGGCACATGAGGATACTGATACTGAGATTATTCTTCTCTGTATCATTTTTGTTGCCTTCATTACCTTGGATTACACCAATTATTGTATATTAGATTATAAATATAGAATGTGGGGACAATACGTTTGTCATGTATGAAATACATTTGTTTCATGAAACCCTATGTCTACCGAAAAAATGGAGCTGATTGGAGACTTCTGATAGACTTTAAGGATGAAACCCTCTTTACAATAATTATTACCCTCATATTGGATTAAAATCTTTTGAGGAGGTTATTCCTCCAGTATATTCTATAGACTACATGCCTATCAAGAGAAAAGAAAATGAGGCTTCTTATCCAACTTCCCTACAAACTAAATTGTTCATTAATCCCCCTAAAATTTCTACTTCATTAGTCACAAAGGCTCAGATTCAATGTAGGCTAATATGGAAATAGATTCAGACTATTATTATTGAGACTACCTTGGAAACATTTTGTGACCACACATACCACCACTAGTAGTTGTTTTTTGACTTGAGGGTAGGTGGTTTTGATCGGAAACCATTTTATGATATCATAATGAAAATTGTCTTGAATTGGTGAGGTATATCCACAAGTGAAAGATATATTTCATGATCATGTAGACGAGGCTCTCTTTTCTAGATAGATTATTAAGATATCAGAGGCATTTGATAAGGGTCACGAGTTGATATTTCAACTGAATGATCGTAAGGATTCCTAGATTATATAGATCTAAAGATGTGAGGAGATTATCAACTATTTGATTTCTATCCATTCAACTTCATCTTCCTCATTGGACACTTCTCAGAAGTGGTGCAAAGATTTCTCTAAATTGGTTAAGAATCTCTATCCTAGGGAATAAGCAGAAGAGGTGGGGAGAGTGCCACTCCAATGTTCAATTGATTCTTCTATCCATACTATTGCTAACATTTCCAGTTCAACTTATCATCTTTTATCATATTTTGACCTTTATGGTGAATCCCAATTTTTATAATACATTAGAGAAAGTCAAAAAAATGTGAAGATTCATCCCCCTTTTTCATATTGTAAATGAATGAACTTCCTGGACATTCTACATTGTTATTTAGTTTCTTTTCATCCATAATAAGAATGAAATTTTGTTATTCATAAATTATGTTCATTTCCAATGACACCCATCCATTACATAATTTTAATGAAAACAGAATATTTGGATTATAATAGATTCTTTTCAATAATTACTCATAAATTTCTACAAACATGAGCTTCCCTACATATGTATCTATTATAGTTATCTCGAGTTCTCTTGATTAGAAGAAGGATAATTCGGTAAAATTTATTTCTTAGATATAGAGTGGTCTTACTTTATTGAATTTTATACACTTGGTCATCATAGCATTATTTTTCTAGGTCCATATGGCAGGCCATACAAGATCTTGTAGAATAAATTTGAGTTGCAATATAGTTTTTGGTATTTTAGCTCAGACATGATATTTATATAGTTTAGGGTCTTTTAGATTTGATCTCCTATTGCTTTTGATTATGTACTCTTGGCTTAGACCTGACATTGATTTGGTTTAGGTTCTTTTATCTTGGACCTTATATTTTATTAGTTTAATTAATTTTATCTCAAACATTCTATTGCTTTAGTGTATAGACTTTTAGCTCAGACCTAACATCAGTTTAGTTCAAGTTATTTTAGCGTCGACCATCTATTTATTTAGTTTATGGTTCTTTAGATCATACCTTTTATTTATTTATTTTATAGAATTTTAGATCTGAGTTGACATCTCTTTAATCAAGGGTATTTATCTCGTACCTTATATTTATTTTTTTTATTGTATATTAACTTAGAGATTCTATTTATTTAGTTTATGGTATTTTGTCTTGGACATTTTATTTCTTTAGATAATGGTATTTAGCTTGAACCATTATAAATTTCATAGAATATAGTGGAGACATGTTAGGTATTTTACAAAACACATCAAGGTGATGGGTTCTACCGTGGTGTTTCTAGGGCTTGTGATTATTGGAGTTCCTTTATTTAAAGTAGTATATTCCTTTATCTGGCGCGTTTAATCCCTTATGCGTCGATATCAAGGCCATTAAAATATGACATCCAGTCATTTCCAATTATCATGGAGGATTTATGAATGAAATATTTTTAAGGGTGAAATAATAGATATTATAGGTCTACTTGGATAGTTGGAATATGGGTGATGTATGTCATAACCTAAAATATTGAAAATGTGAACATAGGATGGGGAATACATACTAAGGATGAACCGTAATCCCTAAGGTTCTAGGATCTGTTGCGGCATTTATGGGGATCAAAATTATTGAGGCTCATTTATTGTATAAAATATATTCTTTTAGTTGGTATGTCAAATCTCTAATGCATTTATATCATGGCCAATAAAATTTGATCTTTACTTATTTCCTAGGGTTGTGAATGATTTACAAAGACTCAAGAATCTACAAAAAGAAATTGGGTTTCAAAAGAAATAAATTCAGGAAGGGATCTTGAACCCTAGGGAAATTTGGATCTTGATTGAAGCCTGATCCATACACCCTATGTTTTAGAATCATGAGGTGCGGTCTATCAATGGTTTGGGAATAGAGTATTACATTATAGACTTGAGAAAGGGTACAAAGCACTATGACCTAACGTTTAGGGTGTCAAGTCTACTTGAATTTTCTTGTAAGAAGATTATAAATTAGGGTCCAAAATGATTGGGTCATGAGTAATGATATGAGAGAATCCTACCGGGGATGACATGAAACAGACTGAAGTGCGGGGTTCTGACACGATGATGTCATGATAACAATATTTATAAAGACCTTTATACTAGGCCATGATGTCTCTATTTTGTGGGTATGAGACCCTTTTTCATCAATAGAATGGCCAATAAGAGAGATCTCTTTTCCTTTCCAATGGATATGAATGGTTTTTGATATACCAAAACACTTTAAATCATGATGTGTGATTTATGTAAAATTTAAGATTCATCAAGGGTCCATGAACACTAAGAATTTTTTCATTACCTAGAAAACATAATCTCATGGTGAGGATATTTGAAAAGTCATTACACTTACATTTTTATGAATTAGGGATCCCAATGATAATAACATGGATTTTATTAAGGCTACATATTAGGCCAGCAGATATTTTTTGCCAATTTATTTGCTCCGCAATTTTTTCCAAAACACTACACAAGAATAGTTTAGTGTTTGTAGACTTAAATTTTTATTAGGCCAGTATTTTCATGGATTCTTTATGACACATTTTTTTTCATTCACCAGTATTAAATGTCTTGTGATTTATACCATTATAGGATCAATATTAAGATCATAAATCTTTCAGTAGAGTGTAGGCAGTTTTAGGCAGTGATACTCATGGATCTAATATAGGGGATGTTAACCAAGAGCCTAATTCGGATACCAAGGGATATTATTACTCCAATAACCTTATGAGAAGGTGGTAGGAATGTTTCAAATCATGGATCAGGATCCCCAGGTCATGATTAATGATATCGGATAAACAGATCATTGGTGCCCCAAAACAGATTGAGGTGATGGGTTCCTCCGCAAGGACATCATGCTCACAAGAATTAGAAAACCCATTATAGTGGGACAAGATGTTTCTAGTTGGTGTTTTTGATCCCTTCGGCATTAATATCATAGCAAAACCGATAGATATTTTTTCGTTTCCAAGGGATATGGATGGACTATGGAAACACATGGTGCTCAAGACATGAAGTGTCATGCATGGATTGAAGTTCTTGAAAAGATGGGGGAATCACTCTGCACTATGGTTGACTGGGGTAAGGCTCTTCTAGTCCATAGAAAAAGAATCATAATGGGTTATGGCCTCTATTTAGTTTAATTTCATGTGCCAAGTACGTCTAGCTTGATGTTTATCATCATGTAGTAGAAATGTGTTTTGTGCAGTTTAATGTCATGCGGTAAAGATGTTCTCATATTTGTTTTATCAACATGTGGCAAGGACGTGGGAACTGACGTTATAGAATAGAAATTTTGTAGTTGAGAAAAAAGTGATAAGGCTGGGTTTCACTATATATCTCATTAATATGAGAATAAAACAACATTTATTTCTAAAGGGACATGTAGTTTAACATCCTGTGGTGAGGATACGGATCCCCCAATGTGAAATGGTGGAATTGCAGCTAGGCCCATGAGTGGAATTTGGGGAATTAATACATATCCCATGGTGATGATATCAATAAAAATGTATTTATTTATGAATCCCCCTAAGAAGGTCTAACCAATATAAAAAGAGGGGTCATTTTCATATATATTAAATGGTGACTCGACCCACGGTTGGAAATATAGGTGTCGCTATGTATCCTACGAGGACAAGAATCTAGTCAGCTGTAGTTATTGAATGAGAAAATATCTCTTCATAGGTCTAGATCATATAGATATATGGAATTGTATGCATTGATGGTTGTAGATGGGAATGAGATTATATATCCAAGGGTCACTACATGTCCTCTGATGATAGGAGTCAATCCACACGTAGTTCTGGAGGAACCATTTAGTTTTATGTCATGTATAAATGACATATGGAATAACTTTTATGGTATTGAATTTTGGATAGTTAGGGACCAATCATGTATTATCATTCCTTGTTCATGTGTGGAATCCATTACTACAATTGTTAATGTCATGTGAGCTATGATCGATGTGAGAAAAAAAGAATAACATGGGTTTCTATTACAATACATAAGAAATTGTGAGTACAATAGTGGCATTTTTATCATGTGTTGGATTGAACATGATATAAAATTGAGTAATCCCTACATATCTCATTGAAAAATGAGAATAACAATGTGCATTGTTATGAATGTGTTGTGTTGTTTAAAAATATGTGGGGAGGATGTTATCCATGATGTTTAACATCTTTCTAAAATGACGTGGATATACTAATGTTAAGGAAAAGGATTGTTGTGGATGGGTCCAAAACATTAATGGTTTTAAAATCACTACATATCATGAAATGGAAAAAATAAACCAAATGTAATTCTTGGGGAACTGTGTAGTTTAACATCATGTGGCTAGGATAATCTCCGTATAGTTTATCATCATATGGTCAGGATGGGGTATACGTACAGTTTAAATTTTTTTTGTTTGGATTCTGGTGACTCAACATTAAAAATGAGGGATGTTTTTGATAAACCCCAAGAATGGAGGTAAGGGAATCACTATGTATCCTATGATGTCATTAATTAATCCACACATAGTTCTAGATTTCACATGATATTTAATATCACGAAGAAAGGACATCTATTTTGAAATTTAAAATCATGTGGTAAAGACACTTTATGCATAGTATAATGTTATGTGGTAAGGATGCTTCCATATTGTTTAACATCATTTGGTTAGGATTATTCAATGTGCCTTATGTCGATGTGAATTCCCCTGTGGATAATAGCTATGTAAATAATTTCTTTGAGAAATATCACATTGGTGGTGAGGTGGGGGTTTAACATGCTCCCCATCCATTGCGGCCAATGAGTAAGCTTTATTGTGGTAGACCCTATGTATGATGTAAGGACCTTCCCATTTGGGTTATAGCTTTAGAAAATTCTTTCCTAGTATCATTGGGGGTCTTAAATCCAAAACTATTTCTCCTTGTAGGAATGAATAGAGGCGAAAATTTTTATTTAAAGACCTCGTGATTTGATTTTGATGGACCTAGAGGTTTTTCCATGTGAAAAAACAATTCTCATCAAGACACTCCAATTAATATAACCACTTCTATGATTTATCATCATCTGAGAGTTTTTTGCAAATAGATATTTGGAGCGAGGGTATCTAGATTTCTATGGGTAACCCCAACACAGTCTCGTACACCAATGAGTATGGAATTGCCTATGTGTTTCAATTCATGGTTGTATGGTAGGACTATAAGGAATGGAGGAGTTTTTTTTCTTGGGATTTTTATCCTTGTTAACTATATTCTTATGTATACTTGACATATTCACATAGAAGGCCTCTATCTATCCATATTTCACAATATTATATCTATATGACTGATTGGGATTGATATTATACCCCTGGAACAATTCTTTCAACTATGTAGAATAGAAGTTCGTACTATTGTTGGTCAGTATAAGGTGAGGGACCCCAAATATGGAGATGATATATAAATTTATGAAGTATATGGTGTTCTTCATTCTGACTTATTTTAGGGGTATGCCTCATACCATTTGGAAAATATGTCATTATATGCAAGGATTTACTTAAACTACTTAGATATTTTAGGAGTATATGTCTCCATAACAACCATTCCCCTAATGGAAAATGGAAATCAATATTTAACTATATATAGAAATTATGGGGGTTGATGGATGGAGTTTTCATGTATATAGAAACAATTATCTTTTATAGTGAACCCCACGTAGTACTATGTCATGGTTTGCTAGTAATATACCAACCTCTTGATTTGATGTGAGAGCCTAGTTCTAAACTGATGGGCACCAGAAGAACCTTTATTTGTTGGGACCAAGTTGAATTGACAAGGAAGTAAGAATAGTTTCCTATTACAGAGTGTTGTTTTTTTTCAAAGAAGATAAATAAATTCACTTTGTAAAGGACTTGTAAATCCGACGAAGCATTGTGGATTTTTCTTTCAAAAATATCATAAGATTGGAGAACTTGTTATTAAAGCCTTAGGAAGACAGGGAGATTAAAGGTGATCCCATTCATATGATTTTTTTATTGGAAAGAATGATGATATTGAAAGATAATGAAGTTTTAGTACTTCCCATTGAAATGCTGATGATGCTGAAGATGGACTATCAAAAGAAACATATCACGATGGTGGATTTAGTGACAAAAGATGAAGAATGGTTATGGGATGTAGTGAAGAGAGAAATGAAAATGGAAAGATCAATCTAGATGTGGTACAAAATAACAGTTTAAGGTGAAGTCATTTTTTAGTGTTTGCTAAATTTTAGGGCCTGAAAATCATGAGATGAAGAACGATGTTTTTGGAAAAGTATTTTTCATGCAAGCATTAAGATGGCATGGTATGTTGCATGCAAGTGGAGTTCCATTATCTGAACATCAAAATATAGAAAAGGAGTGGCATGTGTGAACAATTGGATAATTGGTGTGAAAGAAAAGGTTGTGTGAATGATTGATGAATTGGTGCAAAATAAGAGGTTGGCGCAAAATAAACTTGCGCGCTGAAGGTGATGAAAAATGGGGTTTTGCATGCCACACATAATTTGCGCTCTGAAATTTGTAAAATGTAAAAGGATGGAAGAAATCAAAATATTTAAAAGGTGTGTGATGAATGAGGATGGTGCAAAAGAAACTTCCGTGCCAAAGGCGACGTCCATCGGTGTTTTGCACGACACTTCAGGGTCTGGTGCGATGGATCGGGGTTTTTGCACGCAGGGGAAAAAGAGGTCTATTAATTATAGGTGAACCCTTCACATCACTATTTCTCAACACTTAGAGAAATATCGAGCTCTGAGGCACATAAAAAATATTATGAAAATGAGATTGCGTGAAATAAATAGAGTTGTGCACAAGAAGGAGAAGTTGCGCGCAATAATAGAGATGCACGCAAGATTGAAGTTGTGCACAAGAGGTGTTTCATGACCAAAGTTAAATCTTGCACACCTAGCATAAACTTTGTTCACAATACACCTAAAAGGGTGAGTGAAAGATTTAGGGTCTTCGCACGTTTTTGGTTGTGTGTAAGATAGTCCTTACTAGCTTATGTGTAACAAAGTGAATATTTGTACTTCATACAATACACCTGCTCAATTGTAAAGAAGCACTAAAATACTATAATTCTCTATTTTTTATAAGAGGGTTAACACACACTTGCATATTGTTTTCCAAGTGCTACGCAAGTGTAAGGGTATATCCTACTCGTTGTATTCCATATCAAAGGATTGTTTTCTAATGGATTATGTCGTACTGGATTATTTCTGTACCATACCATGAACGTAGCTACTCTTGTTGAGTAGTGAACCATGTAAATCTTGTTATCATGTGGTTGTGTGTGTTCAGTAGAGAAGAAACTCTTTAATATTAGGTGAATGTTTCTTCAAAAAGAAGGAAATATAAAATGAAATAGACATCACTGGTTCACCCCCACCCCTTCTCAGTGATACATAGATCCTGATTGGAAACATCATCATGGACTTCTTAAATGATGGTGAAAATCTATCCTTTGGTAATATATATTAGTAGGACTCCATCAAAGATGTGTTTTAGGGGTATTTCATCTCATTTGGACTATCCTATAATGTGAAGTTCTACACATGATGTTAAATATGTTCCCTTTTGACATGATCAGTTAGGAGAGTCCCATTTTAGAGATAACCGATTGTGGGATCCATCTATCTAGGGGTGGTCAATGGTACATCACACTTGAGGGTAGTTTTTAACTAATTTTGTTCCACCATATCTGAATCAATTATCAAATATACCATTATTTTATGTGTGATATGGAATATTTATTCCTCTTTATTAGGGTTATCTTGGATGGTGGCTATATTTGATCATGCGTCAGAGTGAGCATTATGTGATGGGGGAAAATGACAAAATGTTAGCACAAAAGGGAACTCTTCCATCAGTTCCATAATTTAGAAAGTGATTGTGGAAGATTCTTCATTTTTTGATGTCACGTTCAACATTGACATTATTTTTCACCAATTCTGAGTCCCTGTTGATATTAAGGTATTCTATGTTTAGCTCTAGGGCTAGTTTCATCCCAACGATGAGGAATTTATATTAGGCCTCATTTTCTTTGAAGCCTTCGGATAGTGATAAAGATTAGGGAATTAATAATTTTTCTATGGAGTCAAGTAAAATTCATATACTTTAATAACCCAATCTTTTATCAATACAATTTCTCTATTCTTTTCGTAATGTCCTAAAAAAATCCCAATAAATAACAAAATGCCGCAACATACATAAATGAACTACAGTGTGACCTTAAAACATAAATTTGTCCACTTCTGTATTGTAAATTTCAAAAATCTGACATACACAGTTGCGATCTGTAAGAGTTTTGGAGTTTGGTGTGACAAACATAATTTTTATGGTTAATAGAAACCTACCGTTATAAATAGTATGCTACCCTTATGAATAGTAATAGGACCCTTATGAATAGTGAATCATCCATGAATTACTAAATAAAATTTAGGCATTTTATAAGTGACAATATGACCATAGTAAAAGTATTTTGTATTTTTGTAAGTCATAAATAATTAATTATAATTTGTTAATTCATTTGAAAGAAAATGTATTTCCTTAAAATGTGTTCATAAATAAATAAATCCATTTCTTATGGTTTTAAGATAATTGTATAAGACCTTTTGTTGATTTTGAAAGCATTATAAAATTAGTTTTATTTTTAAAATCATTATTTTTCAATTAAATTATAATTTTAGTTAAATATTAAATTAAACAAATTTATAAAATTATTTTCATAAAATGAAGCTTATTTTTTATTCTATACATCAAAAAATGGTTAGAGTGAATTTTTGGATTTTTCTGAAATACTTGAATTTTTGGTGAATATTAAAATACATTAATTTACTATATAAAAAATTTAATTTAAATAAAATATTACACATGTCCTGAGTGATGTAAGCACAAAAATTTTAACTCACATGAACTTATTACCTTTATTGGTAATGTAATATTCACTATTTCTTATCATGTGGAGAAATAATAAATTAATGAATATAATTTTTATAAAACCCCTCTCCCCTCTAAAATAAATACCACCCCTCACTCCCTCATTAATTCACACATATCATGTTTCAAGACTTCTCCAAATTATTCCCAAAAATCATCCCTAGCCCCTCCCCCAAGTTCTGCATCCCTTGGTCAATAAAAAATACCAAAACTGTTTCCCTAAAGAGGCTCTCAAAGGAGATAAACTCATGAGGTAAATTCCACTTTCCAATTCCTTTATTTTAATTCAAGTTCTTTTATTTTCCTTTTCTTTTATCACCGATCTTCACCTAAAAACCATGATAACTATATTAACACACATATAGTAGAATAATATTATTCTAATGGGATAGTTTATCATAATCCCTCATTTTCTATCCTTTTATACTGTAAATGAAAACACCATCTAAGATGTGTTGATTTAACAAATTCATTAACGAAGGGTTTTCAATTTTCATTATCTTCTTCTAGAATAGTCATGAAACCATTTTAATTGTTTAACCAGATCATAATTTATTTATTTTATCTTATTTAAGGAACTGGAATCTTTATAAATTCATGATATAAAATAATAATACAAACAAGTTCATTGTGAGAAAAACCACCGATTAATCCATGATTTTATCACTGAAATTTTTTCTAATGATTCATCCTCATGGGATATAAAAAATTCATCTTTTATACCTCTATAATATCAATAATATTATTTATTGAAAATTTTTATTGGTATAATTTTTTTATAAAAACATCAATCCATGAATTCAAGTGAACTGTTCACGAAACAAAATAAAATGAACACTCACGAACAATGAACATAAACACTATAACTCTTCCAAAGACCCATGATGGAAATTAATAAAGACAAAATGAATCAAATTAATGTTTAAAAGGTTCATTAAATTATATTTAATGAATATAATGTGATTATACAACACATTAATTTGATGAATGTATTTGAATATGAGGTAAGGTGAAATTCTCAAACCCAACATTCTTTCTTCATGTTCTCCCTCTTTCACACCATATTCGATATGGATACTCCTTAGAAATAATTTTTTCATCATTATAGTTCCTTTTTTGGGAAATAAATGTTTTACACTAGATTTTATGTCAAATATAATGTTTTCCAAAAGAACCCTTCTTTCAAAAACACACCTTTTACTTCTCACTCAATGTTGATGATTCCTGTATCTAGTATGTTATTCCCTCTTTCGTTTGGGATCCCAATGTTTGTGATCGTGTTATTTTGAGATGAAACTTATTACTCTCCATGGTTTATTTATGTTCATTATTGAATTAGGTTCCATGTTTAATGAATGATAATGTAAATGTTATAATGTAATGGGTGCACCAAGAAATATATAGCACAATATGAATGTTTGAATGTGATGGGTGTGCCAAAAATTATACAGTGCTCCAATGCATTGGTTAATGAGATTAATTTCATGATTTAAATTGAAATGATGTGTGAACATGATGGTGTATTTGTTTAAAACTTTGTGTGGTATTTAACCATGCATCTCCACATTTCATGTCTTTTCTTAATGATTCCTCTCATGATTATGATCTTATGCCTATGTTGTGATGATAATGATTATTCTCATCCCATGTTATGTTGTTTAATGTTATTATCTACCCTCTTAATGGGATTTTAGATCACTCCTTTTTTGATGTATATCCTCAGGTGACTACATGTACTAAGTAGAAGTCAAGAGCTAATAAGAATCTATAGAAGAATGAATTAAATAAATTCTTTTTGTGGTAAATGTTATGTATCTTTATTGTTTCCCAAAGACAATAAAAATTTTAATCCTCATTGTGTAAAGTTTTTATCATTAAAATTATGTAAATTTAATGTAATAAAATCATGGTTTCAATAGTTATTATCAGAATAGAGGTTTAGTTAATTTGGGAATTAGGATTAGTGAACCCTATAGAAAACCTCTAGTATTATACTATGAAAAAATATGCACAAAATATGATTTGATAAACATAGGGATACCGTAATATATTATATTAGGGTAAATTGAAAAAATTAATAATTTATTTATTCATAACTCATTGAATTGTGTTTTGTTCTATCCATTTCTATTTATAAAATGGTGGGAACTAGGAGAAATTAGGCCAACAACCCATGCGAGGGCTAATGCAAAGATTTCTAGAATGATATACCCAATACATTGACAGGAGGAGATAAAATTTCATAAAGATTATTACTCAACTATCTCAGGTTATCAATACTAACTTGAATAATGAGGAATTTCCTCCATCACGGAAGAGGTAGAAACTGTTTTTCAAGTGTTTTATGTGGAAATGACCACTGGTGATTAGTAGGTCTTCTGATCCCCTATTTGAGGAACAGTGGGTCAACTCCATGGAGAAGATCATTTTTGTGCTTCACTTTTCTGATATGAAAATGATTACCCTGTTTATTTATCATATAGATATAGAGACTAATCAATGGGGTTCTTTGATTAAGAACGCCAATCCAAGAGATGAAATTTAAGAGATGGAGTGGGAAGACTTTGATATCATGTTTCTTAACATTTATTACCCACAAACTCTTTATATTAAGATAGATATAGAATTCATAGAGCTCAAGAAAAATAGGGGAGAATATATCACGATTTACAAAGTGAAATTCAAAATGATTAAAATGTATGAATTGGTTTTTGTTGTCCAAATTGATATAAAAATTTATAAATTATTTAGTGGATTAAACCATACCTTCAAAAGGCTCTTTCAATTCAAGACATTAGGAGTTATGAAGAAGTTGTTCAGTGTGCCCTAAAAATTGAGATGATGTTTGGATAATGGTCCCATGGATATGGTAATAAGAAATGAAAAATGGATTTTCAATTCGGAGGATGTAGATATAAAGTTTGGAAGAAATCTCTACCACCCACATGCCAAAAATGTGGGAATATGCATCATGGGAACTGCCTCAGAGGGATGGGGAAATTCTTCAAGCATGGGAAATAAGGCCACCATGCTATAGAGTGTTGAAAATACATGATAAGGAAGGATAATGTAGTATATTAATGGAGAGAAACACCCATGGTCCAACAATACATTTTTAATGAGTAAGGTCTCTATGCAAGCCAATTAACTAAACCTCGAGTCCTTAAGGGTCATCAGTGTTATTAGACACCAATGCCAATGGAACAAGAGAAGGCTTATTCAATCACTAATGTGGACATGAAGAAATCTAATGAAGTCATACAATACACACTTCCTATTCAATAATGAATGGTGAAGTCTTATTTTATTGTAGTTCTACACATTCTTTTATATCTTTCATGTTTGCATGAACTGTAGAATCAAATCCCTGAAACCTATAATTATTGATATCTATAAAAACACAAACTGGTGAAATCATTTAAACATAAGTGTATGACTCTTATCTTGTTGGAATATGTGGGAATATTCTTTCAGTGCATCTCATAATACTTCCCATGGTGGAATTCATCTTCTTAACGAGAATGGATTGGCTCTTGTTATATAGATCATCTATCAACTATGGGGAAAAGGAAATATATTTTCATTTTTCGAACCATCCCATGCGCCTCTACAAACTCAAGGAAGATCATGACTATACATTTTAAAATACTTAATCGTTGTTGTTATTGATTCCCTGTGAAGAGGAATACCTCAATAAAATGGTTGAGTCAAAGGAAAGTGTCAATCTAGCAGAATTTTCCATCATGAGGGAATACGGCGATGTATTTCTTGAAGAGTGACATGGACTTCACCCAAGTTGTGTGGTCGAGTTATCCATATAACTCATACCTGAATCTACTCATATATCAAAGTGTGCCTATAGGATCACTCATATCAAACATGATAAGTTAAGGAAGTAGATACAAGAGCATTTGGATAAAGGGTTCATACGCCCTAGTGCATCACCTTGAGTTTCCCCAGTACACTTTGTGAAGAAGAATGATTGAACAACCTCGTAATGTATCGACTATCAAGAACTCAATAAGACCTCCATAAGGAATAAGTATCCTCTTCTAAGGATTGGAGACTTGTTCGATCAGTTAGAGGAGATCTATACTTCTCAAAGGTTGATATTTGTTCTAAAGTAATTAGCTAAAGGTGAAGAAGGAATTTATTCAGAAGACATCCCTCCATACAATGAATGGGCACTATGAGTTTCTAGTGATTCCCTTCAGACTAACTAATTCCCCTAAAATAATTATGGATTTGATGAATGTAGTCTTTAGACATTACCTCAACAAAATTGTGGTAGTTTTTATTGATGATATAATCATATACTCCAAGAGAAAGGAGGTATATGAAGAACATCTAAGACATGTGTTGGAGACATTGAGAAAGGATAATTTGTATGCCATGTTGAAAAAGTGTGACTTTCAGATGAATCAAGTCACATTATTGGAACATGTAATCACAAGTGATGGGATTTCTATGGACCCTTAAAAACAAAGGTGACTTCGGAATGGACCAGAACCTATAGTGTCAAAGAAATCCGTAGTTTTCATGGATTAGCTGGGTACTAATAATGTTTTTTTATAAATTTCTCATGATTTTCAGCCCCCCAAACTATGTAAAAAATGAATGGTTTAAAGAAAGTCTTAGTGGAATAATTTTGGGGAAGCATCAAGGAGATAAAGAGAAAGATTATTGCCGCAGTTGTACTCACATTACTAAAAAGTGGAGAATGTATTGGGATATGCAGTGATGCTTCAAAGAATTTCTTGGGTTATGTACTCATGAAAAAATGATAATGTGACTTCCTATGACTCACTAAAGTTGATGATCCATGAGAAGAACTACCCAATACATGATCTAGAGCTGACATCCATGATTTTTTCCTTTGAGATCTGGAGGCACTACCTTTATAGTGGAAAGTGTGACATATACGTAGATCACAAGAGGCTAAGACATATATTCACTCAAAAGGAGCTTAACATGCATAAAAGGAGATGGTTAGATATAATCCAGGATAATGATTCCTCTATTCACTTTCTTTATGGAAAGGCAAACAAGTTAGATGATGCTCTAAGAACAAAAGAACCTTCTAATCTATCCATGTTATGGATTAAGAAATACCCTATATTATTTGATATGAAAGGAATGGAGTTGGATATAATAAGGTTAGAGGATACATCCAACATTTCCCAATTGATAACACAACCATCTATCTAGGAAAATATTAAGGAAGCTCATAAGGATGATTTGGAGTTACAAAATAACGTGAATGTAGTAACAGAAGAAAAAATGAAAGAGTTTTATATCGATGATGATGGTGGGATTTGGTAAAAATATAACTTTGTGTTCCTTCACCAACTGGGATAAAGAAGGATCTATTTGAAAATGAACATAGATTAATATTCTCTATCCATCCTGGTAGCACCATGATGCACTGAGATCTCTGAGAACACTTTTAGTGGTATAACATGATGAAAGAGATTTTATAATATATCTCATGGTTCTTGGTATACCAGTATGTTAAAGTAGAGTAAAAAATACAAATGGATGATGAAACCATTTCATATACCCATGTTGAAATGTGATAATTTCACTATAGAGATTGTCACAGGTCTCTCGAACATGTCGAAGGGAAATATTGCGATTTTGGTTGGGGTTGACCAACTCACCAATACTACACATTTTATCTCTATTCGAGAAGATCCCTCACTTGAAAAACTTGAAAATGTATATGTAAAGTATGTGGTGAGACTACATGGTGTTCTGATCACAATTATATTTGATGATGATCAAAGGATAATATCTAAATTTGTGTGGAGTCTAAAACATGGTTTCAGTACTGAATTAAGTTTCAGCATGACCTATCACCCCCAAACTGATGTCCAATATTAAAGGACTATTTATACACATGAAGATATTCTAAGAAACTGATCTTTTGAATTAAAAGGTGGATGGGATCAGTATATTCCAATGGTTGAGTTCTCATACAACAACATATTCCACTCAAGTATTCATTTGTATACATATGAAGCTCTGTATGGAAAGTGATGTAGATTTCCAACCTGTTGGGATGAAGTTGAAGAAATAAATCTACATGGACTTGATATTATGCAAGAGATGATAGAGAAGGTTCCATCCATACTGAAAAATATCAAAGATACTTAGATTTGGAAAAAGAGCTATGTTGGAAACCATCAAAGTGACTTGGATTTTTTACATTGGAGATAAGGTCATCCTTTAAATATCACCATGGAAGATAGTCATGTGGTTTAGAAAGAAAGGGAAATTGTGCCTATGGTATATTAGCCCCTTTGAGATTATTGACCACATAAGAGTTGTGGCCTATCAGCTTGGACTGCCACCAAATATGGCTCAAGTTCACAATGTGTTTCATGTATCACTCCTGAGAAAGTACATAATAGATCCCTCGCATATATGCCACTCAGATGTGGTACAAGTAGAAGATGATCACTTTTATGAGGAAAATCCAATAATTATTTTAGACCAGAGAGATAAGGTTCTACACAACCTGACAACCAACCTTTTCATTGTGTTGGGAAGGAACCGTAAGTATGAAGAAGCAACTTGTGAACTAGAGGATGCGATGAAGAAGAAGTACCCTCACCTATTTTTGTAAAACAAAATTTTGTGGGAAAATTTTCAAGGGGGGGGGGGAATGTAAAAACCCAAACTATTATCAATGAAATTTCTACCTTCTTATAGAAATTTCATAGTTTATCACACTAGGAAACAAAATTCTACATCACTCTTAAATGAACTAGTATACGACCTTTAAACATAAAGTTTCCACTCATGTGTTTTGAATGTCGAAAATCTAACATACACGGTTGTGATCAGTAAGATGTTTGGAGTTTGAGAGGTCAAAATTAATTTCTTGGTGAATAGTAACCTACCCATATGAATAGTAACATACTTTAAAGAATATTAATATGGCCCTTATGAATATTAAATCATCCATGAATGATTAAATTAAATTTAGGCATCTTATAAGTGGAAATATACTATAGTAAAAGTATTGGTATTTTTATAAGTCAGAAATAATTATTTATCATTAATAAATTTATTTAAAAGAAATTTTATTTTCATTAATTTTTATGATAAGGTTATAATTATATGTCGTCTGGATTTAAGATTATTTTATAAGACCTTTTTAAAATTTTGAATGCATTATAAAACCAGATTTAATTTTAAAATTATTATTTTTTAGGAAAATTATTATTTTAATTAAAAATTAAAATAATAATAATTAGAATTTTTTTTCTAAAATCAAGTTCATTCATCGATTCTACGCATAAAAAATGATTAGGGTGATGTTTTCTTATTTTTCTGAAATACTTGAATTTTGTGAATAATAAAATACATTAATTTATCATACTAGTACAAAATAATTTAAATACACTATTCTTGAGATCATGAGTGATTCCATAACCCAAATCTCCAACTCACAAAAACTTATTAAAATTCTTGATCATAAATATTCGCTATTTCTAGTCTTGTGGAGAAATAATAAATTAATGAATATAATATTAAGAAAACCCCTCTCCCATCCACTATAAATACCACCCCTCACACCATCATTACTTCACACCTCTCAAGCTTCAAGCCTTATAAAAATTCTTCCAAATTCTCTTCCTTATCCAACCCTCCTCTAGAATCTATTGGTATGATAAAAAGACCAAAAAATCTTCCCTAAAGAGGCTCTCTAAGGAGATAAACTCAAGAGGTAAATTCCTCTTTCAGATTCATTTATTTTCTTTCAAGTTCTTTTCTTTACTCAGATCTTATCATCAAAATAGTTTGATAACTCCAGTAACAAACATTTAATGGATTTATTTTAATATAATGGGGTGTTTTATCATAATACCTCCTTCCCCTTAATTTTATACTATCAATGAAAACATCATCTCAGATGTGTTGATAACATCCAGGGATGATGGGTTTTCATTTGGCATTACAATCTTCTAATCTATTCGTGAAACCATTTTTATTATAGAAATGGATCATAATGTTCTTATTTTATCTTAATGAATTTTCTATAATCCTTATACATTAATGATATTAAATAATAATACAAACAAGTTCATTGTGAGAAAAACTGCCAAATTAATCCAAGGGTTTATCACTAAAATTTAATATAATGATTCATACATATGTTATATAAAAAATCATTTTTATACCTATATAACGTCACTATTATTATTTATTAATAGTTATAGTTGTTATACACTTTTTATAAAAATTTCTATCCGTGAATACAAGTGAACTGTTCATGAAATCCAAGAAAATGAACACTCACGAACAATGAACTTAAAAACTATAACTCATCCAAAGACCCATGAAGTAACATAATAAAGCTATGATGAATAATATTAATGTATAGAAGGATTTTTAATTTCTAATTAATTATTATAATGTTATTATATAGTACATTAATGTGAATAAAGAATTCTGATATGAGGTAAGGTGAAATTCTCAAACCCAACATTCTTTCTTTGGGTTCTCCCTATTTAACTCCATTTTTGTTATGGTTACTCAATAGGACAAATTTCATAATTAAATTTATTTTTTTGATATATAAATTTTTTCCACTGGAGTTTATATCAAATGAATTTTTTTTCCAAAAGAACTATCCATTCAAAAATACACCTTTTACTTCTCAGTCATGGTTGATGGTTCTTGTATCAAGTATTTTATTCCCTCTTTATTTTAGGAACCCAATGTTTGTTATTGTATTCTTATGAGATGAAACCCATTCCTTTCTATGGGTTATTTTTGGTCACGATGATATATGTTCTATGTGGAATGCATGATAATGTAAATGTTATGATGATATGAGTGCACCCAGAATTATATAGAGAAATTTTAATGTTTAACTATAACGGGTGCTCCAAGAATTATACAGAGCTCCAATGAATTGGGTAATGTGATGAATCTATGGATTTAATGTGAAATTATGTGTGAACAAGATTCTATATTTTTTCACAAATATGTGTGGTAATTAACAAACAAAACATGATGTTTCATTTTTATGCGTTACCAAATTACAGGTCTTTTCTTAATGTTTTTTCTCATGATTACTATCCTATGACTATGTTATGATGATAATGATTATGCTAATACCATGTTAAATTGTTTTAGGTTCTTATCTATCCTCTTGCTGGGATTTTATCTCACCCCCTTTTGATGTATATCCTTAGGTGACTACTTGTATTAAGGAGAAGTCAAGAGACAATATGAATATAGAGAATAAGAAATTGAATAAATGTTTTGTGTTATAAATTTTATGTATCTTCCTAGTTGTCCCAATACAATAAACCTTTTCATACTCATTGTGTAATGTTTTTATAATTAAAATGATGTAAATGTAATGTATGATAAGAAGGGTTTCTATATTTACCCTCCCAATTGAGCATTGAGTTTTCCATACATATGCTGAAGGGACTCTAGAAGGTGCCATAGATGTATATCTCTTATGTTTAGGGAGTTTCATGGTCATTACAGACCTCCTTGTGCTGGAGCATAGTGTATTCCAGTGTATTTTCTGGGGTAGGATGTTATGCGAGGAAATTATCTAGGGCTTTACCTTTCACGAAGTTATGTGATATGAACTAAATGTTATATTTCTTTAGAATGACCACCCGTTGGGCCATGCACCCAACCAATATAGGGTGAACAAGGATGTACTTTAGTGGATAAATAAAAGAGGCCAGATGGACTTTATGGTGATGAAATTAATGCCTTGTATTTTTCACTATGATGGTGTGTGAAAGGATGTTCTTCTCTACATTATAATATCTAGTTGTTTTACCTATCATCATATGGTTGAGGTAGTATGGACTGTTCTGGCTACCCGTATCATTTTTCTGTGTGATGAGGGTACCTAGGGAGAATTCCATGGTAGCAACATATATGACGAGTTTTATCCCTTATATTAGAGGTACCATGAATGGTTTTTGATGTATGTACTTCTTGATACATTCAAAGGATTTTTTGTAGTCCTTATCCCATTGATAGGAGATCCCCTTCTTCATTATCATGGTGAAAGGGATAGCTTTTGCAGCTATCGAATATAGGTGAGTTGCTCATAGAGCCTCCTCAGTTAGTGGAAATTTTTTGTGGGTGGAATGATAAGAATAAAACTATAATTCTATAGGTCAACCTCGATGTCATTGTGGAAAACCAAAAATCTAATGAACATCCCTAACTTTACCCTGAATGTGCATTTCAATGGATTCATATCTTGATTATGTTGTTACAGCTTGTCAAAGACTCTCTACAGGTCTGTGAAGTGGTCACATAACTGTATGGATTAAAATACCGTGTCATCAATATAACATTCACATATCTTTCCTATGAATGGATTAAATATATATTGTTTGGTGCATTAGTATGTGGAACTCAAATTATTTATGTGAATGAGCATGAAATGAGAGAAAAAGATATCACGAGGCACTCTAAAGGGAGTGGATCCTTCATCATCAAGGGCCATATTGATCTGATTGTACCCTGAATGCCCATTCATAAAAGAAATGGATCAGATTCTAGCTATTGAACTGATCAAGAGATCTGTGATTAGTGGTGGAAAATCTCTATTTTGGAAATATCAATTAAGGTCTCAAAAATAAATACATACCCTAATCTTCCCATTCATTTGCTGGATGTGGAATGTTTTGGAAAGTCATCTTAGGTATTGGTCTTCTTAGAATTTATATATTATATTATCAAATAATCATTTAATTCTCTCAGGATTATCCATATTTTCTCATAAACTTATTTATATTAATTTTTCTTTTATTCATATTCCTTTAAATATAAAATCTAATTTTATTTATCTTTGATCTTCCACTCAACTTTGATCAACTCCTATTAAATATATTTATCATTATGAATATACTGACCAATGGAAAAATTCATTTCATCAAGTCCACTCTTCTTATTTTCATTATGATCCACCAAATATTCCATTTCTATATACAATATTTTATCATAATTAATAATTTTGTTATTATCGAGGAAATATATTTCAAAATATTTTTTGAAGATAATATGATGTGATTTTAATTTAGTTTATTGTTAAATAACTTCCCAAACACTTTAAGAGAACTATATTTATGTTATACTATCATTCGTCTAATTTATCATGGAATTAAGATGTAGATGAATGAAGATAATGTTTATCATATCTTGAAACTAATTTTTGAGAACATTTTGATACATTTAATTTGATTCATTCATGGTTCTATGTTTTGAGGAACCATTCTTTGATGAATAATCTTCAAAAAAACATCCAAGTCGACTATTATCATTTATGGTAAGAATGTTCTAAAATTCAATGAATTCGGAAGATTCGCCTTTTTAAACCATTGTTTTTTGAATAATCAGGTTTAGATTCTTCTAGTAACATAAATATTTCTATATAAGGATAAATATTTCAAAATTCATTGATAGCATTGATAGAAATATTTATCTCATTATCAAATGAATAACTAGAACTAAATAATTAGAATAGTATTCTAGAAAACATTTCTAAAATAGTTGAAATGGAAACATCATGAGATAATAACAATTTATGAAAAAACCAAATTTATAAGATAAATTTATCATGGGGTCGGCCTTTGTTTACATGATGTTGGTAGAAATCCCATTGGAAAATATGGAATGTTATCTAATTATTTTTAATTTCTCTTTTGATTTTATGTATTAAGAGGATACATCATTTTCTTTAGAAAAAAATTAATATGAGATATAAAAATATATTTTTGTACATATTCTTGAACATTTCATAAAATATCATCAATTTTTTAGCATGAATAAAATTTGTAGCTCTATCTCCAAATTATTTTCTATTTTCCCTATGGAATTAATCTTTTCATTTATATATTTTATATGAGGTTCAACAACTGAACTTCTATCAAAATAATTTCTTTCATTCAGAAAATATACTATCATCATTTTAGAATTGGTCTCTATGTATAGATTATTTTCCACTACACATTCAGAAATTAAGAAGAATAAAAAAGTCATCAATTCAATATAAATTTACAGTAAATCCATTTAAAATTCTCATATTGGGTAAAATGTTTAACTTTACTATACAAGAACATACAACTTCAATATAATCCCATACAAATATAACCAGATTATACTAATTAACATTATAGAGAAAATATATGCTATTAAAATATTGGAACATCATTTTTTTAAAATAATAACTAGTTGAAGAGAAGAATTAATATAATGTAACATAATCTTTCCTCTATGATACAAATGGATAATTTTGTGAATTTTTTGTTTCACATGAATAGTATACCTTTTTCTTTTGATTTATGAATCGATCTGAATATCCTCATATGTTTGTGAGAAAATATATTTATTCAAACTTTATATTTTATATAGTGTGATCCACTAAATGGTTAATAAAAAGAATAAAATTTAACTCTCTGAACTAAAACCCAATTTTCCAAACATTACAGACATAAAAAAAGAATTTAGATAAAATCCATGATAATAATTTGATTTGTTCAATAATGATTCATGTTGGTCATACCAATCATGATTAACTAACTTTTATCTATATATTTATATTTAATGAGATTTTCTTGATGATTTCATTTTCACATGAAATGATTAATATTACATCTAAAATAATCTAATATAAAACTACATATCATTACAGTTAATCTTACCAAATAAGACTTGGTCTATAAGTCAGTATTTAGAATATTTATAAATAATTTATCTCAGTACAACCAAAAAAATCCAACTATCAACAATAACTCAAGAAGATGATTATAATACCAAAATATCATAAAAATTGTTTTCTTAGAAATAATTTTAATATTTTATATTTTTAGCATAAATGGGTATTTAAATTGTAAAATTATGATAAAATATGTAGAAATGAATTACTATAAAAAAATACTTTTAGAAAATTAATACATGAAAACAAGAGAAACTTTCTAGATTTAATCCTTCATCTTTATACATTGATATTCAGCTTTTATAGGTGGTTCTATAAAATTATTTTAAAAAATATCATCCATTAAAATCAATAAAAAAAATACATTATAGAAAAAATCTAGAAAAATAAATAGAAACCCCCTTACCCAATATGAGTGTTTAATAGCTAAAGAAAATATTTTGATATTTAAAACTGACAAAAAATGTCTATTCAAAATTAATGACACCCCCGATAAAAATACTGTTATATTTATGAGGTACAAATGATAAGTATTCATATTATAGTATAGGGAGACTTTATTTCTTCAAAAATTATGTATTTGGAAGATAGACAATCGCATGTTTGTAGTTATTTTTGAAAAGAACATTTTGATTCCAAATCATATTATATCATTAAATATCCTATGTTGTTAATTATATTGAAATAATGTCCCATGAAATTCTAATGTTTTGAAAATTGTTTAGTGTATAGTCTATCCTCAACTATCCCACTAATTGAAAAATTGTACAGAAGGGTACAAGACTGGGATTAAAATATATTGACTGATATATTTTACTTCTGATGAACTTAATTACAAGTCTGAATGTATTGATTTTTTTATTATATTTATGGTATATCTCTACATATTGATATTTATTTATCATAAATATAGAATATAATATTTTTTGACTTTTAATTTCAGAGTTCATTTTTATATAACACTTAAATGGAATTTTTTTATTTCTTTTTTTCAATTGAAACAAAAGAATTATCCCCTTTTTTTTTGAAATATCAATAGAATTAACTAGTCCATTTCCTTTTTTATTAGATGTAAACTTATTAGTTTGACTTCTTAGATTATTTAAATTTAATATAATATTAAAATTATCCTTCCTCATTTCACTCTATTTGCAATTAACCATATCAATGTTTTCTTTCTTTTTAGAAACATCATATTTTTGTTTTTTTATTTGTTTCTGTCTCTAGTAATCACTTTAGAAATTTTAATTCCTAATAATAACCATGTTAACCATTTTTAGGTTTAAAATATTTCTCACCAAGAATTTTTCTTGAACTTCTATTAGATAAGATCAACTTGGAATTACAAGAACAAAAATATAATCCTCCTAATTTAGAAGAAAAAGTTACACCATTATTCGTTAGTTATATCTTAATATCCATATTTAATTGAATCATTTATTAGACTAATTTTTTAATCAATTTACAAGACTCATCATTATAATATTTATTTTATCATAAATAGATGTCATTCTATACTCTAACTCCTTAAATTGAATATCAGTAACTTTTTCAACGATAACTTTATCATATAACTCATTATATTCGTAAAATTGTTGTCTATTTATAATTTTCACCACCCTATGTTGAATTTTTGTGACACTTCCAAGAGATATGAAATCAAAGTCTTGTTTATCAGTTATGATAATATCTCCATAATTCTCAACAATATTCAATTTTATAAAGTGTATAACCTCTATTTTCCTCAAAATTTCACTGGTTGTTCAAAAATATGAAACTTAACTGTATATTTCCCTCTTAATTGAATAAATAAATGTGTTCCTCACATGAATACCAAACAAAAATTTATTTTTATCCAATTTAATAAAATAATAATCATCATTATATGGAATCATATAACTACCAATAAACACGGGATTGTTTTTAATTCGATAACTTATAATAAAAATCCCTGTATAATCTATATAGCATTCATAATCATTCCCTTAAAATATACGATTTATATTAGGATAAATATTTGGAAGACTTATAAAATGAATTATTGTAATAAAAAAACCATTTTCTTCCACATGGTTTAATGCATGTAAAATTAAAACCAAAATTATAATCAACTACCAGAAAAAAATAAGTAATCTATGTCTTAATCTCAAACATAAAGACCTAATCTAATTATAAATGTTGATAACAATAAAATAATTAAGATTCATTGAAACAAGTAATGTTAGGATTAGATAAAAAATTTTATTATAGATTACTATGATAGTTAAACTAAAAGAGTTATTGAATTTTATTTAAATTTATAGAATATCATTTTTCACTTCAAGTATTGAAACTAATAGAAGAAATAATCTTATGATAAAACAATAGTAAATTTGAGTAAGAAAGGACATGTTCATTTGAAATTAATCATATCAAAATTTAATTAAATTCTAATAAAAAATATACAGTAGAAATACAAACACAAAATTAACTCATAATAACAATGGATATTAACAAAAAGATACTCATTTATTCAAAAATAAAGTAACCCTGAAATAATATAATGAACCATACATTTAACCAAAGTAAATGGAGAATATATAAAACTAATTTATTATATTCTCAACATGAGTCAGTTGAAATTTATATCTTCAAATCCTCAAGAATTCCCCAAAATAAACAATCAGAATATATCAATGTCCAATTCTAGAAACTTTTTTATCCACCTTAGAAACCCATGATCAACCAAATCAATAGTTATTATTCTTTCATAACCTAAAATATATGTCTTCTTATAATATAATAATGATCATTATGGATTGGAAAAAACAATTTATTACAAAAATAGAGCCTAATATATTTAAAATTAAATCCTCTCTCAATAATAGCATTTAGAATTTCAATATAGAATGAAATAAAATAAGAAGTAATATCTTTAAAAAAGTTTATTATAGACATCTAGAGAATGAATGTATTTAGAGTATCCATGCTAGGAATTTTATTTTGGTATATAATGTCAGGTATAATTTAAATAAAAACTCTCAATGAAAAAAATATGAATTCATCATGATCACTTTTGACTACATAAAAAAAACCTTTTCATATTTTTATGATATCTTCAATACACTATATCCTATAATGAATTTAGTCGAACTTGGTTACTATGATTATCAATTTAATGAATTTAATCTCAACAAAACACAAAAAACTCTCATTTTTCACCAAATAGAATTACAGTTACTATAAAATCATTTAAAAAAAGACCATTCATGTTACCATGAGTGTAATTTTATTTTGAAAAATAACTATAATACAAGTCTATTAAATTTTTTTTTATCCACATAAGGACTTTTCCCTTATTAATTTTTATCTCTATCTCTATGTTATTATATATCATGTAGAATAACTCTTATGTATGATTATTGAAATTTCTAATTAATTCAAATTATATAACACTAATTTATGTAAATCATATAGACAGACATATGGATTCAATAGTAGCTATATAACCCAGGTTTTACAAAATATAAATCTATATAGTTTTACATTTTGGAACAAGGGAAACTTCTAAATGTATAATATGGTCACCTAAAAATATATCATATGGATCTATACTTCTAAAATAAATAACATTTCCTTTAATTATTTCACAAAAACTATCTCACATATACAATTGATTGTTAATAAAACACTATTAACATTTTTTGTGGTTTTTAGACTCTTTATTTAGGTTTTTATAAACAACACCAATTCTTTATTTTCCATCAAGCCATATATGTTTTCAATGATAAGTTTTTGAACCCCACATTTCTAGATAAATTAATGTTTTAATATAATATCTTTATTTATTAGTAAGAAATTAATGGATAGATATTATTATACTCTCTCCCTTAATAAAATCTCATATTTGTTTCTCCCATTTTTCAATAACAAAATTTCCTGATCCAATAATGATAAAGTACCTTTGTCACATAATATTTTTATACCCCACTTCCATTTGAACAAAATAATTGAATGAATACTTGGTTGTATATTCTCTTCATAAAATAAAAGGGAAATCCTAATTATGAATTTCCTACCTTACATCTTCAAATAGCATCCATCATATAACTCTTGAGAAAATATTAACAATATGATTTATTGTGTAAATAGACACTAACATTGTTAACCTATTAGAAACATTATCATTTTTGAAATTATATATAATATCAATATATTTTTGTCTTGACTGTTTTATTTTATTTTTTGGTATACCAATTTCAATTTGATTATCATAATAATAATCAATGTTTTCTCAACACTCATCATCATATCTTTCATCTTCACTTTAACCAAAAACAATTGTGTACATACAGGTATTGAAGAAATATAGTCATCATTAGCCATAACTAATGTAACAAAATAAAGTTTTTTATTTTAGAATATAAGAATAATTTCTCTGAAAATAAATAAATCTCCAAATTTGGATCTTCTATCATTATAACACCCTTACCAGTAAGTATCAATGAATCCTTTCATGTTCACTTCCTTATTTATTAACATAATATATACCATAACTCAATGTTCCCTTTGCATAAATAATAATTTTCATATAATCCAACATGTTTGGTTCCATTGGATCAAATTGATATATTTAAAAAATGCATATATAATATCCAATGATGATGTTTCAAATATTAATTTGTCTTTCGATCATCTTTATATATCTCTTTTGATTACCACTTCCCTACTTCATCATTACTTAGTTTCACAGAAGGTAACATGGAAGATGACACCTCCATGGATTCTTCGATTCTAATTTTTTTAACTAATTTCATTGAATATTTTTCCTAAGATAATATGTTATATTTTTTGTTTTCTATATTGTGTAATCATAAAAACACTTTCATTTAGCCATGCATCGAAACAACACAATTCACATTAATTTGTTTTAAAAAATCCTCAAAGGATTACTCTAATTCAATTGTAATAATTACTTCAACAACATAAAAAATAAAAAACCGTGTAACTAAGATCATAATCTTCATAAATAATTTAAATAAGAAAAATTATTTATAAAAAGATCAATTATTTTATAGAACTACAAATTTTAGAGTTCTGGGATCTAGTGGATTATTTTAAAGGATATAAGTCTTCCAAAAATATAAATTGCATGGTACTATAATTATCATGTATAAATCATATAGGGTTCCCATTGAAATAATTATTCATAGAGATATTTATTAAATAAAAAATTATTCACATAAATTTGTTAAACACTTTAGTGTCTATAAGATACAACTTACAAAAAATTTCTAATAGACTAGTGTCCGGAAATGGGTGCAATATATTATCCAAATAATACACCTTTTACATATGATTATCCTTTCTAAACAAATATATACATATTTATTGAAACATTTAATTTTAATTGAGTTCATTTTTGAATTGAAACATGGTTATTATAATATTCTCCCTTTTTATTGTAGGAATTATTTCACAGGTATCATTTTTATCAATATAACCATGTTATTTATTCATTAAATTTATCCACTCATCATTATAAAAAAAATATTTAATAATTTTTGTTAAACATATTCCATAATAAATATCTTGTTTCCCATAATCCAATACACATTGATTTGTTATAAATCGTATTAACTTCCAATTATATTTTGAGGTTGAAACTTCCTTTGAATCCACTAAAACATAAATTTTATATGCCCAGTAATATTATCTTTATTAATGGAATAATAAAAATTATCATCAACATGGATAGTTTATTTATCATCTTAAATTTATCTATATATTTTTAAATTTATCATAATATAATCCCTTATTTATTTATTGTTTTCTTAATGAGCCTCTCTCAAATTAGACGGATTTTCAATGAATTTCACATCATAGAAATCAATCTATTTTTGTGACTATCTAGA
Organism: Viscum album; assembly: GCA_963277665.1. Taxonomy (NCBI): domain Eukaryota; kingdom Viridiplantae; phylum Streptophyta; class Magnoliopsida; order Santalales; family Viscaceae; genus Viscum; species Viscum album. The sequence continues at coordinate 305,707,251 of OY728146.1, forward strand.
TAATATAAATAATAAATAAATTTAATGTATTATTAATTTTTATCATTATATTTTATAGATTCATATTCACTATAATAATTTTAGGTAATTTCTCAATATTAAAATAATTATTTCCATTCAAACAAAAATTTTATCCATGAAGTATATAGTTTTATTTAAAAGTTAAATTTAAATATTTTAGTATTTTAATTTTACGAAATGGAACGGATTTTTAATATTATCATTTAAAATTTTAATTAGGGTTATTATGTTAGATTTTTTAGAAATAGTTGTATTTTAGGTAAATAAATAAAAATACATATTTGAAAAATACCATATATTTGATAAATTGACGAGGATATAATAAAGACTATAAATTGAATGAAAAAACATATATTGACATAATATATTAATAATAATTAATATAAATCATTTAAATGTATAAATTTTAACATAGAAATATATTTTTAACCTTTTATAAATCTAATTAGTGTTTTGATTCTAATTAAAATTATTTTTATATTTTATTTTAATAAAATATTTACAATGGTTTTTATTATATTTTTCAGTTTTAAAGTAAATTAATTTAACCTTTATTTAACATAATAAAAATAATTCTATGGGATATAATATTATTCTTGGATTTGGTGGAAATTCATTTTTATTCTTTAAAAGGACATTTTAATTTCAAGATTTATACATTGGTTTTGGGAAATTATATAAAAATTTATTTTTATATATTTTAGAAATATAATCATTGAAAATGGATTCCATACATTGAATCATTCTGTTAAAAAATTTTAGTACATTCAAAATCATTTTTATCCATGATGAATATTCACCATGGTAAAAATATATTACCATAGTAATGGTGAAAATCGTAAGTATGGAGAGGGGGTTAAGTAAAATAAATTGCTTAATATTTCATTAAATCTTGTGTAACTTTTATTTTTTAGAGTATTTAGAAAGTAAAATGTCCTATATACAAAACTTTACAAAATTGGAGCCACTTTACAAAAGAAATGTATTTAATCATTTTTATGTTCTTAATACTTATAGGGATGTCACTCATATCACTTATAAAAGGGAACATCCAATCCAAAATTCTCCACAATCATTGATAATTTTAGTTTTAAAATGATATAGAAAAATATCTTCTGAATCATTCTCCTCATGTCTTATATGTATTTTTTTAACCAATAGATTAATCCTAGAATGCTTAAGGTGTAAACCAAAGGATGATATCCATTGATGTGATATAAGTCATAATCAAATTCTCTCTTGTTTATTTCTACTTGTATGTAATAAAAATTTATTATAAACATCCTAATATAATAAATATAGATTATTTAATAAAAATAATTTTTTTACTGCTATTTTACTTTTATTTTCAACGTTTTTTATATTCTAGGGGAAATCAAGACATCACTCGTACGTACGTGTGGAATACCACCTCCAGGAAGCAATGTTTTTCATTTTTCATCACCATATTACATGGAAGGATATAAATATATAATTCATGAATATATATTATATTTATGACAAAATTAATAATTTTAAATGTCAATATATTATCTTTCTTTTTAACATCACATGCATTGGAAAAATTATAATGTCGATTGTGCATACGTGTAGGCTACCACTACCTGAAAGTAATTTAACACTTTTATTCATTTTAAAATCACATGGTTAGTGAAAATGATAAATTTTAACCATAAATATGATATTAATAATAACATTATTTTCCTATAATGGTAATTATTTAGGCACTGTACTTATTTTTCATCCATTTGAATAATGGAAGCACCGCTAATGACTGCATGCAAACTACTACATCAATGAAATGATGCATTTTATTTTTCATTAACAACTTAATTGGATTGTTTTAAAAGAGTATTTAATTTGGTAAATGATATATATAACATATTTAATATTATATATATTATGTAACCTTAACCCTTTTTACCATTATCAACACACCAAATTATTTTAGACCAAACTACCTCAAAACATTCAATGTAAACATTACTGAATTAGTTACTAAATACAAAATGATACTAAATTAATTAATATAAATAATGATAATGAAATTATCATAGAAATTTTTTGAGAATATATTTAATGAATATAATTTTATTCTTCCTAAAGGTAAATGGAGAATGTGATGATTCTGGATATGATATATGTGGTTTTCATTAAAACCTAATTTTAATGTCCCCCTTTCAAGGAATTTAACATAAATTTCCATGTACATTAAATGTTTTTACAATATTATTTATCATAATCCCATACTTGTTACATTTTATTTTGATCAAAATTTTAATAGCATTACTATGGTTTAGAATTTAATATTTTCCATTTTTTCCATTTAACTTATTTTTAAATATATTTTCACAAGTTTAAAGAGAATTTTTTTGACCATTTAATACATTCCCATGTTTTCTAGTTTTTATAACCATTATTATTTATAAATATTATTATACATTTTATAGGTACATTAAAATATTATATTAGTCTCATTTCTATGTAAATTTTTAGTTTCTAAATTATCTCAATAGAAAATGATATTTATTTTATTTTTATCAGGTATAGGAATGTGCATCTTCTTAAGGAATGTATTGAAAAGTTTATATGTTTTATTATTTAAATGAAATATTTTATTTTTTATATATATAATAATATGTACAAATTATATGTTGTGATAGTTGGGTTTTATAAATCCCTCTAAATAATCGGTTATACAATCGTCTTTAAAATACACATGATGAACAAATTGTGAATGTTATTCATTTTTATTTATTAGTGTAAGGGTTATTGTTTGGGTGATTATAAGGATAATTTCTTAAGACTCCTCCACGGTTTCTAGATTCATGATATGGTTTTATAGTGGAATATTTTCTTTCATGAGTTAGGATAATGAAATTAGTTATGGTTTTGACTTTCTAAATTTGAATGGTTTTCTTTTCAAGGAAAAGGGATTCACGAGTTCTTAAGTTTTATTAAGAAAAAATCAAGGTTATGGTTTTTCAAATATTCTTGAAATAAAATATATAAATTAAAATTTTTGTAAATAGGTTTTTTTTATTATATAAATTATTATTTAATAGAAAGGTTTATTTGTTAAAAATAAAAACATCCATTTCAATTTCCATTTTTCAAATGGAAAAAACTGGGTTCATTTTTTATTAAATATAATGAGATTTTTGGATTATCCAATGTTTTAAAATGTGTTTAAAATATTCAAATTATGTGTAGTAATTTTACCATGGTCTATGGTTACACGTCTTAAATGAATAAAATGAACCATAAATGAAAAAGGAGGTTAAATATATGTATAAATTTTTCTTAAAATAGTATACATATTGTACAATGTATTTTTCATAGATATCCTAATTCTCTAGAACTCAGAATAAAAGGATCATTAAAATTTATCAAAGTGATTCTCCTATTATAAATCATTAAATTAATGTTTTATTTTGAAACCTTGTGTTATAATTTGTAGCAATAAAAATTCATAGAAAACATAAGAGATTAGGACAATTGTAAAAGATACAATAATGATATTCTTATATATGATGATATTATTATGAGATATATATTTTGTATTTTCATGATTCTTTATCTAATCCATGTGTATCTTGAATGTTTTTTCTTATAAGACACATGGTTAATGAATTAGAAAGTAATCGATAGGTTAATATCCTTTTGAACCAAAAACATTAAATGATTAGTGTCTGAGCTATATAGTATGTATACACATTAACACAATTGATAAAGGATATTAATGATAGTTCCCATCAAAGGGGAGACACAAAATTATCTATAGAGGAAAATATCTAGAGTGGAAAATTTCATGAAACGATACTCTCTATATTATTATGGATTTATATAAAAAGTGGAATCTAAAGGATGGATCAATGATTTTGAAAAGATATTATATTTTGTGAAATGTTTAGAGTATTATAGGGTAATTACCAACAAAAACCATTTTGAGGTAAGACAATTAATGATTTTCAGTCATTAAAACTATTCATAGGAATTATAATAATGTCGTAATGGAGTAAAAAACATTAAAGGATTTTATTTTGAGAAATATTTTCCTCATTTTGTTTGACATATAATAGAAATTAAATGATTGGAATCGATCTAAAAGATGGATGAATAAATTTAATCGACTAAAGAAAAGTTCACTAGATTGGGTAGGTATGGAAATAATTTATTCATGTATATGAAAGTAAAATAGATTGATATTTATTTATGATTTAAACCATTATTATGAATTGATTTTTGTACTCATGAGTTCGTTATTTATGAGGGTATTATTCAAATTTCATTGAAATTTGAGATATGAATTATTTATTATTATGTCAATAAATATAATAATTAGTCTAACTGAAAATAAATGAATAATAGTAGACTAATGAAATCTAATGGTAAGAAAATTAAATATACTTCTTGTGATAAGTGTTATAAAATGAATTCTGGTTATTGTATTATGAAATAAATAATATATTACTAATGTTGTATATTGGGAAATCATTATAATGACTCCATATAAAAAAGAAATTGTAATATTTGGGATTGTAATGAGAAGGTGGTATTAAAATGTATTAATTGTAATCAGATATGACACTATATAAGTGTTCACAAAAATAAAGGCATAGTAGATAGAGATAATCAAGTTGATAAGAAAATGGGTGTGGAATGTTCATTTGTTACAAACTCAAAAAATGTTAAACCATCAATAGAGGTAGGTTTGGATAATTTATTTTTCTATACTAATTATTCCATTATTCTATTTTTTTCATGGTCTCCACATTCTTCTAGCTCTGGTAAATCTTCTAGTAAAATAGAAATATCACCTCAAGAAATAAAGTTATTATTTTTTTTATAAATTAGTAGTATAATTATCAAAGAAAAAAATAATTTATAGGAACCATATTAGTATCATTTTGTAAATTTTTTTACTATAAATATTAATATCATAACATTATTATAGTGTTATTCAATCCTAGTCATGGTTTTCCTTTTAGTTAATCATGCTAAGATAGATTGTAGAGAACAAATATGGAAATCAACTCTCAAAGTGAGTTTTAATTACTATATAAGAACATGTTAATAACATTTATGACATATTAGGAATATGATAAAAGGATTAAATATTAGATTTAATGTCATCTTTCACTTGGAATTTATGAAAATGATGTTAATCGATTTTTTTATGTGCCTATGGAAAATGAATTTTCATATGTGTTTCTTAAAAAAATTACTAATGTTATTTAAAAATGAGATGTTTCATTTACTAATAAATGATACCTTGATGCATATATTATTTCAAAACATTTTCATATAAAATCTTCAGTGGAGAAATTAGAGTTGAAAACTCAGATTCCAGAATTACATAAAGGGAATCATTTACACTATCACTTCACCTTTAGGTGTCCCTATTTGGTTTTTTAAAATAATGTATTGTTCAAATTTAATTTTCATTGATTATAGATTACATAATAAAATTAATTTTATGAGAAACTATTTATTTACACACAATTATGACATTTTCCATAAACTCTAAGGTGGTCAATATTTTTCAATGACTAACCGGAGGTTCATGTATCATCAGCTGAATGTGAAGGAGGAAAGAATTCTAAGTATGTAATTTTTTACTATGTATTTAAATTATTAGTTTGATTTTGTGACTTTCAAGTTAAAAATATTCTTATTTTATTTATAGATATTATGAATATAGTTCTCTCTGAGTATTTGGATAGGTATTTATTGGTATTCCTTGACGATATTTTGGTTTATTATAAATTTTATTTGGGTCATGAGATACATCTAAGTATTGTTCTATATAATTTAAAATAAATTAATCTTTATGAAAATTTTATAAAATGTAATCATTAGTCACATTAGGTATCATTCAATGGATATATAATATATAAATATAACAAAACTATTTATATTCATAAAACTAATGTGGTAAAAGAGTGTTTAATACTCCTAAATGTAACTGGGATTTGATGTTTTCTTGGATTAAAAAGTTACTATTAATGTTTTTTTCGAATTATTTTACTTATTACCTATCCCACATAATATTTTAACTCTATAAAGATTGATATTATTTCAGATAAAGGAAGGTGATGGATTTTTATAATAATTAAATAGAATTTTGGTTTATACCCTTTTCTTATCCCTTCCTCCTTAAAATAGTGAATTTATTTTACATTGATTAATTATTGATAGTCCTTGGATGTGTCTAGTTGAATGAATATTGGATAATTGAACATATAATATGCCAATTAAAACTGACTAACTAAATTATCCAATGTATTACCTTGATCAAACAGTCATAGTTTCTTCTTTTAAAATTTAGATTTTTCTTATATATCGAGTGAAATATTTAATATATATGGATCATAAATGTTTGAAGTGTATATATTATCCTAGAAAAATTTAATAATGAGGAATATAATATAGATATAATTGATAAAATATCATGGTTAAATGTTCAAATATCATACATGAAGAGAAAAAAAAGTAGTAGATTCTTGGGGTTGAAAATATTATCCAATGCTAACTATGTTTTAAGATAAGTGATACATGAGAGGTCTAAAAATCTATATTATAATCATATGATAATCCCAAAACTATCCAAATCTCAAAGTTTTTTAGTTTCCTACTAGTAAATATCTATTTCAATATTTGTAGGATCGACTGATATGCCACATTGATAAACTACATGACCAAGGAAAAAAATAATTATATCAAAAATACAAACTTAGTGAACATATCTTAATATTTTCATTAACAAAATGAACCCAATAAAGTATCTATTTTCTTCTCATGGTCATTTATAGTTCAATATCACACAAAAATATCATTAAAAATAACATTAAAAAACTAGTTGAGGTACATGTGTAAAAAATATTCATTAAGTCATTGAAAACAACAAGTGAATTGGAAATAAAAAAGTGTATAAATATGGAATTTTAGTGATCATAAGTACTTTAAAAGTTTTATTTCAAATTTCCAATTTCCTAAATTGAAGATGGTGATAACCAGATTATATATTTGTTTTTTAGATTAATTTTTCTTCAACTAATTGACCAAAAATTTCATCAGTTAAAGGAAGTGGATAAATTTTTTTATCATAACTATTTTTAGTTTATGATATTCAACACATAACCAAATGGTAATTTTTTTATTATTTAAGAAGTGGACTAGAGAAGCCCAATGTAATGTGATTAGTCTAATAAATCCCTTTTTTTCCTTTTATATGGACTATTAGTTATCACAATTCTATTAGTGAGATTCTATATGACATAAGTGTAATAATAATTTTTACTAGAAATATATTGATAGAAATTTTGATTTCCCATTTAGGTGGTAACATATTGGAATCATTTTGAATACAATGGTTTATTGGTCTTCTATATCATGAAGATTCCTAGTCCCATGTTCTTCGATAGTACCCATGGTCATCTATACTATCAACAAAGATAATGTAGCATCTACTACCACAAAATTACCAAATCATCTAGTATTCACATCCCAATCCCCATAAAATAAATGATATATACCATTAATTGATGTGAAGGTTATTTATTTGGTGTAATAATCAATATATTCCTTGAATTATATCAGATAGACTGTTTCAAATATCAAATCATAGATGTCCATTTCAAAAACTACAAACCCCAAGAAAAAGTGGACATCATTGGTCTTGATGGGAAAATTTTAATTATTGAATCCTTTAAATTCCTACTCTCCAAGACATTTTTATTATTATAAAAACATGAGTTGTTATTTCTATGTGAAACCGTAATTGATTTACCACATAAATATTATTTAATAAGAGGGATATACTAGTATCCAAAAAAACTTTCATCAAAGTGGACTTTATTAGAATTTTACCTTGAACTATTAAAAGACCTAGTTTCATTATAATAATTTTTTTCAACTATATAATATTTTTGTTTATCTCACACAATGTATTCTTTTCCTCCGAATCATGGCAGTGTTGGTTGGATGATTTAGGAGTTACTATAATTAACCTAATTTTTTTTATCTTTAAATTTGATAAAATTTCTAGTGAGACTGCACTGAATGAATATGATAGATTTGAGACATATTCAACCCATCTATTATTGATTGATTTGATTTTCTTGTGCAATAATGAATTAGGTGGTCGTTATTGAAAAATCTGTGATAGTATCAATGTTGTGATGTGTAATATATTTTCATATGTAAGATGTGAAAAATTAAAAACAATCATGATCTATTTTGTGATGTGGTGGAAAATAGACTTTTCTGACATTATGGTTATATGTTTCACAACTTTCATAGGATTAGGTTTACCTCCTCTTCTGATTTCCATAATTAAAGGCATGTTTGTAATGAAAAATAAATTTACTATACTAATATTCCAAGTTATTTCACTTTCTACAAATGTATCTATATTGACCATGTCTATATAATAATCAATCAAGAACATGACCACTTTTAAAAAATATCCACTCACAACACTACATCGAATATATGGTCCTTTACAAGTTTATTGTCCACAAAAATAATAGAAGAAGTCACTAAAATCATAAACATAACTATATATTCTCTTGCTGATTGATTTTCTTTCTTGGGACTAAGGAAATTATTTATTTTATATACATCAATTTATGTGGATAAAATTTTTGTTGTGGATAATTAATTAAATACCTCCCATGTAACTCCTTATTTTAGATTATCTTGAATATCTAATTTCCTCTATTTTTTTGTAAGATCATCCAACATGTATACAAATATCCTTAAATTTTTTTCAATTTGGGTTTTATGGAAATATAATATTAAATTGATCCTGATATGTCCTTAATTTATCATTCCTGAAATACCTTCAAAAAATCATTGGATTCTATTTTGTAATTTCAATGTATGATTAATATTACATGGTTTCATAGTCTAATTTCATTTTTCACATTTTTTAATTCTTTCATGATGATCTAACAAAGTTCTCAGTCCAATTGTAGATTATGTGAAGTAAAATTCCCCAAAATTACCACATTCTAGCTTATAGGTTTTCTAACAAGATCCATTTCTATAGAACCACCATTACATTATCCTATCTGTTATCACACATTAAAAAACACAGTTATAATCTATATTACAGAACAATAATAAAGGTCAATGTAACCCAATTTTTAAATAATATATAAATAATGCAATCTAAGTGGGAAGTCTTTTTACAAATCCATGATTCTAGATTATAAACATATAAATCCATAATGATGAGTTGATGACATGTTTAGAAGTTTTTATCAACAATTTCAATTCTAGAACCTGCATGGTAACATTTAGATTAACATAAATTTGTAAACTATATATTTTTATGAAAAAAATTTATAGTACTGACACATCTAATCTCCTTACTAGTATCCTCGTATAAGGACCATTAGAAAGTGATACCATTCATAAAATAACTACCCATCCAATTAGAATGGGAATTATAATAATGATTCAAACCCTATTTAGCTTCTTATTTCCCAAAATGTAACCCGTTAATATTTTATGATATATTTTTGTTAAAATAAATTTAATATTTTGGATATATTGTGATACACATGACCCAAAGTCTAAATAAACCAAATATGATTTCAAACAATCCATTTAATCAGTAATTATGAGTAAGATAGACAAAATTATGAAAATTATATTGTTGACACATATATAAAATAAATTCATTTATTATCTGTTGTTTAATAAGGAAAAAAATATTTTTAATGTAAATGAAATATTTTAAAAATCAATTACGCACAGATTGTTTTATTTATCATTATAAATTAAATTTATCACTATTGGTTAATGATTATGATTAAATTTTATTATTATATATTCAAAAAAAAAAATATAATTCATCTAATATATTTCAAAGAATGGGATAAGAATAAATCAAATTTCAGGCTCAAAAAAATATTTTTCCAAAAAACCCTTTTTCGCATTTTGAAAACTTATTTTAAAATTTATTTTTATTAGTTTGGGATATTATATTTGAGAAAATGATATTAAATTTTTAATTCATCATTTAATAATTATGATAGAGTGAATTTTAATGAATTTTCTGAACATATTAATTTTTTGGATGAACAGTGATATATAAATATATTTATTGAAAAATTACTTTTTATTTAATGAATTTTAGATTTTAAATTTTAATCAAGGTTATTATAAAATGAAATTTAGTTTTATTATATTATTTTTTATCCAATTTAAATCCTTTTAAATATTTTTATTTCTAAATTTAAAACATATTTTTTGAACATAATAATACTTATCTTTGGAAAACATCATTTTCATCGCACATACTTGTTTAATTTAAAAAATAAAATTTCCACTTATATTAAACGAATATGAAAAAATATATTAAATATTTGGAGTCATAATAATAAATTTTTGTATCATCATATCAATGTTTTTAGTGAAAATGAATAATGAATGAAATATAAAATTAACTACCATGGTTAAGGTTAAACAAGGTTACCAAGGGGGATCAATAAAATGATAAGTGATTTCTTTTTAATTGAAATTATCTAAATCCTATTTTATGGAAGTATTTTTACATTTTTTTATCCCATTTTAAAATCAATGCCCATTTTCATGAATTTTTATTGGAAATGACTCTATGAGTTTGAATTCTTTTTAGAATTTTTCTTGGGGTTCCCCTCCCTGACTTGTAACGACCCAAATGTTTATTAATGAAAATTACACTTGATAAAATTAAATTTATTATTATTTTAAATGGGTATATAGCATATTCACTTATTTGTTCTTTTGATTTTGTATTTCAAAATACTGTTAAGAATTGTTATCGTTGCTAATATAGTCCTTGAACAGTGATCACATGATTAGTATAAATATAGGGATCTAACAAATCCAATTTACTCAGAAAAAGGATGTGATACCATCATCCAGTTGAATTACCCATACGAAACCCATTTTTTCAGATCTCAAAAAGGAGGTGGAATCCCTAGGGTTCACTGTGGACTAAGTCCAAGCTGAGCATCAATACCTTAAGCTCAAAAGGAACCGCATATAGGAGATATGGAAGTTGATAGAGGTTACCACCCAAGTGATGTTATCCAAGACACCCCAACAGTCTTTAACCATTTCACACCTTACCCTTACGTCTTATGCGGGTGTTATAAGTGGTTATGTAACAAGACATTATCACTATGATTATGTGCATTAGTTTTTAATATAATAACGAATATACATTCATTTTATTATTGTTACCTTGTTCATTATTTTTCTAAAATAACATACAGTATTTTTCATTAGTATTCTATTAAGAAATATATTTTGATGAATTGATGGATTTTTTAATTAAAAATTAATTTAATAAAATATTATTACTAAATTAATTTTTATTAAATATAAATGACTGTATAATTTTAATGAATACAATTGTGATTTTTATTACGGTTTGAAATATTTTTTTATCAAAACCCATGAATTTAAGATGGTTGTCAGTTTTTATTTTAAAATTAAAAAATTCACATATTTTGAAAATTAATTAGATAAAATAAATATTATTTTTGGAATCAGGACGTTGAAATTATCCAATGGTTAATGCTTTGTAATTTTCTAAGACTATCAAATTTTTGGGTAAAAATTAAATATGTTTAATTATATAATGTGTTTTAGTACATCATAATGTCCCATTAGTAATTTAATAAAATAATATAAATTGGATTTCGGACAACATATATTTCACCATTAAAATAATTACATTTAAATTTTGTTTGATTTCTTTTACAAAGAATTAGTGGACCCTCTAAGACTAATAAAAAATTTTAACTTTTAAATTGACTTTCTTTAGAGTGTGACTATCCTATACATAAGAAAGCCTAATATTTTAATAAGTTAGGACATAGGACTAAAAAATAATGTTTTTCAATCCCATTTGAAAAAAACCGTGGGCCAAAACCATTGGTCAGTTTGGGATTTTTATTAGTTTAATGTGTAGTGTCCCAAACCAAAATAATTAAGCATTCCATCTATTTTCCTATATAAAACCACCCTCGCTCCCACTTCCTCAGCACTAAAAGACTTTGGATCTCTAAAAAACTATTCCCTCCACTCTCTATAATCCTCTCAATGTTCCACAAGCTCCCCTGAAGCCTCTCTCAAGCCTCTCCCAAGCCATTGGGACCACACTTCCAAGGGATTTATTCCTTCCCAATTTTTGTCTCAATTTAATTATGTTTTTATTCCCTTTTATTTTAAACTAAAAATGACAGGGTATGATTTATAACCTCCCCCATACTTGCATACATATGTTTGAATTATGATACACCCCTTTCACTATCATTAATTTCTCTCATGTACACCCATTAACATGTGTAAATTCTGTAATGGATTTTGGTCTCCTCATTTACATTCAAGAAACTCTTTTGTTCTACGAATATAAATTCCATTTCATATGTTGGGTCATGAATATATACGATCCCTATACTTTTCATTTCATATAAATATGATGAGACACTTTTTTCTCTCTCATAAACCATTTTGATGAATTCTTATGTCACGTCATTATGCTGTCGAAATTGAACTGTGATTTTCCAAGCCAAAGTCATTGTGTAGTGAATATCATGCCCATTTATATATTAAGGGTTTTTAAAATTATTCACATTTACTTCTTGACTATATAGTTTTACATATTAATTCCAAATTCCTTTATCATGGAATATATTATAAGGCTTAATGAATCATGGTTATATGATCCATGTGGCACGCATATGTATGAAATTAAATGATTAAGAATGGTGCACCCTTATAGTGCTCCAATGCATTTGGTAAAGTCTAGTATCGAGATAATTCAATTGAAATGACGGTTTACTAATTCTAATTCAAGTTCAATAAGGGTTTACTCACACTCTATGTGCAATGATCCTTAGATCAAGGGAATATCATGTTAAATGTTGTTGCCACATTTCCATGTTATAATAATCATGCTATATCATGCCATTATGATCATGCTTCTCTTGCACTCCATTGATATGCCTATTGCTTAACATGTACTACATTTTTCATGATATTCCTTTATTACTCCCTTATTGGGCTTTATATCTCACCCTTATCATATGTATGTCCTCAGGTTATCCCATGCAATGCTAGGTACGAGAGAATGTTTTTATCATGTAAAAGATGTTTTTAATAAAGATATGGTATTTTTATTTCTTGAGTTTTAATTTAATGTCCCTAATTTCCCAAGACTATTGATATCATTATTATCAGAGTTTTCTTAAATGACATTTTATGTAATAAATCATGTTTAATTGTGTAATAATGTCCAGTGTTGTTATAGTTGGTATTAAAGGACATGATTAGTTATTTTTTGGATTACAATTAGAAAACCCTAGTGAATGAAATTGAGAGAATAATAATAATAATACAAAAATCACTAAATTTTTTGAGTATTGATTAAGTGTTTTATGAATAAAATGCATCCATGTCTGGATACGAGTATGTAGAGGCATCTCTAGAAAATATTTTTCTATGGGTAAAATATGAAAACACCAATTTGAGCTAGACTCAAATGGGAACTGGTGCACGAGAACCGTTCTTGTTGCACTCTTAATTACGACACTCCCAGGAGATATGCATTGGTAAAGTCACAATCAAAATATGAACCATTATTATGGGAATAAAAAACACACCTATGAATATATGTTGGGAAATAGATCATGGATAACATAGATTGAATCGTATAAATTCATAAGATTAAGAAGTAAAAGTAATTAATAAGTAATATGTTTTTTTCTATGGATTAACTTTTATGTGTTACCAATAAATTTAATTTTATTCTAGCCAATGGACGGTAAAAGGAGGAATCAAGCTAACAACAGATTTGAAGATCAATTTGACTACTATTCTAATGAGAATCCCAATCTAATGGGTGTGGGAATTTCAAGCTTTTTCATGATGCTCTCCCAGTTAACTCTTGTTTTGAATAGAAACAAGGGTCATGAGGAATTTTCAACTCCACCTAAGAAAGAACAATTCACAATAGAGAGATTCATGAGAAAAATGGTCTCCTAATTTAAATGGATCATACGATCCCTGATTTTTCAAACAATAGATCAACTCCATTGAAAATATCTTCTCAATCCTCTAATGTTCTGAACAAGAGAAGGTTCTTCTGGATGTATATCATATGGAGGGTGTAGCTGATCAATGGTGGACATTGATAAATAAAATAAAAAGACCGAGGAGGAAATCTAGGTGTTATAATTATATGATTTCTAGAAAAAAATTTGACAAATATTTTCCTCGCACCCTCCAACTTAAGATGGAAAGGGACTTTCTTGTCCTCAAGAAAAAAGATGAATAATCCATTAGATCATATGATGAAAACATTAAAATGCTTTCATGGTACACCTCTGGCTTTGTCATTACCCCAAAATTCAAGGTTTAACTCTACTATGGTTGGATAAAACCAGGACTATGGAAATCCCTAGCGATCTGTGACATCGAGATCTATAAGGAAATTGTCTAATGTTCCCTTAAAGATGAAATAAAGATCATCCAATCTTAGGGGTTTCATAAGAATAATAAGTATAGGGTGGACATTAATTCTGCCAGTCTGATGGATAAATCCAATAGTTTTAAGAAAATTCATCACCCCACATTTCAAAGGTGTGGAAAGGAGACCCCGTAAATTTCATAAAAGGGACTAGAAAATGACGTATGTATGGCAGAAAAGGGTACCAGACTATTAACACCAGACAAGAAAAACCCATGACTCCAATAGAGGAAATGAACACACCATTCAATTATCAATGCATTTTTCATTGCTTCAACTACAAATAACTGGGGAACTTTGTAAAATAGTTCCCTAAGATAAGGGTTTTTGGAGGCCACTAACATCCTCCAAGGAAGAAATGGTGAGGTTTTTCCATCACTACCACCGAAGTGAACCCCGAAAATAAAGTAGTGATATCTATTCTATTTATTCATTCAAGAATAGAAAAAATTCTTTTTTATTCTGGTTCTACACATTCTTTTGTATCCTAAATGATTAGTAGAACAATACCAACACCACCACAAAATATGGAAGTAAAGATTTCGATGAGAATGAAAATTTGGGAAATCATTGTATCCCATGAATATAACTCATAACCTTTCATAATTTGTGGATTTAACTTCCTGGAGAACCTTTTCATACTCCCTCTAGTGGAATTTGATGCAATTATTGGCATGGATTGACCTTATCTCTATAGAGCCAACATAAATTTCTGTGAAAGGAAAATCAGTCTTCATATGGAGAACTAACCCCAGATTCTGTACAAGTGCAAGGAGAAAGATGAATCTTCTATAGCACCATCATCTCAAGCATTGATATTACTGCCTTATGAGTATGTGTATTTGGATCATATGATTGAGTTCAAGGAAGCAACCATCCTTGAAGAAATGCCTATTGTGAAAGAATTTGATGAAGTGTTTCCTGAGGAAATGTATGGTCTTACTCCTAGTAGAGATGTTGAATTATATATTGATCTTATACATGTGGTGTTTCTAATATCCAAGACTCTATACTGAATAGTTGTTGTGGAGCATGATGAGTTGAAGAAACCACTACAAGAGAATCTGGATAAAGGGTTTCTACACCCAAGTGCATCACCAAGGGGTGCACCAGCCCTCTTCTTCACGAAGAATGATGGGTCAATGCACCTTTTCATTAATTATCATGAGCTCAATAAAATCATGATAAAGAAAAAGTATCATATTCCCTGAATTGATGACTTGTTCGATCAGCTATGTGAAGAATAATACTTCTCTAGTGTGGATTTTCGGTCAGGATATTACAATGTTAGGGTGAATTAGGAGGATATCCCCAAGACTAGTGTTCGTACAAGATACGGGCACTATTAATTCCTATTAATGATTTTTTGACACACTAATGATCCTGTAATCATCATGGACTTGATGAATAGAGTCTTTAGATATTACCTCAACAAATTTGTGGTAGTCTTTGTAGATTATATGCTAATATACTCCAAAACCTAGGAGGAGCATGAGGAGCATCTGAGCATTGTACTAGATACCTTGTGGAAGGAGGAGATCTATGCAATGTATAGAAAGTGAGATTTCTAGTTGAATAAGGTCTCATTCATGGGTCATATCATCAAAAGAAATGGTATATTTGTGGATCCCTCTAAGATAGATGCAATTGAGGGATGTCCAAGGCCAACATCTGTAATGGATATCCGTAGCTTCCTAGGTTTATTAGGATATTATCACCTATTTGTGAGAAATTTCTAATGATTTTCCAACCCTCTTATCAATCTAAATCGAAAGGGAGTAAAGTTTTATTGGAGAGTTGAATGAAAAGATATTAACAAGGATTGAAAAAAGAGTCTTATCGTTGTGCCCCTGATTAAATTATCCAAAAGTGGACAAATTTTTGTGGTATTTAGTGATTCTTAGATGAGGGTAATGGGTTGTGTGTTGATTAAAAATGAAAAAGTCATTGCCTATGCTTTAAAGAAACTGAAATTTCATGAGAAAAATGATCCCACACCTGATCTGGATTTGGCTGTAGTAATCTTCGCTTTATAATTTTGGAAACATTACCTCATTGGGGAGAAATTTAAAATATGCACGAATCACCAAAACATCAATTATATATTCCCATAGAAAGAGTTGGACATGTTTCCACAATGATGGTAAGATCCGACCAAAGACTATGATAGCTCAATCCATTACCACCCCAGGAAAGAGAATAAGGTGATGGATGCTCTAAGTAGAAAGCACCAATCAATTCTATCATTTATGATAATTGAAAAGGATCTAGTTTTATTATATTTTATGAATATGTACATAGGTATCATAAAGAATGGAACATCATAAATTTGTTCACAAATGATTACTCAACTATATCTTTTGTAAATGTTAAAGGATGATCAAATGGATGATGTGGGAATTCAGAAGAAAGTGAAAACTATCATAAAAGGTAAATCCTCATAGATCAATTTTAATGAAGATGGAACTGTGGGATTTGGTTCAATACTATGTGTTCCATCAAATCCAGAGTTAAAAAAAGAAATTTTGTATGATGCACATAGTTCAAATTTATCCGTTCACCCAGGAAACAAAAAAATGTATTGAGATCTCCAAGAGAATTATTTGTGAGATAACATGTAGTAGGAGATCACTGAGTATACATGAAAGTTCCTGGTATATATGAATGTGATGGATGAGAGGTAGAAGTCTAAGGGGATGATGCCAAAATTTCCAATATGAGCATGGAAATTGGAGAACATCACCATGGAATTTGTCATCGGACATCCAAATATATTAAAATGAAACAATTCTATCTAGGTTGTTATGGATCATCTTATAAAGACTACACAATTCATTTCAA
Organism: Viscum album; assembly: GCA_963277665.1. Lineage (NCBI taxonomy): Eukaryota > Viridiplantae > Streptophyta > Magnoliopsida > Santalales > Viscaceae > Viscum > Viscum album. The sequence continues at coordinate 305,724,646 of OY728146.1, forward strand.
TTCGAGAGGATTTCTCATTAGATCAACTAACACGGATATACATCAAGGATGTGGTAAGGCTGCATGGAGTACCAATATCAATTGTATCATATCATAATCCAAAATTCATCTCTATGTTTTGGAAGAGTCTTTAACATGCCCTGGATACTTATCTGAACTTCATTACAACTTATCATCCTCAAACTGAAGTCCAATCTGACTGAACAATCAATAGACTTGAGGAAATGTTGAGAGGATGCTCAATGGACTTGAAAGATGGATGGGATCAGCGTCTCTTTCTTGTTGAGTTCTCTTACAACATCTGATTCCACTCAAACATCCTAATGTTTCTTTATGAATCTCTTTATGGGAGGAGGTGCAGAACAACGAAATGTTGTGATAAATTTGGGGAGAAAAACACTTAGGTCTAAAAATGGTCTAAGAAATAGTGGAGAAGGTTAAGACCATCCAACATCACATTAAAGCTTCTCAAAGTTAATAGAAGAGCTATGATGATAATCGCCGATGAGGCATATAATTTGATTTTAGAGACCTGGTATTCCTATGCATATGACTGTGGAAGAGATTTATGAGATTTGGGAAGACGGGAAAGCTTAGTCCAAGGAATGTCAGCCCTTTTGAGATCCTTCATCATGTGGGAGCAGTGGCATATCGACTAGAACTCACACCGAACCTATCTCAAGTACATGATGTATTCCATGTATCGCTCTTGAGGAATTACATACATGTCCCATCACATGTACTCAATCTAGAGGTAGTACCATTGGAGAATGACCTCTTATATGAAGAGAAGACGGTAAATATCATATATCATAGGGAAAACATTCCATGAAATAAGATGAATCCCCTCATCATGGGGTTATGGAAAAACCACATGTCTGATGAAGCAATGTAGGAATCCAAGGAAGTAATGAAGTACAGTTACCCGCATCTATTTCAGTATGGGAAAAGGAAATTTTGAGGGTGAAATTTCTTAAGGGGGGAGATTGTAATGACCCAAACATTTATAAATGGAAATTAATCTGGATCTAATTAAATGTATTATTGTTTAAAAATTTTATATAACATATTCAATTCATATGTTTTATGATTTTTTATTTCAAAATACCTTTATGAATTGTTTCCTATGCTAATATAGCTGTTGAACAGTGATCACGTGATTAGTATAAATATAGGGTTTTAAAAAATCCAATTTACTCAGACAAAGGAAGTGATGGCCTAATCTAGTAGACATTCCCTATACGAAGACCATTTGTCGGAGTTCAGAAAGGATGTAGCATCATTGGGCTTTTTTATTGATTAAGCCCATTATGAGATTCAACATGTTATGCTTGAATGGAAACCGCCTATAGGAGAAGTGGATATTAATAAATATTAGCATCGACGTGATGTTATCTGAGAAACCCCAAGAGTCTTTCACAATCCCACACCTTATCCTTAGGTATTATGTGGGTGTTATAAGGGGTTATGTAACAAGACCTTATCACTACTATTATGTTCAATATTTTTGTATATAATAAATAATATTCATTCATTTTATTATTGTTACCTTGTAATTTTTTTTAAGAATATATAGCATTTTTAATTAATATTAAATTAAGAAATATATTTTAAGGAATTGATGAATTTTTTAATTAAATAAAATTTTGATAAAATATTATTACTAAATTACTTTTTATTAATTTGAAATTATCATATAATTTTTAAGAATACAATTGTGATTTTTATAATGGTTTGAAATCCGTTTTTATCAAAACCCATGAATTTTCAATGAATGTATGTTTTTATTTTAAAAGTAAAAAAATAACATATTTGAAAAATTATTTAGATAAAATAAATATTATTTTTGGAATCAAGACATCAAAATTATCTAAAGGTGAATTTTTCATAATTTTTGAGATAGCCGAATTTTTGGGTAAAAAATAAAGACCATTTAATTATATAATGTCTTTATGACATCATAATGACCCAATAATGATATAATAAAATATGATAAATGATATGGTCAGACAATATATGTTTTACCATTAAAATATTTTTATTTTAGGTCTTTTTGATTTATTTTACAAGGATTTAGTTGACCCTCCAATACTTATAAAACATTTTATCTTTTAAATTGATTTCCTTGAGAGCGTGACTCACCTCTACATAAGAAAACCAAATATTTTAAGACTTTTGGCCATTTTCCATATAAAATAATTTTTTCCACTGGTTTTTGAAAATATCCTTGGGAAATAACCAAGGGTTTGTTTTTGGTTTTGATCAGTTTAATTTGTGGTGTCCAAATCCTAAATAATAAATAATTCCCTCTCTTTTCCTATAAAAACCCTCCCAACATCCCACTTACTCTTCACTCAAAGCATTGGTAACTCGAACATATTCTTCCCTAATCTCTCTATAATCCTTTTATGGTTCCCAAAGCTCTAAATAATCCACTCTCAAACCCTCCCAATCCATTGGGATCACAAATCCATGAAATGGATTTTTTTTCCTTTCCCATTTTTGTATCAATATCATTATGTGGTTATTACCTATTATTTTCAACTGAAAATGTTGGGGTATGATTTATCACCCCCCCTACTTCCCTCCACATGTTTTAATTATTATATACCCATTTATCTCTCATTAATTCCTCCCATGTACACCTGTTACCATTAAAAAATTTGATAAGGGATTTCTCTCTCCAAATTTACAATCAAGAAATTCCTTTGTTTTTTGAATCTATAATCCACTACATATGTTGGGTCATGTATCAATATAACCCCCTTAATTTCCATTTAATGTATATATGATGAGACACTTATTTCTCTCTCATCAACCATTTTTATTAATTCTTATGTCATGCCATTATGATGCTGAAATTGCACTGCGATGTTCCAAGCCAAGGTAATTGTGTAGTGAATACCATGCTCATTTATCTATCATGGGTATTCACCATTATGAAAATTTACTTATTGATTATAGAGTTTCATTTATGAATTATACATTCCTCTATCGTGGAATAAATTATGATTTTTAATGAACCAATGTTATATGATCCATGTGGCACACTTGTGCATGAAATAAATTGATTAAGAAGGGTGCCCCCTGATAGCATTCCAATGCATTCAGTAAAGTATAGTATCATGAAACATCAATTTCAATGATGTTTTACTCATTATAATTAATGTGAAATGAGTGTATACTCATGATCCTTTTGTAATAATCATTATCTCATGCTAATATCATGTTAAATTTTATTACCACATTTCCATGATATGAATATAAGGATATATCATGCCTTTATGTTCATGTTTCTCTTTCACTCCATTGATATGCATATTTCCTAAAATGTACTATATTCTTCATTCAATGCCTTTATTACTCTCTTACTAAGATTTATAGATAACCCTTTTCATATGTACATCCTCAGGTTGTCCCATGCAATGCTAGGTACGAGGGAATGTTATGGTAATTTAAAAGATGTTTTTAATAAAGATGTTGTATTTTTATATCTTTAGTTGTCATGTAATGTCCCTAATTCCCCAACACACTAGGACTCTCGATATTCCGAGTTTTTTAAGTAAATATTTATATAATAAATCATTTTTAAGTGTTTAATATTTAACAGGGTCATTAGACAACTTCTGAAAGAAAAAACCCAATCCTCTCTTATCCACACATAAAGGCCTTTTTTCAGCCACTAATTTCTCAAATATATTCCTTAATTACCTCACCAAGACCTAAACTCTATATTTTGATCAGAATAAAATCAAATTAAGGAAATAAGTTTACACCTAAATTGATTCTATAATGAATATGTATAGTTCTTAACCATGCATCATCGTTTTGTTTCTTCCTCTACCCCATAAAATATGTAGCATCTCAACCTGGGTGCCACATACTAGTTCCCCAAGCCAGTGGATAACATGACCTCAGGCATGCCTCATAATATTTTTGAGGTAGCTGATTAGAAGCAAGGATCAAATATATAACACCCCAAGCTTCCACGGTACACTTCTCTTTGAATAATACAGTAGCGTGTGTTGTACGAAACACTGAGTTCTAACACACCACAACCAATAAAACTAGCCGTTATAAATAGTAAAACCCCCTTTTGGAATTTTATAAATTTTATCTTTCAAAATATACTTCATTTTCAGGTTCATAATATCGAAATTAGCTTAGGGTGATTTTTTGGTATTTTTCTGAAAACTTTCCATTTTTGATGAATAGTGAAAAACACTTAGTTATAGTTTACAACAGAGTTTTATTTAAATAATTAATTATTTTAATTAAATTTACTTTAGGTAAAAATAGATACCTAATAACTATATATTTTCAATTTAATTCATTGGATTCATTTTGTAATAATGTTAGATATATAAAATTTTATTGATTTTTTCACCATCTTTTACCCACCACTTAGGAGCATTTGCAAATTTACATAAAAATTAATTTTACTACATTTGTGAGTTCAATTTAAAAAATTTAAAAGACATGGTTGATATCAGTAAGTAAAAGTTTGTTCAATAAGATGAAAATAGTTTTTGGTGAATAGTAACTTTTTACTTATATTTACCACAGTTAAAAGTAAATAGGGTAATTAATGGTAAAAATGATATTATTATTACCCTAAAACATGTCCTAATTCTATTTAATAAGTGTAATTAGACCAAAAAAAACCTTAGTTATAATGTATGATCCTTTAGGTCTACTTGGATTAGATTAGGAAATTTATTATTATTTAATTCAAAGAAGAGTTGAAAGTGTTAAATTCAATGTTTAATAACTAAATCATTTTTAATATTGGGTTACACAAAAGATAAATTTAACTATAAATATTCATTAGAAAGATAAATATATTTACTACATAATTATATTTTATTAATAATTTTTAGACATTAAATAATTAAATTTATTTATGACAAAATAATGATGGAGTAATTACCTAATTAATGAAATATTAAAATAATTGATATTATAAATATACAAATAAATTTAATTTGAGACTTTTTATGAATTACACTAATTTTCTAGGTTAATATGAAATGTTAGGGTTTGTTAGATAAATTGTTTTAGAAGTAATAATGGTTTTATGAATTTAGAAAAATCAAAATACCAAATATTGTCAAAATTAAAATAAACAAGTTTTTAAAACAAATATTATATTATTAATTGATATTCTATTCCTAAATATCTAAGGTTCGGCCAAAATACGTATATAATGATATTTTCATCACTAATTAACCACTTGGGTTTCTCTTGGAAATATATAGTAAGTTTATTAACCATATAATATAAAAATACAAAGAGACATGGTAAATGTCAAACTATTTAACTAAGAGTTAAATCTAAAAGATATAGTTAATATAGTGATCCACACATGTCTAAAACCTATTGGTTGAGTTTTTTTCGACCAATACCCACTTTATCCTTTAAATAATATTTTTTTGAGCAATTATAAATTGAAAATAATAATATTTCCAGCTTTTCCTAATGTGCCCCTCACCCCTCTTATAAAAGGTCACTCCCCCTTCTCTCTAATTCACTCCTTCAAAGCCATTTGGATCGGCCAAAACCTTCCAAAATACCCTCTAAACTGCCCTAAACTCATCCTATAGGCCTTCCTTTAGTCATAAATCCAATCTAAGAAGCCATTTTGATCAAATCAAAAGGAAGAACCCAAAGAAGTGGTAAATATTTAATCACCTCTTTCAAGTTCCTTTATTCTTCCACTTCATCTTTCATTGTTGTTTCGATTATAAAATAATAAATTTAGTATCTTATATATACTATAATATTATTATAAATATGTTACAACTATATTCATTATTCTATCCATCCTTTGAATGACATGTCACCAAACGGGCATACGTACAACTTACTGTCTCAACGTCGCGGTGTAATTGTTATTAAATACATTATTATTTGGATTGGTATAATAATGATGTGTAATTGATATAAATAATAAATATAACATTATAATTATTATTTATATATTATATACCATCCAATTATATATTATTTTAATATCAAAAGAATGATATTGTTGCTCGTGCGTACGTATAGATTACCGTCTCCACGAACGCGATGAGATTCATTCCCCATCGTATCCGTTCAAGACTAATTTTCAATAGATGATTAAAAATAATATTTAAAGAATTAATATCATTCTTAATATGAATAAGATACATCCTATACATAAAAAACATTACTTACGTAACTAATCATATAAAGGAAAAAGAATCATTTAACACCCGAAATGATGATAATACTAAGATGTTATTAACAAAGCAATGTTAAAAGATCATATATGATATCATATTAATGTATATGATTTTTTTATAATTTAATAATAATTATTTCACCATTATATAGGAGGTTAACCTACCCTCAACCAAGTAATAGTACAAGGTAAGGGTTAATTTCACAATCTCTTTATTATCCGAGGTTGTTTTTACGTAAGTATCTACTGTGTCCTCTTTATCATCCACATCAATGTTTCTTAAAAATGTATTCCAAAACATTTTTACTATTAACTAGAATATGTGTTAAAGTAATTTATACCCTTATTTGACCATATATGTTTTGAAAGGAATCTTTCATTCATTTTCCAAACAAGGTACTTTAGGACCTTTTTGACAAAATTAAGGTAAGAATGTTTTTTTAACTTATACGGTGGGTGCGGAGATTTTCTGCCCTTATAACATCATCAAATATTCCCTTACAAGAATATAAGAATATTTCAAATTATAAATGTTTTCTTATATAATTACGCGAATTTTAAATGATTTCAAAATAGAAAGAAATATTTCTCTAAAACGGTTTTTATTTCATCTATGTGAACATCCTTTGATGGATTTTAAGTTTGTTTGATGTTAGTTTATTATGATACAAAATGTATTGAAGGCTTTGTGATATGTTTGACCATGGATGTATTATTTCATACCATTCATGGTTTATGGATAAATTATTGACATTTCATATGACAGTTTTAATACGAATGTTGATGTTATGTTTAAACCTTTTCATATGAGGAATGCATTGGTCTTAGTAAGTGACGGGCGGAGCCTGCTATATCTCCTTGATACATCAGTAGGTATCATGAGAAAAACTAGTGTCTCGGAATAAGTCCTTGACAAAATATTATTTGTAGTCTTTGCACGAGGCCTTGACTATGTTGTTATGAAAGTCGGGCATTATGCATTACATCATTAATAAAGTAAATATTGATATTGCATGTGATTATTGGACTAGTAGAATATCCATGTGAATAAGTAAATGAAATTATTTGATTTTATATTTTTCTTATTATTCTGAAGTTCATGTTTCAAAGGCTTTTGTTTTAGTCTTATACATTGCCTTAAATGTTTATCCTTATTTATAAATGTTTCCACTATATCGTTATCCTTAATGAGAATCTGAGCTCACCCATTTCTATGATTAATTTTTCCCAGGATGTGAAGAAGTATGTTATGAATGACCTACAGGGATAGTCTATGGAATCTTAGTGTTGTCCATAGAGACAATGTTGTTGTAGTTTTCCATTTTAGGATGTAATGTAAACCTTAGGAATGTATCTAGTACGTCCAAGGCTACTAAACTAATCGGTCTTTCGAGACTTGATCTTTTGTGGTCATGCCAATGATATGTAATAATTCACCGACTCTGGGCTTCTGGGGTCGAGGTGTTAGAAAATATATAACATTGTGAGGCTATACCCTCTTTATTAGAGAAGCACAATAAACAAAATAAAAAACAATTACTAAATGATATGACAAACAACCAGAATAATACCATAACCATTAACAACCTGTATCACATGATAAACTGAAATAGGGAAACAATTCCCAAACTAATATTATTGATATTTCATTCCATATATGTGTCATGTTTTAGTATAAAATAACACAAAATAAATACACACTGACAACTCCAAAGTGGGTCCCAATATCATGTCTAGTTCCCTCATCCATGCTCCATCCCAAATTTTCCATTTGATATTGGGATCTTTCCCAAATATTTTTCTACAAACATGAAGTCAATTTGGGTAGAGATTAAGAATCCTGAGTAGGATGTGAATACCACTCAATAGGTTACCACTAACATCATTAAAAAAATATCCATTCAATAACATTGTATGAAGCTCTATAAAAAATATAATACAATAATGTAAATAGTTGTCAGATTCTATTATTTATTAACAAACCACTTAAATTTCTTTAGTTCACGATGACACTAGAACAATCAATACTCCCTTTGGATGGTTCCAAAGGCCAAACCATATCCCATAGGGAAGCATTAATTAATTACATCATGGTCTTTAACTATTCATATAAATCCAATTTCATAACATGGATACTTGGAACACCAGTCTAATTCCAATATCATTGAACTAGAAAGTCATATCTAGAAACCCATGGGAATTTATAACATCAGTCCCTATCCCAAAACATAATGTTCATATGGGTATTTGGTGCATTAATCCCTATACCACACTCATTATCACATATGGTTATTAATAGAATCAGTCCCAATCCCACAATCATTATCCCAAATGGGTATTTAGAGTACCATTCATTATTCTATAATCATTATCACATATATAAAAAATATAACATATATAAAAAATCACATATATCACATTTATTATGGATAATAATAATTAAACATTATTTCAATTATTAATATCAGGATGTACAATTTCAATTTATCAAAACAGTCATGGTTAATCCCTTTAATCACACATAATAATATGAATATTGAACCATTAAACAATTTATCAAAATTAAATCATATAATACCTTAACCCAAAAAGGATAATCCAACCAGACATTAATTTCCATTATGAACCAATTACTAATCACATTAATCAACCAATTTCCTTAAACAACTAATTTTTAATTCCACAATCAAATTAATTAATTAACCAATTAATTAAATCAGTTAAAGATGTGATTTCCCATCATCGAAATTGAAGATTCAAAATTATATACACACAATTAATATCACGACTGTTGGAATTTTTAATTATACCTCTTAACTCATGATCATTGATGGAATTCACCAAACTGGAAGACCCCAAATTGAATTGAAAATATCTAGATCAAAATAGCATGGAATACCTAGTATCAAATTCTAGAAACAAGATCAAAGAGAATAATATCCATGAAAATGAAGATCTATCTCATCACCCAAAGAGGACAAAATCACTCCTCTTCATCTAGAAAAGGGATCATGAGAGGGGTCTAAATGAGGTAAAAATTATTTACTAATGCGAAGGTTATACTTCAATCTGATCTTCAATTCATCAATAATGAGGATCAAGGATCCTTATAACCCACGTGGGTGCATTATAATTCATAGTAATGTGTTTGAGCCCTTGTTTTGGAAGTCAAGTGTTAATACCGAGGGTCCAAGAATAGTTTAATAACTTTTAAATGGGTTAAAAAAATTCCCAATGTTTCTCTGGTTGGGGAACATGATTTTCCAAAACTTGTTTTTTACCTATATGCCTCACTTTAGGGGGTTAATGGTTTCTAAAATTAGATAACACAGTTTGAAAAACCATGAACCAACCATGCGTACCCCACTATATCAAGGATGCATGGTTTGCTGGACATGATGCAATGTTTTGAAAAATTGTGTGAAAATAGTGAACTTCCCAAACACCCTCTAAAAACATTTAAAATTACTTGAAATGAACCGAAGGAATGACTCAACAAAATATTAACCAAAAAAGAAAAAATGTTACCTAAAAACTAGCATGAGAAATCTCTATAATTGTTAGGATCTTACAATATCCATATATAATAACAGATCATCCTCGAGCTATACTCCTAAGAAGCCCTAAGATTATGAGGTAAAAAGTTCATGCCATAGATCCAACATATCTACTAATCCCTATCAAGTTTCCTCCTAAACACCACCATGTTGGCACAACACAAGAACAATCAGCATGTTCTTTCCTCTGAAAACTTTATCACTATGATCCATAACATTTTTTAGATTCTCATCAATGGATACATCGGTATCAATCTTAATATTATCCACGTAAATCAAAATAGAAGGTTCATAGTGACAGCACTAAAGTTGTGGCACATAAAAATCATCATGCATCGAACCATTCCTCTATGAATGATCCAATACGTACTCCACTATCCCGATTCTCCCCGTAATAAAAAAGTGTCATACAAACTAGGGTGCCAAATTTCCCTATCTTCGAATCATATGGTGAACTAATATAGGATACACTAGAAGGAACAGACTATCACCCACTATAAACTTAAGTGATTGTTAATGTCTATCATTGATGACTTCTTCCTTCTCTAATCCATATCCATAAATTTCCAAATAAAATGGACCTTTAAAGATGTTCCCCACTCAAGACTCAGTCCCAAAAACTCCAACTCACCTACTTCTGCCCAACATAGAGGTGATATTCATGGCCTACCATAAGGCTCCACATATGGGGAAATATGAATAGTCCCATGATAATTTTTTTGATAACCTATTGATAATTAAGTGCCTCTCCCAATACCCACCAAAGTCTTAAAAATATTCCCATATCATATCCTCAAATACTTCTATAGTACATTCAAATTTCCCATATGTCTACTGGTGGAAGTACATACTCATAAATACCTATTTAACAAGTGACTTATGTAGGCCTTTCCAGAAACACAAAATAAAATGTAAATCACAATCTAAAACAATGTTTTACAGCACCCTATGTAGACAGATTATCTTCAAAGTGTAAAAGTCTCCAAATAGATCCATTTATAAAGTATCATGTATAGGAATGAAATGGGTTATATTCTTTAAGTGATCCATAATCACCCAAATTTCATAATCTCTTGGGTTTTCTCAGAAGAGATACCAGTTGGTCCATAGTAACCTCATTACACTTCCATTTCAGAATGGTAAATGGGTTTAGCAAACCACCGTGCCATTGATTCTTGATCTTCCCCAATTTTTAGGTTTATCATCATGCCATGAACCCCATAATCTCGTTTTTTAGGCTAATCTATAAATAAAATCAACATAGGTTATTCTATATTTTGGTGAAACCTAAATGCACCACCCACATTGTGGAATCAAATTCACACATCAACTCTATCCACATAAACGTAAGAAAAATTACAAGGCCACACACATAGATGATCTCATCCTCATCTATAGAACAATCTAAAGGTGACTCCCCACCTTTAAGGCTTTCCCACTTGGAGAGACACTTCAGATAATCATAATCCATCTCATCTATAAAACATTAAAGTGTGGATTCCAATTATTTTTAAACAAGATTCATCTTCTCTTAACCCTCCAGAGCAACAACATACATCTCTTTGAGTATATTCATTATATTCCACTCAGTACTAGTCTCCTAAACTACCTAAGTTGATGTTTTCTTGATAAAAGAGACTAAACCCCTACTTCCCTTATTGAGTGTTTATTCATGGTCAGAATCAAATTCATTCATATAGTCAACCAATATATATTTTCACAGATTCAAATCTTGTTGCGAAATGAAATAATTTAAACTCTTATAATAATTATATTGAGTAAAATTTTATTCCAAAAGATAATGCTTCAAAAAATCAAATAATAAACCAATTCAACTAATTCATGATTTTTCTTAGGGTAATTTTGTTCATGATGCCTCAAATTTTCCTGACCCACACACCAATACTTGATCCCCTTGAATCAACACTGCTCCCAGTCCAATCTTAGATGCATTAAAAAACACTGAATACACCTCACTGGGCTTGGGTAGGATCAAAATTAGAGCTGTATTGATGCACTTACTCAACTCCGGTAAAGAATTATCACATGATCTAGACCATTCATATTTTACTCCATTTTTTTAAGGATCAAAACTAGTGCTACCAATAGTTAAAATTCTTGGATGAATCTATGATAATAACCCACCAAACCAAGTAAATTGTGGATATTGAAAACATTATTTGGTAGCTCCCAAAAAAACTATCTACACCATCTTTGGATCCACTGAAACTACATCCTTTGAGATTATTTGACCTAAAAATGGTCATGATCAATCCATATTGGTACATAGATAGATAGGTATATAGATAGTGGTCTCTAAATGTAACCAGGGTGATGTTAAGATTTTGGGAATGATCATCATGATTCTTGGATTACACCAATATTTTATCCACAAAAAAATTGTCCACTTATGGGTGGAAGATTTGGTTTATCATCTCCATAAACATTGCATGAGCATTGATTATCCCTAATGGCATCAAAATGAACTCATATGGTCCATACCTACTTCTAAAAGTAGTATGTGGTATATAAAAAGGTTAAACTATAAAAAAATCACCCTAATATAAATTTGATCTTGGAGAACATATATAATCCCCTAAAATAGTTAAAGAGATAGTCTATACATGACAGAGGATATCAGTTCTTCACTGTCATGTGGTTTATCTTATGGAGATCAGCACATAAGCACAATGTCCCATCATTATTCATTATAATTAAAACTACATAAACCCAAGGTGAATTACTCAGATGGATAAATCCAATATCCACGAACTCTTCTGGTTGGGTCTTAAGACCATGAAGCTAGAATGGTTCCATTATATAAGGTGGAAATGAATCTGGTCTGATCAAGGAATTATCTCAATTATAAACTCGACATCCTTATCAACTCGAGGCCCTAATCAGTCCGCATGAAAGAAATAATTAAACCAATCCAATATGGGTGGAAAAACATTCTACATAACACCCCCATCATCTAACAAAAAACTTGAAACCTTTGTAGTGATCTCCCCCAGTTGATGAGTTACTAACCATGACTGGCCCACTTAGATATCTCTCTATCCATGATGATCATAACTATCAACATTAGGGGATCTGAAAGTCACACTCCTATGGTATAAATATATGTGGTCTCAGTCATAACTATTATTACTACTCCAAATACATGACTAGTATGGTGTAGAAGACCCTCTTCTAGTAATATTATTCTACCAATTCATTCATTATTTCACATTTTTCATGGGTTCCTACAGAACTATTTTAGATATCCCATACTATTTCAAGATCGACACTCTACCAATGGTCGGGGGCACTATCTACGAAGGAGACTCAGTCAATTGTACTGGTGGAAGAGTTCCTAAGTAATGACTTAAGTAACTAATCCTCCCCCAGAAACTATTATATCCACTAGTTTGGTTCACATTTTTATATCAATTCTTCCTACCATCAGAGGATGTACCTCTTGGACATCAAGAAGGAACCACATTTCCTTCATAGGAAACCTCCTTCATGTTCCCCTCAGATATGAGGGCCCGATTCCCCACCTCAGGAAACATCTTTATCCTAAATTTGTTATCCTAGGAAATAATTTGAAATTTAAGACCCTCCTGAAATTGATTCACCTTATAAGCTTCATCCCCTCTAAAATTGGATAAATGCATTGAAAATCAAAAAAACAACCAACATAGTCCATCATAGAGATACTCCCCTAGGTCAGCATAATAAACTATGATTCCCTCTCATACCAATTCCTCTTAGGGAAAAAGATCTCTATGAACATATCCTAAAATTCCTTCAATACCTTGTTCTCCACCTATCAATCTGGAGTATGGATGTCTCACCAACTATTCTCTTGGCCATGTAGTGTATTTGATTCCAATTTTAATCTCATATCGGCATGAGTCTCTAAGTGGTTACGAATTGTTTTGATTGAAAAAAATAAAGAACATAGCTACCTCTATTACACCCTCTCTTTTGAATTTCAGAGGGTATTGTAACTGAAAATCTCAATTCAAGTCCGATATACTCTTCACAACTCACCATAGGACTTTTTCCATAAAATGAATAAAGAAAGAAATTTTATCATAGAACTAATCCCCAGACTCCTCACCTAGAACTATTGAAACCATATGTTCCTCTGTTGGAGGATCATTTCTACACATATACTCCTCTATTCTTATCAATAATAGTCATTTTGGAGTGATATATTAACAATTTCAAGAACAAAAATTAAGACACATTACACTTCATTAAGAAAATAATATGTGGGATTCACATAAAGTCATAGTAATTCAACCCCCATACTCTACAACATGGTGAAAACTGAGACAATATCATAACCCGTAACCATAACTAATCTAGGTCATAGATAAAAATGGTAAAAACTTTCTCAAATTCAAGGATTCTCATTAGAAACTTGTTTTATCCATCTCATTTACCACATTTTTTATTATTTACAGTTTATCTATTTCAAATCAGGTACTATTTTTTATTTAAATTATATTATAAATAAAATCATTTTCATTTAAAAAATTCTCTACAAACCATAATTTTCCATGTGATACAAATATAATTCATGTCACTATTAAACCTTGAGTGCCTAGAATGATTCAGGTATTCTCAGCTTCCAATCCATACTCATACATGAATAAAATCTCATAAAACAACAACATTGTTGAAAAAAGGTGCATCACTCGATGTGGAATAACATCTAATTGTAATAGGAAAAAACAATAACAATCCCACCATGGTTACATGGTTTTACCCCTGTACATGGGTTATCCACTCCCGTGTATGAGCTCTTGAGAAAGGACATACTCATATTTGTCTCTATCAACCTTTCCCATGTAATAATACAAAAAAAACCTTTGATACAACTTTCTAAAATCCCGACTTGAGTTCCATATATTGGTTCCCTGTGTTAGTTAGTCACATTATCATAGACATTCCTCCCCATAGATCAAAGGATGATGATTAGAAAAGAGTTTTATGTATATAACATTGAGAAACTATCCCCTCTTTATGAAAGAAATAGAAGGATGAAAATAAAATATTAATATCCAAATGGTAAAACCAGCAACCAAAATAATACCATAACTGATACTGAAAAGTATCAAATTATAATACAAATAAGGAAACAATAAACCAACAAAAAAAATTTATATTTCATGCCATATATGTTTCAATTGTCAATATTAAAAAAACCAAAATGAAGACACCCTGGAAAGTCCCATGTGGGTCCCAAAATCATTTCAGGTTACCTCATCCATGCTCTATTTGAAATCAACCATCTAACATAGGTATCTTTCTATCGTACTATCAGGTAAACATAAAGTCTATTTGGGTACAGATCAGGAAGCCTAATCATGGTGTAAGTATAACTCAGTATGCCACCACCATCATCTAAAACAATATCTAGTCTATAATAGCGTATGAAATTTTATAACTAATAAAATATAATAAAGTAAATAGTTATCAAAATCAATTATTCTTTAATTAACCACATAAATTTTTAGGGATCACAATGATACCTGAACCATAAATACCTTCTCTATCCCATACTAGTGACTGAACCATATCATATATAGAATCTCAATTCATTACATCATGGGATATCATTATTCATTTAAATCCAATTCTATAACATGGATACTTAGAACACCAGTCCAACTCCAATATCTTGGGCCAAGAATGTCATGTCTAGCACCCCATGGGTATTTGGAGCATTAGTACCTTTCCCACACCTCAATGTTCAAATGAGTATTTGTAAAATCATCCCTTGTCTCACACTCATTATCACATATGGGTATTTGGAGCATCAGTCTGTGTCCCACACTCAATATCACATATGGGTCTTTAGAGTATCATTACTTGTCCCATACTCAATGTCACGTATATCATAAATATAAAAAACATCATATATATAACATATATAAAAACTAATCATCGTTTACCCTTTTATAAATTATTCAAATCATGATGCACAAATTTATTTTATCCAAAATATCATGGTCTATCAATTTAATGACATAGAATAATATAATATACTGACCACTAACCTATTTATCAACATTTAATCACATAGTCCCTTAACCCACCAAGTTTAATCCAACCATACCTTAATTCCCATTATCAACCAAATAATAATCACATTAATCAAACCATTTCTTCAACTTACAAATCTTCTAATTTTGTAGTCACATTAATTAGTTAACTAAATAATTAATTCAATTCAAGATAATATTTCCCAAAATGGAAATTGTAATTTCACAATAAAATGAAAAAAACTAATATCAAGATAATGGGAATTGTTTCCTATACCACCAAAATCCAAAATATTTAAAGAGTTCACCAAACCAGAAAACCAATAATTTAATTGGAAATACCAAGATCACAATGGCGTGGAAAACCTATGTCCAAATTCTAGAAACAAGATCAAAGTAAACAAGATCCCTGAAATCCTAAAACTAACCCAATAACAATGGAGGAAAAACAGTTCTCTTTATCAAGAAAAGGGAATGAGAAATTGGAATACAAATGGGGAATAATTTTCATGCCAATAATAATTAGATCCCACAATTATAACTATGATTATTCAGGAGTGGGGTTTTTGGTGAATTGAGATCCTCTATAATGCAACAAGATTTAGAGGGAAGTGTTTAGACCCAAGACTGGGTGATTAGGGGTTCAAACTTGGCAATCAAGAATGTATTGTTAATTTTTTTGGAAATTAAAAAAATGATCTCATGGTTTCCTAGGCTAGGGTGCATAGTTTTCAAAACTATGCATCTTAACCTTGCGCCTCACATTATGGGGTGCACAGTTACTCTTATAAGGGTGCATAGTTTAGAACACTAGCTGATAACCATGCAAAAAAACATTGTCTCAAGAGTGCTTGGTTTGTTGGGATGGGCGCAGTGTTTGGTAAAACCATGCACCAACTATGAAATACCCAAAGACCATCCATAATCTTTCAAAATTAACTTGAACACACTCAAGGAAATACTCAAAAAAATGTTAACCAAAACAAGAAAATGGAGTATTTGATAATCGTTATACATCTCTAGAAAGGTCAATATCTTAAGAAATATTCTCAAAATATACTAAAATAATAACACCCATATATTATGTGTACTGAGCTGTTTTTATGTTAGTATAATAACATATATCCACAACTATTCCATTAGATGAGAAATAAAATAATCGATTGTGTGCATGGTTCAATACTACCTCAAGAACCAATATAATTCATTTTCCATCACTACCTCTCAGGGATATATATATATAATGATGTATTTCATGTATATATATGATATTTATGACATAATTATATGTAATGTGACATATTTTTAATTTTAGTTTGAAATTAATGGATGTAAGAATAGGTTTAATGAATATATATGATATATTTATATAAAAAATATCCTTTAATGTTGAATTATTATTTACATTGCTTTCTTTCTATCCATCATAAAATGAAAAAAAAATATTCATAAATACATCGTACCATCTCCATGAACAGAGTAATTCATTTTTGAATTTCTAACATTAATTGTTGATTGTAAATAAATATATAATGAATATATATTAAATTTATCTCTTATTTTAAAATATTTAGATGATAAAACCATGATCAATGTACATTAAAATAACTATCAAACACAAATATACCTGACAAATGAAGAAATAATTATCGAGAATAGTGATTTTAACAAATAATTGTTAAAAAAATGGAGATAAAAGACTATAAATAAATAATATGAAGTATGATAAATATACGTATGGTTATATAACATATGTATAAAATTATATTTTTTATTATATAATATATTTGAACATATATGAAGGGATTCATACATGAGGTATGGATTTGTTTCACAATCCCATCATTATTTTAGATTTTCAATATTTCAATTTTCATTTGATAAATTATATAATATTTCTATGATAAACCCAATATGAATTATTATAATCTAAAAATGTTTGTAAATTACATTTTCCCTCATTTTATGCTCTTCTTGTACTCAAGATATTGAACCCATGTTCTGGGGAAAACATACTATGGTTTTCTAGTCAATAAAGAATATTTTTCTTCTATATCCATAATTTCTTTAAAATGTTTTAAATAATATTTATACTATTATCCAATTATTTATTAAATAAATTTCATCCATTAATTAAAAAATGGGTTAAAAAATATATTCTTCTTATATTTTTTGAAGGATGTACGTTTGGAACTTTTATCTAAAATAAAGAAGGATTCTTTTTTAATGCACTCAACATGAACAAATTTTCCCACCATCATGACTACTCATTACATTGAATATTACATTAATTTTATCCGTTATTAATTTCATTTTACATTATATTCTAAATATTATAGAAATTTTATGTTTTCAAAAGTTATTTGTAATTTGAAATTGGTATCTCTCCTTATGAATATATTTAATGAAAATTTTATGGCATTTATATTCATCAGCGACAAAAAAAAATTATTTTATATATACACTATTCATGTCAAAGGATAGTTTATGATTAAATTAACTACTTATGTAATATTCTGATATCATTCACCATATTAATCAGGATGTTTTCAGATTATGTTTATTGGTATGGAAAATTATTAACATTTCAAAAGAAAGATCTTAAATAAAAATTTGTAAATTTATTATGATTAACCACATTATGATTAATTAATTAGATTTAGAGAGTGATGGGAGGGTCCTGCTATAGCCCCTCGATTCATCTATAGTGGGCACACGATAAAATGGATTGGGTATTAGGTTATGGAATTACCCATTTATGTAATATCTATTGGGATGATTCCTATATTATATGTTTATGATTTATAACATTATTGATTCCCTAATTATGAAATTAGTTTGTGATTTTCAAGTGATTACTTTATTATTTATGATTTCCATTGATAATTTTCAAACTCATGTGATTATCTATAATGAATTATTTGATCATAATTTATTCCATCTATATTATTCTTCACGATAAAGTTATTGATTAAATGAAATGTGTTTTCAAATATTTATCTTTCCATATATATTATGACATATTTATTCATGATATATAACACCATACACAAACACTTATTAGTAATTAATTATCACCCATATATAATGTTTCCTTTTCCATTGTATTTTGTGAAATGTATTATGATATATATACAGGGATATGCTATTGTTAATAGTGGTGTTTTCGAGGAAAATAAAATTTTATGTTTTATGTTTTCAAATTTAATTTGATGTTAAGGTATGTATCTAGTTTATCATATCCACTAAAATATTTTGTCCTTCAGGATCAAAATAATTATATCTAGTACTAATGTACTAAGGTAACCTCCGACTCTAAGATAATAGGGTTGGGGTTTATACATTTGGTATTAGAATATGTTTTTTTAGAAATCTAGAGTACTAGATTTAAACATAATTTGATTAGACAAAAAAACCCTATGACTAAATTTTTTGATAATACTTTGTATTAGATTAAAACTTAATGTATTATTATGGTAGATATTAGAGGTACTTTCTATAAATAAATCCATATTTTGATGCTACAAGAGGAAATGGATCTTGAACAGTTGTACATAGTGTAAATAACTCTGAAAATGGATAATTAGTATGTGACTCAATTATCACCCATTGGATAACCAAGGGCCTTATTGTACAACTCTTTGAAAATCCCCGGATATATTCTTGGACTATTTCTCATTTTCTATAAAATTAATTATTAAGGATTTGAAAATATTTATACGATTTGAAAACCTTTCCAATTAAATGATGTTAATGATAATAAGATTTTCCTTGCATAAATTTTTAAATTTATGTTAAGTGTTTCACTAAATCTGTATTTATACTTTATGATATAATCTAATGTATCATATTATTTTGAAATAATGAATATAAGAATGAATGAGGACTGAATCAATGCATTTATTTCATGTAGGTATTTCCCTCATAGGTAAGATAATGAATCCGTCATTTGATCTATAGCTCCAAATGAATAAAATATTATTATATTGGTGAAACTGATAGAGGTTATCACCAATAACCATACCAATATATATTATCCTACTTATCTAAAATGTGGTGTAACAATTCCATACTTTTTTTCTCATCAACCTCTACTATTTAAGGGAACTATAAATCTATTTATAGCTATGAAATGGATAATTTTAATTGAGAATGTACTTTATTCATTTGGATATGGTCAGGTCATTTTATCATCCCTCAAGATATGAAAATAATTGGTTGTCATTATTTAAAAACGCTACAGACGTAAAAGAAAATAGTGATCATGGAATGGAAGGATTTTAACGTACTTTTATTTGAAAAATATTTACTCCTGAAAAATGAGAGTATCTGAAGAGACGATTCCAAGGAAAAAGGAATATGAATTTACTTCTAATTATGATGGTAGATTTACAAGGTTAGAATGTAATGCTATAGATAGAGTCCATAATCTAAATATCTTGATTGATCATTTATTTGATTGGATTAATCCATTATTTTAAAGGTAACTATCTCCCAAACATTTTAATCATATGATAATATAATATCATGTGTTATAAGATATAAAAATAATTATACATGCATTATGACATTTTGTGAAAGAAGTATAAAAAGAATGAATTTTATCACTATAGAAAATGAGATATTACAATTGGAAAGAAGAAAAGGGTGGAATTTGAAACATTTTAATAAATTATTAAATAAATACTGTGCAACATAATTTCTAGGAATGAGAGTTTTCTACAATTTTATAGAAAAGGGGAATTGTGATCGTGTTCCACGGGAACAAAATAATCATCCAATGTTCCATGCTTCATCTATATGTATATGGGTACTATGAAAATTATTCTCATTGTAATTAAGGTAATTTTCCTTAGAAAATTACAATGGATAAATTCCAATATTATTAGATAAAAAATAGAGGTTTAAGTTCCTATAGATGTAACAGTATGTACTTTTTTTATATCCTCCAATCTATGTAATAATTTATTTGATTATGTATCTTTACACTCCTTTATATAATATATGTTTTCCAAACAAAAATATATATTTCCCTAGAACCTTAAAAACTGAGTTAGTTGTCGTGACTCCCAATGGAAGTCCTTCCATAATAAGGATTTGTCAATCAATTGCAATTATGACACATATATGTTCCTTAATTTCTAACATGGATATTATAAATGTGTTTTATTTTAATATAATTTGTCATATGAACTATATTTCAAAATATTATATAATAACTTATTAAAATGATAAGGATGTTTTGATCCATGATTGAGGTATAAAATTCCTTATCTTTAGGGGTCACTTTATCATTTGAGTCATGTGTAGATCTATCCCCAGTAGCCCTTCTGAATGAGATTATTGGAAAAAAATAGTAGACACAACCTATGGATGGATAATGTAATCTTCATGGTGAGGATGTACTAATTATATAGGAATAAATTAATGTATTTCCATAGGAATTACCTGTACATCTACCAACTCATGATATTGAGGTTTCCATTGATTTAACAACTTAAACAAGAATTATATCAATGAATCCCCATAGAATAAAAACTATGTAATTTTTTTAATTTAAAAATATCAAGTGGAGTTGTGTTATAATGGATTTATACACCATAGTGTTTTACCATGGAGTTCCCCTATTTATTTTAATAATTATGATGTATCTATGAGGTTGTGCATTTCTTATAGGTAAGTCAGTGCTATAATGATAATTAACATGTATCATATGGCTCAAGTTGATGACTTATTCTATCAACATTAGGTAGAAAAATAGTTTTCAGGTATTGAAAAATATTCTTGATATAATTAATTTCATGTAAAGAAGGATTGTATTGCAATGAAATATTTTTGAATGAGTTATGGACATTATTAGTTTACAATAATGAAATTTTTATAAAAAATACCCTTTATTCATTTATGGATATAATAAACATAGTATTCGTGGAATATATTAAATATTTTTTTGTCATAATTATTGATGATATCTTGGTGTAATGTAAGATCTATGAGGACTATGATATTAACTTGAAGATTATTCTTAAGACTCTTAAAAGAAAATGTTTTTTTGGTAAATTTTGTAAGATTTAAATCATGACCAAATTTTTTCATTTATTGGTCATATTGTATTTAAGAATGTAATCTGAGATGATATTGTTAAGAAAAAGAAAGTTCAATAATCGCCAACACCAAAAAAACATATCTAAGGTATGAAGTTTAATTGTTTTTGAGGTTACTATCGGTGATTTGATTAAATTTTTTCCCAATTGTATATCCCATTAAACAAGTATACTCATAAATGGGTTAATTTCATATAAAAAATGAAGGTAATTGTTTTTGATATATTTAAGATGATATTAGTGAATTCTTTAATTTTGAAACTATCCTCGAGAAATGATGGATTTGTGATATATAGTGATTCATTATATAAATAAATTGGTTGTTTCTTTATGAAAAAATGATAATGTTTTTTCATATGATTCATGTTAGTTAAATATTTCAGGAAAAAACAATCCAACACATTATCTTGAGTTAGTAGTCATAATAATTTCATTGAATATATGGTTAAATTATCTCTTTATAGAAATATGTGTGATATACATAGATCATAATAGTCTGAAATAAATATTTTCAAATAAATAGATTAATATGAGGTAAAGTTAATTCCTTGAGCTAATCAAGGATATTTATTTATCAATACACTATAATAAATATAATGAAAATAAGTTAACAAATGTATTGAGAAGAAAATATCATGATGTAATGGAAAAAATGAGGATCAATAGGGATGCTATGTTCATGGATATAGATAATATATATATTATTATTAAGTAGGAGGATAAATCACTCCTTTTTCAAATAATTTCCAAACCATATTTTTTGGGAATGATAAAAAAACTCAACCTTATAATGAGAATTTTTATAGAAAAATTAAAGCTATGAATGATGGAAAATTGGAAGAATTAATTTGTGGGGATGGAATTATAAAATTTATAAAGAGAAAACGTCTTCCAAATATAACTAATTGGAAGAATAAATTATTGAATGATGCTCATATATCGAATTTATCTATACACCCTCAAATAACAAAGATGTATAGAGATTGGAAGTAACTTTTTGTGAAAGATTTTATAATGTGAGGAATTATTAATTATATGTAATGATGTATGGTTATCCAATAGGTGAAGGCTGAGAAACAAAATCTTTATAGAGTTATGAAAAATCTATCTCTTTCTATGTTTAAATGGGATGAGATTAATTTGAAATTTTTCCCAAAATTTCCAAACACTCCTAAAATGAATGATGTAATTCGGGTTATTGTTGATCACCTCACCAAATCTGCACATTTCCTCTTTATAATAGATTAATTACCTCTTAATCTCATTTATTGACTCCATATTAATGATTTTTTAATACTTTATGGAACAACAAAAATAAAAAGTGTCTTATTTTGATCCATTATTTACATAGAAAGTATGGTAAATATTTAGAAGGGTCATGGTACCAAGCTTCCTTAGATAACTAATTATCACCCAAAATCCAGTGGAAAAACAAAAAAGAACCTTAAAAAATTATAATACATGTGGAGGTCATTATATACTAACATTTAAGTTATGTGGGGGGAGTATTTACCTTTTTTATAGTTTTCTTATAACAATATTATAACAAACCTCCTCTTTATTACACCCTTAAACATGATTCATTACATAAAACTCATGAGTTGATACAATATAGAAGATTTAGAGGTCCAGTGTCTTTGGTGATTAATAACATTATATAACAACTTATAACATAAAACACAACAACTTTATTGAAAACATCTTTTACATGAGAACACACATTTATTCATACTTAGAATAGCATAAAATAACCTGAGGACATTCTTAAAGAATGATGATCTATAAATCCTGGTAAGGAAGTAAACAATGCATAACATGAAGAATATATAGTACATGTTATGAAATAGGAATATCAATGGATCATAAGAGATACATGTAAATAAAGGCATGATACAAAATGATTATCAAAACATGGAAATGTGGCAACAACAGTTAACTTGGTATTAGCATGGGACAAGGATAACTACACATGGATCATGATTAAAACCTTTTTCCACTTGAATAATCATTATTAAACCCTTATTTCACTTAACATATCATGATACTAATCGTTAACCAATGCATTGGATCACTATAAGGGTTCACCCTTCTTAATCATTTCATTTCATACATATGTGTTCCAAAAGGATTATATGATATAGATTCATTAAACATCATCATATAATCCATGATAAAATAATTTTTAATTCATTCAAGAAACTATAAAATCAATAAGTAAATGTGCATAAAGTTTAATACCCTTGATAGAGAAATGGGCATGGTATTCACTACACAATGACTTTGGCTTGGAAAATTGTGGTGTAATTTTGGTTGAATAACAGCGTTCCATATGAATTAATTAAAATGGTTGATGAGAGAGAAATGAGTGTCTCATAATATATACATTTAATGGATAGTAAGGGTTCATATAGATACATTTCCCAACGTATGTAATGGAATTTACATTCATAATACAAAAGAACTGCTTGAATGTAAATTAGAAAAGAGAAATACCTTACGGAATTTCGGCATTGTAATGGGTGAACATGGTTGGAATTAATGAGAGATAAATAGTTATATCATAATTAAAAAGTAATTAGGGATGAATGGAAGATATGAGAAATCATACCCCTAAATTTTTAATTGAATAAAATTGTATAAAAAGATAAAACAATTTGGACAAAAATGAGAAAAGAATAAATCCCTTACTTGGAAGTGTGATCCCAAAGGCTTGGGAGAGGATTGATAGAGGCTTCATGGGAGATTGGGGTGCATTGGGAAGATTCTAGAGATATTAGGCCAGAGTTAGGTCAAGCTACAAGGTCGTTGAGTGAAGAGGAAGTGAGATCTTGGGTGGGTTTATATAGGAAACGAGAGTGAATTCTTTATTACTAAGATTTTGGCCACAACAAATTAAACTAATAAAAACCACAAACCAAACCATAGTTTTTTCCTTTTTTTTTTGACAAAGTGTAGTTGAAAACAAGATTTAATAATGCCAATGGGTGAACTTCTAAAATATTATGCTTTCTTATGTGGTGGTGAGTCACACTATCAACAAAAACATTTTAAAATGAATAAATGTTTTATAAGTCTTGGAGGGTCTACAAAGCTTTTAAAATTAAATAAAACAAACATAAAATCACAATATTTTAATATAAAAACATATTTTTTCCAAACATACCATTTATAGTATTTTATTACATCACTATTGGGTCATTATGATGTCATAAAAGTCATTATATATTTAAACGGTATTTAATTTTTATCCAAAAATTCAACTATCTTAGAAAATTATGAAAAATTAACTGTAAGATAATTTCGACGTCCTGAATCCAAAACTAATATTCATTTTATCTATTTTGTTATATAATTTATTTTTCAATTACAAAATAAATTATGTCATTTATTGAATATTCATGGGTTTTGACAAAAACAGTTTTCAATCCTTAATAAAAATTTCAATTGTATTCATAAAAATTATACGATCATTTATATTTAATAAATATATCTTAATAATATTTTATTAAAATATTTTTTAATTTAAAAAACCATTAATTCATCAAAATATATTTCTTAATTAAATATTAACTAAAAAATCTATTTGTGCTTTAAATTAACGACAACAAAATGAATGTATATACTTTATTATATAAAAAAATAATGCATAAAACCATAGTGCTTAGGTATTGTTACAGAACACCTTATAACACCCACATAAGACCTAAGGGTAAGGCGTGTGATGGTGAAAAACACTTCAAGTGGATCAGATAACATCATTCCAGTGGTAATATCTATCAACATCCACTTCTCTTGTATGCGGTTCATTCGAGTTTACCATGTTGATTCTCACCTTGGTCTTACTCAAGAGCGAAGCCCAGTGATGCCACCTCCTTTACAAGCTTCGACAAATGGGATTTGTATGGAGTGATTCTAATGGAGGAGGCCATCAATTCCTCTATCATAGTAAATTGGATTTTCTACATCCCTATATTTATACTAATCAATTGTTCATTTTTCAATGGCTATATTAGAAATGGATACAATTCTTAACGGTATTTTGAAATATAAAGCAATAAAACTAAAGAATTTCATATTTTATATAACCATAATAAGACATTTAATTAGATCAAAGAGAATTTTCATTAATAACTTTTTTGGGTTGTTACAATCTCCCCCCCTAAGAACATTCACCCTCAAAATTTCCTTTTTCCCACACTAAAACAGATGTGGGTAACCCAACCTCATCACTTCTGCCAATTCCCAGCTTTCTTCTTCAAACTTGTGGTTTATCCACAACACATTGGTGAGGGGGATTATCTTATTTCTTAGAAATGTTTCCCTACAATATGAGATCTTCAGCGGCTTCTATTCATAGTAGATTTCATTCTCTAATGGTACCAACTTTTTGTTGAGTACATGCAATGGGTATGGTATATACTTCCTATAGAGTGATACACAGAATACGTCATGTACTAGAGATAGGTTTTTTGGGAGTGCTAGTCTATAGGTCATTTTTCCAATGCGATCAAGGATCACAGAAGAGAAAATGTACCTTGGAAAAATCATTCCCTTCCTCATAAATCTCATAATTATCTTCCATAGTGACAAATAGAAGAATAACATGTCTCAAGCATCAAACTCTAGGTCTCATCGATGATGAACAATATAACTCCTTTTTCGACTCTGAGTAGATTAAATGTGTTGGTGAATAGTCTTAACATTCTCCACCATTTATTCAACCATTTCTGGACCTAATAGTTTTTTCTCCCCAACATCATCCTAACATGTTGGTGTTCTTCCCCTATTCCCATAAAGGGATTCATAAGGATCCATTTGGATAATTGAGTGGAAACTATTGTTGTAAGAGAACTCAACTAGAGGAAGATGTTGATCCCATCCTCTTTAAAGTCCATTAAGAAAGCTCTCAATATGTCCTCGACTGTTTGGAATGTCTTCTTATATTGGACAACAGTTTGAGGATGATAAGCCATACAGAAGTTCAGCATAGTATCCAGAGCATGTTGAAGACTCTTCCAAAACATAGAGTTTAATCATAGATCTCAATTGAATACAATAGATAGTGGTACTCCATGCAGCATTACCACATCTCTAATGTATATATGTTCCATTTGATCTAATGAGAAATCCTCTTGAATTCCACTGAATTGTGTAATATTTGTAAGAGGATCCACAACAACGCTGATAGTATTGTTTCCTTTGGATGTCTTTGGAGGTCTGGTGAAGATGTCCATGGTGATGTTATCCCATTTTCATGATTTTATGGGTAATAGTTGCATCATCCCCTTATACTTTTTCCTCACAGCAGTCACTTGCTGACATACCCGACATATTGATGTATACTCAGTGGTCTCATTCTTCATATTATCCCACCAAAACTTATCTCTGAGATCTTGATAAAAAAAATTTCTTGGGTGAACAGAGAAATTCAAACTATGTGCATCATCCTAAAGTTATTTCTTTAACTTTGGATTTCATAGAACACAAAGTCTTGACAAAAATCTCACATTTCCTTATTCATTATCATTTAACTCCAAGGATTTCCCTTTTATGATAGTTTCCACATTCTTTTGAATTCCCACATTATCCTTTTAAGCATCATTTAAACCTTCTAAAAGATATGGTAGGGAAATAATTTCTGAAATGATTAAGGATGTTCTCTTATTTATGATTCACATTTCCATCTTCATTAAATCTATAAAGATTGGATACTTTTAAATTCTTATCAATGATAGGATTTCTGGGTCTTTTATTCTTAGAGAATCTTTCACCTTATTGTCTTTCACAGGGTTGTAATGGATTGATTAGTCATTTTCTTTGATTAGCTCTAACCATATTAGTTGGAGCGTACTAAAATCATTATATGTGAATATATACTTGAGGCTTTTGTGATCCATGTATATTTTACACTTCTACCCAAAGAGGTAATGTTTCCAAATATTAAATGCAAAGATTACTATAGCCAACTCAAGATCATGTTTTGGATAGTTTTTCTCATGAAATTTCAATTGCCTTAAATCATAGGAATTGACTTTGTCATTTTGCATCAACACACATCCCATGCCCTTCTTCAAAGCATCACTGAATACCACAAGAGGTTCTCTACTTGTGGGTAATTTGAGCATGTGCATAGTGATAAGCCTTATTTTCAACTCCTTGAAGCTCTTTTTGCATTCATCACTCTTTGAAAACTTGAATCCCTTGGAAGTTAGCTTGGTACATACCTCAAATGCTACTATTTTAGAGGGATCCACAAATATCCCATTCCTTTTGGTGATATAACCTAATAATGAGACCTCCTTAAAACAGAACTCACACTTTCTGTACTTTTCATAGAGCTTCTCCTTTCCCAAGGTCTCTAGTACAGTGCTTATATGCTCATCATGCTCCTCCTTGGTTTTATTATATATTATAATATCATATATAAAGGCTACAATTTTTTTGGAGGTAATACCTAAATAATATTTTCATAAATACAACAAAGATTTACAAAGAATTAGTTAGTCTAAAAGGCATTACTAAGAATTCATAGTGTCTGTAACTTGTACGAAAAGTAGTCTTGGGGGTATCCACTTTCTTCACCCTTACATGGTAATATCCTGACCGCAAATCCACCTTGGAGAAGTATTGTGTTCCACATAGCTGATCAAACAACCCATCAATTCAGGGCAGAGGATACATATTCTTTATCATTATTTTCTGAGCTCATAATAATCAATGCATAGGAACACTGGCTCATCCTTCTTCTTGAGGAATAGAACTGTTGCACCCCATGGTGAAGCACTTGGGCATAAAAACCCTTTATCTATATTCTCTTGTAGTTGTTTCTTCAACTCCTCAAGCTCCAGAACAATCATTGTATACAGAATCATGGATATTGGTAACTACCAAGTTATAAAATCAATTGATAATTCAACATATCTTCTAGTAGGAAGACCAAGAAATTCCTTAGGAAACACTTTAGTGAATTCACTCATAATATTCATGCCTTTGAGGATGGTTTCTTCCTTAGAATCAATAATCTGATCCAAATATTCATTCTAATAGGGAAGTAATATCTACACTTGAGATGATGGTTCTAAAGAAGATTCATCCTCCTCCTTGTACTTGTACAGAATCAGGGTTCAACCTTCCATTTGAAGAGTTATTTCCCTCTCAGGGAAATTTATGTGGGCTTTATATAAGTAAAGACAATATTTGAAAATAATTACATCAAATTCTACCAAATTGAGTATGGGGATGTTTTATGTGAAGTTCAATTCCAATATTATGATAGGGGAGGAGTTATATTCATGGTTTGTAATGATTTCCCCACTGGCCATTATCACCGACATTTGTAATTCCATGATTTTTAGTGGTGTTATGACTAATCTACTAAATTTTTTGATATAAAAGAATGTGTAGAACCATAATAAAAAATTATGTTCACTATTATTGAGTGAATAACTTGAATAGCTATCACCACTTCATTTTCAGGGTTCACTTCGTTGGTAGTGATGGAACAATATATCCCTTGCTTTCATAGAGGTTTTTGGTTGCCTCTGAAAGTACTTGGTTTAGGGAAATAGTTTGAAATGTGCCCTGGTTCCTTTCAGTTTAAGAAATGAACAATGCATTGACGTTCAAAAAAATGTTCCCCTCCTTTGTCGCAGCTATAGGTTTTTCATGTTGGCAGTTAATGGTCAGGTGCCCTTCTCTTCCACACCTAAATCATTTCTTTATCCCCTTCAGGAAATTTCTAGGGTTCTTCCTTCTTCCCCTTTGGTAAGTGGGGTGCTGGATTTTCATAGTATCGTTGGATTTATCCATCAGACCACCAGAATTAAAGTCCACCTTATACTCATTATCCCCATGATACCCCTGAAATTCATCGATCACCATTTTGACTTTGAGGGAACATCGGACAATTTCCTCATATCTCTCGAAGTCATGGATCGATAGGGCTTTCTATAGGCTAGGTTTTAGCCCACCAAATAAGCGGAAAACCTTGAATTCATGGGTAACGAAAAAGACAGGGGCATATCATTCTAGCCTGGTAATTTTTTCCTTTTACACTCTGATGTATTCATCATCTTTTGTTTCTTTAGGGAAAGGAAATCCCTTTTCCATCTTACATTGGAGGTTGTGAGGAAAATATTTGTCAAAAAACATTTTCCATAAATCTATCAATTCCAATGCCTCGATCTATTCCTCAAGCTTCGTTTTTTTATAAATTTCCATTATTGATCACCTTAATCATTCATAAAATAATCAGTAAAATGTCCCTTCCCTTTTTCATAACATTGAAGGGTTGAGAAGATATTTTCAAGGGAGTTGATCTCTTGTTCTGCGATTGAGGGATCATATAATCCATTAAAAGTATGAGGCCTTTGTCTCATGAACCTCTCAATTGTGACTTGTTCATTTTTAAAGGGTGGTTGAATGTTCCTCTTGAACCATGTTTCTATTCAAAAAAAGTGTTAACTAAGAGAGTATCGTGAAAAAATTTATGCTTCCTTCTCCTATTAGATTGGGCATCTCATTAGAAAAATAATTACATTGATCTTCACATCATTTGTCAGCTTGAGTCCTCCTATTACAAAACATTGTCTAGAATAAAAGGATATTTAGGGGTAAAAAATTAATGGTAATCCAAAAAAAACAGATGACTTATAAGTTACTTTTATTTCCTCATATTTTGAATATATAGGCTTTAATCATTGTTATCCATGACCTAAATACCAATATATATTCTTAGGGGGGGTTAATTCCCTTAATGATGGTTCATACTAATCTTGTGAATTTAACAAAGCATATCTCCTGTGAGTGTCATATCCATGAGTGTCGCATGGACAATTGTCGTGCACCAGTTCTCGTTCGAGTCTAGCTCAAAGTTGGGTTTTTGGGATTTACCCCTAGATACATCTATGTCAGAGCCACATATACCTGATTGTATCCATATAGGGATGTATTTTCATGATAAAATACTTACTCAATAATCACTAAAATTTAGGGATGTTTTTATTATTCTTCATCATATCCCTAAGTCTTTAACTAGAGTTTTCAAATCCTAATCCCAAATATAACTAAACATATCCTTTGATAACAAATATAACAAACCTTATCTTTATTAGACACTTAAAAAGGATTTATTAAATAAAACTCTTGACTTGATACAATACAGAAGATTTATAGGTCTATTGTCTTTGGGGATTAGGAACATTACATAACAACATATAACATAAAACACAACATCTTTATTGAAAAATTATTTTACATGACCACACACATTCCTTCGTACATATCATTGCATGGGATAACCTGGGGATATACATAAGAAAAGGGTGAGATATAAAGACCAGTAAGGGTGTAGAAAAGGTCTAACATAAAGAATACAACACATATTAGGCAATAGGTATATTAATGTATCATAATAGAAACATTAACATAGAGGCATGATAAAACATGATTTTCATAACATGAAAATGTGGAAACAACACTTAACATCGTATTAGCATGACCCAAGGCTCATTTCACATGGAGAATGAGTAAAACCTCATTGAACTCGAATTAGAATTTTTAAACCCTCATTGCACTTGATGTATCATGATACTAATATTACC
Organism: Viscum album; assembly: GCA_963277665.1. NCBI lineage: Eukaryota > Viridiplantae > Streptophyta > Magnoliopsida > Santalales > Viscaceae > Viscum > Viscum album. The sequence continues at coordinate 305,756,158 of OY728146.1, forward strand.
CAATGCATTGGAGTGCTATCTGGGAGCACCCATCTTAATCATTTCATTCCATGCATAAGTGTTCCATATGGATCATATAACATGGATTCATTAAACACCATAATTTATTCCATTGTTAAATGAATTTGGAATTAATATATGAAACTATATAATGAATATGTAAATGTCAATAATGGTGAATACCCATGATAGGGAATTGGACATGGTAATCACTACACAATGACTTTGGCTTTGAAAATCATGGTGTAATTTTGGCAGCATAATAGCGTGGCATAACAATTAATAAAAATGGTGGATGATAGAGAAGGGGGTGTCTCATCATATGTACATGAAATGGAAAGTATGGAGGTCATATAGATACATGTCCCAACAAATTTAATGGAATTTATATTCATAATACCAAATAATATCTTGAATGTAAATGAGAAGAGAGAAATCCCTTATGAAATTTCGACATAATAATAGTTGTACATGGGAAGAATTAAAGAGAGTTAAAAAGGTATCTCATCATTACAACATAAGTAATGAAGTATGGGGAGGTGAAAAATCATAACCCAACATTTTTAATTTAAAACAAAATGGTATAAAAATATAATAAAATTTGGACAAAGATGAGAAAGGAAGAAAACCCTTACATGGAAGTGTGATCCCAAATGCTTGGGAGAGGCTTGAGAGAGGCTTATTTGGAGCTTGGGGTGACCTGGGAGGATTATAGAGAGAGGAGGGAAGATGTTGGTAGAGCTAAAAGGGCTTTGAGTAAAGAGTATGTGGGAGTTTGGGTGGGTTTATACAGGAAAAGAGAGGAAATTCTTTATTATTTAGTTTTTGGCCACCACACATTAAACTAATCAAAATCACAAATGAACCCACAGTTTTCCCATTTATTTTTCCAAAGGGGAGTGTAAAACTCTATTTTATAATTCTAATGGCCGATATTTTTGAAATAACTGGTTTTCTTTTGTGTTGGTGAGTCACACTCTCAAGGAAATAATTTTAAAATGACAAAAAAAATTTATGTCTTTGAGGGTCACTAAGGCTTTGTAAAAAAAATCAAGCAAACCTAAAATAAAATTATTTTAATGGTAAAATATGTAATGGTAGAAAACCCCATTTATAGTATTTTTTAGATCACTATTGTTTCATTATGATGACATAAAAAACATTATATATTTATATGGTATTTAATTTTAACCCAAAAATTCGACTTTCTCAGAAAATTAGAAAAAATTCACCATTAGATAATTTCAACATCCTGAATCCAAAAATAATATTCATTTTATATAATTTCTTTGTAATAAGTGAACATTAAATTTTAAAATAAAATCCACCATTTATTGAAAAATAATGGGTTTTAACAAAAATAATTTTCAAACCTTACAAAAAATTTCAATTATATTCATAAAAATTATATAATAATATATATTTAAAAAAAGAAATTATTAATAATATTTTGTAAAAATATTATTTAATTTAAAAATCCATTAATTAATCAAAATAGATTTCTTAATTTAATATTAACTAAAAATACAATTTTTTCTTCAATGTAACAATAATAAAATGAATGTATATTCTTTAGCATATGGAAAAATAATCGACAAAATCATATTTCTAAGGTCTTGTGATATAACCATTTATAACAACTGCATAATACCTAAGAGTAAGTTGTGCGATGGTGACAAACTAATGGGGTGGATCAGATAACATCGCTCGAGTGGTAATATCTATCAACTTCCACTTCTCCCTTATGTGGTTCTGTTCGATCTTAACATCTTGAAGCTCAGCTTGGGATTGGTCAAGAGTGAATCCCAGTGACACTAACTCCTTTCTGAGCTCTAACAAATGGGTTTCGTACAGAGCAATTATACTTGTTGAGAACATTTCTTCCTTTGTCTGAGTAAATTGGATTTGTTAAATCCCTATATTTATACTAATCAATTGATAAATGTTCAAAAACTATATTAGAAATGGTAACAATTCTTAATGATATTTTGAAATACAAAGTCATAAAACCAAATAATATCATATGTTATAAAACCATAATAAGAAATTTAATTATATCCAGGGGAATTTTAATTAATAAAAGTTTGGGCTTTTACAATTATCATCCATTTGAGTATTCAAATGGCATCATATTAAGCATTATATAGAAAAAGATGCTATTCTACAACTAATTCAGATGAACTTATTGAAAGTAATATTTAATGATAAAAACTTTTAGATGATACAATAATAAGGGTAGAGACTATTCAAACCAATATCTATGTAGCTCAATGAACACAAAATATCTATGCTGATAACTGGATGAATGATTGTGAATTTCAAGTGACTCATAATGTTTTCATGAAAGTTTTTTCATGGAACGCTATTATAAGGTTTGGTATGGAATTTAAATTAATCCCTATGTACATAAGTCCCTTTTATGTTATCATAATAATTTTATCTATTACATACTATTTGTAATTGCCACCAAGTCTCTCTAAAATTCATGTTGTGTTCCATGTATCATTGTTAATTAAATAGAGTCCAAACCTAACACAAGTGTTCACCTAACTAGAAATAATTTTGGAACCATATTTATATTACTATGAAGAGACTATATATTTTTTTTACTCTAAACAATATTTATAGATTAATTAGATTGATAATCATGTAAATTTAATTTGGAAAAATCATAAGATAGAAGAGGAGACATAGGATCCTGAAGAAATAATTCTAATGAACTACCCAAATATATTCAAGATGTGATATTATAGAAATTTAATTGAAGGAACCTTTCAAAATTTTGACAAATGTAACTCCCCAATATTTTATAGTTTATTTATTTTTAAATAAATTGATTCATTTCTATAGCTTTTGATACATGAAAACCCAAGTCTAAAAGAATTGTACACCATTATAACTGGATTGTTTAACTAGTGGGTGTGAATATGACTGACTAAATTATGAGAATTATATATTTTAGACATGTATAAAATATATTCTTTTATTATCAATATATTTATAAAGAAAATAATAATCTATTGAAACTAAAATGAATATTTTATTAAAAACCATTTTTTCTGTGAGAAATGTGTTTTTTATCATAATAAATTAAATTAATCAATATTTTTGAATGATTTTGATGAAATTTATATATTATATATTCAATAAAATGTTTTAATATTTATATATTATTTTTCTAACAATGGGATACTAATAAATCTAGTTTTATGATAAAAATAATATTCTTCTAAAATGTACTTCTGTCAAAGTTTTTACACTTATTTTAAAATTAATTTTTATCACTTTTAGAAAATGTTTTTTATAAAATTATTTTCATTTTTTAAATCATAATATTAAAATTATATTTATGTTATTTTTTGAAATTTTTTAAAAATTTTATCTTTCTAAGATAAATAGGGAAAAATATTGAATTTTATTGCAAATTTCATTTTAATTTAAATAAATTAAAATGGTTCATTTAATTTAAAAAATTTAGAAATAAAATTTATTAAATTATATTTTTATTAATCTAATTAATATCATTCGGAAAATTTTATGTTGAAATTTGATATAAAACCTATATCTGCTTAAGAATTTTTTTTGAGACCACATTTTCATTGCACTTGTTAGTTTAATTTTAAATTAATAATTCCACTTTATAAATTTAATATGGTAAAGTTATTGTATATTTATTATATAAATAATTAATATTATGTAAAAAGTTCAAGTTAATTTTTTCCATAATGAATATTAAACATAGTATAATAATTATTTATCTAGGTTAATGTTTAAATGGGTTTACCAGGGGTTGAAACTATTGATAAGGAAAGGTTTTCCCATTAAAAATTTCTAAGTCATATCTTCCAGAAATATTAATACCTTATATAATACAAAAATTTAATATATGTCCTTTGGAAGGGATATTACTTAGGAATGAATTTATCATTTTTTTACTCATTTAGGAAATTTATAAGGGGGTTCCCTCCCCAACTTATAAAAGGACACCCTTTACTCTCCTCTACACAACTCAAGACCTTTTGTTTTGGATGAGACATTACCATATAACATACTAATATGATATATATTATTTAAAAACAATTCAGTAAATTTGAATAAGTATTTCCCTTTATTTTATTTTATCCTTCAAAAAATGAAAATAATATTCATGATTATATACGACCAACCATCTCTATGAATTGTGTCATTCATTTTTTTATCTGAAAATTTCATCTATGAATAAAAATAAATAAATTATTTAGATATATTATATTTATATCCTAATTAAGATTAATTATATTATTGATCAATGATAAATTTATAAGGAAAAAACTACTAAACCAAAATTTACATGAAAAAAATTAATTATTACTCAGAAGAGTGATTTAAATAAATAATTGTTAATATGAAGTGGATAAAATATTATTGATAAATAATATAAGGTAAGATAAAAATTAATTTTTTTATAATATATTTATAATAAATATCTATCTATTATTCATGAGGTTCAGACACAAACTAAGGAAGTCAGACCGGAGGGAAGGGTTTATTTAACAATCTAATCCTTATTCAGTGATTTTTATGTTTAAGTCTTCATTTTAAGAATTAATTGATATTGATATCTTAAAAAAATTCTATTTTAATCTCATATATCCATTTATTGTTATTAAATTATTTCCCTCATTTCCTATGCTTTAACTACTATGGATACAGAAATAATGTTTTTAAGGAAAACCAACTATGTTTTTCTACTCAGTAAGAAATATTTTTCTTCCATATGCATATTTTACATAAAATATTTTGAAGAAAATTATAATACTCTCCAATGATTTAATAATGAAATTTATAACCATGTTTTAATGAAATGGGTTATAAAGAAACCGTCTTATATTTTTTTGAGTGACATACTAATTTGAATTTTTACTGAAAATTAGAATGGAATATTTATCTTAATGTATTTGGAATGAAAGGAATTTTTTTCATTATGAACACTCATTTATTTTAATAATACTCTATAAGTATCCACCAAAAATTACAAAGAAATATTTTCCCCCAGTACTCTATAAATTTTTAGTTTTTAAAAGTAATTATTTGATTTAAAATAATATTTTTATCAAGGATATTTTTAATGAAATCTCTATGTTATTCTATAAATAGATAAAAATCCATTATTTTACATATTCTATAATTGGGATATGTATTAATGAGACCAGGATTATTACTTACATGGATTATTAATGATCAGTTTAACCATAGATATACTATTTTGATACAATTCATCATATTACTATATATTGTCTATGATTATGTTTACTGATTGGAGAAATTATTAATGTTTAGTATGTTATTTATTAAATAAAAATATTTACATTGATAATATTTCACCACATTTATACGATGAATTAATTAGACTTAGTATGTGATGGGTGGGCCTTCTATCTCCCCTCTATGAATTGGTAGGTATAGTGATACAAACTAGATTGGGTATTTGTAATACACCATAACTATATATGTTAGATATATTGGAATGGGGCCATGAATGTATGTTTAGGATATATAGGATTATGCATTCCCTCATTATGAAATTAGTTATTTTTTCCATTTTATTAATTCATTAGTTATCATATTAAAATATAAGCTTCAACCTCATGTTATTATTTATATATAATTATTTGATCATCTTTTATTCAATACATATTATTCTTCAAGTTCATGTTTTTGATTAAATGTCATGAGTTTTCAGATATTTACTATTCTATATTTACTAGGCCTTATTTTTTCTGGATATCTTCCATTGTTCACGTACCCTTTCCTACCAATAGTGCTCATTCCTTTCATAGGATTCCATTACTCGAGATTCAATGAAATTTATTACGATTAAAATGTTGGGATATTCTAAATGGAATATTTGTATTCTCAAAGAAAATACTTTTGTTTTATGTTTTAAAATGTAAGGTGATGTTAAATTATTTATCTAATTTTACAAGTGTACTACAATTTTTTATCCTTTTGGATGTGATCACATATATTTACTCCCAAGATAATAAATATAGAATCACTATTGAAAACTAGGGTTATGGTCTATGTACTAAACGATGATAATAAATGTGAGATAATTTAGTATATTATATAAGAATATTGTCCCATAATCATACAATAGGAAAGAATAAAATAATAAAGATACATAATATTATGCAAGTTATGAAACAAAAATAAACTCTAAGGGTATAATTAATGATCAAAAGAGTAATAGTGAAAGGAAAAAATATAAGATTATAATATAAAGATAAGAATTTCAGGGTATATTAGACTCAACAAAAAAAATTAGGGATCCAATGTGGCACCACTCTAAAATCTAAGACTCGAATATCATCACAATATACAATACTAGACATAGATGAAAACAAAATCATGAAGCTCCACTATAAGAATAAGGAAACTCCCATTTACCATATTATGATGAACAATGTGAACATATTCATCAAAGTGTAAATTTAGGGATGTGTATACAACCCAATATGTAAACTAAGGTATATCCCCATGTTCCTCTAAAATAAGAAACTTATTAGTGAATTTTTTTTAAAAAATGAATGAAAACATGATGCATGAAAACAAGTCATCAATATATATATATTTATTATAATGTAGTGATGTAACTCAAAATAATAAAACACTAATGGGATTAACCAACATACCCACTCATAATTTTATCTAATTCATGCACTACCTAAATTTCCCACCTTAACGTTTCATTTAGCGGGTGGTATCCATCCATACAGTCCAAAGTCATTATATAGAATCAAAATAAAATATTTCAAAATAATGGAATTATGATGATATCATACATTGATATCCCTTAATATATGCATTTTAACACAATCACACACACACACACACACTAACAAACCATGTTCTTATCATGTTCTCACATTCAAAACCATTATTGATGAATTAAAATTTATTTAATACATTAATCAAAAACCTTATTAATGTAACCCCCAATTAAATATTATAAGACCAACCAAAGATTTGGAATTTCTAGTAAGGATTTGAAAACAAATTAGGTTAAAATCATTAAAAATTTATTTATAAAATCATGTTCCTTATTATTATAGGTGAATGTGAAAAATGAGTAAATTCTATCTACCTCTGACACATTCAACATAAATAATCACACCATGTGCTCTTGGATCTTGGGTGTCATTTTAATAGCATAAATATATTCCAATTAATATTTGAACGAAAATACATAAATACCTGATATGGTCATGTAATCCCCAATATATTTTTTTTCTTACTAGAAAATGATATAATTAAGGATATAAATGAAGGATTAGACTCTTACGTTAAATTTCCATGACCCAACTCTCACTAATATATTTATATAGAGTACCTAAAAAATGTATCGTCAATTTTCATGACCCTTAATATAGGGCCCATGATGCAACTACCCCAAGCCTGCCTACCAAAGTCCAGGGGCTGAAGACTAGTGTTGTATTCATTATTCTGCATGTGGGAGGCAATTTCCAAGTTCCTCAACACACGCACACTCACAACCCCAACCCGCAATGATAAAAAGGGAAAGTTTTAATTCTATTAAGACAACCACTAGTAGTAAAAATTTAAAAATATGGAAGTAAAGGGGGTAAGAATAAAAGTTCAACAAAAGACAAGCTGTAAAAAATGGAGTAAAAAAGCCTCAAGAAACCCATTTGTAGAAAAACCTACCTGAAGTGTAGGTGAAGAGTAGCTACCTGAAGCTATAAGAGTATGCCTCAACTGTCTATTCTCTCTGGGCACTGCCTGGTCCTGGACCTACAATGGCTCTGCCAAAGTGTTGGTCATCTGTACAAAACATGATACATATGGGTAGCGCCCATACAGGGGTGAGTAACACCATACTCAGTTGGGACCCCAAACCATAAAGAAAAATATCACAAAGAAAAGTCCACATGATGTAATGAACTATTCACATAGGTATAACCTAAAGTATAGAATCCAAGACAATCCATCATAATATTGAACATCTTTTACTACTGAGGGACTCATCCCTGGTGAGTTACTATGGCCTATGGGGCCTCTAAGGTCCACTTGTCCCTGTGGTTTGTGGGGATACATAGGTAAGCTCCTCATTGAGGTCTTCTGGGCCACTAATTCCCTCTCTTCTGCTCATAAATTGAGGTCTAATCCTCTAATAGGCTTCTGAGGTCTTCTCGTCACTATGGTCTGCTGGGCCACTAAGGTATGTTAATCTCCTAGGCCACTAAGTTTCACTTGTATGTTGGGACACTAAGGTCTGCTCGTCCCTAAGTTATTTTGGGCCAGGAGGTCCACTCGTCTGATGGGACACTTATTTCCACTCATCACTGAGGTTTTGTGGTCCACTAAGGTCTGATCATCACCTAGGTCTTCTTGGCCATTGAGATCCCCTCTTTACTTCCTTCTCATCATAGCCAACCGTAGGATTCCCGCTCACAGTGTGCTTGATTCTGGGAGAATCTTTTCCTCAAGCCATTAGTCATATCACACCTTCCATGAAATCTCACATTTATTATTTTAAAGGGATCATCTCATCATGAGGGTCCAAATCCAAAAAACATCTCATCAATCATACATACGATTTTGAGGTCATTCCCATGTTATTGAAAAGGGTCAGCTGGGTATGGGTTTGGACTGACTCAGTCGAACTGACACGACCCGCCCTGGGTCCACCGACCCAACCCAGATATGACTCATTCGGGGGTCTGAACAATCCCACTGGGCCCAACATGGACTAGATGGACTGCCCAAGGATTCCCAGAGTGAGTGGACCGATTTTCTTCACTTGATACATGGTGCTCGTCCTATCGCCCACCACCCCGAGGGTCGCCACGGGGCCTACCTCCATGGTCCAGCCGGACTGCGACCCTCCAGTCGTGCGATGCAATGTGTCTCTTCACATCTTCTCGCTTCAACATCGACCATTGTAGGTGGCCCCTATCCACCGCACGTGACCATTTTCATGGGCCTCTTCCACCACCGTGGTGCACCAGTGGTTCATTCCGTGAGAGACCAAACTTACTATGGTGGTCTATATTCCAATCTGATAGTGTCTTTGGGATCCTCGGGTTATCACTGTCACTATCACATACTCCAAGTTATCTCTTCTTTGATCTAGAGGTCCAATCATGAAGAAATAGAAAACTCCCACAAATGATGGATTTGGCCCATCTTTGTGTCATATCGATCCCTCTGAGTTAAAATTCAAAAAAAAGTTAGGAGGTGATTTAAGAATATAACATGGATAACTCTGATTCTAACCCCAAGATTTAAAACCCTATCGGGTAAGTGATCAATCTACGGGTCACCTATTTTAGGGTTCACCCTCATTTGTCGCTTGAATCCATGAATGGGAAAAAAATTAAATTCACATAGAATCAAACACCCACCTCGAGGTTGGATTATTCTTTAGTGAAGATCTTACTATTTTCGTTCATCATTCCTTGATCTGTTGTTGGTGGTATTTCATCGATCATCACTCACCAATTCCAAATATCCAAGGGTTCATTGTATTTATAGATTGTTCCCATGATCCCGTATCTAGTGAATCCATTAAATAGGGAAAATGAATTTCAGTGTATCTATTACATTGAGTCTCAACATCATTATACTATTTCAGTTATGAAATAGACATTCTATTATGCTTTGGTTGCAACATCATTATGTTGCAAAAAAATATATAAATTTGAATAAAATAAACTAATTTTTTTAAAAAAAATTCCATTCAAAAATATTTATTAAAATTTTCATAAAAATTATAAAAAATAACTTCTTCCCTTTACCTATTCTGGTCGAGTTTAAGTCTTCCCATTTGCAAAGTCTTCATTTCAGAAGAATTTTTTCCCATATATTTTTAATCTAGGCACCCATAGAGAAGATTCTAAAATTATATACTCATGATATTTTATGTAAACATGAAAAAAATTTCAAACACATATTCAATGATCCCCAAGCCTCGGAATCAGGTGTCTTCTGAGCACCTATTATATAAATAATCCAATATAATTTTTTTTTAAAAAATTACATGGAATTTCAAAGACACTACACTCTCCCCACATTAAGGCTCGATGTCCTCGTAAGTTAGAATAAGCGATAAAAAAATTGGGGGTACTAATCATTGATATGGGCCTCCCTCTCCCAAGTGATTTCCTAGAAATTCTCGGGCTGCCACCAAATTTGTACCAAAGGAATCAACCATCTATGAAGGTCCTGCTCCTACAGATCCTCAATCTCTATCGAGATCTCCGCAAACGCCACCCCAGTCGATGACATGTTGTGGATCATGTAAATACCTCCTTAGCTATGATACATTAAAGATATTATGCAACCGATGCATTTGTGGGGATAAGTGCTAGGTGTTACGCCACCTTGCCAACTCTGGTCAGAACCTGAAAAGGGCTGATGAATCTTGGAGACCACATTCCTCCCCGACCAAATCACCATAATCCCCATCAAGGTGAGACATAAGGAAACACATGGTCACCCTACCCAAAATCTAAGGGTCTCCTTCTCCTATAATAATAAGATTTAATCATGCTTTTGTAGTCCTCATCCTCTCCTAGATGACCTTCACCTTATAAATGGTATCTCGTACCAACTCTAGACTCATGAGTACTGACTCCCATGGGTCTGTCCAGCATAACGGTGATCTGCATGGTCACGCATACAGTCCCTTGAATGGTGACATACCAATGGAATATTGGTATCTATTGTTGTACATGAACTCCACTAGAGTTATATGATCCTCCCGACATAGACCAAAGACCATGTTTCAAGTATGAATCATGTCATTTAAACTTGGGAAGTTGTCTCCGTCTGACCATATGTCTATAGGTGGAAAGTTGTACTCAAGCGTAGTTGAGTCCTAAACACCACCTAACATACCTTCCAAAATAGGGATGTAAATATTTTGTATCAATCTAAGTCAATCATCGATGGGAATCTGTGGAGTTCAAAAATATCCTTTACATAGAGGTGTATAAAGCATTATAATGATCCCTGATTTCAGATGGGTAGGAAGTTGGCCAACTTTGTTATTTGGTCAACAATCACCCAAATGGTATTGTTCCCTCTGGATGTGTGGGGTAAACCCATCATGATGTCCATTGATATACCATCCCATTACTGCAAGATTAAAGTCATGGGTTGTGTAATTCTAATGGTGTTTCCTTAACTTACATGAATAATAAAGGATCACTACCTGCTCCTACATCAACGCACAACCAAGTCTAGTCCATGATTCATCACAGAATACAACATACCTAATTCCCTCCTATTTTAGTCTCAAGATGGGGGAACTCATCAGTCTTTTCCCTAGTTCTTGAAAAATCTTTTGGAACATCTTCATCCATACGAAGGGTTGTACCTTCCTTGTCAAAGTTGATAAGGGTGATGTTACCCTATAAAATTCATGCATGAACCTCTAGTAGTATCCATCCAAACCCACAAAACTATGCACCTAATTCACACTCTTGTGTTGCTCCCATGAAAGAACTACCACTAACACTATCGAATCCACTGTAACTCCTACCTCTGAAATGATGTGTTCTATAGTGTGGACCTCCATAATCCAAAACTGACATGTCGAGAGATTCTCAAAAATCCGGTTCTATTAGAATTTATCTAGTACTATTTGCAGGTATGTCGCATTCTCCCACTGGAATGTCGAGTACACTAGGATGTCATCAATGAATACCACAATGAACCGGTCGAGGTAAGGCTGGAAGATCGAATTCATGACTCTCATGAACACTTCTCGGGTATTGTTCACACCAAAGGGAATCACTAAGAACTCATAGTGTCCATATGGACACTTGAATTTTGTCTTTGGTACATCCTCATCTCGTACATGAAGCAGATGATATCCTAATATGAGGTCTATCTTTGATAATTATCTCGATCCCTTTAGGTGATAGAAGAAATCATCAATCCTTGTTATTGGATACTTTTTCTTCACACTCACTTTATTCTAGTGTCGAAAGTCCATGAAAAACCTCAAACTCGTATCTTCCTTCATGGAAACCTATACCGGGGATGCCCACGATGAAATGCTGGGCCTCATGAAACCCTTCTTATGTAGATACTATTCATGGGAGAAATCTGATTTACTGGTGTGGATATCTGTGTCTTCTTGGGGTAGAGATAAATGTAGAATTCAACCTCCCTATTAGGTGGTAATCCCATAACATATTTAGAAAATATGTCTTCATACTAGTTCACCGATTCAGGAAATTAAAGACCCTTCTAATCCACTACACAGAGGGTGAGGCTAGCCAACTGTGAGTGTTTGGATGCACCATTCTCTAAGAAAGTCTATCCTATGCTATAGGTGTTCCATTATCACCATTGAAGGCTAAAATAGTCCCATATCCATAGACACACCACACGTTTCACCTAATATTGTGTATTTGAGCATGGATCGTGGATAACCACTCCATACCGAAGATTATTTCATAAGGCCTCCACGCTACTATTATGAGATCCAAACTGAAGCTCTCACCTCCCAGAGTACGCTCACACTACTTGAACCAGTGTGTAATTGTTGAATCCCCTCCTGTGGTAGTGTCTAACTATATGAATCGAGCCAACGGTTCCACTAGAATCTCATAGCACCGAACATGGTATGTCGCAATGAAAGGTTTACTAGGCCTATGTCTATAAGAACTACTGCTAAGGTGTAGAATACACATATCATATATCTAATCATATATTAGATGTCTTGGTCATATGCCTCCATCTCTTGATGATTGTGTCACCCTTATCCACCATCTCATGGAGCCCATGGTTGACCACCTAGGGGTGGCGATGGTAGAACATTCAACCTCTGCCCAGTGCATGATACACTTAATGCACCATGCCATGCACACCACCCTACGAGGCATCCTCATTGAACCACTACCTATAGCTCAGCGGTCCTTTAGTTGTTTTCCTATCATCTATATGGTGAGTTTTGAAATCACAAGCCATGTGTCCCTGCCCACCGAATGAGTAGGAAACCCTGCTCTACTGATGACTCCCTCTTCCATGGGATCCTTCTACCACTGATCCTGTATCTTCGATCCATCTCCCAAAATTCAGGACCCTCTTGGGTCCCCATGTCTGCTTCCTGCTACTCATGGTTTAAGACTCCTCTGCCCGATGTCTACTTGTTGCTCTGACTACTGGTGGATGTTCCTCTAGGAACCTCTATACAAGTAGAGATCACTTTTGTACACCAGCCTGAGTAGGGATGCTAAGTGATAACTAGGATTCCATGATCTCCCAGCATAGACCCTACTCAAAATCTTGAGCCTTTAGTAACGGGTCATGCACCATGTCCGTGGAGTAATGAAAAATCCCATTGAATCTCACTGAGTACTCTCATACTGTCATGATACCTTTTTGTAGGTGTAGTAGCACTTGTATGTGTACTAAGAAGAATGTTTCCAAAAATAACTTCTCTGTAAAAAGTTTCTCAATGTTTTCCAAGTGAGGGTATCCTTGTCATGTGTCTGGATCATCAAGCTCCATCACCTCCCCACCGATCCCCAAAGAAGGATCACTACTAATATCTCCATTTGGTCAAGAGGCATCCTCACCAGATGGAAGACAAGAGTAACCACCTAAATCCACTCCTCAGCCACCTGGGGGTCAGTCTTACCCCTGAACCTGGGAGGTCTCTACCTATGGAACTTGTTTAAGACACTGAGCCTATGTGTGTACACTACTGGTAACATCGATAACAACAGCTGATGAATGGGTGGTGGCCACATTATTACACCTCTTGCTAGACCCATCTCTAGTACTGGTCCCTATAATGACGCATCTTCTATAGATGTACCATCCTCATAGTCATGCACCAGAATCCTGACTAGCTGTCTACATAGCGGAATTCTGAAACAGATCCAAATGAACCACAATCAATAGATTATACCTAGTGAGATGACTCTGACTCAAGAAGGACATGAGAGCACCCAAAAATTGAATATGATTAATGAAACCAGTTTTTTCATGTACCATGTCAAAAAGATGGATTCTGGGTCCTCGTGTATGGATATGTCTGCCACCGCACCAAAACTAGACTTTCTGGCCCTACAACTAAAACTCAAACCATTTAACATTGTTTCCCTAAAACAAAGCCATAGATCCTCAATCATTATTGTATAACTGACCTCCTATGATATCGATTTGTCATGACCCATCCCCTGGGGCCCATTCCATGACTACCTCAATCCCACCGCCCAATGTCCAAAGAATGGCGACTAGTTCCAAATGTATTATCCTGTAAGTGGGTAGAATTCTCCAATTACCTAAACATTTGAACACTCACAACCCTAGCCCACAATACAAAAAATGGAAAATATGCATACTACTAAGACAACCACTTAGAGAAAATAGTAAAAAGCTAAAATTAAAGGGGGTTAGAATAAAAACCCAATAAAAGACAAGATATACAAAAAATGGGGTATAAAAGTCTCTATGAACCCATAAACAAAAAACCCTACCTGATGAGTAGGTGAAGAGTAGCTGCCTGAAGTTGTAGGAGTACACCTCGCCTATTTTTTCTCACTCTGCACTACCTGGTCTTGGACCGTCGAGGTCTCTATCAAAAAGTCAACCATATTCATAGGACATTATACCAGCGGTTGGATCCTATGTTGGGGTGAGTAAAACAATAATCATTTGGGACCCAAATCCATAAATAAAAGACACCAAGAAATGTACACATGATGTAGTGGAAAGATCATAAAGTTATAACCTAAAGTATAGAAAGAAACTCTTTTAGTTTTAATGTTAAACTTCATGTAATGCTAAGGGAATCAACCTCGATGAGTCACTGTGGCTTGCTGGTCCAATGAGGTCCACTCGTCAGTAATGTCTATTGGGCCATTGAGGTCCACTTGTCACTGAGGTCTGCTGGGATACTGAGGGCCACTCGTCTGCTGGACTACTAAGTTCCACTCATCACTGATGCCTGTTGGACCAATAAGGATCACTCATATTCTAGGACACTGAGCTCCACTCATCACTAAGGTACTATAGTCCACTAAGCTTTTCTCATCACTTATGTATACAGGACCACTGTGGTCCAGTCATCACTTTCATCCCATCACAACCATCTATAGGATTCCAACTCACAACACACTTTATACTGAGAAAATCTACTCCTCAATCAATCATTCACAGTCCAAGTTCCATGAAAACTCAATTGGAGTATTTCAAAAGAAATTTCTCATAGCGAGGGTCCTATTTCCGCAAACAGATAGTTAATCTGGCATATTGTTTGGAAGAAATGGTTATTTTACTAAAGAGGGGTTGTTGGGGTCAGGGTCAAGACCGACCTAGTTAGACAAACTCATCCCATTATAAAGGCCACCTACCCGATCCCGACCCGACACTGATTCGACCCTGTCCAGATTTGACCCGGCCCGCTGGGCCACAGGTCTGACCCACTGGGCCTCATTTCTGGCCTACTAGCATGCCCGGGGCGGCCAACCTTCTCCAGCCCAGCCCTCCGTGAGTGGGCCAGCTTGCTCCGCTAGAGATGTGGTACCCACAATGTCTACCTCCACCATGCAGTTCACCCCAGGGTCTCTCGCCGTAGTCTAGCTGGACCACGACCCTCCATCAATTTCTGGTCATTCCGTCGTCGACCGTTGGGGGTATCCCCAGCCCACCAAATGTGGTTTCCACTGTAGGCCTCGTATGCCACCACTGTTTTCCGATGTTTCCTTCTGCAGGCAAATGGGACCACTTCGATGGGTCATTCTATAGCCAATGGACCCACTCAAGTTCATTCCATGAGCCAAAAGACAGGCTTGGCGGGGCTCGCCTTTTCCATCCCGACCCCCCGTGAGTGGGTCGGTGTACTCTGCCTGAGGCACAATGCTCGGCGCATCTCCCTCCACACTATAGCCCTAATAAATAGTGGCCCTCTAAACATGTGACACGAAAAATACTACCATGTCCGCTTTCACCACTACCAATTATTGAAAATGGTCCCGATCCACCACCCATGGCCACTGCCACTGCGTGCCACCACCAGCAAGTCATTAGTGCACTGACGATTCATTTTGTGCGCTAACTGGACCACTCTGGTGGTCTGTTTTCCCATCAACGAGTGTCTTTGAGATCCCTAGTTTTTTTCATCACTGCTATATACAAAAATATGTCTCCCCACTGATCTACAGGTCTGGTCATGTAGAACACAAGAACACCCCCAACGGAGGGATCCAGGCCTTCTTTATGTCGTTCTTATACCTCATCATTAGAATTCAAAAACAAGTTGGGAAGAGATTTAAGAATATAACATGGATAAATACAATTAAAACCTTGATATTAGAAACCCTCCCACATAAGTGATCAATACCTGGGTCACATGTTTGTGGGTTGAGCCATGTTCATCGCTGAAATCCATGAATATAGAAAACAAAAATTCAATTATAATCAAACCCCTACAATGAGGTTAGATTGTTTGTTAGTGAAGATCACACCATTGTTGTCTGTCATTACTTTATCCATCGTTGTTGGTGGTTCATTGATCCTCACTAGCCAATGGAAAATATCAAAGGGTTTAGAGCAATACTGGATTGTGCCCAAGATCCCATTTTTGGTTAACCTATTAAGCGGAGAAAACACATGTCAACATTTCTGTTACACTAATCCGTTTCATTGTTATGCTATTTCATTTTTGAAACAACGTTTCAATTACACTCGGTTTGTAACATAGTTACGTTTGAAAAAATATTTGAAGTTATATGAAAATAAACTAATAGTTTATTTTAAATTTTCCCTTAAGAAAAATTTATTATATTTTCCTTAAAATTTAAAAAATATATCCTTTTCCCTCGACATGTGTTTTTTGAGGTTATGTATTTTCTTAGGTAAAGCCATCATTCGAAACATAACAGTTTCCTTGTATTTTAAATATGGGAACCCATTTAGATTTTTTCAAAACAGCATACATTCAATATTTTAATTGAACTTAAAAAAATGTTCAAACACTTATTTCTGGATCCCCGGGACTCAGAATTAAGTGATTTTTGAGCACCTGGTCTCAAAATAATCCCACTTATTTTTAAAACAAATTACTCAGAATTTTTGGGAACATACATCAATAAAGACTTGGTAAGAGATAATTCATTATATCCTATGATATGAGAGGTGTAATGAGGGTTTCATGGAATCATTGAGTTAAAAATCAATTTTTCATAATTAAATATTTTCTTCCTATAGTTTAGTTGCACAATTTGGGAAACAATTCCCCAACTGTGGGGACCACCTATGTACTCAAACATACCAAGTATCATGGTTTCTATATGTTTTCTACAAAACATCCACCAAAGATATTTATTACTATAATATCCCTACAAATCATTCATGTTTACCTTGAGAACACCATATAGTTTCCTCAAATTGTGAAAAGACCATACACCTCATAAAACCTTCCCAAAACATTAAAAACCCACTAAAAAATAAGTAACTCCATAAAAAATTATATAAGATGAAAATACATATTAAAACATGGAAATACATCAAACTTTGGGTTTTTCATTTAACCAATGTCAATATACTAATTTAATTTTGGAGATATTATATAAATAATCATTAGTGGTCGACGTAAACTAGAATTATCGAATGAATGGATTCCAAATTATTATAAATATAATATATAAAATTATATATATATATATATATAATTTTCTTAATAAAGAACCCAATAAAATAAAATAAATTATTCAAGATGATATAATGTTTATGAATAAGAAGGAATCCATGATAATTATTTTTATCTCAATTCAATTATTTTGAGAAATATTTTATATTATTAAAATAATTTATTTTATATAGTTTTTATGTTGATCCATTGACATAATATACTATATATTCCTCTTTATTAATGATATTAAATGTTTTAATTCATTTTTTCCCTTGTAAGGGGATATTATTCAATATTTATTTAGACGGTAAGGGTTCATTTTACAATCTCAGATTTACTCATGATTATTCATGTTTACTTTTACATTAAAATAATTATATTCTCATTATTCCATAAATAAAATATATTACCTTCTTCTTATAGTTATTTGTTTTCATTTCATGCTTTTCAACAACATTTCATCTCTTTGGTACTCATATACCAAATAATATAAAAAAACATCGTTTATTTTACTTTTTCAGTAGAGGGACTTCTAGTTTCTATGAATAGAAATATTTTTTTTTATTTTTTCCCTAATTTTAAATGATTGGTCTTATAGATTTTCTACAACATTTTACTCCATTAAAAAATTTATAAAATAATACTTTTAAAAAATTATGATCAAGTCATTTTCTGCATTTTAAAAAAGTGTGAAAGAAATATTATTTTGAACATACTTGTAATGAATGTATATTTTTACATAGAAGAAATGCTATTTTATTTTTAGATTCAACAACATGTTTATATTGTTTTTTTAAAGAATATCATTTTTCAATTATTCAATGAATTTTGAGTTTTAATATTAACGTAAAAGAATTATTTTCTAAAAGGATGAAAATAATTTTAGAAATTACTTTTAATATAATTTTTAAAACAATGTTAAAAAAGAATTAAGAAATTTATTTTTAATGTTTTACTTCAATTGTTCTCTTTAAATATAAAAATCTATTCTTTATTTCAAAAAATAAATTCCCCTGAAACAATGGGGGATCATTATATATATCACATATATGAATTGACATGTATCATGAGATAAGAAGTAGGAAAAATTATTTGAGTATTTTTTGTATACCTACTAATTCCTTTAGATTTCGTGGTAAAAGGAATTAATTGAAAGGATCAAAATATTTTGGCATGAGCCCTTGATTGAAATATCTTGGCATATGATATTATGTATTTACTTCATTAAAATTTAAAATATTATAATCCATTTGGTTTTAATGTTTTTTTTTGAAGGAATTTTTTAAATATTAATTTATTTATTAAATGTATTATGATTTTATTATCTACTATGACATATTGTTTCTACATTATCTAATAATGATAGATTCAACTATATGTTTTCCCTTATTGATCATCTTATCCCACCCTTTATTATTTTTTTTCTGTCCCTATAATTTGAATATTTGATCATTAAATGGTCTATAAGGATATAAGAAAACACTGACAATAGGTAATCGATTTTTTTTATTAAAATTTTTATCAATTTGAGTTTTGATGGACATGTGGGAACTAGATTTTAGATTAAAGTTGAAAGTATAATCATTAAGATAACCCTGTAGAATTTTCATTATCTTATTGGTATTTATATGTTATGGATTATTATTCTTGATGTTATGAGCTAATTAAATATGAGTTAGTTTTTAGATATGGCTCATAGAGGAAGGAAGGAAAATTATATAAAGAACAATACTCGATGTAGATAATTCCCACTAGATCAAGTGAATATGGTTATTGTTGTAGTTGAATCAATTATGAAAATATTAGGGAAATTATATTAGTAAATGTCAAATAATATTATCTATATAGTGTAACCTATTTTTTCTCTAAATAATGAAATGGGGTTAGAATAATTTATCACATATGTGTCTCCATCCATTAATGGAAATCTTGATACATTGGTAGTAGAGTAATGGTTCTGGTCACATGAAAATATATTCTAGAATTTATAATTTAATAAAATTAATTTTTTTAATTATACTATCTAATGGTATATAGTGATCAATGATGTCCATTGGTTAAAAATACTAAATATGATATTGAAATATAATGATTGGAATAGATAAATATTAACATTACATTCTCATTAAAATATTTTTCCCCTGATAAATGAGTTAAAAATGATAGAAAGTTCAATAACCCAATGAAAAAAGAATAATAAAGTATTATTGAATATCATACTAGATTATAAAGATTAATAAGGAATATAATTAAAAATTTACTTAATTTTTGAATAAATATTGACCATTTAATTGATGATTATGACTAATATTTGATGGTAATTAGTCTCCCAAATGTTTTCATCTTATGATGATATAATACCATCTTTAAGTTTGATAGAGGAATTGTATTCTAAGACTTATATATTCAAGAGAAACTAAATAAAATTTATAGAACATTTGAGAACCATGGGAAAACATATCTGTCAAAAAATAATATAGGCTGAACAGAATCCCACATAATTTTAATTTTGGATTGCAATATACTAGTAATTTATTTAATGTAAATGAGTTTTTCAAAATGGTAGATAAAATGACCATATAGAGCCATAATGAAATATAATGAAAGATATTGTTGATATATAAAGAATATAATTCAGGGATATAAGGAATTATTCACACTAATTCCCCAATCATTAAGGGACACTAATAAGATAGGAGAAATTGTGGAAGGCCATGTAACACTATGAGATTTTGGGATATATTTATTTTTGAAAATTATTAATTTCCATGATAGAATGTATGAATTTAAATTAATATTTGTTGACATATAATTTATAAATTTCATTTATAAAAAAAATCCAATTACGGATTAATTTAATTAATTAAAATGAAACAACATTATGCACTTTAAAAAAATTCATAAAAAATCCATTTTTTAAATAAAAAAACAAACTTATACTAAAATCCAATATATTGTTGATTCAAAAGTAATTAAGTATATTAAATTTTATTAAATAATACTTATGTTACATGGAATCATATTGAAATCATAATGTGAATTTTGAATTAATGAATATAAAAAAAATTTAAAAAATCTACGCCTTTCACTACTCACTAAGAAATTTATATATTCTGAAGAATCCCAAAATATTACCCTATGTTAATTTTGATATTCTTATTTCAAAAATTAAATTCATTCTTTTATATTATAATTCTCTAATTCAATAATTAAACATTTACATAAAATATTATAATAAAATAGTTAAATTAATACAATTTTATTTTAATTTTAAAAATTAAATAATATTTTTATAATGAATATAACTATCTAATTATTATTAATAAATATGGAGATTATTTTTCATAATATTACCTATGTTTTTGACTTGATTAGACATTTTAAAAATTATGTCCTCATAATTTTATTCACTTTTACTTTCAGATTCCCATGATGCTTCTTCAACCCTATGGGTTTTCTATAAAACAAAAGCCTAGTGTATCACCTTATTCTTAAAAACATACTCTCTACAACCAATAATTTAAAAAATATTTTCCTCATAAGAACGGTTCTCTTTTAACTATGCTAATACTAGGGTCAATACATGTTATAAATACAACACATAATTCATAAACATTGAGACATGAATAATGTTTTCTAGTTGGGATAAACTCTGTGGTAATTCCACTCGATAGGAAAAAGATTTAAATTTTTAATGGATTTAATATAGTCTATTGAACCACATACATGTCTATGAATTTTTTTTTAAAAGAATAAAATATTTCCCTACAGATAAACTAAGAAAAATATGATTGCATACCTCGAATAAAATATATTTCTGCTGGTTATCTAAATAATATTTCTATATACTCTGACTTATCCACTTATATTGGTGAATCATGTAAACCTTATTACCCACTTACTTTTCCAAATACAGTTTTATGAACTTCCTTTATCCTTCTTAATCCCAAAAAGAGGGTGTCTGACACTATTATCAATATAATTCTTGAAATGGTTTTACGGGAATACTGGAATGAAAAATATTGTTATAATAAAACTCATCCAAAGAAATATGATGAACCCAACATCCCTGGAAATACATTGATAAATATAGAATAATATATGAAATATTATGAATTTTATTCCTAAAATTTCTATTATATTTATGATGAAAAGGTGCACTGAAATTTGATTTATAAACCAATGACTTTTGAAGTCCATTAAAAAAATTTGATGTGAACCTTGGATCATGGCCTGCCACAATGTAGAGAGGCACTCCAAGTAACCTAAATATCTCATTTAGATATAGTTGTGAAATATGATCCAAATAGAGTCTCTTGAATTACAATTAAATTCATAGATTTAGTTAATCGATCAATAGTAACATAAATCGTATTTTTATCTCGATATTTCTTTGGCAATCCAACAATGAAATCATTTGTTATATTTTCTCATTTCCACTCCATCACATGAAAAGATGAATCATTCCATTTTTTTTGTATTTTTATTTTAACTACTGAAAATTAAAATTATTCTTAATAATTTCATAAATATATCATTTAATTTTTTCCCACCTATAATACAACTCAAGGACTCTGAACATCTTAGTACTACCTCGATGAATAGAAGATAGAAAAATATAATCTTCAATAAATAACTATTTTATTCAAAAGGGAATCAAAAGTGAAACATAAAATTTTTCCAAATTGTAAAATGCCTTCTTCATCAACATTAAAATTAATAAATTTACACTTATAAATATATTCATCCTTTTCCAGTAAATCATGATCTGCCTTCTCAGTTTTCATGATTCTTTCTGAAATATTTGACTTTCCTAAACCCTGAAAAAAAATAAAGTATGCCCTTACATCAAATACATATGGACCAAAATTTATCAAATCATTAACCAAAGGGTAATTTTCAAAATTCTACATGGTTAATTTTTCATTATTTTTTTGATTCAAATCATTAGTTCTATCAATCCACTCTACCTTGAGTTTAAATCTTTTTATGTGATTATTTCTGTTACACTTTTAGATCAATATAAATTTTTATATTTTCTCCAAAAATATTATTACTAAAAATTATAAATGAAAAAACCTCAACATTTATTTCTAGATATTGTGTAGGTTAATTGAACATGAGATTTTTCAACTGATGTGAAGCATAATTGACGAACTGATCATTATAAATTAGGATATAACTGATCCATTTAAATGAATCATCATTATAGATGATGAACCCACCATTTCTGGAATGAAGGTCCAAAATATGTGCATTAACCAATAATAATTCTTGTCCATTGATAATTTCATCACATTAATTTATCTTAGAGAATTTAACTCTGTTTTGAGCTAACTAAATATGTTTTCTAGAAAACCAAACAATGTTTTAAAAAAACTATATGTAGGATCCTAGGAATCCATGAAAATATTAATTTATTATGTATTTGTGGTTATTTTCCATTCCTTAAAAACTATTATTTCTACATGTTTAACATTTATGAAATATTTAAAAACAATGTGTTCATGGAATGAAATTTATTTCATCAGAAATTCACACATACTAAAATTCCCATATTCTATCTTTTCATTTAATGTTATCAAAGCAATACATAACATTATTTTCTAATCCTCATGGTATTGTGAATATTAAAAAATTTAATCAATAGAAAAATCAAAAAAAATTCCATGTTCTATTAAAAAAATATATTCATATTTTCTATAAATACAGTGGGTTTATTGGAAAATCCAATGGTAATAACAAAAATCTCATTATTCCATATATTTTCTAAAACATGGTCTTCAAAATATGTTCTTAATTTAATTAAAAATCAGAATACCCTAACATGATATTAACCATTTAAAAATACTATTCTCTCCAGTTCTTATCAAACAAAAAAATTAATATGAAGAAAAGGATGCATTTTCATAATAGTGATGTTATTCAGTTCTCTATAGTTAATAAAAAGTCTCACTGAACTATCTTTTTTTAATAAGAAAATAGGAGAACCCCATGGTGAAGTGATACGTCAAATGAAATAAATATATAATAACTCATGAAATTTCATTTTAAATTATTAAAGTTCCACATGAGCCAATTAATAAGGGGGTTTATAAATAGGATTAGTATCAGGAACCAATTCAATAGTAAATTCAACCTCCAAGTCAAGAATAACATTAGGAAAAACATCTAAAAATATCCATTTATTGATTCTTATAGACACATCACTAATTTATATAGTCTCATTATTTTAAATATTCTAAAAAAGATTACATTAGCTACTATCTCTAAATAATTGTTCATCTTCTAGGCATGTTATCAATGGAATAAAATAATTTAATAGAAATTTATTAGATCTAAAATCTATAATAGCATGAAAAAATGAAATCTAATCCATACCCAAAATGTTATCAAACTATACTCTGGATAGTTCAATAGTATTTTCTGAAAATATTACCCCACTAATAAAAATAATAATATTCCTATAAATCTTGGTTGTTTTAAAACTCCCACGTAGAGTTTTCACTGAATGTTATATCCTAATTTCATGAGGTGATATTCCTAATTATATTTAAAATTTCTGAAAAATGAAATAATTTTATAAAATAGAGTCAAACAAGGTATTTTAATACTTCAAATACCCAAGTAATATACATATCACCACTTAATTTGATAGCATACATCAACCATCTAAAAAGAAAAATATTTTCCTACACCCTTTTAGTTCTTATCTTAATGATTTATCACCTAAGTTACTAACATGGGAACACAAAAACATAGTGACCTAAATCATATCAACTAAAACACCTCATCATAGGGTGGTTATCAATTACCTGATTCTTTTATTCTTTTTGATTGTTTTTATTAAAATAATATGAAATATGAAAAAACAATCCACATTAGTAACACTTCCCTAATTTCATAACACATGATCAAAGGATATTTTTACCAAACAAACCAAAAGACTGGAACTTCATGTTCAAACATCAATATTTTTTTGATTAACTTTTCCACATATTGTTCTATCCTTATTTATTTTTACTTTCATCAACATGGGGAATATAGTTCCTGAAATATTTATCTCAAATTTTTCATCACAGTGAACTAATTTATCATATATTTTAAATTTTTATAATGAAAATACTATTGTAGACTTGATTTAAATACTGTGTAAAATATACTAATTTTACTATAAATGTATCAAACCAAATATTTTACATACCAATCTAGTCTTTTAAATGTGGCTTCATATACAGACACCAAATTTTCATCATTATGATTCTATTCCTATAATTGTTTATCTATAATAAGTGAAATAACATTTGAGAATTATTCAACAATATATATATTCATAAATTTTTCCCATTACATTTAATCAATATTATACATCTCTCTGATATTATAAAATAAATACCAAAATAAATTAGAATCACCATCAAAATAATAAATGATAATAGATTCCTCTTTTCGTTCCTAACATCCCATGACTTAAAATATCATTTCTAGAGAATTTATCCATCGTTAAAATATGAAAAGTTTATATTATCCACATAATTTTGGTGGATGTTACCTGGAAATTTTCTACTATAGACATGTTCCTTTGTGGTAGATCAGGTTTCTCTTTGTCATGGATACCGCCACTATTTTTATCTAGTTCCAACTAAACTATTACTATGACAAACTATTCTTTTCCAATTACAAACATCATGGGATTCTAACTTGGGAGGTTATTTTCATCTTGGTGCCTTCCCACTATAGTATCTATATTTCTTCTATGGATAACCATTCTGTAGAGATATATATTAAATGAAACAACATTGTGATCTGAAAATGATATATCATTTTAACTTATCCATAATCTATAATATTTCAAGGGAATGATAATAACATTATCCTAACCTTTAATGTTATAAAAAATTTCACTAGATACCAACTATAAGGATCCAGCCTTAAACGTAACATAATATTTGGTTTTAGTCAGTAATTCACATTATTTCAAATTTTAAGTATTTTTAGGATCATAGTTTTAGAGAATTAGGTCCAAATTCTCACAAAACAAAACCATATAACCTAAATTAGATACTTATGATTAATATATGTATTTATCATAATCTAAAGCTTTTAAAATAATACATCATTTCTTTAATAAAAATATTCACAACATTAAATATTACTTCTTCCTCTACCATACCCAACATTAAACCGTGTGAATTTTTTATTAAAACATCATAAGAAAACAATAACTCAATAATGGGAATAATAAAGAATAAAAACTGTTATTCCAATGAATAACAAGAAATTAATTTTAAAAAAACATAACATTTTTACTTTGAAATGGAATTATCATTGTTTAAAAAATCATTTATATTACCTTTTTTGAACATATTATTTCTATGAGAAGTCATTTGCGAGCATAGAAAATTCATGAGGGTTCCTTAGAAGATCATCACATAAAACTATTATAGAACACTTAAAAACTTGAATAACTATAAGGTAAACTTCCATATTAATTATTTGGAGATCATTATCATTACCCAATGCATTGGAGAACTATATTGGCGAACCAATCATGTATGATTTATAAGTATCAACTTGTTCTATTTGGATTCACCCATCATATATAATTTCTAATAACCACAACATAAATAAAACATTTTATAATAGAAAATTTCATCATAAAACCCCTGAAAAACTCTTTTAAACCTATTTACAAAACAACTTCAGATATAAAAATAGCATATTATTTTAAAACCCCATTTTCAAAACTTAAATTTCCTAGAACAAGAGATTTATGTCTTTTTATTGCAGAAAACATGAAATATTATAAGGTAATCTAATATTCAAATAATGTTTATGCTAGTGGGAAAAGATGATGTCATTATATATGATAAAATATAAATTCCTTTTGTCATTTTTAATGAAAGTAAACAATTATATACAAACATTCAACTTTCAATGAAATTAATATAATGGAAATAATTCATGTTATAAAATAATCACATCCATTTAAAAATAATTTTAAAAACATTGAAATGAAAGAGAAATAACATTAAAATTAAACATTAAAATAAATTTTTTTAAATAAAATTCCCTTATCATATTGAAATTATTTTATTCCTAATCCCCTTGAAGGAATTGATAATTAATCAATGGATATATTATTTGTAAAAAATTAAAATCCTCAAAAACCAAGTTTAAATATATAGTAAAACAATTTATAGATCAATTCACACATAATGATTGCATAATGATGTATGTGAAGAAGAGTCATAACCCAACAAAAGGAAATTCAGTTTAGAATCCTTTTACCCCATGGTAACATTCATATCAAATCCCAATTGGACGAATTAATTCAACTTGAAAAATTAATACAATTAATTATGAAGTATTAAGGATATAAAATGAAAAAAATTATATATATAAACTGTTTAGAATAAATTAGGTGCATAAAATATATGTCTTAATAAAGTAAAATTGAGATAAAATCCCTTACCTCGAGTCCATACATTCAATGTGTTTTTATTTAGTTTATATATAATATACTAATAAAAATTATTTTACTTCCAAGGAGAATAATATAGAAGTAAAAACTTTTCTATAAACAATTTCTTTAATTTTTCTTAATTACATCGTTAATTACATAATAATTTAAGTAAACATATGATATGTTTAGGATGTTCGGTTCATAAGATCAAAATGATATATATTGGTTGGTTGGGGTCAAAGAGGTAATTATTAAATTATATTAAGAATAATTATCAAGGCATAATTTTTATTTTTATAAAAAAATTAAACTTTTAAAACGAATCATGAAATATAGTTATGAAAAATGAAATACATTACAATCCTGAAGATAGTAGGTCATACATACACATGAGTAACATTTCCATTTTAGAAGGATCATTATGGAAGGAATGTAAGTATTACTTTTTCTTTATATAATTTTTTATTATATAATAATATTATATTAATTATTTTAATATACTGATATATTTCATCCATGTGATGTTGGGATGAAAAACAAGTCAAATCACTTCGTTGAGGTGGTAGTCGACACATACACATGAATAATATTAACATTTTTTATAAAATAGAATGTTTAGAACCTAAATAATATATTTTATATTAATAATGATAAATATTTAATGAATATAATGTATAAATATTAAATCAATCATTATCAAAATCCATGATTAGTGGTGCTGGAAAATGAATTATACCACCTCGTGAGGCGGTAGTCTGCCGTACACAAAAATGATGAATTCATTTTCTATTTAATAGAGGTTAGAGAAGGATATTGGTTATAAATTTAAAATAATAAAAAATAATTATATTTAATCCACTGATGTTATTATATAATTATTGTTAAATAATATTTGAATGTGGTTTAAGAATAAATAAAACAAAAATTCTTTGTGTATGATGGACTATGGCCTCACAGACCGATGTAATTCGTTTTATATCACTACATCTCTTGGATTTATATATTGGTGGAACTAGTGTTTAAGTATTATAGTGTTGACATATTTATAATTCTATGATGATATTATATCCTTTACATTTATTACAATCTGCTTACTAGAAAATGATAATGTCATTCACGAGTACATGTGGATTACCACCTCCATGAACCGTTGTGATTAATTTTTCATCACCGTGTCACATGGTTGATATATATAAGTATATGTAAATCATTAATGTTATATTCATTCTATTATTATATCTCTGTAAAGATAAAATAATGAAAACCTTATTTCCACAATGATGGTTGAAAATGGAATCGTTACTCATGAGTATGTACAACCTTTCATCTCTATGATTTTAATGTAGATCATTTTTCATTATAATAATTCATAACTGTTTTTAAAATTATAGTTTATGTATAAAAAATAAAAATATTTAATTATTTTAATTCTATACTTGATGGAATAATGGGATTTTTAACCTCATTCAACATATAAAATGAATTTTTAACTTATGAACCGAACGTCCTCAAAACACCTGAAGTAGACTTAACTAATTAAGTAATTAACAATGTAATTAAGAAAAATGGAATAAATATATTATGGATAATAGATAAATCCAAAAAAATTAAGAAATAAATTAATTGATATGAGTTTATTTTATTGGATTTAAAGGATATACATGGAATGTTTGGGCTTAAGGTAAGGGATTTCATCTCATTTTTCCTTCATTGAGGTTTATTTTTTATTATGCACCAAATTTATATTACATGGTTTAGATACATCCCATTTAAATTTTTTATTATAAATATTTTATAATTAATGGTACACTATGTTTTAAATTTAATCATTTCATCAAATTGGGTGTAAATTGATTGTTACTATGTGGTAAATAGATTCTGAACTCAAATTCATTTTTATGGGTTATGACTCTTCATTGACTTTGTTATTCCATGAATGTGTATTAAATGTTCTATAAATTTTATTATTATATATTTCAACTTATTTTTTATTTATAAACATTATTTACACATATTATATCCATTAATTAATTTTAAATTAAGTATTATGATCTTTTTCAGAGTTATATGCGTCATATTCACTTATTTGGAACATACATTTATAAAGTAAACCTATCCTCTTTTTTGAGGTATATATACTGATAATTTGACATGTTATATCATTAATATATTTATTTTTAGAGAAATAATATTTTAATATAGATAATTTTCCACTTTTGTAACTTTTCATTCATAATCCCCATGAAAGAATAGTATTTAATGTTTCATTTTATGTTATTATTTCGTGTGGATTATGAATGAAATGTTACCAAAGTGTAAAAGGCATTACGTTATAATCTCATTTCATTTTGGGATTTTCTTATGTTAATGGTTCCTTTGGGGGGAACCATATGACATTATTTCCCTAAACCACCTCCCTTTTATTCTCTTATTTTTATAACGTTGGTTTACCAATTTGGTTTCCATTTCGCCTTATATAATATTGAATGCTCATGAATATTTTTTCTAAGTGATACCTATCATGAATCTCAATTTATATCGACAATATTTCTCTTCCATGTCCATTTTTCTAAAAAATCATAATTTTCCTTCTAAACATAACTAATTTCTTAAAGATATTTTATTTAATATTTAACCTTCTTTTAATAAGTTTTTAAGAGGGTATCTCATTATGTTTTTCAAACATGTATCCTTTGATTCCATTTTTTATATTGTAAGAAAATTATTATTATTTGTTAGAACTATGAAATGAAATGAATTTTCCAACATTAGGATTGTTATTTTCATTGAACCTACCTTTATATGTTTCCATGATTATTTCCATTGAAAATATTTTTCGCATTATATTGTAATTTTTTATAAAATACTACCCAAAAGAAATTGTAATTCCCCATGTTTTCAATTAAAAATTTCAATGGTATTTTAATCTATTTGAATATCAACTATTGATTACTCTATTTTACTATGATTTTGATCTTACTATACCATCCATATTATTTTTAAGGATGGTATATGAAAACTTTTTAAAACTAATTATCAAGAGACCCATCTCTTTTTCATGGGTTATGAAAAATATTATGGTTTCTTTTAAAGCTTTATATATTGAAAAGAGATATATTCTAAATTTTTTAATCATTTTTTGTCTCTAGGACATTGTTTAATATGGTGCACCAAAATAGATTTAGTTGATTCCAATATATCTAATATTATGTGTTTTCCTAGATGGCATCAGGTGATCCCAATATAGATTATATGAAGGGTGTTCCAAAAAACAATCCAATTAATTGATAAATGACTATGTTCTATGGATAATTATATTTAAAGATATTCATATGGTTATTCTCATTATAAGGGTTCTGTAAGTATTCTAAGATGATTATTTTTCACAGTAATAACATGTTTCATTTTATGATTGCAAAAAAATTTATTGATTCCTTTGATCAAGATTGATATCATATAGACAATGATTATTTATTCCATTGAATATTTCCATTATTAATTATTTATTCCACGATTGATGATCTAGGTATTTATTTGTATGAATTATATGATGATATGCTGATGGACTGTGATTATTTTATCATACCATTATTCTCATCTTACTATCATTAATTAAATCTAGTAATTAATGAATATTTTTACCCTTACTAAGTATTTGACCTCACTATTATTAAGTTTCCTTTACTCCAGTTTATAAATAATTACACTAAATGATTCTTGTTTAGAATGGTATTGGATGTGATGAATTTATTATGAGCTATTTAAGACTTAAAATATAATTTAGAAAACCAGGTATAGTGGGACAAAATATTGATCTTTATGAATTATTCTTTTAGGAACCTATGTGAGTATTATTTTTCCAAAATCTCTAAAACATTAAACCTAAAATTTAATTGGGGATATGATTAATCCAATATTAACTTTTTATGTTGTATTTTATGGGAAATATTGGATCACATTTACTGGTATCAAAGAAAAAATTTTATATTTTATATTTATTGCATCGAATATGGGAGTGTGGGTTCATGGATGATATAATTTGTATTAGAATATTGTTTAGTTAATTTTGGAGATTAATCTTTTTTCATGTTATGTTATCTTAAGAGTTATAAATACCATCCTAGATGTAACATCCTAGGTAAATAAAGAAATCATATATTTTCTTTTTAATTAATCTTTTGTGAATTAAATATTAATTTTACCTTAAAGGTGTTTCTATGTTCGATGGATTACCCAATACGCAACAACGGGTTTCTTTGAAATTATACGTTGCACAATAATAATAAAATATTATTATTTGAAATGGTAGTTAATGCCTAGACATTTTATTAGCATGAATTAACAGAACTAACTAAAATAGGATTATACATGTTTGTTAATTTTTTTACCTTTATCCAATAAAAGTTAGAGGCTTAAAATGTGAATGAATCTTATTTTAATTATAATTTATGTTAAAAAGGTTAATTTTCCACCTTTTAATGGAGAACCCTTTTTAAATATAGTTTTGGTCACTTTATGTTCTATTTGACATAATAAAAATCTTCTTTAGAATCGGGGAATCAAAATTTACTTTGGATGAAATTTTGGTATTTTTCTGATAAAGTTCATTTTTTAATGAATAGTGATAAATATTGTATATTAATTCAAAACTGTCTTTTAATATAATTTAATTATATGGTTATATTATCTTTTTAATTCGTTTTAAAGTGTAAATATAATATATTCTTACCCTTTAATCCAATGATGGTCATTGTATGTAATTTTACCTCGAAATTGGACATAAATAAGTGTCAATCTTTTGATAGTTATTCCTTAAAAACACTTTTTTTTTGTTTTAACAACGAAAATTAATTTTAAATTAATTTTTTCCAATTATGTGTTTTTAATTGGAATAATGGATTACATATTTATCGTCAGTAGGTTCAAATTTTGTAAATAAGTATATTTTATTTTCATACATTATGAATATTTACTTCAGTAAATATTTTATTTACCAGGGTTAAAAGGTAAATCCGGTAAATAAGGGTAAACAAATATTACTATAATATTATAAATTTATCATAAGATGTGTATTAATACTATTTTTCGATATAGTTATGACCCTGATCATTCTTTGGTCGATTTTGGGACCCCATGGGGCCACATGGGAGTGATAATGACACTTTATTATAATTAACTTAATGTAAAGACAAAAATGACAAAAACAAATAGCTTTTAGTAAATTAATTTTTACATAAGTTTATATAAGTTATTTTTTTGAATATAAATATTATTTTTAAAGGTAAAAATATTTCTTATATCATAGTATTTTTTAAAATTTTTTGATATCATATAAAATAAATTATTTATAACACAATAATGATGCAGTGTTTACCACATTAATAAATGATTTAAATAAATAAAATTTTAAAGATTAAAATTATATACAAAAAGTGTTAAATTTTTATTGTATGATTTTATTTTGACCATGAGTTAACTTATATTCGACTTTAATAAGTTATGTACTTTAGAAACTGAAAATCATTGTGTAATAAAATAATATTTTCACACATTCCTAAAGAGCCCCTCCTCCCCCTTATAAAAAGATCTCACCTCTAACCCATTCCTTAGACCACTAAAGACCCTTGGCTCACCAAACTCTACCATATTAAGCTCCATACATCCATCTCCTCCTCCTAGAATCCTTAACATAGGCATAAGGCACTTCAACAAACCCTTTTGGTTCAAACCAAAGGGGGTTACCCGATTTAAAGGTAACATCTTCTCCTAAGTTCTTTTGTTTTATGTTACATATACAACCCCCTAAACACATTTTATTTACTTATTTTATAACAACTCCAATATCCTTAATATACTAGGATGTTGTTATGAGATTTATTCGAACTACACATACACACACCTCCATCTAATGGGTAAATAACATGTTGTTTCTGTGGATGGAAAACTAACGTCTCACAAAACGATGATTGTTCAATTATCTCTTACCGCCTCTCATGGTAGGAATTAGGATGGAACTGTATTTATAAATTATATATATTATGTTTATGTTTTTTTTTTGCATCTTTATTTTCCATTTATATAATGCGTTTATGTTTTCTATTATGGGTAAACGTGATGATTTCATTTGAGGAAGTGTAGACTACCACCCCCTCAAAGTGATACGACTCATTAATGCTATATATGGGAAATATACCGGATTGATTTAATGATATTATATTTGATATTATACTGTAATAATAATATTCCTATTTATCATTATGTTTACATTCCATTAAAATACGAAATATAAATGGAAGTAGAGTTCATGCGTACATACGGGTTACCATCTCCATGAATGACGCATTTCAAATATTAACTCTTAATGTTATGTAATATTATAAATACAAGTATATAATTTATATATATAATATATATGATATATAAATAATTAATATCATTTTGTATATAATGGACTTTTTACCACATAGACAACTTGTAAATATAAGAAGTTCATTTTTTACTCAAGTACCAAATATCGGCAAAACAATCTTTATTAACTTAAATGATTACATGATGTTTATGACATGGTAATAATTGATATAAAATAAATAATAAACATTAAAAAAGTTCTCAATCAATTATAAATTAACATTAGTTTATTATTCAGGAGACTAAAGAATGAATGGGTCAAGTCATACATGATGTAAGGGACTTCGTCTCAATCTGCTTTCATTGAGGAATATTTTATTTTAATACACGGCTTTCCTTAATATGATTTATAAAAACCTTTTACAATTCATTTCATTCTAAGGGAATATTTTTTTATGAACCATCTTACTAAATGACAAAAAATAATGATTATTTTTAATGTTAGTGGTGACAACGACCTTTTCTGCCACCGTGACTATTATTTGATCTTTGAATTACTTAACAAGCCATAGTTTTTTTTAAAGGAAAATAAATACTATATACCCTTTTTACGTATTTTGGTATTGAAAATGGTTTTGGGAAATAATTGATTATTTATATATCATGAAATGATATATTGTTATTGAAATGTAGAAATGCTATCTTTCTGTTATGCTTGTTTTCATTGTTATGGTTATTGGGAATTATTTACATATATGGGGTGTTATGTGATAAACCATGGGATGGTGATCCCAAGATATCTATCCATTGTATTGGGTAATTTAATGGAGGTAAACATGAATGTTTCTTCTATGATATTTAGGGAATATACTGTGATGGGTATTCCAAATGTAACTCCTTACATAGCTGTGATACCTACAATGTAAGTATGATATGGATGCCACAAGTCACCTTTATGATTTATGATTTCTATATGTTATTCATAAATCTTATGATTTTATAATCTATTTTAAAGAGATTATGTTATGTATGTAATTATGAACTAATGTTTTCTTTCTTTTTTTATAAACCTTACTAATCTTTTTATGCTCATCCTAAGTTTTGAAATGTTTTTCAAAGGACCTAAAGATGAATAGGTCCAAGGATAGGATGAAGGAAAAGTCATGTTGTCTAAAACATGGGACTAGACATGACTCTATTTTTCAAGAGTTTAAATTTTATCAAAAAAATGGTAACTGAGTATAAGTATCTACCTTGTAATTATTGAGATGTAATGTAATATATATGTCCTAATACTCTAAAACTAAAAACCTAAAAAGATCCTCAATGTGAATTATTCTTTTAATTCAAGTTTATATAATATTTAAGTTTTGGTCCTTATAGTTGGTATCATAGGTCGGTTTAGATAACATAAAAATTTGTATATTTTCAAATTAATTTGCATAAATTAATTTAATGTAAGATTAAAGTGATATAGAATTTAATGATTACCATGTTTCCTCACCTAAGATATTTATGTGTGAAAAATGTTTTTCTATAGAGGAAACAGGCCAACTATGTTGGGATGACATTAGGAGGAATACAACCTTCCATATCAGCAACCATAGATGGTCAGAATCGGAACTAAACTGTTTTTTGTAGTGATGGAATAATTCAATCTAGTTATAAATTGTGGTGTTATCCATGCACGAGATCAGCCAAATCAACCACAGAGGAACATGTCAGTAGTGGAGCATTTCATGAGGAAACATCCCCCATTATTCAGAGGATCATCTGACCCTGTGCTAGCAAGAGGGTGGATTAAAGCACTCGGAAATACTTTTGATGCCATGGGGTGTTCTATACATTAAAATATTAGTCTCTATACATACCATTTTTAAGGTGAAGCTGATCAATGGTGGTTTATGGTGAACAATATCAAGGATAGTGACGAGATTGATGCAGTTGATTGGGATGAATTCTAAGGTATGCTTCTTGAGAAATATTTTCCTAAGGTGGTTCGTCTTAGTATGGAAAAACAATTATTGGAATTGAGTAGGGAGGATGACTCAGTGGCTTTTTATGAAGCAAAATTCACTTGAATGGAAGGGTATTCTCTAAATTTTATATGAGATCTTGATAGTAAAATCAACCATTTTTACTTAAGATTAATGCCAAAGTATCGAAGGGATTTAGCTTCTTGTGAGTTAAGGAGTTATGAGAAACTTGTTCGATGTGAGGAGAAGGTGGAAATGGAGTTTTTCGATGATCAATACTTCTTTGACAAACAACAGAATAAGAGGTCAAAGTGGCAGGAAAAAGGGAAGAACTCTTTAAAAAATTATGATGGTAAGAAACTTAAGTTTACAATTTGTGAAAATTGATGAAAAAATAATGCTGGGGAATGACTTTCGAATTCTGGTAAGAGATAAAAATGTGGTAAAATGGGACATAAGGCTCGTAATTGCACTAAAAAAGATCAGGGTAATGGTAAGACAAAATCTGATTTACAATTAGTAAAATGTATTAAGTGCAATGAAATGGGTCATTATGCAAATGAGTTTCCAATGAAGAAATAAACTGAGGGAAAGAAACCAGACTACAAGAAGAAAGGGGTGGTGAAGTCCTTTGATACTACTTTAGTAGATATTGGGCCATCAAATGAAGTAGTATCAGGTACACTTTTTGTTTGTTCAGATTATTCCAATGTGTTATTTGATTCAGGGTCTACACATTCGTTCATTTTAGAGAATTTTTATAGTTAATAGGGGATTCCATCTTAATATATGAATCATGAACAAATGGTAAAAACACCTGGAGGAAATGTTGAGACAAAAAGAAATTATGAGAACCTTCATGTCATTGTGTGTGGAAATAATCTACCTGCAAACCTTATTGTTTTTCCTCTAGTAGAGTTTGATGTTATTTTGGGTATGTATTTGATTTCTGTTTATCATAATAAGATTGAATGCATAGCTAAATAGTTTTATTTTCAGAAATATTTTTAGTTTGTGTACAATAATGAACACCCAATTTTGATAACATATCAGGAAGCTGAGTAACTAATAATAGATGGAAATGAATATTACCATTCACATATTGTTGAAAATAAAGGAAATATTAATATTAATGATGTGCTAGTGGTAAATGAGTACCTTTATGTTTTTAATAATGAGTTTCTTGGTATTATACCTGATCGAGATGTTGAATTTACTGTTGACTTAGTTTCTGATGCTAATAAAATTTCAAAAACCCCTTATCAAATGACTCAAATTGAACTTTTAGAGTTAAAGAAGAAATTGTAGGAGTTATTAGATAATGGTTCCATTCAACTTAGAACATCACCATGGGGAGATCCTTTATTATTTGTTAAAAACAAAGATGGTTCAATGATACTTTTCATTGATTATAGAGAATTGAATAACATCACTTTCAGGAACAAGTATCCTTTGCCTCATATCGATGATTTTTATTATCAGCTCAAGGGTGATCATTATTTATCAAATATTGACTTGAGGTATGGGTACCAACAGTTGAAATTAAAGAAAGAAAACATTCCAAAGACCATGTCTCATACTAGATATGGCAATTAATAATTTTAATTATACCTTTTGTTAACCAATACAGCGGCTATATTCTTGGATCTTATGAATACAATTTTCCGTGAGTTCTTGGGTATGTTTTGGTTGTGTTCATTGATGATATTTTGGTTTATTCCAAAACTAAAGAGGAACATGAACGTCATTTAAGGGTTGTCTTGTAAACCATAAAAGAAAATAATCTATTTGGGAAATTCAGCATGTTTGAGTTTTGGTAAGAAGGAAAAGTTGAGTCGAATGTTCATTAGAACTTAAGAAATCTTGGAGAAAGTTGGATCAGTTGCGTAAAAAGTGGATTTACCTCCATGTTTATCCCAGGTACACAATGTTTTTCATGTTTCAATGTTGTGAAATTATATGCTAGATTCATATCATGTTTTAAGCCCAGAGGTAGTTCAGTTGGAAGAGAATCTCTCTTATGAGGAACAACCAGTCTAGATTCTTGACTTAAGAGATAATGTATTGCGGAATAAGGTAATTCATGAGGTAAAGGTTTTGTGGAAAACCATATGGTTTAAGAGGCAATGTGGGTATTTGAAAATACTATGAGGGATAAATACACCCATTTATTTGATAAGTGAATAAAATTGTGAGGACACAATTTCTAAAAGAGGGAAGGTTGTAACATCCCAGGTAAAAAAAGAAATAATAAATTTTATTTTTAATTAATATTTTGTGAATTAAAAATTAATTTTACTAGAAAGGGTTTGCTATGTTCGATAGCGTACCCTTTACGCAACAATGGGTTTCTTTGAAATCTTATGTTGCATAATAATAATATAAAATTATTATATTAAATGGTAGTTAATGCCTAGCTGTTGAATTGGAAGGAATGACCCAAACTAACTATAATAATATTATACATTATTGTTAATTTTTTTACATTTTTCTAATAAAAGTTATAGGCTTAAAATGTGAATGAATCTAATTTTAAGCATAATTTACTTTAAAAGGTTGATTTACCGCCTTTTGATGGTGAACCCTCTTTAAATCTAGTTTTGGTCATTTTTATATGTTCTATTTGAAAAAATAAAATTCTTCTTTAGAATCGGGACATCAAAATTTACATTATATGAAATTTTGGTGTTTTTCTGATAAAGTTCATTTTTTAATGAATAGTGAAAAATATTGTATTTTAATTCAAAAATACCTTTTAATCTAATTTATTTATAAGGATATATTATCTTTTTAATTTATTTTGAAGTGTAATTAGAATATATTTTTACCATTTTATCTAATTTTGGTCATTGGAAGTAATTTAACATTGAAATTGGACATAAAAAAGTGTCAATATTGTGATAGTTATTTCTTAAAAACATGCTTTTTGTTTTAACAACGGAAATTAATTTTAAATTTTTTTCTCCAACTTATGTGTTTTGAATTTGAAAAAATGGATTCCATGTTTGGAATATTGAGGTAAAATTTGTTTAAATATGTAAATTTTATTTTTAGACATTATGAATATTTACTTTAGTAAATATTTTAGTTACCATGGTTAAAGGGTAAATCTGGTAAATAAGGGTAAAGAAATATTACCATAATAATATAAAATTACCCTAAAATGTGTCCTAATCCTATGTTTTGATACACTTCCTACCATGATCATCCTTGGATCAATATTGGGACCCCATGGGGCCACCTGGGAGTGATAATGACACTTTATTTTAATTAACATAAAGTAAAGACAAAAACAACATAAACAAATACCTTTTAGTAAATAAATTTTTACATAGGGTTACATAAGTTATCATGTATACGATAAATATTCACTGTAAATATAAATATATTTACTAAATCATGTTATTTTTTTATTAGGTTTAAATTTTAAATAAATTAAATTATTTAAGACACAATGATGATTCAATGTTTACCTCATTAATAAATGATTTAAATAAATTTGTTTATAAAGATTAAAATAATATCCAAAACCGGACCAATTTCTATTGGATGATTTAATTTCGACCATGAATTATATTATCTTCAACGTTAATAAGTTTTGGACTTTAGAAACCGAAAATCAATATATGATAAAATAATATTTTTCACACTTTCCTAAGGAGGCCCTCCTCTCCCTTATAAAAATACCTCATCTATACCCCTTTCTTTACACCTCTCAATCCCCTTGGCTCATCCAACTCTTCCCAATTAATCTCCTTAAATCCATATCCTTCTTCTAGAATCCTTAACTTATCCATAAGGCACTTCAATAAACCCTTTTTTTCAAACTAATTGGAGTTACCCGATTTAATGGTATTGCCTTCTCTTAAGTTCTTCTGATTTATTTTACTTCTCCAACCCCCTAAACTTTTTTATTCCTTTATTTTATATAAAAACTAGTATCCTAAATATACTTGGATTTTTTTATGAGAATTTTTTAACTAAACTTACACAAACCCCCACTTAATGGGTAAAGAACATATTGTTTCTGTTGATGGAAAACTAACGCCCCACAAAACGATGATTGTTCAATTATCTCATACCGCCTCTCATTGTGGCCATTATGATGGAACTATATATATATATTATATATATTATGCTTATTATTTTTTCATGGTCATGTATTTTCCATTTATATCATGCCTTTATGGTTTTCATTTTGGGTAAAGGCGATAATTTAATTTGAGGAAGTGCGGACTACCACCTCATCAAAGTGATATGACTCATTAATGCCATATGTGGGATGTATAAAGGATGGATTTAATTATATTATATAGGATATTATACTGGAATTATAATATACCTATTTATAATTATGTTTAAATTTCATTAAAATATGAAATAGAAATGTAAGTAGCGTTTATGCGTACATACGACTTACCGTCTCCATGAATGGTGCATTTCATTTCTTAACTCTAAATGTTATGTACTATTATAAATACATTTATTTAATGGTTATATATGATATATATTATATCTAAATAATGAATATAATTCTCTATATAATTTAATTTTGACCACATGGACAACTTGTAAATATAAGAAGTTCATTTTTGACTCAAGAACCATATATCAACAAAACGACCATTATTAAATTAAATGATTATATGATGTTTATAACATGGTGATAATTGTTATAAAAGGAATAATAAACATGAGAAATGTTTTTAATCAAGTAGAAATTAACTGAAGTTTATTATTCCGGATATTAAAGAATGAACGGGTCATGTCAGACATGAGGTAAGGGACTTCATCTCAATCTTCTTTCATTGAGGCATATTTTGTTTTAATACACAAATTTATTTTATATGCTGTATAAACACCTTTGACTTTTGATTTAATTATAAGGGATTATTTTTCTATAAATCATTTTACTAAACTACAAAAGTGAATGTTTCTTTTTAAACGGTGACAATAAACTTTTCCGCCGCCGTGAGTATTATTTGATTTTGGATTCCTTAAGAAGACATATTTTTCTTAATTGAAAATAAATACTGTATAACCTTTTTAAGTATTTTGGTATTGAAAATGGTTTTGAGAAAGAATCTATTATTTTGATATCTGTAAATGATATATTTTTATTGAAATGTGGAAATTTTATCTTTATATTATTCTTATTTTATGTGTTATAGATCTTGGGCATTGTTTACGTATATGGGTGATTTCGTGATAAACCTAGGGAGGCTGAGCCTGAAATAACTCTCTAATTTATTGGGTAATGTGACAGAGGTAAATGTGAATGTTTCTCCTAAGAGATTTAGGTAATATACTATGATGGTTATTCCTAATGTAACTCTATGTATAGAAATGATAGCTACATTGTAAGTATGATATGGATGGAACAAGTTACCTTTATGATTTATTATTTCTATGTGTTATTCATAAATCTTATGATTTAATGAGGTACGTTAAAGAGAATATGTTATGTATGTAATGATGAACTCCTATTTTATTTATTTTTTTATAACTCTTACTGATATTTTTATGCTCATCCCATGTTTTGAAATGTTTTTCATATGATCTAAAGATGAATAGGGACAAGTATGGGATGAAAAAAAAAGTCAGGCTATCTTAAACCTGGGACTAAACATGACACTTTTTTTAAGAGTTTTTATTTTTTGAAAAAAATGGAAACTGAGTATAAGTGTCTACCTTTTAATGCTTGAGATTTAATGTA
Source organism: Viscum album (assembly GCA_963277665.1). NCBI lineage: Eukaryota > Viridiplantae > Streptophyta > Magnoliopsida > Santalales > Viscaceae > Viscum > Viscum album. Next base: position 305,797,320 of record OY728146.1, read on the forward strand.
ATAGTTCTGGCCTAATTCTCTAAAAATCTAAACCTAAAAAGATCCTCAATGACATTTATTCATTTAATTCATGATTATGTAATGTTTAAGGCCAGGTCCTTGTAATGGATATATAGGTTTAAGGTTTATCATAAGTAAAAATTATTAGTCACTCATGTTAAGGGTTTAGGCGATATAATTTTATAGTGACTAATGATATTTTTTGAAACATTTTATTTTGTTTAGGTATATATAACCTTTAGGATTCACATGATGTATTATTTGAGGATTAAATGTTGAATTATCAATTTCAATAATATGTGATATTAAGGTGAATTTATGCTGATTCATGTTATTTATGGAAATAAGTAGTATATTTTATAGATTATATGATTAGGACATTTTACTTTTTTTTGAGTCCATTCGAGCATCTTGTGTTATTTAGAGATAAATATTAAATTTATCATAGAAGAATGTATAATCAAATACTTCTGATTTTTTTGTTTCAATATTAGTTATAAATACTTTGAAGAATTTTTTGGATGGTTATTTATGGATTGATTTAGTTTTATCTTTTTGTATTGTTGTTCACTTTCATGTATTTTTGTATTATTTCTTCATTTAAATGTTATTAAATTTTATGAGTTATCTTAGCTTGTGCCAATAAATTCGGTTTTGGTTAATATCTAAATATGGGAGGAATATGTTATTGTTATATTATAGATTTTTTGATTCATTATAAGTATATTTTGGTGCTTTAAAGATAAAAAACCCAACTTTAATAATCTTTATATTGATAACAAAATGAGATTATTGTGGGAATTGATTAAATGATGAAATTATAAATTTCAAGTTAGTTCATTTACATAATTCGTTTAGATACTAAATTAATTATTATACTCTGGTAAAATGATCTTAAAACAAAAACATTATCCAATTTAATTCATTTAGGATTAATTGAATCCATTTTTTAGACCTATTCGGTTTATAGTTTAGTGGTCATTGACTTTCTCATAATGATTCACATTCTTATGATCAATGATCTCTATCATTATCCATAATTATTTATACATTATTCATTTCTTATTTATACATATTTTAGCATCCCACTGATGTTTTATTATATAGAAACCTAGTATGTGTTATCTCAGATGACCTTCGTATTTTAGTTTCTCTCTTTCTAAAATATATTTTTATTAACCACTTTTAGGGTGTGGGATTTCAAAAAAGATATTTTAAAATTTCAATCATTGATTAATGATATCAAGTTAAAAATCTCAAGGAGGAAATTTCATAAAGTGGTATAATGTAATATGCCAATATTTTAAGAAGAATGACTATGTTCGATAACATACAAAAGACATAAGACCGAGCATAAATGAACAATGAAATATTATTATTTAAATGATGAAGTTATAACCTAAATTTTATTTAGTTGGTATAAATATATTTAATTAATTTTTAAAATATATATTGTTTTATATTAAATATAAATTTATTTCCTAATTCTTAATAAATAAGCGATCAATTTTTAGAAAAGTCATTTTATCCATCAAAAATATTATTTCTTAAAATATGGTTTTTATTTTATTAATATTGAATATTATAATTGATTTTTAAAAAATTTAAAAATATAATTTTATGATATAAATATCCGTTTTATAATCATGATATCAAAATTATATTTGGGGCAAATTTTTTTATTTTTCTAAAAACAGAAATTGTTTCGGGAATTTTGAAAAATATTGAATTTTTATTAATTTTTTTTGTTAAAATTATGTTAAATTATAAATTATATTTCTTATTATTATTAAATTTTTATTAGTTAATTTTTATTTTAAAAAACTATTTACATGTTTTTAAATGAATTTTATCATTGAATTTAGTATAAAATCATTTTATACATAAGATATCCATATTTAAAAAATCATCTCATTTATTAGTATAAATTCAAATTAAATTCAAAATATTCTTTCATTTGAATATTAAAAAATGAATTTAATAATTGGAACCAGGGGTTCAAATTTTGGTAAATTAGCCCCTTTTATTTTTAGTCAATATGAATAGTAGCTATAAAAATTCTTATAATCGCAGTAAGGGGTAAATATTGAAAATAAGGATTAAAAATAATTTGATAAGGAATATAAAATTACCCAAAAACAAGACTTAATTTTATAGGGTGGTTCTATTTCATCCAAATTATATTCCCTTTTGTTTCTATTTGGGTGTGACTATGACATGTATAATATTTTTTTGTAATGAAAAGAAAAAAAGTAACCCTATTATTTTTACCCCATCATATAAACTTTATCGGGATAAATGAGATCTATCTGAATGAACACATCATAATTTTTTTTCCAAGAACCATAAATCTAATAAAACATTTGTATTCTTTCACTTTAGAACATAAAACCAGTGAAAAACAACCATCATTGCTTTTTTAACTCGTGAAAAATAAATGGGTTTTATGAAAATCTATTTTACAACATTATTATAATACATTCATAGAAATAATATGAAAGGATTCACATGATAACATTCTTAGTTAAATATTATAATAATTAGAGGATAATGACATTGATGAAAATATAATTATATCATTTCATTCAAAATATGGGGTCACTGCCTTTTCATTCTGTAATATTTTTTAAAAATTTAACAAATGTTAGGAAAACTATTTTCATTGAAAATATATATGGAATAATATAATGTATTTTTTAAAGTTATTAATGATTATTACATCAAGAAAAATCTATTCATGTCATAGATGATAAAAATAAACATTCTTCTCAAAAATTTTGGAAAGGGGAATCAAAAGCGACCCATCTGAAAAATATTAAGAAATTACCTTTTAAAATCCATTCAAAAGAAGTTAAAATTTGATGTAAAATAGATTTAGGAATTCATTTATGTTTGGAAAAGAAATTTTTTTATATAATTTTGAAAAACATACAAATAAAATTGAAAGATACTCAATATAAAGGGAGATACAATATTTGTAGCACTTGCAAACAATTTTCTGGAAAATTTCTTATTATATATAGAGAAAATTTAAAAAAATAGGTAAAAATTTATAAAAATATGATAATAATATAGATTTTTTTTATAAGAATAGTATCATATGGTTCCCCATAATAGAACCTTTAATATAAGCAATCTTGAAATTAAAATAGGTGGTACATAAATCCTTTTCCAATTTTCTAAATTTTCATTTATAATCCCCAGGAATAAATAAATTCACATGAAACATTAATATTATTAAAATAAGGACATTAATGATATAACATGTAAAAGGTTCATTGTATAAACCTAAAAGAATATGATATGTGGATATCATAAACATTTATTCCAATGAAAGATAATTTTGAACAAATAACTCCTAGAAGGATAACATAATTGAATTGAGAATAAATCAATGCAGAGATTATGTGTAACCAATTTAAATCCACACAAAAGAAGTTTAAATATGTAATTAAATAATTTATAGATAATTTCAAACATAATAATATCATTAAAATTCCAATGAATAGGAGTAATAACCTAATGAAAATAAATTTATATAAGAATCCTTTTACCCTTAAGTAACATACAAGTAAAATACCATTAGATAGAATAATTTGATATGAAACATAAAATACCATTATGTTTGAAGGATTTAAGATATAAACTATAAAATTCTATAATAAACACCATGTCAAATAAATTATGGTCACAAAAAATGAAATATTCCATAATTATGGAAAGTTGAGATCAAATATCTTACCTTGAGTCCAAACATTCCATACATGTCCTTCAAATCCTATATAAAAAAATCATATCAATTATTTTATTTCATAATAAAATTTTATATTTTAATCCATTAATATGAAACTATTTATTTCATTTATATTAATTAAAAAGTTAATTACTTAATAAATATTTTCCATGTCAGGTGTTTTGAGGTTGTTTGGTTCGTAAGTTCAGAATGGATTTTTTAGGTTGACTTTCACGAACCAGCCCATGTTGACCCTAAACCGTTCACTTAAGCTAGTCAGGGGAAATTCCTAAAAGGCATTACCAATATCCATGGACTGGAAACTAGTTTTTGTCATTATTCTACTATGAAAGGGAATCATTTCACCCAATAAATAAACAATATCCAATAGCAGAATGAAACCAAACATCCCACTATATATAAATAAAAATGACAGGAACATATTTGGTAAAAAATTAGAAAATTTACAACAACTGTACAAAAAAACAACTGAAAAAGAATAAAACACTATCTCCATGTGACACCCCTAGTCACTATCCATCACAGTGAACACCCATCACCTAAAGTGATAGAAATCAAGTTGAAACCTACACAAGAGCTAAAAACAGAAGAAAACTATAGGCGTGAGAATTAAAAATAAATAGTTTAGACCAATATTCTATTCCCCAGTGAACTTTCCATAAAAAAAAGAAAAAACAATTTTCAAGTTTTAACTACAATATATAAAATTATGTTTTACCCACAAGATTCCATTCTATAAACATTAAATGACGAAATGATTTCATGTTTTCATAAACAAGAAATGGTAGCATTAATCTTTAAAAAGTATTCAACTTTAAATGGAAACAATATTGAAGGGGGACATTAAAGAATGAACACTTTCAAAGGAAACAAACATGCTGTTGGATTTACCAACCAAACACATAGTATGCCAATAGTGGGTAAAAAATATCTAATGTGCACTAGCTACGGGAACAACCCTAGGCACTAGTAAGCTATGGGGACCTAGGTACCTCATATCATGGTGTAAAAGTATACATAACAAATAACCTTCTCATCTATAAGACACTAATAGGGGAAAAGCCTTTGGTATAGTGGTCAACAATCATCATTATAGTTTTTTTGGGTTTTCATCGTCAATCTTCTTAAGAAAAATTGGTATAAAGCCACTACCAGATCACTAGCATACTAGTCCAAGTTCACCCACCTAGATACATGATTTTCCCTCTTTATGCTCTAATAATGTTATACATTTTACAAGATACCATTTGTATATCAAAAATCTACTTCCAAATCATACACACATGAAAAATTCCACAAACATGTTTCGTATCACTTGTACAGATTGACAAACCTCTTGAATTTCTCGACAAAAAATTTTAGAAGTATGGAAAGTCTTTTCACATAAAATTCATACAATAATTATATTTAAGGAAAAACGCCCACAAATACCACAAAAAAGTATATTTGTTATCCCCAATAGAATATAATTAAACAATTTCATAGATAATAAAATGAACCAAAGTGGTACACCATGGAAGACACATGAAACACCGTTTTTTAAGAAAAATGCCAAACAAGCATTTACGAATTTTTCCAAATCAACATTTATCAAAACCATGAATTTCACTTCACATAAAGAGGTGAAAAGACAACATTTCTATCATTTAAAATTTTACATAAACCACTTATAACATTCAGGTTGTACTTTCAAATAAAACCCAAATTTAAAAAAAATTCCAAATAGGTCATTTACTAGAAGCTCATGTCAAAATAAATTTAAAACCAAAACTCCTTACTTTGTACAACCAAGAACAACTTTAGGACCCTTTTAAGGGATCAAATAAATATATTAAAGTCTGATAATATATTTACAAAACTCAGAAAATTAGTTTATATCACAAATAACAAATAAAATCCATCCAATAAATTTATTAAACACATGGAACACAATATTTTATAAAAAAATTCATTTAACACTCAAGTGGGAATAAAACCCCAATTTACATTACATTTATTTACTCAAGCTACTAAAACATGTTTAATATATAGAAAAACATGGGACAAAGCTAGTGGATGGTTTAATTAAACAATTGGTGCCCCCATTCATTACAAAAGAACACTATTTTTAAAAAAATTCATAAACTACCATTTTCAAAAATAAATAAATAATGGTTATAAAACAATTCTAACGATATAATAAAGTTAAAAATAAAATAAAAAAGTTTAATATTAAATAAAAAGGACAATTTGAATGGAAAACCTACTTCAAATCCCTTGTAGAATTGAAACGCACCCCCGAAATCATCTTTCATGTGTTACAATGCCCTAGATCTATGAAAACAAGTCCTAAATAAACAAAACCCCCCTATAAATCATGGTAAACTAGAACCCATGGTCCTGAATAATCAAAGGAGAAAAAAACAAGATAAAAATTAGAAGTAGAAGGAAGAGGGAGAAGAAAATAGAAGGAAACTCACTTTGGGAACTCATCACCCCTTCATCTTTCATTAAATATTCACTAAATGGGGATGTGTAATTGATTGGAAATCCATGGGAGACCTTATTATGCTAGAAATAACTAGGGTAAAAATAATCGGGAACATTTGGGTCTAGAACTCCAGAGGGGGAAACTTGTAAAATTAAAAAAAAATCTCAACAATGTCGCATGGTAACCCCTAAGTGGATGCATACCCATGCTTGAGACTTGTATTAGGTTTTATACCTACCACATGGTTACCCTAAAGTTTCCTCACATTTATGATCCATCTGTGTGCATGGCCTTCAATTTCCAAAATTTTATCATTTCTCTAAAAATATGAAATATGCCAAGGGAACCCAAGAGGGAATAATTATAAAATGAAATCACTTGAAAACTCAACACCTGTCACACTCAAAACCTGAGAAAAATATAGGGATTTACCAAAAATCATATCAAAACCCAAACTAGAAAAACTGGTTGTGACAATTATACCCACCATTAAATTTTTCCACACCCATAAATCCATATCACATTACATTTGAATGATCAATACCTAAAGAATTCATTTCAACATAATATAACCTCTTAACCAATAATATTTCACTAACCAACCATGGGACTTCAGCCTCTTTCCTCATATAAAAAACAAATCAAAACCACTTCCCAAGGGATAATGGAAGGTTCAATTCACCACATCTATAACAAGGACTAGATTTTTTGGCCTTCATCCAATGAACCCAACGATCACCCAAACGAAGGAGCACTCACAAAATCCAACGATTTCAAGGGGGTCCGGAACATACTCCCCACCATTAGAAAACAACTAACATCCAAAAAATACTTTAAAGAATACCTACGAGAACCACTGTGGGTCTCCCCACATTTTTGAATAAACTATCAATGATCAAAAGAGAATTCGACAAGAACTAGAACTGGGCCTCTCCCACGCAGGCCGGCCAGAAATATCCCACAACAACCTACCAACTCAAGCTAAGAGAAACACAATATGAATAGTAAAATACCTACTCTCCAATTGATAGGATATGAACTAAACTTAGACTTACCACACTAACCCAAAATATCCCCCACAAGGGGAGGGGAGGAGGGGCCAAATTATTGGACCACTGAAACCACAACTAACAATTACCCATCACTTTCACCTAATAGGTAACCAAACCAAGACCGCACCTTATTCATGTTTGTGGTCTATACAAGAACATTGATCAGGAAACCACATTTTAGAATTCATAGACACATAAATTGCATAATCGGTAAGTTCACTATACTCATATAGATAATTGGAAATTCACAAAGACTCGAAACCAGAATAACAACACTAAAATTTCCTCATTGCAATGGTAGAGTCTCAAACGTAACCAGATTTCCCACACCATTGGGATTATTAACTATGCACCATATTCACTCCGAGACCTATGGCTAGATCTCAGATGGTTGAAGTATCTACTACCTTACTGTTAGGTGATACTAATCTCTAATTGGAACTCTTTCCCTTGGTTCCACATGGGCCACCTAACACTGCAGGACAAAAAAATTGGATTGTGACGCACCACAAAACTAACTTCGTCAGACAACACAACTTTATTTAAAAAGGGAATTAAGGATATAGATCACCATTCTCACTAACTCTAAATGATGAGAATAATCAACAAGGAACACGATTGAACACATCAACTTCACTGAGGACCACTACCACAGTCGATAGAATCACTATAATAGGAAGGCACTTTAAATCGAGACCAAACAACACTTTATTTTAACAAAATGGATGAGGCACCATTCAAATAGGTTGATTTAACCTTTGAAATGAATCCTTGGGTTGATTGACTGGAAATATTTCCTATGAATAACTATACATATCCACATCACAACATCCAAAAATAATTATAAACCAACTGGACATTACCCCAAAACTGAGCCACCAAAAATATTCTTAATCAAGACACAACAAGAGTATCACTTCAAGATAATGAGGAAGAATACCAAAAAAATCACACTTCCATGACATGAAAAATAAAACCACATAACCATAGGATTACAAAAAATTCATAATTTTCCATCTTAAAATTCATTCAAAAAATAAACTTGGTGGATTATTCACTCACCGATGGTGTTTCGTCAAGTCTTATCCACAACCATATTTCAATGACACCCGGGGAACCCATTCACCATAACACAACAGGTATCCACCCCAATTTCTAGATAAAATGATACATTTGAACACCCATGAAAACACTAATGGCTAAAACAAAATGACATTGTTTTTTCAAAACAAATCATTGAACCCCTTTTCAAAATTATGTACCTTCCAAAAGCACACTAACCTCCAAGTCAAACCCCATTTTCATATTTCACACATCAAGCCATTTAACTATGATTTAAAAATATACCCCATTCATTTCCATAAAAAATAATTTCCGCTTAAGAAATTTCCAAACCAAACATGTTACTCCAAAAAACCCTCTCCCATTTTCAAAAAATCATCGAAGCCTCTTTCCAAAATCTGAAATCCACAAAGACCAAACCCATTTTTTAGAAAATCAACAACCACTAAAAACCAATTTCGAAAACCAATTCATTATATTTAATCATTTTTTCAACATCCCAACACATCCCATTTAAAAAAAAGCTTAAAAATTACCTTAAAATAATCCATGCATTGAAAAAATTTTCTTTTAACAACCCATAAAATTAGATTAAGGAATTTCAATCTTGTTAAATCATTTCTACATTATTCTGTAGATTTTTTTAACAAAAAAACCCAACATTCCAAAACTGTTCTCATATTAAATTTTGAAAACCATTTTTCCACTATTCAAAATTCAACAGATCCTTTAAAACCCATTTTCACAATTCTCGAACAAGGATTTTTGAAAAAAAATTCAGAATTCAATAAAGGTCCAAGAGACACAGAAAAGGGAACTGGTTTCGGTGGGTGATGTGACCATATAGTTGGAGGCCATAATTTAACCACACCCCCAAAATTGAGATCCTTTTTAGGACCATTCCTTGTATCCACATGGATTTATATGCCCTTTGAGTTCACATGACCATTAGTTCAACTCCCTTTGTCGTATCTGAATCCCTAAATAGTCCCTAAGGACAAAACAATGTAAAAAAATTGAACTTCCCATGGACACTCAAGGATCAGAATGAGAAATAGTTCATGATTATTTTACTGCACTAACACCTAGAGTCCCGAAAATCATACTCCATCTACCTTAACATCCCATAATAACAATGTGAACTCTGAATATCATGGTCTGCTAAGAGCCAACCTCCATTCTAATACTATTTTGTCATGAACTAGACTGGGTTGACCCTGAACTGGTCACCCAAGATAGTCTGAGGTGTGGAACAAAGATCATTCCAGATCCCCATTTACTGGAAACTAGTGTCGGGATCATTATAGTAATCAAGGGAATAATTTTATCCAATAAATAAACAGTAACCAACAGCAGAAAGAAACCAAACATCCCACTATATATAAAAAAATGATTTTAAAATCTATTGTACTCAATCTGAAAATTTATAACAACAACAAAAAATGACCAACTAGAAAGAAATAAAACATGATCTCTATGTTGTAACACCCCAAGCTTCCACAGTACGTTTCCCTTTGAATAATGCAATGGCGTGCATTGTACGCAACTTTGAGATTCTAACACACCACAACCAATAAAACTAGCCGTTATGAAATTTTATAAATTATATCTCTCAAAATGGACTTCATTTTTGGATTCGGAATATTGAAACTAGCCTAGGGTGAAATTTTGGTACTTTTCGGATAACTTTTATATTTTGATGAATAGTAAAAATTACTAAATTTTAATTAAAAACAACTTTTTTAATTGAAATAATTAATAGTGATAAATTATGAATTTGAGTGGTTTTAAATTATATTTAAAATATATTTTTACCATGTAATACAATGTGGGTCATTGAACATAATTTCACATCTAAACCGGACATAAACAACTGTCAATCTTTTGATAGTTATTATTTCTTAAAAATAGGCTTTTTGTTTTAACAACGGGAATTAATTTTAAATTAATTTCGGCCACTTCTGTGTATTGAATTTGGAAAAATTAATTCCATATTTGGAATCAGTATTTCCAAATTGTGTAAATAGGTAACTTTTATTTTTAGACATTTTGAATAATTACTTCGGTAAATATTTTATTTACCATGGTTAAAGGGTAAATCTAGTAAATAAGGGTAAATAAATAATATTATAATAATATTAAATTACCCTAAAACGTGTCTTAACCCTATTGGTTGATACAAGGCCGACCATGGGCATCTTTGGGTCTATTTTGGGACCCCATGGATCCACTTGTAAGTGATAATGACACTTTATATTAATTAAGTTAATGTAATTACAAAATTGACACAAGCATATATCTTTTAGCACAACAATTTTTACATAGGGTTATATATGTTGGATTTTAGACTATAAATATTAATTAGAAAGATAAAAATATTTCCTACATAATGGTATTTTATTTATAATTTGTAGACATTAAATAATTTAATTTATTTCTGACACAATGGTGAACCAGTAATTACCATAATAGTGAAAAATTAGAATAATTGATATTATAAATACCCAAATAAATATAATTTAGACTTCTTATTAATTAAAATAATTTTATAGGTTAATATGACATGTTAGTATTGATATAATTAACTTTTTTCTAAGTAATAATTCTGTTATGATTTCTAAAAAAATAAATTATTGAATAGTGTCAAAATTGACATAAAAGAGTTTTTAAAACAAATATTATATTATTAATTGATATTAAATTCCTAAAAATCTAAGGTTTGGCCAAGAGACTTATATCATGATAGGTGTATCATTAATGGACCACTTTGGGGTCTCTTGTATGTATATAGTAAGTTTATTAACCATATAATATAAAAATACAAAGAGACATTGTAAAAGTGAAACTAATTAACTAAGAGTTAACACTTAAAGATAAGGTTAATATAATGCCTCAAACCTGTCTAAATTCTATTGTTTGAGTGGTTTGAGACCCCCACCCACCTTAACATTTAAATAATCAACTTTTTAGCCATTATAAACCGAATATGAATTTATTATAAATTAATATTTCTAGCTTTTCTAATGGTGCCCCTCACCCCTCTTATAAAAGGGCACTCTTCCTTATTTCTTCACACCTTAAAAGCCTTTTGACTTGGCCAAAACCTACCCAAATACTCTCTCAACTTCCATAAAAACAAACTAGAGGCCTTAGTTTGATCAGAAATCCAACCTAAGGATCCCTTTTGATCAAACCAAAAGGAAGAACCCGATGAAGAGGTAATGTTTTCACCACCCCTTTTCAAGTTCCTTTCTTCATCCACTTCTTCTTTCCTTGTTATTAAAATTCTAAAATAATAACTCCAGTATCTTATATATACTGTGATGTTATTATAAATATGGTACAACCATATCCAGTATTCTATCCACCCTTTGAATAACATGTCACCATACGTGCGTACGTACGGCTTACCGTCTCCACGTCGTGGTGTAATTGTTATTCAATATATTATTATTTGGATGGGTATAATAATGATGTATAATTCATGTAAAAAATAAATATAACATGATAATGATTCTGTATATATAATATACCATCCATTTATATATTATTTTAATATCAAAAGAATGATATTGTCGCTCGTGCGTACGTACGGACTACCGTCTCCACGAACGCGATGAGATTCATTCTCCATCATATCCATTCATGTATAATTATCATTTGATGATTTAAAAATAATGTTTAAGAACATGATATCATTCTGGATATGAATACGATACAACCTATCCATGAAAAACATGGCCTACGTAACAAAACATATAAAAGACAATGAGTAAGTTAACACCCGAAACGACGATAATTCTATGATATTATTAACAAAGCAATGTTAAAAGATCATATATGATATCATATTAATGTATATGATTCATGAATAATTTAATAACAATTATTTAAACATTATACAGGAGGTTAACCTACCCCCAACCAAGGAAAAGTACAAGGTAAGGGGTTTCTTATCTCACTTTTAATTCCGTGAGAATTCCATTATTCACCACTTATTTATTGCATGTGGTTTGTGTACTGCCCATGATTGTATTCATTGTGTAATATACTTTCATTTAGGGATATTTACATTATCATGGTATGATCCTTCTTTCATGGGTGTATGTTTCGTAAGTTACCTAATCGATAAGGGAAATTGAAATTTCAATTTCCACTCATTTGGGTTTACGCATATCTCATTAATTATATTACTCCAAGATTATGTGTGGAATCACTATTCATTTGATTATGTCATAATTTCCACTCCCCTTCCTGTGGATATACTTTTGATACACATAATCACTCCATTGATAATTTCTCAAGTCATTGATATGAATTTGATAAGAGTAATTTTAACTCATTCTCCATTTGTTGAGTTAAACATCCAATTCGTTGGTGTTGTTTTTACAAGAATATGTGTGAATGTCCTTTGATTGTTTTACACTAAATATCCAATAATATTTAGTGTATTTATATTTGTCACACATAATTATGTCGTTAATTTATCCTTAACCTAATGATACATCCTTTATGAGATATTTCATCTCAATTTACATTCCATTGAGACTTCTTTGTTGTTATACACCAAATCACTTTTATGTGGTGTATATAATGTACTTTGACATAGTATATCATGAATTCATTTATTCTCATGATATTACAATGTTTTGATTACCTAAATAATTTGTATTCAAGTGTCCCTTTTTTGGTTATAAACTCTAACTAAAATACCATTTTTAAATGTTTTAAAGACTTATTATTCTAAATCTTTCTCATTAATGTCCATGTTTTAAAAAAAATGGTTTTAAGGATTTATTTATATGGACATTAAAGTTTTAAAATTAAAACTCCTTTTAAAAGTTTCAAAATGTATGGGACACTTTGATTCAAAAATCTATTTTTAAATAGATTCTTGACAAATAGTGTGACTTTAAATGATTTCAAGAAAAAGGGGGATATTTCTCTCAAATAGTTTTGAAGATTATTTTCATCTATGTCAATATAATTCATTATTCTCGATTGAGGTTAATATGATACAATAAAATCTTCCATATTGTATCGAATGAGTTTTTTTTGATAGTGGATGTGCTATTTTTCTACCATTCATGGTTTGTGGATGAAGTATTGACATTTCGTATGCTAGTTTTAATACAAATGTTTATGTTATGTTTCAAACTTTTCATATGAGGAATGCATTAGACTTAGTAAGTGATTGGTGGAGCCCGCTATAGCTCCTCGATGCATCGGTAGGTCTCATGAGACAAACTAGTGTCTTGTCACAAGGCCTTGGAAAAATATTATTTGTAGTCTTGGAATGACGCCTTGGCTATGTGGTTATGATAGTCTGGAATTATGTATTCCATCATTATGAAAGTGTTTATTGATATTGCATGTGATTATTCGATTAGTAGAATATCCATGTGAATAAGTAAATGGAATTATTTCATTTTATTTTTTCCATACTATGTTGAAATTCATGTTTAAAAGGCTTTTGTTTTAATTATAAATTGCCTTAAGTGTTTATGCTTATCTATGAATGCTTCTGCTATAATGTTATCCTTACTGAGAATCTGAGCTCACCCCTTTCAATGCTTTATTTTTTCCAAGATTATGAAGAAGTAATTTATGAATGACCTGCAGGGTTAGTATGAGGGGATATGAAGACAAGATGTTTTTTTATGATGTAATGTAAAACTTTATGATTGTATCTAGTGTTGCCAAGGCTACTAAACTAATCGGTCTTTCGAGACTTGATCTTTCTTGTGATCATGCCAATGTTATGTAATAATGCACCGACTCTGGGTAACTGGGGTCGGGGCATTACATATGTGACTCCACTAGTCACTGTCCAGCACAATGACCACTCATCACCCAAAGTGACCAAAATCAAGTTGAAATAGGCACAATAGCTAAAAATATAAGAAAACTATAGGCGTGCGTATTAAAACTCATTAGGTTAGCCAGATATTATATTCCACATTACACTTCCATTAAAACAAAAGAAACATACATTTTCATTTTTGAACTACAATATATAAAATTATGTTTTACCAAAAAGATTCCATGATATAAACAATAAATAACGAAATTATTGGATGTTTTCATAAACAGGAAATGGTAGCGTCAATTTTTAAAAGGGATGCAACATTAAATGGGAAACATTTCAAGGGGAAAACATTAAAGAATGAATAATTTTAATGGAAACACACATGATTATAAATTTACCAACAAAACACACCATATATAAATAGTAGGTAAAAATATCCAAAGATAACTCATCACATTAACACCCCTAGGCACTAGCTTACTGTGGGGCCCTAGGTACCTTGTATGTCGGTGTAAAAGTGTCCATAAAAATAATATCCTTTTGCAGGAGCCACTAAGAGTGGAAACCAAAATGTCCTAGTGGTCCTCAATAATCATCATATTTTAGTTATTATTTTCATCATCTATCATTCAATGTGAAATATGGATGAATCTACTACTAGATAACTATCATACTAGTCCTAGTCCCCCACCAAGATTCCTGGGATTCCCTATTTGTGCTCAAACAAGTTCTACATGTAACAAGATACAATTTTAACATTAATACTCCACTTAAAAATTATACACACACAAAACTACTCAAAAACATGATTCACATCTCTTTCACAGATCAAAAATCCACTTAAAAGTTTCATAAAACCGTTTCAAAATTATGAGAAGGATTTTCACATAAAATCCATTCAAAAATGCTCTTTTACGGCCAAACGCCCACTAATACAACAAAAAAAGGTTTGGAATCCCCAATACCATTTAATATATAAATATCATAAATTAGACAATGACCCCAACTGGTACAACATAGAACGCACATGAAACCCCATTTTTAAACAAAATTTCCAAACAAGCCTTAAATTGTATTACCAAACCAACATTTATCAAAACCAAAACTTAAACTTTCCATGGAAAGGTAAAAAACACTATTTGAATCATCTAAAAATTAAAATAAAACCCTTATAACATTGAGGTTACACTTTTAATATAGAACCACCTTTATAAAAATTCAAAACATGCCATTTACTGGTAGCTCATGTCAAATTACATTTAAAACCAATACTTATTACATTGTACAGCCAAAAACCACTTTGGGAACCAATTAATGAATTCAAATTAATACTTAACATTCTGAAATTTTATTTATACAACCCAAAAAATCAATTTATATCACAAATAAACCATAAAATCCAACTGGGTAATTTATTGTAAACATGGCTTGCAATATTTATCAAAAACCAATTCATTTAACACATTAGAGTGTATAAAACACCCATTTTAATGACATGTATTTATTAAAGATACTGAAACGTGATTAAAATTACAAAAACCAGTTGATAAAGCTAAAAAACAATTAATTAAACAAGTTTTGTACACATTCATTACTAAACAACACTAATTATTTTTACAAAAAAAGGCATAAAATGCAATTTTTTAGACCAAATAACATATACAAGGGTTAAAAAATGATCAAGATATAAGAGAGGTTCATATAACATTTCAAATATGAATCATAACTAAAAAGGAAATGTGTAATGGGAAACCAACCTCAAATCTATGGGGGAATGGAAATGCACACCCAAAATTACCTGTTATGGGTTCCAACACCCTAGATCTATGAAGAATAGCCATAAATGAACAACACCCCCCCCCCCATAAACAATTATTAGAAACTATAAACCTAGGTATTTCATGACTATCGGTGAAGAGAGAACCAATAAAAATTAGAAAGAGAAGGAAGAGGGGGAGGAAAAGAGAAGGAAACTAACCTTGTAAACTAGTCAACCATTCATATTACTTTATAACTATACCAAATAATGAAGGGGGATATATTGGGAATCCATGGGATGCCTTCATAGGTCAGGATGAACTAGGGGAAAGAGATTTGGGGGCATTTGGGTCTAAAAGTCCCATGGAGGAAAACATGAAAATTTAAAAAATCCATTCTAATAAGTGTTCCATGGTTTTATAAATTTTGCGAAAGCCACGGGGTCGACCACACTATACCCCTAAGTGGATTCACACCGATTCTTGGAATTTACAGTAGGTTTTATACATACATTACAGTTATTACTAAGAGGTTGCATAGCCATATGCCAACCGTGGGCTTCTCAGGAAATATTATTTATATTTTCTCCAAAACACTGAAACAAGACAATAGAAACAAAGAAATAATTATTAAACAAATAAAACACTTAAAAACTCAACATCCTTAATACCCAAAACCCAAGAAAAGGACTGGGATTTCTAAGAAATTAGATAAAAATAAAACGTGAGAAATCAGGTCTGACATAAACTTATGTCAAAGAGGTAATTTTTTAATTATGTTCCGAATAATAAACATTAAATAATTATTATTTTTAGATATAACTAAAACTTTTAAAACCAAATAATGGAATATGGTTTGGAATAATGAACTATGTCAGAATTATGGAGATGGTTCGTTGTACGTACGCATGATTATCCTTTCAAATTTTCAACGATCAATGTAGAAAAGATTACAGTGTTATTATACCTTTATAGAATAAAAATTATATAATAATTATCAAATAAATTCTTGAAATAATTATATATCTATATATATAATCCATGTGATGTGGTGATGAAAAATGAATCACATCGCTTCGGGGGGGGGGGGGTATTACACATGTATGCATGAACGATGTAATAATTGTCAGTGAATGGAAATGGATAAAATTATATAATACAATACCTATTACTAATTATAAATATTTAATAAATTTCATATATAATCTTTAATTTTTCTAAGAGAGGTGGTGGTGTAAAATGAATTACATCAGTTGGTGAGGTGGTAGTTCATCGTACACACGAATGATGAACTTTGTTCCAATTTTATGGATTTAATAGATAGATGTAGGTTATTAAATTAATATTATAAAATCTTATCATATTTAAGATAATGATTTTATTATATAATAATGTTCAAGGAAGAATTTATAGAGGTGGAGGAATAGATAAAACTGAAACGATCTTTTAATAACGATGCATGTTCTTTGGACAACCTCATTTTCTTAACACTTTAAGAACAATATGGTTAGTAATACTGTATAAAAAATGTTTCTAGAATTCTTAGAGGGATGATACAAATATATTTTTTGAAAATATTGGTTGAAAATAGGGTTTTATTTATGAAGTAATTATAATAAGAGAGTCCCTTTTATAAAAGAGGGAAGGGGCATTCTTGGAATTTCTTAAAATATTAAATTAATATAAATTAATTTTGTTTACAGAATGGATCTAAATTGATAAGTTTTGAAGATAATATTAGGATGATTCGAAATCCTCTCATATAGATAAATTTATACATGTTGTGTCTTTTTTTCCATTATATTTTTGTTTACCCCCCCCCCCCCAATTAACACCTTTGACACTTACCACAATAATAAGGTTTCTTGGGAATTGATGCTCATTATAGTTCATATAAATTGATAAAATTAACATAAAAGGAACCTGATTTATATATTAAACTAGATCCTATTCACTTTGTACAATCTAATATTTTTTCGTACTTTATGTCATTTATAAAAATATTATTTATTATAAATCATCATTAATGTCAATTTTTAGAACTATTCATTACATTGACTGTAATAACATCAATACAACTAATGAAATTTGAAAACAATATTTTATTACATACCTAACATATTATATTAATATTTAAAATTTATGGATAATATTATTTTTCTAAAATTATATTTCTTATAATATTTTAATAACATTCATTTTATCTTTACAATAATGGAATAATTATTGTGTCATCTTATTGTAATAAATTAACATAATTATATCTTCAATAAAAATTATAAATATATTATCATGATGAATACGAATAATTTATATTTCAAATTAATATTTATAACTGATCAGTTCCTTCTTATATTCACATGTTAATGATATTATTGTTATTAAATACAATAGTGTTAGATTTTATTAATTTTCTTTATATAAAATATTTTAAACATCATAATCACACCCAAATGGGAGAAAAAGAACATATATCTTAGTAATTCATGACTCTTAATGATATGTAATCGTCGTATAAAATTTATTCAAGTGTTGGGGTCATTTTACAGTCATTATAATATTACTTTAAACCCTTAATTACATGATTTAACCTTTACTATGAAGAAACAAATTACTATGGTTACTATTTTTATTGACTAAAAGTAAGAGGAGAATATTTAAAAAAATGGCCTCATTTTTACCAAATATGGAATCCCTTTTTCAAAATTCATGACCTGTAAATAGAAGAAGTTGATTTTTAATTTAACTAAAAAAACGATATAAAACAGTTTTTCAAAAAAATGTATACTTTAAGTATGAAATGTTTTTATAATGAATTATGATATTAAATTAATTTAAAAATATATAATTTTATTAATTTAATCAAAATTAAACTAATTAAATTTTAAACTTTATCCAAGATATAAATTTACTTTGTAAATACTTTAAAATAAAATATAGTTTTGAAGAAAAATCAATATTTTTTACTATTGACAAAAAATAAATCATTGGGAAAAATACCAATATTTCACCCAAAAAATATATATTGTTTCTTATTTAAAATTTAATATTTATTTCATCATGTAAAATATAATAAAATTCATAAAATAATTATAATATTTATTCATGAAAATCAATAAAAATTATTTTTTGGAGAAAAAATATAATTAAAGAATAAAATGATTTTACAAAAGATAGTTTTATTATTTTATAAAAATTAATAATTATATTTATAGGGATTAAAAACATTAAATTTTTATTTTTTTCAATTTTTTTGAACCTCTTCATTCTCGACCATTTAACGGTTACGTTATAATTTTCATATTTAAATAATAATATTTACTGGTTTGTTTACGATCACTGTTTTATATTTTCTACTCTATCACACATAGTAATTATTTTTATTATATTTGGATTTCATATTATGAACTAAAACTCCTCAAAACATTCAATGTAATAAAAAGAATGACTATGTGTGATAGAGTTCAAAAATTCAATGTAAACATAAATTATTATTAAAATAAATAATGCATGCTCACAATAGACAGAAAAAAGATAATGATAATAGGATGAAAATGAAATAGGTTATTAAGAAACTATAAAATTAATATAAATTTATTATTTAGGAAGATAAATAATGTATGTTACATGGTGGAACCAAATTATTGGTAAATTTACATAAAATATCATTTTAAATTATTTAAAGACTTATTTTTAAATTTCTTTTCTTTGATTTACAATTTCATAAAATATTTTAATTATTGTATTCATGTTAAAATAAAAAAATTAAAATGATTATTTTATATTTATTTTCATTTTACATCATTGGTTTTTAAATTGAATCTTTTTTATATTTTATATCGAATGTTTTGATATTATTTAAAAAACCACAAAAGGAATATTCTACAATAACATATACTACCTCTATATATTTCCCCAACAACATAAAAAAATTTAATGTTTGGATCACTTTATTTTATTCTATATTTTACCCAATGAATTACCCTCATTCTGTTTTTTCTTGCTATTTTATTTTTTAAAATTTGGATTTAATAGAAAGGGACATATAAATATAAGAATTTTTTCTTATACGTTCAAAAGTTTATTTGTGTGAGTATGATGATGGAAATGAAATATTTTATTTGTTTCATTCATGTTATGTCCTTTAGAAATTATTTATGAATGATAGATTAGAATGACATAAATCTGATGATGGGTGAGCCTTATATTGATCTCCAATGCATTGGGTAATGGTAATGTTCCCCAAGAAATTATATTAGAAGTTGACCATATTTATTATTCCCCCTAAAAGGGTTAGTGTGTGGGTTTTATGAATATAATTTATCAAGTCACCTATATTAATTTCTTATTATTTATTTTTAGTTTTAATGTAAATATAGTTATTTTAGAATTTAAGCAACTTATATTTTGTTTTAAGGGAATTTTAAACCCTTTAAGAGTCAACAAATTTATCTTTTTAATAAAAAAATCATGGTTTATCATATTTTCCATAAAACCCTCTTGATTAGGATTTTAATTTATGTTTTTTTATAATTTATTTTATGGAAAAAAATTAACATTTATTTCATAATTAATTAAGTGATTAATTGAGGTCAATGTTTATTAAGATGAAGGAAAATTCCATTTGATGATCACATGGTTTTGAAATGGACAAACTGTTCTCTCTCTTCATTTTATATCATTCATACTATTCATTTCTACTATTAATCCATATTTTAAGATGTTTTCAAATATTTTAAGGATGAGTATGAATAATGAAGAAGTTTTATAGAAAATTTTGATACCTTTTAATGAAATATAAACACGTTTCATTTTGAAATTTTTTATTGTGGGGAAAATCGATAGTAAGAGAAAGTTTCCAACATATAATGTTTCAGTTTTTTATGTAAGTGTTATGAACTAACATTATAAATATCTAATCTCAAAATGATCATGAGGAATGTATGAAATTGAAATCTTGTTTAGAAATGAAACTATGTGTTGACTAAGGACCAGGTCCTTATGCAAGATATTCCCAAACATTTTTTTCTTATATATTTTCCAGGACATTTAATGCATTCCTTAAAACCTTAATAAGTTTGTTTTCAATAAATAATCACATTTTAAATCGTATTGAAAAAAAGTATATTTCTATATGTACCCGTTAAAATTCATTAACATACCCAATTTTCGGACATTTCTATTATAACTATAGTTATCTTAGATATAATTCATTGTATGAATTGGATTTAAATGTATAATAAAAAAAATATTTTCAAGAGAATGTAACAATGATTCATTATTGATATGTGGAATCCTTTTTTAGGGGAGAGTACATAAGCTAAATTACATATGTTTAAACCTATAATAGATCACTATAATGAAATTCACAGTGATGAATAGCAGATGAAACCTATGGATGGTAATGGTTACTATAGAATATAATTTTTTCATATATTTTGGAATATATTGATGTGTCTCTTTAAGAGTTACATGGAAATCCACATAATCATGAAGTTGGGTTTTACATTAAACTCATCTTATTGCAAGACATATATCTAATAATCCCTATAGATTAATCATATAAGTATTTGTGAATCTAATGAAACAACTGTAAGTTTTGTGTTATAAGAGTTTCATTTACCCTAGTGTTTCTACTATTAGAGACCATGTTCTTTTTGTTAAGAAGAAGGATGGGTCTATTTGTTTATTCATTGATAACAGAAAAATTAATTCCATTAACATTAAGAGAAAGTAACCTCTACCTCACATTTTTTACATATAAGATCTACTTGGAGGAGATCAATATTTTTCAATGATTTATATTTAATATAGTATTTATGAAATATAAGTAATTAATTAGTATATTCAATTTAAAACATTTTACAGAAGGTATTAACAATATGTGTTTACATATAATCCCATTGGATTGACTAATTAAGCCTATATTTTTATTGACCCAATTAATAGTTTATTCAAATATCATATTAACATTATCATTGTAATAATAATTTATGATATCTTATTATACTTGAAAAGTATTTAATTTAACAAAAGCCATTTTATGATCAATATTAAAACTCTCCTAAGAAAGGAACAGTATAAGAAAATTTTTATATGTGAATCGTAGATTTAGTGAGTTTCTTTTTATCCATATTATATTATTGAATGGAATTTTAGTTGACCCCCTAAATACAGATACTATTAGTGAATTTCCTACACCAGAAAACTAAAATTAGATACATATTTTCCTTGTATTTGTACGTTACTATTGGTTCTTTGTTCAAAAAATTTCCGGATTACCTAACCCAATAACCTAGTTGATAGATAAATTAGTCATGTTTATATGATCATAAGAATGTAAAGAATATTTTGAACAACAGAATATATTATTTTTAAATTCACATATATTAATATTCCCATCGACAAGGATGGTGTTGTGATATATATTACTTCAACAAATAAAGAACTTAGATGCATACATATGGTGAATAAGAGAGTTATTTATTTTGCAAAAAAAATAATAATCAATTAACCAAATTATCTAAACCATGATTTCATTTGTTATTAATAATATTTTCCACTATGATATGAAGGAATTATCTATATGGTAAAATATGTGAGATATATACATATCACAAAAGTATGAAATAATTATTTTCAAAAAAAAGGAGCTCAACATGAGAAAAATGAAATGTCTAGTTCTAATCGTGGATTTTGATTTCACAATATACTAACACCCAAGGACTGATAGTACGGTAGAAAATGTGTTGGGTTTATATGATCATGAATGAATGACTAAATTGAATATTAACAAAGATCATATATTCTTATACTTGGTATATTTGGTTGTGTGAATCATTATATAAGGGGTATTTTCACTCCTTTTCCAAATGGTTTCCAAACCATCTACACATGATAAGATAAAAAACTCTCATCATGATTATAAAATTATAAATGAAATTTAATTCCATGAATGATAGGAATTTGTACATCATTTTGTTTTTGATAATATTATTCTAATATTTAGAGAAAGTATATATGCTCTATCACTACATGCACTAAAAAAAGAATTACATGATTAATCCCAAATCTAAAATTTCTCTTTACAAGATTCGGTAATGGACATGTAAATTGGTTTAACAGATAACTTATTGTTGAATTATATGAAGAGGCAAATGTTTTACTATGTATAATGGTTTTTGGTTTTTCAATAGGTAATGGGGAAGAGACAATGACCTAAAGGATTCATGCAATATTCCCCTATTATTATATAAACATTATATGATATTAATGTGGAAATTTCAATTGAATTTAAAAATAATCCTAAAAGAAATGATTACATATGGATTATTGTTGATCACTTTATTATGTTAGCATAATTAATCTCTAAATGGGTGTATCTACCTCTATAAATCCTTGAAAACATTATACCTATTATGTTAAGAGACTTCATTGTGCACCTATTTCTAAGGTATCAAATCAAGACCCAATTTTAAATCAAATTTATAGAGACCGCATTAGAATTATCTTGAAATTGAGGTACATTTGAGAACTACATATCTTCCTCAAATAGATGGGCAATCCAGACAGACTATTCAACCATTATAAGATATGATAAGTTTGTGCTCACATGACTTTCAATGCATGTGGGATCAGTAATTACAATTGGTATAAATTTTGTTATTATAACAGATTATATTCTATAATTCTAATGGATCCATATGAATCTCATGAGAAATAATTTCTTAAAATAACCCATATGGATGATTTTTTTTAAAGTAATCTTTTAGGCCTCGTGATTATTTGAGGAGACGGCAGAAAAAGTAAGAGCTCTTGAAAATCTGGTCAAGTAGTGTTATAGAAGGACAAATATCTATACTGATAACCAAAGTATAGATATATAATTTCATGTATATAATAACATTTTCTAGATTTTATCACAATCAAAGGGTGTTATAAGGTTTAGAAAGAAAGGGGAACTATATCCTAGGTACATCGGGCCTTTGGAATTTTTGGGATGAATTGGAATTGGGGCTTACAATTGGTAATTCCACTCAACCACTACAACATGAATTTTTTATCCATATATCAGTAATGAGGAAGTATATTTCAGACCCAGAACATGTACTCACTTCTAAAGTAAAATAATTATATCAATATCTATAATATTATGAATATCCAATACATATTATCGATTTTATATAAAAAGTGATATAGAATCAGATGAGTTGACTGGTAAATGTACTATAAAACTCTAATATTTTGGGGAAATATTTTTTTCCAAATAAAATTAATACATTAAATTTCTTGTAAGACTTACTATGTTTATATTGTGTTACATGCAACAATTAGTTTATCATGCTATATATGGAACATCAAGTTTAAATGAAACATTACATACAATTAAAATGTTATTATTTAATATTATGTATATCACCTAGCTATTGGAATAGAGTTTATAAATAAGAATAACTAAATTATGAAAATATATGGTTTAAAAATATATATATATAATTAATTATTTTTTAACAATTAATTATAAATTAAAATAATAATTATTTTAAAATAAAGTAAATATTTTTATTAAAAACAATTTTTATGCACACATCATCAACTGAGAATAGGTAAGGGTTCTTTAATTTTTTACCAGGCCAGGTTCCTTTGTTTATGATATGTATAATTGATTTACCAAATTCACATTAATGTGGTGAATTTTATTATTTCTTGGAATATAGTCTCTGAAGTCATATATAATCCCAGACCGCTCCTCATAAGAGATTTCATGATCTAGTTTTAGAACATGTATATTTTGTTTATGTTAGGGACCAGGTATGTACTTCCTTGGGAGAGATACATGGAACTAATCATGAAGTTGAGCCATGTTTGGTAGAATTGTCAGTTGATTGGAAACTATACTTATGTAATCAAGGATCTAAAAGGGGTAATGTATATATGAATCTAATTTTCTTTATATAAAAATCATAGAATTATGTTTCATCAAAATATACATCCTTTCGACAAATTGATTGTAAATATATTTATTCTGCTTTAACCAGATTCAATGTGTTTATGGATTTCATAATCCTTTTTTATCATCTATTACAGAATATCAGGTCCAAGGAATTGTTTTCAATATCATTATACTAATATATTAGTGTTTTATATTTATTTCCACATATATTTTCATATGGTACCTATAACACCCCCAAATGATAAGGTGTTAAATGGATAAATGATATGACTCATGTCAAAAAGGTGCACCTTCCTTATTGGGAGCATGTCTGATTTGAACTCCACAGTTAAGCATTATTGGCTTGGAGTAGTGATTAGGATGGGTGACCTTCTGAGATGTTTCCCAGGGTGTGTGTGAGGGAGGACAAAACAAACTGGAAAAGACATGTGTTGGCCTGTATGGACATTCATTAGTCAGATGACCCATTCAAGCATGTCGGTGGACCCTGGGGTGGGCCCCACGTGTCTATAGGGCAACCGGTGGTACCAGGCGGGCTAGGACCCGACGTCCATGTTAAGGCGGGGTGTTTGTGCTATCACCGAGGCCCAGTTGTCACATTTGGTATCAAAGGCAGTACCCAGCCTTATGTGAAGTGCCACATTTCACTGGTGGGCGGGACCTAGTTGTCACATTTGGTATCATAGGTGGTACCTGACCTTATGTACAACGAACTGCCTGAGTTGAGTTGTAGGGCCACAATGAGGAGGTTGTGTTCTAAAGGGGGGTGATTGTAACACCCCAAAATGATAAAGGGTTAAATGACTAAATGATATGAATCATTACAACATGGTTCACCTTCCTTTTTGGTAGCTTGTTTGATTAGAACTTCACATTTAAGAATGCTTTTCTTGGAGTAGTGATTAGCATGGGTGACCTTCTGGGAAGTTTCCCAGGGTGTGTGTGAGTGAGGACGAAACACACTGTAAGGGAAATGTGTGACCTTCTGGGATGTTTCCCAGGGTGTGTGTGAGAGAGGAAAAAACACACTGGAAAGGACATGTGTTGGCCCGTATGGACATTCATTAGTCAGATGACCCATTCAGGCATGTCGGTGGACCCTGGGGTGGACCCCATGTGTTTTCGGGGCAACTGGTGGTACCGGGCGGGCTAGGACCCAACGACCATGTTAAGGCGGGGTGTATGTGCTGTCATCGAGGCCCAGTTGTCACATTTGGTATCAACGGATGTACCCAGCCTTATGTTAAGTGCCACATTTCACTGGTGGGTGGGACCTAGTTGTCACATTTGGTATCATAGGTGGTACCCGACCTTATGTACAATGCACTACCTGAGTTGAGTTGTAGGGCCCACAACGAGGAGATTGTGCTCTAAAGGGGGGTGATTGTAACACCCCCAAATGATAAAGGGTTAAATGACTAAATGATATGACTCATTTCAACATGGTTCACCTTTCTTTTCTGGAGCTTGTTTGATTAGAACTCCACATTTAAGAATTCTTGTCTTGGAGAAGTGATTACCATGGGTGACCTTCTGGGATGTTTCCCAGGGTGTGTGCGAGTGAGGACAAAACACACTGTAAAGGAAATGTGTTGGCCTATGGGGACTGTCATTTTTCAGATGGCCTCTTCAGGTTTGTGGGTGGACCCTGGGGTGGGCCCCATGTGTCTACAGGGCAACTGGTGGTACCTGGTGGGCTAGGACCCGACGACCATGTTAAGGTGGGGTGTCTGTGTTGTCACCAGAGCCCAGTTGTCACATTTCACTGGTGGGCGGGGCCCAGTTTTCACAATACCAATAAAATACTCAATTGTAAGCTATTGTTGATTAATAACTCAACTAATAAGAGATGTTAATCTCATGACCCTCTAAATTCAATTCAGTCAGATCTCAAAATTTCCTTGAGTTTCTGAATAGTGGTATCATATTGTCCATTTGTTATGAGGTGATAAGACATACTAATGTTCAATATGATATTCATGTCATAGTAGATACTTTTCCATAATTTAGAGGTGAACTGGAGATCATGGTTAGAGAAGATCAAAATTAGTGCCCAATATAACCTCCCAAAGTCGTTTTCATATATCTTGAAATGTTTCCTAATAGAAAGCGATTCCTAAATTATGATGAATTGGGTAAAAATTGTGATTTGATCTGCCACAACCCATTTCTCATTTCTATCTTTGGAAATATTTGTGAAATGCGTGGAAATGTCAATAATTACGGTTTCTGATTTCAATGCGGGTTTGGGAAATGGTTGTATCATCCCCTCGTATTTCTATCATTATGCATTGACATGATGACATACTAATTACATTATGGTTTAATTAGTAATCCCTTTATTCATGTTGTCCAACGAAAAGCGATCTTAAAGATCACGGTACATCATGGTAAGGCGGGGTGTCTATGCTGTCACCGGGGCCCAGTTGTCACATTTCACTGGTGGGTGGGGCCCAGTTGTCACATTTGGTATTAGAGGCGGTACACAGCCTTATGTGCAGTGCCACATTTCACTGGTGGGCGGGGCCCAGTTGTCACATTTGGTATCAGAGGTGGTACCCAGCCTTATGTACAACGCACTGCCCCGGTTGAGTTGTAGGGCCCACAACGAGGACGTTGTGCTCCAAAGGGGGGTGATTGTAATACCCCAAAATGATACAGGGTTAAATGACTAAATGATTTGACTCATGTCAACAAGGTTCACCTTCCTTTTCGGGAGCTTGTTTGATTAGAATTCCACAGTTAAGCATGCTTGGCCTGAAGTAGTGATTAGGATGGGTGACCTTCTGGGAAGTTTTCCAGGGTGTGTGTGAGTGAGGACAAAACAGACTGTAAAGGACATGTGTTGTCCTATGGGGACTTTCATTACTCAGATGACCCATTCAGGTATGTGGGTGGACCCTGGGGTGGACCCCATGTGCCTGTGGGGAAACTGGTGGTACCTGGCGGGCCAGGACCTGATGACTATGTTAAGGCGGGGTGGATGTGCTGTCATTGGGGCCCAGTTGTCATAGTACCAATAAAATACTAAATTGTATGCTATTGTTGATTAAGAACTCAACTAATAAGAGATATTGATCTCATGGCCCTTTAAATTCAATTCAGTCAGATCTCAACATTTCCTTGACTTTCTGAATAATGGTATCATATTTTCCATTAGTTAGGTAGTGATATGACATACTAATGTTCAATATGATATTAAGAACTCAACTAATAAGAGATATTGATCTCATGGCCCTTTAAATTCAATTCAGTCAGATCTCAACATTTCCTTGACTTTCTGAATAATGGTATCATATTTTCCATTAGTTAGGTAGTGATATGACATACTAATGTTCAATATGATATTAATTTCATAGTAGAGACTTTTCCATAATTTAGAGGTGAGCTGGGGATCATGGTTAGAGAAGATCGAAATTGGTGCCCCATATAACCTCGCAAAATCTTTTTCATATATCTTGGAATGTTTCCTAGTAGGAAAAGATTCCTAAATTATGATAAATTGGGTAAAAACTTTGAGTTGATCTACCATAACCCAATTCTCGTTTCTTACTTTGGAAATATTTGGGAAATGAGTGGAAATGTCAACAATTATGGTTTCTGATTTCAATGCGGGTTTGGGAAATGGTTGTATCATCCCCTTGTATTTCTATCATTATGTATTGACATGATGACATACTAATTAAATTATGGTTTAATTAGTAATCCCTTTATTCATGTTGTCCAACAAAAAGTGATCTTAAAGATCAAGGTACATCATGGTAAGGCGGGGTGCATGTATTGTCACCGGGGCCCAGTTGTCACATTTCACGGGTGGGCGGGGCCCAGTTGTCACATTTGTTATCATAAGCAGTACCCAGCCTTATGTGCAGTGCCACATTTCACTGGTGGGCGGGGCCCAGTTGTCACATTTGGTATTAGAGGTGGTACCCAGCCTTATGTACAACGCACTGCCTGAGTTGAGTTGTAGGGCCCACAATGAGGACGTTGTGCTCTGAAGGGGGAGATTGTAACACCGCCAAATGATAAAGGGTTAAATTACTAAATTATATGACTCATGTCAACAAGGTGCACCTTCCTTTTTGAGAGCTTGTTTGATTAGAACTCCATAGTTAAGCATTTTTTGCCTGGAGTAGTGATTAGGATGGGTGACCTTCTGAGAAGTTTCCCAGGGTGTGTGTGAGTGAGGAAAAAACACACTGTGAAGGACATGTGTTGGCCTATAGGGCCTGTCATTACTCAGATGACCCGTTCAGGTATGTGGGTGGACCCTGTGGTGGGCCCCATGTGTCTGTGGGGAAACTGGTGGTACCTGGCGGGCCAGGACCTGATGGTCATGTTAAGGCGGGGTGTCTGTGCTATCACCAGGGCCCATTTGTCACATTTCACTGGTGGGCAGGGCCCAGTTGTCACAGTACCAATAAAATACTCAATTGTAAGCTATTGTTGATTAAGAACTCAACTAATAAGAGATGTTGATCTCATGACCCTGTAAATTCAATTCAGTCAGATCTCGTCTTTTCCTTGAGTTTCTGAATAGTGGTATCATATTTTACATTAGATAGGACGTGATATGACATACTAATGTTCAATATGTTATTCATGTCATAGAAGAGACTTTTCCATAATTTAGAGGTGAACTGGGGATCATGGTTAGAGAAGATCAGAATTTGTGCCCCATATAACCTCCCAAAATCATTTTCATATATCTTGGAATGTTTACTAATATAAAAAGATTCTTAAATTATGATGTATTGGGTAAAAATTGTGAGTTGATCTACCACAACCCATTTCTAGTTTCTTACTTTGGAAATATTTGTGAAATGAGTGGAAATGTCAATAATTATGGTTTCTAATTTCAATGCGGGTTTGGGAAATAGTTGTATCATCCCCTTGTATTTCTATCATTATGCATTGAAATGATGAAATACTAATTACATTATTGTTTAATTAGTAATCCATTTATTCATTTTGTCCAACGAAAAGCGATCTTAAAGATCACGGTACATCATGGTACTTCTAGGATGGATGAAGAAAAATAAGCATGCTTAGCCTGGAGTAGTGATTAGGATGGATGACTTTCTAGGAAGTTTCCCAGGGTGTGTGTGTGTGAGGACAAAACACACTGGAAAATACATGTGTTGGCATGTGGGACTGGCATCAGTCAGATGACCCGTTCAAGTATGTGGGTAGAGCCTAGGGTGGGCCCCACGTGTCTGCGGGGAAACTGGTGGTACCTGGCGGGCCAGGACCCGATGAACATGTTAAGGCGGGGTGTTTGTACTGTCACTGAGGCCCAGTTGTCACATTTCACTTGTGGGCGGGGACCATTTGTCACAGAACCAATAAAATACTCAATTGTAAGTTGTTTTTTATTAAGAACTCAACTAATAAGAGATGTTGATCTCATGCCCCTTTAAATTCAATTCAGTCAGATCTCTATATTTCCTTGAGTTTCTAAATAATGGTATCATATTTTCCATTAGTTAGGAGGTGATATGACATACTAATGTTCAATATGATATTCATGTCATATTATAGAGTTTTCCATAATTTAGAGGTGAACTGGGGACCATGGTTAGAGAAGATCAAAATTGGTGCCCCATATAACCTCCCAAAATCTTTTTCATATATCTTGGAATGTTTTATAATAGAAAAATATTACTAAATTATGATTAATTTTGTAAAAATTGAGATTTGATCTACCAAAACCCATTTCTCATTTCTTACTTTGGAAATATTTTTGAAACGAGTGGAAATGTCAATAATTATGCTTTCCGATTTCAATACGGGTTTGGGAAATGGTTGTATCATCCCCTTGTATTTCTATCATTATGAATTGACATGATGATATACTAATTAAATTATGGTTTAATTATTAATTCCTTTATTCATTTTTTCTAACCAAAATCAATTTTAAAGATCACGGTACATCATGGTACTTCTAGGATGGATGATGAAAAATGAGCTATGGGAATTATTAAATAGCTCTTTCAAAATATTAGATGATTAAGGCATGTGAAGCCCAGTTACAAACTAAATGAAATTATCTTTATCTATGTTATATTTATTAAACTTACCTTCCCTTTCCATCGACACATTCTTTAGAATATTCTAATCATACCTTTGTACCCCCTGATCTTCTCTTGGATTAATTGTTGGGAGATCATTTGTGGAATGTTGGATGCCATTCATTCCCTTATTATTTCAAGTTCAATATATTGAATATTCAAAAAAATGGGGTCTTTCTCATTATGCATCATGGAAAATGTATCATGTTGTTTCCTTCTATGTAAATTATCTACCTTATTCGCATTTAAAGGATTGTAGTGAATAGAGAAATAATTTTCCATGATCATCTATGACCATATTCAGTTATATATGTTGATATATTTCTAATTGAATATATAAATTAGAAACATGTGATTAGTATATATTTCACACCTCCCATTATAGAGGTAATGCCACTAAATATTTATTGCAAACATTAATACTTCCAACTGGAGTCCATGTGTCATATTGTTTTTCCCTTGGATATTTTACTAACATGAGGCACATTATATGACTTTAACAATATCCATGAATATAAAATCAAAAAAAATCTATAAATAACCACGGTATATCATAAACCCTTATAAAAATGTGAGAAGTGTGAGTACAAGTATTGTTGTTATACTCTTATTGATCTCCTTAATTCTTTCCACATATTATGCTGTCCAAAAATAATTTACCCTTTCCATGTTAATTTAGTTCGTAGGATATCATATCAAATGAACATTCAAAAAAATCGTTGGAAGAACCCAAATAATCTATGAAATCTATGGATCTATGTGACATAAGTGGGTCTAAGATATTATTCAATATCAGTTGTATTGTAATAGTAAACATAAGTTCATTCACCTTTGATCACATTCCCTATGAATTAAACTTTTTTATATCCAAACTTTTCACTTGATGAACATAGAATACTACTTCACTTTTGTAATTATTTTATGAACTATTCCTAGATGAAATTTATATTCCATTATGAACATGTTGTAAATTATAATATAAAAAATAAATACTAAACATTATCATTCTTTATAATCATATTCTTATATCCAAATCTTAGATCCACCATTAAGAAGTACTCAACCACTAGAAGTTCATAAAACATGGAACAAATCCTAGGAAGGGGATTCTTAATCATTAAGGTAATATTTGTATGATCCAAGAAATCAATTTATAGATGTGTTTCTTAATCCATTTTTTTATAAAGATAACCAACATTGGCTAAGGTGATGCTCTATGGAGTATGGAACTTCTATCTACATTATTTGAAAACTTTGTCATTAAATCCCCCAGTTTTTTTGGGATATCTGATCTGGTTCTTCAGAGATAAGAGTAGCTCTGGTATTGAGTTCTATTGAGAAATATGGGTCATGATCTAGGGAAATTACTTGATGGTCTTCATGAAATACATTATGTTATTCCCTCACAATGGAAATTTCCTCAATGTTGATGCTTTCCTTTGACATAACCATTTGCGATAGATAATCTTCTTCATGGGGTATCATCACCCACATTGATGATGGATTTTCCATATAATATTCATAATCCTTCTCTATGGTTTACAATAAATTGGTATAAATTAGAATATTAAAGGTTATTTCCTTTTTCTATCATTTTATTTGATTTATATACACTGAGGACCAATCCATGCTCATTATAGAATCAAATTCATCCAAGGGAAGGATTATAAGATTCTCTAGAAGAATATTCCCACATTAGCTAATAGGAGAAAAGTCAAACACCTGGGTTTCAATTATTATGTGACTATATGGTTTTGTTAATATCACTACATCAAGGTATCATATATGTGATTCAATTTTTTATGAAAACATGTAGGATATAAATTTCTTTTTTATAACCATAAACAAATAAATAGGTTTTCTATTCATTAAAGATCAATTGTTAATGAAAATATTTTTTCCATCTTTCCTTATATATTCTTTTACCAATGCTATGAAGAAGGGATATTTGAATGATCATAAAGAATGAAATAATGTTTTTCACTTTTTTTTTTGATTTTTTCCAATGTAATATATAGATCATATTTATATATAATATCCAAATACTACTATCTGATTGGTCTATCCTACTTAGATCACTTTTATTTGGTAATAATGTGATATTGTAAACTTCTAATCTTCTTTCCTTGATCTAGGGATATTAGAAAAATACCCTTATCTCCTCAAGCTCTTCTAGGGTTATCTAATATGCTAAATAAGTACCAGTGCAGTGAAATAATTGTAGTTAATATATAGAAAAAAATATGAGGGAGAAACCATAGAAAATTTTATGGGGGAATTTCCATCTATTCTTATTTAGTTACTGGACTAATCCTTTAAAACAATTATAGTGTACAAATACATTCTATCCAACTATGGAAATAATAATATATAGCTTCAAGAGGTTTCCCGTACTTGTAATTCTTGGTTCACAATGAAATTGAGGTGAATGTAAACCCATCAACTAAAAAACATCACCCATTGATGATAATGATGTAACCAAGATTTGGAGTATAGGTAACTAGTTCATGAAAATAATAATTCTATGGGATCTTATATCTACCTTATAGAGATCATGTGATGACCATCTTACAACTTATAGCTTACACTAATGAAAAATGAAAGTGAGAATCTGTTCACCTACAATAATATCCCCCAGAATAAAAAAATATTATTAGACTCTTATATGATATTTAACATTTATTATAATGATTCATAAACAAAAAGGATTTCACTGATGTTGAAAATGTTATGTTCTGGTATAAAAGGAAAAATTTATACCTCAATCCCTATTAGATGAAACTAGTTTGAAACATCTATAAACTATGTCAATTCATGATATTGGCCTCTAAATTAGGGATCCTTGTGAGTATATCCTAGAGGTGGTGGTTGAAAAGGTGGATAGATACATATTATACCGAAAATAGAAACTATTTTTACACCAACACCTATAAAACATTTCTCTCATAGGAATAGGTATATAGAAGTATAATCCACTCTTAAACATCAAACCGGAGTCTCTTCTTAAAAATTCATTATCAAAAGAAGTCCATAGTATAACATATTAAAATCATAGATCATAAATGTTATGAACACCAATGTGTACTCAACTACAATCATTCTACACAAAAAAGGTTCTAATTACTATGATACTCATACCATCAAAAATATATCTAGGTAGAACCCATTTTAAAATAGAAAA
The DNA here is from genome assembly GCA_963277665.1 of Viscum album. Taxonomy (NCBI): domain Eukaryota; kingdom Viridiplantae; phylum Streptophyta; class Magnoliopsida; order Santalales; family Viscaceae; genus Viscum; species Viscum album. Next base: position 305,831,429 of record OY728146.1, read on the forward strand.
AAAAATATTTTGGGTGGGGTGACCCATTATGTGCCTAGGTTGGTCTTATATACATTATTAGATCATTATTAGAAGAAAAATATCAATTTAAATTTCGCCATCTATTTAGTATTTATCCAAACCATGTGAAAGACATTTGTAACTAACAATACTGACCAAATACTGCCTCGCAGGGTTGCGCTATATCTTGTCGTCGATGGCTTAGGTCATGACCACGCCATCACCTTCCCTCCCTAGCCCTTCCTAGCCAGGGGGGAGGATCTTCCCTTTCCCTTGTTAACTACCCATGTTCCCATATTCTCCCCTTTCAATGACCCCATTACCCTTCCTAACTTTCTATCAATTTATGTTTTCCCTAAGGTCCAATCCTTCGAAAATGGAGTTCTATCTACCCCTCTTTCTTCCCTAGAGTTCACTACATCTTCAATGAGGTTGGATCAATCCTTGGATCCTCGATTCGAGAAGTGTCACCCCTTCGTGGATGCCTTTGACAGATTCATGTCCTCTTTTTGTAAGCTACATGATCGAGTGATTGTAGGGATTCTAGATTTGAGGCAATTTTTGATCTGGTTTTCTAACATGGGAGATCTTATCTCTACGTTGGCTCATGCATTGCGGTTTTTTATAGGTTTCTGGTTTTCTCTCTTTTTATGGTTATTTGAATTTAATTTGAAGTGAAATACTCTTATTTATATAATTTGTATATCCCTCCCAGGTCTCCCTTTACCTTTTCAAAATCTAGTGGTTCTTCTCTTGATTAGAAATATGGTAGGGCGTTTTCTATGATTAGACCTACGCACTCGTGCTGTGTGTCTCTTGCCTCTCCAAGGATTTTCATTGAAGTTTATGTATCCAAGAACCTGATGGATGTCATCTACATCAAGGTTGATGGATAATTTCGCTTGAATCATAAGGTATCCCATGAATCGTGGGTTTTTTTTTCTGTTCATCAAGCAAGCATCTCGATCATGATGTTGATAAATACTGGCATTTTTGTTTTGTAATTCTGGGGAGGTCTTTCCTTCTTTAGGAGAGGTTTGTCCCATGTAGGAATGAGTGGAGGTCTTTGGTGATATTTAACCTAGTGTGCATCATTGGGGTAGTGGGAAATTGAGACATCCTTCTGCCACCCAAAAGGAGGTGGGACTGAGGACCCCTCCCACATATGCAGAGGCTCTGAAATCAATTTCTAATTCTCCCCAAGAGGTCCTTTACATGGAAATAGATAATGATAGATCTTATAGTCTTAACATATCTCCAAAGATGGAGGTTACAGTAGAAAATGGGGTCATCTTGATTTTAGTGAAAAACCCCTGCTCAGTTAGGGTCTTAGAGTAGACAGAACAAGTCCCATGTAGGGGAAAGATTCCTCCATATTCTGTTAATACATGTATTGCTGGAGGGTCTTGAGGTTCCTAGAACCATTTTTCACTGTTGGGTGAAGCTGATCCTCCCCTGTTTGAATATGGTTCCCTTGATGAGGGTAGACATGGAAAGATCTATCCATTACAAGATATGTCTGCTGATAAAGTAGATATAAATGATTATTCCACAGAACCTTGGTCCTCGGAGGACAATGATTAGGAAATTGAATAAGAGTACCTTATATCATCTTAAATGAAAGGAAATAACACCTTGGTTTATTCTGATGGGTTTATTCATCATGATCGAAGTACACAGAGATGAAAGGACTACACAACCTTACCTAGTCCTCCTGTTACAAGGGATTCTATCAAAGGAAAAATCCCTTAAGAGAGTTTGGATGTTGCTGCTAATATCTCAAAGAATAAGGAGGACACTGAATCAGAGAACAACCAAGAGATTATCATGAATTCTATTGAATAAATGCTATAGTAGTGTTTCCTAATCAAGGTATCATAGGGGGATTCTCAAAGAATGTTCGAAATACAACTGAACGTTGATTTAAATAAAGAACAATCATCTTAGATAGACAAACAGAATAAGATTTTGATACGTGGTTTCAAGTGGAAATCCTAGAGGAGCATGTGGTTTCATGGGATAGGATGTCATTTCAGTTCTGGGATCTCATCAAGGACAGCCCGGATATGGAGGTCACCTCCATAAAATGGCATCTATTCAAGGTAAATGACTCTAACTGCTTTAATTTGTTCTACAATGGCCTGACTATTTCTTATGATGTTTGACTTCTTTTGTATTTTGAACTGGCCAGTTTCCTAATTTTTCCATAAAAGTGATTTTAGAAATAGAAAATATTTTATTTCATATGTGTAACTAACAATAACTATAGAAAATCATATTTCTAAAAGAAATTATCTCTCTCTAAAACCCATGATGCCTTAATGTTTGAAATCATATAATACACCCATTTATTATAGGTAGTCTCATCATACCCAATGAGGAAAAAAATATCTTCTCCATGGGAGGTGATTCATCCCTCTACACACAGTGTGATGATACCACTAATAGGGTCCCAAAATAAATTCCTCACCACATAACTAATTAGTGATAAGAGACATTATCATTAGAATCAATGTGTCATGACCCTACCATTGAATCACAACAATATTTTTTGGGGTACTATCTTATAGTTTTTTATTTAAACCCAAGGCAATAAATGATTATTCGAGGGAGATAAATCTTAAAGGACATCGAGAAAACATATCTAACATGTTACTTGTTTCATGTATCAACTTGTTTGTTCCCAACACAAGGTTCCTTAAGGTTTATAATTGAGCAACATATTAAAAGATTCCTAATGAATGGACACATTTTCCGCCAAACTAGTATTCTCTTCCATGGTCTCTAAATCAAACTATTTACTCAGTGATACTATTTTCCAAAATACTAAACCTATCCTTACAAGATTAATAATTAAAAATACTGTATCTAAGATAGAACCAATCTTGTACCACTATTTTATGCACTGGGATAGTGATAATTTGATTGTATCATAGAAATCCCACTTATAATAGCCAAGGATCTAGTTACTAGCACAAAATGGTATAACCTATATGATAATTTTTAGCCTATTTGAGACCTAGAATAGATATAAATTCATGGAATACACAGTATAAAAAATATTAAAAGATATATATATAATTGAAAAAAGTGTAAAATATATATAGATTTCAAAAAATATCAAATACTAGACAATATATTAAAAACCAAAATGATTAATTTTAATTATGTAAATGTCTCCCTGAATAATGGAAAAAGGTTGGTGATAACACCTTGTAACGTCCCCAACTCGAGATCCACTAAACCAGTTCCCCGAGCTGGGTAGTTACTTGACCTCAAGTGTGCCTCCCCATATACCAGGTGTTTCAGACTAGCAACGTGGTTCTAATAGGTCACGTGGAGAGACAATAACGTCATTACTAGAGTAAGCCACGTCAAATAATAACATAAATTATAGAAGTAAAAGAGAACAATAAATAGCAAGCATAATGAATGAATTCCCAAAACTGGGTAAAACAATATACAACAGTAAATTTGTCATGTCATGCTACAATCTCAAGTGAAAAAACCCCAAAATAAAGAAAAGATTAGGATCCCCAAAAATGGTATGGACTCCAAGTCTTGACCCTCACCCAATATTTCCCATGTCCAACTCAACTCCCTAGCATAGTTCCCTTGCCCTTTTTCTGACCTTCAAGAATGAAATTAGTTTAGGTAACCAACCGCGGCCCGAGAGGGGTGTGAGAATAACTGAGTAGTACACCACAAATTATGTCAAAAAAATATCTAGCAAGGAAGATACTTCATGCAAGTGATAAATGATGACAAGTAAGGATGAAAATTTTATCGTTCCATTCTAGAATATGTTCATTTAATTCATAATTCCTCTGAATCTGTGTCCAGTGCTTAAGAATTTCATGATTTAATCTACCCTTTTACATGTTCAATGGATTAAGCACATTAAGTATTTCCAATCATATGGTAATAAAATAAAGTCTTATCTCACTAGGTATTACATTGTAACAAACATGTAATCCTCAGATTGAAGCCTCAATCTGGGTGGAATGCAACTAGTAGGGGAATAGAACTCTATCCCCTTATTTAACCCATGAATTTATAGGAGGATCTAGAACCTCGGTTCAACTCAACCTGTGGGCATAGAACCACAAGTCGATAACCTACTCAATCAAACCTTGTTCACATTCTTATTTATCATTCACCATAATTAACAATATCACAATAACATATCCAATATCATTAAAAACATCACAACAATATCATTAAATGAGAAATTAACATTATTTCCTCAATCTATTAGCGCATTCATCATTTATATTACTTAACCCATTTATCCCCAATACATTTCCAATGACTATCTCACTAATCATATTTAGGTATAAATCTTATCTCCTATCATTTTCTCATTAACCCATTTAATCACTTTTTAAATCCAACCAAAAATCCACTTAGGTCCTTACCCTACCTAGGTGTATTACTAAACTCCCATTTCACATTCTTTAAGAATATTAATCTTTTCATCATGGGCTCTATGTTCTCACATAATGGCCTTACACATACATAGATAAACTCTATTTTCAGGGAATATCGTCACACCCCACATGTGGCCCAAATAAGGTTGATTCATCCTCCTTGCATTCCATTGGGATCAATATGGCTTCAATTAACCATTTAGTCACCCAAAACGTCACATCATGTCAATGGAATCAAGAAATAATCAATATAAGGCATGAAGGAAAACCATACATGAAACATCTACACAAAAACGAAAGGATATAACTTGTAGACCACCTACCTTGATTCTATTGGTGAACACACTCTCAACTGAGGCCTTAGATCTTGATTCGACCAACCCTGGAAGCTTTAACCTAGATATCACAAAAAAAGGGTTTGAGATCTTTGGATGGATATTGGGATGAAATAAAAAACCTAAATAAAAAATAGAAACAAGTGTGAGATTATCCTTACCTATATCCTAAATCTGAAACTGACTTAATTCTAAATGGCACTAAGATGAGGGAGAATGTTCCTTGTAAGATCTTGGAGATTTTGGGGCATAAATAGGATTGGAGGAGGATAATGGGAGGAAAATCCCAAGTACCACTTATTTCCCCCTTAATAGAATTTTTGTAAATTTTTAAAAGTTCACAGGACACATGGTTTACCTGCACGGTTTTCCAAACCATGAAAAAACCATGCGGAGGCTACTAGCCAAATGACCACTCTATCGAATGGTTTTTTATACCATGCAGAAACCATGTGGATTGAAACTTCCCACAAAACCTCCCCTCACATGGTTTTCCAAACTATGCACAAACCATGCAGACTTACCAAAGAGCCCATTTTCCACCCGTTTTAATGTCTTGAACACCTAGAACACCCCCAAACCATCAAAAGGACTTGGGAAAATACATAATTGACAAAAAGGGGACTAAAACTGATATGTAAATAAGAACATACCTTTTGGATAAATTTGGGATCCTATAATCTCCCCACCATATAATGGATCATCCTAGAGCCTCTCTTCTTAAGGATCATTTAGTTCCAAAGGAAAAGAGATCGGACCAGTAGGCCTGCATAACTGATTCTCTCTCCCATGTTTCTTCCTAGATGTTTCCATTCTTCCATATTACACGAACCAAAGGAAAAATCTTTCATCGAAAAACTTTCTCACTATGATCCAAAATACGAACTATGTGCTCCTCAAAGGACGCATTAGCCTAAAGCTTGACATCCCCAAAATTTATCACATGAGATGGATCAGGGGGATATAGTCAGTGTTATGAAACATGGAAAACATCATGCATCCCACTCTACCACTATTGAAGAGCCAATCTATAATCCATGGTTCTGAACCTCTTCACAATCTTAAATGGCCCCACATGTGTAGTTTCCAACTTGCTGAACTTCCAAATTTGACAGTTACGCAACATTGGAGACACTTGAAGAAGCACATTATCACTGACCATGAACTCAAGAGGTCTACGACACCAATCTTCATATGAATTATTCCTAATCTGAGCTTTTTTCATATGATTTTGAATCAAACAAACCTTTTACAACATCTCCTACACAATACTAGGTCCTTATAGTTCTGATTCTTTGGTCTCTAACCAATATAATGGAGATATACACATTCTCATATAAAATTTCTTAAAAAGGGGCCATATAAACTGTAGCCTGAAAGCTGTTTTTGTAAGAAAAATCAACAAGTTACAGATGTTTTTCTCCTGAACCACTGAAATCTAGAACAAATTCTCTCAATATGTCTTCTAATACCTTAATTATACTCTCTGACTACCTATCAGTCTATGGGTGGTAAGAATTAATAAAAATCACCTAGGTAACTCATGCATTTTTTAGTCCCTTCTAGAAGCGTGAGGTGAAACATGGATCATCATATAAAACACTGGTTTTCATCACACCATTTAACCATACTATTCCTCAATCATACAACCCCCCCCTGAACTAGTCAACTATATAGGTCTCCTGAATTGGCAAGAAATGGGCCACTTTTGTTAGTTGATCTACCACCTCCCAAATTGCATCCTTCTTCCAAGGTGTCCTCGAAAGCCCCACCACAAAGTCCATCATGGAGTCATTCCACTTCCACTCTGGAATAAGAAATCACTGTAATATCGCACCTAGACACTGATGTTCTGGGTTAACCTACAGACTGGTAAGGCATCGTGCCAAAAAAATCACAACTTCTTTCTTCATTCTCATCCACCAAAACTAACTACAGAGATCAGGGTACATCTTAGTCAAGCTCGGATGAAAATCCCACATTGGTGCATGTAACTCACGCATCAACTGCTCTCATACATCTACTAGAACCACAATGCGACCATGACCATAAAAAACTCCATCAACTTCAAAAGTCCAATTAGAAGGTGAATACCCACCTTTAAGACATTCCTTCACAGTCAAAACTCTGGATCCTCCAATTTACTCGTATTTAATTGGCTAAGAAGTACATATTCAACTACTACAGATGCAAGGTTCTTCTTCCTGTGCCTATCTGATACCTTTAAATAAATCACTATGAATAAGGCCATTATAGCCCACTATGAATTGGATTCCTGAACTACCTAATATCGAGCCTTCTAGTTTAGAGCATCAGTGACATTATTACCTTTCCCTTATGTATGAATCAACCCAATATCCAAAGATTTTAGGTACTCAAACCCACCATCAATGTTGAAGATCTAAATCCCACTGAGATAAGATGTATTTCATACTTTTATGGTTTGTGAACACCGTGAAAGGTTCTGCCAACAAGTAGTTCCACAAACAATTAAAGGCATGAACTAAAAAAGCTAGATCAAGGTCATGAGTAGGTTAATTTTATTTATGTGGCCTAAATTACCTCGACCTATAAGCCAAAACATGATCATCCTGCATCAACATTACCCCATGTCCAAAACTAAATGCATCACAAAACAAGGTGAACTTCTTACCTGGATTGGGTTAGAACAGAATCGGTGTGGTAGTCAACTGCTTTTTCATCTACTAAAAAGAATTCTCACAAACCTCTAACAAGTCAAACTTAACCCCCTTCTTGGTTAGGCCTGTGAGGGGCACTTCCAAACAAGAGAAATATATAATAATCCTTTGGTAATAACCGTACAAACCCAGAAAACTCTGAATACCAAAGACGTTCATGGGATGCTCCAAAGACACCACTGTCTAATCCTTTTTTGGATCCATTGAAACACCCAACTCAGATATGATGTGTTCCAAAAAATTTACCTTGTCAATCCCAAACTGAAATTTTCATAGCTTCGTGTAAAGCCTATGCCCTCTTATTGTACTAAAGATGATGTTAAGATGTTTGGCATGGTCGTCATGAGTTCTAGAGTACACAAAGATGTCATCAATGAATACAACTAAAAACTGATCCAGATACGGGTGAAATATCAGGTTCATCAAGGCCATGAACACATATATTTCATTTGTTAGACCAAACGGCATTACCAGATGTTCATACAACACATAGATACTTTATAAAGCTATCGGGGGTACGTCAGAAGGTCTTACCCTCAAATGATGGTATCCTGATATCAAATTAATCATATAAAACAATTACGAACCTCTAAGATGATCAAAGAGGTCGTCGATTCTTGGAAGAGGGTATTGGTTCTTAACTGCCATCAAGTTTGGCTTCCTATAATCAACCCATTGCCTTAGTGATCAATCATTATTTTTTAAAAAAAGAATAAGATATCCCCAAGGTGATGTAATTGGACCGATAAATACTATATTCTCCAATTCATATAACTGATACTTTAGTTCTTGGAGACCTGCTAGAACCAATAGATAAGGTTGAATGGAAATAGGCTCTAAACGATGAAACAATTCGATCATAAACCCAACCTCTCTCTTAGGTTGTAACCCCAATAAGTCCTCTAGAAACACATCCTAAAACTGGTTCCCAACAAAAGGGAAGACTGTTTGTCCTTCTCCCCATCATCTAACATAAGGCACGCCACATGGGTTGTGAGTTTTTCTAACTCCTAGCGTAGTGGCCCTACGTGGCCTCCTCGGGTATCCCACTCACTATGAAGGACATAAGTGCTCCCATAGAGAGGTTTGAATGTTACCCAACATCAGTAATAGATGATATGTTCGTGATATAACACCAAACAATACATTACCAACATTAGGTGAAAATATAACATCTCTAGGACAAACAGATCCCACCGAAAATGATACCCACCAATCTCCAAAGTACAACCCTTACACTGCCTGATGTCCTTAGACTGTATCCCTAGTAGAGTATCTAGTGAAATTATTCCACATTTTGTCTCTATGGTTAAGGAAAACATATCTAATAACTGAGTAGAAATAAAGTAAATCATTGAAACTGTATCAAATAAGGCACCAGAAAGCCTGGAAGCTACAAGAATCGTACCTCTAAAAGAAAACAGTCCCACCTCACCACCTTTGGGTGAAGCCTGAACTGTATAGAGGTGATATTCCACTTTTCTCTAGGATCTAACATGAGTACCTAGTACTGCAATGCTCTGTTGGTAAGGATGATATCTCCCCATAGTTCTACTTCTGCCACTTCTGCCAGTATGCCCCATGGAGCTCCAACTTCCTGCCTAATATGGGTTAACCAACCCCCTGCATACTCTCAACATATCCCTTTGACCTCCATCATTCCTTGACTGTCAATGTTTCATGAAAAACCTCTGCAAATGGCCTAACATGTCGAACACTCTGCACTCGACCAGTGGGTGGGGACACTAGTCACGCTTGTGCCCCGGCCTGCAACACTAATAACAGAAGACCAGGTTCCCACCTTAAGAATATGGCCACCTCTTCTGACTGAGTTTTGTGCTTCCACCCTACTAAAAGATTCAAAAGTAGTGCTTCCTAATATAAAAAGACACACCACTTACTTGCCTAGATTGTTCTATAAGTTCACTACCTGAAGCTCCCTTCAGGTTCCACTTTGAGATCAGGGCTTGATCCACCACCTCAGCAAATCATTTCAGATGAAAGATATTCTCCTAATATATGATCTCGTGTCTCAGCCCATCCTGGATGAATTTATCCATAGCTACCTCATCTCTTGTCAACTTCGGAATGAAGCATCTCAAATCAGTGAAACAACTAGAATAGTTCATCACCAAAATATTTCCCTAAGTCAACCTTGTAAAATCTACAACTTTCTCATGCCTCAATATTTTTTGGTAGATTTATTCAAGTAACTTCTCCTGAAAGTATTTACATATAATTCGGTCACCCTTCTCTGTCTGAACCATAATGTCCCACAAATGTTTTTCTTGACCCCTCATCATATAGGCCACTAACATGACTCGATTATCAAAAGAAGTATTTAGATGGTCAAGAATAGTTTGGATGGTCTCAATCCAGATCTCTGCTACTTCTAGCACACCCTCTCCGGTGAAGGTCGGTGGGTGATGTAGCTGAAACTCCCTGGCCAGCTCATACATAATCATTGAAACCCACCATGGGTCTCATTCCAACATCTACATAAAACGAGAAAAGTTGTTGAAAAACTACTCTTCCCTATTTTTGTGGATCACCACGTTCTCCTACTCAACTAATGGAGCAGCGTTCTTGGTAATTTCCTAATGTCACCCAACTGGCACACGTATTTGATGTGACATTTCTCTATAATTAAAAACATGATATTTTTAATGAAAACTTAAAGAATTTATGATAAGGAAAAGATATTTATAGGCTCATCACATGCCACAACCGAAAAAGTATTCATAGCGTACCCAAACTAGGCCACTCACTAGCGGATCACTACAATTCTCCATCTCTCCTAAGGTCATGTCAAGTACATGTATCTAATTCACATGGTTATGAGCCTTATCTTTTTCACCCATCCAAAATGGTTGGCCAATTTATTTTAACTCTTACCATAGATTAATCCACTTTTATTCTTTATTAACCACCATTTTCTAATTACTACATAACATTTTTATCCATTCATACCATCATATTAGGCATAATTTCATTTCATTTAAGAAAACAAATAAATCCTCACACTTATATCATGTACACCCATCCTGTGTGTGTGCCTATCATGATGTATGTCACTTACCTATATAGGTTCCGTGAATTATGCATGAATGCACAACCTTGTAGCCTTATGGCCACAAGAGAAATATCATAAAACCACCAAACCACATAACAATTTCATCGCCCAATGGTGAAATATCATCAACTATAACAACACACAACAAGAACAACAATCGCCTCCTTGGGTGACTTGGGTTTTCCCCCATACATGGGTTAGATACTCCTAACCGCAAGCTTATTACCAAGGCCCGAGACATTCCTAAACTCTTTTCAAAGAACCCCAAATACTAATAAAGATAAAAGAACTCCTCTTATACCACTTTCTAAGATCCTCGACCAAGGATCCACTAAACTGGTTCCTCGAGCCAAGTAGTTACATGACCTCATGTGTGCCTCCCCATACGCCAGAGGTTCCCAACTTGTAGTGAGGGTATAATAGGTTATGTGGGGATACTATACCCTCATTACCAGAGTAATCCACAATTGATTATAACCTAAATAATGGAATCAAAAGAGAACGATCAATAACTTTTATAATGAAAAAATTCCCAAAATAATGTAAAAACTTATACAACAGTAAAGAAGTCATGACATGCTAAAATGTCAAGTGAAAAAACCCCAAAATAAAGAAAATAGTAGGATACCAAGAAATGGTATAGACTCCATGTCTAGAAACTCACCCAACATGTCACATGTTCAACTCACCTCCCTGTCATAGGACCCTTTCCCTTGTTCTAACCTGTAAGAATGAAATCTGCTCAGGTACCCAAACGTGGCCCAAGAAGGGTGTGAGTGTAACTCAGTAAGACACCACCAATGATGTTTACAAAATATCCAGCAAGGTAGATAGTGAATACAAATGATAAATGATAACAAGTAAGGATGAACAATCCATCTTTCAATTCTAGACTATGTTTATTTAATTCATACAACCATTGAATCTAGGATCACTGCTTAATAATTTCATGATTTAATCTTCCCTTTTCATGTGTTCAATGAATTAGGCACATTCAATATTTCCAAGAATATGGGAATAAAATCATGTCTTATCTCACTAGGCATTACTTTATAACAAACCCATAATCCTCACTATGAAATCTCAGTCCTGAAGGAATGAAATCGGTAGGGGAATAGAACTATGTCCGCTTTCCTAACCTGTACATTTAGGGAAGGAGATAGAACCTGGGTCGAACTCAACCCATGGTCATAAAACCTAATGTTGATACCCCACTCAACCAAGACATATGAACATTCTTATATATCATTCACTAAAATTAACCATATCACAATAACAAAATCAATATCATTCACAACATCACAATAATATCACTTAATGGGAAATTAACTTTATTGACTTAATACATTAACTTATTCATCATTTATATTACTTAACCTCTTTAGCTTCATTCCATTTCTCATTCCTATCTCACTATGTATATTCAAGTATAAATCCATTCCCCTAGCATTTTCCTGTTAGCCCATTTAATCCATTTTTAAATCCATCCAAATATCCACTTAGGTCATCACCTAACCTAGGTTTATTACTAAACTCCCATTTTACATCCTTCAAGAATATTAAAAATTTTATCATGAGATTTATGTTCTCGCACAATAAGATTACACTTACATGGCTAAACTATGTGATGTCTACAAAAATAAAACATACACAATATTGAGCCCATTTTGGGGTTAGAATAAAAATTTATTTTAGGAAATATTCAAAAAACACATCACTGAAATTGAAAATCATCTCACTAAGACTACCTGAGAATAACATTCATACATTTAATATAATTTAAATTATTTAAATATTTCATCTCTTAAATTAACACATAATCCCACCACCCAAAGGTATAGTTTATTTAAAGATGAGTCGTATAAAGGTCTTATTACACATTATCTATTCAACCACTCCCAAAAAATTCTCCACGCATGTCTTTCATCCAAACATATTCTAGTATGTATTTTCCTTAGAAAATTGGAAATATATTGAGTGAGATGAAACATTTAGAAATGGGAAATTTTAATAAAGAGTCATAAAAGGGTTAGATTATAATAATGTTATAGAATATGGTCTTGAGATATCTATATGATTGAAAATATAATGGTATCACAAGTCTTAATCATTAGTCCTGATAGAGAATTGTGGATCATAGTAATGGAATATGAGACCACAAAAGTATCATCATGGATTTGTAACAAATATAACAAGGCATAGAAACATGTAAAAATAATCTTAAAACAATGAAATATAACCTAGAAATATTTTAAAAACATAAGAATATAAAACATAACATATGTCACGTATAACCACCAATACCATCATAACATAATGGATCAGGCACCACCACTTGTGTCCCATTAAATTAGAGGAAAAGTGTATGAACATGTTTTTTCACTCATGTTTGGATCCCTTAAATTTTTCTATAATCTTAATTTAGGACATGATATGGATGCCTAATGACTTCACTGGTGTCTTGAATAGTATCTGAGGCTTGTTTGGAGCCTGTAACACTGATTTTTGGGAGAAAACGTTTTTATGCCATATTAGTAGAAACCATGTGGGGAAGGCCGCATGGTTACTTAAAAATGTGTGGGGATGGAAGTGGGGTGATACAGGTTTTATGGTTTTCCCTAACTATGCACTAGGGGCCTCACGCCCGTGAAAAAATACATACATTATTGTAAAGGCTTTTCGCATGGTTGGTGCGTGGTTTCTCTAATCGTGTGGCCAAACTATGCAAAATGACCCTCCCGATAGTAGATGGTGCATGGTTTAGAAAACCATACGGTCAAATAGATTGATGCCTTTTTTTGGGTGAATTTTTGAAAATTCCATTAAATTCAATGTTTAATCACACCCTTATTTTTAATTTCATTCTGGCATAAAACCACCTCATTTCTACCACTTTTCAAGAACCCTTTTTTCTTCTTCCATAGGATTTGATCTGAAGCATCAGTTTGGATTCTAATCAAATAATTATTCATCTAATTGGATCTAGGTTAGTAAGATATTAGTTCCTTTTTATCCATTACTTATTATTATTTTTACCTATGATGTTATTTAGATGTAGGATCATATTCATGATTTTCAGAGCATTGACCAAATTTTCAGATATCTTTTAATCTTTTCCTAACAAAAGGCTGGTACTGGATGGCGAGAGTTGTATGAGTATGAGGTAGGTGGTCTATAACCCATCCTTTAAGTTTATCCATATTATAAATTTCTATTTGTGCCTACTGATTTCATCGAGTATTGCCAGGTTAATTTAAATGTCTTTCTTATAGTTATTAGAACCTTATTCTCAGACTCTCATTAAATATTTTATCCATCATTGGTGGTTGTGACCTCAACGATGACCACCCCATGTAGTGTGTTTTACATAATTGGAATTTTAGTGGTTTTACATGTTTTTATACTCCACCATTTGGTTGTGTGGCTAGTCCATGATAAGCCCATTTAATTTGATTAATTTTGAATTGATAAATTGATAGTACAATGTTTTCTTCCTACTTGACCCTTTTATGATAAGTGGATCAATTTTAAAAATAAATATTAAATGGTAATGTAATGTATATTGTGTATATATATTGGCTTTATTAAATATAATTAATTAATCCAGTTTCATGTATATAGTAAACCATTACATGATTTTGGAAGAAAAAAATGTACCTTATGAACTGAATAAAAATTTTATGATTTAATAAATATTTTTAGGTTTAAGATATTCATTGTAACTTGTGTGAATGGCATGAAATGAACCCTATTGTTTTATTAAATGGAATAACCATTACAATTCTTAATTAATTAATTGAATAAATTATAAGGTTTTTTATATATGAACCTTGACACTATCATTAGAGTGGTTAATCTTGGGATAGGTTTGTATTCCCGTGGGAATGGTTTGACCACTCATAGATGCCATTCTGATTAAGAGATGCCATTTTAAAAGGATTAGACCGACCTTGGATCTGGATCTTTCTATAGTTGTGGATGCTCATTATGACACCATTAGATCCATCCATCATTACAAAAGGATTATTTGGATTCATTCCTTGGATTCAGTATGAATTTTATAGAAATGAGTCACCTTTGATACACCCTTGGACTTGGTAACTGCTTATAAAATTTTACCATGGATGTATTCCTTGGACTCCGATAAAATTATATTAGTGGGGAATGCCTTTGGAGATTACCCTTAGATTACAGTCGTACCCCGATAGATAGGATACAATTCTTTAACTGAGTTGGCATAACCCCTGATGTTGTGGATACCTTGGTTATTACCTTCGATCCCTTTCATTGTTTATCACATTCCAGGATACCTTATCACACCTCGGATCCCTTATAATTATCATCATTCTAGTACTAGTATTCCATCATGTGACATACTATATAAATTAGAAAATACTAAATAAATGAAATGCTTATATGTTCAGACACTAGATGAGGCTGAAGTGTGTACTTGGGTATTTACATTACTATATTGCTTTACTTTATATATATGCATTCTTGGACATTTTTTGTCTATATTACACGTATTGGATGTTATAGTTGTCCTTGGGGGTGGTATAATGAGATGTATCTCACACCCTATCAAACCAACCATTGGAACCCTAGAATATTAAATGTATTAAGGTTATGAAAAAGGGAAGTGTACTGCTTCAAACACTTGATTGCTTGCATGAATTATGATGGAGTTGGGTCATAGATGACTGAGTGGGAGCTTGGGATGCATGGGTAGTTTTTAGATTCATTTTTTCTAATTTTGTATACCATTTTTTTCTTATTCCTTGTATCCATATTTTCTAGATTTATAGGTACTTGAAAAAATATCATTGTCAGAATTTGTATATGATTACCAGTTTCTTTAGTAATTTAGTACATTCATCTACTTTTTTAGTGGATTCTGTTTAATACTGATTCTGATATTTTACATATGATTTCGTTAATCTATTGGGTTACACTCTGTTAATTAGGGCATAATCTCCCTAAAGACACACCATATTCCTTCACTACTGGTCATAATCATCTGGAATTCAGGGAGATTCCCTTCAGTCCATCTGGCGAACTGGGTCTGAGGAACCACTATGTTGCTCCCAAGTCCAAGACATCATAAAGTGGTATAATATTAGTTCCTCTATTGATTTACTATTTGTATAAAATACAATGCTTATTATCAACACTTTGGGACTAGATTATGTGTAATTATTGGGAACAATTTACCCATGTTTGATGTAAATTCTAATTTTACTGAATTATAATTATTGTTATAAATTTTTCTATTACATTTCATATCATTACAACATTGGGTGATGCACATTTTTTTTTGGTAATTTTTATTATTCTGATTAATTATTTCATTTCATCATTTTTCTGAGGACATGAAGGAAATAATAATTACTACATGAATCATCTTCAGAACTGAGAATTCACATTCCATGCATATTGTCATTCTATATAGGAGCATTTTCTTACATGGATTTCTTATATTTATTGTGATTTTTTAGTGTGTATTTATATATATAATATCATTCTAGTCTTTGGATGTGATTGAGTGATTTTAACTTTCAAATTATAATTTTTATGGTCTTTCAAGGGTTGGAATGGGTAAATTACCATGTAGATCCATTAGAATGAAGTTAAATGGATGTTGATTTTGGTGATATGGAGTATGGGCCCTATTTCATTGGGAATGAATATCCATTTTCATTAGATAATGATATATTTTATAATAAAATGAAAACTATAAATGCGAAATTCAATATATGAAATAAATTGTTTCCCATGAATGAAGAGGCAATGTGTTATTGACCCTTCATCTATAAGAACCCTTGTAATTAATACTCAAGCACATACCAGAACCCAACCTTCTAAGAAATTAGTTAGGATATTACACATTAATAGTGATCCATTTCCTTTCATTATACTTATGAATGTGTTTCTATCTATCTACATATAGATTGTTCTGAGGTATGTTATTGAAATTTGTAGACCAATATCACTCTTATTTCCTTATGTCATGCACCAGGAGGGTGGAAATGACTGTACACCATATGTGGTGGCCCCTAATCCACTATTCATATTGACATGAGTTCCACATGAGGAATAACCTACTATATCTAATTTTAAAACTAACACTCACCTTTGTGATAGTTTAATATGTTTGATGTAGTCCACACAAGGTGCTTCATGACCTACACCTACGATGGCTAATCTAACCTATGAGTTATAGAAGTAGTATCCTCCTACCTTCATAGGGGGTGGTGGTCCACAAGCTGAAGAGCCTTGGTTGGAGGCCACCCTTTCTTTATTTGAGCATCTATAGATGCTTCTAGAGTGTTGGGTCAAACATTCTACATACATGTTGCATGATTTAGAACAAAATTGATCGGATATGATTATCTATGATGGTTTCCATCAAGGCACGGTATGGAATGACTTCTAGACCGTGTTCTATGATTACATCTTTACTCATAAAATTAGGAAAGACCGATCCAGTGAGTTCATGATTCTAGATTATGGTGATATGTTACTTGAATAATATTAAGCATGTTTCACTAATTTACAATGCTTTTCCCCGCTTATAGTTAGTGATGATCTTTCGCATGCCAGAAACATTGAGGATGGTCTTCAGTAAGACATCCATACTCAGGTAAATATATTTTTTCAACCAAAATTATCTGAAATAATAAATTCAACACTTATGATTGAGTACATTCTGAGGGATGGTTATAGTAGTGGGTAGAGAGAAATAGAGGCGCAGAAGGCTAGTAGTTATTATAGTAGCATAAAGCTATCCCTCAAGGTTTCTCATCAGGGTAGTGGCAGCCATAGTAACCAAACTAGTAGCTCAATGGTGTTCCATGATTGTTCATGACATGGACTGATAAAGACTCAGTTTGATAGAGACCCTCTAGAGTGTTTTTCTTTTTCCAATATGGTGAGTTTTCATAGATTCAATCAGACGTTTATATCTACTTCTTGTGGAATATGATCCACATCATCTCCATCGTTCGGGGATATCTATTTTATACTAAGTCAAGCGGGGAGTTAAAGTAGTATTGGTGGGATTGAACAAGGAGGAGTTTGGGGCCATAGTAGCAAACTATCATATTACCAGCAGTTCTAGTAGAGTGGTCTTGATCATGGTAGTACAGCTATTACATAGGGTTAAGATCAAGTTAGTATCATGAATTACAACCAATACACAAGGATTAGGATGTATGGATCTCTATAGTATGAGGTACTATTTTAGTATCCTCCTTTATAGTATGTTCTTTATTTGATATAGGTTCTTCACACTCCATCATGTGATTATATATCATAGAATGTCTTGGACTGGAAATATTTGTAGTGTAATTACTCTAGATACACCATATGAGGTATGGTCATAGGGCACATTCAAATGTAGGGAATTTACCATTGTATTAGGAATCCACCCTTTCTTATGGGACCTATTTTTTTATTGAGATGAAATGCTTAGATGTCATTATTAGGATGGATTTATTGGTTCTGTATCATGTCTTTATAAACTGCTATCACAGAAGGGTATCGTTTACATTACCAGAGGGCAGCAATGTTCTACATAAGGGTGAGTGGGATGTCCAGGCCGATAGATCTGGACCAGAGCATCATGTTCAAGTTGGAGTGACCACCCATAATTCTACTATAATTGTAAAGGATCACAGTTTACATTAGGTTAAATTCTCACTAATAGTATATCCTTT
Source organism: Viscum album (assembly GCA_963277665.1). Taxonomy (NCBI): domain Eukaryota; kingdom Viridiplantae; phylum Streptophyta; class Magnoliopsida; order Santalales; family Viscaceae; genus Viscum; species Viscum album. Next base: position 305,849,681 of record OY728146.1, read on the forward strand.
CAAGGAAACATATCCCAATGATTTTATGGATTACCTCCCAATAGATAGGTAGATATTTTGATTGAATATGATCAAGGAGTTTCCTCAGTGTTCATTCCTATGTATATTATGGTGCCTACTATGCTCCATGAGATTAAGTGATAGTTGGAGGATTTAGAGGCCAAAGGTTTTATACAACCCAACACTTCCTCTTGGGGTTTCCTATGATTTTCATAAAAGAGGAGGATGGGAAACTTAGTGTATGTGTGGATTATAGATGTTTGAACCATATTACATTCATCAACGGGTATACATCACCTCAAACAAATGATCTCTTTGATTAGATTTGAGGATCTATGGTGTTTTCTAAGATCGAACTGAGATCATGATATCATCAAGAATGAGTGAAAACATCAGACATACCCCATACATATTTATATATTAGGAATGGGTTTTATTATTATCTTGTTATTCTATTTTTTTATACATAAGATCTTTCCATTTTCATGGACATGATAAATAGGCTACTCTCCCCCTATTTGGATTATGTTTTCATGGCCTTTGTGCATGACATCTTGGTGTATTCTTATCCTCGTAGAGACCATGATAAGCACCTCCATATGCTTTTGAGTACATTGAGAGAAAATAATACTTTGTAAAATATTTCTATGTTCTACTTCTAGATCATCAATGTTAACATATTGGTTCATATTTTATCACAATAAAGAGTCTCTATTGATCAATAGATGGTGAGTGTTGTAGTTTCATGATAGAAGCCACGAATTTATTTGATATACATTGTTTCTCGAGGATAGATGGTTATCATATCCATGTCATAAAGGAAACAAAAATCCTCATTTCACCTCTTACTTGTCTTATAAATAATTTTTTCATGTTCATGTGGTTAGAAGAGTGTGATAAACCATTTCCAGAGCTGAGAGAGAGGCTTGTCTCGGAACCAATTCTAATTCTTCTAGAGAATGAAATAGGATATACTATGTTATGTAATTAATTAGGAATCAGCCTATGTGTAGGGTTGATGTAGGAGGATAGATAAATTGGAAATGGATCATAGAAATTGAGGCCTCATGAGATAAATTACCAAATGCATGATCTTGAACAAGAAATAGATTTACATGACTTATATTGTTGGAGGCAATATTTTATTAGTGGGAAGTTTATGGTGTATATGGACTATATGGTCCTAGAATATATCTTTATACATCATGACATGAATCTCAGAAAGAAAATATGGGTTAAATATCTTTATTATTTTTATTTTGATCTTTCCTATATTCTTGGAAAAGGAAATGTAGTATGAAAATTATTGGGTAAGAAAACATAGGCATAGGTCGTGTGAGAAGCTAGTGATGAATGTAAATTGATGCTATGAGATACGTCTATAGTTTTAGGATAGTATTTAGAATTATTATCTCTCATACATTATAATTACCTCTTCCCCCTTTAAAAAGTTGAAGGGCATGAAATATTCAAATCATGAAGTCTTGGTTCTATATTAGAGTATTTCAGTTGATGGCCCACTATTGGATTGGTCTGTAGATAGAGACAACTTACTACATATACCTAGAGTTGCATGAGATCATAAAAATATAAGATAAGAGTGGATTTTTGGGTCCCATTCTTCTTAATGAAAAATTCATCTTGGAATCTCCTAAATGTATTAGTATATGTGATTCTAGTATTAGTGGACTCAGATGAAACATCAAACAATAAGTTTTATCACCAAGTGTTAGAACTGTTAGCAAGAAAAGGTGGAGCACTAGAGGTATTCATGCTTATTAAAACCACTTCAATTCCAAAAAATTGAAATGAGAATATGTTTCCATGGATATGGTAGACTTTCTACCAAGGTTTTATAGAGGTAGAGGCCTTGTATGGGTTGTTATTGATAGAATGACTAAATAATCCCACTTACTTCCTATCTAGGAGACATTATCTATTGATAACCATGGAAGACCATTTTCCCATGAGATCATATGACTACACAGGGTCCCATGGACCATAATTTTAGTTAGGGATGCTCAATTTATTTCCTAGTTATCACTGGGGTTGTAGAAGGCAATGTGTAGATAGGTGATTTTAAAAACAGCCTTTCACCCTCAAACTGATGTTCAGTTGAAACGGACAATACAAGTTCTATAGGGAAAGAGCTGAGCATGAATCCATGATTTCGAGGGGTCATGGGGGAAATATGTTCCTCTCAGTAAGTTCTTCTATTATAATAACTATTATTTGGTAATTCCTATTTATTTTTTGAGGCCTTGTATTGTAGATTATGTTTCACAACCTTGTACTGGAAATGGGATGAAGAAGCAGTCCTATTAGGACCTTGTCTTGTGTCAGAGACTTCAGAACAGGTTCAGATAATTAGGAATCATATGTTTACTTCTCATACTCGATGATAATGTTATTTTGATCTCCATTGATGACCTCTATAGTTTTAAGGTGTGGGTCACGTTTTCTTATGGGTATCTTCCATGCTTGTCATAGACATGTATAGAAGAAAGGGTTGCTTTCTCCTCTTTATATAGGGATATTTTAGATTATATACAGTGTTTGGTCGGTGGCCTATTTGTTTCTACTACCATAGATATACCATTCCATGCACAACGTCTTCCATGTTTCACAGCTTCACCATTATCATGTTAACCCATATCATACTTTTGATCATGAGGAAGTTTATTTTGATTTTGATTCTTCATTTGAGTAGTTTCCTATACACATCATCAACAATGGTATGAAGGGTCTTCAAAGACATTCTGTCTATCTAGTATGGGTGTTATGGAAGTACGACCATGTACATGATGATATATGGGAGCAGGATGCTAATGTATATTCTCAGTGGCCAGAGTTGTTCACATATAGTGTTTTTCTTCACCTGGAAGGTGAACTATAGGATGGGTTCCTTTAAGGGGGATGACATTAAGAATAATGTTTTTCACTCAGGTATATATCGTTTAAATTTTGGTATAATTCTATATTATAGACCATATATGGATGCCTGATGAGTTTACGGGTGTATTAGGAGTATCTGGAAATTTTTGGATATCAGATCCAATATGTTTGGGAGAAAATGATGGTTTCACAGTTAGTAAAAACCATGTAGGGAAGGCCTCATGGTTACTTATAAACATTTGGGGATAGAAATTCAGGTGATTCTCAGTGTACATGATTTCAAAAACTATAGACATTATTGTAGGGGTGTTTTTGAGTAGTTGGTGCATGGTTTCCTTAAGCATGTAGGCTAATCATGTGAAATACCCCTCCTTAAAGTAGATGGTTCATGGTCGGCACATTTCTTTTCCAACCGTGTTGTCAAACAATGTGATGCCTATTTTTGGGAGATTTTATGAAAATGAGGTCAAATTAAATTTGTAAACCCACCATTAATTATTATTTCATTCCAGCGGACAATCACCTATTTTTAACTTCTTTTGAATATCTATTTTCCATATTCCAAATGATTTGATACAATGCATCCATCTAGAGTCTGATTGAAGCATTGTTCATCTTTCTAGATTTTTTTTAGTGAGATCTTAATTCAATTTTATCTAATCGTTATTATATATTCCATAGATGATTCTATTTTTATACAGGCTCATATGTCCTAATTTTATGCAGTTCATCTGTTATTAAGATATCTTTTGATCTGGTTTAAACTAGTGGTTGATAGTATATGGGGAGATTTTTGAGAGTACATGGTAAGTGGTGTATAAATAATCCCTAAAGATTATTCATTTTAAAAATTATTGTATTTTTTTACTGATTTCATCCAATGTTTCCTATTTAATTAATGTGTATTACTTATATTAATTATAAATTTATTATATTAATCTAATTTCATATTATCTCCAATGTTGAAGGTTGTGACCTCAATGATGACCACCCCATATAGATTTTTTTACATAATTGTGCTTTTAGTGGTTTGACATGTTTTCCTACTCCATCGTTTGATTGTGTGTAATGCCTATGATAATGGTAAGTCCCTTTAATTAGATGACTTTTGAATTGATATATGGTTATTACCATGTTTTCTTCCCCATTTAACCTTTTAAGGAACGTTATAAAATTTGATAAATTAGCCATAAATGGAAGTGGAAAATATATTATATATATATATAACCATTGGCCTTGTTAAATGTAATTAATGAATTTGGTTTCATATCCATATAAAACCTTTCCATGATTATGGAATGTATCATAGCGAATCTAAAGAAATGAACATGAATAGAATGATTTATTAAATGGAATCATGTCCTTGAAATGAATTTTAACTTGTGTAAAAGGCATGGAATGAACATTAATTTCTTGTTAAATGGAATGACCACTATATGTACTAACTAATTAAATGATTCAATCATAAGGAACCTTGTATACGGACCTTGGCACAATCATAGGGGTATTCATACTTGAGATAACATTTGATTCCTAAAGAAATTAATTGAGCACTCGTGTATGCCATTCTAATTAGAGATGTTGGATTACAAGGGTATGACCCACCTCAGAATCCAATATTGGATGCCATGTATTACATAGTAGTATCCCTCCATTATTACTATAGTATTCCATGGATACACGATTTTGATTTAATGTGTCTTCTTCCGACATGAGGCACCTTGGATACACCCTTAGACCTAATCAATACATAACCCATTTTTCCATTGATGTATTCCTTGCACTTAGTTAGAATTATATTATAGTGGATTGTCTTCAGTGATGCTTTATAGACTAAACTCATACCTCAATATCCAAGATAAAATTTCTTACCTAAGTTGGCTCGACCCCTGAGGCCATGGATACATTGGTCATGATCTTAGATCCCTTTCATTATTGATCACATTACATGATTTCTTTTCACACCATGGAAAACATATTATTATTATCTTTTTAGTGTTTGTATTCACTCATGTGACTTACTATATAAACTAAAACATACTTAATAAATGAAATTTTTATATGTTCATACTCTAGCTAAAGAAGGAAGTAGGTACTTGGGTTTTTACATTACTGTACTTCTTTACATTATATATATATATATTAATTATTTCACAATGTTTTGGTTTATATTACATGGATTAGATGTTATAGACGTTGTTGGTGGTGGCATGGTGAGATTTATCTCACACCCTATCTAGGTCTCCATTGACACCCGAGTTGATTACATGTATATAGGTGTTGAAAAAAAAGGAAGTGTATTTATTTAGACACTTGATTTTTTTTCTTACATTCAGGTGAAGCTAGGTAAAATATGATCGAGTGAGAGATTGGGATACCTGAATAATTACTGGAATCCTTTTTTCAACTGTTGTATAGAATTTTTTTTCTGCTACCTTGTAACCATGATTTCAAGTTTTATAGGTAAATGAAAAATATCATCATCAAATTTGGTATATAATTAGAAGTTTCTTTAGTTATTGATTACTTTCATGTACTTATCCCATGAATTATGTTTATTGTTGCATCCACAATTTAACATCTATTTAATTTTTTCACTTTTCTATTCTATGGTAATGGGGGTATAATCTCCCCATGGACACACCCTAGGCCCTCACTATCTGTCGGTATCCACTGGTCATCATGGAGTTACAATTGAGGCCATGTGAACAACCAAGATTAGGACACATATGAGTGGCACTAGGATCTTGTGTGTCACATCAAGAATCACCACGTGCATCCCATTGTTGATCGACCATCCCTACTTACATCCCATAAAAATCTTATAAGATATTAAACATTACCCAATTATTTTTACAGATATATTAAATACACCCATCACATAATTTTAAATCATAAAAATTTTGTCCATGTGAAATTAATCATAAAACATAAAATGAAATAACTATGGAAGTAATATAGGATACATAACATCTTAAAATTGTTTCATATTTGAAGAAATTAAAAATTGGATATGTTGCTACAAAACAAAGACTAACCAAAATCAGTATACTATAATATAATTTATTAATTGATTCCAAAAACATAATTCCATAGTAGATAGAAACTTTATAGATAGAGATGAAAATTTAAGTGAAATAATAAAAAAAAAATTCTTATAGATTTTTTACTATTTTCATAAAAGCAAAGATTTCAAAAGATTTTCAACGTTTTTTCCCCAAAATAGGGAATCACTAACTCTTATAAAAACATAAAGGAAGTAAAAGTAATTCAAATTTTAATTAAATTTAAAATGAATAATAATATATATATAGTGTAAGATAAAAATATATGAAAGTGAAATTTAAATTATTTTTTGATATTTTTGAGTTAGTATTATTGAATTCTGACATCAATGAAGGTTTTATAAAATTTAATTTTATAAATAAATATGGATAAGTATGAAGGATACAAAATATAAAACAAAATTGGATATTATAATATGAATATAGAACCTTTTTATGAAAAATATCGATATTGGGTAGAATGAGATAACAAATATAATGAGAATTATTCACTATAATTACATGTTATTATTAAGAAATAAATCCATAAAAGAATAATATTATATAATAAAAATTTAATTTACTGAAATAGAATTAAAAAATTAAATTGATAAATATAATAATATTAAAATATTAAAATAGTATAATTATAAAGTCTTCTGGGAGAGATTATGAATTAATGGTTAAAGGACAAGTCAAGAAACACCCTTAAATATTTTTTATCTTTTGAATCAAAATAATTTTAATCATATTACATGAAATAAAAATAAAATTAATACAATTAAAACTATGATATAATAATTTAGTTAAGTAGTATATACATGATATGAAAGATAATATGTGTATCATGTGAAATATCTCTCCAATAAGGGAATTTGAGATGAAAAACCATTACTTTGGATTCACACATAGTCGAGTTCATTATAACCTAATGTATAATAAGTTGTGGAATATTATTAATCTATATAAGGAATATATTTATATTTATTTTACCTAATATCATTCATTTATACTTATTTTTACCAATTTTCTAATTATTCCATGTTAAAATTAATATTGGAGGGTTAATTGCCTCATTTGTTTTTTCTACCTTTAGAATGGAAGTTCTTATCCTTGATACCTAATCTTTTGGTTGTCACATAAAGAATCTATGTTGAGTATACATAGGTGTGTTTGATATAGTTCTAAATTTTAATGTAAATTTTATGTAATTTATGGAGAAGGTTTTCGACAGTGGTTAAAATCCCATTTACTATGAATTCTGATTCAATAAAAAGAATTGATTTTATTGATGAATTCACTTGTATAAATTTCTATTATTCCATTGTGGAATGAAATTAATTCATAATTATTTTATAATTTTAATAGTAGTTAATGTTTCTTAGTAATTATTATTGTATTCATTATAACATAATTATTATATAACATCACAAACCATTAATTAAATTTTATAAACTCATTTTAATTAATAAAACTTACATTTAATTAAATTGATTCTGTAAAGGTATATTTTTTTAAAAATACCAAATGTATATAAATGAATCTAATATTAAAGTAATTAAATTATAAAAAAAATAATTTATTAAATTAATAATTACATATTTGTATCATCATAATTTATACTTACAGTTCCCCTCAAAACCTTCATAGAAGAACATGGGGTAATATATGAAATGTTTGTAGTCTTGGGTGTTGATTTAGATAACATGGGTTTTTAGTGACTTCCAAAAATCTTTACATTCACCTATATATAATTATTTTCAATCCATACTTCATGAATTTCATCTTGTAATTTGCCTATGAAATCTTCTAGCTATACTACCTCCTTTTCAATATCATACAATTGAGCCTAATAAGGATGACTTATAATATGTAATATGATTTTTGATACAATATACATAGATTAGGTAGTCTGGTTACATCTACTTATAAAAGATAATTCAATAACTATTTTTTTATAATAGAAATGGGAGTCCCAATTTTTTATTGAAACTAATTCAATGACTATGTTATAATGGTGACTTTTAAAAAAAAACAAGACCAATAATTTATCACATTAATTATTATTACATACAGTGATTTTATCAATAACCATATAATCCCAATATCCATACAGTCCTAACGATTATATAACACTAAAAACCTTCTATCAAATTACCATATGTATAATAGAAATCTATATAATTATTATACTAAATTTCTATATATATTATTACATAAATTTAAAAAATAATTTATCTTATTATTAAATTACCTTATTATGTTTTATTTTTTATTTTTCTAATGTGTTTTATTCTTTTCATATTAATCATCTATATTATGATCTTTATTTCATATCATGGTGATGATAATTTAATCCTTGTTTTTATATACATTTCGTTTTTCCCTTTTATATTTTTTAAAATTATGTTTCATTTATCTATCTTGTATTGCTTTCATTTTTATTGAATTTTTTTAAATTAATGAAATAATTTAATATACATTTTATTATTATATTGTATATTTGGAAAGATATCATTCCACTAATAGAGATTTAGGACAATATTTTGTAGGGAATTACACACATAACCCAAGGTTAAGGGAGTAATAGAGTATCCCCAATAATAATAGAAAACCAAATCACTCTTTACATCTATGAAATAAAGTGACAATATGATGTCAATGTCACCACAAATAAACTCTTAAAAGGATTAAAAAATATATATGACTATAGATTCATGATACTGGAACACACCCATATCCCAAAATAAATAACATACTAGTATACCTTAACTCAATGGAAACATAGAATCCTTAATACACTCTATGGAATGTCACACTCAATCCATAAAACCTATCTTGATCCATCACTACACCAAAATAATGCAGGGAAGAAATCAATATTATTGGATATAAATATTCAATGGTGAATTTAAAAAAACTATTATAAAAATAAAATTATATTTGTGTTCCTGGGGTAGTACTAGAAAAACATTATCCATATTTTTAGGACCTATACGTCATCAACCAAACAACATAGTTGAGGAACCATAATTTTTTGAGGGGTTAATTCCAATTTAGGGGGTAGGTTACTCCACCTATATTATAGGTAACCAAATTTGAGGTACCAAGATTAAAATTTTACCCAAGGATCTCAAACTACCATGCTTATCTTCTATGGTATCTATCCAAAATCACTTTGGATGTACTGTACTTCACTGAAAATATGGATGTGTAATGAGGGACTTACAACCCTTAAGGATAGAGCTAATATGCCTCACACATCGAGAAATACAATTTTCAATATGTATATGACCCATTCACTATCATATGGGGTGATAGTGACAAAGAATGTGCACTGAAGGACCTATTACTTATTCAGAATAATGGGTATTGAATCCATCACATATATGGAAGAATTTCACCATGATATAACAAAATTTGTAGAGGGATTACTTACTCTATGAAAATAATATATGGACACACCCAAACAGTAATGTATTTAAAAATATTATATCCTTAAACTACAGAATAATGTGTGGATGTTAATGGAATTCATGTATATATATCATATCCCATTCTATGATTTGTACTGAAACACAACATTTGTCTCCAACCGCATGTGATGTCTATCAAATATGGTAGCTAGGAATACACTCATTCATAACCCATATTGTACAACTAATAACCACGACTTGCATCTATTGATGAACTTCACACCATGTGATATTTAGAGCCACATTCAATCCCTATCTAAAAAAATAATATAAACGGAGTAACCTTTAAAACTCACACACAATGTGATTAGGAATTATAGATCCTGTAGCTATTAAAATTAGATAAGTTAATCTAATCTACAATAAATCAATAGATTTCATATCCAGAACATTCAATATATGTTCAAGAACTACCCAAAACCCTAATACATAAAAAAATGAAAATAAACAAAATCAAAATTTTGAATCCATACCACACAATGGTTCGCCAAAGATATAATGATCAAATTTCAATGACTAGAAACTAAACATTTCTTTCCACCAATATGAATATCCCAAATCCCTCCATATATGATATATCCTTCAAAACATTTGGGGTTATAAAATAGGAACAAATGATCCCCTAGTTGAAGGTAGTCTGGGAGGATCTTTCAAAAAAATATATATATAACATAAACAAAATGGTCAACACCTCAATAGCACTATCAGTGGCCCATATCCCATAACAAAAAGTACATTACATGGGAAATATCCTCATTCCCAATATAGACATGTGGTTCAATTTATGTATAGTTCATTTATAAATATATGTTTGCATTATTATATCTAAGCATATTTTTTTGAATATATGTTAAAATGTTTAATGAAAAAATATTCTATTTTTTTCTCAAATAATAAGTTTCTTATAATTATTCCCAAACATAACCTAAGGGTAAATACAATTATGTGAGATAAAATCAAATAAAAATAATTTTCAAGGTTTTTTTATAGAGAATATTTTCTATTTTCCTCCTGATATGAAACTCAGGACACAAAAAATAGGATGAGAAAATTATTTCACTAAGAAAAATTTATTTCACTAAATGATATAGTAAATAATAGGTCAATTGAAATACCTTTAAAATGATAAACTAATTCAACCTCACCTCTAGATAAGTATGAACATTTTCCAATAATATTTCTCTTTGGATCTCATCATTACTGAACCTGATACCCAATATAATGTAAAGAATAATATGAATTTAAATATAAAATAAATATCTTTATTAAATATAATTCATATGAAATTATAGATTTAAAAAACAGTTAAGTTAATTTTTAGTATATTATCTATTTTCAATAAGATCATATGAAATTATAAATATATTTTTCTATAAATAAATAAATAATAATACTACTATTATTTTATATTATAAATTCTCCATTACAATTTATAGTTCACAATGAGTTATAACAAAATTATCATTTATAACATCATAGGAAAAATTTTAGAGGTTATTAATGGGTTTATAAAAAATATCACTGTTTCCATGCCTATATTGAAAATATTGATAGGAATAACATCAATAATAACACTGAATTATGGTTTTAAATGATTAGTGGTATATATTTTTTTTAATGATGGAATTGTGAAGGGTTCCTCAGTATGATTCTCACACTTTTTTTCAATCATCATAATGCCAAAATTATCTATATGAATTTCATTTTAAATTTATTAAATAAAACCACTTTCATTTAATCATAGTGACTAGACCATATGCACAGTAATCCAATATAATTATTCAAAAGAAAATAACAAAATAAGACATAATTTTTATCTAAGTTCTATATTTGATTCCCTAGTATAAAATAAAATCATTTAACATAATTTTAGACATTTATATTATGTTTATATCTATGTTTAGAGACATTTAAAATAAATTTAAAATGATTGATTACTAGTTCATTTAACAATTGTTTTACATTTTTCAAACGAATCCATAAAAATAATATTTTAGAAATTACATCATCCATTGAAAAAAATAATATGAAATATATCAATATATTATATTAGAAAAATTACATATAGTTTATTCACTTATATAATTATATATATTACCCCTCATTTTATCAATGCAAGAAATAATTTCTAGTTAAATTGTATCCTTCTATTAATTGATAAAAAATGATGAGTTATACGTAAAATTTTATCAAGATCAGTTAAAATTTTTAAATACTAAGAGGTAAAAAGATAAAAAAATACCAGATAATAACTAAATATATAATTTCATATTTATGTACTTTATTAATTCATCATCCATACTATGTTCGAAAAATATTATATGATGAGACAATTCATATTCATCTATTAGTGAAGAATACAATTCATATGACATACGTATCACAAAATATTATGGTATTGATATAAGTATAGGTTTAATGGGATATTATTTCTATTTTTTAATTCAAATTAGGTGGTTAGGTCTCTTAGTTAGATTAGTATAGTACATTGACTAGAAATTCAGTCATTTTTTTCCCAAATATCCCTTCACAATGGAGCCTTATATATGATTCTTTTTCATATCATATGATTTTATCAGAGTAAAAATTAATTCATTACTATATATCCAGTAACACAAAATGGGTCCACCAAAAAGGGATTTAGTTCAGGTATACATAACCTGATAAAATAGACATGAAAAAATGATATAGGAATTTTGATCAAAGTCATAAGAATCCCATGTATAATTTTTAAATTAAAAACACCCATTATAATATTTTAAATGAATATTTCCTAAAAAAATTACATAATGAATTCATTTCATCCAGCATGTTAGTTGACTAAAATATTCAATTTTTATGAAAATAATCTTATGTAATGATATATGATAATTTTGGGTTTTAAATTTATTTTGAAATATCTTATACTTAGTCATATTAATAAGGTACATGAGTAATCACCTGCAACCTTTAAAATTTCTAAAACATGAATAAAGTATTTCATATCTAAATTTATTATAAAAAACTTCTGAATAAACATTATATTGATTCACACTTATTTGATATAGATGAAAACTTGGTTTGATTCCCCAATCCATTAGGTCTCATCATGAGTAAAAAACATATCGGTTCCCCAAACATTTAAAAGAATTATGAATATAATTTCACACATACTTTTATTAACATTTATCATATCTAAGAAGTGGTAAAAAAATTCAACAACCAATATAAAATTATAAATAATAAACTTCTATTTCTTAAATTTCTATACAAATTAAATGAAATATTTATTTTCCCTCAAGAACGTTCTTAAACCATTCTCATGAAAAAATAAATACATCAGGTTATTTAAAGATATTATACCGCAACATATGTTGAGTTTTTATTTATTTCTCATAAAAAATCATTTATTTTTCCCTTATGGATACTCTATCGGTAGAAATTTTCAATGTATAATAATGATAAAAATTTCATAAAACATTAATCCCATGGAATATATAATGTTAATAAAAGTTGGGGTTAATTTTCTCCCCTTTTTATCATAATTAAATATCAATCCATAAGTATTGAAAGAAATTACAATTCACCTATGTTTTGAACAAATTTTGAAATACACCTTTTTAGAGAAATAATATTATTTCACACCAACAATCCATAGATCCTTAAACTCTTTTATTATTGGTTCAATCTATATATCAATATCTTATATGATATTAGTAAGTATATATATATATATACTAATATACTCTTGTTAGTTATTATATTTTATAAACTCCTCAATGGATGATGTTATAAATTTGAATTAAAATAGCATAATTTCTTTTGATGTATGCCTATAGTGAAACAACTTAAATATATCACATGATAATCCAATAAAACATTGAAAGGGTCGAATGTAAATATTGTTATGTTTCTTATTAAATTCCTACTATGAAATTCCATCTATAGGATATGAATATTAATTATTACCCATATGTGTCTCTTCTTTACACCATTAGATATCTATTAAAAAAATTAATGATTAAATAGTATTTCAAAAATCAGATTCAAAGAATAATGCCAAATAACTCATTTATATAAACATTATTAGATACTATCAATATTATGATTCCATATTGATTCCCTAAACAATTATAACTCAATCAATTCAACATTTTCCTTCCAGAAAAATTAATCTCTAGGGTATACATGTATCCTTATAAAAAACAAATCAGAATTTATCAATTTACTTTGATGTATTGTAATAATTTTATAAAGGACCTTCATTGTTAGGGATTAATATGTTAATAATATATAAGGATATACGAAATTACAATATTAGAAAATCAATATAATATTTTCCTATGATACAATAATATTAAAAACCTATTCCTTATCATTTTATCACATTTTTTATAGACTTGGGTCTCTACACCATCCATCAACATTTTAAATCACTCGATATCATAATTATAATGAGTATATATAAATTATGTACTTTTATTAGTGTCCAATGATAATTTTATATATGTAGTTCTATCTTGAAAAATGAATAAATAAAATTCATGTATCAAATTTTCCATAACAATCTTACCACTTAATTTGTAATCTTTCTCTACCAGAACGTTTTCTCTATTATGAAAAAACATATGATAGTTAGTTTGGAAAAAAATTTATGACACTTTAACTCAATTATTAATGATTTATCCATGGTACTTCAACAAACTCAAAATACGGGCGTAAAATTAGTTCCTCTTTAAAATAATCATTATAGAAAAAACACATAAATACTTGTACACCATTTTGAATTACATTTGTGATCTGATCAACATTGTACATCCAATATATATCATATAAACTATAAAAATAGATATATGTATTATTATAGAATTATTTATATAAAATAATAAAAATTAATATAATTAAGTTTCCCATTAATTAATAAAATAACTAAGAAGCTTCTAAATTTTACCATGTCAAAACTATAATAAATTGTTTTAGAAGTTATGTCAAAAAATAATTCCGAATAAAAATTTTCAAATTTATTTATATCTCTATAAATATATAAAATCACACTATAATATATTTATTATTATTTTATTTAAAATAATATTCCAATTTTAAAATCTTAATATATGTTATATCCTCTTACTATTGATAATTAACAAGGAATTAGATTGAAACAAAAGGGTTTAAAGACAAAACATGGCTATTATAGATCATCATTAGTATTATATTTATATTTGAAGATTACATTAATTTAAAAGATATTAATTTTAAAAAATATATGATTTTAAGATGTAAATTATATTATTAAATATTATCTATAAATGATTATATATTAAAATATATTTATATTTATAAAATAAATATAAAAAACAAAACATGAAATTATGTGTTCCGCATAATAAAAAGTAATTTTTGACAAACATTTATATTATAATTTTGAACAGATAAATTAGTTCAAGGAAAGACAAAAATTATATTATATTTTAAAAATTATATAAATATAAAAATATTAATAAAAAATATATGATTATAGCATATTAATATATAAAAAATATCAAAATAGAGGTATTTAGTATTGCCAATCATCACAACTAACCTAACTCCTAAAATTTCTTTGTATGGTATTTCTCCTTATAGTAGAAATATCTAATTATAATCATTGGAGGGAGATGGCTCATCAACAATAGCTCAATAACAATAATGGAAGCTAACACGGGAAAAATAAAAATAATATAGTTTTCCCAAATATGAAATTCATTAATATTAATAAATTAAAAATTATGTATTTTATTTATTAAAATCAATATATGTAGGCCTAGATAGATATCATGAAAAATTAATCCAAATGATTAAATTTAATAATTTTCCATGCGAATGGGAAAAATATATGTCATGACATATTAGAAAATGATAAATTAAAATGATTTACCTATTAGATGATAATTATCAAAAATGAATTTATAGGTTTGTGTGGTATTAATTAGATTATAGATAATGGAATTGTTTCTAAAAATGGATGATGGATGATGATAAATGGGGGAGGAGGGAATGAGACACATGTTTGATCAAGGTAACTCGATAAAATTTCTTCTTATAAATACATCGAATTTTTTTTCATAGACTATTAATATTATAGAAATATCTTGGACTATTTCCATATGCATCATTGACTATATAAAAAGAGTGATATATATTTCCATTATAATTATAGATTTTTTGTATATTGTAACCATTAATGTATAATATTTTTAGCCTCTTTATGACCATGGATATAGGGAATCTAATTCCATTGACAATTTAAAGCATGTAAATATATAAATTTGTAAATATTAAATTTAAAAAACTGAATAATTGATTAATTAATTTGTATAAGTTATGGTTGAATCTTAATATCGTTAAAATATTTTCAATACTCATTATCGAGGTTTCACAAACATAAAACATTGTATTTTCACCATGGTAACCGAAACATGTTACCACATAAGATCACAATGGTATCAAATAAATGAGGATGGAATTCAATACTTTATCACATATCTATAGACTAATCATTACCCAATCAATTAGGAACTATAAAATCACGAGGAACTCTCTAACTTAACATATCCATGTGGAAATAAAATACTTGAATAAAAATAGAATATAGGATCACATTACCAAAAAAATTAATTACATGGGAAAATCAAAAAAGTTAAGCCATATATAAGTGAAGTGGGTATTCACTTATAAAAAACCTAATTAATATATGGTTCCATATGAAACTAATTACCATTAAATTTATATATATATATATACATTAATAATAAACATTGAAGATAATAATTATATATTTTAAAGGATTATTATGAATGATATATTAAGGTGTTCATGAATAATCTCTTGATGTTAAATGAATTATAAAAAATAAATTCATATATATAAATACTTGAATATAATAGATTTTTATATAAATATATCATAGGTAATATCAAATAAATCCCATCTACAAATTAAAACAATGTTACCCATATAATTTATTTAAATTAGGGACACAAACCTCTCCATGGAAGAAGTCCCAAGACACTCAGAATCAATTCTGATTGTTTTCCAATTTTAATAAAATAATTTTACCTAATGGTTTTGGTAATCAAGATACTCAATATATGTTAGATCCCATATAATATTTCATCCATTTTATAAATTATATATCTATAATATCAAACCCATATTAAAAATACTTATATTTAGAAAAAAAATATAGTGATATATTCTTTGAGTTTATTCATAAGAACCTTCTCTAAAACTATTTTTAATTTATTTAATACTATGGGGTGATGTATATTTTGGTTTTCTAAGTGACCTTTTAATAATTTATAGAGTCTCATTTAGTTTTAATCATTATTTGGGATCTAATTATATTGTTTTAGAATGTGTATAATGTTTTTTTAGGTTTTCAAAAAATGTTTTACGGTCTAGGAAATGCATTTTAATGTTTTGACAAGATAGTGTGAGTTTTAGAATTGTCTATGTAAGGATATTAAATGTCCTCATAAGATATGGACCAATCCTCATAATATTCTTACTAATCCTCATTAAAAGACAACATTTCATTGTATTCTTTAGAAAAACATCATCATATTGTTCTAAAATGTCACGACCTATCCCATGGGGCCCATGCCTTGACTTCCCCAAGACCGCCTTCCATAGGCCAGGGGTTGGAACCTTGCACCAAAGGAGTAATTCCCTAAAACTGGGAAGACATTTACCTTATAACCTATAACACACACAAGAAAGCACACAGATGGATGAAACACCGATAAACTGTATAATAAAAGAGTGCTGAAAGTAAAAGGGGCCAGAATACAAGTGCAACTGGAAAGTTCGAGTACAACTGAAATTCAATACAACTGAAAAAAAAGAAAAGACAGTTAATGGATCGTCCTCCGAGGTTCCTACCCGAAGGGTAGGTACAAATCATCTCCTCATCACTCCACGTCTTTCTATCTCCTCTATATACTGAAAATTCGTATGATCCACCTTCGGGTACCATCAGGTCCTAGTACTATCAGTCTCAGTCAGTGCTATATGTTGTTTACATCCAGCACAAAAAGGTACGGGCATAGCCCATGCAGGGGTGAGAATAACGATACTCAGTAGGGACCCCGAGACCCTCAAGGTCTCAAAAAATCCAACAAGGATAAACCACAATGTATGAAATCAACATAAAACCCTAATTAGGTATATTCCCATACATATACCTATGTTATTAATTAATCTATCTCAATCATGAGAAAAACACATAAGTACTGACTCAGCTCAACCAGGATTTTATTTTAGGGGTATCATCTGGTAACATCACCAGTCACATTATTGTAACCTCGGCTGTTGGGGAACTCCAGCTCAATCGAGTACAGTGGGCATGTCGTGACACCATGTGTGCTACCCACTAACCTTGGACTACTGAGGTACTCCTCCTGTCGAGTATCATGGGCCTTCCATGTCACACAGAGGTACTCCTCATCGTGGGTCTGTCGCATCACCAAGCGCCCTCCCCCTCGTAGCCAGATGAGGTACTTCTCCTGTCAAGTATCAGGGGTCTGTCATGTCACCAAGTGCACTCCTCCACCGTGGGTCTGCCACAACACCATGGCGCTCCCCACTAGGCTAGTAGAGTCTCTCTGAGTCAAACGGTCAGTAGTCGTTAGGTCTCATCCAGCTACTAGGTCTCTGCACTACGCTCGCTCGTCTAAGTGAGTGGTCTCACTTATCGTTGATTGAAGTTATATGCATCCCAAATTAATTACCCGTTCCTAGAACTTTAGTATAGAATAAGTTTGGGGTCGATCCACAGGGAACCATGGCTTGCATGAATTTAACTGAGTTAATACTTAATTAGGTGAAGAATGCAAAATTTAGAAAAGATTGGGTTGATTTTGGGTTTTGATTGAAACAAAATTTATTTACTTTGAATAATGGATACAGTTTGAAAGAAAAAAATGGTTAAATTTAAAGAGTTCATAGAAAATAGAATGAAAAGACGTGTCGGGGCTGTGGTGAATAAGGAGTTCTTATGCAGATTTTTTAAATGGTTGTGTTGTTCGTAATAATTCAATAATTCAGGATTTCATTTTATTACAAGATTTACTTGGTCCGGTTCCTTTTTTTTTGGAATTAGAGCAGCTGACTCCTTGGTCCGGTAGTCAATGTACTTAATTATTTATTACGTCTAGTCCATTATTTGAATCGGTGAAAACCTTCCAATGGTTATGGATGTTTTCACCGTTACTTTTATTTTGTATCGCTGTGAATCCTTCCCTTGGTCCGGCTATGAATTCTCAGTTATATTAGACAGTGGTTTAAGAAGAGTAAGATGAATTACAACAATTCAAACACAACTATATGAAACAATATACAAATTATGACCCCATCATCCACAGCCTCAACACAAGGGGTTTAGTTACACATAGAATTTAGGAGAGAAATGATACACGTGATACCTGATGGATTCATCATGTAGGCGTTGAGGTAGAGTATCAGAAGGTGGAATGGCGGAGTGACGATACCTTGGTAGCTTCAGGAATGGTGATAGAAGAGTTTCTCTTTCCTCTCAAATGGTTCTGAACTTTAAAATCCGTAGCCCAAGGCTTCTTTTTATAGAAAAATAAAGTACATGGCATGTATAGAAAGTACACGCCGTGTACTTTTCTTCAATGCACTTTCACGCCAATTTCCCCATAGGTAGGTGGCCTAACATGCCGTCTTTGACTTTTGAGCACAGCATCGCCTGGTGGTTGGGTGTACATGGCATGTAGCACTTCCATATATGGCGTGTAGTGCACAAGTTTGGCTACCATCCCCTTCTAGAATAGCAGACGGGGCATGTAAAAGTTCATACATGCCGTGTCTTCATCAACGGCCACATGGGCGTGTGGACTCTTCTTCGGCAACTACTGCTTCTAGAAAGTAGTACACTGCATGTAGCGCCGCCACACACGGCATGTATCTTCTTCTTGGTGACATGGGCGTGTACTCCCTCCTTCATTCCATGTCCCGTCCTGGATGTACACGGCGTGTATAAAAGTACACGCCGTGTAGTTTCAAAATTTTTACAGACTTCCCTTGATCCGTGTATTTATCCAGAAAGCTCCTGAAAGTAAACAGATTCACCAAAATCAAAGAATATGTTCAAAAAACCACACATATTTTCTGAAAAATTGTTTTTAACTTCAATTATATATATGGAAATGTATACACAGATTGGGTGCATCAAATTCCCACACACTTAGTCTTTTGCTTCCCCTCAAGAAAAATCTCAACACCTAATTAAGAGAGCCTATACTTTAAAAGGAAGGCATATAATTAATCAAACGTATAACTGATTAAGATACTGAGGAAAAATTCTGAAAGGCACAAACAAATTCAATTCATAAGATATTAAAATCATGCCTCATATATAATGTAATTAACTACTCTCATCCTCTTTCAACACATTTTTCAACCTTTCAAAAATAAGCATGCCACTTGATGATTTACCCTACCAGTTAAAATTACACTCCATACTCAAGATGATTTTAATAGATGTTATGCTCAATCCAAGGCATATACACTCTATCCATAGGTTTGTAAGATATCTTGTTCTCTACTTTAGAAATATTGAATTAAAAAAATCATGAGGGCTTTATTAATAAGGTTTAGATGTTTCTATGGCTAAGGGTTGGTAGGTTCAGATGTGAAAATAAATTCTGAGGCTTGAAAAAGGATGGATAATTCCTTTAAACAACATTTCATGATATTCAAAGTAAATCTCACTGAAAATACATCCTTCAAAATCCCAGTCAAATGATTTTGTAATCATCCCCAACTTCCTTAGGCAAGTAGGGTTTATGGGAAAATAAGCATAAGGTCCCCTTGTTGTTTGTTTGTTGTTGTTGTTTTTTTGTTTTTTTAAACAAAAAAACACATGGGCATCCCTTATAAATATAATGAGTAGATTTTTGGAACCCATTCTACCGAAAATAATCAAGAGGCACTCCCTCACACTTTATTTTATGGTTGTACACAAAAATATGGCATGTATTGCCAACTCCCTCTTTAAAGCATAAATGAATAATAATGCAATGTTTAAAAAGAAATAGGGTAGGAAGGGAAATAGGCATGTAATGTGGCTTCCTATAAAGGTTTTTCATGGATTCTATGGGCTTAAAAAAGATTAAATGTATGGTAGGTCTCAAGGTAAAGGTGTTGAAACAATCTAATGCCTCAATCATGTTAATGTAATTCAAAAATTTCTTCATGTTTCAAAAAGAAAAACATACAAATTCTGGTAGTGATGCATATCCTAAGAATCTATCAAGAAAAAGGGTATTAGAAAAGAAATATGAAAAAGGGTTTAGAATACCTCTCAGGAGTGGAAAAATAATAAAGGGACAATCAGGTCATGACATGCATATAAATGATTAGCCTAATTAATGTAATTTAATTATGGATGAATGGTTTCAATTGAAACTATATCAGCAATCATTTTAAAATACTTAAAAACTAAAAAGCATGCAACCTTTCCAAAAGTTCCTACTGATAACACTAGCATTTATAAGATTGATTAACCAAAATTTCATTACATTTTCAAAAATAGAGTCTAATAATGATGTCTCCAAGGTTAGTTTAAGGGAAAAGATTAATGTGAAAGATATAGATTCTCCCCCACACTTAATACTACACATGGGCCACCAAGAGCAACACCAAGGTAAAGGGTGGGCAACGGGGAGAAATGGGGGACAAAATGAGGTAAAGTAGTGGAAGAATTAAATCCAAAAAGAAAGAAAATAGAAATGAAAAAATACTCCCCTTGTGAAAGGTGATGCCAAAGGTGCTCCATACCCATACCCGTGACTGTCGAGAAAAAAGAAAACTACAAACATGCATAACATCACAACACATAAAATGATAGAAGAGATATATAAGATAAGAGAAAATGTCACTATCATGAGGTCACCTCAGGGGAGGCATCATCCTGTACAGAATAGGCTGGTAGAGACAGCATAGGAGGCGTGGAAGGGTGAGGCTCTGACTCGGAATCAGGTAGGGTAGCTGAAGAAGTAGGAGACACAGGTGCTAGACTCAGGATCAGAAGCTCAGCAGCAGGCCCTGGCCTGGCATAAGTGGCAGCAGCAGAGCTCACCGTAGTCATCAAAACGAAATCTGTGGTCGGTGCAGGAGACGGTGGTGGAGTAACAGTAGAAGGGCCATGAACGGAGGAAGAGGCTAGTGGTTGAGGAAGTGGAACACCAAGATTCTGAGCAATATGCACCAACAGATGCTCCATCTGATCCTGGAGGCCATCCAGACGAATCAAATGGCGTGTAATGGTGTCCTGGCGGCTGATGATACGGTCTAACTTCTGCTCCATCATGGCTAGGTGGAGGGAGAGGGTCAGATCGACTGAGGGTGCGGGGGTAGGTGGGATGGGGTATGGGAAAGAATAAGGAAGGTCAGTAGGAGGTGGGTGAGGTGGAGAAGCTGGAGGGGGTGGGGAAGGTGGAGCGGGGTCAGCTGCTGGGGCAGGGTCAGCAGGTGGCGGGGCTCGAGCCTGAGTAAGGATGTAGGCACCCCCTGCTTCCGGACAAATCCCATGCGAATGATCATGAGGAAGTCCATCCGATGGGGTGAACCTATCAAGTCATGAGGTAATGAGGGCTCGAATACCCCCAAGTGGTGGGCAGGACGGGTGATGT
The DNA here is from genome assembly GCA_963277665.1 of Viscum album. NCBI lineage: Eukaryota > Viridiplantae > Streptophyta > Magnoliopsida > Santalales > Viscaceae > Viscum > Viscum album. The sequence goes on from OY728146.1 coordinate 305,871,773, forward strand.
AAAACCCGCCGTTTAGGTTGCTCTGACGGCCGGTAAACATGGAGTGGAAATAGGAGGCAGCAAGATAGGAGAGGTCCGGGTAGGCGTGCCAGATGACACAGGTAAGAAGCTCCATGTCACGGCCAGTCACGACCCCCATATCCTCATGGAGGGGAAAAAGCATGGCGCTGAAGCACCGGTGGGTGAAGCAAAGGACAGGGTCGGCTATAAGAGTGCTCTTATGGGATATGGGGGAGTACTGGTGGTCAAGCCCAGCGATCTCCTGCCCCATGGAAATAAGGTCAGAGTGCTTGGGCCGGGTCAAGTCAGAAACAGGGGGTGGTGTGATAGGATGGGGGTAGAAGCCGCACCCTCAGCCAAACTCTGTCATCGTCAAAGAAAAACGTCGGCCGCCTAGCCGGAATCGAACTACTGGCACCGCATCGCCAGGTGTCTCCCAGTACTCCACTCCATCGAACTCAAAGGAGGCCGCAAACTCCAAAAATAAATCTCGAAACATAGGAGTGTTGACCTGGAAAATCTCGAGGAGTGCGGTGTGTCCGAGAAGTACCTCCAAATCCTCCCAAATTCTGAGCCGCTGTGGAATGCTGGTGTCAAGGTACCGGCCGCTCAATGGTATCGGCCGACAAGAGAAGCTTCGGATCCTGTCGAATGCGAGGTCGGTGACCGGGAATACCGTGCAAGGATAGAGAGCACCATCAGGTCCCGGACCAGGTGCCGGTGCAGCAGCAACATCTGGCTCTGGAGGTGGATCCGCTGAAGAAGAAGGTGGCTCGGTGGAAGGTGTGCTCGAAGAGGGACCAACTGCTAAGGATGAGGGTATAGGGAAAGTGGTAGCTGGTGCAGTAGAAGTAGTCCCATCCTCATCTAAGGGAGTGAGTGGCGGCAGAATGGCCAACTGAGGGAGCTCAAAGACTGGAGCGTCAGGGTCCGGCTGCATAGGTGGTCAGAGTCTGATCCGATGATAGCTGGGCCTCTCTCCCTTGGTGGAGGAGGCTGGCCGCTTCCCACAGGAAGGATCGTGATCTGCCATATCCTGGAATATAAAGAAAAAGAAAACAAAACAAAAGAAAAAGGAAAAATGAAGAAAATAAAACAAAGAAAATGTGAGAAAACTGGAAAATAAAAGTACACGGCGTGTAATCCAGAGTACCCGACGTGTAGTCAGAAATGGAGAGTATCCCGTGTTCTCTGGAAAGACACACCGAGGGTAGAAAGAGAACATGTAATAGGACACGGCATGTACTGAACATACACGCCTTGTTCACATCAAAGTGCAGGTGGTCGTGTAATAAAAAGGACACGGCCATGTTGCTATCAGTTCTAAGAAAACAATACATGTCGTGTAAGTACAGGCCATGGCGTGTATTGCACATGAAGAACATGGCTGTGTAGAGGGGGAGACATGGGACACCTACAGATATAAAGGACATGGCATGTACCGAACATACACGCCGTGTTCTGGAACATGGGGTGACAGGGCGTGTTATGCGCCACACACGAAGGGGCCATAGGAAATGGTCTACACGGTGTGTACTGAACATACACATCGTGTACATTAAAATTTCGAAATATTTTGTGTGTGGTCGTGTACAGATATACACGGCGTGTGTTCTTCATATCGTGGCTGTGTACAGGGGGAAACCGAACTACCGACCGATCCGATTAACACCATAAACGATTCTAAAATCTTGAAATAGAGGGTGCAGAATAGCGTACCTGGACTGAGGATCACAATGGGAGAAGAATCAGAATGTGAAACGCCCCAAATCGATGGATTTGGCAAAGGGGGTTCAGATAGCGTTCGGGAGAAGAAACGAGAAGAAGGGTAAGAATGGGGCGGCCGTGCGACACGGCCTCAAGCCGAGTGGCGCGCGGATTATATAGCCTCAGTACACGATGTGTATTTTTGGTACACGTCATGTATCCTAATTTTTTTTATTATAAAATATAATTATTATAGTAAACTATATAATAATTTTTATTAATAATTAAAAATAAATATATCAACAAATTCTATTATACATAAACCTATACACGACGTATATCGGGAAATACACGCTGTGTATTTTAAAATAAGAAAAAGAGTAGTACAACCTTTGGTCCGGTGCTTGGGGTGGGATTTGAACCGGCGATCGGCCGATTCGAACGGACTCCCACACCCACTAGAGCAAAGGTTGTTCTTATAAGGTCCCAGCCTTAAACCTTACATAATCTTGAGTTATTACAAGATTACACATTGAGGATCTTTTCAGGTTTATAGTTTTAGATAATTAGATCATGAAACTTGAATTACATTCCACATTGAAACAAAGTGGTTACATAAAAGATAGTATTCATTTTTTTCCATTAACGGAAACATATTTAAAATAAAACATGGATTCTTTCTTGACACTTCCTTGAAACTATCATCACATCATGTACCTTTCCCTTGACCTGTGAAAAACATTTCAAAAACTTGGGATGAGCATAAAAAGATCAGTAAGGGTTATAAAAAGTATGGAAAGGAAACATGAGTACATATATATATAAGAATGAAATCATACATTACCCATAAAGCATAATCACTTCAACATACCTCATAAAATCATGAATAAATCATAGAAATCATAAGACATAAAGGTAACTTGAGGCATTCATAACATTCTTACGTAGGAGGTAACCCTCTTGGTTACGTTTGGAATACCCATCATAGTATATTCCCTAAATCTCTTCGTAGAAACCTTAACGTTTAACCCCTTCGTGTTACCCAATGCATTGGAGAGCTATATCGGGCTCACCCGCCCTAAGTTTATCACGGAACCACCCGTCTTCATAATAATTCCCAAGAACCATAAAATACTCGTATCACATAAAACATGCATAAAGGAAACATAACATTTCCACTTTTCAATCACAATATATCAATACAACACATTGATATAAAAACATTATGAAAACCATTTTCAATACCAAAATAAATGAAAAGTAAAACATGGTATTTAAAAAAAAGGTATGGCTTGTAGAGGAGGCCAAAACTAAAATAATGGTCATGACGACAGAGAAGTCATTGTCGCCGCATACGTACAACCAAAACAATCCCTTTTGTCGTTTAGTAAAATGATTCGTATAAAAAAGATTCCTTTTAGATAAACGTAAAAGTCAAAAGGGTTTATACACTGTGTAAAAGAAGGTTGTGTATAAAGAAAAATATGCCTCAATGAAAGGAGATTGAGACGAAGTCCCATACCACTTTGAAGCTTTAAAAAATTTACACCATTAATATCCACATAAATAAATCCTTGAAACCATTTTTAAAACATGGATATTAATGAGAAATATTTATAAGAATAAATCATTAAAACATTTAAAACGATATTTTAGTTGAAGGGTTTTTATCAAAATGAGAGACACTTGAATACAATAATTGAGGAATAACATTTAATCATAACTTTATAATATCATGAGAATAAAGGTATTAATGATATAATATTACAAAGGACAGTATATAAACCATATAAGAGTTAATTGGTGCATAGCAAAAATGAAGTCTCAATAGAAATGTAAAATGAGATAAAATCCCTTATAAAGAAGGTATCCTTAAATTAAGGATGAATCAATCTCATAATTATGTCTTACAAAGATAAATACACCCAATATAAGTGGATATTAAGTTTAAAACAATCAAATTTAATTCACACATATTCAAAGGATAACATATTCAATAACTACATGTTGAACCCAAGGAAATCGAAATTGGGTTAAGAAGTTCCCTTGGTAAAATTCGACAGCCTAATGACGTCACATTAAAATTCATAAACATAGTTGATGAGAGATAAAATGGTATCTCATCACTTGGACATAAAATTTACATCAATAAGGATATATAAGAACAAATCCCAAAATAAAAAGATGTAAATTAAAAGACATAACAAAATAAGTCTTTTTAAAAGAGGAGTGTGAAAGGTTCCCTCACCAATTTGGGCACTTTAAAAATGTACACCCCGTGAATGAAGGGTCAATACAACATTGATGTAAATAATCTTAAACGAAATTATATTACACTAAGAGTAGAATAATGGCCAGTACATATACCACTCAAAGGAAATGGTGGTAAAAGTAGCATAAATCTCACGGGAATAAAAGTGAGATGAAAAATCCCATACAAAAACTCGGCAGCCGAACGATGCCACTTAAAACTTCCAAAAATGGATTGATGAGATCAAATAGGGTCTCTCATCATATTAAAATAAAATTTACAGAAAGAGTAATATAAAAGAACATCCCAATCATAATAAAGATTATCTTAAAAGGAATGACATAAAAGAGTGTACTTAAAAACAAAAGAGAGGGGTAGGTTCCCTTACGAAAATTCGGCAGCCTAACGGCGCCACTCAAAACTTCCAAAATGGATTGATGAGCGAAAATAGGGTCTCTCACCATATGAACATAAAAATTACATTAGTAGTAATATAAATTAAAATCCTCTAACATAAGAACATGGAGCATAAAAGAAATGACATAAAAGAGATTACTTGCAAAGAAAGAGAGAGGTAGGATTCCCTTACCTCGTGTCCGACAGGACTCGATTGTTCTTTAATCTCCTTAATAATAATACTTGGTCAATTTATAATTTATTAAGGACCTCCTTTAAATATTATTATTCCATTCATATCACATATTATAATTTTATAATAATTGGTTAATAAAGTGTGTTCATATCAGACGTTTTTGTCGATGTTCAGTACATGAGTAAAAATTGAACTTGTTGGAAAAGCATTTTCCATGTAGTTATAAGTAAATCATCTCCAGAATAGTATTTATGTTTTAAATATCATATATATCCAGTATATATTCATTATATACTATTCCATAGCATTTGTAGATAAAAAATTAAAAGCACCGTTCATGGAGACGGTAGGGCGTACGTACGCATGAACGCTACTTTCATTTTTTGTCATATTAATGGAATTAAAACAAAATGAGAGATATATATATTATAATTCCAGAATTATATCCATAATTTATATTTAATATATTACATATATATCCATTATATATATGTACTTATAATAGTTCATAACATTTGGAGATAAGAAATGAAATGTACCGTTCATGGAGACGATATGTCGTACGTATGCATGAACGCTACTTTCATTTCTTTTTTTTTATATTCAATGGAATGAAATAATAATTATATAAAGGTATATAATAATTACAGTAGTATAACATATATAGTACCATTAATTCCATCCTTTATACGTCCCACATATGGCATTAACGAATCAAATCACTTTGAGGGGGCGGTAGTCCGCACTTCCTAAAATGAAGATATCGCGTTTACCCATAATGGAAACCATAAACGTATGACATAAATGAAAAATAAAGAAGATTAAGGAAAACATAAACATATTATATATCATATATAAATATAGTGACATCTTAATGGCCACCTTTGAAGGTGTTAAAAGAATATTGAACAATCATCGTTTCGTGAGGCAGTAATTCGCAATCCACAGAAACTGTATGTTCTTTAACCATTAGATGAAGGTGTGTGTAAGTTTAGATAGAATAATTCACATAAAAACATCCTAGTATATTAAATATACTTGTTTCATTACAAAATAAGAGAATAAAAAGAGTTTAGGGGGTTGGAGAAGAAAAATAAAACAAAAGAACACAAGGGAAGACATTACCTTTAAATCAGGTAACTTCCTTTGATTTGAGCTCAAAGGCTTCCTTGGAAAGGATTATGCCCAAAGTTAGGCTTCAATGATGAATAGATGGATGTGGAGAGATGCAATGGGAAGGGGTTGGACGATCCAAAGTCTTTATAGGTGTGTTTAAGGTGGTAGAGTTGGGGGCCTTTTATAAGAGGAGAGGAGGGCACTCTTGGAAAGATATAAAATATTACTTTATTATAAAATGATTTTAGGATTTAAAAGGCCCCAAAAGGATATATTTAGAGGATAAGGTGATAATGTTTCGAAATAAACCCATCTAAAAGGTTTGTGACAAGTGTAAGTTATAGTTTTAACATTATCTATTAATTTTATTTAAATCCCTTATTAATGAGGTAATTGCTGCATCATCATGATGTCATAAATAATTTAATTAATTCAATGTATAAAAATTATAAAACAAATATCATGATGTAGGAAACCTTTTTATATTTCTAATGAATATTTATAGTCAAAAATATGACTTGTATAACCCCATTTAAAAATTGTTTTAGTAAAACATCTCATGTTTGTGACATTTTAATTTTAACTTTAAATAAAAAGGTATTTATATCATTTTCCAACCAAAGTGGATCCATGGGGTCCCCAAGTTGACCCATGGATTGTCTTGGTCGGCCATGACACATCCAATGAGTGTAGGACATGTGTCAAGTTCATTTAATATTATTAAAACATTATTTTTACATTAAATTACACTAATTGCCTCTAATCGCGATTAAAAACATAAGAGTTACTATTCACCAAATAATTATTTTAATCCCATTGAACCAAATTTTACTTCTTAATGATAACCATGTATGTTGGATTTTTTATATTCAAAACACAGAAGTGGTAAAGTTTCATTTAAACGAAAAATCAGTTTTTTTATGTTCCACGTAGTGGTTTCATTATTCATCAAAAATTGAAGTTTTTCAGAATAATACCAAAACTTCACCCTAAGATATATTTGAAATTCCGAATTCAAAAATGATGTCTATTTTACAAAATTAAAATCTTATAATTTACATTAATTAATTTAATAACTAATTCCTTTTGTCATGACAAATAGCGTGTTTTTATGAAACAATATATATCAAAAGATTAACACTAGTTTAAGTCCAATTTCAAAGTGAAATTAATTCCAACGTCCACTATTGGATTAAATGGTAAAAATATATTATTATTTCACTTTAAAACCAATTCAAAAGATAATCTAATCATATACATAAATTAGATTAAAAATTGGTTTTGAATTAAAATACAACAATTTTCACTATTCATTAAAAAAATGAACTTTATCGGAAAAATACCAAAACATTACACAAAGTAAATTTTGATGTGCCGATTCCAAAGAAGAATTTTATTTTGTCAAATATAACACATAAAATTTTCAAAAAGTGGATTTAAAAGAGGTTTTCCCCCAAAGTCGGTTAATCGACCTTTTAAAGAATATTAGAATGTTTACGCTTAAAATTGGATTCACTCGCATTTTTAATCCTCTAACTTGTATTGTAAAGAGTAAAAATATTTGACAAACATGTATAATCATTTTGTAGTTAGTTCTGTTCATTCCCTCCATTACAACGGCAAGGCGTTAACTACCATTTAAAATAATATTATTTTATTATTAGAGTGCAACGTAAGATTCCCAAGAAACTCGTTGTTGCGTATTGGGTACGCCATCGCGCATAGGGTCCCCTTTAAAGTAATATTAATATTTTATTCAAACATATGGATAAATGTGAAAATTTTATATTCTTTACTTACCTGGGGTGTTACATCGTTCCCCCCTTTTGGGAATTGCATCCTCACAATTTTAAAATTGGGCTTGGAAACTTCATTGAAAATCCCACATCGGAACAAGAGTCAGTAAAACAATCACCATAAAATAAGGAAAGAGAAGTGCAAAGGTCACCCGAGTTAACCCATACCAAGATTCCATGTAAGAAAATATGGATATGGAGGAGAAAACAAAGGGTCATGTTCTGATGGAGAGTGATAGTAAACATGTCTAGGAGAAATTTAACCATAAGAAAATCACAAACTTGTGATGGGTTAAACGGTATTTGATTCCCCAGTAGGAAAAGTTAACATAAAACATTTTTTTAAGTTACTCTTCATTGAGGAATTAATTTGTGAGCTTAACTAAATCATAATTAAACATACTTACTTGTCACGTAGACTTTCATCTTTTACTAGATTCCTTAATCAAACTCATATTTTCTCCAAAAGATAAGTATTTAGGAAGACTTGTTTTCATTAAGAGTACTATAATCAACTTCATGAGAATCACCTAATCCACAAAAGAGAAATATATATTTCCCATGTCTTTAGACAAAATCCAAAACCAAAATTGTTTGTATGAGGTCAAATAATCCATAAAAGTATAATCCTTTATAAAAAGAAAATCTATTCTTAATCTCCAAAATTTGTCCAAAAAAACCCAAAGTTCAACAAAGACCATTAGATAAACAATTTTCCATAAAATTATTCAAATTAAACCAAACTAAGATTGAAAAAGAAATATTTGAAGGATTTAATCACATAGTCTTCCAAGGTTAAAATTAACTTTTATCTCCAAATAACATCAGTTGCTCTTAAATTCTCATATTGAAAAGTAATTAACCTAATCACATATCCTCCATGATAGGTTAATAATTTACATAGATAACCCAAAATAAACTTACTCTTGATTCCTAAAATCATCTAACTAAAAATAATTAGTCAAACTAACCAGGGACTTCACGTAGTCCAGTGGTAGGTGATAAATACCAGTCGCACTTTGGTTGTGGGTTTGATTCCCGCAGCTTTGTCCGACGCGACAGGTTGTCACACGGTCTGCGTGTTGTCCTTTTTCCAAAACTATATAATTAATAAAACATTCCCCAAAACGAGATAAAATCTTCAAAAATAATCATAACATATTTTAACCTCAAGTTTATCTCATGCCTTTCATTTTCCATCATAACATATAATGACCCATAATTACCTCAAAAGTAATGATCATATAAACCCTAATGGTTACCTTTATAATTATTACCTGAACTTCCACATCGATTGGTCATCTTGTACATGATGCATTACAGAACATACCAAGGTTCAAGTGGTTGATCATGACTCCTTGATAGTTGGTTAAGAACAACCACGAGTTTCCTCATTGAATCCCCCATTTCATCCAGTCTCTTAATCAGAGAACCGCCACAATTTCCTTCAAACCTATTGTCACATTGGTGCCTGTTAGATCCATCCATTCACTAAAAACAGAAATGTCAGTGTGAGTATATCAACAAAACCATCATGTACTAATGAGGAAGATATACTTACTCATTCACTTTATCTAAAAACTATGACTCTTTCTAAAATCCTAACCATTATGGTAATGTCACTTATGCTTAAAGAATACCCTAACCTATAAAGTTATCTAAACTGACCTTTGATACCAACTATAAGGCCCCAGCCTTAAACCATACTTAATCTTGAGTTATTACAAGATTACACATTTAGGATCTTTTCAGGTTTAGAGTTTTAGAGAATTAGATCATGAAACTTGCATTACATTCCACATTGAAACAAAGTGGATACATAAAAGATAGTATTCATTTTTTCCCATCAACGGAAAAATATTTAAAATAAAACATGGATTCTTTCTTGACACTTCCTTTACACTATCATCACATCATGTACCTTTCCCTTGACTTGTGAAAAACATTTCAAAACTTGGGATTAGCATAAAAAGCACAGTAAGGGTTATAAAAAGTATGTAAAGGAAACACGAGTACATATATACATAAGAATGAAATCATACTTTACCCATATAGCATAAGCACTTCAACATACCTCATAAAATCATGAATAAATCATAGAAATCATAAGACATAAAGGTAACTTGAGGCATTCATAACATTCTTACTGTAACATCCCCAAATGATAAAGGGTTAAATGACTAAATGATATGACTCATGTCCACAAGGTGCACCTTCCTTTTCGGGAGCCTACCTGATTAGAACTCCACAGTTAAGCGTGCTTGGCCTGGAGTAGTGATCGGGATGGGTGACCTTCTGGGAAGTTCCCCAGGGTGTGTGTGAGTGAGGACAAAGCACACTAGAAAGGACATGTGTTGGCCTGTGGGGACTGTCATTAGTCAGATGACCCCTTCGGGCACATGGGTGTACCCTGGGGTGGGCCCCACGTGTCTGCGGGGCAACTGGGGGTACCTGGTGGTTGTGCTGTCACTGGGACCCGGTTGTCACATTTGGTATCAGAGGAGGAACCCAGCCTTAAGTGTGCGGTGCACTGCCTAGGTTGAGATGTAGGGCCCACAACGAGGGCGTTGTGCTCTAAAGGGGGGGTGATTGTAACATCCCCAAATGATAAAGGGTTAAATGACTAAATGATATGACTCATGTCAACAAGGTGCACCTTCCTTTTCGAGACCCTACCTGATTAGAACTCCACTGATAATCGTTCTTGGCCTGGAGTAGTGATCAGGATGGGTGACCTTCTGGGAAGTTTCTCAGGATGTGTGTGAGTGAGGACAAAGCACACTGGAAAGGACATGTGTTGGCCTATGGGGACTATCATTAGTCAGATGACCCGTTCGGGCACGTGGGTGTACCCTGGGGTGGGCCCCACGTGTCTGCGGGGCAACTGGGGGTACCTGGTGGCTGTGCTGTCACCGGGACCCGGTTGTCACACTTACGTAGGGAGTAACCCTCTTGTTTACATTTGGAATACCCATCACAGTATATTCCCTAAATCTATTTAGAGAAACCTTAATGTTTAACCCCTTTGCGTTACCCAATGCATTGGAGAGCTATATCGGGCTCACCCACCCTTAGTTTATCACGGAACCACCCGTCTTCATAATAATGCCCAAGAACCATAACATAATCGTATCACATAAAACATGCATAAAGGAAACATAACATTTCCACTTTTCAATCACAATATATCAATACATCACATTGATATAAAAACATTATGAAAACCATTTTCAATACCAAATTAAAAGAAAAGTAAAACATGGTATTTAAAAAAAGGTATGGCTTGTAGAGGAAGCTGAAACTCAAAAAATGGTTACGGCGGTGGAGAAGTCGTTGTCGCCCCATACGTTCAAAAAAAACATTCCCATTTTTTATTTAGTAAAACACTTTGTATAAAAAATATTCCTTTTGGATAAACGTAAAAGTCAAAGGGGTTTATACACCGTGTAAAAGAAGGTTGTGTATAAAACAAAATATGCCTCAATTAAAGGAGATTGAGACGAAGTCCCATACCACTTTGAATATTTTACCATTTTACACTATTAATATCCACATAAATAAATCCTTGAAACCATTTTGAAAACATGGATATTAATGAGAAATATTTATAATAATAAATCATTAAAACATTTAAAATGAAATTTTAATTAAAGGGTTTTTATCAAAATGAGAGACACTTGAATACAATAATTGAGGAATAAAATTTAATCAGAACTTTATAATATCAGGAGAATAAAGGGATTCATGATATAATATTCCAAAGGACAGTATATACACCATATAAGAGTGAATTGGTTCATAGAAACAATGAAGTCTCAATAGAAATGTAAAATGAGATAAAATCCCTTATAAAGAAGGTATCCTTAAATTAAGGATGAATCAATCTCATAATTATGTGTGACAAACATAAATACACCAAATATAAGTGGATATTAAGTGTAAAACAATCAAAGGTCATTAAAACATATTCAAAGGATAACATATTCAATAACTACATGTTGAACCCAAGGAAATCAAAATTGGGTTAAGAAGTTCCCTTGGTAAAATTCGACAGCCTAACGACGTCACTTTAAAATTCATAAAATTATTTGATGAGAGATAAAATGGTATATCATCACTTGGACATAACATTTACATCAATAAGGATAGATAAGAACATATCCCAACATAAAAATATGTAAATTAAAAGACAAAACAAAATAAGTCTTTTTAATAGAGGAGTGTGAAAGGTTCCCTTACTGATTTGTGGACTTTCAAAATGTAAACCCCATGAAAGAAGGGTCAATACAACATTGATGTAAATACTCATAAACAAAAGTATATTACACAGAGAGTAGAATAATGGGAAGTACATATACCACTAAATGGAAATGGTGGTAAAAGTAGCATAAATCTCACAAGAATAAAAGTGAGATGAAAAATCCCTTACAGAAACTCGGCAGCCAAACGACGCCACTTAAAACATCCAAAAATGGATTGATGAGATCAAATAGGGTCTCTCATAATATTAAAATAAAATTTACATCAAGAGGAATATAAAATTACATCCCAATTATAAGAAATATGGGATTAAAAGGAATGACATACAATAGTGTACTTAAAAAGAAAGAGAGGGGTAGGTTCCCCTATGAAAATTTGGCAGCCTAATGGTGGCACTCAAAACTTAAAAAATGGATTGATGAAAGAAAATAGGGTCTCTCACCAAATGAACATAAAAATTACAGTAGGAGTAATATAAAATAACATCCTCTAACATAAGAACATGGAGCATAAAAGAAATGACATAAAAGATATTACTTGCAAAGAAAGAGAGAGGTAGGATTCCCTTACCTCGTGTCCGACATGACTTGATCGTTCTTTAATCTTCCGAATAATAAGATTTGGTTAATTTATAATTGATTAAGGACCTCCTTTAAATATTATTATTCAGTTAATATCACATATTATAATTTTATAATAATTGGTTAGTAAAGTGAGTTCATATTAGACATTTTTGTCGATGTTCAGTACATGAATAAAAATTGAACTTGTTGGAAAATAATTTTCCATGTAGTTATAAGTACATCATCTAAAGAATATTATTTATGTTTTAAATATCATATATATCCAGTATATATTCATTTTATACTATTCCATATCATTTGGAGATAAAAAATTAAAAGCACCGTTCATGGAGACGGTATGTCGTACGTACGCATGAACGCTACTTTCATTTTTTGTCATATTAATGGAATTAAAACAAAACGAGATATATATATACATATTATAATTACAGAATTATATCCATCATTTAGATGTAATATATTACATATATATCCATTATATATATGTACTTATAATAGTTCATAACATTTGGATATAAGAAATGAAATGTACCGTTCATGGAGACGGTAAGTCGTACATACGCATGAACGCTACCTTCATTTCTATTTTTTGTATTAAATGGAATGAAATAATAATTATATAAAGGTATATTATAATTATAGTAGGATAACATATGTAATACCATTAATTACATCCTTTATAAGTCCCACATATGGAATTAACGAATCAAATCACTTTGAGGGGGTGGTAGTCCGCACTTCCTAAAATAAAGATATCGTGTTTACCCATAATGGAAACCATTAAGGTATTCCATAAATGAAAAATACAGAAGATTAAGGAAAACATAAAAATATTATATATCATATATAAATATAGTGACATCTTAATGTCCACCTTTGAAGGTGTTAAAAGAATATTGAACAATCATCATTTCATGAGGCAGTAATTCGTCATCCACAGAAACAGTATGTTTTTTAACAATTAGACGAAGGTGTGTGTAAGTTTAGCTAGAATACATCACATAAAAACATCCTAGTATATTGAAGATACTGGTGTTGTTACAAAAGAAAAGAATAAAAATAGTTTAGGGGGTTGGAGAAGAAAAATAAAACAAAAGAACACAAGGGAAGACATTACCTTTAAATCGGGTAACTTCCTTTGATTTGAGCTCAAAGGCTTCCTTGGAAAGGATTATGACCAATGTGAGGCTTAAATGATGAATATATGGATGTGGAGAGATTAAATGGGCTGGGGATGTCCGAGAAAAAGGATTCAGAGGTGTGTGAAAGGTGGTAGAGGTGGGGGCCTTTTATAAGAGGAGAGGAGGGCACTCTTGGAAAGATATAAAATATTACTTTATTATAAAATGATTTTTGGATATAAAAGGTCCCAAAAGGATATATTTCTAGGATAAGGTGATATGGTTTCTAAATCCACCCATACAAAAGGTTTTTGACAAGTGTAAGTTATATTTTTAACATTATCATTTCATTTTATTTAAATCCATTATTAATGAGGTAATTGCTGCATTATCATGATGTCATAAATAATTTAATTTATTTAAGGTCTAAAAATTATAAAAAAAATATCATGATGTAGGAAACCTTTTTAGCTTTCTAATTAATATTTATAGACAAAAATATGACTTGTATAACCCCAGTTAAAAATTGTTTTAGTAAAACATCTCATGTTTGTGACATTTAAATTTTAACTTTAAATAAAAAGGTATTTATGTCATTTTCCAACCAAAGTTGATCCATGGGGTCCCCAAGTTGACCCATGGATTTTCTTGGTCGGCCATGACACATCCAATGAGGGTAGGACATGTGTCAAGTTCATTTCATATTATTAAAACATTATTTTTACCTTAACTTACACTAATTACCTCAAATCACGATTAAAAACATAAAAGTTACTATTCACCAAAAAATTATTTTAATCCCATTGAAACAAATTTTACTTCCTAATGACAAAAATTTATGTCAGATTTTTGAAATTCAAAATATAGAAGTGTTAAAGTTTCATTTAAACAAAAAATCAGTTTTTAAGTACCACTTAGTGGTTTCACTATTCATCAAAAATTGATGTTTTTTAGAATAATACCAAAACTTCACCCTAAGCTATATTTGATATTCTGAATTCAAAAATGATGTCTATTTTAAAAAATTCAAATCATATAAGTTACATTAATTAATTTAATAATTAATTCCCGTTTTCATGACAAATAGCGTGTTTTTATGAAACAATATATATCAAAAGATTGACACTAGTTTAAGTCCAATTTGAAAGTGATCATAATTCCAATGACCAATATTGGATTAAATAGTAAAAATATATTCTAATTTCACTTTGAAACAAATTCAAAAGATAATCTAATCATATAAATAAATTATATTAAAAATTGGTTTTGAATTAAAATACAACATTTTTCACTATTCATTAAAAATGAACTTTATCGAAAAAACACCAAAACTTTACACAAAGTAAATTTTGATGTCCTAATTCCAAATAAGAATTTTATTTTTTCAAATATAACACATAAAATTTTCAAAAAGTGGATTTAAAAGAGTTTCGTCATCAAAAGGTGGTTAATCGACCTTTTAAAGTATATTAGAATGTTTACGCTTAAAATTGGATTCATTCTCATTTTTAATCCTCTAACATTTATTGTAAAGAGTAAAAATATTTGACAAACATATATAATCAGTTTTTAGTTAGTTCTGTTCATTCCCGCCATTACAACGGCTAGGTGTTAACTACCATTTAAAAAAATATTATTTTATTATTATAGTGCAACGTAAGATTCCCAAGAAACTCGTTGTTGCGTAATGGGTACTCCATCGTGCATAGCATCCCCTTTAAAGTAATATTAATATTTTATTCAAAAATATGGATAAATGTGAGAATGTCATATTCTTTATTTACTTGGGGTGTTACAGTTCTGCTGTTCATATTTATTTTATATATATATTTATTCTATACGGCCTATACACACGGAAAGAAAGAAAAGCACGGAGTGTGGTTTTTCTTTAGTAAAGGACGGGGGTGAAGCGGCGAGATTAGCGCGATTTGAAACCAGGTCTTGTGAACTTGGTGTTGAGACTTGCCAATCCGCCAACTTCACCCACATGTAATTTCTTATTTTTAAAACTGTTTTCATTTATATTTGAAAAATCATGGCACACATGGCGTATATCGGAGTACACGTCGTGTGATTTTTTTAAAAGAACAAATGATGGAAATGGGACGGTTGTCTGGATTCGAACCGGGGTCTTTTGAAACCGGATTACGATTCTAGCCAACCGGCCCATCCCCACCATAAGATTTATTAGACACATGTATATATATATATATATAAATTGAAAATACCACACACATCGTGTAATTAAAAGGAGGAACCCCGGGTCGAAAGTAGGTTAGGAGGATTCGAACCGAGGACGGCTCGAATAAACTCCAGTGACTTTGCCATCGGCACCGGAATCATCCCTGGTTATTTATTTGTTGTTCTATAGATTTATACTATTTAAGATTACAAATTAAAAAGATATGTATATGTCGTGTAAATAAGTGGGACACGGCGTGTAACCTCTTGGTTGCCTCACAGGAAGCGCCTTTGTTTTAGGTCGTTGGCTCGACCTACTTACCTTGCTTACCTGAGGAGTATGGTGGAAAAAGTTCCCACCATGTTTTCTGTAGGATGGTAAGCTTTCAGCCACTGCCCGTTTACCTTGAATGGTTGACCATCTTCTCCAGATATTTCTACCGCTCCGTGATGGAATACGCGGATAACATGGAATGGTCCCGACCAGCGTGACTTTAACTTCCCTAGAAATAAGTGAAGATGAGAATTAAAGAGAAGTACCTGATCACTGGTATGGAAAGATTTCCGTGATATCATCCAGTCGTGAATGACTCTTGTCTTCTCCTTGTACAACTTGGAGTTCTCGTATGCTTCTAATCGGATATCATCTAGTTTTGACAGTTGGAACTTCTGTATCTCGTCAGCTGCCTTTAGATCAAAATGCAGGGCTTTGACGGCCTAGTAGGCTTTGTGTTCCAATTCTACTGGAAAATGGTAGGGATTTCCATAGACAAGGTGGAACGGGGACATTCCCAGTGGTGTTTTGAAAGCAGCCCGATATTCCCACAAGGCATCATCTAACTTCTTGTACCAGTCCTTCCGTGAAGTGTTCACTATTTTTCCAGGATCTTCTTGAGCTCATGATTAGAGAGCTCTACCTGTCCACTGGACTGGGGATAATATGGTGTCCCCATATGATGCTTTACTCCATACTTTGACAGTATTCCTCTCATCAGTGTGTTGTCGAAGTGGGTCCCTCTATCGCTGATCAGTACTCGTGGAACTCAAAACCTGCTAAAAATATTTTTCTTTAAGAAATTTAGGACTACCTTGGCTGTGTCGTGAGCTGTAGTAGTAGCTTCCACCCATTTGGAGACGTAGTCGATGCAGACCAGGATGTAAGTGTTCCCAAAAGATGAGGGAAAAGGTCCCATGAAATCAACGCCCCAGACATCAAAAATATCTACCTCCAGGATAGGGTGCTGAGGAATCTCAGCTCTACATCCCACATTACCTGTCCTCTAGCACCGATCACAACATGAAACAATGGCTCGGGCATCTTTATGCATGGTGGGCCAGAAAAATCAAGACTGCATGATCTTAGCTATGGTACGGTCTGGCCCATGATGTCCTCCTACTGGTGAGGCGTGACAGAACTCCAAGACACCGTGAACTTCATTCTCCGTGATGCAACAGAGGATCACTCCATCTGCACAGGATCGGAATAGCAGAGGATCCTCCCTGAAGTACCTTTTCATATCAGAGAAAAATATTTTCCTTTGCTGGAAGGAGAGGTCGGGGTGAACGACACCTGTAACCAGAAAATTAGCGATATAAACATACCATGGTCAAGGTGTTTCACTGATCGAAAAGAGGTGCTCGTCGGGAAAATCTTCCCTGATCTCTTGATCTTCTTCCTTCTCCAAGTGAGGCAGCTCGAGGTGGGAGAGATGGTCAGCAATGAAGTTCTCACTCCCTTTCTTATCCCGGATCTCAAGATCGAATTCTTGTAGGAGGAGTACCCAACGAATCAATCGGGGCTTCGCGTCTTTCTTTTTGAGTAGTTACTTTAGTGCTTCATTGTCAGTATAAACAATAACTTTAGACAAGACTAAGTAAGAACTAAACCTATCAAATGCAAAAACCACTGCGAGCATCTCCTTTTCTGTGGTGGTGTCGTTAATATGTGCCTCGTTGAGCGTCCTTCTGGCATAAAAGATAGGTAATAAAATCCGTTCAAGTCGCTGGCCCATGACTGCTCCCACTGCATAGTCGCTCGCATCGCACATCACCTCAAATTGTTCCTCCTAGTTGGGAGAAATCATAACTGGAGCTTCCACAAGGCGCTGTTTTAGATGCTCAAAAGATCTGACACAATGGTCATCAAACTCAAATATGGCATCCTTGGTTAGAAGATTGGTTAGGGGTTGGGCTATTTTGGAGAAGTCGCGGACAAACCGCTTGTAAAATCCTGCATTCCCCAGGAAGCTGCAGATGGCGCGGATGGAAGTTGGTATTGGTAGTCGTGAAATGAATTCAATCTTCGCCAGGTCCACCTCTATCCCCTTTGCTGAAATTCTGTGGCCAAGGACTATGCCACTTTGCACCATGAAATGAAACTTTTCCTAGTTCAAAACTAGGTTAGTGTGCTCACATCTTTCCAAAACAAGCTCTAGGTGTCGTAAAAAAACGGTAATTCATTTTCCATAAACGGAAAAATCATCCATGAATACCTCCAGGATTCATTCATCCATGTCATGGAAGATGGTCAGCATACAGCGCTGGAAGGTGGCGGGGGAATTACATATGCCTAAATACATCCTTCGATAAGAAAATGTGTCGTAGGGGCAAGTGAAAGTGCTCTTTTCCTGATCCTCTGGAGCAATGGAGATTTGGTTGTAACCGGAAAAACTATCAAGGAAGAAATAGAAGTTGTGCCCTGCTAGCCTCTCTAGCATTTGAACCATGAATGGCAAGGGGAATTGATCCTTTCTTGTTGCATAGTTTAACTTCAGGTAATCCACATAGACTCGTCATCCCGTGATAGTGCGTGTAGGGATGAGCTCGTTCTTTTCATTTTAAATCACAGTGATACCCCCCTTTTTGGGTACCACTTGGAGAGGACTCACCCACGGACAATCCGAGATGGGATATATGATGCCTGCATCCAATAATTTGATAACCTCCTTCATTACAACTTTCTTCATGGGAGGATTCAAGCGCCATTGTGGTTACCGAGATTTCTTGGCACCCTATTCCAGTATCACTTTGTGAGTTCAAATGGTAGGGCTGATGCCCTTCAGATCAGTGATTTTCCACCCAATAGCATGATTCCGCTATTTGAGAACCTGCAGAAGTGCATCTTACTGCTCCTGTGATAGTTCTGCATTAAGTATAACAGGAAAAATTTGATTGGGTCCTAAATACCCATACTTGAGAGAAGATGGAAGAGGCTTCAGTTCGAGTTCAGGTGCCTTTAAAATCGAAGGTACAAGTTGGTGCACCTTCTACCGTTCCAAACTATCAGGATCAACAACACACTTCCAATAGTGGCCTCCATGGCCTTCTATGAATTGAAAGACTTCTAGCGCTTCTTCTAAAAGAATATCTGGATTAGTTAAATTATTAGAAATAAAAGAACATACCAGTTCATCCCCTTTGTCGCTAAAATGATTAACCATGGTGGACACTGCATAACAGTCCTCATGCTCTAACAAGGAATCATGTTTGATGGCATTAAGATGTTATAGGAAACTCTTTCATCACCTAACTGAAAAAAAGCTCCCCTTGGTGCACATCGATCCTTACCTTCCCAGTTTCCAAGAAAGTCCTTCCAAGTATAAGAGGTGCTTCCTGGTCATCCCCCATGTCAAGGATGATGAAATCAGTAGGGAGAATCAGCCTAACCACCTTTACCAGTACGCCCTCTATTAGTCCCATCGGGTTCTTGATGGATCGATCAGCAAGTTGAAGGGCAACGCGGGTAGGCTTGAGCTCATGGAGTCCCAGCTTCTTGAAAACTCCGAGGGGCATGAGGTTCACGCTTGCCCCTAAGTCACAGAGGGCCTTCCCAAACTCACAGGATCCAATAGTACAAGGAATGGTGAAACTACCTGGATCTTGGAGTTTGGGAGGAATGGAATGTTGAACCACCGCGGAGCACTCCTTCGTTAGTGAAATAACTCCCAAATCCTCCATCATCCTCTTATTTGAGAGGATTTCCTTCATGAATTTGGCGTATGTTGGAATTTGTGTCAGGACCTCTACAAATTGTATGTTGATATGTAGCTTCTTGAAAACATCCAAGAATTTTCTGAATTGGTGTTCCAGCTTCCTCTGCATCAATATTTTCGAAAAGGGTATGACAGGCTTGAATGGTTGGATTACTTCATTTTCTTTATTTTGTAAAGCCTCCTTCTGTGGGCTTTTGGATAAGGAGTGGTCAGTATTGGTACCTTTTTCATCAACAGTGGGTGTGGATGCACCTTGCTGTGCTGATTGGTTCTGGTGGAGCTTTTTTCCACTCCGGAGCATGATATCATTGGCCTCCTCCCTTGGGTTCTTTTCGGTGTTCCCCGGTAGTGTACTGGGCTACCTCTCTGAAAGGTGATTTTCCAGCTGGCCAATATGATTCTCCAAGCCTCGAATCGAAGCTTCCTGATTCTGGAACTATGTCTCAGCAGTACATATGAATTTAGTCATTATATCCTCTAACCTTGAGGTGTTCTCCTACTGAGGTGGTTGTTGAGCCTGTGGAGGAGGTGGCTGACGTGGCTGCTGTGGACGAGGGTTTTGATACCCTTGTTGCTAATAAAAACCCTGCTGGGGTTGTTGAGGCCTTTGGAATTGGTTCTGAAATGAAGGCTGGTTGTTGTTGGGCGGTCGCTGGGGCAGAGGATTCTGCTGTTTGTTGGCCCCAGCCTGTGTTCTTTTAATCTCTCCATGCCGGGTTCTGGTACTACTTGTACTAGTTGGCCCCTCGATTTTGGGAAACATAACTCACCTCGCTTGTCGAGGGGCCTCCAGCCGAACTCGGGCATTCTCCCATGATGTGGTCATCACCACAGTCGCCACATGCTGGATGGTTCTCTGCGTGAACTTGAGATGCTATTTTGAGGTTCAATACATCGATTTTCTTGGACATAGCATCCAACTGAGCAGCTAACATAGTGGTAGAGTCAATGTTGTGCATACCTCGCTTTTGAGTCCCCTGCTCGGAGTGCCACTAGAAGCTATTGTATGACATGTCTTCCAGTAGTTCGAATAGTTGTTCGGGGGACTTCCACATCACCGTACCTCTATCAGCAGCGCCCACCATGGACTTGGTATTCGTGGTAAGTCCTCCATAGAAGGTCTGGAATTACATCTAGAGTGGGAGTCCGTGATGGGGTAATTTTCGTAACATCTCCTTGAAGTGTTCCCAGGACTCGTACAACGACTCGGAGTCGTGCTGCTGGAAGTTATGAATCTCATTCCGGAGTGTCACCATCTTGGATTGTGGGAAGTACCTGGACAGGAACGCCTGGGCTAGCTCCTCCCAGGTGAGGATAGATCGTTTTGGCAACCCCTTGATCCAGTCCTTCACCTTATCCCATAAAGAAAATGGGAATAGGCGAAGACGGATGGTGTCCTCGAACACGCCATGGTACCGAAAGGTGTCACAGATCTCCATAAAGTTGGAGAGATGGGCGTTCGGGTCCTCACTGGCCAGGCCTCAAAATTGGACTGTGTTTTGGATCAGCTGCATGATAGAAGGCTTGATCTCGAAGTGTTGGGCCTGGACCGGAGGACGAACGATGCCCGTATCAGCTCCGTGAATCGATGGAAGTTTGTACTCCATAAGGGTACACCATAGAGGTTGTTGTTGATGGGGTGGAGCTTGCATAAACTTCTCCTGAGGGGAAAAGTATGGTCGTGGGAAGAGTTGTTGTGGCGGCCATTGGTAATCCCTTGGGAGGAATTCCATGAAGGCTCCAGGAGGTTACTCTGGTAGACCAGCAGCGGGAGGCTGCTGATCCTGGTACTGATGCTCAGTTGCAGCATCTACGGCTGGTGCTCCCTCTTCCTTGTTCGCCATAGGTTGTGGTTGATGGTTGTGAGTTTCTGTCTGTGTACGCTGACGATGAAGCAAGGTCCATTCGATTTCCAGGTCAAGAGGAACTAATTCCGAAGACTCGACACTTCTGGATCGTGTAAAACGTCTAAAAATACACTTTAAGCTCTGCACAACACAAAAACAAAACCCAGGCGTAAAATGGAAAAATAAAAAAGAAAATTTGAAATGGGATTAGAAAAGATATTGTTGATAATTTCTGATTTTGTTATTTTCACTTTATTAACACAATTTAAATCTTAGCACTAAAACCAAATGGGGTTCCTCGGAAACGGTGCCAAAATTTGGTCTCTCTTATCGTTGATTGAAGTTATATGCGTCCCAAATTAATTAACTGTTCTTAAAACTTTAGTATATAATATGTTTGGGGTCGATCCACAGGGAACCGTGGCGTGCATGAATTTAATTGAGTTAATACTTAATTAGGTGAAGTATGCAAAATTTAGAAACAATTGGGTTGATTTTTGGTTTTGATTGAAACAAAATTGATTTACTTTGAAGAATGGATACAGTTTGATAGAAAACAACGGGTAAATTTAAAGAGTTCATAGAAATGGAAAGAAAAGACGTGTCAGGGATATGGTGAATAAGGAGTTCTTATGTAGATTGTTTAAATGGTTGTGTTGTTCATAATAATTCAATCATTCAGGATTTCATTTTGTTACAATATTTCCTTGGTTCGGTTCCTCTTGTTTGGAATTAGAGCAGCTGACTCCTTGGTCCGGTAGTCAATGTCATTAATTCTTTATTACGTCCAGTCCATTATTTGAATTGGTGAAAACCTTCCAATGGTCATGGATGTTTTCACCGTTACTTTTCTTTTGTATCGCTGAGAATCCTTCCCTTGGTTCGGCTAAGAATTATCAGTTATATTATACAGTGGTTTAAGAAGAGTAAGATGAATTACAATGATTCAAACACAACTATATAAAACAATATAAAAATTATGATCCCATCATCCATAGCCCCAACACGAGGGGTTTAGTTACACATAAAATTTACGAGATAAACGACACACGTGATACCTGATGGATTCATTGTGTAGGCGTTGAGGTAGAGTATCGAGAGGTGGAATGGCTAAGTGATGACACCTTTGTAGCTTCGGGAACGGTGATAGCAGAGTTTTTCTTTCCTCTCAAATGGTTCCTGAACATTAAAATCCGTAGGCCAAGGATTATTTTTGTAGAAAAATAAAGTACATGGCGTGTATAGAAAGTACACGCCGTGTACTTTTCTTCAACGCGCTTTCGCGCCAATTTCTCCATGGGTAGGCGGCCTAACACGCCGTCTTTGACTTTTGAACACGGTGCCGCCTGGTGGTTGGGTGTACATGGCATGTAGCGCCACCATACACGGTGTGTAGTGCACAAGTTTGGAAGCCATCCCCTTCTAGAATAGCAGACACGACGTGTAAAAGTTCAAACACGTCATGTCTTCATCAACAGCCACATGGGCGTGTGGACTCTTATTCAGAAACTACTGCTTCTAGAAAGTAGTACACGACATGTAGCGCTGCAAGACATGGCGTGTATCTTCTTCCTAGTGACATGGGCGTTGTACTCCCTCCTTTGGTCCGTGTCCCTGCCTAGATGTACACGGCGTGTATAAAAGTACATGTCGTGTAGTTTCAAAATTTTCACAGACTTCCCTTGATCCGTGTATTTAGCCAGAAAGCTTCTAAAAGTAAACAGATTCACCAAAATCAAAGAATATGTTCATAAAACCACAGATATTTCCTGAAAACTTGTTTTTATCTTCAATTATATATATAGAAATGTATACACAGATTGGGTGCATCAGAGAGGATCCACTCCACGAGCTATTGTTTGATACTCCATCTATCATGAAGTCCCAAAAAGAAGTATATCAAAGGTCCGCCACATCATAAAGGTCTCAACGCGATAGATGACACGCCAATCGGATTCACGTTCTGTCTGTTATTAGTCTTTTAGTCCCAGTGTCCCAGTTGGATTCATGCACGATCCAACCTGACTGTATCTCAACTGTACCCCAAACTCTAATGGGGTATAATCAAATGGATAGTCATGCTCCAATTTTACCAGCATCGCTAACGGTTCGTCAAACGGAAGTCTGGTGCCAATGATATGGCCAAAAGAAAGTAAAGGGTCGTAGTGGGCCTGGGTCCAGTCCGACTCAATCGGACCGACCCGGCCTAACCTGGTTTGGGTCGACTCGGACTGACTCATTTGGTCTGGCCCGACCCATTGGGTGGTCTATCCCATTAGGTTCGGCCCAGCCCAGCTATCTGCAAGGAGCCGCGGAGGGCCGAGAGGGCGCAGACCAGCCATGAGGGCGTGAATCGTCCACAGGTCGGCATGAGGGCGGTTCAGCCTGGAGGGCGCCACATGGGCAGCTCGGCCTAGAGGTTGCCACGTGGGAGGCTAGACTCGGAGGTCACCATAAGAGAGGCTCGGCCCAGGGCCTGGGGTTTGTTTGTCTGGGGTGCGGTGAGGGGCCGGTTCAGCCAGGGGCTCGGAAGGCCAGCATGCTAGCATGACCGGGGCAACTCGGAAGGCCAGCGAGCTGGCGCGGTCAGGGCGGCTCGGGAGGCTGGCGGGTTGGCACGGCTGGGGTAGCTCGAGAGGCCAGTGGGCGGCATGAGCTTGTGGGAGGCACAAAAAAAGGGTGGCGCGGTAGGTGTGTGGCACGTCCAGCGGGCCGCGCAGTCGGTGGGTGGCGGGGCCGGCGGGCAGTGCGGTTCAGCCCGGGGCGGCGGCGCCGGTTCGGTCGAGGTGCCGAAGCATCGCGGGGGCAGCATGGGTCGTGGAGGCCGTGGGGAGTTTGGCTGTAGCCTTCATCACCTTCGACCCCGTTTTCGCCTTCCTTCATTTCAAAGAACTCCACAAAGAAGAATGGTGGGGGGGTCGGGCCATGTTTTTTTGGCCCGTACCCTCCGTGTTTATAGTGGTAGAAAGAGGTTCATCAAGAATGTAAACAAAGAATGAGCGTTGAATATATTTTTAAGACATCAATTCCCATAATCCCTCGATAATTTCTATTCCCACCCCCGCAAGAAAAAAAATGTGGGGAGAACATTGGAAGTATTAATCAAATAATAAATAAACCCCTACAACTTCCCTCAATAATTTATTCCCAACCTGCAAGGAAAACATCTGTGTATCAACTTGATAATAAGTTGATCTGCATTCTTTGTTTATTAAAGGAATGAATCAAGGGAATAAAATCACACTTAATTAAAAACCCTACCTTGTTCGATGTTGGTTGACGTTGGCACGTGAAGGGGGACACCGGTTCCTTGTAGATAAACATGTCCTACATCGACAGAAGTTCCGAGGAAGAAGGATGAAGTTGTCGACGTTCTTTGTGGAGGAAGAATTCTTCATTGGATAATCTTTCTCCCAAGAGCTGTTCCTATCCACAAATACGCCAAATAAAAGAGATAAAAAATAATAAAAAGTGTTTCCCCAATTTAATCATAGGAACAATTCATATTGGATTAAATTGAATTGGCTCAATTAAGTGGTGCATTGTAAAGATTAATGGTATGTGCATTGACATAATTAAGCTGGAGGAGGTCAAGAGGCTCTCCCTCATTAATTGGGGGAGTTGAGGGTTTCTCCCAATAAAAGGGGCGTTTCAAAGGGGGTTTAATTCTGGGTGGTCCCCACCACCATAACCTCTCAAGGGAGGTTATGGTTCGGGTGGTCCCCACCACCTTAACCACTCATGGGAAGTTATGTTCTGGTGGTCCCAACATACAACTTCCACATGGAGGTTTAGTTCCGGTGGACCCCACATGGAAGCTCAAAATAAAATAAAATGATTTTTTTTATTTTTTTATTTCCAAGAAAAACCCAAAAACTAACTTTCTCCCTTGTCCATCTATCATCTAGGTGAAAGTATCCTTAAGCTAAAAATGGTGTTGCGAGTTCATTGGTGCCCTCTGATTTCAATTCCGAGCACCAGTTCAAAATCTAGAGAAACTCGCCGGCACGTTAACTGAACATACCTGAAAAAAAGTTCATAAATTCATTCCGGTAACTCTGGGCCTCATAATCACGCACCGTCAATTTTTTTGGACTCATAAAATTCACATTTAATTAAAAAATATATTACATGGAAATTCTGGGTCTTTACATTCTCCCCACTTTAGGGCTCTATATCCCTATAAGCCACATCTCAACTGGGTAAACCAGTGGGGGTACTGAGCACGCATTTGAGCCTCCTGCTCCCATGTAATCTCCTAGAGGTTCCTGTGCTTATTGAAAATGCACACCATAGGTATTGACCATCCATGAAGGACTTTCTTCTGTTGATCCTCAATATCTACTG
The DNA here is from genome assembly GCA_963277665.1 of Viscum album. Classification (NCBI taxonomy): domain Eukaryota; kingdom Viridiplantae; phylum Streptophyta; class Magnoliopsida; order Santalales; family Viscaceae; genus Viscum; species Viscum album. Next base: position 305,897,567 of record OY728146.1, read on the forward strand.
GAACAACCATAAAAGTCACCCCATTGTTGACGTCCAACTCGCCATGGTCGATGATGTGAGAAGGGTTGTGCACATATATCCACAACTGGGACACGTGAAAGAGGTTGTGCACCCAGTGAAACTGAGGAGGAAGATCTAAGAGATATTCCACCTCACCAAATCTGCTGAGGACCTAAAAAGGTCTGATGAACCTCATAGATAACTTTTCTCCTCGACCGAATATCCTCAAACCCTGTCAAGGTGATACCCATAGAAAGATGTGGTTTCCATCCTCGAACTCTAGGGATCTCAGTATCTTATTAGCATATGACTTATTTCTACTATGTGAAGTATTCATTCGCTCAGGGATGATCTGCACCTTCTCTGTGGTAGCCCGTACCATCTCTGGTCTCCGTATTGCTGACTCCCCTAGGTCAGTCCAACACAAAGGTGATCTGCAAAGTCGCCCGTACAATTCCTCAAAAGACAACATCCCGATGGTGGAGTGATAGCTATTGTTTTATGAAAACTCTACCAAGGGTAATTGATCCTCCAAGCTGTGACTGAAGTCGAGGACACAAGCATGCAGTGTGTCCTCGATGGTCTGAATGGTCCTCTTAGTCTGACCATCCGTCTTCGGATGAAAGGTGGTGCTCAAATGAAGTTTCATTCTGAAAGCCTCCTGAAACCCCTTCCATAGCCAAGAAGTAAAACATGTATCACGATCAGAGACAATCATCATGGTTACTTCATCTAGCAGCACAATCTCTTGTACATAAAGGCATCTCATGATCTCTACTGAACCCTACTCTCTGATCGGTATGAAGTGGGATGACTTGCTGATTTGGTCGACGATTCACCCAAGTCAAGTCATTTACCTAGTATTTACATGGAATTACTATCACAAATTCCATGTATATCCCATCCCACTTCCACTTTATAAATCTAAAGGTTGAACCAAGCCTGTCGGTACCTGATGCTCCACCTTCACTTGCTGAAAAGTGTGGATTCGAGAGATAAAATCTACAACAGCATTCTTCTTTCCCACCCAGCAGTGCTATCATCGGAGGTCCTGGTACATCTTCTCCATTCCTAGATGTACCACTAGAGTGGATGTGTGGAACTCCCTCAATACTTCCTTCAGAAGTGACACGGGTATCGTGGTACAGCCTCTGAAGAGGATGACGTGCTCCCCACCTTCAGAAAATCCATCAGGTGCATGCCCTATGGATATCTGAGCACGTCGTGTCCCGAAGTTAGTGTCCCCATGTTTCACCTCCCTAAATCGCTAAAGAAGTGGGGGATTGACTGTAAGAAACTGAAGGAAAGCTGCTCTATCTCTATCCATACAGGATATCTGAAAAATAGCTAGCTGCTCTGTCGCCTTGGCTATCAGCTGTATACCATATCTCTGGCTGATTGCATCTGCAACAACGTTCCCCTTCCTAGGAGTATAGACTATCTCAAAGTCATAGTCCTGGAGGAACTCAAGCCAATGTCGTTGTCTCTGATTCAGGTCCTTCTGGGAGAAGATATACAGGGGACTCTTTGGATTAGAGTACATTGTAAAATGTTCTCCTATCAGACAGTGCAACTGTATCTTCAAGGTGAAGACTACTACTGCTAACTCCAGGTCATGGGTAGCGCCATTCTTCTCATGATGTCTCAGATGTTGAGAACCATATGCGAACAATGATCTCTCCGGCATTAAGACACATCTGAGTCTAGTCCATGATGCCTCACAGTAGTCTTTTTCCTTACGCCTTCCTCTGGAAGCCTCAAGATGAGGGAACTAGTCAGCCTCTATCTCAGCTTTTGAAAACTCTTTTGGCATCTCTTCGACCACACAATGGGTTGCCCCTTATTTTTCAACGATGATAGTGGTGCGGCAACTCTAGAGAAATCTAGAACAAATCTCCAGTAGTAACCAGCCAAACCCCAGGAAACTTTGTACCTCTGTCACACTCCTGGGTGGCTCCAAAAAATGTACCACCTTAATCTTTATTGGATATACTACAAATCTAGCCTCTAATATGACATGTCCTAGGAAGTGAACCTCTTGGATCCAGAACTAGAACTTCGAGAGCTTACCATAAAGATGGTGCTCTCAGAGTGTGTCCAGTACTACCTATAAATGATAGGATTGGTCCTCCTTAGTACTCAAGTAGATCATAATGTTGTTGATGAAGACTACGACAAAGCAATCGAGTTATGGCTAAAATATCTTGTTCCTTAGTCCCATGAACACTGTTGTAGCATTGGTTATGCCGAATGTCTTAACCAAGAACTCGTAGTGGCAATACCGACACCTAAAGGCTATCTTCTGCACATCCTTGTCTCGAACTCTGAGCTGGTGATTGCCTGATTTGAGGTCTATCGTCGAGAACCACTGTGCTCCCTTCAGTTGATCAAAGAGGTCCTCAATCCTAGGAAGTGGATAATTGTTCTTCATGGTCACCAGGTTGAAACGATGGTAGTCAACACAAATCCTCAAGCTTCCATCTTCCTTCTTAGAGAACAGAATCAGGGCTGCCCAAGGTGAAACATTGGGCCAGATAAATCCCTTCCCCTGCCAATTCTCTAGTTGTACCCGCAGCTTGTGAAGAATTGCGAGAGCCATCTGATATATTGGTGTAGATATCAGTGTCATCATGGGGTAAAAGCCAATTAAAATTATGCCTCTCTGTGAGAAGGTAGACCTAAGACATCATCAGGGAAAACATCAGCACACTGGTCCACCACAACAGGATAGCTCGAACTCTACACTTCAACCACTCAGAGGGTAAGTCTATCCAAATGATGTTTAATTAGCTGCACCGTTCTTCATGCATGTCCATATAGCACTACAAAGGCTTGATTCTCTCCAGTGAAGGTAAACCTAGTCCCATCCGTGCAGAAAAACCACACTTTGTGCCTAATATCGTCAGTCTTAGCATGGACTATAAATAACCAGTTCATACCCAAGATGGCATTGTAAGCCCTTGACACCACTACTAAGAGATCCTAGCCAAAGCTCTCGCCTCCTGGAGTAATATCACATAGCTGGCACCATTGCGTAATAGTCGAATCTGCTCCTATAGGAGTCTCTATCCACAAGGATCGAGCCAACAACTCCGTCAGAATCTCCAAGCTCCGAAAGAGGTTAGTGGCAATAAAATAATGAATGTCACCTTTGTCCATAAGTACTACAACTATATTGTAGTAGACACATATCGTACCTCATATCATCTCCAGAGCGTCGTGATTGTTGGACTCAGATTCCTAGAGCTAAGCTCTCTCGTATCCACCAGCTCCCTGTGGTCAGGGTGCACCTCTTGGTGGTGGTGGCGGTAACATATCGAACTGTCGCCCACCGCCTATTGCACAACCATATCCTCTTCCACATCCACTCGTGCCCTGAATTTCACCTTGATTGGATGTCTATCTCTTCCTGGGCAGTCCTTAGACCGTCTATTGATCATCTATATGGTGGGTCGGACAGTCACGAGCCATGTGAACTTGCCCACCACATGAGTAACATTACCCAAAGATGGCATGTTTGTCTCCGCTTTGGGTGCCCTGCACAACTGATCCTGAGTCATGTGGTCGTCCACCTATAGGTCTGGTCCTCTTGGAGCTCTGTGACATCTGTATACTACCATCTACAGAAGACTCTGCTACGTGACGACTTGTAGTGGGTTTTTCTACTGGTGACTGCGCAGCAAGGAAACATGTCACCAGGAGGGCTCTATCTAACACTCCTACCTACATCTTAATGATGAGTGAGACCATCGAATCTCTATTCTACCATCTAAGACCCTTCTCAAAGGTCTGGGCCCTGAATAATGGGTCCCACACCATAACGGTGGAGTAGCGTGAGAGGAATGTGAACCTCGCTGAGTACTAAGCTACAGTCATTTAACCTTGTTGTAGATGAAGTAGCTCATGTATACACACTATGAAGAGAGTTTCTAGAAAAAACTCTTCCCGAAACAGGCTCTCGAAGTCTGCCCAGAAAAGCGTCACCTCATCATGAACTTGGAGCATCAAGATCCACCATCAGCCTGCTACTGCCTGTAGTAGACTGATAGCAAGGATCAACATGAGGTCTGCTGGTGTCTCTATTAGTCAGAAAACTCTCACCACAACCTCCATCCAATCCTCATCAGCTTGTGGGTCAGTCTCAACCCTAAACCTTGGTGGCCTCTAGCACTGGGACTCATGAAATGCACTCAAGAGGTGTGCACCGTCTGATGTCATGGCCGGTGGCATCGGTGGACCAACGTGGAGTGGTACTGCTGGTGCCTCCACTGGAAAGGTTCCTGTATCAAGGCCTCATCGCTCGGTGGGCTATCAATTGTAAAACTCTCAGAACTCTAGTCGGCTCTCTATGTGGGGGAATCCTGAAAAGATTCAGATGTGACACAGTCAAAAGTTATACCTATTGAGCTAACCTGGTTGAGCTGAATTAAAGAAAACTTTTGAAAAAACACATTCAATCAGTTTTTTCATGCACAGAGTTAGAAATCATAATTCAGGGTCATGGTGTATGGATACATCGTCCACCACACCAACACTGGACTCCCTGAATTAAGTACCACACTCACTACCCTTAACACAATTTATTCATAGAAAAGAAAGATCCCAGTCCTAAGTTATGTGCTAGTACCGACTCCGCTGATACCAATTTTTCATGACCCATCCCCTGGGGCCCGTGCCGTGATTACCCCAAGTCCACCTTCCATAGGCCAGGAGCTGGAGACAATCACCAAAAGAATAATTCCATAAAACTTGGAAGGAATTGCCTTTATAGCCTATAACAAACACAAAAGAAATCACACATCTGGATAAAACACCAAGTAAAATTTATAACAAAAGAGTGTTGAATGTAATAGGGGCCAGGATACAAGACCAACTGGAAACTACAAGTATAAATAAAATTCTATACAACGAAAGAAAAAGAAAATATAGCTACTGGATCATCCTCTGAGGTTCCTACCTAAATCGTAGGTACATATTGTCTCCTCAGAACTCCACGTCCTTCTGTCTCCACCGTGTACTGACAAGACGTATGGTCCACCTCTGGGTACTGTCCAGTCCTGGTACTCTTAGCCTCCGTCAGAACTGTCTGTCATCTGCATCTAGTATAATACGATGTGGGCATAGCCTGTGAATGAGTGAGTATAACAATAATCAGTAGGGACCCTGAGACCCTCAAGGTATCACAAAATCCAACAAGGATAAACCAGAAAGTATGAAATCAACAGATAACCCTACATAGGTATATGCCAATATATATTCCTATGTTATTAAGTAATCCATCTCAATCATGAGGAAAACACAAAAGTACTAACTCAACTCAACCAGGATTTTATTTTAGTGGTAGTATCTAGTAACATTCCCAGTCACATTTTCGAAACCTCAGCTGCTGGAGAACTTCTTCTCAATCGAGTACAGTGGTCATGTCGTGATACCAAGCACGATTCCCACTAACCTTGGACTGCTGAGGTACTCCTCTTATCGAGTAACATGGGTTTGCCACGTCACCTAGAGGAGCTCCCCACTATGGGTCTTTTGCGTCAACAAGTGTGATCCCCCTCGTATCCTACTGAGGTACTCTTCTAGTTGAATATCGTGGGTCTACCACATCACCAAGATCACTCCTCCACCAAGGGTCTGCTGCGACACCAAGGCACTCCCCACTGGGCTAGTAGAGTCACTCTGAGTCAAATGGTCAATAGTCGTTAGGTCTTAGCTGGCTACTAGGTCTTCATACTATGCTCGCCCATCTCCAGGAGGATCCTCTCCACAAGATACAGTTTGATACTACATCTGTCATTAAGTCCCATGAAAAAGTGTCTAAATTTTTTGCAACATCATAGGGGTCTTAATGCAATAGACGATGCGTCAATCAGACGCCCGGTTTGTGAGTTATTAGTTTGTTTGTTTTGGGGGGCCAGTTGGATTCGTGTATGATCTAACCTGATCATTTCTCAAATATACCCAAAAATCCAGTGGGGTATACTCAAAGGGACTGTCATGCTCCATGATTACCAGTGCCACTGATGGTTCGTCAAACGGACTTCTGGTGCCAATGATATGGCCAAAAGAAAGTAAAGGGTTATAGTGGGCCTGGGTCTAGTCTGACCCGGTCAGACCGACCCGGCTCACTAGACCCTGCCCAACAGGACGCGAGGGGATGCGGGGGGCCGAGAGGGTGCAGACTATCCTTGAGGGCATGGACTGGCCATGAGGGAGTGGACCGGCAGCGGGTCGGTGCGAGGGTGGTTCAGCCCATAGGGGGCGGCTCGGCCCGGAGGGCACCACGAGGGTGGCTCGGCTCGGGGCGTGGGGCCGGTTCGGCCAGGGCGCCACGAGGGGCCGGTTCGGCTAGGGGCTCAGAAGGCCGGTGAGCTGGTGCGGCCGGGCAGCTTGGTAGGCCGGCGGCTAGGTGCGGCAGGGCTGGCTCGGGAGGCTGGCGGGAGGTCATGGCTGGCGCGCCTCAAGAGGCCGGCCAGCGGTGCATGCCAGTGGGGGGTGCGGGCGGTTCGGTCGGTGGGCGGCGTGACGTATGGGGAGCACGGTTCGGCCTGGGGTGATAGAGCAAGGTCATCCAGGGCACCAGATCATCGCGGGGGCGGCCCGGGTCACGGAGGGATCGGGTGGCGTGGTCGTTTCCTTCATCGCCTTCGACGCCATTGTTGCCTTCCTCCATTTCGAAGAACACCACAAGGAAAAATGGTGAGAGTCATGCCATGTTTTTTTGGCCCGCACCCTCCATGTTTAGAGTGGTAGCAAGACGTTCATCAAGAACATAAACAAAGAACGAGCATAGAATATATTTTAAAACATCAGTTTCCCTAATCCCTTGATAATTTATATTCCCAACCCCGCAAAGGAAAAAAAGAGTGGAAAACCTTGGAAGTGTTAATCAAATTATGATAAAACCCCCATAACTTCCATCACCAATTTATTCCCAACTCGCAAGGAAAAAATATGCGGATCAATATGATAATAAGTTGATCTCTGTCCTTTTTTTAGTAGGAAAGAATAAAGGGAATAAAATCATAATTAATTAAAAACCCTACCTTGTTTGATGTTTGTTTATGTTGGCGTGAGAAGGTGGATGTCAATTTGTTGTAGATGAACAATTCCTACATCGAAGGAAGTTCTGAGGAAGATGGTCGAAGTCGTCGACGTTATTTGTGGAGGAAGCATTCTTCATTGGAGAATCTTTCTCCCAAGAGCTCCTCCTCTCTCCAAATCCAACAAATAAAAGTGATAGCCAATAATAAAAAATGTTTCCCAAATTTAATCGTAGGCACAATTCATATTGGATTAAATTAATTTGGATCAATTAAGTGGTGCATTGGAAATATTAATGGTATGTGTGTTGGAAAAATTAAGGTGGTGGAGCTCAAGAGGCTCTCGCTCATTAATTGTGGGAGTTGAGGGTTTCTCAAAATCAAGGGGGGTTCAAGGGGGTTTAATCCTGAGTGGTCCCCACCACCATAACCTCTCATGGGAGGTTATGGTTTGGGTGGTCCGCACCACCTTAACCTCTCGTGGGAGGTTACAGTCTGGTTGTCCCCACTTACAACTTCCACATGGAGGTTTAGTTCTGGTGGACCCCACCTGAAATATCCACATGGAAGCTCAAAATAAAATAAAATGATGTTTATTTAATTTTATTATTTCCATGAAAACCCCAAAAACTAACTTTCACCCTCATACATCTGACATCGAGGTGAAAGTCTCCTTCAGAGAATACTGGCGCTGTGAGTTCAACGATGCCCTCCGATTTCAATTCCGAGCATCAGTTCAGAAGTTAGAAAAACTCACTTGCAAGTTTAATAAACATACCTGAAAAAAAAGTTCATAAATTCATTCCGGGCACTCCGAGCCTTGAAATCATGTGCTGTCAATTTTCGCAGAGTCGTAAAGTTCCCATTTATTTAAAAAAATTACATGGAAATTCTGGGTCTTTACATAAAACACGAGGAAAGGGTATGGAAAATAAATCATATGGTTAGATGAATCATTATAATGTTCCACAAAATAATCACAATGTTCCTCAGTGAACTTCTTACGGTATATTACATTGTAAAACATCAAAAACATTGGAGTAAAATCATATCATGATTTTTTATGTGATCGGTTTAAATATATCACAAACTCAATAAAAGAGAAGTATTTTTATTCAAGATTTAAATATATTATTTAATGATATTTAAATAAATATTTAATGAGTTTGATTGATACTAAATAACATTATTAATTAAAAATAAAATATTATAAATTATTCATCATAAATGTTTCAAATATTTTTTAAGGAGTACTTGAATAAAAACTTTTTTGTAGTTGAGAAAGTATAAGTTTCAAAAAATTATATGCAAAAAAATTATATTTGATTTCAGATTATATATTTTTAAATTTAAGGGTGAAATGATGTTCATGGAATGAGAATAAAATTCATTAATAAAATTTATAGAATAGAATAAAAAAGAATATTTCAATGTGTTTTATTCTTTATTTTTGCAGATGTTGAGGCATGTTATTTATAATTCCATTCATGTACGATCTTATTTTTTATAGAGAAGATGTTTATTTCATGAATTAACACAATCATGCATTAATAAATCATCATGATGAATGTGATAAGGGACTGATGTGTAATTGATGTAATTCCAATTGATCAAGAAATAAAGATACATTCAGACATAGAAATTATTTTTGACAAAAAAACTACAGATATTTTTGATGATCTTATTAAACTAATATCATGCAGGAAATTTGAGGGTTTTTGTTACCTAGAAAAAAATGACATAAATATGTTGTTTTTGTGTAAGTTCAAGGATGTACTCTTCATGTACATTGTAAAATAAATAAATATCCTAAAAACATTACATGGAATACACTGCACCTATTGTGTAATCACTATTATAATAGTGATACTTCAAGTATAAAAAAGACTTGAACCTGGAAGTCCTTAGGCCCTCACATTGAGGCCGAAATTTGTAAAAATTATCATGTGTATATTTTCTTACATTCATATTTACATGTGGTAGTGAAGTGTAATTAAAATAATATTTGACTCTGAAAATTCATTTGGGTTTAACTCATTAGAGGATAGAGTTTTAAAAAATAAGAACAACTAATTCACCCCCCCCCCCTCGATGATACACTATCTACCCTTTATACTTAAATTTAATTATCCATTGTTCTTGTTTTGATTTCAATTTATTGATCATTGATCTCTTATTCACCAATCCATCTTGGTAGGATGAGTTCAACATGAAAACAAATCCTGATTTTGATCCATAATTTGTATCATTTTTTATGATTTTAATAATCTTTATAGTTGATTTAGTTACATTAATCACCTTCTTCTTCCATTCCATCAACATTTGATTCTTTAATTTTAAATATTCCCAAAACATAATTGTATACATTTGAAAATTTTTAAAATTTTGATTAGATGTAATAATAAAGTGAAATTATTTAACACCAATTATAAATAAAAAATCCATTATCTTTGAAGGTTCGTGAAAAAAGTTTAAAGATGAATTTATGAAAATTTTCATGAATAATACATACATTTTATACATTAAAAATTGATATAGTGATAAAAATAATAAATAATAAAATTATAGGAGGATTACTATAAAATTGAAATTTTAAATAAATAAAGTTAAAGGGAAGAAAAATTTTCCAGGGTAATAGATTCCCAAAATAAGAGTAATAAAGCCTTTAGGTACTATGATATTTTTTAAAGATGTGATTTATAGAAAAAATTAGTTGATAATCATGCCCAAATTGATAAGGTATTTTTTATAGTAAAAATCAATGAATATATTATTAATTATTGTTTCATACCATATAATATTGATATTAAAATACTATCTATTAAATATTAAATTAAATTTCTCCCAAATGTTATTTATCAAAAACCCATATATTTTGATTTAATAGAATATAGTATTGAATTTAAAAAAAAATTATAAATTAAAAAACACATTTGGATTGATATATACTGGAGAGGGAATCCAAAATATTTTTTTAATGGAACAAAATATGATGTATATATATAAAAATTACCTTATTTTTTCAAAGTTTAATGTATTACAGAGAAATATATTTATTACCACTAATAGATGTTTTAAGATGTGTGAATTACTTTTTCAATTATTATCTTATTTTTAAATCATAACACAGTCATATATTATATCTCACATTCATATTTAATTTTCATACCTAGCCCAAAATTTATTTGTTTCTAAAAAATAAAAACATTTCACTAAGACCATATTTCAATGTTCTGATTGGAAATTAGATTTCCATATTATAAAATTACACTGCTAAATATTTAAATGTAATGTTTTAAATAATTACATAAATAAATGATTTCTTGTAAAACATATATAATTTGAGATGTATATACTACTAAAATTATGCTGATATTTAATATTCTCATAAAAGGATTATCTATTTTCAGTGGAAACACATAGAGACATAACGAAAAATAATTTTTTTAAATTATATCCATTCTAATTATTCTTTTATTTAAAATATTTAGTTTCTCTTTATAAAATTCATATTTCTGAAAATATACAATATTTTCAATCTACCATTTGTTGATATTTATTGTCTTATTTTACATCTAAAAATCAATTATAATATTTCTATAATATTTATATATTTATTTAACATAGAAATGGAATTAGGTATGTGTCATTAAATTTTTTTATTTGATTATTTTGGGCTATTATAAAATTCAATGTTTTAAAAAATAAAATCATGAAACTAATAATTAGGGTATTCATTGTCTGATGTTACACATTTTTTTTATAATATTTATAATTTATTAGTACATCTATTTTTTTAATCATGAAATAATGCTATGTTTTTTTTTATATTTTTTATTTTTATAATTTTTGATTTAATTTGGTATTATATTTCATAAAATAAACCCAATTGATTCAATTACAGAAAAATACATTTACATACTTAAATATATATATATATTTAAATTTGATACACCCAAACACACCCTTTCACACACACACACACACACTTGGATCTTATATTCATTACCTATAATGAAATAGTTAAAAAAATTTGTATCTATAATGGAATCCTAAATTTATTTTTTTGTATGTACATTTCCCAGATATGAAAAAAATTATTGAAATCCAATATCACTTTTTAGAAATGAGTTTCAAACATTTAGTAGAAAAAATATATATATGTGAACCCGAGTAAGGGGTAAATTTCTTCTCCACCACATGAGTCAACTAAAAATAATCAATGAAAAAACACAAAAACTGATCCATGTTCTTAGAAAGCATCAAAATTAACACAAAGGAGATGTTCAATTCATAAGTAAATCCTTATTATATAATTTCATTGTTAATTTTATATTTACTCTAAATATATTGGGGTATCTAATAATCTCTCATTGATATAAAAACTATTGTGGATATTGAACAAATAACAAATCAATATTTTATCATAGGTAAAACCATGAAACATCCTTAAAAAATACATTTTATAAACCCTTTATAAATTCTATTCTCTTCTTCACCAATGAATCTATCACAAAAAGGTGGTAAAAATTTATATAGTGTGAATTTTATTAAGACACCATATAAAATTATCCAAATCAACCTTCACTATTTTATTACTCAATTATGATTGAAAATAACACCACATCAATTCATATGAAAATAAAAAAATTTAATTATCATCAATATATGTCAGATACATGATGAATTGTTTTGAAAGATTGATTATATAGGGACATTTATATATAACAATAGAATCCAATGTAAAACATTTTCTCACATAGGAATTTTTATTTGGAAACCATTAATAAATAAGTTACTTTTGGAAACATAAATTTGGAACAAGGATTTAGATGTTACTTCATACAATTGTATGACATGATTAGTGTATTTAAACTAAGAATCCTTTTATGATATCTATAAATGGATCCTTTATTTGAAAAACTCATATTACACTTCCTAATTGTAACTAAATAACATATAAATAATACTAAACCTAGATGACCAAGAATTACATGGTTTCTAAAAAGTCAAACGGTAACATTGAAACTTCAATAAATATTGAAAAATAGAAAATAGTTGTTGAATTACTAGTTCTTGCACATAATTTCAAACCTTATAACCACTCTCATCTAACCAACCCCCTACCATTTATTTTTAAATGACCTTCATCATAGTAGACTAATTTCATCCACTACACCACCTTCTGAAATCTATTGATAACCCTAGCTTAATCAAGTATTCCTCCAGCTTTGCATATAATGTATAAACTCAACATATAACATCTTGTTAATATTTACTAGTTTAAAATTCACCATATCATAAACTTATGGATGTATATATTTCTTATGTAGTCAAAAATTTTTTTAATATGTTAATAACTTTGAATCTAAATCCCTATTCTTGAACTTCGCTTTTCATAAATTAAGAATTAAATTTAAAAACATCTTTCACATAGATCATATTGATCACCCACATTGGAAATACTTGCAAGGTTTTACTATGACCTTGGTCATTTTTTGATATAATCTCTTCTATTTATTTCTTCTAGTCATTCTCTATTGTATCACCATAATAATATAGTGTTATATCTCATTTAAATATTCGATAACACGTCTTACACAAAATGTATGATTATAATACACATTGATTTAATTAATTTATATATATACTAGAATCCAAAATGAAATAAATTACCACATAGCTAAATTAAACATTATTATAAAAATTGAAACTCTATACAACCACATGTAAATAAGAACACAATATTGTTGAAATTGTTATTTTTGTAGTCTTCCATAAATATAATACTACAGAAGATAACTCTAGAAATAGTAAATGCATTAAAATTTGATAATCATCTTAAAGATGAAATTAGATTACATGATAAATGATTTTATGAATTTATTTAAAGATAAATATATAAATCTATTAGGATTATTATTATATATATATATATATATATATTCATGTGATATATGGTTGTTGGAAATATGAAAATTGGGCTTATATATCCATTAGGTATATATATCCATAGATATCATATGAATCTATATACAATCATTTGATATAAGAATAATTAATCTTATTATCAATAACAAATATTTTATTAAATGTGATAGTTATAACATAATCTGTGAATTTTTTAGTATAGATAAATGTAACAAAATTATTAAATCTATATATATTGTAAAACCAAATAAAAAAATAATTATACTTATTATTTTAGTATCTCATTTTTTGAGCATGGGAATTAATTAGAGTTACCAAGGATCTCCCAAGACCAAGATGAATAAAATATTTACCATGTTTTACTTGAGAAAAATTCTCTACAAGAGATGTTCTAGATATTGGAAATCATTATGAGATCTGTGAAAGCTGAACCACCACCCAGAACTACAAATAATTAATTAATTACCCACATATATTATGTAGAGTTGTTGAAGATTTTTTAATTTGAATTTAGGATGATATAAAAAGGTAATAATTAATTTAATAAGTGATATTTTAAATATATGTATTTACATTAACACACACACATATATATTTATATATTATAAAATTTAATTTTAAATATTTAAATATTTAAATATAAATATTTCTCTAAAAAATATTATTTATAAAATTTATTAATTGTTATTAAATCATTAATAATTTTTTTAGGAATTATAAATAAAATTAATAATTATTAAAAAGACATATTTTTTATGATATATACTATCTGTTGCTCTTTTTGTGTAGCAGATTATTAAAATTAATTAAATTAATCATTATAATATAATTGCTTCAATGAATTTAATTCATAATATATATGAAAAGATAAATTAACATTTATTTTAATATTATTACTTGAAAAAAAATAAGTTCACATTTAATCAAAAAAAATTAAAATTTTCTTTTTATGTATTATGTGTTCTTATATTAAAATTAATTTATATCTCTTCTAGATATACAAACTAATAAAATTGATTTAATTTTTAAAATAATAATTTTCAAAACTGTTAATAAGTTAAATTTCATTTTTACGTCTCAAATTAATTTACTCAGATAGAAATTAGGTTTGCATAAAAGATGTAAAATGAGGAAAAATTATTTAAATAAGTGGTAAACATGTGACATATTATAAACTATAATATATTAGTGAGGGTATAAATGAATTATATAACTCCATTTATCTTTTCTATTTTATTTATCATCTTTGGATCCACATTTTAAGATAAGTTACATTCCATATTCATTATGGAATTAATATTTTTGAAAATGAAAATCAATATCACCTATAAAAGTATCCATATTATTCCCGCATCAAATTAGAACATTACTTTATTTTACACTCGAATACCTCCAAAATTATCTTCTTAACTATCCTAATTAATATTTTTTTAATATCTGGTCATAGGAAGGAGTTCAAAAGTATTCACTTTAATAAGCACATGAAGAGTATTTTAGTCTTTAATGTAACTATTATCTCCTCATAAATCATTATTCTTTATTTTTTTTCATCCACCAATCCATAAATTTTATTTATTAAATTAATAAAATATTTTTAAAATCATTATGATTCTATAAAAATAATATTATTAATATATTATAAATTTTTATTTCTCATTTTATCTTTATAACATGTTTATATTTGGGTTGGTCTTACCAACTACATGAACGATGTTGTAATATTTATTACATGAATTTTTATGAAAAAAATACAATTTTTAATATAAAAAATATTATTAATTTTATATTTTCTGAAAATTATTTAATCGATATATATAGAAGTGTACTAATTTTTAGAAAAATTATTTTATTGAATTGAAATTCATAATAAATGGAGATTTTAAGCACTCTCATGAAACCATAACCTTTACTACCCTATAAAATCCATTGTAAATTAAAAATTCATCAAAAACAATTATTTAGTTTAAAGGTTCATTATTATGTTTATGAACAAATGTTTATGGATCAAGTATTATAATAATCATATCAAAGCTAGAATAGAACAAGAATGAAAATTAACACCTAGGTATTAATTTTAATAAATAATTATTTACAAATGGGTAATAAGAAATTATAAATGATTGGTATACTGTAAAATAGTTGTAAATATCGTTATTATATAGATTATAAATAAACCTAATCTTACTATACATGATTTTATTTCATGCCCAAAAAATATAGGAATCCATGGTAAGGGTTTTCCATCCCAATTTCCCTTATTTGAGACATATTTTTTTTATTATACGCCAAATTTCACTAAGATGTTATTTATAGTAAATTTTTTAAATATTTTAAAATAATTAAATTTTATTTTATTTTATTTTATTTTAAATTTCAAGTATTATTTTCCATTATCAAATTCCTTATTCATTACTTGGGTCCCAAGGGTTTCATTGACTCAATTCCCATTTCATTAGGTCATAAAATTTCCTCCATTAATATATTATTATATTTTTTTTATTCTCAGATTTATCTTACAAATATTTTATTTCACTTTATATCTTGTAAAATTAAATTGTAATGTCAAAAAAACATTTATGTACCCACTTCCTTAAAAAATGTGAAATTTTGAAGAATAATTCCCATAATCTCTATGGGCTCTTTCTCTTTGGGTCCTTATTCTCCCACTCTAAAAATATCTTATTTTTTATATTTTTAAATAAAAATATATAATAGTTTTCTTAATCTTCAAATTTATCATTATATATTTACAAAATTAAAATTTATAGCTATTTATTCAATTATAAGTTTCTTTGAAACTACCTAAAAATAAAAAAAAATCCATTTCAATTTAGTTTCAGATATTTTTCTTCTTCCACCCCATAATTTCAATAGATATTATTTATATTTTTTCAAAGAAAATTTATTGGGTATTACTTTAAAATATTTTTTTTAAATTATTATTACCATATTGAAATTGATACTTTAATATGATGTGAAACTTTGATTTTTTTGGAAAATGTTAAAAATATTTTTTAAAAAATATGTTTATTATTTCACTTCTATTTTCATATATATCTCTAAATGTTATTTCTCTTATGGATACATTAATTTATTATAGAACACTAAAATCACATACCATATAATTTCTTGTGTGATTTAGTTATTATTAACTTCCAATCAAATTAATATTTTTTGCAATACCATTTAAATATGGCATCTAACCCATATTCATTCTGATGATTTTTATGATATAATGTTTGATTGAGTTATTATTACACAATGAGGTATGGTTTATCTATTGTTTGGGTGATTATATTATTATAACAACCTAGTTAAATTTAATAATAATTTTCACACCTTATTAATATTAATTAACTCTATTTTATAGATTTATATTCATTATAAGAATATAACATAATTCTTCAATCCAAAAAGAAAATTTTTATTTCGATTAAATTACTTTTCTTGTGTAATAAGAATTTATTTAAAATTATAATTTCTATATATTAATATTTTAATTTGAAAATATATTCCTCATTTTTAAAATCAGCATTTCAAAATTATAATATATTCAAATATTATAATTTTTCTAAAAATATTTATAATTCAATAAATAGTCAAAATATTTTTTTTGTAAAACCCGAATTTCCATTAATTATATTTGGTATTTTAAGAGTTACATTTGATATTAAAGTTATATAAGCCTCACATAAATATAAATAATTAAATTAATTACATTTTGATAATAATTATACATTATTCTTGTATATGTTCATTTTTGGGAAGAAAATAATATTTCAAAATAACTATATTTAATCTTGTTTAGAATTTTAATATTAAAATAATTTTAACCACTTATATAAAATTAATCAATAAAGAAATTAATACTTTAAATTATTAGGTCCTTGTTTTTTAAATTTATCAACATTGTTGATTTCATTTTTAACAATAACTATAGAAAGTATTTATGTCCTTAATAAGGGTAAATCGGGAAATTATGTATAACAATAATGTTAGCAGACCAAAAAAATATCCCTAAAACTTTTCATTATTTTATTTTATATGTTTTTTTAGACATGACCTTAAAGGATCTAAAATATTGGATCTTTTTTCCACATTCCATTCATAGATAACTTAATAAAATTTTACATAAAGAATAAACACAAAATGACACTATATTTATATATATTTATATTATTTACATAGGGATAAAAATGTTATGGGTATTTAAAAATATATATTTTTAATTTTAAATTAGTTTCTTAATAATCTTATTTTATTGTTAATTTTTTATTTATATAATTACCATAAATTCTTACGCAACATCAAACAGTGATTGGGAACGCATTAGAAATATCACGAAAATGATATTAAAAAGTCAAAAAGTTATATTTTTTGGGTGATTCATTGTGGCCCAAGAATTTTATATAACAATATAAAAATATAAAATTCTTTAGAGGTTTGTATTTTTATTCCATTACTATCTTGAAGTCATTAATGTGAAATAAATTAATAGTTCTAAAACGGACATTATTGCTATTTTTTAATATACCATATTTCATTAAATGGTTTAATTAAGTTTAAAATTATCCTTAGAAAATCGGAAAGGATATATTTTAGAATATCATCCATGGTGTATTTATAGTCCACATTTCTTTCTATAGTAACTTTCTTGACTACATTTTTCTTGGAAAATATTGACATTTCTATAATAATCAAATGGGATAACATATGGTTAATACAAAAATATAATGGTTAAAAATCACCGAATCATGCCCAATATTATTTTATGGGATTAACTAGAATCATCCTCATCCTATATTTCAAAGATATCAATTTGGTTAAATTTTTTACATGAAAATTTATTTATATTAATTTAGAACATTAAATAATTCTAAGAGTGCCCCACCCATCACAAATAAATGGGCACATCATCTCCTCCCATCCTCGCGTATTTTGTGAAATATAGATTAGAAATTACATTCCCATATCTCTACAAAAATTCACACCCCACGTCCTAGTGGTCTTGGTCTCACCAGAATAATAAAACATGAAGGCGTAATGAGTAATACAAATTAGTTATCCAAGAAAAGGGTATAAGTCCTAACCAGCCTATTTCATGTTTATGTATGCTTGTATATTCTTCAATTCCTCTTTAAAAATTGTGAAATAATATCATAATTATCATAAAGGTAATGAAATGTTATTATTATTATGATACAAATAAGTTTCATCTCTTGTTCCATCGAATGGGAAATGAAATCATTGCTCGTTCATACATGTGAATTAACACCTCCATAAAGAGATGTGTGTAGTTTTCCATAACCTCCACTCATCAATGTTCATAATAAGGGATTAAATATATATATAAAGTGTATTAATGATTTTATATGCATTATATTATGATAATATATCTTCTAATTTCATAAATTTCCATCCCTTGGAAAATGAAAATGTCGTTTGTCTGTATGTGTTGACTACCACCTTAAAAAAGTGATGAGATATGTTTTTCAAGTATCCCATTCGTATATGGTTATAATAGTTGGAAGTAAACATAAATATTATTATTATATAATTATTAAAATTATGGATATTATTTAACAATTAAGTATTAGACCATTTTCATTTTAATAAATCCATTTTTATATGATATAAATATCATCAAAACACCTCACATAAAATTAAATTATTAACTAATTGAATATAATATAGTAATAAATAAAATAAAATTCATAATAAACATAAAAATTATTCTTATATAATTTAATTATTTACATAATTTAATTATTTTGGATGATAATGTCACGACCCATCCTACAGGGCCCAGACGTGACCACCCCAAGCCCACCTTCCATAGGCCAGGGGTTGGTGACTAATATCTGAAGGCTTTTCTTGAATAATGAAGGCATTGAGTTAGATATCCGTACACACTTAACAAATGAAAATGAATTAAACAACCAACAAAAGCAAGGTATAACCATGAGAGTAAAGTAAAACCACTAGTACAATTGTAAAATAAAAACAATGGGATGGAATACCAGCCCTAGAAAATGAAAAAAAAAAAGTAAACAGTTATCGCATATGCCCTAGAGCTCTACCTGGAGGGTAGTAGCTATATGTATGAAGTAGAAGAAGAGAATCAGAACTTCTCCCATCGTAGTAAGACCCACCATGTCCGGAACATCCATAATCTACCTCAGAGCATCAGTAGTCTTCACCAGACACAGAGGTGCAGGAGGATCCCATATATGGGTGAGTATAACAACTCAGTAGGGGACCCCAAGACCCCCGAAGGTCTCTTAGTAATCCACAAAGGAATACATAACAAGAAATACCACAAAGTTAATATCACAAGAATGATCTAAATCATGAAGCACAGAGAAAAAGAGATTTCTCACTCTAATGGAATAACATCAAGGGTAATAGGAAAGGGATGACTAGTTGTAAAGCCAGACTATTTTATCCATAGTAACTCTACTTCTGATTCGTATAGGTCACTATACGCTAGCCCTTATTAGTCGCTAGATTCTGACCCATTTTGGTCGCCGGTGCTGACCCGTATCGATCAATGGTGCTGACCTGTATTAGTCTCTTGTGTCAACCCATATTGGTGTAAAGAGGTAGGGATGATTTTTCATACAGCTATATCATCCCACTTTGGAGTTTCTAATTCCGACCCGTATTGGTCGGCCTTCTTCTTCATGTCATAGCCTGCCACTAGATTTCCGCATTAAGCATGCTTGATCTCCAAAATATTTTTCTCCTCATGCCATCAGTCATATTTCAACTGGTATGAAGTCCCTCAAAAATCATTCCCAAGGGACTGCCCTGTCATAGGGGTCCCAACATGACAGACGACGTGTCGATCGAATGCCCGATCTGTGAGACATGTGCACTTTTTAAAAAAAAGTATCTACGAAGGAATTCCTTGTCACAAGGGTATTTATGCCGCAGACGGCGCGTCGATCAGATGCTCAGTTTGTTAGTTACACCCATTTCCGTGAAATTGGGGTGATCGCACCTCATCCTGGCCCAGGTTGGTCGGGCCCACCGAAATAATACAATAGGACAGATTCCCAAAATGGGGACCCAACTCCACTAATGACGTGTCAAACTAAAACTTGGTTAGTCTGTTACGGGCATTTCTTTATTCAGGAGGCGGTTGGGTCTGGGCCAGGTCCGACTCTTTCAGTCCAGCCCGACGCAACGAGTCCTAGGGTCTACCTGACCCCACATGGGTTCGGCCCGTTAAGGGTCGGCCCGGTTCACTGGTTCCAACCCGTCGGGGTCAGCCCACCAGGTTTGCGGGCTCGGGCCTTAGTTGGCCCAGCCCACTGGGTGGGGCTCGGCCCAGCTGCACTAGCCTGTGGGACAGGCCTGGTCTACTGGGTGGGTCTAGCCCACTAGGCTATAGGTCCAACCCGGCCCGCATCCGGCTTAGTCTTCCTGAAGGTAGAACTTGTCTCTAGTTGGCCCCGCGGACACCGGGCCGTTTCATCAGGATAGTGGGGCACTACCTCACCACGTGAAATGGTCGGCCATGTCATCGAACGGTCTTCAGCCGACGTGTCATGGAATGGGACTGCACTACCCCCTCCTGCCACAGCCCGCGGGTCATGGCTACTTCTACTAGCAGCACCTGCGGGTGTAGCCCTTCTCTTGTGTGCCCGGCATAGGCCTACCACCTCTGGCCACAGCAACACATGATGACATTCCACCTTCCCACCACCCAGGCCCGGTTTTTGTGGTCCTCCTCTGGTCATCACCGGCATGGCATGCCAGTGGTTCTTTCTATTGACCATCAGATGTGCTCCTGGGGTCCATTCTTGGTGTCGTCTGCACCTAAGATCCTCTCGGGTCACCTCCTCCCCAGCGTGACCCCTGTCTCTACCTTGCCATCACAATTCCTGGAAACACATGGGAAACAAAATAATAATAAAATTAGTGGAGGATTCAGGCCTTGTTTGGATTTCCCTATGCCCTCCGCGTTAGCATTTTAACAAGGGGCATTAGAAAAAATAAAATAATTTAAAATAACTCATGGTTTTTAACCCCGCATAAACCTCCCATATAAAAAGATCCATCCACAGATCAGCCCATTGGTTGGTTGATTCGATTTCTTCGTATAAATCAAGAATGGATGAAGTAGGACTATCCAAATATAAATAAACCCTACCTGGATGAGATGTCCACTGATGAAATTAAACAGAACCTTATTCATCATTTTTATAAGTTCGTTGTTCAATGGTGCTCATCACCGCTCACTGAATTTGGTCTCTTCCATCAGCTAGTTCTTCACTAGATTCCATCATTCTTCATTGGGGAAGAAATAAATCGATGTTTCGTTAGAGTTTCTCCTACATTTATTCCATCCATTCACCAACGAATGGGTATAATTAAAGAGAACCCTCCCAACGTTGTGATCATTAATGTGGCACATTAATGAACCACAATTAACAGGGTTCCATAACCGCACGATTGGTGTGGTTACATAGTCAAAGGGTACTGGGTTATTTATTGACCCATAACCATTCCATTTCTAGTCTTCCATTATGCAATGTTGCCTCTCAGTGGTTATAGAAAATAAAATAAGTTTAATTTTTTTATAACAAATGGTTTGAAAAATATATTTCCCAGTCAACCTTTTCCAACCAAAGTAATTTCCCCCTTAGGTGAAACCCAATATTCTGGATTCAACATTTCCCTCATATTTTTAATCCGGGCACAGGTTCAAATATAAAGGAAACCCACTCGCACGCCCACTGTACATTTTTAAATAATCTTAAGAAAAGTATTTTGGGCACCCCAGGACAGGGAATCACATGCCGTATCATTTCATCATCTCACATTCACTTAAAAAAACTATGAAAAACATTATTGAAAATTATGGGTTATTAAATTCTCCCCAACTTTCGGATTTTCATCCCCAAAATCCAAACAAAGCAACACAAAAAAAGAGGGGTACTGGGCACACATATGAGCCTCTCACTTCTATGTGATCTTCTGGAGATTCTCACGCTACCATAGAATGTGACTAGAGGTATCGACGACCCACAAAGGATATGTTATTGTTTATCCTCTATATCCGTCGGGTACTCCATAAAAGTTTCCATGTCATCAATATTTAGCTCTCCATGGTCGATGATGTGAGATAGGTCATGCACATATCTCTTAAACTAGGATATGTGGAAGATGTTGTGCACCCTCTCTAACTGCAGTGGAAGTTGCAAGTGTTATGACACCTTGAAAATCCTTTGAAGTATCGGGAATGGTCCGACAAACCTCTATGAGAGTTTTTCACCTTGGCCAAATCTTTGTATTCTCCATCGAGGGGAAAATCGCAAGAATATGTTTTCCCCCTCTTGGAACTCTAGTTTTCTCTATTGCCTATTAGTATAGGACTTATTTTAAATCTGTGTAGTCTTCATCCGCTCCCAGATTCCCCACACCTTTTTAGGGGTATCTCATACCATCTCTAGACCCACGAGTGTTGGATCTCTTGGATCCATCCAGCATAAGGTTGATCTACATGATTGTCTTTACAATTCCTCAAAAGGGGTCATACTAATGGTAGAGTGATAATTGTTCTTGTATGAAAATTCCACCAAGGGTAGGTGGTCCTACCAACTGCGAACAAAATCTTGGACCCATGCACAATGCATGCCATCCATGGCCTGGATGGTCTGCTCAGTCTGAACATATATCTGCAAGTGAAAAGCTATTCTCAAGAGAAGCTGAGTCCCAAAATCATCTAATAATTCATTCCACAACTTGGATGTTAATCATGCTTCATGGTCAGAGACTATCATCGAAGGAATCCCATGAAGTCACACGATCTCTTGAATGTAGATAACATCCCAATCTCTCAACGAAACCCTTCTCTCAAATATCAAGTAAGTGGGACAACATGGTGATTCGTTCAACAATCACCTAGACAGTATCATGCCCTCTGGAAAAATGTGGTAACAATATCATGAAGTCCATCGATATCCCTTCCTGCTTCCACTCTAGTATCTCAAGGGGTTGGGTCAAGCATGCTAGTACCTAGTGCTTAAGCTTCACTTGTTGGAAAGTGAGGAATCTTGAAACAAACTCTGCCACAACATTCATCATCCGTAGCCACCATTGTGGATGTCTAAGGTCCTAATACATCTTCATAATTCTTGGATGTACTTCCAACGGGGATGTATGGAAGTCCCTCAACACCTCCTCTTGTTTCTCCACTACTACAATATTACATCATCTAAAATGGATTGTGTTGTCCCCACCTTTAGAATATCTATCAGGTGCATGGCCTGAGGATATTTGAGTGCATCTACTCTCGTATCTTCTGACTCTGAGTTTTTCCTCCCTAGATCACTGAAGTAGTGGAGGGGAAACTATCATTAACTGGAGGTAGGTTGTCTCATCTCTATCCACGTATGATATTTATAGTGACCCTAACTACACAGAAGCCTCATTCAGTAGCTGCGAACTCGATCTCTGTCTTAGTTCATCTGCCATATGTCCCCTTATCATGATTATATACTATCTCAAAGTCATATTATTGGATGAACTCTAGCCGATATCGATGTCTCATATTTAGATCTTTCTATGTGAAGATATATCTGAGACTCTTGTGGTATGAGTAAACAATGAAACTCTTTCCCATTAAGTAGTGTCACCACATATTCAGTATGAAGAATAATGATTCCAAATCGAATTCATGAATAACATAATTCTTCTCATGAGGCCTCAAATATCATGAGCCATAAGAAATATCTAAATCATCCTTCATCAGGACTCAACTGAGTTTGGTCCCTGATTCCTAATAGTAAACCACGTAGTCAGTTCCCTCCTCTGGAAACCTCAAGATGGGAGCGTTTTCCATGCTTTGCCTTAGCTGTTGAAAGATATGATGGCATGTCTCTAAACACAATAAGGGTTTCCTCTTCTTCATCAAGGCAGCCATAGGTTCTGCTACTCTGGGGAAATCAAGTACGAACCTCCAATAGTAGCCTACTAATCCAAGGAATCTCTGCACCTCAGTAACACTCTTAGGTGGATCCCTAGAAATTACTATCCATATCTTCGCAGGATCCACTGTAACTACAACCTCTGAGATGACGTGCCCCAAGAAATGGACCTTCCATATCTAGAACTCACACTTTGAGAGTTTCCCATATAATTAGTTTTCCCGGAGTGTGTCTATAACTATCCTCAAGTATACAATGTTCTCTTCCTCAGACACTGAGTACACCAAGATGTCATCGATGAAGACCACCATGAAGTGATCGAGGTATGGATAGAAGATTATATTAATTAGCCCCATGAACACTTCGGGAGTGTTGTTCATGCCGAAAGGCATCACCAAGAACTCATAATAGTCATACCAAAATCTAAAGGTTGTCTTTGGTACGTCCTTATCTCAAACCCTGAGTTGGTGATAGAATGATCTGAGGTCTATCTTCAAAACCCAACGAGCACCTTTCAGCTAGTCGAAGAGATCACCAATCCCTAGTAGTGTAATCTTGTTCTTCACGGTCACCTGGTTTAAGTGCCAAAAGTCCACACATAACCTCAAACTTTTTTCTTCCTTCTTGGAAAACAATATTTAGGATGCCCATGGGAATACATTGGGCCTTACAAATCCATTCCACTGTAAGTCCTCTAGTTGTACCCTCAGCTCCCATAGCTCCATAGAGGTTATTCGATATGCTGCTATAGATATCAGTGATGTTCTTGGGTACAAGTAAATGTAGAATTATATCTCTCTATGAGGAGGATGTCTTGGGACATATTCTGGAAATACATCCTCATACTAATCCACAACCAATGGAAACTATGGACTCGCCTCATCCACCGTGTCGAATGCCAGTAAAAATAGAATATATATAATCAGTTTCACCCTTCTGATTGAAAGTCCATCTCATGCTGCTATGTTTTCAATCTCACCAATAAAGGAAAACTGGCCTCCACCCCTGTGTGTACATCGCATTGTACGTCTCAAGTAGTCAATAAACACATGAATTGTTGACAGCCATTCCATGCCTTGAAAGACATCATAGGGATTCAACGGTGCTACTAGAATATCCCATCTAAAACTTTCTACTTCGAGTGTAAGATCAAACTATTGGAACCAGTGTGTGACCATTGAATCTCCTCCCATAAGAGTTTCCAAATGCAATGGTCGAGCTAAAAGCTCAGTCAGAATCTCAGAGTCTAAAATTATGTTCACAGAAACGGAAGAATAGCTAGAACCAGTGTTGATAAGAACATCCACAAAAGTAGAGAAGATACATATCATACCATGTATCATCTTAGGGATGTCAAGATCATGAGACTCTACTACATGTAGCATGTCCTGTCCCAATCCACCTACTCCCTCATCTCATGGTGGACCATCGGGGGTGGTGGTGGTAGTGCCTGGTGACACCGACCAACTCCAGTTACAAGTCCTGATCTCCTACCTCATCTACCGCCTGGATGATGCTCATGCTCATGCTGCTACCGTTGCCTCGGAGGCCCCTCCAATGTCTATCGATCATATGCATGGGGAGTTAGACAATCAAAAGATCGGTGACCTTATCCCCCAAAAGAAAAATAGATAATGCCTTGATGGTGTCTCCCTCAGCCTCTCGATCCTCACACCTTTGACCCTACATCCCAGGTTCTCCCACTAGAAGGTCTAGCCCACTTGGTCTTCTGTGTCATATGTCTACTTCCAACTTCAGATGAATCTGCTACCAATTTTCCAGTAGGGGCTCTCACTGTCAGTACCTACTTATTGAGGAAGCTCTCACTTAGAAAAGCTTTATCTAGCACTCCATCCTTCATCAGGATACTGAAACAATCTTTCGTAGCTCTAATCTCTCATCATATCCCCTAATCAAAGGTCTGGGACCTAAAGTAAGGATCCCATATCATGTCGGTGGGGTATCGGGAGAGGTCAGTAAATCTCACCAAGTACTAAGTTATCATCTGGCTACCCTGCTACAAATGAAATAGCTCCTAAATATGTACAGAGCATAAGGTCATTGACACAAATTATTCCCAAAAAGTCTCTCAAATTTCAGTCAGGTGAGGTTCGTCTCCTAATGCACCTGGGGCATCGATCTCCACCATCATCCTAGAAAGAACAAGAGAAGGTTGTTGGACAATATCACCATCTATTCGTCAGGTGTCTCTACTAAGCGAAAGACCCTTGAAACTGCCTAAAGCCAGTCCTCTACTGCGTGGGGGTCCATCTCACCTCGAAACCTCAGAGGCCTCTATCTCTGGAACTCATGTAATATGCTCAGTCTGTATTCATGATCCACTTGTAGCATATGCTTCTCAATGAGTGGTGGTGCTGCTGGTACACCACCTGAAGGTGACATCAATATATGTGTTCCCTATACCGGCACCTCATCACTCGGTGGGCCACTATCATGATCATTAACCGAAATCCTGGATAACTATCTTCTTAGAGAAATCCTGTAATAAACAGATGATCCATTTTCAATAAGTTATACCTGGTGAGATGACTCAAGAAAGATCAAGAAAACTTTTCAAAACACTAGAAACCAGTGTTTTAATGTAACGAGTCAGAAAACAAAATTCATGGTTATGGTGTATGGATATATCGGCCACTGCACCAACACTAGAATCCCTATACGAAAAACTAAATTCAAGACACTATACACTATTACCTCATTAAAAGTGGGCTCCTACTTCTTCTGGTAGAACCGTCCACCCTCTGATAACACTTTATCATGACCAATCCTACATGGCCTAGACGTGACTACCCAAATCCCAGAATCTATAGGCCAGTGGATGCTGACTAGCACCTGAAGTATTTTCCAAAATAGGGAAGTCATTTCCATAGAGATCCGTACACACTCAAAAAAGGGCAACTAAAGTAAACTACCAAAAAATGTAAGGTATAACCATGAGAGTAAATTATAACAACAAGTACAACTATAAACTGAAAATAGTCGACCAGAATACAAGCACTATAAAATAAAAGGAAAGTAAAAAAATGTTGCATCATCCTTAGATCTCTACCTAGATGGTAGTAGTTGTAAGTCTGAAGTCAAAGAAGAGAATCTTGACTGCTCTCATTGTACCAAGCTCTACCACATCCCGATACTACAAATTCTTCCTCGGATCGTCATATTATGCACCAAACACACAAGTGTAGTTAGATCCCATGAAAGTGTGAGTATAACAACTCAGTGGGGGCACCTCGAGACCCCCGGAGGTGTCTCAGTAACCCATAAAGAAAAAAATCACAAGAAATAACACAAAAGTAATATCAAAAGCATTATCTAAATAATGAAGCACAAAGAAAAAGAGACAACTCACTCTAAGGGTATAACTTCAAGGTTACTTGGATTGGGATGAATAGTCATAAAGCAAAATCATTCTATCTATAGTAACTTTACTACTAACATATATAGGTCGTTGTATGCTAACCCGTACTGGTTGCTAGATGTTGACCTGTATTGGTCACCGGTGCAGACCCATATTGGTCACGGGGGCCGACAGATATAGGTCGTTGGTTCTAACCTATATTGGTCGCTGGTGCTGACCATTATTGGTCACTGGTATAGAGGTAGGGATGATTAGTGATAAAACTAGATCATCCAACTCAATAGTTTCTAATGTTGACCCGCATTGGTCGCTCTTCCTCTTTGTGTCACAAACAGCCAATGGATCCCCACACGAAGCATGCCTGATCTTCGAAAGATTATTCTCCTCAAGCCATCGGTCATATTTCAACTAGAACAATGTACAGAAAAAAGCATACATAAGGGATAGCCCTGTCCTAGGGGTCCCAATGTGATGGATGGATCTTCGACCAGATGCCATGTTTGTGAGACATTGGCACATTTGTAAAAAGGTCTCAGTTGGATATAAGACTTATCAAACCCTAGTATCACATAAAACTCCATCAGAACTCATTTAGAGTATCTCCAAAGTACAACCTTATCACAAGGGTCCTTATTCCATAGATGGTGCATCGATCGGACGCCCGATTTGTTAGTTACACCCCTTTCTATGAAAATTGGGTGATCACACCTCGGTTCGGCCCAGCTCGGTTGGTCCCACCAAAATATGTAAAAGAGGCCTCTTCCCAATAATGGGTCCCAACACCACTGAAGGCGTGTCTAATAGTCATATGGTTCATCAGTTACATGTGTTTCTTTATTTGGTGAACTGGTTGGGTCAGGGTCCGGTCCGACTTGGTCAAGCTGACTAGACGCAACAGGTCTGAGGGTCTACCTGACCCCACATGGGACTAGTCCATTAAGTGTAGGCCGAGTTCACTGGGTCTAGCCTGTCAGGGATGGCCCGATTGGTTTGCGAGCTCGGGCCGTGGTTGGCCCAGACTGTGGGGTGGGGCTTAGCCCACCCACGGTGGCGCGCAGGGCGGGAGGTATGGTCTGTAGGGTGGGCCCGGCCTATTAGGTCATCCCACGTCTGGCCCAGTCCACCTAAAAGAAGACCTTGTCTCCAAAAGGCCCTGTGGATGTAGGTCCATTTCATCCACCCCGTGGGGTGCTGCCCCACCACGTGCAATGGTCGGCCAGGTGGCGGACCAGTCTCCAGTAGAGGGGGCATGGCCCAGGGCCACGCATCCCCCTCCTACCCTATCTGTTGGCCATAGATATTGTCTTCGGTGGAGCCTGCGAGTGTTGGACGCCTCTGGCCACCACGGCGCATGATGGCGCACCACCTTTCCACCACTCGCGACCAGTTTTTTTCAGCCCCCACCAGCATAGTGCACCAGCAGTTCTTTCCAAGGGCCACCAGACATTCTCTAATGGTCCGTTCATACCACCACCATTTCATGACCCCTATCTCTTCCTTTATATCACATTCCAAGTCGTGCTCTTGAAACAAAATAACAACAAGATTGGTGGAGGATCCAGGCATTCTTCGGATTTTCCCATGCCCTCTCCATTAGCATTTTAAAAGGGGTGTTTTCACCAATAAGAGAATTTAGAAATAACTTTCGACTCATAACCCCACATCAACCTCCTGTTTTTGAAGAACACTCCTTAGATCAACCCATTGGTCAGTTGATCCACTTTCTTCATATAAATCAAGAATAGAGGAAGGAGGAATGTCACAATACAAAAAATGAAAACCCATACCTAGTTGAGACATCCTCTAATGACGATCGACGGAACCTCCTTCATCATTGTCATTGGTTCGTGATTTAGTGTCACTTTTCATTGCTCGCTGAATCCATTCTTTTCCTCTAGATGGTTATTTGCTGAAGATTGTCATTATTTATTAAGGAAGAAATCCATCAGTATATCTTCAGCAGTTCTCCCACATTTATTCTATTCATTCATCAATGAATGTCTATAATTAAAGATAACCTTCCCAACGTTGAGTACATTAATGTGGCACATTAATGAACCACAATTAAAAGGATTCCATAACTGCATGATTAGTACAGTTATTTATTCAAAGGGTAATGGGTCATTTATTAACCCGTAATAGTTCCATCGCTAGACTTCTGTTACTCAGTGTTTCAGCTCAACAGTTATAGAAAATAAAATTATTTTATTTTATTTTTTATAAAAAAATGTCCGAAAAATATCTTTCTAGCTCGATCATCACTGACCGATGTCTGGTCCCCCTTAAAAAAAACCCAATATTCCTAATTCAATAGTGCCATCAAATTTTCAATTAGTACACCGGTTCAAAAGTTAAGAAAACCTACTCTCAAATCCACTGAACGCACATAAAAATGTTCAGAAAAGTTTTATGGGTGCCCTAGGACTCGAAATCACTTTCCCTCTTAGAGCCTAGTCTCAGATTCACTTAAAACACGATGAAAAAATATTTAATGAATGTTATGTGTTATTACAGATAAAGAACTTATGTACTGATGTGGACTCTAAGTACGAGACACTATAATATAAAACAATATTTTAAATTTTTTAATAAATTATTTTCTAAATATTTTTATTACCTTTCCATATTCTTAAAATTGTTTTATAGAAATATTTATATAGACATAAATGAATCATTAAGGAAATATTATAACACTTTCAGATTTTCTAAAAATATTATCAAAAGGATTTTTTTTACATATTTTATATGGAATGTTTTGACATGATTCTTAAAATTCCAGAGGAGAGTTTACTTTAATGCATATGGTGAAAATAATTCCCAACTCTTCAATAATTACTTGATTTCTTTTATGCATTATAATATTTCTTTTATTCTTCAATGATAAACGATTATTCCCTTTGTTATATGTATTTTAGTTTTGAAAATAGTTATTTAAACAGAAAGTGTATTTTGATATTTGAAAATATTTTAAATATAGATTCAAAAGATTTTTTCAGAGATATTAAGATAAAAAATCATAATAATAAAATTATTTAGTCATAATATTTTATATGAGAATTATATTTGATGATGGGTGATCCTAGTACATCTTGTACAATGGGTGAGCCTACTATACCTTATAAAACCAGTGAGCCTGATATAGATTATAATATGGGTGATATCGATACAGATTATATGATGGGTGACCTTAGTATAACTCTCTAATGTATTTGGTAATGTTCCTTTTCTTCAAAGGAATGAAGTGAAAAGTTAACTAGGGAGGCTAATCTTATGTCTTTAATTAGGATCCAATTATTCAATACATGTTTTATTTATATTATGATAATGGTTTCCTAAAAGGGGTTTCTATTTAATTCATATGTGTTTTAAATGATTATATTAACAAAAAAGTGTATGTGTTTTATATGGGTTTGATTTATTTTATACATCTTAAATTATTCTTATAGAGGTAAAAAATTTATTATTTTTCTTATTTTTCACTAGAATAATTGATTTCATACTTTTATGTCCCTTACTAGGGTTTTGGTGTTTATCCTATGTTTTTATGTTCTTTTCATGGATTTTAAGGATGAGTTAGAATAAAGTTGAAGTAAAGCTAAAATTAAACAGGATTTATCACGAGAATAAAAATGTGATTCATTATAAAAGTTTTATATTGTGTGAAAAATGGGTACCGAGTGAATTTTTTCAATTTGAAATATATCGGTGTGTTATATAATATTTATGACGTAATTTTATAAAACATTAATCCTAAAATATCATTAAAAATGCATGAATGTGACTTTTTATCTAAAGAAACTATATTAGGTAATATTTATTTTTAAGAACTTATATTTTCTATCAGAGAAATGATTTGAATAAATTTAGATATTAGGAAAATGTTTATATAATACCATTTAATAATTATACATTATAGGTAAATTGAAATTATTTTGAATTTGAAGATTACTATGTTTCTTCATTTAATTTATTTCTACTCAAAATGGTTTTCTGTAGATAAAACATGGAAGTTTAATTTAGAAAGTATCTGGTGGTAAATATCATTCCAAAAAAGTATTTTAGAATGGTTGTAAATGGAAAAGAGTAATTTATTATAGTTATGGATCAATTAATGTAGACTATAAATGGTGGTGGCATCTATGTAAGATTGAAACCAAATTTAACATAGAGGAAATTTTTAGTAGTTGAAAAATTCATAAAATAACACCCTCTAAAATTCAGTTGAACCTTATATAATGTTGTATATGAAGGATAGATAAATTATTTGGAATATACATCTGATGTCAAGGGTTGTTTATAACAACAATTGGAAACTATTTCCATTTTTTTAATGGCGATGTTTATTAATGGTAGTCACTAGTTAAGGATACAAAAAAATATGATTTATATTCCATGGAATGGGACACATTCATGGATATTTTCTTGGAGAAATATTTTACTATAATTGTTTAACTTGAAAAAATAAATAATTATATTTATTGAGGAAGGAGGGAGATTTAAATTTGTAAATGAAGAAAATATTACCAGACTGGCTAGGTACACACTGAATTTTATTCAATACACTGATAGTAAAATTAATAAATTATACTCGAGAATGAAACCATAACTATGAAGATACTTGGATTCATAATAATTTTAAAGTTATGATATTTATGTCGTTTTATTGATAATTTTGAGATATAGTATGTGGAATCTTATATTTCTCCAGAGGAAAAAAGTTGGAAATGCTCATGGTGGAAGGAAATAGATAATCAGTCAACTAAAAAACTAGAGAATGTCCTAAAAAATGTTCCTAGTGTGGTAAAAACATCATGGAATGTTTGAAAATGTCAATAAAATGTTACCTATGAGGTATATTTTGGTCATAGTGATTATGAGTGTAAATAAAACAGTCTTGAAAAATCCAAGTATATAGTAACTAAAATCTATCCAATAGTGATATATTTTAATTGCAATGAGTTAAGGTGTTATGCTAATGTGTGTTAGAAGATACTTAGTTATGTTAAAAATTATCATGGTAGAAAGAAAAACAGTGTGGACAATTTATTTTCTACTACTAAGGTAGATATTGGGCAATATAATGAAGTGTTGACTGAAATGTTACATAATTATTAGAATTATGTTGATTCCCTATTTGATTCTGGATTATCACAATTCTTTATTTTTGGTTAATTTTAAATTCAAGTGGGAATATAAGCATGTGAAAATAATAAATAAGTTTTTCTGAAAACATCAGGTGGAAGTATTAAAGTAACCGTGATTTACAAGAATCTTCATATTATTATCAGTGGGATAGTCTTTCATGTAATCCTCATTGAGCTATCCATAGCAGTGTTTGATATTATTTTAAATGTGGATTGGATTCTATTTTGTCATGCTAGGATAGTTTATAGAGCTAATAAATCTATAAAAATTTATCTCATAACATTTATAGTATATCAAGATGCTGATAAATTCACTAGAGATTGAAGTGGAAGTTACATTGCTCGTGTTTTTTGAAACAATGAAACTATAAATTCTAGTGATGTTTTAGTATAAAATAAATATATAGATGTATTTATTTAAGATTTCACTAGTTTTATTCTTGATTGAGAGGTTGTATATACTATTTACTTTGTTCTTAATGTTATGAAAATTTCAAAACTCCCACATCAATTGCCTCAAGTGGAATATTTCGAATTTAAAAATCTATTACAAGAGTTTCTAGAAAAATGTTTCATAATTCCAAGAACATAACCATGGGGTGATATTTTTATTTTTAAAAATTAATGAATATTCAATGAATATTTTCATTTATCATGGAACCTTGAATAATTTCAGCATTACAAAAAATTATTCTATGTACTATATTGATGATAATTTTTTCAACTAAACGGAGAAATGTATTAAATAAATATTGATTTCATGTAAGGGTATCATCATTGGAAATTGGGGGAGGAATATTTTCTAATGATAATGTTTCGAACTACATACATGCATTTTGAGTTTAGAGTAATGCCATTTTTTATCTAATGATCTGGTTGTATTCATGGATATTTTGAATATTGGTTTCCATGATTATTTATATATGTTTTTAATTTTATATGGATGATATATTTATACATTTTAAAATTCATACAGATCCTGAAATGAACATAAAGATTATTTTGAAAACCTTAAAAATAAAAGAATCTATATATAAAAGTTAGTATGTGTGAATTTTGGATAAAATGATTCTTTCCTCAAAAATATTATTCCTAATGACAGTATAACTAATGAACCTACTAACACTAATTTTTTTTATGAATGGAAAATAACTACAAATTTCTTATATATTTTTGTTTTAATTGGATTTGTGGGTTACTAATGTTAGTTAGTTGAAATTTACTGGTAATCTAAACCACTAACTGTGATAAAATGGAAATATTAAAATATATCTGGATTAGTGACTATGATAATTATTTTCATGAACCAAAATTAAAATTAGTGAACGCTATAGTTTTAGCCCAACCCTATAAAAATGGTCAATTTTTCATATTCAGTGATTCTTTTGTAAAGGGGATTGATAGTTTAATAATTTCAAATGATCATGTAATTGATTATTTTTCATGTCAACTAAAACCTCGTGAGTAAAAGTATCCTACACATGATATAGAATTAGTTATTTTCTTATCTAATAATTTGGATGCATCATTTATATATTGTAATGTATGAAATATATACTGATTATAAAATATTGAATTATATATTATATAAAAAATAATTCAACATTATTCAGAGAAGATTGATATAATTTATTAAGGATTGTGCTAAAATGATTCATTACTATAAAATAAAAGAAAATAATGTAGCTAATTCTTATAGTTAAAAGGATAAGTGATCCATAACCATACTATGTTTGGAGATTGGTACTTTTTTAATTGATTTAATGAATAGTGGAAAACGAATTATCCTTATAGGAATGTTTATTGTATTGTTTTAGGTTTCATTGTAGTAATATGTTTAACAAATAATTAACTAAGATAATAAGAAAGAACATTATCTGTAAGAAAATTTTTGACAAGTGAAGAAAGAAACGAAGCCCAAATTTAACATTGACGCAAAATTTGTTTTCAAATTTGTAAAAAAAAAATTGTGTGTTATCTATCTCATAGTTGAAAAATGAGTAATTGAGTAAAGCTCATAGCTCTACCATTTCTATTCATCCTATAAAAACTATGATTTATAGATACCCTCGGCATTATTACTAGTGGTATGTAATAATGAAATCTATTGTAGAATTTGACTAGATATTTTTGACTAATAAATTTCTTAAATATAATGGATAATATGAGTGGAAGATTTAGACCATGGTAGACATGATTCAGGTCTTTTAAATAGATTTTCCAAGCTTGTTGGATTAGTTTATTCATTTGGTTGTGTTTTCATATAATAATTGTTTTCATTGTAATATAAATATAGATCCTTTTTTCATTATATAGAAATTCGTATCATACATAATATTTTTTGGATAATGTGGGGAAAATTAAGTTGTTAGGACTATAGTTTGTAGAATAAATTTCTGATATAGTGATGATAATTTGTCTATATATGAGGATATTGTAAATAAGGATAAAAATTTATGTTCATAAGAGTATGAAATATATTTATTTCAAGTTAGGTGATCATGTTTTTTAAGCATCTATAAATAAATATGTTATGTGTTTTATTTAAAAATGGAAGTTGAGTCCACTTTTCATTAAGTTTTTTGAAATCATAGGAAAATTTGGATTAGTTCCCTGTAAATTAGCCCTACCAGTGAGTTTTTCTTATATACATTATGTATTTGATTTATTTTTTAATAGAATATTCACCATATCCATCTCATGTTTTTATTCATAGAGTAGTTTATTTAGAAAAAAACCATTATTGTTAAGAACATATATTATAAATTCTTAACAATATAGCTTATGTTTTATGTAATAAAAAAATTCATCATGTTAAGTTTTTGTGTAAAAACCATATGGTTGAAGAAGAAATATGGGAATCAGAAAATGTTATAAAGAAAAAATATCCCTATTTGTTTATGTAATGAATAAAATTGAGAGGAGGAAATTTTCTAATATGTTTAATAATGTAACAACCCATGTAAAGATAACAATCAATTTCAAGTGTTATTAATATATATTAATTGTTTTTATATATTTACATTCATTATAAGAATATTAATCAGTTTTTTCAATAAAAAATAAAATAATTTTATTCTTATTAAATTTATTTTAATGAAATACAAGGTTTCATCTAAAAGCATAATTTATAAATTTTAGAATTTAAATTTTAAAAAATGAAATTCATATGTTAAATAATCATATCAAAAATATCTTAGGATGAAATTTTAGTATTTTTCTGAAAAGGTTGAATTTTCTATGAATAGTTAAATATGAATTTCTGTAAAACTATCATGTTATTTTATTATATAAAGTGACTTAAAACACACATTTGATATTAATGTCACAAAACTATAAATTAATTATATATAATTTATTTAATTATATTTTTATCATCACTATAAATTATTTTTCTATAAGAACATTTTTGGGCATAAAAAAGTATTTTTCTTAAAATAGGTTTTCTTTACCTTTTGCCTTTTAATATTAAATTATTTTGAAACTTATAAAAATTTAATTATAAAATATTGATTTAATATTTGGAATCAAAACTTACAAATTACGTAAATAGTTCTCTAATATATTTATTCATTATGAATAGTAACTGTAGTATATATTTGTTTCTTTGGTAAGGGTAAATTGAAAAATTAAGTTTAAAAAAACGAGATATGTCCTAAAACTATCCCTAAAAAATTTATTTTATTTTATAATATTTATTTATTATCAAGATATAATCTTGGAAAATTATGTAATTTATTGCCTATTTCCATTGATAATGACCTTAATATAATTTAAAATTGAAAAAAAACTCACTCTCTTTGTTTTAATATCTATATTTTTTTTCATAGTGATAAAAAGATTCAACGTTCCATTATAAATGATTACTTAATATATAAATAACTTTTTTACTATTTTATTCTATATTTAATTTTTAGTGATGTAATAATTACCTTTAATTCTTACACAATTCTAACATAGTTCTTGTGCATGTAGTATAAAAAATAGGTAAATGATTTGAATAAAACAAAAAGTTATTTTTTTGGGCTAGTTATAATCCCTCTTAACTTTTATATATTAATATAATATATTAGATATTTTATAAATATTTAGATTCAAATTTTATAATTATCATTGTGTTATAATTTCAAGATAAATAAAAAGATCTAAAAATTGTCGTATTGTTATTTTTTAATAAAAGAATTGTTTATAAAAATATATAAAATCCATAAAAATATTTTCATCAAAAAATTAATTTTGATATGGTTTATAATATCATCTTTGGTCTATTAATAGGTAAAATTAATTTAATAGAAATTTAATTAAAATAATTAGTGAAAAATATTTGATAACACAGTAATCATCAAAAGGTTTTACATGGGTTAAAGCAAAGAGATAAGTATGAAAACATCACCTAGATTAGTAATAAAATAACTCAATTAGAGGATGTCAACTCAACCTCATCTTAGACTCCAAAAATATCAATTTTCTTCAATTTTCATATGAAAATTGTTTTATATTTATATTATACATTATGTAATTCCAATAGTTCCCCTCCCCTTACATATAAAAGGTCACCTACTCTCCTCTTTTCGACACAACTTTTTAGCACTCTAGATCTTACAATATCATTACAAGACTCTACCAAAATTCACTCCTACATCGTAGAGGTACTTGACTAATAAAAATACCTATCCTATAAGGCATAAGTTTTAAGAAAAATAGGTTTTTTGTGAAGAAGGTATATGTC
This sequence comes from Viscum album, assembly GCA_963277665.1. Taxonomy (NCBI): domain Eukaryota; kingdom Viridiplantae; phylum Streptophyta; class Magnoliopsida; order Santalales; family Viscaceae; genus Viscum; species Viscum album. The sequence continues at coordinate 305,934,730 of OY728146.1, forward strand.
ATAACTGACTTATTTCATGATTATTTCTTCGTTTACATTCTTCAAACCATCATTAACCATGATGAAATAATATTATTAGTATAATATATATACTGAAATTATATTTTTATTATTATAATATTATTTTTTCTATCGTTTTACATCATTTGGGAAATGAAAACATTGCTTGTGTGTACATATGGATCACTACATCCACAAAGTGATGTATTTGGTTTTAATTTATTGCAACTCATGGAATTTTACAATGATGTAATTTTATATATATGATATACATGAAATTATTATAATATGATAAATATAATACATTATATAGTTTTTTAAAATTTAATCTATTGGAAAATGATATCTTTGTTCATGCAAAAGTGTGGAATACCACCTGTACAAAGATATTAATTCATTTTTCCAGTATAATTTTTATGGATGGTAATAAAATTATTATTATTGGGGTAAAATCATAATTATGTAATTATTATTATTATTTAGATTGTAAATCAATTACATCTTTTACCATACTCAACCAACTATTGTCATTTTAAATAAATGAGATGAAAATCATCAAAAAATATGTCAAGAATAAAAATTATTAAGTAATTGAATATATCATGATATTAAAAAAATTAAAAGGAATAATAAACATGTAAATATTTCATACTAAAGTAAATAATTACTATGTGTTTGTTGTTAATAAAGATAAATAATGCATGTAATGTGTCAGACTCTAGGTAAGGGACACTTTGTATGAAAACATCATTTTAAACTTTTTAAACTACTATTTTCTAAATATTTTTAATTAATTTATAAATTTATAAATTTATTTTTTTATGTAGAAATATATGAATTTAAAATAAATTTTTTGACTTTTTAAAATTTCATATAAATGTTTGGAAAAGGAATCATTTTTTATATTTTTTATGGAACATTTTTAATTTATATAAAAAATAAAAAATATGAATGTTCTATTTTAGTGTATACGACATAAAAAAATTTACTTTGATAAAAACAATTTTTTTTATTTTTCTTCAATTATAATTTTATATGTTTTATTCAAATAAACACCCTTATTCAATTTATTATGTGTATTTTATATTGGAAAATGAATTTTAAAAGTAACATGAATTTTTATATCTGATATGTTTTTCATATGGATTCTAATGAGTTTTTAAAGGTTTTTAAGTTGAAAATGTTAAATCATAAAATATTTTATTAATGATATGGTAGTTGGAAATTATATAAAATGACCAATGATCCCAACATATATTATAAAATGGTCAATCCTAATATAACTTATATGATGGTTGAGCCCAATATAGCTCCCTAGTGCATTGGGTAATGTTCATTATCATTAAATTAAAGTAATAGGGAGTTACCTAGGAATGTTTTTCATATGTATTTAATTGGGATCAAATTATTTCATAAATTTTTTATGAATATAATTCCCTAATTTTCCTAAAATGGGTTTTTATTTTATTTATAAGGGTATTAAAGGTTTTAATATGGAATAAAGTGTGTACTTGTAATGTGGATATGATTTATTTCATGTGATAAAAGAATATTGTGATAAATGTAATATTTCTATTTGGTTTTCATATATTTTTATTTGAAAAACATATTTATAACTTTTATTTCCTGTACTGAGATTTTTGTTCTCTCGTGCATTTTTAATTGTTTTTCATGGGGTTTTAGGATGAGTATTAACAAATAATAAGTCAAGTTGAAATTCATGTAGATTTATCATAAAAACAAAACATATTTTTTAAAAGGTTATATATTGTGGAAAATAGATATTGAGTGGATGTGTCTAGTTTGTATTGTATGGTTTTGTTATTAAATAGTTATATCCTAATTATCTAAAACTATAAGCCAAAATAATCTTTTTTAATGAAATAAAGTAAATTCTATACTAAATACACTAAATTATAAACATTTAAGGTTGGTATATTCTTGATATATCCATCTAGTGAATTATTTAGGTTTGTATATCTCATGATATTATTATGGGATGTGATAAATGAATATTTATCCAAAATGGAATGAAAGTCTTGATAACTGATCCACTATCATATGGCATGGTAGAAGTGATTCCCAATCCTCTATATTTTCATATTCATAGTGGAATGACATGAAATATGTTTTGATATATATTATTTAGTTTGTTCAATATTTTGTTTTTATGTTTTTATGATTTTAGATTAATGTCACATGTTTCTATGTCACAATATATGCTCATTATTCCATTATGATCCTTTTGTGGTCCTAAATTCATGTACCAAAATCTATGTTATTCTAATATTTCTTTTGATTAATTATTGTGATTCTAGAATCTTTTTGATGAGGTGATTCCACCATTAATTTGTATTATCACTATAATAATATCTAATATTTTATGAATCATTGAAATGTTTTAACATTACTATGTATTTTATCTCACTCCTTTGAATATTTCACATTTTACCAGATAATTAAATGTAGAATTATGTCTAGGTGTATGTTATGTGTGTTGATTTTTATGAAATATATTGAAAGAATTATATGAAATAATGAATTTATGTAGCTAATATCCAATGACACTATTCATTTGGGATATGGTATTTTCATTTTATTATTGTGGTTTAATGTTTAAATTATATAAATGATGTAATATATATTCATTTTATAAAGTGAAAAAGATTGTGTATCTTAGAGGATGGGGGACTATTGGGAGAAATGGGATGATCTTAAACCTAACAATTTGGATAAATGTGCACATCCTGAATCCTCAAATCTTTCCGTACATATCTGGATCTTGATCATGATGTCTATAAAGTGACTTTCATTTTTTGTCCAATGAAAAAATCAAATATAACGATGCATGTCCCCATGTATTCTAGTAGATCGAGGAATACTATTAAAAAGTTACTCATAGAGTATTCTAATTGTTCTTTCTCATAATTTGATGTCCCTTACCCTACTAGGGTTGTCAAGAATGGGTTTATCACAACTAGAAGAACAGGTATTTGCGACGAGGCATTTGCAACGGGATCCCGTCGCAAATGGCTTGTTGCGACGGGGGCCCGTCGCAAATAGCCCGTTGCTGAAAACACAGTCGCAACTACACTTATTTGCGACGGGCCCGTCGCTAAAGCCTTTTTTTGCGACGGTCATTCTCCCCGTCGCAAATAGTATTCCGTATTTTTGTAAAAAACTTTTAAAATAGTTTTTGCGACGGGACCCGTCGCAAATTCCTTTTGCGACGGTACCGTCGTAAAAACTATTTTTAAAAAAAAATAAAAAACTATTAATAATACCAGTATTTGCGACGGGCATAGTATCCCGTCGCAAATACTATAAATAGTTTTTGCGATGGGACCCGTCGCAAATACTATAAATAGTTTTTGCGATGGGACCCGTCGCAAATACTATTTTTTTTTAAAAAATAAAAAACTATTAATAATAATAGTATTTGCGACGGGATACTATGCCCGTCGCAAATACTATAAAAAAAATAAATTATTAATAAATTATTTTAATTAATATAATAATACAATTATAATTCACAAATAAAAATAATAAATTATTAATAAATTATTTTAATTAATATGATAATAATAGAATTATAATTCAAAAATAAAAAATAATAGAATATTAATAAATGATTTAATTAATATAATAATATTAGAATTATAATTCATAAATAAAAAAATATTAATAAGTTATTTTAATTAATATAAAAATAATAGAATTATTTTACATTCAAATATTAAAATAATTCAAGTATTACAAAAAATATAATTAAATTATAATATTATAAAATTTTAATATATATATAAAATTTAATATTATAAAATATAAATAATATTATTATTCATATTAATATTGTTATTTAAAAATATAATATTATTAATATTTTATAATGAGACAGAAACTACGAATATAAAAAAAATATTTTGATTTCACAAATTTTATAACATAAATACAATCTCTAATCTGAAGGAGGGGGGGAGGGGGGGATCTGCAGATGGTGGTGGAGGAAACTCCATCCCTAAAGCATGAGTGAGTCGGCGCATGTACTCCATCTGCTCTTGATGCTGCTGCTGCCACCGACTCGCCTGCTCCTCGTATAGCTGCTGCTGGCGTCGACGCTCCTCCTCATGCTGCTGACGCATCTGCTCCTGCTCCTGTCGGAGACTCTCTATCTGTGCAGTCTGAGATCGCAACGGATGCTCATACTGTGTAGTAGAAGAAGATGCACGAGCTCCTCTCGAGCTGGACGCCGACATCGCAGCACTGCCATAATAATCTCCGGGAGTCAGTTGAGAGCCGATACCAACTACCCAGCCCTTCTCGAAGGCATACTGGGTGACCTGCATCCATGCCGCTTCATCAAACTGATGGGCAGTGGTCTGATCTGATGACTCGGCCTGACTCTCAGGTCGGGCCTGTGACGCTGCGGCCTCATATGACTCCTATAGTTGCAATTTAAAATTAAAATTGTGAATATATTATATGCAGTTAATTTTTAAACTTGAAAACAAATAATACTGACCACGATGTGATGCTGACGATCACCTCTGAGCTCCCCAGTAGCAGGATCACTATACATCCTCCGATATACATCGTACTCTGTAATATTAGGGTGCTCGACAGCCTATAAGAATAAAAAATAAACTGTTAATATTTACAGTTATATAAAATATTTATAAATAATGTACGTACCAGATGCTGTCTATGAGTACTGAAAGAACGACTCCCAGCTTGATGAGTCACCTCCTGTCTCCCCTGATTCTGCCTATGCACCGATGATCTCCTCTGAAAGGAACCACTCAACCAGTGCGCACATAACCCATCCCATACATGGGATGAAATGTACTCTGGTTGGTGTGCTCTACATGACTCGTCAAAATTTGACACTCCTGCTTTCTTCATCGCAGCTTTTCTTAAATTGTGCAAAAACTGACGAAGGCGATCACGCATGGCCACCTCCCATGCCTCGTGGATGGTGTCACGCATGGTATCCTTGATCGGATACCATAAACCCTACAAATAAATAAAAATATCAAGTTATAAATGAAATAATTTTCAAAATAAAAATTATTTATTTACGTACGTACCAACCAATGGCCGAACATGGCCTGCTGCACATCAATGGGAATCTGCTCTCATGTGGTCCACGACTGAGAGAAATAGTTGCACAAAATAGCGTTGCCCTGTCCGACTGCTATATGTGGAAAACTGAAAAAATAATAAACATTTATTATGTGAATAGATTAAAGAAATCTTAGTCAAATTCACAGGTAATCACATAGGTTATCACACCTCCGTGTGCGTGGATCAAAGCCAAGACGTGGACGTCGCTCGGGGACGGGGTCAGGAATCATCAATCGTGCAAGACCGCGCCCCCTCCGCGTACTCCCTGGAGCGCCTGCAGGCTGAGGGTCATCTGTCAGCAACTTATCCGCATCGAAAGTCAGGTCAGCATCCGCCAACTCACGAAATGTAGCGTCGTCCATCTGAAACAGAAAATATTAATGTTAGCAAATAATTGATAATTACTATTATATATACATATATACATATTATGATTGTATATAAATACCATGGAATGCTATCAGTGTTCATCTTCATCATCATCTTCATATATGTCAATGTCATCTTCATATTCCTCCTCAACATTATCGATATCCATTCGAGTTACAGTTGCTTCATCTCTTACAATTTCAAATTCATATGTGACATCATTAACATCATCGTCATCACCGACTCTTAAATGTGGGGTGTCGTCATCGATACTCATGTATCTTTCTAAAAAAAGATTTATTTTGAGTACTCTCTTGAAAAACATCAATTATTTGCACATCAGTGAAAGCACATTCACTTTGACAAAACTGATTGTCTCGAATTTTGATTTTTATTACACTCCACCAATCAGTCAATTCTCTTGATGTTGCACAGTACTTCGCGTAATAAACTTGATATGCATGTTGAGCCAATAAGAATGGTTCATTTACTGCGAGAACACTTTTACATTTAATATCGATGATTCCATGAGTCGGATGAACACGCACGCCTCTCTCTGTATCCAACCACCGACATTTGAACATGGTTATGTAATGTTGTCCAAGATAACAGAGTTCAATGATTTCATCAAGTATGCCATAAAAGTCAACTTCATTTTGTCAATGATGAGATCCTCTCAAGCTAACTCCACTGTTCATTGTTTTTTTCGATTCCCCATATGCATGTGTGTGGAATCTAAATCCATTCACCACATATGCATTATAAGTTTTAACAAGTTTGGAAGGTGGGTTACTCAATACACACAGTCGTTTGTCAATTTTATCAGCATGTTGAGACACCTGATAATTTGTGAAATAATTATCAATATAGTAAACTATACATTGAATGAGTTGCTAAAAGATAACGAATTTATGTTACCAGTTTTTGAAACCACTAAGAGAAATTTTTCAGTCGATGTTCTTCGAGAGCAGCTGCTGTAATTTTTGGAATTTGTTTCTTGATATGATTATCATACAACCTATAAAAACCAAAGTTATTTAATGTAACATAAATGATATAACAAGTGATATAAACACTTACAGTACAACTGATGTCATCTCTTCACAGTTGAGCAGAACATACGTATGAGCTCTCTGATGTTCATCATCTGAAAGCCAGCGTTCATAAACTCCACCAAAACCAAGCTCTGACTGGTTGAAAACAGATAATTGATTGTCAATTTCATCAATATTCCTCTCGTTCTGTCCCATTCGGTTGTGTTTTGAAGGATACTCAGATTCAAAATAATGGGAGCAGAAAAAAGATATTTCCTCTTGCAAATAAGCTTCTGCAATAGATCCTTCAACAGATGCTTTGTTACGTACTTTTCTTTTCAATTTTTGCATGCATATTTCAAATGGGTACATCCATTGAAACTGTACCGGACCTCCACATTTGGCTTCATATGGAAAATGTAACATCAAATGTTCCATTGAGTCAAAGAAAGACGGCGGATATATTTTTTCCAGTTTACATATAATTACAACAACATTTTTTTCAAGTTTTCCTAGAGCATCATAATCTTCCATTGCTGCACAAATTTCCCGAAAAAAAAAAGAGACATGTCAGTTATGGAATCCCAAATCACAGAATTCAACAGACCTCTTAATCCAATGGGTAGAAGTCTCTCCATTATAACATGACAATCATGACTTTTTAATCCAGTAATATGATCATTATTTACACATCTACCCAAATTGGAAGCACAGCCATCTGGAAGTCTCAAATCTGCAATCCACTGACAAAATAATAAACGGTTTTCTTTAGACAATGTATAAGCTGCTTTTGGTTTCAGTAACCTTTCTGTTCTGACATTCTCAAAGAGTTCCAATTCTGGACGCCTGCAAATTTGGGAAAGATCTAAACGTGCATTTACATTGTCTTTGCTCTTTCCTGGCGTATCCAAAACTGTATGAAACAAATTATCAAAACAGTTCTTCTCAAAATGCATGACATCCAACATGTGGCGGACCAACAAATCAGACCAATATGGAAAATCCCAAAATATTCTACGTTTAATCCAATTGTGTTCTTACCCAAATCCAGAAATTTTCTGTTGGTTTATTGTGGGACCAAAAGTGATGGGAGGTAATGAAAATATAACTGATTTTAACTCCGCACCTGATAGCATTTGTGGAGGTCCATCCATTTCAACTGTTCCTTTTCTGAAATGAGATCTGTTTCTGTGAAAAGGATGATCAGCTGGAAGAAATCTGCGATGACAGTCAAAATAACAAGGTTTCTTTCCATGAATGAGCATAAATGCTTTGTTCTCTCCCATACAGTATGGACGTGATTTCTGACCATGTGTACTCCAGCCAGATAACATCCCATAAGCCGGGAAGTCACTTATTGTCCACATCAATGCTGCTCTCAGTATGAAATTCTATTTCGTTGCAAAATCATATGTACTGACACCAGTACTCCCCAATAAATTTAATTCATCAATCAATGGCTTCAAATAAACATCAATATTTTTCATCGGATGTCCTGGAATTAGTAAATTCAAAAAGACATATGGCTCTTTCATCAACATCCATGGAGGTAAATTGTACGGAGTTAAAAAAACAGGCCAACATGAATATTGACTACCATAAGATCCAAACGGACAGAAACCATCAGTGGAAAGGCACAGTCGAACATTTCTAGCTTCTAATGTAATGGATGGATGCACTCTATCAAAATGTTTCCATGAATCACCATCGGTTGGATGATTCAAGCTTTTATCGGTTGAAATATTCTCTTTATGCCATGACATCATTGTCGCTGTATTCTTAGACATGAATAAACGCTGAAGTCTGGATGTAAGCGGAAAATATCTCAACTGTTTTACAGGAATCAAACCAGACTTCCCGTGTTGTCCTTCTTTATATCTCAGTTGCCCACATGTGGAACAACTATCCAACGACTCATTTTCCCCAGAATATAAAATGCAGTCATTTGAACATGCATGAATCTTCTGACAAGTAAGTCCCAAATTTCGAACCAGCCTCTTACTTTCATAGTAATTTGAAGGTAAAACATTTCCTTCGGGTAACAGTGTTTTCAGCAAAGAAAATATCTGGTCAAAACAGGTGTTTGACATTCCGTTATCTGATTTGATAGCCATAAATTTTGCAACTGCTTTTTAATTTGCTCATCTTGCAGCCAGGATATAATGCATCCTCAGCAGACTTCAACAACTCATAAAATTCAGACGGTACCAACTCAGGATTTGAAGCTATATCAGCCGGAGTTTCTGTATGTTGAACAGATGAACCTGCAACATCATGTACTAAATCTTGAAACTGGGATGGATCCAGAATCAAGTTGGTATCACCTGCTCTGGAACTACGTTCACTGTGTTGATACCAAAAAACATAATCTGCTTGAAAACCAAAACGCAAGAGATGTTCCCCCACTTTTTCAAACGTGTCGAACGTTCTCAATGCACATTTTCTACACGGGCATTTTATTTTTCCTTCTGAAACAAATTATGGATTTGATGTCGCAAATGATAAAAAAATGTCCACACCCTCTATATATACTGGATTTAAACCAGAACCATTTGGATTTCTACGTTGATTTATCCATATGTGGTCATCTAATAATGATTGTTGACGACCTCGTTGTTCCATATTTTTCTATAAAATATAAAAGCATTACTGATTTTGAATAATTTGTTAGAAAAAACACTCAAGCAAGGATTGAATATATTGAGAATAAAGCAAAACTTGTTACAAATATTGATAATTTTAATATTATATTGATTTTTTATTTTTTTTAATAATACTAATATACTTTTTTCATAAATATTAATTATATAATAATAACATTATTACAATATTAGTATATTTTATTATTAATATTAAAATAATATAATTTTCTATATTATATACAATTCTCCTTTCATCTGTGTGTTTAACATTCTGTCTCCACATGTAATATTGACATTCACTTTCACCGCTCCATTGGCGAGTAGGATGATAATTTTGAAAAAGAATGCCAATATTACATGTGGAGACAGAAAACACACAGAAAAAAAGAGAATTGTATATAATATAGAAAATTATATTATTTTAATATTAATAATAAAATATACAAATAATGTAATAAGGTAATTATTCCTAATTATTGGTAATTATTCCTAATTATTGGTAATTATTCTAAATTATTGGAAATTATTCCAAATTATTGGTAATTATTCCAAATTATTGGTAATTATTCCAAATTATTTGTAATTATTCCAAATTATTAGTAATTATTCATAATTTTTTGTAATTATTCCTAATTATTGGTAAATATTGGTAATTATTGATAAATATTGGTAAATATTGGTAACTATTGGTAAATATTGGTAATTACTGGAAAATATTGGTAATTATTAGTAATTATTGGAAAATATTGGTAATTATTGGTAATTACTGGAAAATATTGGAAAATATTGGAAATTATTGGTAATTATTGGTAATTATTGGTAATTATTGGTAGTTATTAGTAATTATTACTAATTATTGGTAATTATTACTAATTATTGGTAATTAATACTAATTATTGGTAATTATTACTAATTATTGGTAATTATTCATAATTATTACTAATTATTGGTAATTATTACTAATTATTACTAATTATTACTAAGTATTCCTAATTATTAGTAATTATTTCTAATTATTACTAATTATTGCTAATTATTACTAATTATTGCTAGTGATTACTAATTATTGCTAATGATTACTAATTATTGCTAATTATTGCTAATTATTCCTAATTATTGCTAATTATTGGCAATTATTGGTAATTATTGGCAATTATTGGTAATTATTGGTAATTATTGGTAATTATTACTAATTATTGGTAATTATTGGTAATTATTGGTAATTATTGGTAATTAATACTAATTATTGGTAATTAATACTAATTATTGGTAATTAATACTAATTATTGGTAATTAATAATAATTATTACTAATTATTGGTAATTATTACTAATTATTCCTAATTAATACTAATTATTCCTAATTAATACTAATTATTCCTAATTACTACTAATTATTCCTAATTATTACTAATTATTACTAATTATTACAAATTATTAGTAATTATTGGTAATTATTACTAATTATTGGTAATTATTGCTAATTATTACTAATTATTACTAATTATTGCTAATTATTAGTAATTATTGCTAATTATTACTAATTATTGCTAATTATTACTAATTATTGCTAATTATTACTAATTATTGCTAATTATTACTAATTATTGCTAATTATTACTAATTATTGCTAATTATTGCTAATTATTGCTAATTATTGCTAATTATTGGTAATTATTGGCAATTATTGATAATTATTGGCAATTATTGGTAATTATTGGTAAGTATTGTTAATTATTACTAAATATTGGTAATTATTGGTAATTATTACTAATTATTGGTAATTATTACTAATTATTGTTAATTATTACTAATTATTGTTAATTATTACTAATTATTACTAATTATTGGTAATTATTGGTAATTATTGGTAATTATTGGTAATTATTGGTAATTAATACTATTTATTGGTAATTAATACTATTTATTGCTAATTAATACTAATTATTGGTAATTAATAATAATTATTACTAATTATTGGTAATTATTACTAATTATTCCTAATTAATACTAATTATTCCTAATTAATACTAATTATTCCTAATTATTCCTAATTATTACTAATTATTACTAATTATTAGTAATTATTGGTAATTATTACTAATTATTGGTAATTATTGGTAATTATTACTAATTATTGCTAATTATTGCTAATTTTTCCTAATTATTGCTTATTATTGCTAATTATTGGTAATTATTGGTAATTATTGGTAACTATTGCTAATTATTGGTAATTATTGCTAATTATTGGTAATTATTGCTAATTATTCCTAATTATTGCTAATTATTACTAATTATTGCTAATTATTACTAATTATTGCTAATTATTACTAATTATTGGCAGTTATTGCTAATTATTGGCAGTTATTGCTAATTATTGGCAGTTATTGCTAATTATTGGCAGTTATTGCTAATTATTGGCAGTTATTGCTAATTATTGGCAGTTATTGGTAATTATTGGCAGTTATTGGTAATTATTGGCAGTTATTGGTAATTATTGGCAGTTATTGGTAATTATTGATAATTATTGTCAATTATTGCTAATTATTGTTAATTATTGCTAATTATTGTTAATTATTGGTAATTATTGTTAATTATTGGTAATTATTACTAATTATTGGTAATTATTACTAATTATTGGTAATTATTACTAATTATTGGTAATTATTGGTAATTATTGGTAATTAATACTAATTATTGGTAATTAATACTAATTATTGGTAATTAATACTAATTATTGGTAATTAATACGAATTATTGGTAATTAATACTAATTATTGGTAATTAATACTAATTATTGGTAATTAATACTAATTATTGGTAATTAATACTAATTATTGGTAATTAATACTAATTATTGGTAATTAATACTAATTATTGGTAATTATTACTAATTATTGGTAATTATTACTAATTATTGGTAATTAATACTAATTATTGGTAATTATTACTAATTATTGGTAATTATTACTAATTATTGGTAATTATTACTAATTATGGTTAATTTTTCCTAATTTTTCCTAATTTTTCCTAATTTTTCCTAATTATTGGTATTTATTGTTAATTATTGGTATTTATTGCTAATTATTGCTAATTATTGGTAATTATTGGCAATTATTGGTAATTATTGGTAATTATTGGTAATTATTGGTAATTATTGGTAATTATTGGTAATTATTGGTAATTATTGGTTATTATTGGTAATTATTGGTAATTATTTGTAATTATTGGTAATTATTCCTAATTATTCCTAATTATTCCTAATTATTCCTAATTATTACTAATTATTCCTAATTATTACTAATTATTACTATTTATTCCTAATTATTACTAATTATTACTAATTATTACTAATTATTCCTAATTATTCCTAATTAGAACTAATTATTACTAATTATTCCTAATTAGTAGTAATTATTACTTATTATTCCTAATTATTACTAATTATTCCTAATTATTACTAATTATTCCTAATTATTACTAATTATTATTAATTATTGGTAATTATTGGTAATTATTACTAATTATTGTTAATTATTGGTAATTATTACTAATTATTGTTAATTATTACTACTTATTGGTAATTATTACTAATTATTGGTAATTATTACTAATTATTGGTAATTATTACTAATTATTGGTAATTATTACTAATTATTGATAATTATTACTAATTATTACCAATTATTGGTAATTATTACTAATTATTACTAATTATTCTTAATTATTGATAATTATTGATAATTGTTCCTAATTATTAGTAATTAAATGAATAATTATCAATAATTAGAAATAATTACCAATAATTACAAATAATAACATTATTAATATATTTTATTATTAATATTAAAATAATATAATTTTCTAATTTATATACAATTCTCCTTTCATCTGTGCGTTTTCTATCTCCACATACAAATAATACATGTGAAGACAGCAAACACACAGATGAAAAAAGAATTGTATATATATAAAAAATTATATTATTTTAATATTAATAATAAAATAAACTAATAATGTAATAATGTTATTATTCCTAATTATTGGAATTTATTACTAATTATTAATATTTATTCTTAATTATTAAAAATTATTACTAATTATTCCTAATTACCATTAACTATAAACAATACTAATAATTTAAATTTATTAAATAGTAAAACAATGTAAACATAATTAAATTACAACTAATTAAGAATAATTGAAACTAATAAAAAAGTAAAAATAAATAAAAAATTAAAATGAACATAAATACCTTGAAAATTGATCTGCTCTGATCGTTCTTCAAAACTTTAATATAAGCTCCGGAGAAAAACATTAAACTGGAGAAAAACTGAACTATAGAAATATAATTTTGAGAGAACGAGAAGATAAGGAATGAGAATGAAATGAAAAAAACGGATGGGGGTATTTATAGGTTTGATTATTTGTGACGGGTCCATTTGCGACGAGTATCCCGTCGCAAATAGTATTACTTGCGACGGTGCCCGTCGCAAATACCTTAGCCAACATTTATTACGGTCAACGGGTAAATAGTTATTTGCGACGGGACCCGTCGCAAATAACCATCTGCCAACATACTATTTGCGACGGGGGAATATTCCCGTCGCAAAGACCTTTTACCGCCGCCGATTATTTGCGACGGGAATATTCCCCCATCGCAAATAAGTTTCCCGCGATTTGGCGCGCAACCCGCGCCAGTCCTTTTGCGACGGGGAAAGCTGTCCCGTCGCAAAAGGCTACTTATTTGCGACGGGCAAATAACCCCGTCGCAAATAAGTTTTTCACGAGACTATTTGCGACGGGATTTATTCCCATCGCAAATAACCCGTCGCAAATGCCCTTTTTTCCCGTAGTGTATTTCTCTCGTATCATCCAACCTGGATGTGGATGAACATAGAGTAAATTTATGGGTGTTCTCAATTATAGCACAAGTAATGGTCCTGAAAGGGGATTATCCCTTTATTTCAGTTCACTCACCCAAAGAATCACAATTGTTTTGGGATTTGATTATTGGAGAATGATGAAAATTGGAAGAGTCTATTATCATGTTGTCTTCCCATCAAATTATTGTAAGTCGATATATTGGATCATTGGATTGGTTTCCCTAAAACCTTATCTTTTGATAATACAAGAATGAAACTATAACATTGATCCCATGAATGTTATTAATTCTCATGTATAGATCTATATTCAAATTTTCAAGATAAATTAGTTGTATTAGAACATATAGATTCTATGGGTTGCATCGTTGGTTGGAAATCTAATCAGAGTGGATATGTGGACTAACAACCTAAGGCTTGGAATTTTTTTGAGTATTCTTAGGAGGGAGGTATGAATTCCACCCTAGTTTAAAAGGTTTTTCTAATGAACATATATGATTTTATCAATACTAAAATAAAATATTTAATAAATACAAAAGTCTATCTAAATCGAGGGGTTTTCAGACATTTAACCTCTGAATGTGACAGGTATAAGATATGATCATTTTGTTTGTTAAAGGGTTATGGGTTGGTCAAGGGTTGGAAGAAGAATGTGAAGTTAAAAGACTATAAAAGTCATAATTCCATTTCTGAGACAAGGACCTCCATGAATGGTGATAATGTTCCTCTCAATGACGATTCTATTGAAAAAATTAATTTTGGGGAAGGCCCCAGTGCTCCAAATATTCTTTATCAGCTACAAGTCACCGATGTTGTGTTGGAGAATCTAGATAAATGTTTCATAATTAGTTATAGCAATTTTGAGGTTTTCTAACATAAAGAAACCATTCCTTATAGATATTTCCTATTAGTGAGAAATAAGTATTTTCTAGGTATGATGATGGACTGGTGATTCCTTCTATTCCCCCTCTAAACTCTTACATAGCCAGTGATTCCATTTCAATGGTGTCTCTATATTTTGAATGCTCCTAGAAGCAACCTTTATAAAATGCTAAAATTAATTCTCCTCAGAATGATGTATGTGAATGTCCTTTTAATACAGAGGAACATTTCACTCATGTATCTACCTCCTTGTCTATAATAAAAATAGAAAATATGTGTATTTCCTATAAATTTTTTCAATCATTCAGTTAGTTCACACCACTACATGGTGACTCATGGATTGATGGTGCGAAAGATCCTCAATGCAATGAAGATCCTAAAGACACTAAAACAACTCAAGAAATTTAAGGACATCAATATACTTATCATGTTGATAGAAATAATGATGATAAAGGAAAGACATTGTAAAATGTAGTCACTAAATAAAAATATTCCAAATGAAAAGGGAATATGAGGAAAGATGTTACATATAATGAAGGTCCTATAATAAGAGGTGGAGATTCTAAAAAATGAAACACTTATATTGAAACTTCCAAGTACTAGGGAATTTCCCTACAGTCGTAACCCATAGGCATTTTATTTTGATTGGTAATACCCCTTTAATTTTTCTTTCGAAGCCTAAAATGAATTTTGAAAGGTGGATCTCCTTCAATTGGGAAAATATTAGGTACATTTGTTTCACTCAAACTTTTATTAACAATGAAATAGACCATTTATGTGTATTCAAGCATTATAATTTCTAGATTGTCTTGTATGATAGAGGGACCCAGTGCATCATAGTGTCACTTTAATCACAAGGATCCAATCTCACTATTTATTATATATTTTGGAAATAAGTATGATGTCCAAGAATTTAAATCACAAGTGGATTATTATTGGGGACATAAATTTTTTCTTACAACATGAGGAGAATGATCTATCCACATTTCACATATTTTCTTCTCATGAGTTCTCTATGTAAATTAATTAGTTTACCCTTATTGAGGTCCCAATTGATTGGGTTTAACTCACATGATATTGATAAACTCTTATTGGATGGTAGGCTAGTAATATTAATAGATGTATTATGTAGGTTAAGGCTAAAAGTGGCTCTACATGTATCTCTATTCTTCTCTTCATAGACTTAACTTGGATCATAATCCAAAGATAATTTAGGTATGTATATGAATTTTAAGGGAATCCCCTACCCTTTAAAATTTGATAACAGATGGTTGGTTATCCCTGAATTTGGGGAAATTGTATAAGAGGAATGGGAAATAGGTTATCATGGTAGCCCTCTTTATGTCTTGGTATGAAAATTGAAATTCATCAAGGGACATATAAAATGGTTGTGAAAAAGTCATTTTCTAGACTTGATTATGATATCAAGGTTGGTGAGAATTTTCATACAAACTTCAAAATTTCTAATCAAACTAAGGATACTCCTTCAAGGGGGAATTGAATTCCCTATCTAAGATAGATGGTCTTATGATAATTATGGAAAGGCTGAGTGGAAATCAATTAACTATTATTTGGTTATAATGTGTTGATAAAAACACTATGATTTTTAATATAATGCATAAGAAGAAAATTATTCAGGGAGGGGTCAATTCTATCATCATCAATGATTATGTATTTAAATCTTGAAAGGAAATATCTAATGATGTGATTGGTTACATTCCTTTTCTTAATTCTCATGATTGCTCAGATTTTAGACACATGATTATTTATAACATCCCAGATTCTATTGGAGAGAAACAGAATTAAGGCCTCATCTCGATTCCATATAAAGTTAATGCTAAAACAGCTATATTTTCTCTTAGCATTGATAGTGTGGTAGGCCCAGATTGGTTCACAAATAGGTTCCTCATGTTCTATTGATAAATTATTCATAATGATGCGGAGAGTGTGGTTAAAGAGTTCTTTACTCATTGTTACACACCTCATGGGATAAACTCTAACTTCATTTCTCTTATACCCACAAAAATATAATGTCATTGATATCAGGAATTTTATACCAATTTCCATTGGTAACACCATTTATAAAATCCTAAGAAAAATTATTTCTATTAGATTGGGAAATTGGTAAATGATATAATTACCAAAAAATAGTTTGTATTCTTTCCCAAGTAGGAACATTCAAAATTGTCTCTTCACTATATCTGATAGAGTTAATCTTATGAGGGGGAAGAAAAAGGATATAAATTTTTCACTGAAGATTGATATCTCCAAATCCATTGATAATATCAAATGTAGTTTCATTTTTATTGTTCTTAAAAGTATTTTTTGTCTATGTATTTTATTAATATTATTGACACTATTCTAGGTTTACTAAGATTATCCATAATTATCAATGACTCCCTAAGAGGATTGTTCCAATTATCTTGGGGAGGTAGGCATGGTGATCTCTCTTTATTACTTCTTTTTTCCTTAGTTGAAGAATATTTGAGTAGATGTATTAATAAAATGGTGAATATTTTAATTTCTAGACGGATCAAAGCTTGGATATGTATTTTCACACCCTCACGTTATTTCTATCCAGAAGATATTCTTCTTCTTATGAAGGCTTCTAAGAAAAAATTTTCTTCACTCAAGGCCATTTTTTTGATTATGAAGATGTGGATGGGGAATAAATAAGATAGAAAAAATACATCATGCTGATTATAAATCAAATATCAATGATAAGGAATAATAGGACATATATAATTCTTATTGTCAAGAGGTGGATTCGTTCCTTTATCTGTCTTAGAGTTACCATCTTCTAGGGTTATATCAGAAGATTTCATCTTGAAGAAACTTATTTGATAGTTTTTAATTAGCTATAAAAATAGAAATGTAATAACATTTCTTAAGTGGGAAGGATTTTTTTGCCAAATCAGTGATCTCATCCATGTTTATAAAAAAATTCTCTTTATATAAGGACTAGTAATCATATTATGAAACTCCAAGGTATAGTAAGGAACTTCATTTGGAGTGGTTCAGTTTATGAAAGGAAAGTCATCAAGGATACATGGATGTATTATATTAAATAATATTTTTTGAGAGGTCATGGTATAAAAGATCACATGATTTTAAATTATGCACTTCTTAGTAAATTCACTCGGAGTCTCTTTACTTCAAATGATCCTTCCTTTAACTTTATTATAGCATATTTTAAGAAATTTTTATGAATGGTTACTCTTATTATATGATATATTCCACATCAAATGCTATTAGAAAATGCATCAATTACTTGATGGGTAGCTCAAATGGATCATCTCTAAGTAGTCCACTCTAAATTATTGGAAAACTCATTGGATTGAAATGACTCATGAGTAATGATTGATTATTCCACCAAATAGAAAGAAACTACTTATTTCTAAGTTATTTTACAGTTGAAAAATACTTGATATGAATGTTCCCACTCATGTATATTCTGAAATTCAGTGGTATTCCATTGTTTAAAGGGACAAACCTTTCAGGAATTAGAACTAGAGTAGTCATTTTAAAAGAATGGATTCTTGTATGTTGTGTAGTGAGAGAGGTATTAGTACTATGGAATGGATCCCTTATTTAAGGACACCTTTTATCTAGCTTACTAGAGTAATTCTACTCATTAAAATATGAAAAAAGAGACTCACTGCACATGATCAACTATAGAGGGAGTGAATTTAGATGTTTCAACATGTTATATGTGTATGGGAGCTATGAAAAATATTTAAAATCATTTTACTGAATAAACCATTATTATTATGTTTTGGTAATGCATTTTTTAACTTTTTGGTGTGTTCATTGATAGGAGTATCGATTTAGAGTAGCTGATGACCATTGTTACTGTTGATAGACAACTTTTTAGTGATCAGGTTTATAACCTGCTACTAGAAACCAACACTTTATCCTTTTACTATACCTGTTAACCTGAAATTTTTCCATTTATAACAATCACAAACCTATTTTTCATACAGGTAGAATCACTATTAGTAATTTTTTCTTAACTACATCTCATATTCAAATAGCTTCCATGAATAGTTTTTTCTCTGACCAAAATATCCTTATAATTCTTGGTGTATATGGTATGGAAAGAATTGTTGTTGTTTTGAAATTCATCTCATAGATTTCTCTAATAAATCTATGGATTATGGTGAATGTGGATGAGGTTTCCTTTAGTTCACCATTTGCATCAAGCTGTTTTGGGGTCTTCTCAACTAATCGTCCTTTTATTAAAGGATGTTTCTCACATTATATTGGTAGTGCGACTATGTATGAGGCTTAATTGTGGTCATTGATATGTGATTTAAAATAATCCATTCATCATAATTTGAATCATTTATGTATTGAATATGATTCTCACTTTGTAGTTAATCCTCTCAAAGAATAGACAATGAATTTACCATGGAAATCCCTAACTCAGTGGATTGAATTTATTCATATATATTTCCAACTCAATAGAAGGAATTATCATAAATTTAGAGAATCCAACTATGTTATGGATGAATTTTCAAATAGAGAGATTATTCAGACAAGCTCTATTTTTTCCTTCTAGATTCATGTATATTTCTCATCACTACATGATGTAGACATCTTAGGTGTTAACCATTCCTAAATTTGTAACAATTTCATGTAATTTTGGACGCTTTGATTTTAATTTTAAATATATTTTTTAACTGCATTCTTCTAGGTCCTGATCTTTTTCAATATATACATGTTAAGATTGGGTTTTCTCACATAGTATCATAATAAGGTTTTGTTATTCTTGTGATTTTTTGTTAAAATTTAAAAGAGAACCAAACATAAAGCACACTTGGTTGAACTAAAAGTATAATTTAATATTATAAAGGTTCCATAGAGTAAGGAATCACAGGATATATTTCTCATATCAATATTTTTATTTAATCTTATTTTCTTAATATATTATTCTTTGTTATTCATGTAAACCATTTTGGTTTTATTAAATGATTTAAAATTAACTTGTGAACTTGATATGGATATAGGTATTATCATAAATGAGACATATATTGTTTCATAGAAGTAAGATGTATTATATTCTATCCTAAATATACAATAACATTTTTGATCCATATCATCAGAAAATGGATATGGAATTTTTATTGAAAAAACATGTTTGTGAAATTATTACATTCAATGAAAATAAATCTTCTTAAATTGATGTTAATGGGATATTATTTCCTATAAATATAGTTATTTTTTATTTGGTATAATTCAATGAGAAATCAGCCATAGACTGAAACTCCCAATATATAGATGATAACATTTATGAAAATAAGGTTCTCTCATTTTATATCCAATATCATCTAATGATCAAATATCAATGAAAGAATGATTACAAACTACTTTTAGTAGCTAATTTATTAATAATACTCATGAAACCAAATAGTAAGTGGTACATAGATAAAATTCATAGGGAGGAACTCAATATTAATGATTATCAAATTATTTGGGAATATATTCATCTGTTCGTTTAAGAACTATATAGTCTTCACCCAATGTGTTGGGTTGAGTTTTCAACAGAAGTTGTGTGTAGTTATATGATTATATAAAATATTCATTGTATGATTTCCATCATTAAATTTGAATAATGGAGAAAGAAACATTAATTGAATTTGGATTGTGGTTTTATAAACCCATGTGATTCATTATGTGGTGATCTGTACCTATTATTATAAAGAATGATGGATTAATAATTATTTAAATTGATTATCATAAATGTAACAAGATCATGATAATGAAAAAATATCTTCTACTTCACATAGATGAATTAACTAATAATCTTAGAGGGACTCAATACATATTAAATGATTATCTTTGATTTGGGTATCCCCAATTATGGGGAAATAATATAAAATATACCCAGGATAGACATCCCAAAATGATATAGAAATTATGAAATCCTAGTGACAGCATTTAGACATACAAATTTACCTATTATATTCATGAATTTCATTAATGTATTATTTATATATTTCATTCAAAAATTATGGTAGTATTTATTACTGATATTATCATATTTTATATGATAATGTATGTACATGAACAATAATTAGGAATTTTTCTAAATGGATTTTATGTGGTAAACTATATGATAAATTCATGAGGTTTTAATATTCTAAACTAAATAACCTTATTGGGTCATGTTATTTTAATAGATGGTATATTGGTGGATCCTTCAATGAAAAAAGTGATTGAATAGTGGACAAGACTGACATAGAAAATTGTTTTTTTAGTTTTCTTATATTTTCTCGATAGAATATTAAATTTATGTAATATTTCCCTCAATTTTCAAATCCACAAAACTTGTTTACATAGATGGGAGTAAGTTTTCTATCAATGGATTCATTTAGAAATATATTAAAATAGATAAAAATATGTTATTCAATACACATATACATACATGAACCTATATTATATAAGGTTTTTTGATATAGAATGATTCTTAAATGATGGTATTTGGGTCTGTTCTTAAGAAAAATGATAATGTGTTATGTTACACCTCGTTTCAATTAAATCCCCCTTGTAAAAATATTAGTTAAAAGATATATAGATGGAAATATTAACTTTTTTCATAATGATATAGATTAATTATCACTATAGTAAAAAAGTATGATATATATATCAAAATAGCTTAATGTAAATTTTCCCATGAAAATTATTTGACCATACACCAAAGGATATGGTTAGAGTTAATGAGAAAATATAATTACTTAATAAATTACCATATTGGGATGGTTGACAAGGTGGTTGATTCCATATATATAAAAGACCCAGATACCCTATCATTGAAGAATACTTCAAATGGCCCATTTATTATGGATATTCAAAGGTATTATATTTAAATAAATAAAAAAGGGATAAAATAAAAAATTTCTCAAATGATTGTTTGACCATCAAGCTATATAAATATCAATGAGGCCCCAATAGATTATATAGATCTATAAAATAATATATAAAATATTTTATTGTTCAACCGTAGCAGAGATAGAGTTGTATGATTTGGAATGAGGATATGTGTCTCATCTATTCTAGAGAAAAAATGTATATTTTGGAAAATGAATATAGCACATCCTTTTCTACTCACCAAGGAATCCTGATGGTGTATATAAATATTAATCCAAAATTATGTTAGGATAAAATGAAGAAAGATATTGAAAAGTATATATATATATTCTTATCATGCTGATAAGTAATGGTGGATTGTCAAAAATATAAATTCATGGTTCAACCATTAACTATATCATAATTGGAATGCAAGCACATGAGCTTGGATTTTATTATATATCTTAATATGACCTCTAATGACTATGATTCCATTTGGTATTTGGTCGATAAACTTATGAAATTTTCACACTTCATTTATAAATTTTGGATTTCTCAATCAATAAATTCTCTAAAATATACATAATTGAAATGGTAAGGATCCATTGAGTACCAAATTCAATTATATCTTACCTAGATTCATGGTTTACATCATTTTCCTAGATAATTCTCTAATAAGAATTAGATTCATAAATTAACAAGTGTACAACTTATTATCTGCAAAATTATTCTCAATCATAATTGACTATTCAAACATTAGACAATATGCTAACATATTGAATAATATTTTTCAACTGATTTTGGGATCAATATCTTATTCTACTGGATTTCAGATATAATTATATTTTCCACTAAATTAAAATGTCACCATATTGGTCACTACATAGTGCAAAACACTAAAATTATTGGATGAGGTCAGAGAGTGGGAGATTTTAGGACTAGATCTAGTTCAAGAAATGACCTATAAGGTTTTTACTATTCAGAGAAATATCAAATGTAAATAAATTATAAAGAGGATATATAGAAATAATCATATATGATATCATTTGATTTATATTCCTAAAAAATTTCCTTCAAATATCTCCTTGAATGACGGTTATGAGCTATGGGAATAAGGTAATATTGACCTTCTGATACATCGGTCCATATGATATTCATGGTATTATATGGGTTATAGATTATCTCTTATATCTTTCATTAAAACTCTCAAAAATTCATAGTTTGTTCCATGGATCACATTTATTGAATTATATACTAGATCTACCGCATGTAGTTAACTCTAGAAAATTTCAATGGGAACATAACTTTTATGTGAAATAACAAGTAGATATTTGTGATCATAAATATAAATTGATTCAAAAAAAGACCAAAAACTTTTACCTAGATCTGTAGAAAAATAATATTTTTGATAAATCCATATGGCAACATGAATAGATAATAAAAAAATTACCCTCATTTGTTTTTTGTAAGTATTAATTTTTTTCAGGAAAAATTCATTCAAGGGGTTAGATTCCAATACTGAAGTCTTGTACTTCTAAATATCCTAAAAATAAGTCATAAATTATCTTACACATAACATCATTCTAAAATAAACTTTTTTTATCTAATTTATGTAGAAAATAAAAATATAAATATTATGCATTACTATATAGAAAAATGAAACATAATTAGGAACTCTTCCATAGGAATTAGTCCACATGTAAATAATAATATAATTAGGTTGAAATTTTCATCAATATTATCTTCTATATTGATCATACTATCAATGATAATTATAAATAGAAGAAAAAATATTTAAAATATAATTAAAATATTTACAAATAAAATAGATAATATGATGATTTATTTTAGAAGAGAACATAAAGATATATATATATAAGAATGTAATATGACATATATATATATAGTTTTTAGACATGTGGTTTTGGATATATGGTCATTGGGATTATATGATTGCTATGATTATTTTTTATTGAGATTATTTGAAAATTGATACCATCATTGAAAATAAGAATAATTAATGTGAAAAAAATATAACTAATAGATTTTAAACATTATAAAATATTTATTGAATAAATGTGTATAAATACACATAGATAGATTATTAATTATTTATAGAATGTATAGGAAATTTTATAAAGTATTACAAGTATTCCATATGAGGATTATTCTTCTAAGATATTAATGGAAGGAGTTTTGATAGGAATTTAATCAGACTAATACAAAGGTGAACTTCATCAACTATGACTTGGTTGAAATCATTAGTGGGAGAATTTCTTGTTAATGGTGGTCACTATAATATTCATGTTAGATGCATCACCACCCATGAAAAAACCATTACATATTCTACCTTATGGTATTATATATAATCCCTCATAATTTTCTTATATAGAAGTTATAATAATATAAAAAATTATTTACTAATATTAAAAATGTATTTTACTGAAACATATATTCATTATTACCGTTATTTTTATACTCTTTAAATATTTATAAAATTTACCCTAAAATACTGAATTTAATTTAATAACCAAAGTTTTTTTAAACGTATTTTGGATAGAAAAATTACTTGTTATTATATAAATAACTAGTTTTTTATAATTCAAAACAAAATCGTATAATTTAAAAATAATTTTTTTAAAATAATTTTTTTATTTGTATTATTTATTTTCTAAGTTAATCAGATCAATCCTTACAAAAGAAATATTTTAAAAATATTTTTTTTACAATATATATAAATATGTCATGAAATTTATATATTTATTATTGATTTTAATAGAATAAAAATAAACTCACTTTTTATTTAAATATAGTTTTTCCATAAAAATAGATATTTTAGGTTATGTATTCTTATATGATAAATAATTTTTTCCAATTAAAAAAATATAAGTCAATAAAATATATTTCATATTTAGATTATGAATTTCTAAATTAATTAATAAATTAATTTTCATTTTTACGCATATAGAAAATTTATCAAGGTAAAATTTTAGTTACCACATCACAGGTAAAATTAGTTAAAAGGGTTTAACAAATGGGTAATGACCTAAAATATCATAAACCATTAACTATAAATAAGTGGTTGGGGAATAAAAAGCCTCCAATTAACTCATCTCAATTATTTATCAACTTTTCATTCTTTTTCCATGTGAAATTATAGCCTCTATTCTTTAAGGGATGGGTATTTGATAAAATTTCACTCAAGGTCAACTATAAAAGGATCCATCCAGCTCCAAGAACGTGTCTCCTTTAAAGTTAACTTGGATAAGTGTCAAAATATCATCTCTAACAATCCTCTCTCACATTTAGTATCTTCAAGTTCAAAAATGAATAAAACACCATTATTTACAAATAGAATCATTAATTGTATATTCACATATTCTTTGTATATGTTCTACTCTTTTTAACCATTATTCATTATATTTTCCTATAAAATATTCTTAAATTAGACTTATAAAATTAATAAAATGATTTTAAAATCATTGGTCCTTTATAAATATTTTATTATTGTTAGAAAATAACAAGTTTTTACTCCTTCATTCATAATAACATGTTTATGTTCAGGTTAGTTTTATAACTAACATGATCGATGTCATAAGGTTTACATCATTAAATACTAAAAAACTAAAATACTTTTAATATGATATAATAATTACAAAATTAAAAAAAATCATAATTATATAACATAAATTTATAATAGTATATTATTTAATAATTTTAATTCATATTATTGATTCCAAATTTATATAATAGGAGATTTCAACACCTCTCAACAAACTATCGCTATAACTTCCATAAACTATCCATTGAACAAAATAAATATATAAAATTGACCTATGTAACCTATATTAACATATTTTTTATAATGATAAAATTACAATGGTTAAAGTATTTCAATTTCTATATCAATGATTGAAAATAAAAAAATTGGACAACTAACACCGGAATTTTTTTTAACTGGCTGGGGAGGTCCCCCATTTTTTATTAAACACTAGAAAACACATCCATTTTTCTAGGAAGAGGGATCCCATTATATGAAATATAGTCCCAGTGGGTCTTAAAACCTATGAAAAATTATCATCGAGGCCCAAAATTGTATGTTCAGAATTCATTCCTGACTGGTCTATGTGGTATTATCTATGTCCAGCGGGTATACTTATGTCCACCACCATATATCCCTCATATATCCGGTCAGTCGTCGCTCGTCAACAATATCACCACCTTGACCACCATCATCCACATGGCCCAACATTTCTTGTGAAACCATTCTAACCACTATATAATTTATCCATTTCAAATAACTATGGGCCACGAACAACCACTTGAATACCACCCCAACATCAAAAAAATATGACACCTCTTTTTAAAGTGATGGATATAGCCTAGCCACCTTGCACCACACACCAATACTTTCGATCAGGGTTCGACATCACCCACAAAATAAATTTGGTGATGAAAATTCTAAAATATGTATTTATTAAGGGGGGTCGAACACCCAAAAAAGATGAAAATAAGAATCCCTGATACCAACTAAAACAGGGTTTGATTGCAGACAACACCAAAATATTAATTTTGATAAAAATGATTAATAGATTTATAATAAAAATTAAATTAATGATATCAAGTAAAATAAATTGATGTATGGTTTTAATATATATAAATATAAACATGAATTGATTATATAAAATCACAAAGCATTCCCATTAAAAAAGGAATCCAATGTAAGGTTTGTTCATCTGAATCTCTCATCATTGAGATATATTTCATATTATACAACAATTTTCATTTATGTTGTTTATATACTATCTCTTTGAACTATTATACCATAATTAACAACATATTCATGGTATAGGAAGTTACATTCTATATCTTTCCTTTTATTTTCAATTTCTTTTTTCATTACCAAATTCATAAGGGCTTGGTTGGCTTAATTTTTATTTTGTTTGGTCATAATATTTCTTCCTTCATTATGTTATTATATGTTTATTATATTCTTACATTTGTATATATATGTTACTTTTTATTTATAACATAGAAACATACATTTTAATTTAAAAACATACTTCTTTGATGTATATTTTTCTTAATTGAAATGAAATATTTTTAAGAATAATTTTCATCTTCGCTATTAGAACATTCTACTAGATGTCTATATTATTTCATAGAAAAAATATTTTCATTTTTATGTTCAAATCCAAATATATTTTTCAATATTTAACCTCAATATTTACCCCCATATCTTTACAAATATAAATTTCATAAATCTTTTATCGATGTAGGTTTTATTTAAAACTTTTTAAAACACTTATAAATTTATTTCCTTTTGTTTTTGTATATTTTTCAACTTCCTCTTCAAATTTAACTACTTTATCATTATTTATTTACAATTTTTTTTTGTGTTTTTAAAAAATAATTTTTTAAAAAATTTAGTGTCACTTTTTCAAAAATGAATTTTCAAAATGATTCTTAACATCATCATTTTAAAATATCATTTTAAAAAAATTATGAAAACCATTTTTTTGATTTTTCATCTATAATATTCTCCATCTCTAAAATATAATTTTACGATGATGTTATTCTTCATGAACCAACCATTAAATGATTATCTAATATTCTTATATTGTGTGATTTTCTATTTGGTATTGATTGATCCAATTCTTGATTTCATCTTCTTGAATAATATTTGAAAAATTCATTTAATCCAAAATCAATCAATGGTGTTTTTAAAGATGATATATATGATTTATTTCACGGGTTAATATATGTATGTTTTTTTTCAAATGAAACATAGTTCAAATATAACCCTCTATTGAATTATGTAATGTTCAACGTCTCATTAAATTATTATGGGATGTGAGTAATGATGCTCAATCCACTCTGGGACATATGTTGTGACACCTAATCCAACATAACATGGGACACTAGTTATAAATCCTAACCCACTATTGTAACACCCCGAGCTTCCACAATACGCTTCTCATTCAATAATGCAATAGCTTGCATTGTACGCAACTTCGAGTTCTAAAACACCACGACTAA
Organism: Viscum album; assembly: GCA_963277665.1. Lineage (NCBI taxonomy): Eukaryota > Viridiplantae > Streptophyta > Magnoliopsida > Santalales > Viscaceae > Viscum > Viscum album. The sequence goes on from OY728146.1 coordinate 305,962,551, forward strand.
TCAAAGTAGCCGTTATGAATAGTAATAACCACGTTTTAAAATTATATAAATTTTATATTTAAAAATGGAATTCATTTTTGGATTCGGAATATCAAAATTATCCTATGTTGAATTTTTGGTATTTTTCTGAGAACTTCTAATTTTTTATGAATAGTGAAAAATAAATAAAAACATCTTTTTTAATAAAAATAAATTATAGTGATAACTTATAATATTTAGTGGTTTTAAAGTATAATTAGAATATATTTTTACCATTTTATCCAATGGTGGTCATTATAATTAATTTAACATTGAAATTGGCCATAAACAATTGCCGATCTTTTGATATAAATTGTTTCTTAAAAACACGCTATTTGTTGTGACAGTGGGAATTAATTATAAAATTAATTAATGAAACTTATATGTTTGGAATTTTGTAAAATAGACATCATTTTTGAATTCGGAATATCAATTATAGCTTAGGGTGAAATTTTGGCATTGTTCTGAAAAACTTCAATTTTTGATGAATAGTGAAACCACTAAGTGGTAGTTAAATAACTGATTTTTCGTTTAAATTAAATATTACCACTTCGGTGATTTGATTTTCAAAAATCCAACATACATGGTTTTAATTAAGAAGTAAAATGTGGTTCAATAAGATTAAATTAAATTTTGGTGAATAGTAACTTTTAAGATCTTAATCGCGATTAGAGGTAATTAGTGTAGTTTAAGGTAAAAATAATGTTTTAATAATATGAGAGGAGCTTGAAACATGTCCTACCCTCATTGGATGTTCAATAGCCGACCAAGATAATCCATGGGTCATCTTGGGGACCCCATGGAGCCACTTTAGTTAGAAAATTACATAAATACCTTTTATTTAATGTTAAAGTAAAAAATGAAACAAATATGAAATGTTTTACTAAAACAATTTTTACATGGGGTTATACAAGTCATATTTTTGACTATAAAAAGTCATTGGAAAGATAAAAATATTTCCTATATCATAGTATTTTTTTTATAATTTTTATACATTAAATAAATTAAATTATTTATGACATCAGTATGATGCAGCGATGACCTCATTATTTAACGATTTTAATAAAATGAAAAGATAATGTACAATACAAGGCTTAAACTTGTCCAAAGACTATTGGATGGGTAGATTTAGAACCCTTATCACCTTATCCACGAATTATATAAGTGTGGGACCTTTATAATCCGAAAATCATTGTATAATAATGTAAAATTTCCTTACTTTCCAAGAGTGCCCCTCCTCTCCTCTTATAAAAGTCCCCCACCTCTACCACCTCATTCACACTTTCAAGCCATTTTTATCGGCCAACCTCTGCCCAAATACTCTCCCAACGTCCCCCTATTACTCCTAGAATCCTCACTTTGGGCATAACTCTTCCCAAGGAAGCCTTTGGCTCAAATCAAAAAGAGTTACCCGATTTTGTGGTAATGTCTTCTCTAATGTTGTTTTGTTTTATTTTTCTTATCCAACCCCCTAAAATCTTTTTATTAATTTATTTTGTAACAAAACCAGTATCCTCAATATACTAGGATGTTGTTATAAGAGGTATTAGAGCTACACTTACACACACCTACATTTAATGGTTAAAGAACATACGGTTTCTGTGGATGGCGAATTTCTGCCTCACGAAACGATGATTGTTCAACACTCATATAACACCTTCAAAGGTGGCCATTAAGATGTAAATATATTTATATAGGATATATAATATGTTTATTTTTTACTTATGCTTCTTTATTTCTCATTTATGTAAAACTTTATGATTTCCATTATGGGTAAACGCGATAATTTCATTTTAGGAAGTGCAGACTACCGCCCCCTCAAAGTGATGTGAATCGTTAATGCCATATGTGGGATGTATAAAGGATGGAGTAAATGATATTATATATGATATTATACTGGAACTATATTATACCTTTATATAATTATGATTTCATTCCATTAAATATGAAATAGAAATGAAAGTAGCCTTCATGCGTACGTACGGCTTACCGTCTCCATGAACGGTGCATTTCATTTTTACCTCTAAATGTTATGTAATAATATAAATGCATGTATATACTGGATATATATGAGATATATGATATCTATATCATGAATATAATTCTGTATATAATGGATATATAACCACATGAACAACTTGTAATTATAAGAATGTTATTTTTGACTCAAGTACCTAAGATCGACAAAATGACCTTTATAAACTTAAATAATTACATAATGTTCATAACATGGTAATAAGGGATATAAAAGGAATAATGAACATGAAAAAGGTTCTTAAGTAAATAGGAATTAACTCTAGTTTATTATTCAAGAGGTTAAAGAACGGTCGAGTCAGGACATGACGCAAGGTAAGGGAATTTCTTAACCCAATTTCCATTCTTTGGGTTAATCTCCTACTTTCAAATTATGTCATGATATTATTATGTCCTATCTTGTATTTGTACTTTATTTATGTGTACTTATCGTGAATACACATAATAGATCTATATTATTTTAAAAATGATCTTTTTAAGGACTTCGTCTCAATCTCCTTTCATTGAGGCATATTTGGTTTTATACACAACTTTCCTTTATACGGTGTATAAACCCCTTTGAATTTTACGTTTATTCAAAAGGATTCTTTTTTATACGAAGCGTTTTACTAAATGACAAAAAGGGAATGTTTTTCTTTCCGTACATATGCGGCGACAACGACTTCTCTGCCGCTGTGACCATTATTTGAGTTTCGGCTTCCTCTACAAGCCATCACTTTTTTTAATGAAAAATATATACAAAGTTTTAACTTTCTTTTATTTTTGTATTGAAAATGGTTTTGAAAGTGTTTTTATTATATCAATGTGTTGTATTGATATCTTTCGATTGAAATTTGGAAATGTTATGTTTCCTTTATGCATGTTTTATGTGATATGATTATGTTATGATATGTTTAAACCTGTTCATATGAGGAATGCATTGGACTTAATAAGTGACGGGTGGAGCCCGCAATAGCTCCTCGATGCATCGGTAGGTCTCATGAGACAAACTCGAGTCTTGCCACGAGGCCTTGACAAAATCTTATTTGTGGTCTTGGCACGAGGCCTTGGCTACGTGGTTATGATAGTCTGGAATTATGCATTCCATCATTATGAAAGTGGTTATTGATATTGCATGGGATTATTCGATTAGTATAATATCAATGTGAGTAAGTAAATGGCATTATTTAATTTTATTTTTTCCATATTATGCTAAAGTTCATGTTTAAAAAGGCTTTTTTTTTAGTTATACATTGCCTTAAATGTTAAGGATTATTTATGAATGCTTCTACAATATTGTTATCCTTACTGAGCATCTGAGCACACCCCTTTCAATGTTTTAATATTTTACAGGATGTCAAGAAGTATTTTATGAATGACCTGCAGGGATAGTCAGAAGAGGATATGAGTGTGGACTATGGAGACTTTGTTATTGTAGATTTTCACTTTATTATGTAATGTAACATTTATGAATGTATCTAGTGTTTCCAAGGCTATTAAACTAATCGGTCTTTCAAGACATGATCATTTGTGATCATGCCAGTGTTACGAAATAATGCACCGACTCTGGGTAGCTTGGGTCGGGGCGTTAGAGTTGGTTTCAGAGGCAGTTTAGTACTAACCTTGGAAGCTAGATTTAGATAAACTCTGATTAGAGCAGATAGCCCAAAGATGGACTTTGAGGATTAGTATAGAAGAATTTCCTAGAATTTTATTGTTGTAGAGATTTTGTGAATTTTCCGAGAAATACATCCCTGTCTGGATACGAGTAGGTAGAGGCGGCTCTGGCACAGATGTACCTAGGGGTAAAATCCGAAAACACCGCTTTGAGCTAGACTTGAACGGGAACTGGTGCATGACAACGGGCCTTGTTGTACTCTTGGTTACGACACTCCCAGGGGATATGCTTAGGATAATTCTCATTTTCTTTAAAAACCACTATGAAGGGTTATGATTATATACTTCCTCAAAGAAAACATTCCTTTTTATGATTATGGATTATATCCATAAATAACTCAATTTATGCAAAGTGTTTTACAAATATAGAATTATGTATTTTAATTCATAAACTAATCTAGTTTATGCCATTATTTAGAAATTGCGCCTAGTGGGAGGAATGGAAACTGTATCAATGCATGCACTCCGTGTAGGGATTGCCCTCCTGCTCAAGATAATTATTGTGGATCTGGAGATACAACTGGTGCTGATCAACTTATTACCATACTGGGACAACTCACTCAGGTTATGAATAATAACCTTACTCGTATAGAGCACCCTGATCCGCAATGTGGAGGATCAATGTTAGAACGCTTCATGAGGAAACAACCACCAACATTTAATGGGGGTAAAAATCCATTAGTAGCTGAGCAATGGATAAACTCTTTAGAGAAAATATTCCATGCCTTGGGGAGTAGCGAAAGGGAGAAGGTTATCATGGCAGTTTACCACCTCACTGTAGATGCCGATCAATGGTGGTCATTGATTCAAAATACAAAGGAAGATGATGACGTATCGAATAGGGAATAGAGGGAGTTCAAAGAGCTTTTCATACAAAAATACTTCCCTCTTGACCATCGAGCAGATATGGAAAGGCAATTTCTGAGTCTGAGACAAAAGGAGGATGAGAATGTCGCAAAGTATGAGGCCAACTTTACAAGGTTGGCGAGGTATGCTGCAGATTATATATGTAACCCAAGAGGTAAGATTGATCATTTCTTTGATGGGTTAAAACCATTTCTCCGTAGAGCTTTAGTATCACAATCTTTCTCAACATATGAAGATATTGTCTCATGTGCTATCAAGACAGAAAAGGAATTCTCTAAGTCTTATGAAAACAAAGTAAAGAAAGAGAAGAAGAGAACGGTGGAACAAGAGACAGATAAAGGGAAAAAGGGAAAGAAGGATTTTCCATTATGTGATAATTGTGGGAAGAATCACCCTGGTACTTGCCTAAAAGGAATGGGAGTTTGTTATAAATGTAGAGAAAAAGGTCACCAGGGGCGTGATTGCAAGGGAAAGAAAGAGGCTATCAATGTTGAATGCTACAATTGTAGGGAAATGGGGCATTATAAAAATGAATTTCCTAAGCATCAGGTTAACTTACCTCAGAAAAGGCCAAGGGATCAAGGACAATCGTATGTTGTTACTACAATTGAAGCGGAATAATTAATGTATTGGTGCTTTTGGACTCATGGATTATATTCTGGTTATTAGAATAATGTGATATATATATATAAGGATTGTAATGCAGTACTTGTTGTTTCAGTAAGGGTTTAATATGATGAAGGTAATCATATTTTTAGTATGTGACAATAAGAGAAACTTTACTTTGTTTGGGGAATCTGATAAATTGATTTTAGAATTAAGAGACCTTTTAGAGAAAGTCTGGACAAAGGTATTTTGGATAACTATAAAGGTTGGAGTGGATTAAGTTGATCTATGGATAGTATTGTTTAAGGTTAAAAAATTTATGAAGATTATTTTTGGAATATTATACTACTATAGTTTTAGGAAAAGGACAACCTGCAGGGTGGGGCATAGCCCGTCACTTCGGACAAAGCTGCAGGAATTGAACCCACAACCATAGTGCGGCAGACCTTTATTTCCTACCACTAGCCTACAGGAAGTCCCTGGTTATTAAAAAATAATTTTACTAATCTAAATGGTATGTGTTAACATTTGGAACCTTATACAATTAGGATAAGTATAATATTTTTGAGTTCTATTATATTTTTGAGTGAAAGATGAGTTGAAGGTTGAAACTCTAATTGTCAAGCATAAATATATATATACCTATCTCTTATTCAATGAATAAATTAATTCTTAAACTTTAGTAAAGGGATATTAAAACAAAAAAATGTGTTATCCTAATACCTTATGTCTTGTTGAACTGATGATATTTTAAATCAACATAGATTGAAGGCTTTGAGGCCCTCAATTTGACAATTGATTGTGATTGATGACCTCAATCAATCCCTACAAATATTTACGTTTTTCCTCAAATTACATGTCTCTCATTTCCACCAATGTTCTCCAAATCGAGATCATAATTTAGTGGTGACCTTCTTATTTCCATTTCCCTCTTATTAAGGCTAACTTTTATTAATCTTATTTCCGATGTGGGTTTTCCCAAAAGGTATTTTCCCTTTTCAACCTTTTATTTTCAAAGAAAAAATTTCAAATTGCGAGTACGCAATTTATTGAAGGAGGGGAGAATGTAACACCCCGATCTTCCACAATACGCTTCTCATTCAATAATGCAATAGCTTGCATTGTACGCAACTTCGAGTTCTAAAACACCGCGACTAATCAAAGTAGCCGTTATGAATAGTAATAACCACTTTTTAAAATTATAGAAATTTTATATTTCAAAATGGACTTCATTTTTGGATTCGGAATATCAATTATAGCTTAGGGTGAAATTTTGGCATTTTTCTGAAAAACTTCAATTTTTGATGAATAGTGAAACCACTAAGTGGTAGTTAAATAACTGATTTTTCGTTTAAATTAAATATTACCACTTCTGTGATTTGATTTTCAAAAATCCGACATACATGTTTGTCATTAAGAAGTAAAATGTGGTTCAATGAGATTAAAATAATTTTTGGTGAATAGTAACTTTTAAGTTCTTAATCGCGATTAGAGGTAATTAGTGTAGTTTAAGGTAAAAATAATGTTTTAATAATATGAGATGAGCTTGACACATGTCCTACCATCATTGGATGTGCCATGGCCGACCAAGACAATCCATGGGTCATCTTGGGGACCCCATGGAGCCACTTTAGTTAGAAAATTACATAAATACCTTTTATTTAATGTTAAAGTAAAAAATGACACAAACATGAAATGTTTTACTAAAAAAAATTTTACATGGGGTTATACAAGTCATATTTTTGACTATAAATAGTCATTGGAAATATAAAAAGATTTCCTATATCATAGTATTTTTTTTATAATTTTTAGAAAATAAATAAATTAAATTATTTATGACATCATTATGATGCAGCGATGACCTCATTATTTAACGATTTTAATAAAATGAAAAGATAATGTACACTGCAAGGCTTAAACTAGTCCAAAGACTATTGGATGGGTAGATTTAGAACCCTTATCACCTTAGACACGAATTATATAAGTGTGGGACCATTATAATTCTAAAATAATTGTATAATAATGTAAAATTTCCTTACTTTCCAAGAGTGCCCCTCCTCTCCTCTTATAAAAGGCCCCCACCTCTACCACCTCATTCACACTTTCAATCCATTTGGCTCGGCCAAACTCTGCCCAAATACTCTCCCATATTACCCCTCTTACTCCTATAAGCCTCAATTTGGGAATAACTCTTCCCAAGGAAGCCTTTGTCTTAAATCAAATAGAGTTACCCGATTTTGAGATAATGTCTTCTCTAATGTTGTTTTGTTTTATTTTTCTTCTCCAACCCCCTAAACTCTTTTTATTCATTTCATTTGTAAAAAAAACAGTATCCTCAATATACTTGGATGTTTTTATAATAAGGATTCGAGCTACACTTACACACACCTACATCTAATGGTTAAAGAACATACACTTTCTGTGGATGGAGAATTTCTGCCTCACGAAATGATGATTGTTCAACACTCATATAACACCTTCAAAGGTGGCCATTAAAGTGTCACTATATTTATATAGGATATATAATATGTTTATGTTTTACTTATGCTTCTGTATTTTTCATTTATGGAATACTCTATGATTTCCATTATGGGTAAACGCGATAATTTCATTTTAGGAAGTGCGGACTACCGCCCCTCAAAGTGATGTGAATCGTTAATGTCATATGTGGGATGTATAAAGGATGGAGTAAATGATATTATATATGATATTTTACTGGAACTATATTATACATTTATATAATTATGATTTTATTCCATTAAATATGAAATAGAAATGAAAGTAGCGTTCATGCGTACGTACGGCTTACCGTCTCCATGAACGGTGCATTTCATTTTTACCTCTAAATGTTATGTAATAATATAAATGCATGTATATACTGGATATATATGAGATGTATGATATCTATATCATGAATATAAATCTGGATATAATGGATATATCACCACATGAATAACTTGTAATTATAAGAATGTTAATTTTGACTCAAGTACCTAAGATTGACAAAATGACCGTTATAAACTTAAATAATTACATAATGTTCATAACATGGTAATAAGGGATATAAAAGGAATAATGAACATGAAAAAGGTTCTTAAGTAAATATTAATTAACTCTAGTTTATTATTCAGGAGGTTAATGAACGGTCGAGTCAGGACAGGACACAAGGTAAGGGAATTTCTTAACCCAATTTCCATTCTTTGGGTTAATCTCCTACTTTCAAATTATGTCATGATATTATTATGTCCTATATTGTATTTGTACTTTATTTATGTGTACTTATCATGAATACACATAATAGATCTATATTATTTTAAAAATGATCTTTTTAAGGACTTCGTCTCAATCTCCTTTCATTGAGGCATATTTGGTTTTATACACAACTTTCCTTTATACGGTGTATAAACCCCTTTGACTTTTACGTTTATTCAAAAAGAATCTTTTTTATACGAAGCGTTTTACTAAACGACAAAAAGGGAATGTTTTTCTTTCCGTATATATGTAGTGACAATGACTTCTCTGCCGCCGTGACCATTATTTGAGTTTCGGCTTCCTCTACAAGCCATCACTTTTTTTAATGAAAAATAAATACAAAGTTTTAGCTTTCTTTTTTTTTGTATTTAAAATGGTTTTGAAAGTGTTTTTATTATATCAATGTGTTGTATTGATATCTTGTGATTGAAATGTAGAAATGTTATGTTTCCTTTATGCATGTTTTATGTGATATAATTATGTTATGATATGTTTAAACCTGTTCATATGAGGAATGCATTGGACTTAATAAGTGACGGGTGGAGCCCGCTATAGCTCCTCGATGCATCGGTAGGTCTCATGAGACAAACTAGTGTCTTGGCACGAGCCTTGATAAAATCTTATTTGTGGTCTTGACACGAGGCCTTGGCTATGTGGTTATGATAGTCTGGCATTATGCATTCTATCATTATGAAAGTGGTTATTGATATTGCATGGGATTATTCGATTAGTAGAATATCCATGTGATTAAGTAAATGGAATTATTTAATTTTATTTTTACTATATTATGCTAAAGTTCAAGTTTAAAAAGGCTTTTGTTTTAGTTATACATTGCCTTAAATGTTAATGATTATTTATGAAAGCTTTCGCAATATTGTTATCCTTACTAAGCATCTGAGCTCACCCCTTTCAATGTTTTAATATTTTCCACGATGTCAAGAAGTATTTTATGAATGACCTGCAGGGATAGTCAGAAGAGGATATGAGTGTGGACTATGGAGACTTTGTTATTGTAGATTTTCACTTTATGATGTAATGTAACATTTATGAATGTATCTAGTGTTTCCAAGGCTACTAAACTTATCGGTCTTTCGAGACTTGATCATTTGTGATCATGCCAGTGTTACGAAGTAATGCACCGACTCTGGGTAGCTGGGGTCGGGGTGTTACAACTATACTATGATGGTCTTGGTTCTTAACCATGACATATATTATGAAGTTTGTGATTTTTTTTCAAATTCCTAAGATATGTTGACATGGTTTATGATTATTGTCACATATTTCATTTCCATGGTATAAGTTTTATGACACTATAAAGATTTTTTTGTTGTCATATATTCTAATTCTATTATATATACTCTTCTATTATGACTTAGGATTAAATATTATGACCCCTTGATAATATTAATCAAACATTTCTCCTAGGTACATGTTTTCTCACTTTCTAATGATCAAACCATTTACGTATCACAGTTAAATTTCTTTCATGGTAGATACTAGAGAACAATCCATTTGTTTACCTTTTCCCTAGATATTTATATATTACATTTTGTAAAGTATTCATTTATTAAGAATATTATGGGAAATATTAAAGAAATAAGTATAAATAGTATTTTTATCTAATCTCTAGAGATATTAAACCATTGGGTTCTGGAATTAGGTGTTTTTATTTGAGATTTAATTTTTTAATTACTGTAATAATTTAAAATAAATTAATGTTATATTATATTCATATCACTTTCTTATACACTAATTTCACCACCACCAATGCACATCCCAATAAATCACAACACCACCCAATACATTCTTGAAATATAACATTAGTCAGTATGTTTTTTAAATTAAGAGTCCTGTTAATAAATATTATTAACACCAGCCTGTCCACCACAAAATTTTGGATTATGTGGTACTTAAACATAATTTTTTCATCCATGGGTGAAAAATGAAAAAAACTTTCTAGATAAATCACACTCTACCAATGAAAACAAAAATGTTTTTATTGTTTACATTAATTTATGTTCCTATAAAATACACTTCAACTAGAAAAAATCCATTTATAATTCTTTGAATATAATTTTTTCATATTCCTTTTTTGATATTGGAATTATAATTCATGTTTGAGAAATCCATCTCATGGAAGTTCCTCCATATGTAAAGAGATATCAAATAGTGAACATCCCTGAGTTCGTATCTCTTATAATTTGAACAGAATTAATACCTTGTAATGGATCATCGATTATGAAACATATTTCTATATTAATCGAGACATTTTTTTAATGAATAATTAACATAATTTCCTTCTAGTTTTCCATCACAAGGCATTCCTTGAATTTTATATCTACTCTAATTACATGTATAATATCATTACTTGTATAAACTAAGAAATATATTATACTTCCCAATACTAATTAATATGGAACCATTTCCCTATACATATTCACAACAATAGTTTTAAGTATCTTATCTTTGGATTACTTGATGTGTTCATCCAGTGGGTGTACAAAATCTTAGACTCACTCAATCTGAATCTTTATAATTCCATTTTTATATACAAAATTTGTGATATGAACTTTGTTATGGAACTGATGTCCCCTCCACTTCTTATCCTAATCGTTTTTTTTTTGAACTATGAACCTTTATATGAAATCATTTGGAAATAGATAACTTTTACTCTTATATTATTTCCTTCATTATTCTACCTAAAATCATATCATATATATAGAGAATAAAAATTATGAAACAAAAATAGAAATCAACATCTAATAATAGAAATGATTTAAATTATATAAAATAAAAATATATTATATAATGATGTAATTAATCTTATAGTTTAATTGACTTGGTCCCAACTTAATACAATAAATAACTACATTAGATGACATAATAAGAATTCTATTCAATTTTATTTGATACATTTTAAATACTATATCTATATATCTTTTTCTAAATCACAAAATTGAATTATGTCTTGAGATCATGATGATAAAAAATAGGCCTTTTATATAAACCATATTGAGAATATTTTCAATTTTCCTATGTTTAACAACCATAGAAAATATGTCTCTAAAACAAACTACATCCAATTTTTTGAAAAAGTTACAAAACCACAAATCTTTTTTACTAAATTATATCATCTCATACTTATTTTAGATAATAAAAAATATTCTCCAACACTATTTTCCCAGTAGTAAGTTTTGTTTTCTCACATATTTTATGAACATTAATATAATACCTTTCCTCTTTGATTTCTATCTCCCACTACTTAGATTTTCCAATTATTCTAACCTCATATATGCTTTCAGGATCTCTACGATCTGTTTGTAGAAGATAGCACATTTTGGACCTAGTCTATTAAACTTTTCACCTGACCTGGGTAGATTTCCTTAACAGATGATGTTGAGATCCATTGAAACCATTCATTTAAAAAAAATTGTCAATATTTTTCTGTCAAAGTGTATTTTGGTACATCGGGATTTTGTACTTATTAAATATGTTATGTGTTTTCAATTATCAAATTTCTATATAAATTCTTAAATTCCATGCCCCCTGAACAATCCAAACACACAAGATTTCATACAGATCAACTTTAAAATTCATCATTTCATTTATCAAAACTATAACAATAGATTGGTTCTAATTACTCCATATGAACTCCTCATGGAAGAGGACATTTTTTAACCCAGTAAAATTTTTCAAACTTTTATAATAGTAGCCATAATATTTCACTAGAAATATGTAATTATAATTTTAGTTCCAAATGTAATGAAATTTAGTGATGGAAAATGATAAATTAAACAAATTATTTTATCTTGGAATGATTTTTATGATGGCTATAGAGAACATTTGTTATCGTTTTCACCCTTGGGTAAATTTTTCATTCAAATCTAAACTATTTTAGTTTTCTAGGATATTTAATTATTATTAAATAATTTAATGGTAATCATATGAGTGTGAATGTATATATCTCTTAAAGAGAGGATTAATTGGAAATTATATTAATACAAATGTGCCCATAATGTGGTATATTCCCTATGAATGGTAAAATTATTTTGATTGGTTTTTGGAACTCAGATAGATAATTTTATATATTTATTTAAAATAAAAACGTTTACATTAAAAAATTAATATTTTTTATTTTGGTTTTGGTGGATTGGTTTATGTGTTTCTGGAAGGTGTTAACATGTAATTTTAGTGGAATTATTGGATAATAAATTTTATTTGTTCCATTTTTACTTAATTATGGAATTAAAGAGATAATTTGAATTAAGGAAATTATTATATGGTTAATGAATAAATTATGGGAAAAAAGTTATGAGTTTTATCCCATACCAAAAAATTTCAATCATCTATTATACAAATATTAATCTATCCCCTCTTCTCCTTTATTATAAAAAAATACATATAGGATTCTTCATTATGAATCACAAAGTGAAAAAGATTCCCCCATGTTCTTTTCATTATTAAATGTGGTGGAAATGATGATGACCGATGAACATTGTGACATCATCAATTAATGAAAAATCATTATTGAGGTATGATGATAAATTGGTTTTTCAGTCCCTCAATAATCATGTTCTATATCAGAATATATTTAAAATAGAACATCCTAAATACATCTCATTTTTAATTTTATAAATAATTTTATAAATAAAATAAATAACCACTTATTATTTAGTTGTATTTATAAAAATTGGTTTTTCACACAATGAATTAACATGAACAAATTATATTATTTTTAGAATTTTATATTTGAAATATCCAATATGATTACAATGATTAATGAAACATTATTTTTATATTTATGAATAAACAATAGAACATTTAATGTTTTATAAATTTATGGGTTATCATGAAATATTGTGATAACAGTTTCCTTTTTTTATTATAATTTGTGAAAAAAATGTTTCATATCGATTATTAACAAATTAGAGAATGTTTTTGGACATAGATAGAAGTTTAATATTTAATTGATTCCAAAATTATTGGTTTTTTCATTTCAATTTATGATAACTATTTCTAGATTCATGAAAAATAAAATATTTGAAAATAATTATTTATTATGTAAATAATGATATTGTTCATTTGTTTGTGTTTATTATTCCCTAATTTTTATTTTAAGTAACACGTAACAAACATGCGGTTTTAATTAATAGAGAGCATGGTAATTAATATTTTCATGGTTCTCATAATATTTACCTTGTTAAAATTGTAATTAATTTTATCAAAAAAATGTATTTCCCTTATTTCAGGTTCTTTGATTGGGAGAACATTCATTGTGGTAAAGCATCCCATTGAAAAATAATCTTCAAATATTACCTTTAATCCATTCTTATTTGAATTAAATTTTGATATACTGATTCTGAAATAAAAGGTGGATGGAGTAGTTCATGTTCAGATAAGGTAGAAATAGAAATGGGTTTGGCTGGTAGTTGATGTGTGGATAAAGGGGGATGAAATTGTATCATTCACAGTGAGGAATCGATGATTCTGTAGTTTTTCAAATTTTCTTACTACATGGTATATAGTCACTAGTTACACACTTTTTATATAAACCAATATTATTTATGTGTTATCATTAATTCCTCATCTCATGTGACCCCAAGAAAATCACCATTTATATTAAAAAATAGTGGTGTAAAAGGATTTGTGTAGAATTAAATATGACACACCATATGGATTTGGGCCACAAACATTGTATATTAGAAAATTATCCCTCATTGTGTACTATATTTATATGATAGGTAATGAATTAGACCCACATATAATGCACCATTTCAAACACACCATTAATTTTGGATGTAGTAGATCAGTTTTTATAGGTTATACACACCTTGCAGCTCTATGGTGTCATAAACATACTATCATGTAGAGAAACTCTATATAGATAGTGAGCTGACACATCTTGTATCCAAAATATATTTCATTCAGATAAGTAACCTTACACATTGTGTGCCCCACTTTAAATGTTGTTTATAATATTTTCATATGGATTTATTAGTGTAAAACCATGACCGTCCCTATATATGTTACCTACAAACAATGTAACCTATATGGACTTTCCATGTAATGCTAGGTTTCTTATATTTTTTGTATCATTACAACTAGGAACTAGTTTTAGATATATTAGTATCCTATTATATGCATTATTCCATATAGAAGGTAATGGAAAGTGTAACATTCTGATCCATGATCCACTAAATGGTGCCACGAGCCCGTGGATGACGTGGCCTCATGTGCACCTCCGCAAACACATGAGGTTGTTAAATAGTTTTTAGTGTCTAAGGTAGTAGAATGGGGAGACTATACCCTCATGAAAAGGGTGTAGCATAGTGGTGTAAACATATTATTCACTAGTGGAAGAAAAATATAAATCCAATTAAAAAGATAAACATGATGATAATAATAATAATAATAATAAAAGGAAGAATTTGTACAATATAAAATGTGATGATCATTTCATGTCTCTATAAAAAATGTTTGGAATAACATGGTAGCAGGAATCCAATATAATACATGTATCAAAATTAAAAGAACCAAAAAATGCATATCTCTAGCTAGTATCATGATCCAAGATCATTCATGTGCTCCCCTTCTCCTAAGAACAATCAATCAAGCATCATAATGTGGGAAATTTCTTGGTCCCTACCTTCATCTATGAAGTCTATTTGGGTACCCAATGGTGGATTGAAATGGGTGTGAGATAATACTCCGTAGGCCACCACCAATGATGTCAACATCATGTCATGTCTATATAATATAAATAGAAGAATTTTTTAGTATATCATAGGTATATCAATAAATAAGTAATGTTCCAAATAAAGGAGTAATAATGTCTAGACAAGCATGCCTCTTTATGAAACAATAATAAACCTCTCAAAAATAGGGGAAACTATAAAGAATAAATATATCGGTGTGATGTTATCCAATATATCAACAGAAATATGATGCCCATATTAATGCAATTGTTACGCAAGGAAAAATATCCGCAATTGAATCACCATGTAACCTAGTGTATAACATACACAATGTCCATGTTTTTTAAACTAGTGTCAGACCATGAATGGATGAATCGGTGGTACTGAAGACCATGGTGTCCTTGTAGAGTCCTAGGATCATCTCAATATAAACATGGTAAAGACTTGGGTGGAGTCCAATGATAATTTCAATAGATCATGTCTAATGTGAGTATAATAAAACTATATACAAGGGGAATCAAAGACCTTGGAATCCTATAAAATCTGGATCTTTGGAGTAAAAATGTCCTTGGAATCCACTACCACAATCATGAACCATGGAGTAGGAATTTTGATGATATTAAATGGAACCAAGATCAATGGTACTTGTCTAAGGAATCCACTACCATTGTCTTTTCATAAAGAAAATCATTATTTATTTTATAACCATTCAGAATTCATGATTTAACCAACTCATTTCCATAATTTCTAAATAATACATTTTATCATTTAATCCATATGTCATCACAAAAAAGGGAACCATAACTTTATCCTAACAGTTCAATTCAAATCATTCATTTCATTTATAAATTAATATGTAAAAAAAGTTCCCAAAACTTGAAACAATTCATTTCTATCTCATTAGGGATCCCAAAATGAGTTGTGGGGTCCCAATCACAGAGAGAGGTGGTATATAATAGATAGTTACAAAGCCACATCCCATGGGTTGGTATATTTGGGGCTAAAAACCTCCAAAAATTATATCAAGGAATTCATTAAATTTTAGGCAAAACAACAGATGGTCCAGTGTGCGGAAAAACTACGAAAAGATATAAAATAACCAAACTAGAAGAGAATATATATAGAACACCTACCATATATACATGGTAGAAAACTAATCTATCATCGACTACTGATTCAGTATAGATCTAGATAAAAAGAGAAAAGATATAAAAATCAATAAAAATTCCATATTATCTTGAACCTAAATAACTTCATCGATAAGAATAAATATGGATAAAAACATATGTTAATGGAAGAACATACCAATTCGGATCTAATGATATGAACGAAGTTTGAATCTGAGTGTGGACCATGAATTCGAAGTAAAGACTAGAAATTGGATTCTATGATTCCCAAATATGAGGGATCGGTCCATGAGAGAAATAAATATAAAATATATTTATTCTATAAGATGTTATAATGGAAATATTTCCATTTCCCATATTTTAATAGGGTCGCACGGCTTGAATTCATGGTTGAAAAAACCTTGCAACAACTATGAACCAATCTCTTCCTCGAGGTGGACTTTTCACGGTTCATGCACATGGTTTTGGAAACCATGAACAAAATGTGATTTTAGACTCTTATAAAGTTCTACAGCTTATCACATGGTAATACAGCTTCGGTTTTATTGCTTCCTAAAACTATGAGGGCCTTCTATGGCCTCTTTCCAACCCCACATATCTTACTAAAACTAGGCAGTTTGGGATGCACTATTTTGACTAACCATACAAACCTTCTTCCTTTAAAAAAAATACCTTGGGATCTATACAAGCCCCACACACCCCCAAAACTCATGTGATCTTATTATGTATTCAAATTTGGTAAAAACCAATGATTTAAAATGAATTTAAAATTATTTTCACCTTATATAAAAACCAAATATATTAAATTATTACCCTTGTAAACTTATTTTCCCCCAAATTTCCTTTCCAAGGGAGGTTAAAATTTTTCTGAGAATACCTCTAGCCACTGATCATATATGTCACCCTCTCACTCCCATGTATCATCATGTAAAAGGTCATACTTCCAATGAATCCATATTAAATGAACTAACTAGTCCTAGAGATCATTCCTGCTCCTACCAATGATACAAACAGGTTGATCCATGAAGGACTTCTCCAACTATAGATCACCCTCATCTAGGTGTAGAGTGTGAGATGGGTCTAAGTGATAATGGGGCAGTTTAGTTGCATAGAAGATGTCATGAATGGCTCATTACATTTTTTATTACTGAAATAGATAGACTACCAGCCCAACTATCTCTAGAATCTTGAACAGTCTGAAATATCAAGGTGAAATCATACTATGTGTCTGAATATGTCTATGACCTAGCCACATAGTGATATATAGAAAGACATGATCCCCGACCTAGAACATTAGAGTTCTTCATCAGATATAAAAATATGATTTCTCTCTAGAAAACATAGTATTTATCCACTACCTGATATACTGTACCTTCTATTAAGTCTCTTGAGAAAGATGAGTTCTTAGTACAGTTGCATCTCCTTCAACTAACCAACATCGAGGTGATCGGTATGGTCTACCATAAAACGCCTCATAAGTTTCCATCTTTATAGTCTCATAATAGCTATTTTTGTATGAATATTAAACCAAGAGTATATTTATCTCCAAAGAGCCCCTAAAATAGATGAATCATGCTCTAAGAATGTCTTCTGCAATGTTTATATTGTTCTCTAACTGGGCATCATTTTGAGGATGGTCTTTCATGATTAGGAGAACAGGTTTACACAATTACCCCTATAAGATATTCTAGAATCGAGATGTAAAACTGAAATCCCAATCTTGTACCATGGTTTGAGGAACCCTATGATGGAATAAAATCACATTTATATACAATCATATAAGGTTATCCACAATTAATGCCTCCTTGATTATAAGTAAATCAGTGACCTTTGTGAGATTGTCCACAACAACCCATACATAATCACTACCTTAAGGTGACATAAATAACCCAATCACTAAATTATTTGCAACATATTTATATTTTCACATTAGAATGGGTAACTACTAAAAAATCCCATCTAGTTGCTATTGTGCTCCCTTCACCAGATGACTGGTGGAACACCTCATGAATAAACTAGCTACCTCTTATTTTATCCCTGACCACCAGTATTAACGACGTTAGTCATAATACATCTCGGTAAGAAAAGGATGTACTACCCATGCCAAGGAATTATAAGTTTTCATCAAATCCTCATGTATAACATATAGAACCCAATCATTAACATGAATAAACAGAATTTCATCCTTTTTAATAATCCAACCAGGAGGTGGGTCTTCACCTTCCACCCTCTCCCGTAAGACTAGTCCCTACAAATAAGATAACTAAATCATCCTCAACCTATAAATAATATTATAAGTCACTTACAAGGATGAGAGAAAGGTCTTATCATGAAAATATTTCACCTCTAAGTGAATCTTTGAAAACAAATCCTTAGGTTACCACCCACTACTGGCCTCCTAAACTACCTATATTTGAGTCATCATGCTCAGTGCATCGACAATATGTTTTACCTTTTCAAGAATTTAGGAAATCCAAATAAATAATTTTATAGCTACATAACCCATATTCACTATGTCATACTCATGTCACACTATATAAATATGTACTTAAACATTTTGTTGTCTATGTACACAACAAAATGCAATCCCAATAAATCATGTCTCTAATAGCATAAGGGATGGTCAATAATATGATTCTTATGATCATTTGTTGGGTATTTCCTCTCATGTGGCCTCAACTTTAGAAATCCTTATTCCATGACATGATCTTCCTACATAACAAATTCTCCAGGTATGATACCTCATGCATCATAGTAATCATTATAGCTCCTATCTAGCTCTAATATAATTAGGACTGGTGTTGATGTTAGACTCCCTTTCGGCTCATGAAATGTTGTCTCATAGGTATCTGACCATACAAACATGACACCACTCTTAGTAAATATCGTAAGAGGTTCTAATATGTATGATAATTTCTATATGAAATTCTTTTAATATCTGTATATCATGAATAAAGTATATATTTCAAATATGTTCTTGGGATTCTCATAGGAAACTATAGCTATCACCTTCTCAAGGTCAACTAATACTCTTGAGTTAGAGATAATCTATCTAAGAAAGTGAATATTATCCATCTAGAAGTTGTACTTTTTAATATCAACATTTAATTGATGCTCTCCTAGTGTATCCAAAATGATCTCAAGATGATTTTCATTGTCATGTCACTTATGAGAATACACCAAGATATCATCCATTAATTCCACCAAGAACAATTCCAAATAAGGTGGGAAAATATGATTTATAAACCCCAAAAACACTACTCTCACATTTGTGAGACTAAATGGAATTACTAGATACTCATAGTGACAATATCTACTATGAAAAAATGTAAAGGGTAAGTCTATAGTATGAAAAAATTCCTAATGATAAATCGATCTCAAATCAATCATTGAGAAAACCTAATATCTTATGATATAGTCATATGGGTCATCTATCCATGATAAGGGATTCAGGTTATCAACTTTCAACTTGTTCAGTTTTAGATAATCCACACATAGATTGAGGGTTCAATCTACCTTTTATAAAAAAGGATTAGTGAACCCTAGGGAAAAGTACTAGGTCATATACACCCATTTCATTCCAATTCCTCTAGATATCTCTTTAACTCCTTAAAATCCATAGTATCCATACTATAAGGGTGAATGGATAAAAGTGTAGCTCCTAGAACTATCTCTATAGGTAAATCCACCTAACTATAAAAAGGTAAACTTGAAAAGTAATGTGACAAAACATCATTGGAATAATCAACCATAAGAGGAAGTCTTCCTGATTTGATCTCTAATCATCTACACATAGACTATAAATATGGGATTTTATCGTGACTAACCCATGGTGATCAGGTCCATCTCTACCTTCCTAGACATTCCGTTAACCCCTGTGAATAAAAACCACACCATATGGTGACGTGAAGGACACCCACCAACAATAAAAATTAACATATAAAATCTACGAAACTATCACTTCCATCATGAGTATGAAGTCATACCCTATCATATCTAGGAAAAGAAATTACTTTAAAAGTGACACCCACCAACCTTAATGGGGCACTCCCAGCACTGGAATACACCCTCCATTCTAATCCACAATAGAGTTTTAATCCTTCTAACTCCCTCAAAAAAAATACAATGATCCAATGACTCATCACCACAGCTAAAGATATTAAATAATGAGAATAACTATATTGAAAAGAAAAGATACTAGAGTAGGGGAAACTAATATCTTACCTCTCACCATAGATGGCTCAAAAATATTCCCCTCATGAGTAGGTTGTATAGAATATATCTAGCCTGAACTGTATCCCTATAAAATAACCTCACTACCTTCATCAGGCTCACAATTATATCTTAGAAAAACTAGTATATGGATTCCTCGGTCATGATCACCACATCAACTTAAATGATCTACAATAATTTTTCTCTCATCCTAATATGGAGATGTGAAACCTAAACCTAAGCCTGGAGACAGAGTCCATCCCCTTCCACTGATTTCTAGAGGGAAGGTCCTACAAAATCACTCATCATGGACCATCTCCCAACATTCTCATCACTCAACGGGGTATCGATCACATTTATTACTTATATGTCCTCATCTCCCACACTAGTGAATAAAGACAACACTAAAATTACTAACAACTAGGCTGGTACTGTCCTCATGAGAAGTCTCAAAATGGTACATCCTTCTAGTTGCCATTGAACCACTAGGTTGAGAGGATGAAATACCCTACTCTGTACCCCCATATTTTATCAGGTTTCATTTTGTTTTCAACACCTGGTTCATATCTCAGTAATAGTAGTCAGTTAGAACACATTGACCTATGACTGAATGGAATGCTTGAGACCTTCTTTGAACTGTCACTTTATTGATGGATTATTAGTAAGATAAATCAGTGTAAAACTATGAAGCTATGTGAAGTGAGTTGAATACTCTCAAACATTTATGTCTATATGTTCTAGATGAATATACTCACTTTCTCACTCTACTCTCAATGTCTTGGGAAATACATAGTTGTAAAATATGGATTTGAAATCCCTCCAAACCATATCTTAGAGAGTATCCAGTCATTTCCTGATATCCTACTAGTGGTTAGCTTCTCCCTAAATCATGTAGTTCCTAAACCCAACTCTCCTCTTAAGAGGTGACTCCAGATTATAAAAGATAGAAAATATTGTCTCAACACACAGCTCAACAGCATGAGTACCCATATCCTCCAAAAACGTGGGAGATTTTTGCTTCTTGAACCCATTCATTATCCATTCCATTGTTGAGGTGGGCTATGGGACTCCCTGACTGGTATCCATGAAGCGTAAGAAACCCTCATGGAATTGGGAATTAAAACCCACATCTAGTACATCTTCTAGTGTCGTAACTGGGAATACATGAAGAAATATTAGTAGTCAAAGGTCCACCACCTCTCAATCATGGTTAGTTTCCACTCTCATGGTATTACTAGAGGTCATCTTGGTGGTATGTCTCTAAAATTCCAAAAACACACCTCATAAAAGAAACGAGTAGTGAAAAATTCATAGATATAAAACCATAAGAAAATTATAATTCATTTTATAAACAAGACATAATCCTCTACCTACTCCAAAATCCAAGACTGGGAAAAATAATGAAACATAAAAATCACAAAATACACCACCTACTTCCCACTATCAATCCAAGTTAGGGTAAATTTATTTATTTTTCACAATTTTCATTTCATTAAAATTCATATTTATTTAAAATTTTCTTTTAAATTGTTGTGCCAAATGGGTTACTACTTTTAATTCACAAGGGACCATATAATTTATAAACTAATGTGTGGCATCCACTTAATCAATACTATAACACATTCCAATCCATATGATTAATGGTCTATGAATCAACATGCCATATTTGAATTCTTAGTGTGTATATTCATGCCTATGTTGGAAAAAGATGTTAAGGTTATGGTAGGAACTCTATGTACCAACTATGTTTCTCAATACCATACACAAATAATCTATCAAAAAAATTGGTATATCACTTAAGGAAAACATTATAATTTTATAAATTCAAATAATTCATCTATATTGCATGGCATATATAGGATATGTAAATTCTAAAAGGTTAATAAAATGATGCATAAGATGGAATTAACTCATATCATCAGGACAAGTATCAAAAATATGTATTCATAAGGAACATCAAACCTCAAATGTGTCAACCAATGGTGGAATCAAATCAACAATAAGAGGAAAAATCCATAGAAAACATGTTCCATTCCAAGAAATGATGCTTTTTTTACACATTGGTTAGCTTATCTCAGGCATAACACATTACCAATTTCCAATTCTTGAATAATATATTTTCTATTATCTCAAAATATTCATCCATAAATTAAATCCACTTATAACACTTTGTAACATACCAACTCAAGTGCCACTGAACGATACCCCAATCGGGTGGGTAACTTTGCCTCAACAATGCCTCCCCAAACTCCAGAGGCTATTAACTAAAAACAAGAATCTAAGGTGTTATTGTGAGGAAAATATACATTCATTCTTAGAGTGTATAATAGCGTTTTAAACATATTAGTAAATTGAAGAATCATGATATAAATCAATGATAGAAGATTAACATCCAGACATCAACAATAAATATAAAATCCCAAAGCTATGACATATACAAGATGATGATCATGTAATGTATCTACAAAAAATGTATGGAATAACATGGAAGCATTCATATAATATAATACATATATCAATTATAAAAAAAATTAAAAACAATATGCAAATAGTATCATGATCCAAGCCTTGTCTTGTGCCCCCTTCTCTTAAGCACAATCAGTCAAGCATTAAAAAGAGGGGGCTTGCTCTGGTCCCTACCAGCATTTATGAAGTCTATCTTAGTTCCCAATGGTGGCCTAAATAGTTTGTGAGATAACACTTAGTATGTCACCACCAATGGTGTCTATAACAAGTATAGTCTATGTAATATTATTTGAAAAGTGTGCATTATATCACAGGAATAATAGAAAATATGTGTTGTGCAAAATTTATAATTAATCCTTTCTAGAAAATCCAATATCACTGTGAAAAAATAATTGATCTTCCATGAACTAGGAATGTTATAAAATGGAAATAAATATTTGTAATGTCTTCCAGTCTAATAAATATTATCTGGTACCCATAATGGGGCTATCTGTATGAAAATAAAAAATATCTGAAACAATATCCCAATGTAATTTGTTGTGTAAAATCCAAAACATCTACACCGTGTAGACTAGTGTTAGACCATGAAGAGTAAGATCCAATGTATTGAAGTACAAGGAATCATCATCTGGTCCTAGGGTCATCTTGTTGGAAACTTGGTAAAGACTTGGGTAGAATCAAAGGAGAATATCAATAGATCATGTCTAACTTGAGTCCAAGTAGGCCAAATATAAGAGGTAGTGAGGCTAATGGAATGCTATGGAATTATGATCTAAGGAGTAATCATTATCATGGAGTCTACTAGTGTAATCAGGATCCCTAGTGTGTGAATTTCCATGACATCCAATGGATTCAGGATACAATGATCTTATCCAAGGCATTCGATGCCATTATCTTTCGTCGACCAATTCATCATTCATTTCATAACCATTCATAATTCATGAGTAGAAAAACTCATTCCCAAAATTTATAAATATACATTTAACCATTAATTCAATATTTCATCACATGAAAATGAGGCATAAAACTCTCTGAACAATTTAATTCAAATCATTCATTTCATTCATAAATGAATATGTAAAACATGGTGCTCAAAACCATAAACATTGAATTTTATTCTCTTTCAGGATCCTAAAATCAGGGTTGAACTCTCACTAACCATGTGGGGAGGTGTAAAATAGGTATGTTACAAAGGTACACCCCATGTGTGTTTTAGGTTTGGGCAATCAACCTCCAACAATCTCCAAGGTACTAGGTGGGAAACCTAATAGGTTCCAGACAATTATATCAAGATGCTCATTTAATTTTACGGTTAATTTCATAATGTTCAGCATGAGACACAACTACAAAAATATATAAAACAAATAAACCCTAAGGGAATATTTATATACAACATATCATATACATGTGGTAGAACACCAATCCAGTATCAACTTATAATTTGGTTTATACTAAGAGAAAAAAATAACATAGGAAAATCCTGGAAAAATAAATCTTATATGGTACCTAAATAATTTTTTCAATTACAAGAAAAAATAATAACATAAAAATTTGATCAAAGAACATACCGATTTAGATGCAACGTGATGAATAATGTTCGAATCCAATTCCGCACAATGAATCAAGGGTTAAGACTAGGAATTTGGTTCAAATAGATGAAAATGTGACGGGTCTGACAACCATATGAATAAAGAAAAATATATATAGGTTGTAAGATGTTTTAAGATGAATATGGTCATTTCCCATATTTTAATTGGGTCACACATTTCAGTTGACCATTTGGGAAAATCATGTACCCACGGTGTTCCCTTCTCTACCTCAAGGATAACCACGAATGGTTCATTTACACAGTTTTGGAAACCATGTGAAACCCATGTTTTTAGCCTCTTCTAAAATTCTATAGCATCTCTGAGAGTGTTTCTTTTAGTGACATGGTTTCCTAAAACCATGTGTCTGTACTCTTTCCTTTGTACTGCCCCATGTATTTTACTCAAACCGTGCAGCCTGGGTTATATGGTTTTTAGTAACAGTGTGACAAAGTTTTATTTCTCCAAAAATAGTTCCTTTGGGTTCTGTACAATCCCTAGAAACCATTGAAACTTATGTGATATCATTAGATACTCAAATTAGGACAAAACTAGAGAGGTAAACTAAAATTAAAAATACTCTTACATTAGAGGAAAACCCAGGATATTAAAGGATGTATATCTTAATCATCATTACTTTATGTTAAATCTTTTATTAGAGATATATTATTGTATCTTTGTAGGTATGGGGTTGAGTGTGGGTGGATGATTATAGGGATTATATGAGGTCAAATCTGTATCGGTATAAACTTTTCTCTAATGTGTGGGTCCTCTATTAATATAAAGAATTAGGTAACCCTCCCATAATGGTTTTGAATTTACTCCCCCCACCCCTCATAGTTTATCTAATCCTCTTAATCAATGCATATTACACATGATGATGTATGGTTATTTTATAAGGGTTTATTTCCATGTCGAATGAGGTATTTTCTAGAAAGGAATTAGTCCCCAATTAAGGATAATACTAATGTATTATGGGGGAAGTGATATATGTGGGATAGTTTAGGATTTATGGGTATGATGACTATTGACTAGTTTCTACGTCTTGATGTTCTTTAGTGAAGCTAGGTTATGGATGTTGATCTTATTATCCCTGGTTACCATTTTTGTATGACTTACAATTGGGTTTTTATCTTTGTGATTAGTGTAATTTTCTGATTTATAGAGTGTCCCTAGTTGTATTTGAAAAATAATTGTTTTTTATGCTAAGATGGATTGAATTTTTCCACTATTATATGACTGTGTGGATCATAGATAATATATTTAGCATTTTAGCTTAATCCTATTTCCATTGGATTGGGTTGGAGTTTAATTTGTATTTCAATTTTTTCAATATTTTTAAGGAATCCAATAAGAAATATGTTTCTGACACTTTCTTCGGGGTGTGCGCATCCATCTTGTGCGAGGACAAAATGCACGGTTTTTTTGCCCCACATTATTGCTTTCCAATGGCGGGCAGCATCCATCACATATTTAGGGACATTTTCTCCATGATAGAAATTAGATGATGGGATGTCGGCTCCTCCTGCTGTGGATTCCTCCTCAGAGCTCATTACTTAGTCCGGGATTCCCTTGTATATTTCATACGTTGTTCATGAAACTCTTCCCAATCTCGTATCTTCATGGACAGTGATTAATTACACTGCTTTTTTAAGGACATTCCAAGGGGTCAAGTTAGGGTAGCAACCTTCAGTCAGAGGAGTAGTCACGTTGAAAATCACTATCGAGTCTGGACACTGGAACACTGGCGCGTCTCAATTTCTTCCTCTTATTACAGGGCTTCTCGAGGGTGCAGAAGCCTGAGGAATACCGCATCTAATGTGAGGAATTATATTCCATAGGCATGTCTCTATGGTTTTCCTCAGCTTCCCATGTTTAACAAAGGGTATGCCAGAAGTTCAACGTCCAGCGAAGATGGATCAGACTAATGAGAACACTGACTAGAGTGGATTAAATAAGCGTAAACCATTGAGGACACACGGATGTAGGTGGATTGACATGACCTCAATGGGATGTGGCAGCCCAGGTAAGAATCAAGATGGATGACAGGTGCTGAGTGAAATGGGTGGTGAATGGGATAGAACCACTATGAGGACGACGGAAATGTTGGGCTTGAGACTTAGGGAGACTTCCTATGTATCCCTATGGCAGGGAATCAAAGTCTACATTGTTTAGGAGGGAAAAGGGATGCCTAAGGAGGTGGTCCGTGTGAATGGACATGTGGATATGACCTAGAGGAAGTGGAACCCTTGGGTTGAGGCATGACCTTCCCGAGACACAGGCTCGAGGGAAAGGTCAGGCGATGATCTTGAATTGGGGTGTACACATATGACAACAACCCGATGATGTATATGGGTCTTACGCGTGGTTAGAAGCCCAGGTTGGTCGGACGCCACTAGGAAAATCCAAAGATGTGAGTCCCAGAAAAGGGTATTACAATGTCATGTTACTGGATAGGGGACTCAGCGGCTTACCACTTATCGGTATACAACGGCTTGCTGTTGATTGAGGGACACAACGGCTTGTCGCTGACTGGGGGACACAACGACTTACAGCTATGTGGGGTTTACATTTTAACATCAAGCAGGATGAAGGTGAATTGACGTGAATAAGGACCTAGGGTCCAGATGGACAGTGTGGGTGAACCGATGTGAATGGGGTCAAAATGACCAAGTGTTGGGCTTGAACCTCAGGGTGGCCTCCTACGTACCTTACATTGGAAAGGATCAAAGCCCACGTAGTTTGGGCAGGGGCATGGAACCAATTTTAAGATGGTCAGAACCAATGGGTGTTGGCATTGAACCTCATGGAGTCTTCCCACATACCTTTCCTTGGAAAGGATCAAAGTCCGCGTATTTCATATACCTTTGGGGTATACACTCTACGCGGCCAAGAAAGGGTGTCATGGTTGGTGCATACTTTAAGCCCACATGAGTCATGGTCGGTGTGAGAAACAAGAGGTAGCAAGGACCTGATGATCATGTCGTGAACGGTGAATCTGTGGGAAGAGAAATGGGGCTTACAGTGGTTAGTATCCCAAAGAAGAAATAGGGGCCAATAGGTGGTTCGTAGCCCAAGAAGATGGAGATTGGGACTTACTCTAGGATGGAGTCCCAATGGTGAAAAAGTCCAGCGGAGGAGGGATTTGGCTCTAGGATGGAGGCCCAATGGGGACAAAGACTAGTGGGAGAGGGATTTGGAACCGAATAAAGGATGGGAACCATTACACATCATGCCCTTTGTAGGCCTTTTTCAATAAAATATAAAGGGGGAGTAGGGGTACTACTTCCTACTAGAAAGACTAGGGGCTTACAGCAAGATGGTTTCCCTTCCCTGCAGACAGGCGCCGCTACGATATGGAGGATCTCATTCTAGGTGAGGTATGGTCACACTCCCATGGATATGATCGGGCGTGGATAATGTCTGAGATGGTCCACCCCGCATAGAGTGTACGAGGTGAGGTCACAATTTACCGTCATGTGTAGAGGATGATGGTGTTTGGCAGTTTAACATCTTACAGCTCGGACGTGGTGGGTTCACTCCGCACCCCTAAGACTTATATAACTGATACCCTCTGCACCTTAGTGAAGATAAGGGATAGGAAATGCCATGACTGGGGGGTTTTGAGAGAGAATCCCATTAGGGGTCCACATTATCATGACTATGTGAAGAAGAAATAGCTGTTATCATTCTTGGGTGCCACTAAGTAGCGGCGACGGTGGATAGGGCTTACGCAAGGAAGCTACTCGTAATGTCTTCCTCATGTCTAGCCATGAGGGCATCCCAACTGACTGGTGGGTTGAGGTATATAATTGGGGCCAAAACCTATGTGAAAGTGCACAAGTGGGATAACACCAAGGGGTATTGGAATCAGTCTAAACAAAGGGAGATGAAAAGTGTGAATCACATGACTGACATTTGGAACACAATGAGGGTGTTGTGGCGATGGAAGATAAATATTGACCATGTTCAAAACACATCATCCATATCATGTTAGCCTGAAATGGGGACAAACAAATGAGGGTCGACTGCAGACTGTGTTCGAAACATAGGACCTGACTCGCAGTGTTGTCCAATGTCTTATGGGGTGTTGGGCCAGAACGGTAGGTGAGCCGAGGTGACATGGGACTAGGCCATTAGGGGGTCCCTTCAGACATGGAATAGGATGATGATCCAAATGAAGGACATGTGAAGCATGAGGTGGAGTGATGGAATGTTTTAACATATTCCAATGCTCTTGAAATTATGCCACTGTAATCATGGAATTAGGTATCTTATGCTTGGACAATAAGGCATCTCTTGTTTGGAGAATGATGCATCCTATGTTTGGAACATACGGTGAACTACAATTTATAGTCATGTAGAGAGGACTGCTGACATTTTATTCTTGAAGCATAAGGCGTCTCTCGTATAGGGAAAGAGGCATCCTATGTTTGGAAAATAGGGTGAAGTATAGTTTATATTCATGTAGAGAGGACTATTGGCATCTTATGCTTGGAGCATAAGGCATCTATCATATAGGGAAAGAGGCATCCTATGCTTGGAGAATAGGGTGAACTATAGTTTATAGTCATGTAGAGAGGACTATTTGGTATAAGGTGCCTAGAAATTGTTGGTGTTGGGACTTATGCATGAGCAGTCCTTTCTGGTTTAACTTGGCATAGAATCCAAGTGATAGGGTTTAGAGGAGTTTTCCTCAGGAATGGTTCAACTCAAGGTACTCAGGAAATTGATGATGAGAATCTCAACTTAGGACATATGAAAGGAACCAAGAGGAATATGTTGACTCAAGGTATTTCATGGTGCGAAGAGGAGTATCTCAAATCATGTTATTTTATAGGTGGAAGGAGGTTTCACATAAGGGAGTAATGGAAAATACCGATGTTCCGGCCTGAAAAGTTCATGGTGTAATATGGGAGATGGGTGCACAATAGGGAGATGTGCGCAATAGGGAAGGTTTGCACGCAATATGGGAGATGGGCTCACAATAAGGTGATGTTCACGCAATAGGGAAGGTGTGCGTGCAATATGGGAGATGTGCGCGTAATAGGCGGTCGTGCGTGCAATAGGGAAGGAATTTCGTGCAATAGGGGAAGAATCGCGTGCAATAGGGATGTTGTGCATGCAAAAGGGAAGTGTTGCGCACAACAGGGATGCTTTTAGCACAAAAGGAAAGTGTTTCCTACAATAGTGAAGGCTTGCAAACAATAGGGAAGTGTTGCACGCAATAGAGGAGGCTTGTCCGCAATAGGACGGGTGCAGCATTGCTGTGTGAAAAATTGGGCACAGAGGCACTTTTGCAGTCAAAAATGATGTTTTTCAAGCAAAAATTTGGCACCTCGGTTCATTTACATGCAAAAGTGATGTTTTTCTCACAAAATGGGGGATTTCCGGGTGGGCGTGGATGATATGGACTTACGTTCATTAGAGTGTCGGCCAACCTCTAGGGTTCTCCCATGAGAAATGGGGTGCACTTGTATTTATAGGTAAAACCTTGAATGTCAGTGGACATGAAATCCCGTTCAATTTTTTGCGCACAAAGCCATTTTGTGCGCAAGATTCATTTTTTATGCGCAAGATCCCTTTTTTACGTGCAAGGTTTCTTTTTCTCAAGCAAGATCCATTTTTACATTCAAGGTTTCTTTCTTATAAGAAAGATCTTTTTACGTGAAAATCCTTTTTATGCGCAAGGTTCCTTTTTTACGTGCAAATCCATTCTTTTCCCTGAAATCGCCCAGGATGGTCATTTCCAGTAGTCTACCTTCGAACAGCCATAACTCCTAATCCGTAACTTCGTTCGGGCTCCACAACCACTCAAATCGAAGCCTGTAAAATGAGATATGATCTGGGTTCATGTCGAAAAGTATCTGGTTAATTTAATAGATGTGTTTTCCGGTGCCAAGAACATATTTATAATCAAACTTTCAGGGGCCATGCTCCCACACATTTGTGCCTTTGCAGACATTTCATAGTTCATTGATGATCATAAAAAATGTTTAGATAACAGTCTTCTATAGGTGTTTCATATTGGATTTTGGTATTTTATGGTGTGATATTATTTCTAAGGGAGTTTCATCTTGGATACTAGGTATTGAGGATGGTTTATAAAATTATACGAGTTAGTAGTGCTTGGTGGGTTTTTCCATCTTCATTTTTTCCCTTTTTAGGATTTACTATTTATATAATTATACTTGATATTTTATGTCCAATTAAAACATTATTATTTATTTCATCTATATATATATACTAGTGACATTGGTTATTAATATTTATAAGAGATGTTACTTTATATATGTTTTTATAGGATAAACACTCCCATGTTTTTTTATTCTGAATCGGTGATAGTCTCTATCCCCTTTCTTGTTAGAGGTGAGAATTGATTGGCAGACTCAATATATAGCTATCCCCAAAGGAGTACCAATGATTTATGATAAGTTAGTTTTCCCAAATTTGGAATCTAAATTTTTCATCAAATTAGAAAATAAGGAAACATTCCAAGGACTTACCTTCCAAATTATCACTTTTCTTAGAATCAACATGAGCAAGTACAATTCATTTGAAAGCATACTAGTGAGACAAATAAAATGTTATCTAAATCCTATGTTCCTTTAAAATTTAGTTTCCCATTTGTTCATATAGACTCTAATTCATAAGATATGTTAAAAAATTCTTTATTTTGACCCTTTTTTGGGAAACTAGTATGAAAAATCATTCTCCGAAATCTAACATGAATATTTTTATTTATCTGTTCTAATTTTCCACACCTCTCAATAGTGTTGAGAATAGTATTCTCCATTTATATACCATTAACAAAATGAAACATCCCAAAAAAATTTATTTCTTCACTCACCTATATTGTATGTATAAAAAAATTCCACATTCATTTTGATTTGATTCCCCATCAAGGAATTCCATCAACTTAATGTTTTTAAACCCTTTGAATTCTTGTTAAGAAAAACACCTACAAATTTTAATATAAATTTCAATGATGTTAAAATAATAATGTCAAACCCTATGAGATTGATCATTCATTGGCCACCATATATTTGTATGAACTAAATCAATATTTCATTTCCTTAGAACCTTTGACCATAAAAAAGTGGAAAACATTCATTGCATACCAAGTATACAATATTCAGATATATCACAATCCACATTATGAGGTTTCGATATAATTTTATAATGAAGAATAAAGGTGTATCATTAATGGATTAGGTCACTACCATGGATCCTTATGTGCTCCTATATAAACTATCCACATATATAATACAATAAAAAAACATTATCTATTTGACAAATAGATATTTGTTTCTTTCATAATTTAGAGATTTGACGAAAACCCTTCATTTATAACTTGAATTTATTCATTATATGAATATTATTGTCATTATTTCCATCTATCTCATGAAATTACCTTTTTAAATGTTGATCCTTTATGAAGCTTCAACATCAATAAATCCATGTTCATCATTTCTTTTACATGGATAGGAATCATTCCCTAGAGTCATGAATAAAAGACTAAAGTAACATTATTATAGTTAATATCAATGTTTCATCTTCTTCAAAAACGGAGTTGGAGGGTGAAATTGACGAAAAATATATAGATTTTTCACACTATTTCAAGAAATCATTCTCAAAAATCCTTATTATTCTATAGTTCCATCATTTAGAATCAATTGATCCAACATATTCTTCTCAGTTCCTTTATATTTCTGCCCCAAATATTAGTTGAATTTCGTTTTTCCTTTTATAAGAATATCCCATCCCTTACACTCTAAAAATTATTCTAGTAACACTAAAGGAATATATTACTAAAATATCATCATTCAAAATAATATACTAGATGTACTCAAAATATAATTCATTCATACCATTTGGTTATCTTACAATAACAAATATTGAATCCATAAATTTTAGAAGAAATGAAAAAAGAACCAATACCTACACATATAAAGAGAAATTCACCCAAATGGACTCTATTTGAATTTGGGTCACATTCAATTCAGTCATATGATCATCTAATAACATTCCTTCTGAGATCTTCAAGTAATAATTCCTCATGTAAAAAACACCACATGTGAAACCACTTGTGCGATCCATAGGAGTTCACTAGTGGGGGATGAGTCAATGATCATAAATTAATTTTACATTTCATTTCAATAAGATTTATACACATATTGAGACAAGTAATATTTTTCACTTCACATACACCAACGACAGCAATTTATGCGGAATATTTATTTAGAATGTTTAGATGTCAATATCAGATGCGTAGTATTTAGTGATTTGTGGATTCCTTTAAGATCACACTACCTAATAGAATAATTTTTTTGGTATAAGAGGCCATAGTATATCCTTGAAAAATACCTTTTTCATATCTCCTGACTATTCCAGGGTGCGGCATGAAGAAAATTGTATCTCACACTATACACTGATAGTAAATTTTGATATCAACTGATACATCCTCCAGTAATAAAATATTATTTTGTTATATAGTTTGTTGTCTTCTTCTCCTTATTCTACTCTTACATAGTTCATGACACCACATTGGTTTCTATAAATAGTACTTCATAAAACCTATAATATTTTCTTAGTAATTGTGAATGAGATCCTTAGAAATAAATGTTGGAAAATACTTTTATCCATCCTACCTGTTACGATCTTCTTGAATAAGTGACCTTTTCTTAATCAAAATTTATCTAATTACTATTTTTTATATGTTCACATTTTTTGTAACTTAATTATTATTCTTATTATATATTGAATATTTATTCTCAAATGTCACATAAATTATACTCCCAAAACAATTTCATTTTTATCATTCATCTAATATTAATATACTTATAAATATTTGAATTTGAATTATCCTAAAGATGCATCCATATTTCCATCATAAAATTTGAGTTATTATGGTCTCTCTTTTATCTTTAAAATTCCCTATATAGATTCATTAAAAAACTATATAGGAAAAAACATGGATAAAACTTCTCTAGTAACTACTTCTTCATTCATGATATAATATTTTATTTTCAGTTTACATCATACTCAATATTTCACTAATAAATGATGGATATATGTATATATATATCAAAGGAAGTCTATGTATATCACACATGATAACTATGTAGGGAAATTTATGTTCACATATAATAACATTACCATTATGTAAGATCATGTAATGTTTTTTTGTAGATAATGAATGATACTTATAAATTCATTCTTTATTTCATAAATATCCTTGTAATG
Source organism: Viscum album (assembly GCA_963277665.1). Taxonomy (NCBI): domain Eukaryota; kingdom Viridiplantae; phylum Streptophyta; class Magnoliopsida; order Santalales; family Viscaceae; genus Viscum; species Viscum album. Next base: position 305,996,316 of record OY728146.1, read on the forward strand.
ATGTTTATTTTGACAAGAAATATATAGTCTTCTATTTTGTTACATTGTATGATTCTTATACACAACTGATTAAGTATAACAAAACTCTCATGAATTGTAAATTTACTTCCACATTAATTAAAAACTCTTCCAAAAAATTATTCTAAACAAAATTAAACACTCAATAGTGTTTTAATGGTATTGACCTCAAATGAATCAGAGAAGATCACTTGAGTTTGAACATGATTTATGTGTTAAAAATAAAAGAAAACACAATAATATTATCCAAACTGACATTATATGAACTTAATTTTCTATATAAATTTCACAGTTAAAATGTAATTCTTACTTATCAAAATATGATAACTTTATCTTAATTTCCTAGTAACCATCCCAATTATTCTATAATTTTCCAATATCTTTTGGGAAAAATAATATCTCTCATTGGATTTTAATGTCACTAGAGGAACTTAAATAACTAAAAAGATCAATAAATATACCAATGAATAATAATATAGGAATATTGTGTATACTTTTACAATCTATGTTTTGGAAATAATAATAATTATTAATAATTCCTTGTTTTACATAAAAACGTAATTTATAGTCAAACCCTTTTCAGAAAAGATCCTCTTGTATCAATCATTAAGAAATGGATCCACTTAGGAATAAGAACTGAAAATTAGCATTTATTTCCTAAATAGTTAATTATAAAATAAAATTATATGAGTGGATAACATCATACATAACAAATAATACATCAACACATATTAATTATCTTCAATTTAATAGATCTATCACGAAAAACAAATAATCAAATTATTCCGGTATTCCCTTCAATAGAAACTATTAAATATTTAACACATTCACAATATTGAAATCCTATCTTACCCATTTAAATGAATCTATATAAATATATGGCTCCCCCTTAATATAAACACATATCAATGGATACTCCCCTTATAAATATTATCTCCAATTATAAAAAACATTGGATAAATTATATAAAAGAAGTATTATGATGAAAATATTTATCATTGTTTAATAACAAAATCTAAATACTAAATGAGAGATTTGACAATAACATCATACCATTTCAATGAGAAGTATGAAGATGAACTAACAATATAAACCTTTAATTATTGAATTCTTCTTTAGGTAGGGTCTTGGTGATCAGATATTCAATTTTCTACTTTATTAAAAAAAATACAAATTCACATCAACGCTCTCCATATAGATAGGAATGATGTGATATTTTAGACAAATGTGATTTATTTTATAATTATAAACAACATTTGTTTAAAAAAAATTATAACGTTGATTATCAAAACTTAAGACAAGTGGAAACAGGGTTCTGCTTTATGATCTTGAAGGTGTGTTCTCATCAAAATTAATTGAGTTGTTGCTTCAGTGGTAGAAACACAGACACAAATTCAATAATTATTTGAGTCAAATAATTCTTCTTGTTATTATACTAAAAACAAACCTATATATTATCGAATACTCCATAGTATTTTTTCTATATATAAATAACACAACCTTCCCAATAGAAATATGTGTAACAAAATAGATCAAGCATCCCTTTGCTGTCATATTTTAACCTAAAACTAATTGTTCCTTTTATATACCTAAGAATAATTATTCCAACTCTAAAATGATATTATTTCAAGAAATATTTGTGCATGGAATAAAGAGTATTAGTAAATACCAGATTCAATGTTGATGTTTTCAAGTAAAGTAAATTCCAATCAGCTTTCAAAAATACAATGGATAAACTAAATTTTATATTAATCATTGGATATCATTGTTCCCACTAATATTTGTGGGAAAATAATATTTTAATCCTCCTTATAAAACCATTTTAGAATTTTCCTATACTAAATAACATGACAAACAAAAACATGAAATTTTTATTCAGAAATATATAGTCCATGAATGTAACTCATTTTTTCAAATATATAAATTTCAAATAATTATGTCATATTTATTGAATAATTCCCCCATAATTTATGATTATTTATAAAAATATGATATCATCTATATAATCAACATCTATGTTGGATAATAATTTATTAAATTTAATATAGTGTTTTTCCCATTGTTCCCTTTTTAAAATTTAACATCTCCAAGTAGGTATCCGTCTTACAATACGATGTTCTTAGGGAATATTACATACCATTTAATTACATCCTAAATAATTTTTTATGGAAGACATAAAATCAATTTAGAATGTCTTGTATTTAATTTATGATAAAATAATAAGAATGGTTATTTTAGTTTCTTTCATCAAAAACAATGAAAGGTTCATATAAAATTAAACTCTTTCACCATTAGAATTTCCATTACACACTAATATTTAATTATTTCTCACTAATTAACATTTATAATTCAATTTACTTTAAAACACACACATTTTTTATGAAATTATCCTATTTATGTTTGGTTAAAAAACTCATAAGTTTCATTGTTCTTTATCTTGTCTAACACTTCATTCATATCATCAACCCACTTTAAATTCTTAAATTCATCTTCATAATATTTTATTTTAACATTATAAACCAATGAAGTATGAATTTTTATACAAGATTTTCACAAAAATTTTACATATTAACCATCACAACAAGAAATGGATGTATCCTCTTCTCTGACCTAATCGTATTAAAAAATTTAATTTTCTTCTAAAATTTAAATAATTTTTTTAAAACACATTTACATAACTTCAGGAACATGGTTTAACCTTGAAAACCTATTTTTTAAATTTAATAATTTCATCACGCGATAACTATAAATTATATTTCCAATTTATTTTTTTTGTATAAGTGGTATCCTTTTCTATTTGGAGTATATTCCAAGATGATCCCATAAATTATTAAATTTTCATACTTTTAAAAATTTCACCTTCAACTTGATACCTCAAGGCCTCCCAAAAACATTAATATAATTTAATACTAAATGAAATAATTCAATAAATATTATAAGGGTACATATAAAAATTTATCCTTTGTAAATAATTTTTTTGAATGTGAACCACTATACTAAAAGAATCCAATAAAAAACATCATTATGTGTCACACTCAACTAACAGTTTTTTCCATCTCTACCAGTCATATATTCTTTAACTAAAAGACGCGATTTTTTTTATGGTGAAATAATTTAATTTCTTATAACATTATTATTTTAATATGATTAAAACTAGACTTTTTTAAAATTGGTTCCACTATCTATCCAGATCTTCTTGAGAGTAAAAGTACACTATTTTTTATCACTTATTTGAAAAAATTTAATCACTACTAAGGTCTCATATTTTAGTTTCCTAAACATGAGTGAAATAATATTAATTAATTCATCAATAAAATTAATAAATTTCTTATCTATATTAGTTGATTTTTCCTCAAGGGCCACACACATCTGAATGGATCGGCTTTAATGTTTGACTATATTGAATCTCCATATTCTTATTTAATGAGTATACAATTTTTCCTTTTTTCCAAGTTATGGAAATCCAATATAATTAAATTTTATAACTATAAACATCACATAAATTCTCTCTATGTATGATCTTATTAATTTTATTTTTTTCCAAGTTAGTCATGTCTTTGATGCCAAAAACTATTCTCTTCTTTCAAGATTAGAGTGGTTTAATTTTCTATATAACCAACTACAAATAAATTCCATTTAATTGATTTTACTCTTATCAAAACTATTATATAATTAAGGTTTATAAATAATAAAAAATACTTTCTAAAAACAACCTCATTTCATTGATAAAATATTTTGAAACACTCGACATATTGTGTTTCAATATATCAACAAATAAAGTGTTTTTTGAATTTCGATTTACTTTCCTAATCACTATTAAAAAACACATTTAACCATTAGTGAATCATAATTTACAACAATTAATGAACCTCCATTCCAATTTTCATGATATTTAATATTTTTTTAAATCTATGATCTTGTTACATGAAAATCCACATTCTCAGATCCATGTACTTTCCCCTTTGGATTTATTAATGTCCACTTCATCAACAGAAACACTCTTCCTATTTTTTATCTTATTATAATTAGATTTTGACTATATAAACTAATATTTTTATAATATTTTAGAAGTTTTTTACTTTATTTCCATAACAATTAGGTTGTTCATATCTTCCATAAACTACATCAAGGTATTCAAATATGTTCTTTGAAATTCACACATAAATTGCATTTTATTTTTGATCTTTATGGAATTCAAGTGAAATAACCTCCAACAAAATATTCCTCCTAGGATTCCTAGGTTTGTAATGTGATTTTTAATTAAACCAAAACATATTTTCTATATACCCAATGAATACACAATAAATTCATTATCGATGGAAATCATTATTTCTTTTATAAATAACATCGTATCCATAATATGATACTAGCCTTTATTTTTACTTTGATTCTTAAATCATAGATCTTTTTGAAAAAAAATATCATAAACCATGAAAATTTTAATATCTATATAATAATTATTCATAATATATTCAGAGACATTGATCATAGCAGTTTCTGATTCAATTTGTAGTTATTATAATTTCTATATATTTTAGTATCAATAGAAGTTTCTATAAATTGGGGCTTCATGAAATTTTTCATTTTATTTTTTTAATAATCAATATTTTAGAAATATTTCCATTCCTTTGGGAGATATATTTTTTTATCTAAGGCCTCACTCTTTGTTGAAAATTTTGTATCTTTTGTAATTGAATTCTGAAAGATGGATTTCACTTGTTCAATTATTCCTTATTTTTGACCAATTTTGTTGAATATTGTAAGTTTATTTCCCAATATATATAAGATATTGTTACGTATTAATGTTGAGAGTATAATAATATCTATTAATATTTGTTTAATCATAAGTATGATTTAGTAATTTTGAATTTTCATCTATAAAGACAAATTCTTTTCAATTACAGAATTGATTATTTTTGTAATGATTTCTACTAACCATATCATATATATAAATCTATGAGATATATTATTTTAATTATATTTTTTTCATGAAAAATATTACTATATTGTAATATTAAAATTTTGAAATTATTTAATCAATCGTAATTTTTTTTCATTTACTTTTTTAATATGTAATTTATCACAATCTTCTTCACCAAATGACCCAACATCATCTTAATTTTAACAACCATTACATTCAATAGAAAAAAAAGTTTCACCTTTAATATTAATATAAAATTTTAACAATATATTTTGAAGAAATATTCAACTTATTATATTTCATATTATTTAATCTTCATGGATTTTTTATACATCATTATTGATTTCTTTAACTTTTGATTTTTAGGAAATATTCTATAAAATTCCCAATACTTCCACAACTGAAATATTTTAAGGGTATATTTACCTTATACATTGCATTACTTATTATCATTTTTCATGATATAAGATACATAACATCATAAAAAATATCAATCAATTATTCATAAAAATATGAATGTGTTATATCTTATTCCACTTTGTTAAAAACCCTATGAACCTGTCATTTTTTGTGGAAATAACAATAATAACTTTTTTCCTCCATTACCCTAAATTTGAAAAAAAATATCTTTTATAAACCCCTAATTTTTCAAAATACTATGTTAATATTCTAAAGGGATCTGACTCATATATTTATCAATTAAAAGTGATTCTGTCACATCAAACATAGAATATACAATACACTAGATCTTTTCTCTAGTAGTACTATCATCAAACGTTTCACCAAATCATATAATTATTCTCATATCATTATTTTCCCTTGTGAAAAAGAAATCATCGGTTCCATCATCATGATTCTAGTGGCCTTCATACTAAATTCTAAAAATCTATAAATTTTCTTGATTCACAATGATATTTCATATATATATATCCTCTGTTTTTTTCAAAATTATTTTGATATTTTGATTACCTTAACCTTGAATAATTCATTCTATTAATGAGAAGGTAAAATATCATTTTTATGATACTTTTTTACTTTATTGAATCAAATTAAATAAATGGGGGAAATAAAATAGTTACAACTTCCAGTAAATCATAATTGATTGAGAAAGAATATAAAAACATCAAGTCCATCCACATGTGGCAGCCTTTACCATAAAATGTGGGAATCCTATGTTTTTCATCAATTAGAAATTATATAATATATATAACAATTATCAAAAACCTATTCTTCTTACTATAAGTGATGTCAAACTCCAATAAACATGAAACTAATCATAAAGGAATGGATCCTAGCTCTAAAGAATCCTTTGGAACAACCCATAGGATCCTTTGGAGGTCATTGAAAAGGGTTTAATCAAAGATATAAAATATTATTATGATTCATTTCAAAAAAAAATTACCCCTATTGTAGTGAGTGATTTTTTCCTATCTAAACACATTAAAATAAAGAGAAAAATGGATTACAAGGTTCATATTTCAATGTAATCCTTGGTGTGATATAAATTACTCTATGATCAGACTACCCACTAGAATAATTATATAGGTTACATGCTAGTAGAGTATATCCACCAATATCATGTCTTAGAGTCTCACAACTATGCATTAGTATATCCGGCACATAATCTCGCCATACACATTATAATGGTAATGAATGTTAGTGAAAACCAATATATTATACTAATAGATTGGTATAAAGTTATCAAGTGTTCTATTTTCTTCTCTATCTTTTATTATTTCATAGTATTAATATACCACTTTTGTTTTCGTGAAAAACACTAAATAAAACCAACACTATATGTATCGCCATCATGAATGAGAATATTTGAAATATATGGAACTAGATAATTCATCTACATCCTTTAATACTTATAACATCATGTGTAGATCACCAATTCTTCTTCAAAAATATTAAAGTTATTTTTTTGTTGGATATATTCAAATTTTTTGTAACTTCATACTTATTCTTATTTATTTAATATTTATTGAACGATTTTAGTTGAAAAATATTGGAAACAATTTCTAGTTATTTTTTCACTATATAACTTTTAATAAAATATTTGTAAATATTTGAACTTTAATTCACTTAAAAATGAATACGGATGACCTTCAAAACCAATGAATTGATAGATTCTATATCAAATTAATTAAAGTTTAGAACCCATTCTAATTACACAGGAAGTCTGTGATAACACATATGTTGGACATTATTTATAACAAAACTCTCTCATAACCATAAGCAGTTTGGATATTTCGAGAATTAAATGACATAATAGTTCATGGATTTCAAAAAAAAATTATACTCCATTTAGATGCCTATAAATTTCATCCCTTGGCAACATCTTGGAATTTTATGTATATCCTTGATACTAATAAATTCTTTTATAAATGGTAAAATTCTATATCCATTATGGAATCTCAAACAAAACCTATCATTAAGTTTATAGATACAAATATCATTACCATATTTTTTGTCCCTAAAAAAATTAATAGACAAAAAACCCAATTTATACTCTTTAAAATTGAAAATTATCTATAACTATAAGGATTTTAAGTCCAATATATTGTCCTAATAACAAGAAGTTGAAAAATGAATGATATATTATTTTAATGAAATTTTATATAACATATTTTACTGTAGGATCGAAATAGTGATGTAGATGCTCAATATACAAGAGGGGTGGTGAATTGTATACTTTAAAAATTCCTTTGGAACCTTTAAAGTTAGTTAAGAATAACTATGTTTTCCTTAAGCAAAGGAAAAAGGCTAAGTTTAACAAAGTTAAACTAAGCAAATTCACAACACCTCTAACACCGAATGCAAACTAGGAAAGAGATTCCGAATGAGGGTTCCGGAAATATGGTTCCGGAAGTTGAAACTTAACAAAAGATTAAAATATGAGATTATACCTTAAAGCGTATTAAATCTAAATGAAACAGAGTACAAATAAGGAAGTATAAGAAAGTTATACTTTCCTTATAATACAAAATGCAGTGGAATAGAAACAAGTAGTAAAACTACAAGTAACAAGATATAATTCTTTTAACCCAAAGAGAAGGGTATCCAACAACCTTGGATAAAGGTCCCATGATTTATACTTTCAAGCAAGTCTGTCTTACCCACACTAGGGTAAGCCCTTGATACGAAGATCAGAGTCTCTGTCTTGCTATCCCTGAAAGCCCTCAACTTCAAGGTAGTTGGAAACCTCTCTCTTCCTCAGCAAGGAAGCCGTCGAACTTCAAGGTAGTCGGCACCTCTGTCTTCCTATCCCCGGAAGCCCTCGAATGTAATCACCAACATTCGGAGTCGCACGAAGCTTTGAGAGTTAATAAGAGTCTCTCTCTAGAAATTACTTCAAGAAAATTAGTCATCCTTTCATCACTTTCATCAGCTATCAGCAGCCAGCAGCGAGCTCTTTCAAATGAGCTCTTATTTATAGGTAAGGGCGTCTCCTTCTACAACGGTCATATTTTCCTTAAAGATCGGAGGGACCTGTACACATGTCACTTAGACAACGGTTAGTTTATAACAAAACATACGACATCGTTTTATAACAAAACAAGTGTAACAGAATGTACGACATCGTTTTAATTCTAATATAAAAGTTCGGAATGAAAACTTCGGAGTGATGGTTCGGAGTGTAAGGAACAATAGTAAAGAGTAGACAAATATTAGAAGTGTAAGCAATATAAAAGTTCGGAGTCAAACAAAGATATTTTTCGGAGTCTGAATTAATTCAGAGTGTATAAAACAAAGATACTCAAATTCTGTTTAGTAGGTGAATTCGGAATGAGAATTCGGAATAGGAATTCGTCATCAGAAATCGTAATGAGAATTAGTCAACAGAATTCGTAATGAGAATTCATCAACAGAATTCGTAATGAGAATTCGTCATTATAATTCTTAATGAGAATTCGTCAACAGAATTTGTAATGAGAATTCATCATTAGAATTCATAATGAGAATTCAGAATGCGATTTCTTCATTAGAATTCGTAATGAGAATTCTTCATTGGAATTCGTAATGAGAATTCTTCTTCAAGATTCGTATCCTGAATCTGGAATAGAACTTAGTCAGATTTCATATCCGGAATTCGGAATGAAACTTCCTTATATTTCTTGTCCAGAATCCGAACCTTAAAACAGAATGCTTTATATCAAAGTTTCAACGATTCCGAGAAAATGAATCTGAATCTTATACTTAAGAAAAATATGGATGTAAATATGATAAGGATAATTTTTCTTATAAAAGCGATTTTCCTTATAAAAGCAATTTTCCTTAAGAAAGCAATTTTTCTTATAAAAGCAATTTTCCTTAAGATAAGGTGTTTGTAATTTTCAAAACAAGAAGGAATGGAAAAGTCATAAGGAAAACATTATTGACTCAGAATTTACAAGATGGTCAAAAAGAATAAGAATCCTTGTTTGGATATGCTGAAACATTCTTTGTGTGATTAACATACCACAACATGTAATACTCTGAAAATGACCCCATATTTTATTGTATAAGGAATAAAGGTAGTCTAACCCATTGAAATTCAACTTCCATTTAATTCCATCACTATTTTAAGTCATATTAATGAAGATGATTAGTCCCATAAGTGACTAGATGAGTTATAAAAACATCATGGGAAATGTTTAGGAAAATTTCTAATAAAAAATAATTTCATAACTACTTTGTGAAAACATTCAATATAAAATCAATCTATTTATAATTACTCTAAGGAGAGTTGGTGGTAACTCTTAGAACTCTGAAGAAACATGTTAATAATACTCCAAATATCAAACCAAAAGGGAGGGACAATTTTCTATGTATATGGTGTACTCAAGTGGACCCAAATCCCTCAATATAATGAATGAAAATGTATAATGGATTCCAAAAATGAATATTTTATAATGAATTATTTAAATAGAATATTCATGGGATCGTATGTGCTTACTAAATGATTTTTTATTATATATCCCATGTTCGAGTCATTTTTCTATAGATTTAATAACATATACATCAAGGAAAAAAGACATTAAATTTTTTATAATTATCTCCTAGACACATAATGTTTATTGTATACCATTACATCCCCATTTATGATGTAAAAATAAATAGAAAAAATCATTTTATAATGATATAATTTTACATGATATCTTTTATACATTAACTTAGGACATGTTCCCCCATTATAGTACATGTAATATTTTAATTTCCATTTGTTTATCACATTGAGACAATGTCATGTGAGTTTTAATGTTTTTATTGACTACCCCTGATGTGTTTGATAGAGACTTATCATGTTTTAAGGTAGAGAATCCTATCCTAGTGTTATGACTTAAAACTAACCAACATGGTACTTTTAATACAAACCATTCCATGATATTTGGTAAGGTATGTGATACCTATTAAAAATATTAGATCTAGATCAATGTAAATTTTCATAGTATGTATTCTAATCCTCTATTTTTAGATAACACATAGATGAAATTTTCATTGTAAGAACTATTAATGTCTTTATTCTTATTCTTACATGATATATAATGATGTATAACCACCATACATTGTAACAAAATCAATACCAAAAAATTCCCTCACTCTCTCATGGTTCTTGAACCCTAATTCTATTCATTTGGGGGTTACTCTCATTGCTCAACACTAATATAAATTTATCTTGTTTGGTATTTATATAGATAAGAACTATATGTGTCTTGATTCAATTTACCTCAAGATACTTACTAATTCATTGATCTTATATATAATGAAATTCTATAAATCCAAACCGAAAACCACCACTTCACTACTATGATTGAAATTACTCAATCATGTTCAGTGTACCTCTACAATGACTGCAATAAGATGTAACCATTTTGATTTTTCCCATGTAATATGTGTTGGAATCATACCATAACATGGTCATCTCCATGTGATATTATACTATATTTTTCCTTATTATATGATGTAAAAACTATACAATGCGTAGTCTAGCCGACATGAATTTAAATTTCTTTGGGGGGTATTCACTATGAACCATACCAATAACTCCCACACAATTATACAATTATTGATCTATATGGTTTTACATTATATGAAATAATTATTGTTTTATTGACAAGATTTTAGGATACATAGAGATTTGTGGTTGTGGAATCCTAGTCCAAACTTCAGATTCCACTCAGATTAATTTTCCTTTTAGAGTCAACACTTCCTCATTCATATCAGGTTTCTTCTTTCTTTCTCATGTTACATCACTACTACATTCCATCCATCATCTCCTCTACATGGGGTTGTTAGGTATAGAGGATCCCTTTTATAGAAAACATGTGTCATGATACCTGATGTTTTGTGATATATATTAATTTATAAATCTCTTATATTTGTCTTAGATTCATGCCTTTATCACTCTCAATTATGATACATAAGATCTAGTTCTGTATAGTAGTTCTCAATGCATGATTTACCTTGATTCACCAGTCTTAATAGAGAATAAAACATCCCCATATCATAATTTTACCCAATATAAGACTTTAAGCCACACAGCTCAGGATTTCATCAAATAAATATTAATTACATAACAAATTTTTCCCAATACCTTAATATTAAATTATTAAACAAAAGTTCCATTATACACAACCTCTCAAACTTTTAGGGTTGGTATATTTGTGACACCTCATATCCTTACATGAGAACTACACCTATGTCAAAATTATTATTTCATTTATTGAATCGTACTAGGATAAATTCCCCACATATATATTAGAACAACAATTTTATTGATTCCCATATTATGTGATATATAGTGATGATAAATCTTTCACCTTAGGGTCAACCATTAGTTCTCTAATATTCAACAACCTATCAGAATATATTCCATTTACAATACTACAAAATAGGCCTTTAACAATGATAAAATGTCATCATTATGTGCTTGAGAAGCATTAACTACCGAAGTGAGATTAAAATCCCTAGTATTTTATTAGTGATAAAAAAGAGTTAATAAAAGATAACATTTATTTGTGATTTTATTTATCACTGATAAAAGAAAACTTAACAGGGCCTATATAAGAACTGATAAAGGGTACCATTGTCAACACTTGAAATAGTTCCAATAATTTACTCCTTTATTAGTGCTTTTAAAAGAGTAGATAAAGGAACCCTTCATCAATTCTTTTTTACCACTAATAAAGGGAAATGTGTACTGTGTTGCTACATCACACTGCAGTAGTAGTACAATGTATTGTAACATGACACTAAAGTAGTAGAAGCACAAACACGAAATCAAAAAAATTAAGTAAAAATATAGAAATTAAATGAAATGAAATTTAAAATACAAATAAAATATAAAACCCTATATTATAGACATTTCAAACACTGGTTTATAAAATTAAATAAGTAAAAATTATTACATATATTTAGAAATGTAATTTTTCCTTTATCTTTTGATCCAAACCCCGACTCATGATATTCCCAAATAAACCACCACTTATCAAGAAAAATAAAACACATATATAATAAAATAATTCTTATTTTATCAAAAATATAAAAAAAAAATTAATATAAAATGCTAATTGCAAACTAAAATTTGAGTCATACTAGGAACACTATGTATCATATTGAGTTGTGGTTGATTCTTGAACAACACATTATTTATTCTCTATCTTTGAAAATTAAATATATGAAAACTAATTGAATATGTATGAGTTAAAATTATACATAAATTAATTAAGTGATAGATGATAAAATGATTTGAAAACAATCTAGGCTCATTCACTCGATTTTGGCAATGTCATGCACGTTTTAAACTAAAACGAAACATATATATTGAAAAGACACACATGGATTCATAATGATCACAATGTGAATTATGTTGTGGTGTGTATAATTACAATATGTCCCAAATTAATTATGGATCATTCTCCTAAAATATCAATACAATCTGAATTCATTTTCCCAGTTTTGAGTATGTCTACGTGTCTTTTTTACTAAAATGCCATTTTAAATTGGAAACATACACCTTGGGTCATACCAGTTACATAATATATCGGTTTGATGTGATATAGATTCATACACATAAAAAATTACATTTTAATCATTTAAAAAAAATTCAAGACAATTCGAGAACATTTGTTTCATTTTCCGTGAGTGACACTTTATGAACTAAAATGTCAATTTTAAACTGATAAAAGACACTTTGAGTCATAACAGGAATATCATGAAACATATTTAGGTGATAATGGTTCTTACATGTCAAAAATAACATTAGGAAAATTTTCATAATGTATCAAAACAATATGAATTCATTTAATTGGTTTTTAGTCTGTATGTTTTCTTATTCAATAAAATTAATGTCAATTTTAAATAAAAAAGACAAGTCTAGAGTCATATCGATCACACCATGAGTACGATTGAGGTGAGGATGATTCCCAAACATACCCAATTCTATACATACAGATATATATATATATATATATATATATTTCTATATAAATTTACTAAAGTATCAAAACAATCTAAATGTGTTTTCTTTGTTTTGAGTATGTCTACTTGTCTTTTTTAAAAAAATGTCGTTATAAACTGGACACATGCACATTAAGTCATACTGGTCACATCAGGTATCGTTTTGACCTGAGACCAATTCCAAATATCCAAAATGATTAGTTAATTGTTCTACTATCTTATTAATACAATCCAAGTATGTTAGTCATCTTTTTAACTAAAATTAATGTCAATTTTAAATAAAAAGACACACTTAGAGTAATACCAGTCACACAATGCATTATATTGAGATGCTTCTAAATTATACACATCTCAGATGACTTATTTATCTTTTTCCTAAAGTATAAAATCAATCTAAATGTGTTTTTCCTGTTTTGAGTATGTCTACTTGTCTTTGATAATAAAATTACATTTTTTATTGGAAACATGCACTTTGATTCATACAAAGAACATCCTGTTTCAGTTTGACATGAGATGGATTCATACATGACATAAATGAATTTTGAATATCTTTTTAAAATTATCCTGAAAATCCAAGTGTTTTTTCTCATTTTTTGTGAGTGACACTTTTTAAACTAAAATGTTAATTTAAAACTAATAATAGAACCTTTGATTCATACTAGGCACATCATGTATTAGATTGAGGTGAGGCGGGTTCTTACATGTCATGAATAACTTTTGGATAATTTTACTAAAGTATAAAAAATATATGAATGTGTTTTACATTTTTCAATATGTCGGTTGTCTTTTTTTTAAAATTAATGTCAACTTTAAATAAAAATATGCTCTCTGAAGTCTTATCGATAACACCATGCATCTAAATGAGGTGTGTATAACTATTACACCTCTAAACTACTTGTGGGTAAATTTACTGAAGTATCAAAATAATATGATTGAGTTTCCTTGCTTTTGAGTGTGTCATTTATATTTTTTACTCAAATTTCATTTTAAACTAAATCATGTAATTTGATTTTTAACAGTCACATCGTGTATCAGTTTGATGTGAGAGCAATTACAACAGAACAAAAATGTTTTATGATTTTTTTCAATTTTTTTTTAAAAATACAAGTTCATTTTCTTGGTTATAAATGAGTAACACTTTTTGGGAAAAAATATCATTTTTAAATAGATAACAGACACTTTGAGTAATATCGGGAACATCATGTATCTATTAAGGTGTGGCTGATTGATACACTTAAAAATTAATTATGGATCATTTTATTAGAGTATCAAAACAATATGAATTATTTTTCTCATTTTTTATTATGTCAGCTTTCTTTTTTACTAAAATTAATGTTAATTTTCAATAAAATCACATCAATTGGAGTCATAATGGTCACTCTATGAATTATATTTAGGTGAGGTTAATTCTAACACTTCCTAAATTAATTATGGATCATTTTTCTAATTATCAAAACAACCCAAATTTTTTTTCTTTATTTTGAGTACATACACTTGTCTTTTTTAATAAAATGTAATTGTAAACTAGAAATATGCACATTGAATCAAAATAGAAATATAATGTATCAGATTAAGGTGGATCTAATTCCTTTATTTCACAAATTAACTAAGAATTATTTTCCTATATTATCAAGATAATCCAAGTGTTTTTTCTCATTTTTTAGTGAGTGACACTTTTTAAACTAAATTTTTCTTTTCAAACTAATAATGTAAACTTTTATTCACACTGATCACATCTTATCTTAAATTGTGGTGATGTTGATTCCTACATGTAAAAAATGAATTGTGGATCATATTTCTAAAGTATAAATACAATATGAATGTTCTTGATTGGTTTTTAGTATGTAATTTTTCTTTTTTACTAAAATTAATGTCAACATAAAATAAAAATATTAATTTAGAGTCATACCAGTAACATCATGCAACAAGTTGAGGTGTGGATGATTCTAACACATCAAAAATGACTTATGGATAATTTTAATAAAGTATCAAAACAATAAAAATAAATTTAATCTTTTTTGAGTATGTTATTTGACTTTTATTAATCAAATAAATTTCTATTTTAAATAACAAGAAGTACTTTGAGTCATATCAGATATAACGTCTGTCTAATTATGGTGTGTATGATTTCTACACATCCCAGAGTATCAAAACAATCCCAACTTCCAATGTTACAATTATTTCCATTAAATTTAATTATCTTACTAACAACATTTCATATTGATTCTATATTCATAGTTGAAAACCCATTTTAGCTAGGAACATTGAATCAATATTCAGGGTTGTAAATAGATAAAAAAGGAAATTAAAAGCATGGTAAAAATGAAAGAAAAGAACATTTTATCTCTTTTATTATTTTTTGTAGATATTTGAAAGTATATTTGACTTCACAACAGATTTTTTAAAACAAATAAATAATATTAGATAAAAATGATAAGAAAATTAACTTACGAATAGTAGATAAAATGATAGAAAATTAATTTAATATGTAGTAGGAATTAACCTTTTAATAATTTTTACATACATTCTTCACACATTTACTTATTTTCATTATCCCATTTTTAATCATGATGTCCATTCTCTCACATGAAAGAGAGGTTTCAAAAAAACCACCCCAACTCAAACAAAAGAATCCACCTATATAAGAAAACATTTATTATTTCAGTAATACTAAAAATAAATAGATAAACCATAAATAATAAACAATACATAAATTCTATACACAATGATTTTATTATGAAACTATCAATATTTCCTATATGATTGAGTAGACATAGTTTTTTCCTCTTACTACAAAGGAAGTAAAGGGATCTTGAAAGAAATTAAAAAATTCCAACATTATAGGGGTGATAAATTTTTGCTACAGAAGAAGTATAAGGTTGTTTTGGTGCTGAAAGGCACGAAATATGTATACAACTCTTAAAATAAACGAAATATTAAATATGGATTCCCAAAAGATTTGTGAAAAGATTTAATAAGTATTATATAAAAATGATAAGGAAATTATCTTTCAAATAGTAGATAAAATTAATAAAATATTAATTAAATAAGTATTAAGAATTCACCTATTTTGGGAGAATAAGACTGTGGATGTTTTTGTGAATAATGACCTAAAATATGGATTGAAATCATCAAAAATATATGAACTCTAAAAATTTGAATTCTTAAAAGATATGTGAAAAAACTAGATAAGTGTTAGATGAAAATGATAAGGAAAGTTTCTTAAAATAGTAGATAAAATAATGAAAAAAATAATAATTGAATAAATAGTGAGAATCCACCTTTTGAGGGATAATAAGTCATTGGAAGTTTTGGTGAAGAAATGCATGAAATATGCACATAAATATTATAAAATAAATGAACACGGAGAAGGTTTATGTGCAAGTCCTATTGAATATAGGATGAACTCATTATCTCAATCATCAATCATTTTTTCAAATGATTAGAGTGCATCTATTATTGATTCACATACATCCTATTGGGTTCATAAAATATTCATTTTCTATAATTAATAAATAAATACATATAATATATTAACTATCTAAGGTGAATGTTAAAGGTAACTCTAATAAGGGAAACCCAACATTTGATTGTTACAAAAAAATTTAGTATGATTTGATGAAAATTGGTAATATAATTTATGAAAAAAAATTACTCCATTATGGTAGGTATTATCCTCTATATTAATTTAAAGGTGAATGTTATACACAACTTTCAACCTCATCAACTCATCTCCTAAACATTTATCATTGAATTTTTTTGTTTGAAACTCATACTTCATATTTTTTGTAAATTAACCTATGTTTCTTAAAATTCGATAAGAATTGGTCATCCATGGGATTACTATTTATAAAAGTAGTACAATAAACATAAATGAGATGGGGGATGATTATCTAGAGAAAACATCATTAATAACTTTTTAGGATATAAAATTAACGAGGATAACAATTGTACTCCATTGTGTTCTTTGAAAGGGGTAATGGATCCAATTTTTTATAATTTCACCAATGGAACTAGTTATTAAATCATGTCCTATTGAACGAGGGATTTTTTGGGGGGATAAACTTTCTTGGAAATGATTCTAGGGGTATCAGTGGGGGAATGTTATGATATATGAATCATTTGGGCCTCTATGAATTATATATTTATATAAGAAATGCCACTTTTAGTACTTTTTATCATCCAACTAATACTATTCTTTCCCTAATTAAAATTTGTTTTCAAGTATTTCATAAATCCACAAAACAAATGAAAATATATTTATGAAATTACGATGTAACAAGGAACCAAAATTTGATAAATCGGAATAATAAACTACAATTCCATCAAAATAGATTATATATAAATGTATTGATAATAAATTTTAATAAGTAAGGTGTCATTTTATATTCATGGATTGTAATTAGAGATTACTTGGGGTGGAACCAATACATGTATACCTAAATTGTTGAATACCTAAAAATAATTTATAATAATTATTCCAACATATATATACTTTTATAACCTTCATTCTATTTTTTTGAACAAGTGATATTACAACCTAGAGAACTACTACATTTAAAATTAATGGTATATAAAATATTATAAAACATATCAAAATTATCATTTATATTAAAAAACAATAAGGAATAGAAACATAATTTTAAGAAAATAATATAAAAAATAACGATAAAGGTTTTACAAATATTCAAATTTTTAGTTGATAAATTGATTCAATAATTATGTCTAGATGGGTATAAGAAAATAATTGTTTTCAAGTTGATGAAGAGTATTATTTATAATAAAATTAAATTTTCATGTACATTATGGGTTCTATGGATATTTTGGGCACAATGTATAAAATATTCATCATAATGAGATAAATAATAGTAGTTATGGAAAAAATAGAGGTTTTATGTTAAATAGGAGATGGCCCACTTTTACCAAAAATGATTTAAAGTTAGATAAATCTTTAAAAGTAAAATTGGATGATTAATTTCAACCATTTAAAAAACTATATTGAACATGTTACAAATTGCACCATTGTATGAATGATTTTAATATTTTTCTATAAATATTTATGAATGTGAAGAAAGAATTTGAAATGTATTATATGAAAAAGAATACAATGGAAGAGTAATTTATTATTTATTTCTCACTAAATGGTTTACAAATGAAAAATCCAATCATATTATATATTGGTTTTCTCTATCACATGAATGTTAAATTGATGAAATTATTGATTTTGGACATTTTTATTGGGTACTTATTATTTTAGAAATGGTAAATCTATTAAGATAAATTGTATGCATTTAAAAATACTTGAAAATAAAAGGTAATGTTAAATAATGATATGTTTTTAGATGTATTAAAGTAAAACATTCGTAGTGTTTATTTGATGTGTGATTAAGTAAATCAAGTGATTTTTAGGAAGTATTAATGAGTCCGTAATCATTTATGAGATGGTAATATTTTTAAAAAGGTATTATAAACTAGTGGAACCATATTCAAATTTGGGGTCTGTAAAAATTTATGGTAATTATGTTTGATAGAGGAAATTGTTTTTTGGTACTGAAAATTTATCATATAAGAAAATGAAATTATCAAATACTAACATAAAAAGAGTGGGATGATATTTTTTTATGATGAAAAAATTAAATTGAATGATATTGTTTACTAATTAGAATAAAGATATTTTTAAAAAAGAAATCAATAAATTAGATATTTAAATGAATAAAACCTAAGAGTTTATTCACTATGATATATATGTACCCTCAAAGTATAAATATGTATATTGTGATAAGTATTTAAGTTTACTAACTTATAACAATTTCCAGATCATATGTATTATGTTTTATTCATATATATATATATATATATATATATACTAACCTAAAAGGGGTGGAAAATTTAAGAAGAAGTATTAATAAGGAATTTCGTTATGTGATAAATAATTATTTTTTAGATTATGGGTTTGAGTATATAACGAAACTATTATGGGTTGGTAAAAAATAATATTTATATTCCTCATTAGTACAACATAGTTGATGACCATGTTCATTACCTTATAGTTTTTATTTCGGATCACTCACTATTCCTACCACATTTTTCTACCTCTAAACATGGGTCAAATTATATTTTAACACGAATGGGGTCTCTATACAATTACCATTTGAATCACTAAAATGAAGATACTCCATAGTGAAATGTCATTTTTGGAACACCATTGTAGGTATTCTATCTTAATTTATTTTTATTATAATATGCAGTTTGTCTTTAATATAAATTGTTTATATTTATTTTATATATATATAAATTAGGTATATATAAAGGAATAATCTTTTTATATTGGAAAATGAAGTAAATAGATTTGAGTGTATTTTACTGTTCACGCTTTATTTTGAAGTAACCTTACATATAAATGGATTAATGGGTTGGAGTTTCCCTTATTATATTTATGGTATTTTATATATACTTTAAAAAAATGAAAAATATTGGGGATTATGAAAATTTATGCCAACAAAATAATAGAAATATTGAAAATATAAGACTATGAATAGACTATTATCAAAAACAATGATCAATCCTTCCAGAATTTCCCATATTTATATGGGCATTCTCATTTATATTGGATTTCCCCTAGTGATACTTTTATCTTGGATTTCCCTATTTGGTGTATATGGACATTTTATGGAACTAGTAATCTTCAAATGTGATCTCTTTTTTAATGTACACCCACGTTTTAATTAAAATATCTGGATGAGATGTTGTAAGGTTAAAAAGAATATGGGCCTTCCCTAAAGTGTTTTTTTAATGGGATAATGATCACTGGTTATATCCTACTTTTCATTTTTTATAAAAACATAGCTACAATCATCCTAAATGAAACTAAAAATATATTTCTACTCTTGAGTATCTCTTGAAGCGTGCTGCTGAGATGCACTGGTGGCGAGGGATCGAATATATGAGTATTCACTATTGAAAAAAGGGATATATCGATGGTAAATAAAGAATGATGATAAAAATTACAATATACATCGCAAAATAAGTGCTCAATGAGTGGGGAGGAGGATAAAATAACATACCTTGGATTGAAACATTGAATATTCTGAGATAAGGTAATCATATTTGAAAAACTAGAATTCATTCAAGCCATGTATTCGTTCAACCCCTGAATATTTCAATCCTTGGATTATATCCTTGTAATTGTTCAAGACTTGATTAAATCCTTTATTAATGCTTGGATTCAATAAGAGGGATACTGGAATCAGGTGCATTGCACAGAATTTTTTGGATATCATGACTGTGAAACAATAGGTTAGGGTTCATTAAGTATACTGAGACTCTTCTATCAACACTTTCAAAAAAGAACTCATAAGGATTTATTTTATCATCACTAAATAAATAAGAACTAATACAGATAGAGAATTATTAGCACTGAAAAAGCATCATTAAAAGTCATATATATCATTACAAAAGTTGTAGCAATGATAAATATGTTTTTATCAGTGTTTTTTTAGCGCTGATGAAGCTCTATCATTATTAGCGCGAAAAAATGCTGATAAATAATCCTTCTATCAGTGCTTATTATTTAATCCCTAATAAAGGATTTATAATTATAATTATAATTATAATTTTTTTTAAATATATGTATATAATTGTATATATATATATATATTATATATATTTAAAAATATAAATCTAGTAAATATATTAATTATTTAAATAAATGAAATTATATCTACATAAAAATTATATATATTTACATCATTTTATATTTTTATATAATTATATATATATATATAATAAATATGGTTTATATAGTAATTATTTAAATAAATTTATTATAATTTTTTGATTGTTTAAATATCTATAAATATTTACTAATAATATTATAAATACATTTTAAATAATAATATTTGTTTTTTTATAAATATAAATATATAAATATGATAAATACTCATTTATAAATATTTATATAGTAAAAAGTTTTTTACAATTACATTTTTATCTTTATTAATGAATATTTAATCGTAAGTGCATGGATGTTAAAAATGAATGAAATTGAATAATTAAAAATGTGTATGCTTTAACAATATTGGAAAAAAATAGAAATGATTTATTAATTAAATATATATTAATAAAAAAATATAGATATATATTGAAATAAAGATGAATACACATATTCAAAATATTAAATATATATATAATCAATATAAATTAATTAATTTCCCAAAAAAATATTAAAAATTAATTAATAAATATCTATAAAATTAAAAATAAATAAATTTAATTTACTTATTGAAGTTGTGATATATTAAATGTATCATGTCATAATGAAATTCTAAAATGAAAACTAAAATTTTAATAAATTAAATAAATATTAGGTGTATGTTTTTCTATATAATATTTCATTAATTATGTAAATATTTCTGTACATCTATCTGTGTTGTATTTTTTTTTGAGAAAGATGGGGGTTGAGCCTCTTTTATTGAAAGAAAGAAAAATATAAGATCTGAGAAGAGTACAAGAAAACAAGGAAAACAGAAATTAGAAACTACATACCTATCATTTTCAATACTCATGCACTTAGCCTCATTTCTTCTCCAAAAATTGCATGCGAGTAGACCCTTTCACTACGGTGCGCCCTGACCTCTCGACCAACCCTACCTGAAGGAAGGTATTGGAGCCTTTTGTAAATCGTCTTAGCATTAGTTATTTTATAATCATAGATATCCTCTTGTTGTTCCTTTCATTTTCCAAGAGTGGTATATATTGTCACTGGAGTCATCATACCCTCAACGACCATCACTTCACCGAGACCCAAAATCTCTTGGTTCTTTTTCTTATCAGTAGAAGTCAGAATTGAATCCTGCATCTAAATGGAATTGTCATTCTTCTTAGAGAAAGATGTAGTTTTACCTTCCTTCAATTACTCATCCACCACCAGGGTGGCAACTGGGGACATTGTCTTCTTGTAGGATTCAAGATGAAATCCTTCATTATCCATAATAGGAATTGAAAAGGCATAAATTTTTTTTAATGACTAGAGAGTCATATTCTGATATTTTCATACCCCTATATTTACATGAAGCATCCATCATTTCCTGTGAAATTTGGTAATCCACCATTAGTTGGACTTCTTCTTCATTCACTTTTTTTCCACTAAATCATATTGAGTTTTTCTTAAAGAATCACATTTTCTTATGTTATATGTATCGGTGATGTAAAAATTCACTACTTTGGAAAATATTACTTCCCAAAACATCATTTGGTTCTCAGAGGTGGATGCATAAACTCTTATGTGGTCACCCATCCCACAAATAACACCCTACACCTTTATCTTCTGCTCAACATTGTTAGCAATAATACCTTTCCCAGTATTATTTTTACAGGAATATTTTCAATCCTTATGATTATATTTATTATTATAATCTTTTAATAAAATAATGAGAATCAAATTATACTGTAACAATTAATGAAAATAGAATGGTTTTTATAAATATAAAACATTGACAATGATTTTGGTTTAGAGTTCCATTATTATTCAAGTTGATAGTTTGAATATATTTTTATAATACAATTTCGAACTCTCACTCTTGCACTACTATTTGTTTGTTTATTTGTCACGAAATATTGCATTCCTAGGGAAATTTATTGGGAAAAACCACACCTCCACCTACAATAATGGGTTTTAAATACCCAAAAATATTATACATAAATATTACATCTGAATAGATGAAAATTAGTTATTTAAAAGAATGATCCATGCTATAATTATTTAGTTCTAGTGCCTTCAGAAACTTAAAATCATAAAAAATTGGTCCATAAGTGAGGTATTCAATCTCTATTTAAGTTATTCATAACTATCACCCTTTTTAGACATATAATATAGAGTTCCATTCATTATAGCCTATAAAATGAAAAAAATAAAGGGCGAGCTCAGATTATCAGTAAATTTAATTAAGTTAGAAATCAACAAAACATGATCATATGTGTATGAGAACATGATAATTATATTTGAAAACTTTACTCATCATATTATATATCCTAAAATTGAGTAATTTCATTAAGCATTCTAATTCAGAAGGCATGAATAATAAGGAAATAAAATAACATGAGCTATTAGAGAATACAATTGACATCAAACATGGAATTATATAATAAAAATAATCATTTAAAATCATTTTGATAGTGGAAAGGCTCATTTTCAAGGATATCATAGTGGAATAGGTTCGCTCTTGAAACCATAAAAGTATTCAAAGGTTCACTCCCAAGATTATAATAGTCTACAAAGTCAATTGTTGAACTAGATTCACTCCCTATTAATTTCTTTTCTATCATAAGAAATATTAGCCTTTACCATATGAATTGGAGGGATAAAATAGACCCACCCATCTTGGTTATAAAGTAACCCCCGTAACATAATAAAAATAATACATATGTATTCCATAAGATAATAAAACATTCATTGTATTAGAAGCCATGAAAAGTAATGGTCTATATAAAAATTCCATCACATCATAACCTATGGAAGAAAAATATGTTTCACAATAATTTCATTATTCCATCAAAGCCTAACCAGTGGAAACAGAAGTGGGTTTCATAATCATTTTATCATAGTATTACTAGTGAAATAGAGATGAATTTCATAAACATATTTTTATTTTAAAAATAAACCATTTAGATAAATAATAATAATAATATCATTAAACCATATCCATAGTAAAGAATATGTTACATCAAAAGATGACATATATAATATAAAATAATTTTAAAAGATCACTTAGAAAATTTCTTTGTTGAAATAACATTTCAAATTTTTAAAAAAAAAATTAATATATATTAAATTTTAAATATTTTTTTCATTAAAAATAACCATGGAAACAAATAAATAAAGCATTAAAACGTTTAAAAAATTTCTAAAGGAAAATATCCTTTTTATTTTGAAAAAATAAATTAACTAAAAAATAATTAAACATTTTTGGAATACTTATCTTTGAAAATATACATTGAAACTTATAAATGGACATTTAGAAAAGCGGTTTGATCATGGTGGTGGAAAATACCATTCTTGTGGTAAAAATAAAAAAATATTCCTTTCACATTTTTGGAAAAATCCAAACACGTCATTACTAGCCCAGGAACCTTGTTAACCTGATAACTGACACAACACTATCATTTCTCTAATAGAATTCTTGATCCCTATGGGTTGGCAAGAAGCATATGGAATAATACAAAATGATAGTCGGAATAAATCTTCCACAAAAAATGTAGAATAAACATAAAAAAATCAGTATGCAAAAAAGAGAAACTCCATAAGGATAAGTGTAATTGAATTGAAATTGGTATAATCAACTGAATTTACAACCAAAAATACCTGAAAAATAGGATAACTTCCCAATCCCCATCGAACGCAACCCAACAAGTTCATAGATCATCAACCACTACCACCTTCATGTGGAGCCTTACCCTTGATCGAAGCTGGAAGAAGATAATGTACAATCACCCAAATGCAAAGGTAGGGTGTGATCTAAAATCCTAGTAGGGTCTCACCATGGATTCCATATTAATATTCCACATATAATTATCTAAAATACCTTTCAATTTCAAATAAATAGATTTGGAATTTCATGATCAAAATTTAACAATCTTGATTTACATTTGAAATGATTGGAATAATTTAAACAATTTTTTTATATTTCATTTGATGGAACATTTTTAATAATGGATTAAATAATATTTTTATAGAAAGAATTTGTTTACATTAAAAGGAATTTAAAATAGTTTACAACAAAATGTAGAATATATTTCAAATACCAAAAAGAAATCAGCATGGTTATGTAACAAAAGTAATGATAGTTATATTGTATGAGATCCTCACACATTCAAAGGTGAATCCTAGAAATACATGTATACATAAGTCCCATTGACACTGTTTAATAGAAATTCATCACTCTATCATCTGGGATATGATTTATTACTCTGTGTTTTAGTTGTAAAGCATCAAAGGAGTGTTATCCCAATGAATCACTATGTAGGCTTGCATGAGTTCTTCTAAAAATAATTGACTGGAAATTTATTTCAATATTTTTAAAATAAAATTCCTCCCAATATACATTTAAAATATTCTTATTTCCATTCGAAAACAAACACATGATTTCTTAATCAAAACATGTATTTTACAAGATAAAACCCTACAGTTCCTATCCAAACAATTTTTAAATCATTTTTCCCAAATTAAAATTAGAAAAATTTCCATCAAATCAATTTTAAAATCTAAATTCCACAATTTAAATTCAACATGTTTACATTAATTTCAAAAACACACCCCAATTCAAAATAATTAGAAGTTTTCCCTAATTCCAAGACAAACAAATCAAAAACCTCAATTCAATAGAAATTGATTTTTTAATAAATATTTTGAAATAAATTTAATCAAAATAATACAATTAAATTTAAATCAAATAATTGAATATAAATCAAGAAATTTATGGTAAATAAAATTGTATAATCAAAATAAAAACACCTATATTGGGATCTTGGGATCTCAAAACACCAAACTGTAAATTGGATTTTACAATAAAGAACATTAATAATGAGATCCAAGAATAAATCCCTAGATTCAAGATACTAATGGTGGGATAAGATCCATCAATTATTATGGAGGTCTAGAAAACCCTAGGGAGGAAAGAGGAGAGAGCCGGAGAAAGAGAAGGGGATGAGGAAACCTATCAGAGAATGGTCAACCGTCATTCTACAAGAATTAATCAACTTATGAGAGGGAATATAAGGGCCAAAAACTTATATTGGGATATCCCTAGATGAATAAATCATCAATGTTAGATTGATGTCCATCAGGAACATTAAACATGGGTTTTGGGAGTTTTAAAAATAATCTTTGGTTTAAAAAATATGTATGCATAGTTAGCTAGACAGATCTGCATAGTTTAGAAAAATCATGCACCCTAGTTGTGCACCCATTTTGTTAATGTGAATAGTTTCTACTAAGTGGACACACTATTTTCCAAAATTTACACCAACCATGACAAATCCCATTACCTTGGTTTCCACAGTTTTCCCTAGTAGGGTGCACAGTTTTCGAAAAACATGTGCTAAACATGCAAAACCCCAAAACATTCAAAACATTACAAATTTTCACCTAAAACACCCTAATATGAAAACCAACCGAAGAATGATCAAAATATGGGTTTCTGAATTATTTTTAACAGTTAAAGGATGTTACAACCTCCCCACCAAAGAAATATTTTGTCCCTAGAAATCCAACATAGAAGATTCTATGCTAAAAATATGAGTCCACTACTCTCTCATCAGTGCCTCCCTCTCCCATGTCTCATGATTATCAGAACATTATGGTCATAGAACTCAAACCAATAGTATTGTATTCCCATGAAGTACCTTGGTCTTAGAGTTGAATATCCTTATTGGACATTTAGTCATGGATAGATTAGGTTAAACCAAAAGATCACTCCTTCAATGAACATGAGATGGATTAGAATAGTTTCATAGATGAGATACATGAAACACTTTATTTATTGACATCATCTGAGGTATAAGTGTTATGCGATAATCTACTTTTACCAACTTCTCAAAACCTCAAAAGGTCCCAAAATATGAGTAGTAATCTTCCCTTTCCTCCCAAGTCATCGATGACCCATCTAAGATGAGACTTTCAAGAAAAATTGGTCCTCAACTGAAAAATACACTAGTCTACGGGGATTATTAGTATAATAATTTTACCGGCTTGGTTCCATAAACATTATCTAATGAATAAACTAAATCTTCTTTATCGTCTGTTGAACCAAGATCAATCCAACTAAGGAACGTTCCCCAATATTTATCCAACATAGTGGAGATCTGCAAGGCCCACTATACATGGACTCAAAAGGATCCATTCTAATCATAGACTGGTATATATTATTATATGAATAATAAACCATCCTCATATGATCATCCCAGACCCAACCAAATTCATTTACATATGTGTGAATCATATCCTAAAAAATATGTATAACTCCTTTAATCTGGCCATCTGACTTCATATGGTATGTCATGCTCAAATGGGATAGAGATCCTAGTGTCTCTTAAAAGACTATAAAAAAATATGAAGTGAACCAAGGATCTCTATCGGAAACTATAGGAGGTAGAACTCCTATAAAATGAACAATCTCATTCACATAGAGATCTCCCAACACATTAAATTTGGTTGTATCCTAAATAGATATAATGTGAGTCTATTTCATCATCCAATTATTAAAAACCCATATAACATTATTCTTTCTCTAGGTATACATAAAACCAACCACAATGTCCATAGTGATCTCATCCCACTACCATGTAGGGTCTGGAAGTGGCTAAAGAAAACATGAAGGCTTCTGATGCTCTGCCTTAACCTTTTGACCCATATAACAGTGATAGAAAAATTGGAAAATGACCCATCTCATACCTAGCCACTAGAATATACATCACATTTCCTAGAACATTTTATTGGTTCTTGTGTTCTCTTCCCACTGGGAATTATTGAAATACTACAAAACAAATTTCTATATCGACAAAACTACTTTAAAGATGTTATAAAAACACATAATTCTATATTTGGAGAAGGACCACTTAGGAATAGTCTCCGAACCATAAATAGAGTCTATAAAGACATGTAACTCATCATCAAGTTTTTGTTACCAAAGTCTTAATTTGAGAAGAGTGGATGTAGACTGAACACTTTCCAATGCAATCTCGGCCCCTAATTCTTGGACCTCAATATGAAACATTGCAAAGAGAACCATCATGTTTCACTTTTCAATGATTCTTTCACTACCTAGGTCAGATGATTCCTTCTAAAAGTATCTGCAATGACTTTCACATTCCCCAAGTTATATGTGATGTCAAATTTGAAATATGATAGCTATTACACCCAACTCCACTAGATTAAATTCATATTTTTTTCTGATAATATATAACTCAAGCTGTTGAGATCTGAAAACCAATAAACCTTTTTCTATAATGTTAATTGTACCAACTTTTAAGAACATCAATCACAACTGTAATTTTAGGGTCATATTTAGGTAAATCTTCTCATGTGGCCTAAGACGGTGAGATCCATAGGAAATAACATGATCACATTGGATAAGAATTCACCCAAAACCCTAACCGGTTGAATCCCAAAAGACCATATAGCCCTACCTGGCCTCTGCAAGAGTCAACACTAGATCATTACTCTAAAAAATATTTTATACCAATAAAGGATCTCTGACATTTCTCATCTCAAGAAAAATTCTCTCCCTTCAATGTTTGATCATTTATCAGAGTTTCCAACTTTGAGAAGTATGTTTCAAACCAGTGATAATACCCAATCAAACCCAAGAAGCTTTGAATCTTGAAAATATATCTTGGTTGGTTCCATGTCATAACAGCCTTCACCTTTTTAGGATCAATAGAAATACCATGTTCTGAAATTATGTGTCCCAGTAATTCCACTTCCCTGATCCAAAAATCACAATTCTATGTCTTGGAATAAAGTTTGTGATTTCTCAAAAAACTCAAAATTGTTCACAAATAATGCACTTGATCTTCCTCGGACATAGAGTAAACAATTATTTCATCCACAAAGACAAACCTCAAAGTATGTATATACTCATGGAATAATATATTCATCCATCCATGAAAATTTATGTAGAATTGGTTAATCCAAATGGCATAAAAATTTACCCATTATTAATGTACCTTATCTGAAAGGCAAATTTCTAAATGTCGGATTCTTTTATCCTCAACTGATGGTATCCAAATTGGAGGTCGGAATTTGAAAATCCCATTTCCCCCTTCAATTTTTCAAATAGATCACCAATATTTTGAAAAAAATTCATTTTATTTATTGTAACGTAATTTATTTTTTGGTAATCAATGCCAAGGTGATGTGAACCATCATTTTTTATAGTAAATATAATCGGCACTACACAAGGTGACACACTCGGGTGTACAAAGTCTCTCTCAAGATGATCATACCAACAAGTCTTCAACACATTCATTTCATCTAGTGTCATACAATAATATGTAATATAAACTACTGAGTACCAAGAAATAAATAAATAAAAAACTCTACCTCCCTTACTATTGGAAAACATGGGATGTTTAAAGGGAAGTAGTTGGCAAACTCAACGACAACTGGGGGAGATCAATGCTCAAAGATTCTTACACTAGATCAAAAGTGAACACATAAATCAATTCCCCCAACTTTGGATAATAAGGTCAGGATCTTATGGACACTAAGTTCCATCCTCTATGAAATTCATGACACATCCCATTGGTTTTAGTAAAGGAGACCTGTCAAAGAAAATAATAAATCTGAGCATTTTTGGTAATGATCAAATACATCTTGAATATTTTTTGATGAAATTTCTTTTTAAGAACTATATAACTCCAATAAAGGTCAATTTATGATAAAGATAATACACATGTATGACTATAGAGACCCCTCTCTCTCTCTTTGTTCTAATGGGTGTAGTAATATCCATCAATTAAGATAAAATCTCTTTAGCAGATTAAAAATACTGGTTGAAATAAATAAATGAGATCCACTAATATAAAATAAATCAGTCACTAATGATGATGTTATAGTGATGGTGTATCTCATAGTCACTGGACCCATATTCACTTTCTGTAGAGACTCTTCCACTATGTGAAGAAGCATTTTTATAAATGTATGTATCTAGAACCCCTTTTCCCATGAATTATTTTATTAAACGACATTTTCAGTAGGTGATGAAGATCTTCTTCCCCTATAAGGATTATTAATGATAGTTAAGAACTCATATTATTGACCTAATGGTCCTCAAGATCCACAAATCTAGGGTGCCTCTGTATAGACCCACTTAGAATGCCCTCGCTTTTCAAACTGGTAACAAAAGAAAGATACTCTTTGAGGAACTGTCAGACATCTAAATAAAAAATAATTTTGATAAATTCCATGAGAAACATCACAATTATTCTTACCTATATAGGAATTTATAATTCCATTGGAATAAAAATAAAGTCCCATAAACCCGGAATTTCTCTCTAGGTCCATTTCAATCATCAAATATCTATCCAGCACATCAACATCAGTAAGAAACTTCATAAAGAAAACTGAGAATGAATATCAACTCGAATTCCCAACTCGAACAATCATGTCTTCATCTTATCATTTGACACAATCTCATGTGAAAACTACAAAATATTAGAAAAGTTATTTTTTAATCTTTCATAGCCCCATCATCCTGTTCAATCTTGAAAAAAATCAAAAATACTTATCCATTACCATTGACTCTAGATAGATCTAGTCATTGAAAATAACCTATATTTTTTCAAATCTAATCTATTATTCTTCTTCATCATCAATATATTGTCCCCCCATATTCTTATTAGTCCTTCGAACATAAAGGTGGCACACATCACCTTGATTTCCTCTTATGTCTCTAAGAACCCAAACAAATGCTTGAACATTCTGAACCGTTAAAAAACCTCTTATGGATAATTTGATCCTTTAAACACTAGTGAATTATATCTATGTAACTACTAATAAAATTTTCATAAAAAAACTCTTTAAGGGTACACAACTAGAGCCTAAATAGGTACTGGTGGTGGTTTTGGTCCCATAGCTTGGACAGTACGCACCACCACCTCAACCAGACTCATATCCATGAAGGGATTTTCTTTCAGATTTCCATCCACATATTCTTCATGGATACTATTCAAAAATCTCCTCAAATGAATGATTCAACACATCATAAACATGCAAAATCAAAGATATTAGATTAACACTCAAATAGAGAAACATGGGAACTTAATTCAAATAGATAGACAAATAACTTTGGATTTAAATCACTCCAAAATAAAAGTATGAAAAATATTTGTACTAATCCTCATGAAATCATTCCCAAACCTCCCATGGTGACCTAAAATTTATGGCATAGACCATTTTCTGAACACTCAATCACAAATACTTCCCAAGTCTCAATATGATTACACAACTTCATACTAACATAATGAAAAAAAATATCAACCTAGAGCTTTGATACCACTTTGTTATGAACTATTCTGGGTACCTTGGGAACCTAAAAACCGAGCCAACGCTAACATAGCCCAAAAGGCATTCCCAATCCCCACATGTTGGTGATAGTCACCTGACTACAAAATAAAAGTGGGATCAAATTTTATACATACATAGAGGAAGAAAGATAACAAATTAGTATGTATATAAGAGAAAATCCATAGTGATAAGTTTACTGTAAGTCAAATGGGTATAAAACCCCATAGTATAACCACATGTACCAAAAAAATAGGATAACTACCCAAATCCTAATGGACACAACTCACCATGTCCAATGATTAATAGTTATTACCACCTTTAAGAGGCACCTTACCCTTGATCAAACCTACAATAAGATAATCTAAAAACACATGAAGGAAAAAATAGGGCATGAGATAAAATAAAATAAGGGTCTCATAAATGATTCCATAATAATATTCCATATATAATTAACCAAATAAAACATTAAATTTAAAATAAATAGGTTTGTAATTTAAAAAAACAATTCAATAATCATGATTTACATTTAAAATGAAAGAAATAATTTAAAAAATACTTTACATTTCAATTTATAGAACATTTATATATAATGTATTAAAAAAATTTATATGAAATATATTATATAAATCAAAAGGCTTGTAAAATATTTAACAATAAACAGTGCCATATTTTTCAACTATAAAAAATCGAGTTGAATGGTCATCTGAAAAAAGGTACTATAGTTTTAGCCTATAGTATCCTCACACACTCTAAGGTGAATTCAGGAAATATGTGTATACACACATCCCTTTGACACTAGTCAAGAGGACTTCATCATCATCCCATCGGGGATGTGTTGTGTTGTACTATGTTTTATTTTTAATGCGTCAAAAGTGTTCCATACCAATAAATCACTAACCATATAGGTTTTCATGTGCTCTAGTAAATATAAATGAGGGGAAATAAATTTTAAAAATGTTTAAAATACAATTCATCCCATTCACCATTTTAAATATTCCAACTTCAATTTAAAATCCAACATATTTGTTTTAATCGAAACATGTATTTTTTCTAAGATTAAACCCAAAAGTTTCCATCAAACCCATTTTAATCCATTTTCCCCAAATACCAATTCGATATAATTCCATAAAATCAATTTCCCAAATAAAATTCAACAATTTAAATTTCAATGGTCCCATCAATTTCACAAGAACACCCTAATTCAATGGAATTGGGGGTTTTGTCCAAATTTAATTCCAAACAAATCAAAAACCCCATTTCAATGGAAATTATGTTTTTAATAAACCAATTGGAAGTAATTAAATGAAAATTATGAAATAGAATATAAATCAACAAAATTATTTTAAATCAAGTAATTTAGGATTTATCAAATTTTCCAATCAAAATGGAACCACCTACCTCAAGATCAAAGGTTCTGAAAACACCAAACCCTAAGCAGAATTCACTAATGAAAAACATTATCAACAAGATATGAGAATAAATCTCTAGATTCAATATCAGAACAGTGGGTATTTGATCCTCCAATTAAAACATATATTTTTGAATCCCTATAGAGGTAAGAGGAGATAAAGATAGAAATATAATAAGAAGAGGAAATATGATGGTTAAGGATCAAACATCATTCAATAATATTATATCTACTTCTAGGAGGGTTTAAAGGGTCCAAAAAATGATCTTGGGAGCTCTCATGGAAGAATGAATCATTAAATGTTTAATGAGTTCTATCGAGAACCTTAAATGATGATTTCAGATGCTTTAAAAATAATTTTCAGATTGAAAAATGTTGTAGGAATGATTTGATGGGAAGTTCTGCACTGTTTAGACAAACATTACTCCCTATCCCTGAGCCCCTTTTTCAGTTGATTTTAATATACTTAGTGGGTGAATGATTTGTCAAACCATATTCCAGCCATGAAAAATACATCTTCCTTGGTTTTCATGGTTTTATCTAGAAGGAATCGTGATTTGGGACAAACATACACGAGTTTTTCACAACCCCGGGACATTCAAAACATTTAAAATTATTATATGAAACACCCTTAAATGAAACCCAACCAAAGAATAATCAAAAAGGGGCTTATAAATACATGAGAACCATAACAAGATGTTAAAAAACAGACATTATTTTTTAAAATGAAATGAATATTGATTTTAAAACACTTCTTAAAATACAAATATGGGTAAAAATGTATTTAATAAAAAATTGAAAAATGTTTAAAAAAATTGAATATTTTTAGAAAACATGGATATGGAATAAACTTTTTTTGAATAAAGAGAGAAAGATTGTTTGTTTTCATTTAAAACAATATTTTTTTAATATTCAGTAAAGAAGAGAGTAAAATAAATGTATTACATTTATTTTCATTACATAACCATATGAGAAGAAAAATCATGAGTTTCTTGGGAGGATGATTATAAGGTTTCTTTATTGGAAGCCCATTCATAAATAATCCTTATTAAGGAAGATATTTTACCAAAAATCCATTACCGCATTCGTAATAATGAATGAAAATACCGAAAATATTTATAATAAAAAAATTCATGATACTACATTTGAAAGGGGTTGTATATAAACCTCATAAAATAAGATATGTGCATAAGATTATTTATCTCTCAATGAAAGAAATTTAAGAAAAAAATCCCTTACCACTTTAGTACTCTTTTGATTAAAAATAAAAAAAAAGAATAAAATCAAATGAATAATTAAATATCATAAAAAGTAGGATATTAAATGTATAACATTTCAAATGGGTTGTATATACACCACACAAAAGAAACAATTGGTGAATTTTCATATGTCTTCCAAAAATAAAGGGATACAAGAAATCTCTTACCTTAAGTCTCGACATCTTTCATACACATTCAAAAATATTGTATAGTAAATGTAATTTTATTATAAATAAATTTAAATACTTTATATTATATATATATTATAATATATACGATTTACTTATATCCTTTTATCATAATTTTATTTACAATTCCTTGTATTAATAACGTTTTGGGTAATAACTGGTTTTTTTCATATATGTTTTGATTTGTTATTTTCAGTCCTATTACATTGATAATGGTTCCATAATATCCATAATTTTATCCCTGATATAATTATAATATATATCCATTATATATTTATTTATATTAATCAATAAAAGTTAATTATATAAAATTAAATACATCGTCCATCATCACAATAAGTTTTATGTACACATGGACGTTCTTTCCATTTTCATGAAATATGAAACAAAATAAAGGTACTTAATATATTACAACTAAAGAATAATTTTTATTTCATATATATCACATATAATAATTAAATATACCCTAATTACCCTTATTGAAAAGCATTAGTTAAAAATGAATCACATCGTTTAGCGAGCCGGTAGTTTGTCGTACACACATACAATGTAATCACAACCCCTATGCAATAGAAAGTAAGAAGGTTTATATGATATAATAGTTAAATAAGTATTATTATGTTATAGGTATCATATATATAGATTTATTTATACCATATTACGATCCATTTAAAATAGGAAGGAAAAACACATCACATCGGTTCGTAAGGCGATAGTCCTCGGTACTCTTACGTGATTTTAATATTTTCCAAAGGGTTTAGAGGTTAGAAGGTGTATGTGGTATTATAATTTTTAATGTATAATGATAATATATTTATAATATATTCACATTAAATATATAATTATTCTATATCTGAGATGTGGTGATGGAAAATGAATAACATCGATTCGTTGGGTGGTTGTCTTTCGTACACATGAATGATGATTTTGCATCCCATTTAATGGAATTTTAAATTGTTTTAAGTAATGAACATGACATAAAAAATAATAGTATATGTCACATACTAATTATATTATATCATGAAGTTTAAATGTGAATTTCAAGAGGTGTAGGATGAAATAAAATAAAATGATCGATTTGGTATGTTACCTCTTCTTCGGACAACCTCTTTTGGATTACCCCAAAATCCATCCTAGGTTATATTTTTTAAGAATATGAGGTTTATAGTATGATAAGAGGTAATCATGGAAGATATTTGGGAAGTGATAATCCATACTAAATGGTATAGTATGTGTAAAAAGGAGAGGGCAGTGGGTGGACTTTTATAAGTGAGGTTAGTGACACACTTGTAATGTTTTACACGAAAAATGTGTACCATCGTTTTTCACAAAACAAAATGATCCTACAATTCCAATTATATATTATTATGGGTTATATGGTTTAAATATGTCCATAAAATGGGTTTTTGAAATGTTTCTAGTTATTTTTACACCTTATCCATTTAGTTTAACCCCCGGTAAACCCATTTTCACCATAATCGTGGTAATTAATTTTCACATATATTACTATTCATAATTGTAAAAAATTAAGATGAAATTATAAGAAAATAAAAATATTATTATTACAATTATGGAATATATTTTTCCAAATTTCTTTCATATATTTTGGAAAATATAATTTAAAATTAATCATGCGAATAGGATGAAAAAACAGGTTTCCAAAATAAAATCATGAAAAGTATAAAAAAATTTATATCTAAATTACATATGAAATAGATTCCAATTACTTAAATTTGATTAGTAGATATATAATTGAACTAATTATTATTTTAAAACTATATTAAGATATATTTTTTAAAATCAATAGAATAAATTATAATCCATAATAAAAACAAGTATTCTTCACTATTCATTAAGAACATTATTTTCTCTGAATAATCTACAATATTTATTACAAGATAATTTTTTATTTTTTATTTAAAAATGAATTTATTTTTTTCAAATACATATTTTAGAAAATTCAAAATTTAATTTTAAATATAAGTGTGTAAAATATGATAAAAACTACATTTTAGAATAATACTTTTTTTGAACTTAAAATTGGTCTTATTATTATCTCATGCCTAAGAAAAAAAACATAAAAATGTTAAAAATATTATTGAATTTATAATTTATATATTTCATTAAAATAATTCACCAAAATTAATCTATTTAGCATTTTTAGTTAAAACGTGTTTGTATTCATAAAAATTGTTTTATAGAAAAATAATTTCTATATTTTTAAATAGTTTATATTTTATTTTATAACTAATTGGTCACTAATGAATTATTTTTATATACATGGTTAAAGCATATACTTTAATTATTTTTTTAATCTTATTCATAATAAACATTCCAATAGCTAAGTGGAAACTATCATTTTAAATAATAATATTTTAATAGTATGTAACATTCTTAATCTCTTTATTCCAGGTAACACATGAAAAACTCAGTTTTTCATTTAACATAGTCTAAATTCTATGTTTTGTGTAGCATAAATTGAAAAAAAAAATATTAAATTTATTTGAAAAAATATAAATTTCACAAATATAACACCCTGATATTTTAAAATAATAATATCATATTTGATATCATGTATGACACACAACACATAGAGTATAAGGGGATATAACATACCGAGACCTTATAATATATTTATTTTTAAAATAAATTCAATATCATAAACTTCTTACAATTTATGCATCCCTAGGATTGAACGAAATGCAATACTCTATTAAAATAGTATTATTTTAAAATTATCATTATTACCTTGCCATTAAATTGGAGTGTATGAATAGTACTAACTAAATTATAAAAATTATATTCTTTAAATATCAATTAAATCAATATCTAATGATTATAGTTAAAATTAGACCCATTTGAACCAAAACGATTTTTTTTCTATAAATTTGTACTATTTTCTAAAAGATGGCGTAGTTTCCCTTTGAGAACGTAATTTATAATTAATTATTACCACATTTCGAAACATTTTTGAAAAAAATAAACTTATTTTTTTTAAGTAATCATATTAAAATTACAGTAGTTTGATTGTTTTTATTTTTGGAAAAAGATATCTTTTTATGAATATTGAAAATACTGAATTATAATTGGAAATTTCCTCTTCGTCCAAATTATTTATATTGATTCATCATATTTCAAGTTTTTTAAGGTAAAATTATTAAAATTTTATATTTATTAATCCATTTTATCTCATTTTAATCCATTTAAAATTAGTTTTTGATTAAAAACATGGTAAACTTTTGAACATTTTCACTTTAAGACCCCTCTTTTTCATCGCATCAGTTGGATTAAGTTTAAATTAAAATTTTCCACTGTTGTAAATTTAATTTGGAAAAATATAATACATATTTAAAATTATAATAATTCATATTTTATAATAATTTCAACTTCATTTTTTAGATAAATGATTAGTAATATTTATTTAGTGCAGTTAAGGAATAAATGGATTTACTCAGGGGTTAAACTAAAACAAAAAATGTTAAACTGACATAAAGACTCATCTAAAAAACATTCTATGGCCTTATTTAGAACCTATAAAATTTAATTCTTGGTGATAATCTATTTATAACCCTTTTGGAATGTGTAAAATTTGTGTAGAGTTTCTCCTATAAAAAACATACAAGTGTGATGGTCACGTCACTTAGAAAATACCACCCCTCTTCTCTCTTCTAAAAACCACTAATACCAAATGTATAAGAAAAAAAATACCCAAATAACATCTTAAAATCCATACCCTAATCCTAGGATCCTTATATTTTTCACAGATCCAACCATGGAATGACTTGGTGTAATCCTAAGTAGGTTTCCTAAAAAAGAGGGAACGTTCTATAATGGGTGTTCCTATGTTTTTTCTTCCACCACATCCTTTAATTATTATTAAAACACAATTATATAATAACATTATTATATAAAATATACTAATATGTTTTATAATAAGGTAATTACCTACAACCATCCCCATGTCCATCAAAGTGGTTACAAAATCATCATTCCTGTGTACTGTAGACTACCACCTCGTGAACCTATGTCATTAGTTTTTCCATTACCACCTCTATATTATTGGTATAATAATGGACCTAAATATTAAATATTATATTTTTAATATAATTTTACTTATGGAGTCATTATATTATATATTCATTTTTAATTTACATTACTTATGGGATATGATAATGTCGGTCGTCTGTACGATGAACTACGTCCTCATGAACTGATTTGATTCATTTTTCACTAACACATTACATGGAAGGTAATGAGGAAAATTTTAATTAATATATGTTATATGAAAAAAATAATTATGATATTCATGGATTATTTTTCATTCTAAAAATATGATTTATTATTTTACTTTTACATTAAGAAAATGATAACATCATTCGTGTACATGTGGAATATTGCCTTTACGAAATGATGTGACCCACTTTCACTACCACAACACATAGATTATATATATATATAAAATAATATGGTATATATGATAATTTTATAATTTATTAAAGATAAAATTCGTCTTATCTTATTTCCATAGTGGTTATTTAAAAATGGATTGGTTACTCAAGCATACGTAAGGTCTTCCATCTCAAGGATTGTAATGTAGTTTATTTTTCATAACCATATTTAGTGATTTATTTTAAAATTATAATTTATGAATAAATTTGATAAATAATTCATTATTATTATTATTTAAATCATGTAATTATATATTATGTGTAAGAAATGAATCTTTCATGATAAATCATGCTTGAGAAAACAAAACAATTAACACCTGAAAAATTAGAATAATGAATTATTATTAGTGTATTGGTGGTAAGATGTTATAAAAGGATCATAAATGATATTATAAATATTAATATGATAATTTAATAATTTCATAACATTTTTAAACCAACCATATAGAATTTTAATGTATATTTAACCAAAAGGAATTATAAGAAAATGGGTTCTCATCTCACTTTTACTTCAGTGAGACATATGAAATATTATCTGCTTATTTTTTGTGGTGTATATACTAACCTTTACTATGTTATAACAAGAATTAATTTATCTTAATGATATTTAAGTATTCACTTAGAGTTATTTATTTCAGGGAGATTATTATTCAAAAGTTACAAAAGTGGTAAGGGTCTATTTCACAATCACATCATTATTCAGGATTATTTTTTACGTCTGCCTTGGGAAAATTATTTGATATTTTTATCTTAAAATAAATATACTTTATTTTACATTTTTTATTCATGATATTTTTCATGTCATAATAAAATTTAATCACTCTTTTTAAATTTGAATAAATGATAAATGTTTTTAAAAAAATTTTAATTTATTTCTCCTTTTGGTCAGAAATTGGATATAACCAAAACCCATTTTTCTTAATATGTTTTAAAAAATGTAGTTAACGTTATAATAAATATTTATCAAATAAATTTTAACCAATTTCTAATTTTTAAAATAAAATAAAATTAATTTTCATGTTCTTTTCGAAACAATTTCTTTTTGTCTTTTACTGGAAATGTGGAAGGAATCTTTGTTTCAATATACTCAATATGTATGAAATTTATTTCTTTCATGGCCAGTAAATGATTTAAAGCGTCCTTTATAAGTATGAAAGGTTATTTTCAAATAAATGTTTTTCAAAATTTTATTTTAGATTTTATTTTTAAAATTATATTTAAAAAATTAATTGGATATCTTTTTTAAGAATATTTTGAAATATAATTTTATTGTATTTCTATTCATTAGTGACAACGGAACTTTAATGTAATTATGATCAATTGGGGTCATGTTGTATTGATATCATTTTTATTTTTTTCTTTGGATTATTTATAATCATTTTAATTTGGGATGTAAAATTTTATTACCATTCAACATTTTACTCTAAATGGTTTATGATTATGTTTATTGATTGTGGTAAGTATGAAAATTTCATATTTTATCTTCCCAATAATAATTATTATGTTGGTTATGTTTCAATCCTTTTGTATAAGGAATGCATTGGACTATGTATGTGATAGGATACTATGACTATAACCACCTAATGTGTCGGTATGTATCATGATACACATTATATATGGTTTCAACTGAGGACTTACACTTTTATATATATTTATTGGAATAATCCTCAACAATATTAAATGTCACGGTACAAGCCTCGACAGTACTAGATGTAATGGACTAAGCCACGGTGATGTGTTTTAGATATCCATCACTATGAATTCCATCATTATTAATTAATTTATTTAAATTACATGTGATTATTTGATTAGTTATAATATACATGTTCATGTTTCAAGCTCTTGTGATTACTTATATAGAATTATATGATCATATTTTTTCTTACAATATTATGCTAATGTTATTGATTTAATGGAATGTATTTTAATTATTTACCTTTCTATATTGATTATGCCTTATTTATTCATATATTAGCCAATATTATTACCATTATTGAGCATCTGAGCTCATCCATTTCATTGGTATTATTTTCCCCATGATACCAAGGCATATTTTTTGATTGATATATAGGGATATTCTAAGTGGAATAATTTTATTCTCAATACAAATTCTTTTCTTGTTTTATGTTTTAAACTGTAATGTGAATTTTTTTATGTATCTAGTTTTCCCAGCCTTCTAAAATATCTATTACATTGATATGTGATTCTTTATTTATTATTCAAATGTAATAAATTAGATGCTAGCTCCGGGTTTTTGGGTTTGGGGGTGCTTCAGTTGGAATCAGATGAATTTTTAGAAAAACCATGGGAAGTAGATTTAGGAAAACATAGGATATGTAATATAAAATGATGATAATATTTATGTATAACGTTATTATAACATCCTACACTTTTGGTATTTAATATATTATGTGGGTTTTCTTAGAAAATACACCCCATTTTGGATACTACAAGTTGAAGTGGTTTTGGAATAGCAATTCATAGGGATAATAAATATTAAAAGGATCTTGGCCTGATCGCTACATAGTTCATAAAAACATGCCTTACTACGCTCCATGATTGACACTCCAAGGGATATACATAGAATAAACCCCAATTTGTTTACACACTATTTTGAAAGAGTTTCAAAAAATTATTCCCAAGGAAACCAAGACTATTATTATTATGAGATTAGATATACAATTATTTTTTAATTTATGTAATGCAATTCACTAGTTTTGTGGTTATAAATATTGTTTCATAATTATATGATATATTATAGTTTATTATATTATTTATAAATGGAATATAATAGAAGGAATGGGAACCCTATCAATGCACGTACTCGATACAGGGATTTCCCTCCTAGGCATGATAATGAAGCCAGAGCTATATTTGATGCTAAAATTAATAAAATTTTAACTATATTAGGTAATATGACTCCCCTTATGAGTAATAACCATTCCCATGTAGAGAATCCACATAATACACCATATGGTGTAACAATTTAATACTGTTTGATGCATCGGTAACATCCATCATTCAGTGGGACTATAAAAATAATTTTTCTAGGAAACGAATAATTTCTTTAGAGAATATATTTGTCACTAAAGGGAGTACTGAAAATGAGAAATTTTTCATAAAAACATATTTTATCTCATAATATGTGGATAAGTGGGGGATGTCGATTTAAAAAACTAAGGACATTGAGGGAATAAGAATAATAGAGTTGAAGGATTTTAGGGTAATCTTATTGAAAAATATTTTTTATGACAACAATATGAGGATATGGAAAGACTGTCAATGATTCCAAAATAGAAATAAGAGGAAATTTTTTTCTAATTATGAGTAAAACATTATAATTTTATGAAGTCATGTTTTGTACTATATAATATGATGAGAAGGATTGACTATTTCATTGACGGTATTAAAAATATTTAGAAAGAAACTAGTCTCCCAAACATTCCCATCATACATAAACAAAATATAATGTGTTATCAATATAGAAAAATAAGTTTTTAGTCTCATTCATTTCAAGGGAATGAAGAGAATAAGATAAAAATAGTGAAAAAATGGATTAGTGGTAGAAGGTAAAGGAGGAATTTATAACATGTGATACTTGTGGGAGGAAACACCTTGGTACATGCATAAAATGAAATGTAGTTTCGTTATGTGTGAATAAAAAGGAAAACATGATCATTATTTTATGGGAAAGAGTTAATCATTTAATGTTCAATACATTCATTATATAGAGATGGAAAACTAGAAAATGAATTCCACAAAAATCAACAGAAAATACCTTAAAATGAGATAAGTGGTCATGTTGAAGCGAATGTTTGTACTAAATATGAAGTTTAAGTACTATTGTGCTTCTCTATTTGGATCCTGTAAATATATTGTAAATATATTTTATTAATGAAATTATTGAAATGTATAAAGATTATACTATAGTAATTTTCATTATGTGTTGGGAAGAATGTATTTGACAGTACTGATGACCAATAAAAATGATTAGTGGAATTTTCAACTTCTTTGAAAACACATGAAAGAGGAAAAAATAACTCTTATTATGATCTTCATGTTGATATAATGATGTTGATATAAAGAGATGATTAATATGGAAGATGTAAATTGGATAGTACTGACTACCTTGAATCAAATTAATGATGTTTGGAAAATTTATTTTATGATATCATTGATGGAGTTTATAGAATTTTTTATTTCATGAATATATCCAATAATATTTTTATATATATGGAATTAGGATGTGTGTACTTTTTCAATGATTTTTTAGGGTAATTTAGATTATTACCTTGTTTAAAGGGAATACATGGTGAAGATTTTCACATGTTTAGTGTGTGATTGTTAAGAGATAATTCATGTTTTTTAGATTAATTATACAATCATTTTGTAAATATAGTAACCTTGTTTTTAATGTTTTGTATCTTATTCTTTTTTAAGGGTCAAAAGGATATCCATTTCTGAAAGGGATAAAGTTGAACATTGTATGTGGTTTTAAAAATTAATTTATTACTTCACTATAGGGATATTCATGCACATTATATAAATTGGGAATACCATATTGGTATTACAAATAGTTGGGGAAAGAAAAAAATACTTTCCACTCTATTATATATCATATGATATAATAAAAGTGAATTTAGTGTTTCATGCATAAAATATCATTTTTGGATATTCATTTCATAAACAAAGTGATGAAATGTGAATTGATCAAAGCAGAACCAAAATGTTGAAATTGTGATTTAAAAATATAAACTTATCAATTAAGTATAATTTATAATATTTTTAACACCCCAAGCTTCCATGGTACGCTTTTTTTAAATAATTCAATAGTGTGTGATGTACGCAACACCGAGTTAAAGCGTATCAAGACCTATAAAAATAGCCATTTAAAAAGTGGTTATGAATAGTGTTAACCACATTTAGACATTTATATATATCTAATATAATTTTAACATTCATATTTTATGTTTCTCATACATAATATATGGACAAATTCAAGTTTTCAGATAAAAGAAGTATTTTTAAAAAAATGTAGTTTTTACGAATATTAATAGATAGCCTTTTTTATATACAATATTTGACTCTTTTATATATTAAATTTAATGTAATTAAATTATTTCTTAGAATAATTACATAACAATTTATTTTGGATAAATTTTTGGTACTTTTCTGATAACTTTCAAATTATGATGAATAGTGAAAATACTAAATTTTAATTGAAATTAACTTTTATAATTGAAATAATTTACAGTGTTATATTATAAATTTGAGGGGTTTTAAAGTAAAATTAGATAATATTTTTATCATTTGATATAATTTAAGTCATTGTATTTAATTTTACAATTAAACTGGACATAAGGACATGTTAATTTATTGATAGTTTTTACTTCTTAAAACCCCACTTTTTGGTTTTGACAACTGAAATTAATTTTAAATTAATTAGTGCTACTTATGTTTTTTGAATATGGTAAAAGAGATTCCATATTTTAAAA
The DNA here is from genome assembly GCA_963277665.1 of Viscum album. Taxonomy (NCBI): domain Eukaryota; kingdom Viridiplantae; phylum Streptophyta; class Magnoliopsida; order Santalales; family Viscaceae; genus Viscum; species Viscum album. The sequence continues at coordinate 306,040,556 of OY728146.1, forward strand.
CATAAGGTAATTTATTTATAAATATGCACTTTTATTTTTTGGACATTATGAATAGTAACTTAAGAAATTATTTTATTTACCATGGTTAAAGGGTAAATCAGGTAAATAAGGGTAACAAAATATTGTAAAAATATTAAACTACCCTAAAAAATGTCCTAACCTTATTTTATTAGATATTTATAACCATGGGATTATTGGGGTCGATTTTAGAACCACATAGAACCACTTCGGTGTGAAAATGACATTTTGTAAGATTTAATTTAATATATAGAAAAATATAACATAAATATGTATCTTTAACTAAAACAATTTTTACATGAGGTTATATAATTGATATATTATACTAGAAAAATTAATTAAAAATATAGTAATATTTCCTACATCATGATATTTTATTTATAATTTTTATACATAAAATAAATATTTTAATTTATAACACAATAATGATGCAATATTTTCCTTATTAATGAAAGAATCAAATAAATGAGGTTGTAAGTGTTAAAATAAATATAATTTGAAAGTTTTTATTCCAAACATGATTTTTCTAGGTTAATATGACATGTTAGGGTTGATTCAAGGTATTTTTTTTATTTAATAATGTTTTTATGACTTTCACCAAAACTAAATACTAAATATTGTCAAAAATGTCAAAAATGAGTTTTTAAAACAAATACCATTTTATTAAATGATATAATATTCATAAAAATCTATGATTTTGCCAAAGGACTTAGATAATGTTCTATATTTCATTATTTAACCACTTCAGGTTCTCTTGTAATTTTATAGTAACTATATTTACCATTTAGATTAAAAATACAAGAAGATAGGGTAAAATTAAAACTATTTAACTAAGAGGTAAATCTAAAATATAAGGATAATATGGTGACATAAATTTGTATAAAACCTATTGGTAGAGATTATTTAGACCCATACGCACATTTTACTATAAATAAATAATTTTAGAGCTATTATATACCTAAAATTATTTTATAATAAATAAATATTTCAAGATCTTTCAAAAGTGCCCCTCACCTCTCTTATAAAAGGGTACTTCCCCTTCTCTCAATTTCACACCTCCAAAGCCATTTTTCTCGGAAAACCCTAATAAAAGATCCTAAAAAATACCCTCAATTAATCTTATATTACTTAATTTGATCATAATTCCAACCTAAGGAGCCCTTTGTTCAAATCAAAAGGAAGCACCTGAAGAAGAGGTAATTATTTAATCACCTCTTTAAAAATTCTTTTCTTCTTCTAATTCATATTTATTTTTTGTTTCCATTCAAAAATAATAATTCAAATACCTTCTACATGAAAATATTTTATTATAAATATGTTACGACAATATTTATTATTCTATCAATCCTATGAATGAAAAATTCACCAAACGTGTGTACGTATGGGTTACCATCTCAATGTCGTGGTATAGTTTGTATTTCAACACTTCATTATTTATACAGATATAAAATGAGTATAATTAATTTAAATTACTAATAAAACATGATAATGGTTTTTATATATAATATATCATCCAATTAAGCATTGTTCCACCATTGATATAATGATATTGTCGCTCTTGCGTACGTACAGTTTACCGTCTCCACAACGTGACGAGATTCATCATCAACGATCACCGTTCAATAATTTTTCTAAAAAAATATATATTTATTAATTAATAGATATATGATATAATATTATATTGGAATAATATATATTTATTATATTAATATATTTTGTTTACTTACTTCTATACTATACGATAAGAAAATGGAAACAATGTTCATGCGTATGTATGGACTACCATCTCCATGAACGGTGTTTCCATTTAATATATCTATATATTATACATATTTATATTCTGATTATATGTGATATATAAATATTGTTTTATATTCATGAAGTATTTAAATCAAGATCTAAATTATTCGATCAAGAATAACAAGTTAAAACATGTACAATAAAGAAAGTGATTATTACCTGAAATGTTACTTTAACATGGATATTAGAATTTAATGTGTTTCATAAATATGTAAATAAATCATATATGATATCATAAATTTTAATATGGTTCTGGTATAATTTAATATCATAATATTTTAATTACATATAAGGTTAAATATACCCTCGACTAAAGGAAAGTACAAGGTAATGGTTAATTCCTCAATCTGATTATTATCTGAGATCATTTATGTGTAAGTATTTACTGGAAAATATTTATCATTCATTTCTATGTTTCATAAAAATGTTTTAAAAAGTAATATTTTAAGGTTTTAAATAATTTAATATTTAAATATATCATCATTTTAAATGTTTTAAATATTTACTTTTCGAAATTGTTTTAATTAATGTCCATGTTTTCAAAATGATTATAACTATTTATTTATATGGAGATCATTTTTTTAAAATGATAATTAATTTAAACAAATTAATGGTGGTATGGGACACTTTTATTCAAAAAACTTTTTTAAATTACTTCCTTAATAATTTGTGTGACTTTTAATTGATTTGACAAAAAGTTATATTTCTCTCAAAGAGTTTTACAATACATTTTAAACTATGTCAACATCCTTTAATAGATATTATTATTGATTTTGGTATATTTATTATTATAATATCTTCTATATTGTATTTAATGAGTTATGATATGTTTGACTGTGGATGTGCTATTTTTATACCATTCATGGTTTATGATTGAAGTATTGACATGTTATATGCTAGTTTTAATACAAATGTTTATGTTATTTTTCAACATTTTAATATGTGGAATTCATTGGACTTAGTAAGTGATGGGAGGGGCCCACTATAGGCCCTAGATACCTCGGTAGGTCTCATGAGATAAACTGGTGTCTTGGTACAAGGCCTTGACAAAATTTATATTTAGGTTCTTGGAATGAGGCCTTGACTTTGTGGTTAAGATGTCTGGCACTATACATTCCATCAATATGAGATTAGATATTGATATTACATGTTATTATTAGACTTGTAGAATGTCCATGTGAATCTATAATTTGAATTATTTGATTTATATTTTCCATATTATGCGGACATTTATGTTTAAAATAATTTTTTTTAGTCTTATACATTTCCATAAATGTTTATTTTTATTTTGGATAGCTTCCACTATAATGTTTATACTTGCTGATCATTGGAGCTCACCCATTTCTTATGTTTTTCCCAAGATTCTAAGAAGTTTATTATGATTTATATTCATCTTTAAGATAGAAGAATAATGGAATTATTAAAGGATTATCTATGCTGTATTTTATATTAAAAAATTTAATGTAAAGTTCATGTATGTAATATAATTTCAAAGACTTCTAAACTGATCGGTGTTATTATCCATGTTTAACACTTCATATGAATCATAATACACTTATTGGAATCCTGAGAAAATAAAACATAATAAAGGGGTGAGCATAAATGCTCAGTAAGAATAAATAATTTAGCCGAAGCTATAAAATTTTAAGGCAAGATGTATAATAAAAACAACAGCCTTCTAAAAAATAAACTTGAACGTAATATGGAAAAATAAATTAAACATTGCCATATTAACATGCACATGGATATTCTACTAATCAAAGAATAAAAAGTAATAACTATTTACATAACAAGGGAACACATAATGGTGGACATAATAACTACTACATCATGTCATTGATCCAAGACCATTCACAAATATTCTGTCAAAACCTTATGTCAAGACATTAGTTTGTCTCATGAGACATACCGATGCATCGAGGGACTATAGCGGGCTCTACCCATCACTTACTAAGTCCAATTCATTCCTCCTATGAAAAGGTTAAAACATAACATAAACATTCATATTAAATCTAGCATATGAATATAAAGTCATAGAGTTGGTGTATTATTACATAACATTGGAATGATCACAAGGTATCAAGTCCCAAAAGACTGATTAGTTTAGTATCCTTGGAATTACTAGATACAGACATAAGTTTTACATAACATTATGGAAGGAAAAAAAGTAACATTGTATCTCCTTTAAACACACCAATATCCCTTGGCCTATCCCTGTAGGTCAGTCATAATATACTTCTTCGTATCCGGGGAAAAATAAAACATAAGAAAAGGGTGAGCTCAAATGCTCAATAAGGATAACAATATGGCGGAAACTATCATAAATAAGCATAAAAAATTTAAGATAATGTATAAGACTAAAACACAATCCATTTAAACATAAACATAAGCATAATATGGAAACGATAAATCAAATAATGCCTTTTACTTATTCACATGGATATTCTATGAGTCGAATAATCACATGTAATATCAATATATAATATCATAAATATGGAATTCATAATGTTAGTCATCTTAACAAAAATATCAAGGAATCATGCCAATAACCTAAATATAAGTTTTTTCAAGGCCTTGTGCCAATACACTAGTTTGTATCATGAGACGTACTGATGCATCGAGGGGATATAGTGAGCCCTTCCCATCACTTACTATATTTAATGTATTCCTCATATTAAAAGAGTGAAACATAACATAAACATTAGTATTAAACTAACATACAAAATTTCAATACATTAATCATAAACTATGAATAAAATAAAAATAGCACATCTATAGTCAAACATTTCATAAAAATATCAATACAATATGGAATATTGTATCTTAATAAATCAACTTCAATTAAACATAAATTCCAACAATAGATATTGACATAGATCAAATCAATCCAAGCACTATTTGAGAGATATATCTCTTTCTACTTTAAAATAATTTAAAAGTAACATAATTATAAAAGAAAAAATTTATTTTGAAAATATTATTACAATCTTGTAAGGGAAGATTCAAAGGTTTTAAAATGGAAAAAATAGTTTCACCCACCATATATTTAAAAAAAACATTCTTACCTTAATTTGTCGAAAAGGTAATAAATTACCTTGTTTGTTAAACAACGAAACAATTACATTCAAAACATTTTATAATAAATCAAACAAGGGTATAAATGACTTTAACCCATATTCTAGGAAAAACAAAAAATGTTTTGAAATAAATTTTTAAGAAATACGGATCTGGATGATAATGAAGTCCCAATAGATAATTACGTATAAACAACCTCTGATAATAAAGAGATTGTAAAATAAAACCTTACCTTGAAATGTTCCTTAGTCAAATTTAAATTAAACTCATTTATAATGGTTAATTAATTGTTATTAAATTATAAAAAAACCACATACATAAATATGATATCATATATGATCCTCTAGTATGGATTTGTTAATAATATTTTAGTAATATCATTGTTTCGATTGTTAACTGATTCGTTTTCTTTTATATGTTTTGTTACATAATTCAAGTGTTTCATTGATAATATGTATTTGATTCATATCCAAAATGTTATTATCTTCTTAAAAATTATTTTTTAATCATAAAATGAAAATTATTCTTGAATGGTTATGATGGGGAATGAAATCTCATCGCATCATGGAGACGATAAGTCGTATATACGCACGAGTGAAAATGTCATTCTATTGATGGTGAAATTGTATGAAAATGGATGTTATATTATATATACAGAATAATAAACATGTTATATTTGTTATTTACATCAATTATATTAATTATTATACCCATCCAAATAATGAAGTGTTGAATAACAAACTATACCACGACATAGAGATGGTAAGCCGTATATACACACGTATAGTGACTTTTTCAATCCTAGGATGGATAGAATAATGAATATTGTTGTTACATATTTATAATTAAATATAAATATGTATAAGGAACTAGAGTTATTATTTTATTATGTAAAAAAAGAATGAGGAAGTGGAAGAAGAAAAGAACATTGAAAGAGGTGATGAAATAATTACCTCTTTTCCGTGTGCTTCCATTTGATTTGAACAAAAGTGATCATTAGGTTGGATTTATAATCAAAGTAAGGACTCTATATTTAAGAGAGGGTATTTTTGAGGATATTTTAGTAGGGTTTGGCCAAGCCAAATTTTAACGCCCCGACCCCAGCTACCCAGAGTCAGTGCATTACTTCGTAACATTGGCATGATCACTAATGATCAAGTCTTGAAAGACCAATCAGTTTAGTAGCCTTGGAAACACAAGATACATTCATAAATGTTACATTACATCATAAAGTGAAAATCTACAATAACAAAGTCTCCATAGTCCACACACATATCCTCTTCTGACTATCCTTGCAGGTCACTCATAAAATAATTTTTCACATCCTGGAAAATATTAAAACATTGAAAGGGGTGAGCTCAGATGCTCAGTAAGGATAACAATATTGCGGAAGCTTTCATAAATAATCATTAACATTTAAGTCAATGTATAACTAAAACAAAATCCTTTTTAAACTTGAACTTTAGCATAATATGTCAAAAATAAAATTAAATAATGCCATTTACTTACTCACATGGATATTCTACTAATCGAATAATCCCATGAAAAATAAATAACCACTTTCATAATGATGGAATGCATAATGCCAGACTATCATAACCACGTAGTCAAGGCCTCGTTCCAAGACCACAATTAAGATTTTGTCAAGACCTCATGACAAGACACTAGTTTGTCTCATGAGACCTTCTGATGCATCGAGGAGCTATAGCGGGCTCCACCCGTCACTTATTAAGTCCAATGCATTCCTCATATGAATAGGTTTAAACATATCATAAACCAAAACATAATCGTATCACATGAAACATGCAAAATGAAACATAAAATTTCCACATTTCAATCACAAGATTTCAATATAACACATTGATATAATAAAAATGCTTTCAAACCCATTTTCAATACCAAAATAAAAGAAAGTTAAAACATTGTATTTATTTTTCATTAAAAAAAGTGATGGCTTGTAGAGGAAGCCGAAACTCAAATAATGGTCACGGCGGCGGAGAAGTCGTTGTCGCCGCATATGTATGGAAAGAAAAACATTCCCTTTTTGTCGTTTAGTAAAACGCTTCGTATAAAAAAGATCACTTTTGAATAAATGTAAAAGTCAAAGGGGTTTATACACCGTATAAAAGAAAGTTGTGTATAAAACCAAATATGCCTCAATGAAAGGAGATTGAGACGAAGTCCTTAAAAAGATCATTTTTAAAATAAAATAGATCTATTATGTGTATTCACTATAGGTACACATAAAGAATACAAAATAAGACATAATAATATCATGACATAATTTGAAAGTAGGAGATTAACCCAAAGAATGGAAGTTGTGTTAAGAAATTCCCTTACCTTGCGTCCTGACCTGACTCGACCGTTCTTTAACCTCCTGAATAATAAACTAGAGTTAATTACTATTTACTTAAGAACCTTTTTCATGTTCATTATTCCTTTTATATCTCTTATTATCATTTTATGAACATTATGTAATTATTTAAGTTTATAACGGTCATTTTGTCGATCTTAGATACTTGAGTCAAAAATAACATTCTTATAATTACAAGTTGTTCATGTGGTGATATATCCATTATATACAGAATTATATTCATGATATAGATATCATATATCTCATATATATCCGGCATATAAATGCATTTATATTATTACATAACATTTAGAGGTAAAAATGAAATGTACCGTTCATGGAGACAATAAGTCGTACGTACGCATGAACCCTACTTTCATTTCTATTTCATATTTAATGGAATGAAATCATAATTATATAAAGGTATAATATAGTTCCAGTATAATATCATATATAATATCATTTACTCCATCCTTTATACATCCCCCATATGGCATTAACGAATCACATAACTTTGAGGGGGCGGTAGTCCGCACTTCCTAAAATGAAATTATAGCGTTTACCCATAATGGAAATCATATAGTATGCCATAAATGAAAATACAGAAGATAAGTAAAACATAAACATATTATATATCCTATATAAATATAGTGACATCTTAATGGCCACCTTTGAAGGTGTTATATGAGTGTTGAACAATCATCGTTTCGTGAGGCATAAATTCGCTATCCATAGAAACTGTATGTTATTCAACCATTAGATGTAGGTGTGTGTAAGTGTAGATCGAATCCTTATTATAAAAAAATACTAGTATATTTAGGATACTGGTTTTTTTACACGAGAAATGAATAAAAATAGTTTAGGGGGTTGGAGAAGAAAAATAAAACAAAACAACATTAGAGAAGACATTACCTCAAAATCGGGTAACTCTTTTTGATTTGAGACAAAGGCTTCCTTGGGAAGAGTTATTCCCAAAGTGAGGCTTCTAGGAGTAATAGAGGGAAGTTGGGAGAGTATTTGGGTAGAGTTTGGCCGTGCCAAAGGGTTTGAAAGTGTGAATGAGGTGGTAGAGGTGGGGCCTTTTATAAGAGGAGAGGAGGGGCACTCTTGGAAAGTAAGGAAATTTTACATTATTATACAATGCTTTTCGGATTCTAAAGGTCCCACACTTATATAATTCGTGGATAAGGTGATAAGGGTTCGAAATCTACCCATAAAATAGTCTTTGTACAAGTTTAAGCCTTGGATTGTACATTATCTTTTCATTTTATTAAAATCGTTAAATAATGAGGTCATCGCTGCATCATAATGATGTCATAAATAATTTAATTTATTTAATGTCTAAAAATTATAAAAAAATTACTATGATATAGGAAATCTTTTTATCTTTCCAATTACTATTTATAGTGAAAAATATGACTTTTATAACCCCATGTAAAAATTGTTTTAGTAAAACATTTCATGTTTGTGTCATTTTTTACTTTAACATTAAATAAAAGGTATTTATGTCATTTTCTAACTAAAGTGGCTCCATGGGGTCCCCAAGTTAACCAATGGATTTTCTTGGTCGGACATGGCACATACAATGAGGGTAGGACATGTGTCAAGCTCATCTTATATTATTAAAACATTATTTTTACCTTAAACTACACTAATTACCTCTAATCGCGATTAAGAACTTAAAAGTTACTATTCACCAAAAATTAATTTAATCTCATTGAACCACATTTTACTTCTTAATGACAACCATTTATGTCGGATTTTTGAAAATCAAATCACAGAAGTGGTAATATTTCATTTAAACGAAAAATCAGTTATTTAACTACCACTTAGTGGTTTCACTATTCATGAAAAATTGATGTTTTTCAGAACAATGCCAAAATTTCACCCTAAGCTATAATTGATATTCCAAATTCAAAAATGTTGTCTATTTTAAAAAATTCCAAACATATAATTTGCATTAATTAATTTTATAATTAATTCCCGCTGTCACAACAAATAGCGTGTTTTTAAGAAACAATTTATATCAAAAGATTGTCAATTGTTTATGTCCAATTTCAATGTTAAATTAATTCTAATGACCACCATTGGATAAAATGGGAAAAATATATTCTAATTATACTTTAAAACCACTAAATAGTATAAATTATCCTATAAATTATTTTGATTAAAAAAGTTGTTTTTAAGTATTTTTCACTATTCATAAAAAATTAGAATTTCTCAGAAAAATATCAAAAATTCAACATAGGCTAATTTCGATATTCCGAATCCAAAAATGAAGTCCATTTTGAAATATAAAATTTCTATAATTTTAAAAAGTGGTTATTACTATTCATTACGGCTACTTTTATTAGTCACGGTGTTTTAGAACTCGAAGTTGCGTACAATGCAAGCTATTGCATTATTGAATGAGAAGTGTATTGTGGAAGCTTGGGGTGTAACATTCTCCCCTCCTTCAATAAATTGCATCCTCGCAATTTGAAATTTTTCTTGGAAAATAAAAGGTTGAAAATAGAAAATACCTTTGTGGAAAACCCACATCGGAAATAAGATTAATAAAATTTATCCTTAATAAGAGGGAAAGGGAAATGAAAAAGTTACCACCCAATTATGATCTCTATTAGGAGAACATTGGTGGCAATTAGAGACATATAATTGGAGGAAAAACATAAATATTTGTTGGGAGTGATTGAGGTCATCAATCACAATCAACTGTCAAATTGAGGGCCTCAAAGCCTTCAATCTATGTTGATTTAAAATATCATCAGTTCAACAAGACATAAGGTATTAGGATAACACATTTTTTTGTTTTAATATCCCTTTAATAAAGTTTAAGAAGTAATTTATTCATTGAATAAGAGATAAGTATATATATATTTATGCTTGACAATTAGAGTTTCAACCTTCAACTCATCTTTCACTCAAAAAGATAATAGAACTCAAAAATATTATACTTATCCTAATTTTATAAGGTTCCAAATGTTAACACATACCATTTAGATTAGAAAAATTATTTTGTAATAACTAGGGACTTCCTGTAGGCTAGTTGTTGGAAATAAAGGCCTGCCGCACTATGGTTGTGGGTTCGATTCCTGCAGCTTTGTCCGACGTGACGGGTTATGCCCCACCCTGCAGGTTGTCCTTTTCCTAAAACTATAGTATTATAATATTCCAAAAATAATCTTCATAAATTTTTTAACCTTAAACAATACTATCCATAGATCAAATTAATCCACTCCAACCATTATAGTTATCCAAAATACCTCTGTCCAGACTTTCTCTAAAAGGTCTCTTAATTCCAAAATCAATTTATCAGATTCCCCAAACAAATTAAAGTTTCTCTTTTTGTCACATACTAAAAATTTGATTACCTCCATCATATTAAAACCTTACTGAAATCAACAAGTACTGCAGTACAATCCTTATATATATATATATATCACATTATTCTAATAACCAGAATATAATCCATGAGTCCAAAAGCACCAATACATTAATTATTCTACTTCAACTATAGTAACAACATAAGATTTTCCTTGATCCCTTGGCCTTTTCTGAGGTAAGTTTCCCTGACGCTTAGGGCATTCATTTCCATAATGCCCCATTTCCCTACAATTGTAGCATTCAACATTGATAGCCTCTTTCTTTCCCTTGCAATCACACGCCTGGTGACCTTTTTCTCCACATTTATAACAAACTCCCATTCCTTTTAGGCAAGTACCAGGGTGATTCTTCCCACAATTATCACATAATGGAAAATACTTCTTTCCCTTTTTCCCTTTATCTGTCTCTTGTTCCACCGTTCTCTTCTTATCTTGCTTTACTTTGTTGTCATAAGACTTAGAGAATTCCTTTTTTGTCTTGATATCACATGAGACAATATCTTCGTATGTTGATAATGATTATGATACTAAAGCTCGACAGAGAAATTGTTTTAACCTATCAAAGAAATGATCAATCTTACCTCTTGGGTTACGTATATAATCTGTAGCATACCTCGCTACCCTTGTAAATTTGGCCTCATACTTTGCGACATTCTCATCCTCCTTTTGTTTCAGACTCAGAAATTGCCTTTCCATATCTGCTCTATGGTCATGAGGAAAGTATTTTTCTAAGAAAATATCTTTGAACTCCCTCCATTCCATATTCTATATGTCATCATCTTCCTTTGTGTTTTGAATCAATGACCACCATTGATCAACATCTCCAGTGAGGCGGTAAACTGCCATGATAACCTTTTCCCTTTCACTACTCCCCAAGGCGTGGAATATTTTCTCTAAGGATTTTATCCATTTCTCAGCTACTAATGGATTTGTACCCCCATTAAATGTTGGTGGTTGTTGCCTCATGAAGCGGTCTAACATTGATCCTCCATGTTGCGGATCAGGGTGCTCCATACGAGTAAGGTTATTATTCATAACCTGAGTGAGTTGTCCCAGTATGGTAAAAAGTTGATCAGCACCAGTTGTATCTCCAGATCCACAATAATTATCTTGAGCAGGAGGGCAATCCCTACACGGAGTGAGTGCACTGATACGGTTTCCATTCCTTCCACTAGGCGCCATTTCTAAACAATGGCATAAACTAGATTAGTTTATGAATTAAAATAAATAATTCCATATTTGTAAAACACTTTACATAAATTGAACTATTTATGGATATAATCCATAATCATAAAAAGAAATGTTTTCTTTGATAAAGTATATACTCATAACCCTGCATATTGGTTTTTAAAGAAATGATAAATATCCTAAGCATATCCCCCGGGAGTGTCATAACCAAGAGTGCAGCTAGGCCCGTTGTCGTGAACCAGTTCCCATTTGAGTCTAGCTCAAAGCGGTGTTTTCGGGTCTTACCCCTAGGTACATCTGTGCCAGAGCCACCTCTACCTGCTCGTATCCAGACATGGATCTATTGCTCGGAAAACTCACAAAATCTCTATAATACCAAAATTCTAGGAAGTTCTTCTATACTAATCCTCAAAGTCTATCTTTGGGCTATGTGCTCTAATCAGAGTTTATCTAAATCTAGCTTCCAAGGTTAGTACTAAACTGCCTCTGATACCAACTGTAACGCCCCGACCCCAGCTACCCAGAGTCGGTGCATTACTTCGAAACATTGGCATGATCACTAATGATCAATTCTTGAAAGACCGATTAGTTTGGTAGCCTCGGAAACACTAGATACATTCATAAATGTTACATTACATTATAAAGTGAAAATCTACAATAACAAATTCTCAATAGTCCACACTCATATCCTCTTCTGACTATCCCTGCAGGTCATTCATAAAATACTTCTTCACATCCTGGAAAATATTAAAACATTGAAAGGGGTGAGCTCAGATGCTCAGTAAGGATAACAATATTGCGGAAGCTTTCATAAATAATCATTAACATTTAAGGAAATGTATAACTAAAACAAAAGCCTTTTTAAACTTTAAATTTAGCATAATATGGAAAAAATAAAATTAAATAATGCCATTTACTTACTCACATGGATATTCTACTAATCGAATAATCCCATGCAAAATCAATAACCACTTTCATAATGATGGAATGCATAATGACAGACTATCATAACCACGTAGTCAAGGCCTCATGCCAAGACCACAAATAAGATTTTGTCAAGGCCTCGTTCCAAGACACTAGTTTGTCTCATGAGACCTAACGATGCATCGAAGAGCTATAGCGGGCTCCACCCGTCACTTATTAAGTCCAATTCATTCCTCATATGAATAGGTTTAAACATATCATAAAACATAACATAATCGTATCACATGAAACATGCATAAATGAAACATAACATTTCCACATTTCAATCACAAGATTTCAATACAACACATTGATATAATAAAAACGCTTTCAAAACCATTTTCAATACCAAAATAAAAGAAAGTTAAAACTTTGTATTTATTTTTCATTAAAAAAAGTGATGGCTTGTAGAGGAAGCCGAAACTCAAATAATGGTCACGGCGGCGGAGAAGTCGTTGTCGCCGCATATGTATGGAAAGAAAAACATTCCCTTTTTGTCGTTTAGTAAAACGCTTCATATAAAAAAGATTCATTTTGAATAAATGTAAAAGTCAAAGGGGTTTATACACCGTATAAAAGAAAGTTGTGTATAAAACCAAATATGCCTCAATGAAAGGAGATTGAGACGAAGTCCTTAAAAAGATCATTTTTAAAATAAAATAGATCTATTATGTGTATTCACTATAGGTACAAATAAATAATACAAAATAAGTCATAATAATATCATGACATAATTTTAAAGTAGGAGATTAACCCAAAGAATGGAAGTTGGGTTAAGAAATTCCCTTACCTTGCGTCCTGTCCTGACTCGACCGTTCTTTAACCTCCTGAATAATAAACTAGAGTTAATTACTATTTACTTAAGAACCTTTTTCATTTTCATTATTCCTTTATATCCCTTATTACCATGTTATGAACATTATGTAATTATTTAAGTTTATAAAGGTCATTTTTTCGATCTTAGGTACTTGAGTCAAAAATAACATTCTTATAATTACAAGTTGTTCATGTGGTGATATATCCATTATAACCAGAATTATATTCATGATATAGATATCATATATCTCATATATATCCATTATATACATGCATTTATATTATTACATAACATTTAGAGGTAAAAATGAAATGCACCGTTCATGGAGACGGTAAGCCGTACGTACGCATGAACGCTACTTTCATTTCTATTTCATATTTAATGGAATGAAATCATAATTATATAAAGGTATAATATAGTTCCAGTATAATATAAAATATAATATCATTTACTCCATCCTTTATACATCCCACATATGGCATTAACGATTCACATCACTTTGAGGGGGCGGTAGTCCGCACTTCCTAAAATGAAATTATCGCGTTTACCGATAATGGAAATCATAAAGTATGACATAAATGTGAAATACAAAAGCATAAGTAAAACATAAAAATATTATATATCCTATATAAATATAGTGACATCTTAATGGCCACCTTTGAAGGTGTTATATGAGTGTTGAACAATCATCATTCCGTGAGGCAGAAATTCACCATCCACAGAAACCGTATGTTCTTTAACCATTAGATGTAGGTGTGTGTAAGTGTAGCTCGAATAGTTCTTATAACAACATACTATTATATTGAGGATACTGGTGTTGTTACAAAAGAAATGAATAAAAAGAGTTTATGGGGTTGGAGAAGAAAAATAAAACAAAACAACATTAGAGAAGACATTACCTCAAAATCGGGTAACTCTTTTTGATTTGAGCCAAAGGCTTCCTTGGGAAGAGTTCTGCCCAAAGTGAGGCATCTAGGAGTAAGAGGGGGAAGTTGGAAGAGTATTTGGGAAGATTTTGGCCGATCCAAATGGTTTGAAAGTGTGAATGAGGTGGTAGAGGTGGGGACCTTTTATAAGAGGAGAGGAGGGGCACTCTTGGTAAGTAAGGAAATTTTACATTATTATACAATGATTTTCAGATTATAAAGGTCCCACACTTATATAATTCGTGTGTATGGTGATAAGGGTTCGAAATCTACCCATCCAATAGTCTTTGTAAAAGGGTAAGCCTTGTATTGTACATTATCTTTTCATTTTATTAAAATCGTTAAATAATGAGGTCATCGCTTCATCATAATGATGTCATAAATAATTTAATTTATTTAATGTATAAAAATTATAAAAAAAATACTATGATATAGGAAATCATTTTATCTTTATAATGAATATTTATAGTCAAAAATATGACTTGTATAACCCCATGTAAAAATTGTTTTAGTAAAACATTTCATGTTTGTGTCATTTTTTACTTTAACATTAAATAAAAGGTATTTATGTCATTTTCTTACTAAAGTGGCTCCATGGGGTCCCAAAGTTGACCCATGGATTTTCTTGTTCGGCCATGTCACATACAATGAGGGTAGGACATGTGTCAAGCTCATCTCATATTATTAAAACATTATTTTCACCTTAAACTACACTAATTACCTCTAATCGCGATTAAGAACTTAAAAGTTACTATTCACCAAAAAATATTTTAATCTCATTAAACCACATTTTACTTCTTAATGAAAACCATGTATGTCGGATTTTTGAAAATCAAATCACAGAAGTGGTAATATTTCATTTAAACGAAAAATCAGTTATTTAACTACCACATAGTGGTTTCACTATTCATCAAAAATTGAAGTTTTTCAGAACAATGCCCAAATTTCACCCTAAGCTATAATTGATATTCTGAATTCAAAAATTATGTCTATTTTACAAAATTCCAAACATATAAGTTGCATTAATTAATTTAATAATTAATTCCCACTGTCACAACAAATAGCATGTTTTTAAGAAACAATTTATATCAAAAGATTGGCAATTGTTTATGTCCAATTTCAATGTTAAATTAATTCTAATGACCACCATTGGATAAAATGGTAAAAATATATTCTAATTATACTTTAAAACCACTAAATAGTATAAATTATCACTATAAATTATTTTGATTAAAAAAGTTGTTTTTAAGTATTTTTCACTATTCATAAAAAATTAGAAGTTCTTAGAAAAATACCAAAAATTCAACATAGGCTAATTTCGATATTACGAATCCAAAAATGAAGTCCATTTTGAAATATTAAATTTCTATAATTTTAAAAAGTGGTTATTACTATTCATAACGGCTACTCTGATTAGTCGCGGTGTTTTAGAACTCGAAGTTGCGTACAATGCAAGCTATTGCATTATTGAATGAGAAGCGTATTGTGGAAGCTCGGGGTGTTACACAAATGGATTTGAAGGTGTAAATTTGAGAGAAGGGGAATTTACTTTTTATAAAAGAGGTGTGGGGAACTTTAGGAAGATCTTGAAATATTAATTTATTATAAAAATGATTTTGGTTTATAATATCTCAAAATGAATTTATTTATAAGATAAGGTGGGTATGGGTCTAAATAATCTCATAAAATATGTTTTATACTTGTTTAGGTTACCATATTAACATTATCTTATAGATTTAACTCTTAGTTAAATAGTTTATCTTTTAGCATGTCTTCTTGTATTTGTATACTACATAGTTAATATAGTTATTATAAAATGTCAAACGATCTTCAAGTTGTTCATTAACGATATATATAAAATTATATTTCCTTTGGACGAATCTTATATTTTTAGGAAAATTATATCATTTAATAAAATAGTATTTGTTTTAAAACTCATTTATGTCAATTTTGACAGTATTTAGTATTTGGTTTGTCTAAAAGTCATAAAAAACTTATTACTTCAAAAAAATACATTTAATAAACAATAAAATGTAATATTAACCTATTAAATCCTTTTATGGAATCAATAGTTTCAATTTACATTTATTTGAAGATTTATAATATCAATTATTTTAATCATTCATTAATAAGTTAATTATTACATCATAATTATTTCATAAAAAAATTAATTATTTAACATATAAAAATTATAAATAAAATACATGATGTAGGAAATATTTTTATATTTATAATTAATATTTATAGTATAATTTATTTTATGTATAACCCTATATTAAAAATAGTTTAGTAATTAAAATTTTAATTTAACACTTTTATCTCTTCTTTAAATAAAATATAATAAATATCCTAATCTAATCCAAGTGGATAAAAAGGATCATATTTTCTTCCTAATGATTATTTTGGTCAAAAATAACTTATTCAATAGAATTAGGACATGTATTGGGGTTATTATAATATTACTTTTACCTTTAATTACCCTATTTACTTTTAACAGTGGTAAATAAAATTTATAAGTTATTGTTCACCCAAAATTATTTTGATCCTATTGAATCAAATTTTACATACTGATGAAATCCTTGGCGGTCATATTTTGAGATTCAATTCACGAAAGTGGTAAAATTATGTTTTATGAAAATTTGCAAATGTGACTAGAAGGTGGGTAAAAGTCATTAAAAAGAAAAATAGAATTTCATATAACTAGTATTATTATAAAATGACTCCAATGATTTACATTGGAATAATATTGGTATTATATATATTTTTTTATTCAATATAAATTTAAAAAATTATTATTATTATTTAAATAAAAATTCGGTTTTAAACAATAACGCAGTGTTTTCTAGTATTCATCAAAAATTGAAAACTTTTAGAAAAATTCTAATAATTCACCATAAACTACTTTTGATATTATAAATCCCAAAATTAATTCCATTTAGAAAAATAAAATTTATAAAATTTCAAAATTTTGGTATTATTATTCATAACTTCTTTTTAAATGGATAGTTTGATTGGTTGTAGTGTGCTAGAACTCGGGGCTGCATACAACGCAAGCTATTGTATTATTCAAAGAGAAAGGCATCGTGGAAGCTTGGGGTGTTACATTATTCCCTAATTCAAATAATTTCTTCCTCACAATTTCAAGAATTTTATTTCATAAAAATATTTTAGTGGTTCTTCCTCATAAGTTCCTCTCTTTCTTACTTTAACTCTTCCATTTTTTTATGACAACCCTGTTTTTTATTACACACATAAACATGATTTATTATATAAAACCTTCATTTGATACAACATATAAGATCAATAGTTCTAGTGTATTTGGGGCTTATAAACCTTATATAATAACTTAAAACATGAAACACGACATCTTATTTAAAACTTACTTTACATGACCACTACATTCCCTCGTACTTAGCATTGCATTGGATAACCTGAGGGCATTCATAATAAAGGGTTGATCTATAAACCCCAGTAATGGAATAAACATGGAATAAAATTAGGAATATAATACATGTTAGACAATATACATATCATTGTAGTAAAAGAGAAACATGAACATAAATTCATGATAAAGCATGATAATCATAACATGGAGATGTGGCCACAACATTTAACATGATATTAGCATGATCCAAGGATCATTGCACATGGAGAAATAGTAAACCCCCATTTCACATAAAGCACGAGTAAACCATCATTTCACTTGAATTATCATGATTCAACACTCATTTCACTTGACGTGTCAGGATACTATACTTTACCCAATGCATTGGAGTGCTATCAGGGCGAAGCCTTCTTAAGCATTTCATTTCATGCATAGGTGTGCCACATGAGTCATACAACATGGAATCAATCATCATAATTTATTCTAGGATAAAGGAATTTTTAATACATAAATGAATCATTATAATCAATAAGTACATGTTCATAAAGGTTAATACCCTTGAATGAAAAATGGGCATGATATTCACTACAAAATGACATTGCCTTAGAAAATCGATGCAATTTCGGCAGCGTAACGGCGTGATGTAAGAATTCATAAAAATGATTGATGAGAGATAATGGGGTGTCTCGTCATATTTTCAGGAAATGGAAGTTAAGGGGGTCATATATATTCTTGTCCCAACATATGTAATGGAATTTATATTCATAATACAAAATAATTGCTTGAATGTAAATGAGGAGAGAGAAATTCCTTACAAGAATTTCAGCGTAGTAACGAGTGTACATAGAAGGAATTAATGAGAGATAAAGGGGTCTCACCTCATTTAAAAATAAAGCGTAATGTATGGGGGAGGTGAAAACCCATACCCCAACATTTTCAATTGAAATTAAAAAGGGTATAACAATATAATGAAATTGAGACAAAAATGAAAATGAAGAAATTATTTACATAGAAGTGTGATCACAATGGCTTGAGAGGGGATTGAGAGAGTATAATTGTGAGCTTGGGGAGACTTGGGATGATTATGGAGAGATTATGGAAGATTTTGGACTAACTCCCAAGTCTTTTAGTGAAGAGGAAGTGGGACCTTGGGTGTGTTTATATAAGAAATGAGAGGTAATTATTTATTATTTAGGTTTGGGACACCACACATTAAACTAATCAAAACAAAAAACCAACCCATGGTTTTTTCCAAATAGGATTGGAAAAAAATATTTCATAAGTCCAATGTACAAATATCTTAAATTAACATGGTTTCTTATGTGGAGATGAGTCACACACTCAAAAAACAATTTAAAACTCTAAAATGTTTTATAAGTCTTGAAGGGTCAACTAAGGATTTGTAAAATAGTAAAACAAACCTAAAATTACATTTTTTAATGGAAAAACATATATTTTCTGAAAATAGAATCTTATTACATCACTATTGAGTCATTATTATGTCTTAAAACACATTATATATTTAAACGTTATTTAATTCTTACCCAAAACATCGACTGTCTCTGAAAATTATGAAACATTAACCATTGGATAATTTTTACATCTTGATTCCAAAAGTAATATTAATTTTATCCAAATAATTTTATAAATATTTGAATTTTCACTTTTAATATAAAAAACTACCATTTATCGAAAATTCATGGGTTTTGATAAAAACTGATTTCCAACCTTAATAAAAATTACAATTGTATTCATAAAAATTATACGATAATTTAAACATAATAAAAGTAATTTAGTAATAATAATATTTTATTAAAATATTATTTAATTCAAAAAAATTCATTAATTTATCAATATAGATTTCATAGTTGAATATTAACTGAAAATACTATTTGTACTTTAAAAAATATTTACAAAGTAACAATAATAAAATGAATGTATATTAATTATTATATACAAAAATAGTGCACATAATCATAGTTCTAAGGTCTTGTTACATAACCCCTTATAAAACCTATATAAGAATTAAGGGTATGGTGTGCAATGGTGACAGACTGTTGGGGTGGCTCGAATAATATCGATCGAGTGGTAATCTTTTTCAACTTCCACTTCTCCCATTTGAGGTTCCACTCGAGATTAACGTATTCAAGCTTGTCTTTGGCTTGGTCAAGAGAGAATCCCAATGATGCCACCTCCTTTCCAAGCTCCAACAAATGGGAATCGTGTGGGGCATGTCTACTGGATGAGGTTACTACAACAAAATTGCTGTTTAGCAGCGGTTTATAGTAAACCGCTGCAAAACATTTTTTTTAACTGCCCCAACCCTTCCCCCCCACCCTGACCCTCCTATTTATCACCCAGCGACTACGATTCCCCCGACCCCCCACTTCCCCCGTGACCCCGGCCCCCAGTGACCCCGACGACCTATACAAACCCTATGGTTTGATTTGTAATTTTTTTGTTGTTTTGATATTAGTTATTTCTTTATTATTATTGTTTCTTATAATAAATTGTAATATTGTATTTATCGCATTGTATGCAGATTTTTTTATTTATGATTATTGGTTTTTCTACTTATTGCATGTGATTTTTTATATATATGTGTGTTATTTTTTATTCTTATGTGATTTTTGTTCTATCTGCTTGATTGTCTGTTGTTGTTTGATACTATACTCATGGGTTGTGATGGGTCATGGTTACAATACATGCTTATATTATGGGTTATAATGGATTAAGGTATAACATGTACACATTTCCCTAGGTTGTGATGGATTTAAGGGTATGTCATGTTTTTGGTTGTGATGGCTCGAGGTTATAACATGTGTCATTGAGGTAATGATGTGGAAATTTAGTGGATGTTGGGATGGTTAACACTGGTTGAGAGTTGGAATTTCTTGTTATGATTATGTGATGATGATGAGATGATTGACATAGGTTGAGAGTTAGGATTACCTATTTTCTAGCTAATATGATTATGTGACAGTGATGATTGACACATATTAAGAGTTGGGTTTTCTGTTTTGTCGAAAATATTGATGGTTTCCATATTATGGGAATTTTTGTGACGTGGCATAATTATTCGATAATGATGTTATAAATATGGAATCTATACATTATTGTTATAATTACATGGAAATCAAAATCCCCATTTCTTACTTTCTTTTGATAATCCATTGGTTTAATGTGATAATACCTTTACAGGTGGTATGGTTAAAGATATAAAATATATAATGTGTTACATTTCTTTTTTTCATAACCCATATTCTAGTATTTCTTAATTGTTTCACATATTTCTATTCTAGAACATATATCTTGCATGGATATAGAACTACTTAGAAATATATTCCTACTGAGTACTCCCAAGTGTTTACCCCCTCTATAGTGTTCTTGAGTTGTTTTTCTAGACAAATCGATAGTGATTTTAGATGCTACTACTTGGGAAGCCAGATTAAATCTTAAGAGGTCTTTGTTTATTGTTCATGATGCATTATATTCATTATTATATAGATTTTAAGTTGTATGAAATTTTTTTTCATTTTATTATATATAAATAAATATATATATTTTAAGTTTATTGGAGGTTCTATTTTTATACATAGAAAATTAAGAAGGTGATTCCTCTCATACGTGTCACCCCCTATAATAATTTTCTTATTTTGATGTTATATAATGTCCATTGATCTTTATTGATTAAATATATCATCATACATTTCCATAAACACCACCACTTATCATGCCTCAAGACTATCCCTCAAGTGGTTCTTGCCACTCCAAATTAACAATGTGTTGAGTTTTGTAAGCATCATAAGGTTTTCCTTAACCATTATTTATAATAGATTTATTTGATATTAGAGTTTTATATGAAGACTCTATAGAGAACTTAGGCTGGGGTTATTCCAAATTAACAATATGCTTTGGTTTTCATGGTAATGTAGCTACCACGTTGTTAGCACACTGTTTCTCTTTACCAAAGAAACATCCCCTATCCCAAACACTAGAGGGTTCATATCTTACCCAAGGGCTCATATTTATTATATTATGTTTCTGTAATGTTACATTATCATATATATGAATCTATTTATCTATTTTTTAGTAACTATGTGTTTAATTATTTTTGTTATTGTGTAGGCACATTGTGATATACATGGATAAAAGATGGATCACATTACCGAGGAACACACCTTAGTATTTTAAGGGTTTGAATGAGCTTTATGATTTTGCAATATCTAATCGATTCGTTGAAGGGAGAATAAAATGTCCATGTCCTAAATGTAAATTTGGAACATGGTTGATGATAGATGAGGTTTATGAACATTTAATACTGAAGCAATTCCCTAGTCAATATTTGTTTTGGATTTGGCATAGAGAATCGAATGTTACAGAAAGATTGAGCATTGATTTTAATCCGCGGAATGAGGTCCCATGTTCATCGACAATGGATAATGAAATTCAAAACCATATAAATGATCCATTTGTCACTGCAACACACCCCTATCAGCATCAAAACATATCAGAACAACCCGAAGAGGGTGCTACAAATTTTAACGTGACAAGTGATGTTTTTTAGACTGTAACACAGGCAGATCAAGATTGTAACATATCATTGGATCCTCCTCTTGATTCTGTGGATCCAAATGTAAAAGAAAACATCACTGAGGAAAATTTGTTTCATGATTTATTTGACGATGTAAATCAAGAGTTATATAGTGGGTGTTTGAAATATTCAATGAATTCATTTCTATTGAAGTTGTACCATATCAAATTTCTATGTGGAATTACAAATAAGGCAATGTTTATGATATTGGAATTGATTCGTGATGCATTTCCTGAAGCAAAAATCCCAAAATATTTTTATGATATGAAAAAATTTGTTAATAATCTTTGTCTGAATTATAAAAAAATACAAGCATGTCCCAATGATTGTATGCTTTATTGGGGAGAGGAATCAAGTAGAGAGAATTGAAGGAAATGTTCTTCTTCGAGATGGATAGAAAAGGGTGATGTTGGAAGTCTGAATGAACATAATTTCATGGAGAGGAAGAGAAGGAACACACCTACAAAGGTTTTGTGTTACTTTCCTTTGAAGCCTCTATTGCAAAGATTATTCATGCCATCAAAAACTGCTGAATACATGAAGTGGCATTCTAAAGATAATAACAATGATGGGTTAATGAGACATCCATGAGATTCTAAATTGTGGAAGACATTTGATTCATTAAATCTTTATATCTCAGTTGATCCTAGGAATATTCAATTGGGATTGGCTACCGATGGATTCAACCCATTTGGGACTTTGAGTACTAGTTATAGTATTTGGCCAGTTGTTTTTATCCCTTATAATCTGCCTCTTTGGATGTGTATGCAACAAACATATTTTATACTTTCGATGATTATTCCTGGAAAACAAATGCCTGGAAATGATATTTATGTATACATGCAGCCTTTGATTGACTAATTGGAGGAGTTATGGAGAAACCATGTTGATACATTTGATGCTTCTTCTAAAACAATATTCAAAATGCATGCTGCTTTAATGTGGACCATTAGTGACTTCCCTAGGCTTGGGAATTTATTTGGTTGGAACACTTACACGGGTTTGGCTTGTCCCATTTTTAACATTGATTTTGAGCCCAAACGGCTACCTCACAGTAGAAAATGGTGCTTCTTGTGTCATTGAAGATTTTTTGATGCATCTCATAGATTTCGACTGAACAGATCAAAATTTAATGGTTCCATTGATCGTAGACCACCTCCAAAGTTGTTAACAGGTTCTAAAATATTGACACAACTTGAAAATGTTGAAACAGAATTTGGGAAGGTTCATCATTTGAATGAGAGCGGAAAATAGGTCTGAAGTGCATCGTTAAGCAAAACCAGAATGCAACAATGAGAAAAAAAGGTATATTCTTCAAACTTCCATATTGGGAATTTAATTTTTTGTGGAATAATCTTAATGTGATGCATATTTAGAAGAATTCCTGTGAAAATTTGATATTCACATTACTTAATGAGCATGGAAACTCGAAGGATCATATCAATGGTTGCAAACACATACAAGCAATGAACAAAAAACGCAATCTCTAGCCCGATGAGAATGAAAAGAATACTCCGGAAATTTTTGCGATGAAAAATAGGGATAAAGATACATTCCTTCAAATGTTAAAGAATGTTAAGGTATCTGATGGGTATTCAAGTAACATCTCGAGATGTGTTGACTTAAATAATCGTAAGTTACATGGATTGAAAAGTCACGATTCACATATTTTGTTACAGCAGTTACTATCATTGGCAATACGTACATTATTACCTGAAAAAATTACTGTTATTGCACTCCAGTTCTGCACATTTTTCAGAAAACTATGTGAGAAATCTCTACATCCATTTCAGCTTGACAACCTCGAAGAGATGTCTGTATTGACCCTTTGTGCAATGGAGATGATCTTTCCTCTGTCGTTTTTTACTATAATGATGCATTTAACTGTGAATTTTGTTGAGGAAGCTAAATTAGGAGGCCCTGTTCATTATCGATGGATGTATCAAATTGAGAGGTACTTTATTTATATGTTTTCCAGTTAAGTAAAAAAAATTTGGTACTTAATTAAATGAATAATTATGTTTATTTTATTTCACAGATATCTTGGGCATTTGAAATCATACGTGAGAAATAAAGATCAACCAGAAGGCTCTATTACTGAAGGCTATTTGGCTGAGGAGGGTTTGGCCTTTTTTTCTCGATACTTGGATGATATTGAGGCAAGATTTAATCTAGTTGGACGTGTTGATGACACATCGACTCAATCTCAAATACATCATAAATCCAAAATATTTACTGTTATTGGCTGATCAGTTGGGAGGACCTCAAATGTGACATTGACTGAATTGGAATTATTACAAGCACATAGATATGGGATACTGAATAGTGAAATTGTAGATCCATTTATTGAAGAGTTGAGGATACAAAAAAAGGGACAAATGAGAGGCCGAACATGAAATGAGAAATATATAACGAAAGCTATTAATAAAGAGCTTGTAAAATGGTTTGCATGATGTGTAAGTTCATAAATATTACAATAAATACGAATATTAGTTTGACACATACATTTTTGTAAATCTAATAAATTATATTTATTTTTTCAGATCATGAATACTGATACTTGAGTAGAGGTGTCAGAAGATTTGAAGTTTCTTGCTATTGGTCCTCTAAAAAAGTTATAATGTTTGATGGTTATAATGTGAATGGATTTAGATTTCATAAAGTCGATTGAGAAGTGGGTTTGAAAACACAGAATAGTGGTATATTTACATTTGCTGAAGTGGAATACTATGGAAAGCTGCATGATATTATTTAATTAAACTACCACGGACATTTTTCGGTTGTTTTATTCAAATGAAAATGGGTCGATTTTATCAGAGGTGTTAAAAGAGATTCCTTGCAATTTAATTCTGTGAACTTATCTCACTTGATAGATGTTGGTGATCATGAACCGCATGATCCATATATCTTAGCATCACAAGAAAAAATGGTATATTATTTGAATGATGTTACTAATGAAGGGTGGAGTGTAGTTTCTCACGTAATACAAATAGATTTGTATGATATGGGTGATGAAGTGGAAAATTTGACCTCTGAAATTAAATTTAATTAGCAACAGAAAGTAGGATTATTTTTCCATCATGATATTGAAAATATTAGTCTAGCAAGGATGAATGAAGTGGATGAAGAAATGGAGCAGGAAACCAACATGATTGAAGGGGAAAATGATTGTATGTACAATTATTTATTTATTCAGCAACCACTTGTTTCATTTATGAAGTCATTCATTATCATTGTTATATATATTTTGTCTATTAGTATTGGGCATCTATTATCATTTTTAATTTTTTTCTGCATAATTTTTTTGAAATATATATTCTGAACTTAATTTTATTTGATTAAATGATAGGAATTCCAAGGAGGAAGCGGTACACTATTTCATCTAGTTCTGCGATAGATGGTGATCCATCTTGCTCCCTCCCCACGACATCTGAGGCACCAGCTGCCGACACCCCTGCACCATATCTCACACCATCTATAAATTTCCCATTAGAGGATGAGTCGTCGAATCCCCCTTCAGGATCCTCAATAGTGGGGTAGTGACACGCCCCTTCTAGTTCATCTCGGGCATACTGGAGTGTCACTGTCATAGGTACAAATTTTAATTAAATAAATTTATTGCATTCTGTTTATAATAATTGTTTGCTCATTGAAGATGAAAAAAATGAAACTGTGGAGAAAAACATAAAAATTATAGATGTTCAGAATGTGACTAGTGAGAAGATAGTCGTGCCATTTGATTCTTATGGGGTCCCTACGGCTGACGTTGTGGGGTTACTTGGCCAGATTTTAGGCCAGCTGGCAGTGGAGCCTATTTCCCTTCCCATTTCATATGACGATTGGAGACATATGCCACCAGGATGAAAAAAAAATTAGGATTCTCAAATAAAGGTAAATTTATTACATTATGGTTTAATTTAATGTCATGTTACTAATATGTTCAAAATGAATTTCTGTATACAGATGTTCTTCCACTTTATCGTTGCTGATGTGATAGCACGGAAGTGGACGTTGAAAAATCTAGGTAAGAAGTGGAAAGATTTCAAATGGATATTGTGGTGTGATTTCAACGATACTTTGTTGACCGCGCAGTAAATGTATGAGAATCTACTCAGTGGGGTATCAAAAGAACAATGGAAATTGTTTATTGATAGACATCGTGATCAGAAGC
This sequence comes from Viscum album, assembly GCA_963277665.1. NCBI lineage: Eukaryota > Viridiplantae > Streptophyta > Magnoliopsida > Santalales > Viscaceae > Viscum > Viscum album. The sequence continues at coordinate 306,067,229 of OY728146.1, forward strand.
GGATGGTATTGAAATATATATTATTATATTATCCTCATTTTACATTTATACTTGAATATGAAAGTACATGAAATTAAATACATTAGTATTAAATTTCATTTTATTTATTTCAGGATCTTTCATGATAGAATTCATCAAACTTGGCTAAGCAAGTCATCCCGCACACTATGGGCTCAAAAAGTTTTTCTAAAAGTCGAATTACATTGGTAATATTTTAATCAGTATAAATATTTATAAGACAATATTATTTGTTTAATATATTGAATTATTGATTTATCTTTGCTTAATGCAGTCCCATAGTTTAGGGCATGAAGCATCCAGAACTGAACTGTGGTCGGATGTTCACAATAAATCAGATGGAAGCTATGTTAATGAGTCTGCTAAAGAAGTTGGGGTATGAAGTCAATTTTTTATCATAATAACTTATTATTAATTTTTACTCTACTAATATATATTGATATATTATTTATAGGTAAAAATTAAAGAAATATGGGTTTCCAATCCTGTACAGTCCTACTCAGTCTCCCAGGACGACCTGTTTGCTAAAGTCCTTGGGAACGAGCATCCTGGGAGGCTACGCGGGATTGGTTTGGGACCTGTACCATCTGATGTTTTTAGCAGGCCACCGGGGATGGCAGCTGCATCTACTCTTGAATTTACTCATCCCATACCCAGAGATGCTAAGAAAGAGATTGTTTCTTTACAAAACACAGTTCACCATCAGGGGGATCATATATTTTTTTTCAGAAAGAGTTGACTGAAATACGTCAGCAGATGAGAAGATATTCCCTCGGTGGTAGTGCATTGACTGGTGGTATGCAGGTAAATCACAAAAAATAAAATTCATTTAGTTTTCTAACTTTAATTTGTTTTAAGTTTTAATATAAATATGTAACCGTATTTAATTTTCAATATAATGTTCTTATAGGTGACATCAAAAAGTGGAGATGAAGGTGGAGAGGGTGACGATGCGTCATCGGACCCTAAGTAGTTTTATTGTTGATGTGTTGAACAAATATGGGAACAATTGGTTTTTATATGTAACATTTGTGGCACATAGTTTCCACCACACATTTTCATGTACTAAAAATTTTCTTGATTTCTCATGTTTCATTTTATGCATTTTATTGATTTCTAATGTTTCTTTTTATGTCTTGATTTCTCGAGTGTGGTATACATCATTCCATTTAGGCCTGTGATTGAATTGGTAGTTTCCACCACACATTTTCATGTCCTAAATTTCACACATAATATCACACATCAATCACTTCTACATCCTCCCTCAATAGTAGAAGTAATAATGGACTCATTAAACACAAAATACTTTGTTATTCAAGAGGGTTACAGGATACAATGAATGATCTATGCCTCAATGTGCATTATGTGCATCAACTGATAGGGTTACCAACTCTATTAATGAAGGACCCATGTATTATCACTATGATAGGGTTACGTAATACAAAAATTAAATAGAGGACTCATTCCTTGGATCCATTATGCTACCAGGAGGGTTATCGACCTGATGGATGCTCCAATTTTCCACCCACACCTATCATAATACCTACAAAGCTATAAAGAACCATCTACTTGTATGTTATCAATATAAACCCATGATTTTGAATGCATGTGTAGCATCATGTTCTATATAGAAAAATTATTAGAATGGACTACTCATATGTCCCAAACTAACACTCTAGTGAGAAGATATATAAATTACTAGAATATATCTAGCACGCAGGACCCGATGGATTTTTTTTGCAAAAAAGGTACCACCATTAGTTATTCACCCACACATCTATCATATATGATTGATGATAGTTGTACTAAGTGTCCACCCCAAATATTTCATGATAATATATTAGAAACACAATAAGTATCAAAGGGTCTCATCCATCCCAACAAGTGATTCACAGGTGTCCTAATTAATGAAAATTGTGTCATGCCCAATTAGAGATTCTAATGAATCTTGATAAATATCATGAATCAAGACTAAATATAAATATAAATAAAACCATGGTCAACTGAACACTCATTACCATCATTATCATCTTATCTCCATCAGGAATCCACATTGTTTCAGGTTCTATAGTGACACCTGTAACCATCTCTAAAGAAACACATGCACCTGTTCAGGGTTGGTCTATCTACTGGGAACCCACATGGGTCCTCTAGGTCTGTATGTATATAGAGGAATCTCTCTTGAGATCCTTGTTCATGGACCACTATCTCAATCTAGTACTTTTCATTCGATAAAATCACAATTTTTATCAGTGTCAATATATAAAATAACATCTCAGCCTCAATGCGGAAACCAAATAATGGGTTTTCCAGGAATATGGATCATGGAACATCTTAGTTAGAAGGTTCCACTTAGATGGTCCCCTCAGGAAACCCAATCCTAGTCCATCCTATGTTCATCCACCTAGAGTAAATCAAAACTAATGGAAAAGGGTTTGGTCAATACAAACAATTACTATGATTGCATAACTTGATGGTATACCCAAGACACATTCTAGACTAGATAGGCCATGGTTTCTAAGTCAAACATTACTTAGTTGTTAGAGGTGTCTCAAGGGTCTTAGCTAGCCCACATTGGATGTCCATCTTATGTCACAAAACACATCCATAAAAATGGATACAATGCTCATCCTTTAGTCAAAAGACATCTCAAAAGGTCCCCCCCCCCAATGAAGGGGTCAGGAAGTCAATTGAGATCTCTAAGTTCAATGCCTCATCATTTAGAGACTGAGGAATCAGTCCAGTACACAATCTTCTATTTTTCCCCTACCAAATAGTTTAGTTTTTTCATGGTCTTCAATCACCTTAACATTTTAATTTCAATTAACCATTTAATTAAAAAATAATAATTGGGTTTATAGAAGGAGAATGGAATCCAATGGAAATATGACACACCTCAAACCACATTAAAGAATAATGAAAACAATATTTCTAGAACATTATAGAGCATAACTCATTTTGAATCCCCTTTCCATTGACACACCACTTAACACCTCATGGACAGACCTCACCCCCAAGCTTTCCATGGACCAATCTTTCACTAGCCATTTTCTTAGGTCCTATAACATACAAAGGAATCAAACATAATTAATTATAATATTTTATCATTAGTTATAATTAATTAATCCATTTTAACCAAATATGAATAATATATATTTTCTTACCAAAATAATTTTTTGTGGAATGTGATGTTTTGGTGTGTTTTTGTCATGTTGTTATTTTGGATATTGAGGAAGTGATTGTGGGAATGTGATGTAGTGAAGGAGGAGGGATAGTGATGATGATACATGATGTGGGTTATGCATGGTAGGAGTGTTATAATTTATCTCAGTTTGTTTATATTTCTGGTTTGATTTGTTTTTCAGGGCAATGGTGAAGTGGAAGCGGAAAATTTATTTTTTTTCTGGGTAGCTTTTAGCAGTGGTTTTAACCGCCACAAAATTTATATGGAAGGCAATTTAAACCGCCACTAAACATAAATTTTTTCTTACATTTAGCGGAATTTTTAACCGACGCGACATAGCCGAATCGTTGCTACCTTATTCTGCGGTGGTTCCCGTGACTTCGGCGACGGTTTTACGGCTGGTGAATTTTAGTTTATTCGTGGCGGTTATAACCGCCGCGAATAAATTGAAATCCAGGGATCATAAATATCACCGCTAAATTCAGGAAAACTGCGGCAAAATGAGGTAGCTACGATGCTTTCCTTAAACCATCGAGAAATGGAAAAAACCATTGTGAATTGATTGGCGATGTCGTATTAGGCGGCAGTTTCTATAAACCACCGCCAAACCATGTTGCGGCAGTTTAAACCGCTTTGAAACGCAAAAAAAAATCGCTGCTAAACGGCGATTCTGTTGTAGTGGGTCATCTCTTCCTTTGTCTGAGTAAATTAGATTTTTTAAAGCCCTATATTTATACTGATCACGCGATCACTATTCAAAGACTATATTAGAAATTGTAACAATACATAACAGTATTTTGAAATCCAAAAACAAAAAACTAAGGGAGTCAATATTTTATATAATCATTTTTCATAATAAGACATTTAATTATATTAACAGGAATTTTCATTGATAAAAGTTTGGGTCATTACAACCTTCCACCCTTAAGGTATTTCGCCCTCAAAATTTTCCTTTCCCACACAAAATCAATTGTGGGTAACTCTTCTTCATAACGTCTTCTAATTCCCATGTCATTTCTTCAAACATGTTATTTCTCCACAATACCTTGATGAGGGTCATTGTCTTATTTCGTAGAATTTTTTCTCTATTATATAAGATCTTCACTGGTTGCTCATCATAATAAAGATCGTACTATAACTGTACTACCTCTGAAGAGATTACATTTTAAGTGTCTGGTATGTACATCCTTAAGAGGGATACATGAAATACATCATTTACTTTGGCCATTGTAGGTGGAATTGTTATTCAATAGGACACAACCACGAAAAGATCAATAATATCGAAGAGGTCTATGTACCTATGACTTAACATCCCTTTTTTTATACCCCATGACCTTCTTCCACGGAGATATGCGTAGAAATATCATGTCTCCATCTTTGAACTCAAGGTCTCATTGTCAGTTATCTGCAAAACTCTTCTGTTGACTTTGGGCTTCCTTGATATGTTGTTGAGTGGTTTTCACCTTCTCCATTATTTCTTTGACCACTTTAGGTCCTAAAAGCTTATGCTCACTAACTTCATCCCAACACACTGGTGTTTATCACCTTTTCCCATAAAGGGCTTCATAAAGATCCATTTGGATTCTTGAGTGGAAACTGTTATTGTATGAGAATTTAACAAGAGGAAGATGTTGATCCCATCCTCCTTTGATGTCTATTGAGCATGATCTCAACATGTCCTCAAGTGTTTGGATAGTCTACTCTGATTGGCCATCAGTTTGAGGATGATAAGTCGTACTGAAGTTTAGCATAGTATGCAGTGCATGTTGAAGACTCTTCCAAAACATAGAGGTCAATCTTGGATCTCGATCGGATACAATAGATAGTGGTACTCCATGAATCCTTACCACATTCCTAATATATATCTGTTCCAGTTGAACCAATGATAAATCCTCCTAAATAGAAATGAAGTGTGAAACCATTGTAAGATGATCCACAACAACCCAGATATCATTGTTTTCTTTGGATGTCTTAAAAAGTCTAGTGATAAAGTCCATGGTGATGTTATCTTATTTCCATGATGGTATGGGCAATGGTTTCATCATCCCCTTAGACTTCTACCTCTCATCCTTCACTTGATGATATGCCAGGCACTTCAACATATAATCAGTGATCTTCTTATTCATGTCATCCCACCAATAATGATCTTGGTGATCTTGGTACATATTTATGTTTCCTAGGTGAATAGAAAAATTTGAACTATGTTCATCATCCAAAAGTTCCTTCTTATGATCCGGACATGATGGAACACATAGTCTTTTCCCAATTCATACAATTCCTTCTTCATTAATGTAGAAATATGAGGATTTCCCTTTTCTGAAAGATTCAACATTATTGTGAATTCCAACATCATCCTTTTTATCATTCATTAACTTTTCCAAAAGAGACGGTTAAGAAATCATTTGTGAAATGATTGATGATATTCATCCCTTAATGATTCCCATGTCTATCCTCTCCAAATCTATGAATATTAGATCCTTTTAAATTCTCAACATTGGTAGAATTGTTGGGTCCTTTCTACTTCAAGAATTTGCCACCTTGTTCACTTTCCCAGGGTGGTAATGGATTGAGTAGTCATAGTCTTTGATCATCTCTAAACATCTTCATTGGAACATGTTCAACTCTTTCTGTGTGAATATATACTTGTGGAATTTTTGGTCCATATATATTTCACACTTATCCCCAAAGAGATAATTCTTCCAAATTTTTAAAATGATTATCACTACAGCCAACTCCAGATCATGTGTTGGATAGTTCTGCTTATGAACTTTCAATTTCCTTGAAGCATAGGCAATGAATTTGTCATTTTGTATCAACACACAGCCCATGCCCTTCTTCAAATCATTATTAAATACCACAAAAAGTTCATTACTTGTGGGTATTGTGAGCATAAGAATAGTGATAAACCTCTTTTTCAACTCTTTGAAACTTTCTTTGTATAAATAACTCCATTAAAACATGACTCCCTTCTGAGTTAGCTTGGTAAGAGGGTTTTAAAATCATGATAAATTTCTCAAAAATCAGCGATTATATCCAGATATCCCCAAGAAGCTACTAATATCAATTACAGATGTTGTCCTCGGCCATCCCTAAATTGCAGTTGTCTTGGAGGGATCCACAAATATCCTATTTCTTGTGATGATATGAACCAATAATGAGACCTCCTTAAACCAAAACTCACTCTTTTTGTACTTTTCATAGAGATTCTCCATTCGCAAGGTCTCCAATACTGTTATTAGATGCTCCTCATGATCCTCCTTGGTTTTGGAGTATATTAGAATTTCATCATTGAAGACTAAAAAAAATTCAAGGTAATATCTAAAGACTCTATTCTTTAAGTCCATTAAGATTACTATAGTATTAGTGAGTTCGAAAGGAATTACTATGAATTCATAGTAGCCATATCTTATACAAAAAGTTGTCTTGTGGATATCTTCCTTCTTCATCATTACATGATAATATCCTAACTGCAAATCTACCTTGCAAAAGTATTGGGTTCCACGTAGCTGATCAAAAAATTCTTCAATTCGAGGAAGAGTATACTTGTTCTTTATCGAGATTTTGTTAAGCTCATGATAATCAATGCAAAGGCCTATTGACCCATCTTTCTTCTTGATGAAGAGGAATGGTGCACCCCATGGTGAAGCACTTGGGTGTATAAACCCTTTATCCAAATTCTCCTAGTTGTTTCTTCATCTCCTCAAGATCCACAATAGTTATTCTATATAGAGTCTTTTATATTGGCAATGCCCGAGGTATAAGCTCAATTGATAATTCAACATCTATTCTAGGAAGTAAACCGGGAAATTCCGTGGGAAGAACTTCATAGAATTCCCTCACAATGGGCATGTCTTCAAGGGTGGTTTCCTCCTTAGACACAATTATCTGAGCTAGATATACATGCACATAGGGCAGTAATATCCATGCTTGATATGATGGTGCTAAAAATTATTCATCTTCCTCCTTGAACTTGTATAGAATCGGGGGTCAATTCTCATTATAGAAAGTGATTTCCCTCTCGTATAAATTTTATATTAGATCTATATAAGGAAATCTAATCCATGCTAATAATTACATCAAATTCCACCAGAGTGAGTATGATGAGTTTCACTAGGAAGTTCAATCCATAAATTATGATATGGGAGGAGTTATATTCATGGGATGCAATGATTACCCCATTTTTCTTACTCACCGACATCTTTACATCCATTGTTTTTTGTGGTATTGGGATTAATCTACTTAACTTTCAGGATACAAAATAATGCGTAGAACTAGATTCAAAATGTATGTTCAATATTCTTGAATAAATAACTAGTGTACCTATAACCACTTCATTTTTGGTGTTAACTTTGGTAGTAGTGATAGAAAAAGCACGCCCTTTCTACCTTGGAGGTTGTTGGTTTCCCCAAAAAACCCTTGGCGTTGGGAACTGATTTTCAAGGTGCCTTGGTTCTTTGCAGTTGAAGCAATGAACAAAGCATTGAGGTTTGAATAGTGTTTTCCTCTACTCTATTGTTGTCTCAGGCTTTTCTTTTTGGATGTTAACAACTAAGTGCCATTATCTTCCACAGCTAAAGTATTTCCTCATCCCCTTTAGACAATTTCCAGGGTTCTTCTTTCCACACATTTGTCAAGTGGGATGTTGGATTTTCTTAGCACCATTGGATTTATCCATCAGACCACCATACTTAAAGTCCACCTTACTATTCTTATCCCCATGATACCCCTAAGATTCTCCGATATCTATTTCAACCATGAGGGCACATTGAACAATTTCTTCATAGATGTCGAAGTAATAGATTTCCATGGATTTGCACAAGCTAGGATTCAGCCCACAAAATAAGTGGTTAACCTTTCATTTGGGGGTAATGAAAAAGCCAGAGGCGTATCGTGTAATCCTTGTGAATTTTTTCTCATATTCTCTGATTGATTCGTTGTCTTTTTTCTTGAGTTCAAGGAAGTACCTTTCCATCTTAAGTTGGGGGGTGCGAGGAAAATATCTATCAAAAAACATTTTTTGGAAATCCTTCCATTCCAACACCTCAATATCCTCCCCAAGATTTGTATTTTTTATAAATTCCCACCATTGATTAGCTTCACCGTCCATATGATAAGAATCCAAAAGAACCTTCTCTTTTTTGGAACTTTTAGGGATAGGGAAGATACTTTAAATTGAGTTGATCCATTATTCATTGATTTAGGGATCAGATGATCCATTAAAAGTAGGAGGCCTTTGTCTCATGAAGCTCTAGATACCGACTTGTTCTTTTTTAGGGTGGGTTGAATGTTTCTCTTGACCCATGTTTATATTCAATGCTTGAGTTAACTGAGAGAGTATAATGACAGTTTCGGAGATTCCTGCTCCCATCGGATTGAGGATCTCGTTAGAACTTTCATCGCATTGATCTTCACATCATTTGTTAGCCCGAGTCCTCCTATTACCATCCATTGGATAGAATAAAAGGAAATTTAGGGGTAACATATAATGGTTAATCTAAAGACAAAAATATATGACCTATAAATTAATTTTATTTCCTTAACTTGTAAATCTATAAGCTTCAATCTATGTTATCCATGATCTACTTTCTAACATGTATTATTAGAGGCATTTTTTTAAATTACCTTAATAATGATTCATACTAAGCTTATTAAATTACCAAAGAATATCCCTTGGTAGTGTCATAACCAAGAGTGAATCAAGGCCTATTATCATGTACCATGATACCCCATGTCAAGATGGAAACTCCTTGTCAGAGTTTTCACTCCTAGGAACATCTATGTCAGAGCCGCCTCTACCTACTCGTATCCAGACAGGGACGTATTTTCTTGATAAACCATTTACTCAATACTCACAAAAACTTAGGGATGTTTTTTATTATACATACTCTAGTCTCTAAGGCTTAACTAGGGTTTTTTAATCCCAATACTAATAATAACTAAACCTATCCTTTGATACCAACTATGACAACCCTTATTTTTATTACACACTTAAACATGATTTATTACATAAAACCTTCAATTGATAAAACATATAAAATTGATAGGTCTAGTGTCTTTGAGGATTATGAAAATTACATAACAACTTAAAACATAAAACACAACATCTTATTGAAAACTTTCATTACATGACCACTACATTCCCTCGTACTTATCATTGCATTGGACAACCTAAGGACATGCATAAGAAAAGGGTGAGATATAAAGACCATTAAGGGAATAAACATGGAATAACAGGAGGAATAAAATAAATGTTAGGAAATAGGAATGTCAATATAGAACAATATAAACATGAACATAAATTCATGATAAATCATGATAATCATAACATGGATATATGGAAAAACATTTAACATGATATTATCATGAGCCAAGGATCATTGCACATGGAGCTTTAGTAAACCCACATTGCACATGAAGAATGAGTAAAACCTCATTGCACTTGAATTAGAATGATTCAACACTAATTTAACATGACATATCAGGACACTATACTTTACCCAATGCATTGGATCACTATCAGGTCGCACCCTTCTTAAACATTTCATTTCATGCATTAGTGTGCCACATGGATCATACAGCATCGAATAAATCATCATGATTTATTCCATGATAATGGGATGTGGAATATATACATGAATCTTTATAATCAATAATTAAATGTTCATAAAGTTGAATACCATTGATAGAGAAATGGGTAGGGTATTCACTACATAATGATATTGGCTTCGAAAATCGGTGCAATTTTGGCAGCGTAACAACGTGACGTAAGAATTCATAAAAATGGTTGATAAGAGAGAAAGGGTTGTCTAGTCATATTTACATGAAATGGACAATAAGGGGGTCAAATATATACATGTCCCAATATATGTAATGGAGTTTATATTCATAATACTAATAAATTTCTGGAATGTAAATGAGGAGAGAGAAAATCTTTACGGAATTTTGGCATAGTAACGGGTGTACATGGAAGGCATTAATGGGAGAAAAAGGGGTCTCCCATAATTCAAAAATTAATAAAGAAGTATATGGGAGGTGTAAAATCATACTCCAACATCTTTAATTAAACGTAAAATGGTATAACAACATAATGAAATTGAGATAAAAATGAAAATGAAGAAATCCCTTAATTGGAAGTGTGATCCCAAAGGCTTGGGAGGGGACTGAGAGAGGATTAATGGGAGATTGGTCACTATGGGAGGATTCTAGAAAGATTTTGGTAGAGGATTTATGAACTCAAAAGGATTTTAGTGAAGAGGAAGTGGGAGCTTTGGTGGGTTTATATTGGAATAGAGATGGAATTCTTTATTATTTAGGTTTGTGACACCACACATTAAACTAATCAAAACCACAAACCAGAACATGGTTTTTTCCAATTATTTTCAAAATGGGAGTATAAAACAATATTTTATAAGGAAAATTTCGTAAAATTTTAAAATAATAGAGTTGAATATGGGGAGGTGAGTCACACTCCTAAGGAATACAATTTAAAAAGCTAAAATGTTTTATAAATCATGAAGGGTCCACTAAGGCTTTGTAAAATAAATCAAAAAAACCTAAAATAGCATTATTTTAATGGTAAAACATATTTTTTCCGAACATATTATTTTATTACATCACTATTGGGTCATTATGATGTCATAAAACACATTCTATATTTACATGGTATATAATTTTTACCCAAAACATTAACTGTCTCAGAAAATTATGAAAAATTTACTGTTGGATAATTTCAACATCCTAATTAAAAAAATATAATGAATTTTATCAAAATAATTTTTTAAATATGTGAATGTTTACTTTTAAAATAAAAAACCAACATTTATCGAAAATTAATCGGTTTTGATAAAAACAACATTAAAACCTTAATAAAAATTAAAATTTTATTCATAAAAATTATATGATAATTTATACATAATTAAAAGTAATTAAATAATAATAATATTTTATTAAAATATTAGTTAATTCTAAATAAAATCCATTAATTTATCAAAATAGATTTTTTAGTTGAATATTAACTAAAAATACTATTTGGGATTTAAAAACTATTTACAAAGTAACAATAATAAAATGAATGTATATTATTTATTATATACAAAAATAGTTCACATAATCTTAGTGCTAATGTCTTGTTACATAACCCTTTATAACACCTGCATAAGACGGAGGGTAAGGTGTGAAATGGTGACCGACTCTTGGGGTGGCTCGGATAACATCACTCGAGTGGTCATCTCTATCAACTTCAACTTCTCCTGTTGTTGGTTAATTCGAGGTTAACATATTCAAGATCATTTTTGGCTTGGTCAAGAAAGAATACCAATAATTCCACCTTCTTTACAATCTTCAACAAATGGGTTTCGTACGGGGAATGTCTACTGGATGAGTTCATCACTTCCTTTGTATGAGTAAATTGGATTTGTTAAAGCCCTATTTTATACAAATCATGTGATCATTTTTCAACAACTATATTTGCAATGGTAAAAATCCTTAATTGTATTTTGAAATCCAAAAACATAAAACCACGGGAGTACATATTTTATATTACCATTTTTTATAGTAAGAAATTTAATTAGATCAATAGGAATTTTCATGGATAAAATTTTTGGTCGTTAATTTTTTTTCTCCAGGTAAATTTTACTAGACCAGCCATTCAGTTTCTCAACACTTGTTCTCTAGTATCAATAATTCGGATAGTCCACTCACAATAAGACAGAAGTACTATATACATACATAAGTTTTACATATATTCCTAAAAATATAAGATTAGTCTAGAGGACATAGATAATGTTATATATTTCATTAATGAACTAATTGAGGTTCTCTTGGAATTTTATAGTAACTATATTAACCATATAGTATAAAAATACAAGAAGACATAGTAAAAGTTAAACTATTTAAATAAGAGTTAAATCTAAAATATAAGGTTTATATAGTGATTTAAACTTGTCTAAAACTTGTTGGTTGAGAGTATTTTGACCCATCCCCACCTTATCCTCTAAATAAATCCTTTTGGAGATATTACAATCTAAAACGATTTTATAATAAATTAATATTTCAATATATTCCATTAGTTCCCCTCACCTCTCTTATAAAAGAGTACTTCCACTTTTCTAAAATTCACACCTCCAAATCCATTTATATCAGCCAAACCTTACTCAAATATCCTCCCAAATACCCTCAATTCATCCCAGAGGCATTAATTTGATAATAAATACAACCTAATGAGCCCTTTTGTTCAAATAAAAAGAAATAAGATGAAGAAGAGGTAATTATTTCATCACTTAGGAATGAAAAAGTCACCATACATGCTTTTGTACAGCTTACCATTTTCACATTGTGGTGTAGTTTTTTATTCAACACTTAATTATTTGGTTGGGTATAATAATTAGTACAATTAATTTAAATAATGAATATAACATGGTAATGGTTCTGTATATATAATAATCCATCCAATTAAACATTGTTTCACCATGTATAGAATGATATTGTCGCTCGTATGTACATACAGTTTACCGTCTCCCCAATGCGACGAGATTCATCTTCAAAGATCACCATTCAAGAATTTTTATAAAAATATGTATATTTAATAAGTATGAGATATAGGAAATAATATTTCTACAGGAATAATATTTATTTATTCAGATAAATATATTTCATTTACTTACTTCCATACTATATGATAAGAAAACTGAAACAACATTCATACGTACGTACAGACTACTATCTCCATGAATGGTGTTTCCATTTCATATATATATCTATTATACATATTTATATTATGAATATATATAATATTTAAATATTATTTTATATTTTTGAAGTATTTATATCATGGTCTAAGTGATACGATCAAGAATAACATGTTAAAAACGTACGATAAAGAAAGCGATTATTACCCAAAATTTTACATTAACATGGAAATTATTATTAAATGTGTATTAAAAAGACATAAATAAATCATATATCATATCGTAAATATTAATATGGTTTTGGTATAATTTAATAACATACAATAGTCATTATACATGAGGCTAAATGTACCCTCAACTAAAATAAAGTACAAGGTAAGGGTTAATTCCCCAATATCATTATTATCCGAGATTGTTTATGTGTAATTATTTACTAGGAAATTTTTATCATACATGTCCATGTTTCATAAAAAAATAAAAATAAATATTTTAATGTTTTATGTAAGGTAATATTTAAATAAAACATCATTTTAAATGTTTAAAAGATTTACTTTTCTAAATCTTTTTAATTAATGTCTATGTTTTCAAAATGATTTTAAATATTTATTTATATGGACATCATTGTTTTAAAATTTTAATTCATTTCAAAAGTTTCCAAGTGGTATGGGACACATTGATTGAAGAATATATTTTAAATGACTTCCTTTATAAATTTTGTGACTTTTAAATGATTTCATAAAAAATGTTATTTCTCTCAAAGAGATCTACAGATCATTTTCAACTATGTAAATATCCTTTACTGGATATTATTCTTGATTGAGGTTGATTTATTATAATACAATATTCAATATTGTATTGAATTATTTATGATATGTTTGACTATGGATGTGATAATTTTATACCATTCATGTTTTGTGATTAAATTATTGACATTTCGTATGCTATTTTTAATACGAATGTTTGTGATATGTTTCAAAATTTTCATATCAGGAATGCACTGGATGTAGTAAGTTACGGGAGGGTCCCACTATAGCCCCTCAATGCATCGGTAGGTTTCATGAGAAAAACTAGTGTCTTGGAACAATCCCTTGAAAAAATTAATATTTAGGGTCTTGGCATGTGGCCTTCAATTTGTGGTTAAGATGTCTAGCATTATACATTCCATCGTTATGAGATTAGTTATTGATATTACATGTGAATATTTGAATAGTAGAATATCCATGTGAATAATTAAATGTAATTATTATATTTATCTTTTCCATATTATGGTGACATTTAAGTTTAAATGAATTTTATTCTAGTTATATACATTACCTTAAATGTTTATTCTTATTTATGATAGCTCTCATATAATGTTTACCCTTACTGAGCATCTGAGATCACCCCTTCTTTTGTTTGATTTTCCCAAGATTCCAAGAAGTGTATTATGATTTATATAGAGGTTTAATATAGTAGAATAGTGTAATTATCAAAGGATTATCTATGTTGTATTTTATGATAAAAATTGTAATGTAAAGTCATGTGTGTTATCTATTTTCCAAGACTACTAAACTGATCGGTGTTTTGGGACTTGATTCCTTATAATCATAACAATGTATTAAAATAATGCACAGAATCTAGGTAACTAGGTTTAGGGTGTTACAATTGGTATCAGAGAAATTTTATCAACAACCATGGAAGTAGATTTAGAAAACTTATATTAGGGATCATAACCCTAAGATATACTTTGAAGATAAGTATAATAGAACCCCCTTGAATTTTGGTAAATTAGGGAAAACGTGGATATTCCAAGAAGTACACCCCAATCTAGATTCTTCAGGTAGATGTGGTTTTAGAATAGATATACAATGGGGTAAAAAATCTTAAAAGGTGTTTCGGGGTTGACTCGATGGTAACCTGGTACATGATAATGGGCCTTAATGCACACCTTGTTTGACACTCCCAGGGTATATGCTTAGGATATTTCATTTCTTCATTACAAACAATTATGAAGGATTTATGAATAATATGTCTTCCAAAAAACCTTATTTTTTGATTATGGATTAGATATGCATAATGTTTTAAATTTATGTTACGTATTTCATTAGTTTGGAATTATGCATTATGATTCATAACATAAAATAGTGTATTCTATTACTTATAAATGGATCCTAGTTGAAGAAATGGAAATCTTATAAACGCACATAATACAATAAGGGATTTCCCACCTAGGTAATATAATGATAGTGGATCTAATGTCACAATTGTTACTGAACAGCTTATAGCCATTCTGGGATAACTGAATGAGGTTATGAATAATAACCATACCCGTATATAGAATCCTGATCCACAACGTAGAGAATAAATAATAAACCACTTCATGAGATAACAACCTCCAACATTCAATGGGACTACAAATCCTTTTGTAACTAATATGTGGATAAGTTCCTTAGAGAAAATATTTCTTACTTTGGGGAGTAATGAGAGGGAAAAAGTTGTCATAGCAGTCTATTGTCTTTCTAAAGATAATGATCAATGGTGTTCATTAATTCAAAACATAAAGGAGGATGAAGAATTAGTAAATATGGAATAGAGTGAGTTTAAATAACTTTTCCAATAGAAATAATTTATTTGTGAAAAAAGAGATGATATGGAAAGGTAATATCTATGTCTAAGACAAAAAAGGATAAGAATATAGCAATTTATGATGCTAACTTCACAAGGATAGCAAGGCACACTATTGACTACACACTTACCCCAGGATGTAATATTTATCATTTATTTGATGGGTTAAAACCATTATTATGATGGGAATTGGTCTCATAATATTTCTCATCATACAAAGATATAGTCTCGTGTACTCTCAAGACAGTAAATGAATTATCTATGCCTTATGATATTAAAGTAAAGAAAGAGAAGAATAAAATAGTGGAGAAAAAGACATATAAAGGGAAAAGGGAATGAATTATTTTCCATTATGTGATAAATTTGGGAAGAAACACCCTAGTATTTGGATAAAAGGAATGGGTGTTTGTTATAAATGTGGAGAAAAAGGCCACCAAAATCATGATTACAATGGGATGAAAGAGGCTGTTAATGATCAATGCTACAATTGCAATGAAATAAGGCATTATGCAAATTATTTTCCAAATCGTCAATAAAATATAGCCTAGAAAAAGAAAATGGATCATGGCCAAGCTTATTCTCTTACTATAGTCAAAGTGCAATAATTAATGTATTTGTGTTTTTGGGTTTAAGAGTTATATTCTGGTTATAAGAATAATGTGATATATATATATATACAGATGGTATTGTAGTACTATTTTTTTCATTAATGTTTTAATATGATGAAGTTAATAATATTTTCAGTATGTTACAATAAGAGAAAATATACCATTATTGGGGAATCTGATGTTTCAATTTATTTTGTAAATTTAGATACCTTTTTGAGAGAGTTTGGAAAGAAATGTTTTGGATAACTCTAAAGGTTGGAATGGATTAAGTTTAACTTTAAAAGGTATTGTTTAAGGTAAAACCATTTCTTAATATTGTTTTTTGAATGTTATAATACTATAGTTTTAGAAAAAGGACAACCTGCAGGTCAGGAGATAACCCATCACGTCGGACAGAGTTGTAGGAATCGAACCCACAACTAAAGTGCGTCAAAGGTTTATCACCTACCACCAGTCTGCAAGACCCTTGTTATTATATAATATTTTTCTTTATTTAACTGGTATATGTTTATATTTGGATCCTTATATGATTGAGATAAATTGAATATTTTTGAGTTTTATCTTTTGAGGGGAAATATAAAACATTAAATAAGCTTCCTTGTGTTCTTAGTATATGAATGAAATTAATTCTACAACACTATGAAAAGGATCATAAAACCAAAAATGTTTTCCTAGTACCTTATCTTATGATTAATCAAATGGTCCCTTAGATCATCATAGATTTATAGCTTTCTGGTAGTTAACTTTCAACAAAAAATATTCTATATCACTCTCCATCAGAACATGATGGTTTCTTCTCTTCCATATCTATGTTTTAATATATATAATCCTAGTATGTGTTATTTTTGGTAACCTTCATACATACCTTTATTTATTTTAAAATAGAGGTCTCTTCAATCCATATTTCAATGCAGGATTTTGACCAAGGTATTTTAAAATTTCAATCCCCTAGTATTCAATCCCAATATTAAATTTTGAGGATTAAATTTATTGAATAATGGTAGAATGTAACACCTCAATCTTCCATGGTAATCTACCTTTTTAAATAATTCAATTGCGTGTGATGTACGCAACACCGATTTCAAGTGCATCAGGACCTATCAAACTAGCTGTTTAAAAAGTGGTTATGGATAGTATTGACCACATTTTTAAATTTATATATATATCCTTTATAATTTTAATATTAAAATTTTGGGTTTCATGGATATAATATAAGGACAAATTTAATTTTTCAGATAAAAGAAGTATTTTTCAAAAAACATCTATTTTTCTGCCTTTTAATGCTAACCCTTTTTATATGCAATATTTTACACTTTTATATATTCAATTTAAGGAAATTAAATTCTTTTTTATAATAATGACATAAAAATTTAGTTTGGATAAATTTTTGTTACTTTTATGATAACTTTTATATTTTGATAAATAGTGAAAAATACTAGATTTTATTAAAAAAACTTTTTTAATCGAAATAATTTATAGTGTTAAATTATAAATTTGAGTTGTTTAAAGTATTATTAGATTAAATTTTTATCATTTAATATAATATAGGTCATTTTATGTGATTTAAAATTTAAATTAGACATAAACACAGGTCAATCGTTTGATAGTTTTAACTTCTTAAAACCCCAATTTTTCGTTTTAAAAGTGGAAATTGATGTTAAATTAATTACTGCAAATTATTTGTTTTCAATATGGAAAAATTTATTCTATATTTTTAATCATAAGGTCAAAATTTTTTAAATAGGTAGATTTTATTTTTAGAAAATTATGAATAGTAACATCAGTAATTATTTTATTCACCATAGTTAAAGTGTAAATCTAGTTTATTAGGGTAAACAAATAATAATATAATAATATTAAACTACACTAACATGTGTTATAATATTATTTTTTGAGATATTTACGACCATGGGATTACTTGGGTAGATATTTGAAAACCATGGAGCCACTTGGGTGTGAAAATTACATTTTGTAAGAATTAATTTAAAGTATAGAAAAATATAACTTAAACATGTATCTTTCACTAAAAAAAAATTTAAATGAGGATAGATAATTGATATATTAGACTATAAATATTAATTATAAATATAAAAATATATCCTACATCATGATATTTTATTTATAATTTGTAGACATTAAATAATATATTTATTTATAACACAATAATGATGTAGTATTTTCATTATTAATGAATTAATCATATAAATGATTTTATAAATATTAAAATAAATATAATTGGAACGTTTTGAAGCCATAAAAGAATTTTTTAGGTCAACATTACATGTTAGGGTTGATTATATGTATTTGTTTTGGAATTAATCAAGCTTTTATGACTTTCACAAAAACTAAATACTAAATAGTGTAAAAATTGACATAAATGAGTTTTAAAAACAAATACTATTTTTTTAAATGATATAAAATTACTAAAAATATAATATTCAACCAAAGGACTTAGATAATGTTATATATTTAATTAATTAACCACTTTAGGTTCTCTTTTAATTTTATAGTAACTATATGAACCATATATTATAAATATACAAGAAGACATGGTAAAAGTTGTACTATTTAATTGAGTTAAATCTTAATGATAATGTTAATATGGTGACCAAAATTGTCTAAACCCTATTGGATGAGAATATTTCAACCCATCCCCACATTATCCTCTAAATAAATCTATTTTTAACTATTAGAAACCGAAAATGAATTTATAATAAATTAATATTTCAAGATCTCCCTAAAGTGCCCCTTGACTCTCTTATAAAATGGTACTTCCCCTTTTCTCAAATTCACACCTCCAAAGCCATTTTACTTGGCCAAACCCGGCTAAAATATCCTCACTACTACCCTTAATTAATTCTAGAGACCTTAATTTGATCATAAATCCAACCTATTGATCCCTTTTTTCAAATAAAAAGGAAGCACCCGAAAAAAAGGTAATTATTTCATCACCTATTTCAAAGTTCTTTTATTCTTCAACTTTCTATTTATTTGTTGTTTCCATAAAAATATAACAAATCCAGTAAATTTTACTTACTGATATGTTATTATAAATATGGTACATCAATATTCATTATTTTATCGATCCTATGAATGACAATGTCTCTATACGTGTGTAAATATGGATTATCGTCTCCATGTCGTGGTGTAGTTTATTATTCAACATTTAATTATTTGGATGGGTATAATAATGAGTATAGTTAATTTAAATTATCAATTTAACATGGTAATTGTTATATATATATATAATACACTATCCAATTAAACACTATTTCACCATTGATATAATGATATTGTCTCTCGTGTGTACGTACAATTTACCATCTCCATGACGTGATGAGATTCATCTTCAATGATCACCATTCACAAATTTTTATAAAAAAAATATGAATTGATTAAATATGAGATATATGAATTAATATTCATATTGTAATATAATATATTTATGTAGATAAATATATATCATTTACTTACTTCCATACTATATGATAAGAAAATGGAAACAACATTCATGCATTCGTACAGACTATCGTCTACATGAACGGTGGTTCAATTTCATATATATATCTATTATGCATATGTATATTCTGAATATATATGATATATAAATATTTTATTATATTTATTAAGTATGTAAATCATTATCTAAGTGATATGATTAATAATAACAAGATAAACATGTATGATAAAGAAACCGATTATTACCTGAAATGTTACTTTAACATGGAAATTATTATTAAATGGGTAGTATAAAGATGTAAATGAATTATATATGATATCATAAATATTAATATGGTTCTATTATAATTTAATAACATTCTAGGGTTATTATACTTGAGGTTAAACATACGCTTGACTAAAGGAAAGTACAAGGTAATGGTTAATTCCTCAATCTCTTTATTATCCGAGATTTTTTATGTGTAAGTATTTATTTCAAAATATTTATCATCCATGTCCATGTTTCATAAAAAATATTTAAAAGGAATATTTTAAGGTTTTATAAAACTTAATCATTAAATAGATCATCATTTTAAATGTTTTAAATATTTACATTTCAAAATATTTTTAATTAATGACCATATTTTCAAAATTATTTTAAGTATTTGTTTATATGGACATCATTATTTTAAAATGTTAATTCCTTTCAAAAGTATCAAATTATCATGGTACAATTCAATTCCAAAATCTCTTTTAAATGACTTTATTTATAATTTGTGTGACTTTTAAATGATTTCACAAAAAGGTCTATTTCTCTCTAATAATTTTATAGACCATTTTCAACCATGTCAACATCCTTTAATGGGTATGATTCTTGATTGAGGTTGATTTATTATATTACAATATGATATACTGTATTGAATGAGTTATAATATGATTGACTTTGGATGTTATATTTTTATACCATTCATGGTTTACGATTAAAGTATTCACATTTCATATGCTATTTTTAATATGAATGTTTATGTAATGTTTCAATATTTTTATATGAGGAATGCATTGGACTTCCTAAGTGATGGGAGGAAAATGATATAGCCCCTAGATGCATTGGTAGGTCTCATGATACAAACTAGTGTATTGGCATAAGGCCTTGACAATATTTATATTTAAGGTCTTGGCACGAGGCATTTATATTGTGGTTAAGATGTCCGACATTATGAATTCCATCATTATGAGATTAGCTAATGATATTACATGTGATTATTCAACTAGTAGAATATCCATGTGAATAAGTAAATGAAATTATTTTATTTATATTTTCCATATTATATTGATGTTTAAGTTTAAAATGATTGGGTTTTAGTCCTATATGTTTCCTTAAATTTTTATTCTTATTTATGATAGATTCACTTATAATGTTTATACTTAATGATCATTTGAGCTCACCCCTTTCTTATGTTTTATTTTTCCATGTTTCCAAAAAGTTTATTATGATTTATATAAAGGTTTAATCTTGTATAATAATGTAATTATTAAAGGATTTTATATATTTTATTTTATATTAAAAATTTTAATGTAAAGTTCATTTATAGAATCTATTTTTCAAGAATTCTAAACTGATCGGTCCTTTGGGTCTTTTTTCCTTGTAATAATGCCAATTTATTAAAATAATGCACCATTTCTAGGTAACTGGGGTCAGGGCATTATAATATTCATAAACAGTAAACAAATTCCTCAACATTTAGAAAAGGATCTTAAAACAAAAAAATTATCCAATTACCTTCACATATAATGAATCATATGGAATTTTAAATCATCAGGAATTTATGGTTTTAAGTTGCATGAAATTACATTGATAATTCTATTTCTTGTGATCAACGACCTCCATCACTCTAAGTAATTATTTTTGGTTTTCTTCCATGTACATTTTTCATATCCCACTTATGTTATCATACAGGGAATATTAATTATGTGTTATCATATATGTCATTCAGGAATAATTTTCTATCTTATAAACTGTATTTTTTATTAACCCTTCTCATGATGTGTGATTTAAATAAGGTTATTTTCAAATACAAAACCATTGATAGTTGTTATCAAGATTAAATTATTGGGACAAAATTTATTTAAGGGTGTAGAATGTAGCACCCAGATATTTTAAAATAGTAATATAATATTTGATTATGTGCATGAAACATAAAACAAAGAACATAAGGTAATATAACATCCTTATAATTTAATATATATTTATTTTCTAAATAAATTCAATCTATTCGAAATTTTTCAATGCACACAACTTCGGATTTGAACGAAACATGATACTCTATTAAAATTATATTATTTAAATATTAACATTATAAAAAAACCATTATACTAGATTGTATGATAAATAATAACTAAATTATGAAAATTATATGGTTTATGCATAAATAAAATGGAAATCAATTTATTAGATTCAAAATTAGAATGATTTTAAAAAAATAAGATGTTTTTAGAAAAAAAATTCTAAAAGATAGCTTAATCATGCTTTGAAAATATAATTTATAATTAACATTTTAAAATTTTAGATAATATACTTTTAAAATTTAAATTAATTTTTTAATTCAATATATCAAAATAATCATAGGGTTATTTTATTTGGTTTTTTCTAAAAGGTTTCATTTTTTATGAATAGTAAAAAACAGATAATTTTAATTGATTATTTTTTTAAATTTTTTGCAATGTTAAATTTTATTTTTAATTTTTTTAATGTAAAATTAGTTAATTTATATATATATATTCATAAAATTTGTTTATTGGAATAATTTTTAGGTAGAATTCTGACCTAAAAACCATGTCAACATTTGAAAATTTTCTCTATTAGAAACATGTTTTCACATCACGTCCACATGATTAATTTTAAATTAACATTTCCCACATATATGAATTTAATTTTGAAAAATGGAATCTATATTTTTAATTCGAATAATTTTCTTTCCAAAAAATTTCAACTTAATTTTTAAGCATAATGAATATTAAAAATAGTAAAAATAATTTATCGTGGTTACGGTAAAACATGATTTACCGGTGGTTAAAGTAAATTTATAAGGGTTAAAATGAACTTCAAACTTTTATAAAATAAACTTAATTGAAATATTTAGATCATATAATTCATAATGATCTATAAAAATTAATTTTTGAACTATTTTTTATATGAAAAATTTGGGTACACAGTTTTCTTTAAAAAAATTACAAGTGCATCAATCACCTCACCTAAAAAATTCCACCCGTTATCCTCTCTTATTCTCACATTAACACACTTTTTATTCATCAAATACAAGCCCAAATAAATTCCAAAATTCCATCCGCTAATCATAGATTCTATATTTTGGGTAGAAATCTAACCTTGCAAGGATTTAGTTCTAGCCTAAGTAGTTTACCAGAATAAGAGGTAACATTCTTCGACGAAACTTTTTATTTTATTTACACATCTACCTCAATAAATTATTAATAAATAATTTTTATTTAATAACCACAGTATTTTAAATATACTTATATGTTTTTTTAATAAATTAATGACCTACAACCATCCCCAATTCTATCAAATGGATTATGAAATCATTATCTCTGTGTACAAAGAACTACGACCTCACAAACCGATGTAATTGATTTTTTCATTACCACCCCTCTTGGTTGTGAATGATGTTGTATAAAAAGTATATATTTTATATTTATTATATATTTATACCTATTGAGTGATTATTTCATATATACCTTTATAATTTCTATTCCTTGTGGTATATAATAATTTTCTCATCTATATGGTGGACTACCACCACGCGAAGTGATTTGATTTGTTCTTCACTATCGCTTTACATGAAAGAAAATAAGGATAATGTTAAAGAATATATGGGATCTTCATGAAATAATTATGATATTAATGACATATTTATGATTATTAAAAGATAATATAACATTGTTTCTGACGCTTTCACTGGGGGTGCGCATCTGTCAGTGGAGGATGCATGGTTGTTGCCTCACATTCATGCTTTCCAAAGGCTGGTGGCATCTATTCTTTATCCATGGACGTTTTCTCCTTGATCGAAACGGGATGATGGGATGTTAGTTCTTCATTCCATGGATTCCTCCTCGGAACTCGTTAACTAGTCTGGGTCTCCCTTTAAGATTAAGTCATTGTTCATGAATCTCGTTCCCAATGCCATATCATTATGGACACTAGTTAATTACACTACTTCTGTCAGGGAATTCTTTGGGGTCTTTACATGGTAGCATCCTTCGGTCGTATTAGACGGTAACATCAGGCATGTCGGGGCATATATGGATGTGTGGACATTAGGGAACTTGTATTCTTCCTCATAATATGCCATCTCAAGGGTGCAGAACCAGAGGTATCCCACATCGAATGCGGGGAATCATATGCCATAGGCATGTACCTGAGGGTCTCCTCAGCTTCCCATGTTTGACATAGGGTTTTCCATAAGTTTAAAATCTAGCAGAGATGGTTACTCCAAAGGCATGTCTTTCGAGGTTTTCCTCGAACATCTCATGTTTATCACAAGGTTGGATGCAAGTTTAACATCTTGCGGGGATGGAATGATGGTGATCATAATGTCCCATAGAGATAGATCAGAGGTGGTGTGTCCCATAGAGGGGAGATGACACACCTTTAAAGCTGATTTGAACACAACTGAGGGCGGATCAGGGAGTGTGCACCCCAGAATGGGGGAACACCAAGGTTTACCATTGGCTGGGATTAAACCTCATGGAGTTTTCCTATATTACCTATGCAGACAATAGGGATCAAAACCCATATAGTTCTAAGGGGTGATGAATCAGGGCGTACATAGAGTACAACAACTTGAATACTTGTTGGGGATTATGCATGGTTAGTGTCCCATGTAATTCTAGGAGTAGCGAGGAGGTGGTTGACATGACCCACTAGGATGTGGCATCTCGGGTGAGAATCAGGATGGATGACGAAGTGTTGAATGGAGTGGAGGGGAAATGATATGAGACTGTCGTGAAGGTGTAGGTAGTGTTGGTCTTGAGCCTTGAAGATATTTCCTATGTATCCCCATGGTAGGGAATCAAAGTTTGCATAGTTCAGTGGGATGATGGGACACCTGAGGAGGCGGCCCATGAGAATGGACCCAGGGATGGGACCCGGAGGAAGTAGAACCTCTGGGTTAGGGCATGATCTTCCCAAAAAACATGGGATCGAGGGATAGATCAAGATGAGACATGGGTGCTGAGATTGAACCGCATGGAGGATTCCTACATATCCCCATGGTAGGGAATAAAAGTCTGCATATTTCATCTGACAATGACTCACTGTCGATTGGGGACTTCAATGGCTTACCACTAAATGAGGTTGACAATGAATTACCTCTGAATGGGGAAACCACGACTTACCATTGATTGAGGTACACAGTTTAATGTCATGCATGACGGGGGTGACCTGGCATGAAATAGTACATGGGGCCCATATAGATGTTGGTCTTGAACTTTAGGAAGGCTTCATACATACCTTGCCTTGGCAAGGATCAAAGACCTCATAGTTCAGGTTGGTTGTGGGGTTTACACTCTAGGCTGCCTGGGGTGTTGTCAAACTGAGGTGAAGATGGTAAGAATGATCGGGTGTTGGGCTTGAACCTTAGGGAGGCTTCCTACGCACCTTACCTTAGTGAGGATCGATGACCACATAGTTCTAATTAGTGTGGGATTACACTCTAGGTGGCCCAGGGTGTTGGTGAACCAATGTGTAGATGGTAGGAACGACCGGGAATTGGGCTTGAACCTTAGGGAGGCTTCTTACATGCCTCGACTTGGGAAGGATCAAAGACCACATAGTTTAAATTGTGGTAATATAAAGAATATGCCCTCAAGAATCCCAATGTGTGGGTGAACCGATGTGAAGATGGTCAGAACGATCGGGGTGGTGGGCTGGAACCTCATAGAGGCTTCCTATGTACCCTTCCTTGACATGGAACAATGTCCTCATAGTTCAAGAGGGGGCATTGGTGCACTGATGTGAAAGTGGTTGGGACTGATGGATGGAAGTGGGCTTAAACCTTAGAAAGGCTTCATACGTACCCTGACTTAGTAAGGATCAAAGTCCTTGTAGTTCCAAACGGTGTGGGGATTACACTCTAGCCTTCCCGAGGTATTGGTGAATCGATGTGAAGATGGTTAGAATGATCGGGGTGGTGGGATTGAACCTTAGGGAGGAATCCTATGTACGTTGCCTTGGCAAGGATTAAATACCACTTAGTTCAGATTGGTTGTGGGGATTACACTCTTGGGTGCTCAAGTGCCGCTATAGAGAGGAAATGGTGGATGGGGCTTATGTGAGGATGTTTCCCAGGTTCCGCTATAGAGCGGAAATAGCATATAGGGATTATGAAAAGAAACTGCCTGTAATGTCTTCCTCATGTCTGGCCATGGGGGCATCCCAACCCTCTGGTGGGTTGAGGCCTTTACCTTTGTGCTAGTGCACAAGAGGGATAATGCCAAGGGCGTTGGAATTAGTCTGAACAAAGGGATGTGAAAAGTGTGAATCACATGCCCGACATTCGGAATTCAATGAGGGTGTCATGGTGATAGAATATAACTATTTACCGTGTTTGAAACATAGCATCATTATCACGTTAGCCTGAAATAGGGACAAGAAAATTAGGGTCGACTGCTGACTGTTTTTGAAACAAAGGACCTGACTCGAAGTGTTGTCTAAAGTCTTATGGAGTGTTTTTCTATGATAGTAGGCGATCTGATGCGGCATTGGACTAGGTCATTAGGGGGTCCCTTTGGACATGTAAGTGGATGATTATTTGAATGAAGGACATGCAAAGCGTGAGGTGGAGTGATAGAATGTTTGAACGGATTCCAACGCTCTTGAAATTACGCCGCTGTAATCATGGAATTAGGCATATTATTCTTGGAGAATAAGGCATCTCTTGTTTGGAGAAAGACGCGTCATATGATTTGCACATAGGGTGTAATATAGTTTATAGTCACGTAGATAGGACTACTAGCATGTTATTCATGGATCATAAGGAATCTCTCGTATAGATCAAGAGGCATCCTATGTTTGGAACATGGGGTGTACTACAGTTTATAGTCATGTATAGAGGACTATTAGAATCTTATTCTTGGAGCATAAAAAATCTCTCATATAGAGAAAGAGGCATCCTATGTTTAGGAAATTATGATTACTATAGTTTAAAGTCATGTACAGAGGAATATTAGGCATAAGGAACCTAGCAATGCTTGGTGTCGGGTTTGTGCAAGGGTGAACCTTTCTGGTTTAACCTGGCATAGGAGCCAAGTGATGGGGTTTGGGGGAGTCACCTGGGGAATGGTTCGACTCGAAGTACTTGGGGAATTGATGATGATAATCTGAACTCACAACATGGGATTGGAACCAAGAGTAATATGTCAACTCAAGGTGTTTCGTGTAGTGTGGAGAAGTCTCTCAAATCATGGTATTATATAGGTGGAAGGAGGCTGCGCATAAGGGTGTAATGGAAAATGCCGATGTCCCGGCCAGAAAAGTATAAGGTGTGACTCTCCAATTTTTATGGGGTTCAGTGGCAATACTAAAGGCATCGGCCCGAAAGATCGTTGTCGCAGCCCAACACTGGCCCCGAGTGGGGGTGCAGGAGCATAGCCCCCGCGGTATGGACCAGTGGGCATAAAGGTAGGATCATCACAAAGGATAGGTCTCCATGAAGTAGTATCGCAGAGCAAAGGTCTCTCACGAAGCAAAGGTGGCTCACGGAGCAAAGGTGGCTCGCAAAGAAAAGGCAGCTCATGGAGAAAAGGTCTCTCACAGAGCAAATGGTTATCGTGGAGAAAAGGGTGCTCGTGGAGCATGGAATCACGGAGCAGCATCACAAAGGAAGATACTCATAGAGCAAAAACTCACGAAGCAGCATCTCGAAGGAATCTACTCACTGAGCATGGGCTCGCGGAGCTGCTTCGCGAAGGAAAGCTGAGCACCACGAACTGGGAGATCTGCCGCCCAAGGGGCGCAGTGGTCATACGAAGAAGGGAGATGAGTAGGGTATTTTTAGGGGAGATGCACCGTGAAGCAGAGCTCACTCAGTGCGAAGAAGGATTTTTCTCTACAGCGGGCCGCAAACATCAAAGGGGTTCGCGAAGCCATCCCGCCCCCTTGCTTCGCGGCAGGTCACGAACAGTAAAGGGGTTCACAGAGCATCCTGCCTCCTTGCTTTGTAGCGGGTCACGAACGTAAAAAGGGTTCATAGATCATCCCACCTCCTTGATTCACAGTGGGTTTCAAATGTCAAAGGGGTTCTCAGATCCGTCCTGTCTCTTTACTTTGCAATGGGGCTCCATGATTGCGGAGGGAGCTTCACGAGTAGGCTTCACAAACCTGTTTTCCATCCCAACTTCAAATGCCCATAAATCCTAATCTGTAACCCCATTTGGGCCCTACAATCTACTAAATTTAAGATTGAAAAATAGGCTACAATATTGGATCATGTATTGGTGCATTTCAAAAAATTTGGGGATGCATTTTTTGGTGTCAAAAAACATTTTACTTTTACACAAAAAAAAAATTATAACATCGTTCATGTACATGTGAACTACAGCCTTCATAAAGCGATTTGACTCTCTTTCATCACCATGCCACATCGATGATATATATATATATATAAAGAAATAATATGGTATATATTATACTATTGAAATTATAAAATGATAAAAAATTACTTATCATCCACCCATAGTGATCTTTGAAAAATGAAAATGTTAATCATGCATACGTACAGCCTACCACCCCAAAGATTGTATCGTAGATCATTTTTCATAACCATATTTCATGATTGGTTTTAAAATAATAATTTATGTATAAATATGATAAATATATCATGAATATTATTATGGATATCATGTCACTAAATAATATATTCAAGAATCATATCCTTCATGAAATAACAAGCCTGAGAAAGAAAGATAATCAACACTTAAAACAATGAGAATAATGTAATATTACTAACAAATGTGTGATAATATGTTATAAAAGGATCATATATGATATTATAAATGTTAATATGGTTTTTATTAAGTTAATAACATGTTTAGAACTATAATATAAGAGTATATAGTATTTTCACCGAAAAGGATGTGTGATGTATGGGTTTCTAATCTCACTTTCAGTTCTGTGAGACATACGCCATATTCACCACTTATTTCATTTGATGGTATGTATTATGCCATTTTTATATTTTATGTCAAAAATTAATTTACATTTATAGTATTTAATATTTTTATAAAGTTATTTTTTTCATGGTTGTTATTATTTAAAAGTTCCCAATGTGTTAAGGGTTTATTTTACAATCTCATCATTATTTAGGATTGTTTTCTTAAGTATCCCTTAAAATAATTATTTGATATTATTATATTAAAAATAATTTAATTTTTTATAACATGTTTATTCATGAAATATAAAAATTAATATTACCATTGATCTACTCTTTTTTACTTAAAATGATTGAAAATTTGTTTTGAACAAAAACTAACTTTATTTCTCTCTTCATCCAGAAATCTATTTTCATTAAAACATATGTTTTATAAAAATGTTTTAAAAAATGTTTTCAACCTCTTTAAAATGAATTATTTAATATATTTTCTCCCATTTTAATTTTTTATAAAATACAAATTTAATATATTCTTCATATCATTTTCAAAACATTTACCATTTAGGTTTTACCAAAAATATGAAATTAATATTTGTTTTAATATACTTAGCATGTATGGACTTTCCTTACATAAGAACCACTCAATGTTTTAAATATTCATTTATAAGTTTCAAAGGTTAATTTAAAACAATTTTTTTAACTTTTTTTGAACATTTATTTTTAGAAGGTTCTTTTCAAAATGAAAATGTTATTTTCCGTAATAATTTTTTAAAATATATTTTTATGGTATTTGTATTAATAAATGAAATCAACCCTTCAATTTAATTATGATCCACTAGGGATATGTTTCATTGATATAAAAAATATTATTTATTTAGATGATTTATGATCAGTTAAATTGAAGATTTATAATTTTATTATCATTCACCATTTTACTCTGAATGGTTTAAGATTGTGTTTATTGATTGGGTTAAGTATTAAAATTTCATATTTTAATTAATCAAAACAAATACTCATTTTGATTAAATTTCACTCCTTTTATATGTTTAATTAATTGAACTCTCTATATTATAGGTGGGACTTTATATATCCCCTTGATGCATCGGTTGGTCTCATGAGTCAAACAAGATATGGTTTTGGTCGAGGCCTTAATATATCGACCATACTTATTTTATATTCCTATGACATAATTTTAGAGATAAAAAACATAAAATAATTACACCACTATAATACAAAGATTTAGTGTATTTGGAAAATTATGATCATTAAAAACATTTACATAATAAAACATAAACATTTTATTAATTCCTCCTTCAATAGATTGTAACACCCCAAGCTTTTACGGTACGCTTCTCTTTGAATAATGTGATAGCGTGTGTTGTACGCAACACCGAGTTCTAACACACCATAACCAATCAAAATAGCCGTTATGAATATTAATACATACTTTTTGAAATTATATATATTTTATATTTCAAAATGGACTTCATTTTTGGATTCGGAATATCGAATTTAGCCTAAGGTGAAATTTTGGTACATTTCGGATAACTTTCATATTTTGATGAATAGTGAAAATTACTAAATTTTAATTAAAAACAACTTTTTTAATCAAAATAATTAATAGTGATAAATTATGAATTTTAGTAGTTTTAAAGTATATTTAGAATATATTTTTACCATTTAATATAATTTTGGTCATTGGACATAATTTTACAATTAAACCGAAAATAAACAAGTGTCAATCTTTTGATAGTTATTATCTCTTAAAAACACGCTTTTTGTTTTGACAGCGGGAATTAATTTTAAATTAATTTCTTCCATTTCTGTGTTTTGAATTTAGGAAAATGGATTCCATATTTGGAATCAGGATGTTCAAATTGTGTAAATAGTTAACTTTTATTTTTATACATTTTGAATAATTACTGCGGTAAATATTTTATTTACCATGGTTAAGGGTAAATCCGGTAAAAAATGGTTAAAAAATAATATTATAATAATACTAAATTACCCTACATATTGGTTGATACATGGTCGACCATGGGCATCTTTCGGTCAATTTTGGGACCCCATGGATCCACTTGTAATTGATAATGACACTTTATTTTAATTAAGATAAAATGAATACAAAAATGACACAAGCATATATCTTTTAGAAAAACAATTGTTAAATAGGGTTATATATGTTGGATTTTATATTATAAATATAAATTAAAAAGATAAAAAGATTTCCTACATAATGATATTTTATTTATAATTTTTAGACATTAAATAATTTATTTTATTTATGACACAATGATGATGCAGTAATTACTATAATAGTGAAAAATAAAATAATTGATATTATAAATACCCAAATAAATATAATATGAAACTTTTAATGAATTAAACTAATTTTCTAGGATACTATGATATATTAGGATTGATTTAATTGACTTTATTCGAAGTAATCAATCTGTTATGAGTTTCACAAAAATCAACTATTGAATAGTGTCAAAATTGACATAAAAGAGTTCTTAAAACAAATATTATATTATTAATTGATATTAAATTTCTAAAAATCTAAGGTTCGGCCAAGAGACTTATATCATGATATGTTCATCATTAATGAAACCACTTGGGGGTCGTTCGGATGTATATAGTAAGTTTATTAACCATATTATATAAAAATACAAAGAGACATTGTAAAAGTGAAACTAATTAACTTAGAGTTAATACTTAAATATAAGGTTAATATAAGTACCCAAACCTGTCTAAATTATATTGGTTGAGTGGTTTGCGACCTATCCCCACCTTAAACTTTGAATAGTCAACTTTGGAGCCATTGGAAACCGATTATGAATTTATTATAAACTAATATCTCTAGCTTTTCCAAAGGTGCCCCTCACCCCTCTTATAAAAGGGCACTCCTCCTTCTCATTTCTTCACACCGTCAAAGCCTTTTGATTCGGCCAAACTCTGCCCAAATACTCTCCCAACATCCCTCACTACAACCTAGAGGCCTTAGTTTGATCATAAAGCCAACCTATAGAGCCCTTTTGATCAAATCAAAAGGAAAAACCCGAAGAAGAGGTAATGATTTCACCACCCCTTTCTAAGTTCATTTCTTCTTCCACTTCTTCTTCCTTTGTTGTTACCATTCTAAAATAAAAAATCCAGTATCATATATATACTGTGATGTTATTATAAATATGGTACAACCATATTCAGTATTCTATCCACCCTTTGAATAACATGTCACCATACGTGCGTACGTACGGCTTACCGTCTCCACGTCGTGGTGTAATTGTTATTCAATATAATATTATTTGTATGGGTATAATAATGATGTGTAACTCATGTAAATAATAAATATAACATGTTAAGGATTCTATATATATGATATACCATCCATTATATATTATTTTAATATCAAAATAATGATATTGTCGCTCGTGCGTACGTACGGACTACCGTCTCCACGAACGCGATGAGATTCATTCTCCATCGTATCCATTCAAGTATAATTATCATTTGATGATTTAAAAATGATGTTTAAGGACTTGATATCATTCTGGATATGAATAATATACAACCTATCCATTAAAAACATTTCTTATATAACAAAACATATAAAAGAAAACGAGTACGTTAACACCCGAAACGACGATAATACTAAGATATTATTATCAAATCAATATTAAAAGATCATATATGATATCATATTAATGTATATGATTATTGTATAATTTAATAACAATTATTTCACCATTATACAGGAGGTTAACCTACCCCAACCAAGGAAAAGTACAAGGTAAGGGTTATTTCACAATCTCTTCATTATCCAAGGTTGTTTATACGTAATAATCTACTGGGATCTCTTTATCATCCACATCCATGTTTCTTAAAAATGTATTTCAAAAAAAATTTCCTATTTACTAGAATATGAGTTAAAGTCATTTATACCCTTTTTGACTTTTATTAGTGGTTTATAACGGAATCTTTCGGTCGTTTTCAAAACAAGGTCCTTTTTAACCTTTTCGACAGAATTAAGGTAAGAATGTTTTTTTTAACTTATACGGAGGGTGTGGCTATTTTCCGCCGTTATAAAATCTTCAAAGCTTCCCTTACAAGCTTATAAGAATATTTTCAAAGAAAATGTTTTATTTTATATGGATCTTAAATGATTTCAAAATAAAAGGAGATATTTCTTTAAAAAGAATATTGATTTCATCTATGTCAACATCCTTTGATGGATTTTAAGATTATTTGAAGTTGATTTATTATGATATAAAACTTCCATATTGAAATGAGGTTTTGTGATATGTTTGACTCTGGATGTGCTATTTTTATACCATTCATAGTTTATGGTGAAATTATTTATATTTCGTATGCTAGTTTTAATACGAATGTTTATGTTATGTTTAAACCTTTTCATATGGGAATGCATTGGACTTAATATGTGACGGGTGGAGCCCGCTATAGCTCCTCGATGCATCGGTAGGTCTCATGAGACAAACTAGTGTCTTGGCACAAGGCCTTGACAAAATCTTATTTGTAGTCTTGGCACGAGGCCTTGGCTATGTGGTTATGATAGTCTGGCATTATGCATTCCAACATTATGAAAGTGGTTATTGATTTTTTCATGTGATTATTCGATTAGTAGAATATCCATGTGAATAAGTAAATGGCATTATTTTATTTTATTTTTTCCATACTATGTTGAAGTTCTAGTTTAAAAGGCTTTTGTTTTAGTAATTCATTGTCTTAAATGTTTATGCTTATTTTTGAATGTTCCGCTATATTGTTATCCTTACTGGGCATTTGAGCTCACCCCTTTTCTATGTTTTATTTTTCCCAGGATGTGAAGATGTAAGTTATGAATGACCTTCAGGGATATTATGAGGGGATTATAGTGTGAACTGTGGAAACATTATGTTGTTGTAGTAGTTTTTCATTTCATGATGTAATGTAAAACTTATGAATATATCTAGTGTTTCCAAGGCTACTAAACCAATCGGTCTTTCGAGATTTGATCTTTCTTGTGATCATGCCAATGTTATGTAATAATGCACCGACTCTGGGTTACTGGGGTCGGGGCGTTACATAGATTCTTATTTTCCATCATGTTCTCCTTAGTACAAGTATTCACCTGATGATATATATCAAAAGAATTGGTGAGATAAAAGTCTAGTAAGAGGATGAATAAGAGGTATGAAACACAGGTGATCATAAAAATTGTCATCACAACATATGAAAAGGATCATCATTATAATCATGAGAAGAATCATTAGATAAATGCATGTAATGTGGAAATGCCTAAAAATGAAACATCATATCTTTGTG
The DNA here is from genome assembly GCA_963277665.1 of Viscum album. Taxonomy (NCBI): domain Eukaryota; kingdom Viridiplantae; phylum Streptophyta; class Magnoliopsida; order Santalales; family Viscaceae; genus Viscum; species Viscum album. The sequence continues at coordinate 306,101,253 of OY728146.1, forward strand.
GACAACTACCAAACATAGTTTCGAACAAATCTTGAATCGTGTTCATGAATTTTCCACTTTATATCATGATACATATCATATTACCCAATTCATTGGAGCTTTATATAATTCTGATCACACCCATAACATCAAAACATTTATAGATGCTATTTAATTCTGGGTGTACACATCACATCACAGCATTTACATCATCATGCATGTCACATTGAATATATATAAATAATGGAAATAAAAATAACACATGGAAAGTAATGAGTTTCATTTTATAATGAATAAACTCATAAATAATTTTGGTGTTTCCAAAAAGAATAGCGAATTACAAACTTGTTATTACAATCAACAATCTTGAGTGAATATGAAACAATCTCATGAGATATAAAATATGTATTTTAGGAATGAAGAGTTCATCTAGAAAAACATTTATTTTTTCAAACAATAATATTTGAAATTTTTACATACCATAAATTATAAGGTAAGGATAAATAAATTATATTCAAGAAACATTAAAGTAATATCTCTGCTGAAAATGGAGTGAAATATGAAAAACCTAAATAAAGAGATTTGGGTTTGAGAATCCCCTTGACTTAATTCCAAGTGCTTTATCCTCTTTAATATTATGTATAGTGAAATTTAATTCATTAATTAACAAATAAATAACCTATTATAAATTTATTTTATTTATTATTGTTTTATAATGTTCATTTATATCCTTTTTTATTAGTTATAGAGTTCAATTACATCGTTTGGAATTGTTCATATTCTCGGTTTTCATGATCAGGTCACTTTTTTATTATTATATAAGTTCATGTAAAATGAGAATGATTAAAAATAATTGAAATTATATGTTATTAATGAATATAATTAATTTCAATTTGAAATATTTTTCATTTATTTATATGTTATAAGGAATATTTATTAAATTGATCATTAATGAAAATGATTTAATTTATTTTTTGGTTTTTATGACCATTATGATCATGTATAATTTATTTAACATCGTGTTTATATATTGTTCAAGAACATTATATAACATATAATATGTATAATAATATATTATTTAACCATAATAATGGTTTTATTACAATCCTTGATGGAAGTAGTGAAAAATGAAAATGCATCATCCATGGTGGTGATAAATCGACACACCACGACCAATATTTTCATTTTTAGAATAAAAGGGAAAGAGAAGATATTTGAAGATGAATTATTCCATTAAGATAATAAAATTAAATAATATACAATATAATGGAGTTATGATTCCATTTGGATAATCGTACGTGATGATAGGATAATAAAAGAAATGAAATTAAAATAAAATTAATATAAAATGAAAGAGAATTTTACCTATTAAATTTATCCTCCTTGAGAACCTCCTTAGGGAAAAGTGTTTGTTATTTTTATGAGACCTAGGGATCCTAGAACCCAAGAATGTGATTTTTAATAGTATTAGGTTGAACATAGACAAGCTTCAAGGCTAGGATGTTGTGAGGAGAAGAGGTGGGGATGGGTGGTTATTATAGGGGAAGAGAGGGGTGTTTTCTCATTATTTTATTCATTAGATTATTATTTTGTCTCCAGACTATGAGTAGATTGAAAATTATCACTAAATATATTAAAATATTGAATTAGGGATTGAGATTATGGGATTACATCATCCATACATCATCTATGACTCAATAAATCATGTATTTGTAAAATACTAGAAATTATTATATTTCACAATTTACAAAAAAATCAACTATTTTAGAAAAATGCCAAAAAAATTCCATAACCATTTTTCAAGGCATAAAATTAATAAATTAACTTCATTTTATGAAAATAATTTTCTATATAAGAGAGATTTAATTTTTTAAAAATTCAAATTTTATTCAGAAACTGCCAATTTTAAATTTTTTTACAGATTTTATGATATTTTAAAAAAATAATTAATTTCTCATAAAATTATATTATAATAATAAGAAAAAAAAATTAATTTATTAAATTTTTTATTCAAATAGATTTTCTTTTAAATAATTAAATTAGTTAAAAAATTCAAATTAAATAGTTATGACTTAAAGAAATAAGAGCACTTACATTATCATTTATAAAACATTTATTTCTTATACTATGATATAATTATATCATATTTTCTATTATAATGTAAATAAATTTTATTTATAATTTCATTGGTGAGGATACTATTCTATTGGATAGATTACTATTCCTAACAGTAATGTTATTATTCTGAGGGTCAATTTACTATTTCATCGGTATTGCTTTCATAACATCTAGAAATACCAATAATTTAATTCTTTCTTCAATTATAAGTTTTTATTGTGTCCTCAAAGTGATTTCGTATGGTTTATAATATATGAAATAATTATAAGATGGGAATTTCTTGGCCATTAAATTCTTCCCCACTTACAAAATTTCACCCTCAAAATTTTATTTTACATACTATGGTGAAATAAGTGAAGGTATAACTCCTTTATTCCATCCTCTAGTTCCCATGTTGAATCTTCATACATATTGTTTAGAAATAGAATAGTGATAAGGTTATTAGTCTTTTTGGGTATAACTTTATCTCTATACTCAATGATCTTCATTGTATGCTCCTTATAAGAGTTATCATCTTCCAACTGTACCACCTCTGGATTTAGTACATGTGAGGTATATGGTATATAGATCCTCAAGACGGATACGTGGAATACTTTGTGTACTTTAGACATGGAATATAGAAGTGGTAGTCAATAGTCCATACCTCCAACACATTCAATACTCTCAAAGGGTTCTATGTACATGGAAATCAACTTTCTTTTTTTCCCAAATCTCATGATACTCTTCCATGTATATATGTGGAGGAATACCATGTCTCAAGTGTAAACTCTATTTATGATCGAAGATTGTCTGCATATCTCTTTAGTCTATTTTGGGATTCCTTAATGTGTTTTTAAATTTTTTTTACCTTTTCCACCCTTTCTTCAACCATTTCTGGTCCTAGATGCTTACATTCACCCAATTCATCCCAATACATTGGTGTTCTGAATCTTTACCCATAAAGGGAATTGTATGGAAATATTTGGATGCTCGAGTGGAAACTATTGTTGTAATTAAACTCAACGAGAGGAAGATGTTGGTCCCATCCTCTAATAAATTCCATATAATATTCCCTCAATATTTCTCCCAAGGTCTGAATAGTATGCTCATATTGGAAATTTGTTTGAGGATGATAAGTCATATTGCTGTTTTTCTTTGTTTTTAGAGTATGTTGGGGACTTTTCCAAAACATAGAGGTGAATATCATATGTCGATCATATAAAATAGATAGTGGTAGTACATGCCTCTTTACCACTTATCTAATGTATATTCATGAAATTTGATCTAGTGAAAAGTCCTCTTCAATTGTGATAAAGTGAATTTTTTTGTAAGATGATCCACAATAACCCATATAACATTATATTCTCTACAGGTCTTTTAATGTATGATGATAAAGTACTTGGTGATGTTTTTGCATTTTCATGTTGGTATGGGTAATGGTTTCATCATTCCATTATACTTTTTTCTTTCAGCCTTCAGTTTCTGACATACCAAGAACCTTGATGAATATTCTATGATCTCTTTCTTCATATTTCCCCACCAATAGTGCCCTTGTAGATCTTGATACATATTTTTTCTCTTTTGCGAATAAATAAGGTTGAGCTATGTGTGTCATTCCAAATGACTCTCATTATATATGGATTTTATTGTACACATACACATGAACCAAATCTTATAAATCCTTACTCATCAATTTTAAACTCTATGGATTTCCCATTTCCCATAGACTCCACCTTCTTCTAGATTTCCACATCATTTATTTGATCATCCTTTATTTTCTCTATAAGGGATGGTTGAACAATCATTTGAGAAAAAATTGATGATTTTTATTCATTAATGATTCCCCTTTCCATAATTCGTATGTCTAATAATATTGGATTCTTCTCACTTATAATCATTTAAAAGGCTGTATGATCCTTTCTACATAGAGCATCTTCCACTTTATTCACTTTTCTAGGTTAGTAGTGGATTGAGAAGTCATAATCATTGATGAGAACTAAAAATCATTATTGGGGAATTATAATATACTTCTATTTGAATAAATATTTTAGGTACTTATTATAAGTATATATATTTCACACTTCTCCCCATAGGTATAAATTCCTCTACATTTTCAATGTGAGGATCACAAAATTCCAAATCCAGATCTTGCATGGGGTAGTGTTTCTCATGAATTTTCAACTAACTTCAGTCATATGCTATCACTTTATTACTTTGCATCATTACATAGCCTAATCACTTCTTTGAATAATCTCTATACATAACAACAATTTCCCCACTTGTTGTAATTGTGAGTACTAACATGGGGATAAGCCTCATTTTAACTCATTGAAGCAGTTTTAGAATTCATCGGGTTAGAAAAACTTTTATCCCTTCCAAGTCATAATGGTTAGTGGGATTGACAATCACCAAAAATCACTAGTAAGACCTAGCTAGACTAATGAACTATTTATCTTCATTATAGATGTTGGTTGGTTCCACTCTTCATTTTCCTTTTTTATAGAAGGGTCTATAGATATTCCTTTACTTGGAATATCATTCCCCATGAATGATACTTCCTCTAGCTAGAACTCACATTTACTATACTTTTATTAATTTTATCCCTTCACAATGTATTTAGCATAGTGTTCCAATGCTCCTCATGTTCCCCCTTTCTCTTGGAGTAGATCATAATATCATTAATAAAGACTACCAAAAATATCTCTAGATATTCTCTAAATTCATTATTCTTTATTTCCATGATTATTTCAAGAGAATTATTGAGTTCAATGGGATCACTATTAACTCATAGTTTCCTTACCTCGTTCAAAAAAACTATTTTGGGAATATCATCCTTCTTCACCTTTAATTGGTGACATACTGCCTAAAGGGACACCATAGATAAATACATGGCCCCACACTATTGATTGAACATTTCATCTATATATGGAAGTGGATACTTGCTCTTTATTGTGATTTTTCTGAGCTCACGATAATAAATACAGAGGTGCATTGATCCATATTTCTTCTTAATGAAGTGGACTGGTGCACCCTGTGGTGAAGAACTCGGGCATATAAAACCACCATCAGGATTATATTATAACTACTTCTTCAGTTCTTCCAACTCAATTTTGTCCATTATATAGGGTGTATATGATATATCTAGAGATACATGATTAATTTCAATGGATAACTCAACTTCTTAGTTTGTATGAAGATGAGGCAATTCTTCAGAGAACACATCAGTTTAGTCCCTCACAATGGGAATGTCTTTGATAATGATTGTCTATTTTGTCTCAAACTTTTGAGATACATATTATTTCTCAAAAGTAAATAATATCCACACTTGAGACAATTACTCTGAAAGATATTCATAATCAACCTTACACTTGAACATAATTAGTGTATTTCCTAATATGTAAAGGGTGATCTCCCTTTCCCAATAGTATACATTTGATTTGTATAAACATATCCAATCCAGGCCCAAAATAGCATCAAACTCCACCAAACTAAGTAACAATATATTTTGGGGTAGGTTCAATACACAAACACTAACCTATGATGATTTATATACTTCAGACTCAATAATTGTACCCTTTAATGTTGTCATGGATAACTCAACCTCCATATTTTGAGGTGGTGTTTGAATAGTTATACTAAACAATAATGATAGGAAATAAGTTGTAGAACCAGAATCAAATATAAAGTTCTATATTCTTTAATAAATTACAATCATACCTATCACCACATCATTTTTAGGATCCACCTCAGGTGTAGTGATGTAATAGGATTTCCATTTCTCTTTTGGATTTGGGGACCGCTGACATTGATTACCCATGATAACTCGAGTTTTAGTGCATTTTATTATATAGTACCCTTTCTCCCAATAGTTTAATGATTGGACCATGGATGGTACTCTCCATTTTTTCACCACATTTTCCTACATCCTCAAGTCTCTTCTGTATTAATGAACTTGGTGGCCTCCTCTCCTAGACATTAAGAATTTCCCTATCCATTTGAAGAAATTCCCATTATTCTTATTTTTAAATTTTTGACATGTGAGTGGTTGACTTTCCATTACACACTTTTCATTTTATTATCTAGTTTGAAACTCCCTATCTCTTAACACCATAGTCATGGGAACACTCTCCCAACCCCATAACCACATTGAGATAATATCAAACTCCTTCTTCATAACTCCCAAAGTATCAAATTTCTAGATCCTTTTGAAGGTGTGGTTTTAAGACAATAAATAATCTATCTATTTTTCTATCATTATTGATTACAAAAATCATGGTTTTCATTTCAAGACATGAAAAATTTTATTCATAATTTGTGGAAGATTAAAATTTCTTTTACCTCAACACTATATATTCTCTCTACATCTTTTTTTGAAGAGTTAAAGGGAAATACTTGTTAAGAAATGTTTTCTTAAAGTCTTCCCACTCTATCGATTCAATTTTATCAGTTAGGTTGGTGTTCTTAATCAACACCACCATTGATCGAGCTCTCCATATATAGGATAAAATTCCAGAGTCACCTTCTCCATCTCAGAATAGTGAAGAATATAATATATCATCTCCATTGAGTTGACCGACTATTCTATGACTATTGGATCTGAAGATCCTCTAAATTTTGGGGGTGGTTTTGTGCATTAAATACCTAATATCTAGTTTATCCCTCATAGGTGAAGGATTATGTTCTACATTATTCAGTTTATTGTTCATAGATTGAGATAGTTGGGTAATAATCTCCATAAAATTTTGAACTCCATTTCTCATGTCATTGGGTATGTCTTTTGGGAAATTGATGCACTATCCCTTGAATGGATTTTTGACTAGTTTTTTCATGGTTTCCACCATTTTCTAAAAAATAATTTTTTGAACAAATCATAAGTCAAATATTTATGAATAAATAATTTATTATGCTATGAAATTAACTTTAAATCCGTTTATTCTGGTATCTATAGGATTATCATTATTCTAAAAAAATATATTATTGGGTGCTTATAAATGCATAGTCTCATATTAAGGGTTTTCAATAAGGTTCTCTAATCCAAATTCTAAAATTAAGTAAACCATGCTTGGATACCAAGTATAAAGACCCTAATTTTCTTACATGATTATTAAATAATTTTAATGATAAAAAATAAGTGTTACACAACTAGGATCCAAAGGTTTTGTGTATAGGGAAAATTTGTACAATTCAGAACATTTACATAATAAATCATAAACATTATTTAATTCCATATTCTTTAGATTTGTATTAGCCCTCATGTTATCCTAAAAACAAGTATTATCATAAAGATATACATTAAAATCAGGGGTGATAAAAAAGACTTTTCATAGGATAAATAAAAGACATGAAACATGGGTGATCATAAACATCATCATCATAACATAATAAATTGATCATCATCATAATCATGAGAGTAAGTATTAAATAAAGGAATTTAATTTTGTAATGCATAAAAATAAAACATCATGACTTAGTAGTCAAATACAACACAAAATTTTGATTAAATATAGCATCATGTTCTTAAATTTTTCACTTTATCTCATAAGACACATCCCATTAACCAATGCATTAGAGTGCTATATAATTCTGGGAACACCTATCACATCATAACATTTAAATAATCATGAATTCCACATAGAATGTACATAAAATTTGGACATAAAATAACCCATGGAGAGGAATGTGCTTCATTTTATAATTCATACATTCATAAATAACATCGGGGTTTCCAATAGAAATAGGGAAGAATATTATTTTATGTGAAACATAAATCTTGAGTGAAGAGGAAACAACCTCACAAGAAGTAAAATATGTATTTTTTTTGGGAAAGAATAGTTCACTTGAAAATTAATTTCATTTTTCAATAAATAATATTGGGAAGATTTGTGTTCCATAAATGATAAGGAATGTATAAATAAAATATATTTAAGTAAAATAAAAGTAACATCCAAACATAAAATGGAGTAAAATAGGTATACCCAAAAGAAAGAGAGTTGGGTTCAAGAATCCTCATACCTTAAGTCTGAGATATTTCTTCACTTTAATATCCTTTATAATAAAATTAAATTCATTAAAAAATAAAAAAGATTTATACATTTATTTAATTTATTATTTTTTTATTATGTTCATTTATGGCCTTTTTAATGAGTTATGGAGTTCAATTTCATCATCCATTAGTGTTCCTTTTCTAGGTTTTTATGATTTGATCTGTTGTTTATAAGTATGGAAGATCATGTACAATGAGAATGATTCTCCAGAATTGAAATTACAAGTTATTAATGAATATACAAATTTTAAATTGGTCTTCTATTTCATTAGGATATATGGTATGATGATGATTAGTTATATATGAAAATTATTTAATGTATTTTGGTGGTTTTTACGACCATTATGATCATGTATCATTTTATTTATCATCATGATTATATATTGGTTCTAGAACATTATATAACTTATAATATGTATAATGAAATATTATTTAACCATAATAATGGTTTTATGACAATCCTTTAAGGAAGTAGTAGAAAAAGATAACTCTTTATCCATGGTGGTGGTAAATCAACAAACCATAGACAATGTTTTCTTTTTTAGAATAAAAGGAATGGTGAAGAGATTTAAAGCTGAATTTTCCATTAAAATAATAAATTTAGATTATATAAAAGTTATTGGGGTTATCATGCCACATGGATAAGTTTAGGTGAGGATAGGATAAGAAAATAAATAAAATTAAAAAGAAATTAAAACTAAAAGATATAGGATTTTACCTCTTAAATTTCTCTTTCTTGAGAACCTCCATAGGGAAAAGGGTTTGGTATTTTGATGAGGCCAATGGATAATAGATTTGAGTTTAAGACTTGAAAATAGTATTGGGAAGAACATGGACATGATACAAGTCTTGTAAGTGGTTAGAACAATAGGTGGTGAGGGGTGGTATTTATAGTGGAGGATATGGGTGTTTTATCATTGATTTATTCATTAGATTAATATTTTAGCTCAAGTATATGAATAGTTTTAAAAATATCAATAAATATATTAAAATACTTAAGTATAGTGGAATATTATGGGTTTACATCAGCCATACATCATCTATGACTCAATAATTCATGTATTTGTAAAATACCGTAAATTATTGTATTTCACTATTTACAAAAAAAATAAAATACTTTAGAAAAATCTAAAAAAAATTAACCTATCCATTTTATGATGATTATAATTAGAAAATAAACTCCATTTTATGAAAATAGTTTTCTATATATGAGAAATTTAATTTTTAATTAAAACCAACTTTTATTTGGAAAATACCTATTTTGAAATTATAACAGCTTTTATGACACTTTGAAACTTTATCTATGTTTTCATAAAATTATATTATAATAATTAAGGAAAAAAATATTAATTTATGAATACTTTTTATGAAAAATAATTTTTTTTAAATCGTAATATTAATTATAAATTTGTAATTAAATATTTATGACTTTAAAATATACTAACTCTACATTTATCATTTATAAAAAATATATTTATTATAATATGATATAATTAAATCATATATTCCTTTATAAGATTAATAGATTTTATTTATACTTTTAAAGGTGAGGTATCTATTCTATTGGATGGATTATTATTCCTAATGGTCAGGTTACTCTTCTAAGGTTCAAGTTACTATTGAATCAATATTGGTTTCTTAACTTCTAGAAATACCTATTATCTCATTTAGTCATCATTTATAAGTTATTATTGTGTTATACATGTTATTTTATGTGTTTTATTCTATATGAAATAATTATAAAAATGTAATTCTCATTGATCAAATTTTGGGTCATTGCACTTACCCATTTATATAGATATATTGGCACAGTCCTCAATAGTATTAGAAGTCTTGGAACAATATTTGATGGTATTAGATGTCTTGGAAAAATCCTTGATGGTATGTTATGTATTTCCATCATTTTGAATTCTATCATTATGAATAATTTTATTGTTATTACAAGTGATTTTTGATTAGTAAGAATATCTATGGTCAAGTTTCAATCTATTGTGACTATTTATATGGAATTATTTTTTGTGTTTTATTCCTATCAAATTTTTCTCTAGTTATTGATTAAATATAATTTTTTTTAGTTATTTACCTTTATATAGTTATTATAACTTATTTATTCATAGATTTTACTATATGCTTACCCTTAATGAGCATCTAAGCTCACTGCTTTCTTGTATTTTATTTTCCTTAAGATGCTAGGAAGTATTTTGTAATTCATATATAGGTATATTCTTAGGATAAGAATTTCATTCATAAATAAAATTCTTTTTGTAGATATGTTTTAAAATGTAATTGGAATTTCCATTATACATATAGTTTACCAAGACTAAAAAACTATTCAATCCTTCAATATGTGATTCTTTATACCTTATTCCAATTTAATAATTTTGAATTTGGATCCAGGATACTAGGGTTGGGGTGATACCATTAGTATTAGAGGAATTTTAGTAGAAACCATGGAAACTAAATTTAGGAAAACATATATTAGTGAACATGAACATATGATAAACTATAAAAATGAATATGTAAGAACATCATAATATTTTGGTATGGATGATATTATTTGTATTATCCTAGAAAATTCATTCATATTTGGATACTACAATTGGATGTGGTTCTAGAATAGATTTACCAAGGGGTAATAACTCAACATAAGATTCATTAGGCTTGACCCACTCATATCCTACTGCATGACTATGGGCCTTACTACACAATAAGTTTTACACTCCCATTGGATATTCTTAGGATAAATCACATTTTCTTTATAATCCATTATGAATTAGTTGAAAATAAATATATTCCTAAATAATCCATCTTTATGGTTATCAGATTTTCTATGTATAAATATTTATATTTATGTTCAGTATTTTACAAGTTTTGGTATTATACATTATTTTTCATAATGATATGATCTGATATAGTGTATTTTATCATTCAGAAATGGTGAAAAATAGAAGGAATGGGAACCGGATAAATGCATGTACTCCATGTATGAATTTCCCTCGATGTTAAGAAAAAGAATCTTGATCTAGAGCTATTTCTAGACCTAATAAAATTATAACCATATTGCGTCGGTTTACTCAGGTTATGAGTAACTAACTTTCTCATATGGATAATATTATTAATACATTACATAGTGTACCAATGTTAGACCATTTTATGCATCAGTAACCTCCATAATTAAATTGGACTACAAATCAATTTTAAATGAGAAATGGATAATTTCTTTAGAGAATATTTTTCCAACTCTAGGGTGTAGTCTAAGAGAGAATATTTTACGAGTAGTTTATAATCTCTTAGGAGATGTGGATCAACTGATTTCATTGATTCAAAATATTAAGGAAGCGGGGTAAATATAAATCATGCAGTGGAAGGATTTCAAGGTAATAATCATAGAAGAAAAAATTTCCTCATGAGAATCAAATGGATATGGAAATATGGTTCTTGAGACTAAGACAGATAAAGGAAGAAAATGTTCAAATGTATGATGCCAACTTTACAAGGTTAGTAAGGCATGTTGTGGACTACATATGTAATCTAAAGATAAATATTGACCATTTCCTTGATGGGACTTATCAAATCATTTTAGGGGAACTTGTATCCCAAACATTATCATCATATGAGTACATAGTATCTTCCACTTTCTATATAGATAAATAATTATCCAGGGGTTATGGATTCAAAGTGAAGAATGAGAAAAACATGAAATCAGATAAAAAATTAATAAATGGATGAAGGTAAAGAAGGATTGTAAAATGTGTGATACTTGTGGAAAGAAACACCTTAGAACAAGCCTAAAAGTAAAAAATATTTTTCTTCGTGTTTGGGGGAAAAGTCCACCATACACATGATTTAATTGGAAAGAAATAATCTGCCAATTTTTAATTCTTCCATTGTAAGGGGATGGAGCACAAAGTAAATTAATACCCCTAGAATCTAGAAAAAATGATTCAAAAGTAACTAAGGGATCAAGGTCGAGATTATGTTATTACTATAAAGGAAGTGGGAAGACTTCCATGCTTGTTTATTTTGATCCCATAAATATATTATTAAATTATTTTAGTAATGATATTGTTGAAATTTATAATAAGTGTACTATATTTTCTTTCAATATGTATTTGAAATCATATGTTAAACAATATTTATGACCAATAAAAATGATTTTGTGGCATGTTTAACTTCTTGAAAAATATATAAATGAAGGAAATATAACCCTTAATATGTTCATAATGTTGAGACAATGATATGATTGATATGGATGAAGAAAATTATATAGAACAAACTACGTTATAATTGATTAATGTTTTATTGAAAAAGTGGTCTATACTATCATTGATAGAGTTTAATGAATTTTTTTATTTAAGAAGTATATTCATTAATAATTGTTGAATACAATGAATAAGGAAGATTTCATTTTTTTCAATGAGGTTTTATAGTAATTTTGGTTATTACCATGTTTCAAGAGAATACATGATGAAGATAGCCACATGTTTTGAAAGTGATTATTAAGAGATACTCCATGTTGTTTGGATTAATGATAAGTTCATTCTTGATATTTATTATCCTTATTTATAATGTATTGGATCTTAATATTTTGGAATATTCATAAAGTTAAAATTTTATGAAATGGTTTAAATTGAACTTTAGATGATGTTTTATACATTAATGTATTGATTTACCATATGTAGATATATACATATTGGATAACATTTTATATCCATATTGGTTTTTTAAAATTTTTATAGATATAAGTAAATACTTGTAACACTTTTATGGATCTTACAATCCATTAAAGTATTTTTTAGTGATATTTCATAAAAACACATTTTTGGATATTCTTTCCTTGGAGTAAGTGATGAATTGTAATTTGATCATAGTAGAAAAAGGATTATATTGTTTTTTTGAAATGGAAAAAAATAAAGGAAATATATTTCCTAATATATAAAGTAATAAATTAATTCCTCAACATTTATACAAGTATATTGTCCCAAAAAATTTATCTTATCACCTTTATATCTAATAAATCACTTTGTTTTTAAATCATCACTGATTTATGGTTTTTAGGTACTTAACATTCCATTGATAATCTACTTTTTTTCCTAATGACCTATATCACTCTCTATACTTATTTACACTTTTCTTCCAAGTCCTTAGTTTCATTTCCCACTTATGTTCTCCAACATAGAAATCAAGTTTTGTGTTATTTCTGATGAACATAATAAATCCATTTATATCTTATCAATATGATGTTTTATTAACCCTTATCATGATGTGGTATTTTAATAATGGAATTTTAAAATTATAAACCCTTGATTACCAAGATCAAGATTAAATCATGAGGATGCAATTATTTTAACTAGGGTAGAATATAATACCATGAGATTTTAAAATATGAATATCATATCTTCTAAAATATATGAAATGAAACACCACTAATAAAAGGTAATATAACATATCCATACATTACTGTGTATTTATTTTAAAATAAATTAAATCTATTTGATAGCTTGAAATGCATGCAACATAGGGTGTGAATGAAACATTATACTCTATTAAAATAATATTATTTAAACGTTATCATTATATCCTAGTGGTTAAATTAGATGGTATTAATTGTGATAACTAAATAATGAAAATTATATTTTTTACCTAAAACTAATATGAATATATTTTTATTAGAAATAAAATTAATACCATTATAAAGAAAATGAAATTTTTTCAGAAAAAAATAGTTTTTTCTTAAAGAATATTTCTTCATCCTTTGTGCATATATTTTTTAATTAATTTCTAGCACATCTAAAAAAATTATTTAAAAAAAATATTCATTCTTTAATTCATCGTATGAAAACATTCATAGGGTAAATTGTTTGTTATTTTTCGAAAAAGCATCAATTTTTTATGAATATTGAAAAATATTGAATTTTTATTTTATTTAAATTATTTATAATGTTAAATTATATTTTAAAATGTTTTAAGAGTAAAATTAGATATATTTTATATCACTTACTCCAATTTAAGTCATTTTAATCATTTTCATATTGATTTTTCATATAAAAACTTTTTACACATTTGAATATTTTTTCATTTAAACCCTGCTTTCTCTTCACGTGTACTATTTTAATTTTAAAATAAAATTTTCAACTTTTTTGAATGGGTTTAGAAATATGGTTTCCAAATTTTCAATAAGAATAATTTATGTTTTAAAATAATTCCAACATATTTTTTTACCATACTAAATAGTAAAAAATAGTAAATATTAATTACCAATGTTAAATTGGGAATTTATTTACTGTGGGGTTGAGATAAAAAAGAAAAGGGTCAAAATGACCAAAAAAACTAGTATAAAATCTATTGAATATACATATTTCGACCTTATCATGTCTTATACTTGGTAATAATCCTTTTTGGACTGTGTTGACTGTGGAAAATGTGGGTACACCTTTTTATTTCAAATAATTATAGGTGTGACACGCACCATGCATAAAAAGGACACCCCCTCTACTATATTATTCATACTATAAATCCATTTTGGTTAGAAAATACCATAGTTAAATCACTTCCATAATTCCATACCATTATTCTATAATCCTTATTTTGTATTTAAAGACATCCTCCTGAGGGTTTTTTGATAACTTAATAAGGTTACCTGAAGAAATGGGAATGCTTTTCAATGAGTATTTTTATTTTATTTCTTAATCCACCAACATAAATAATTATTAATTCAATATGATATAATAACCTAAATATATTCTATATACTGATATTTCATTATAATTATGGAATTATCTACAACCATCCCCACTTCTATAAAATATGTTATTAAATCTTAATTTATGTGTATATCAGGCATCCTCCTTATAAACTGATGTCATTCATTTTTCCATTAAATCCCCTCACTATTGTGTATGATTATGGATATAAAGAAAATATATATGATATTTATAATATAGTTGTACCTAATTAGCCATTATTTCTGATATACCTTTTTACATTCCATTCTGTAAGTGATATGACACTGTCACTTGTGTGTATGGAGCACTATGGCCTCGCAAATCGTTGTGATTCATTTTTTCAATAGTGATTTATATGTATGATAATAAGGTCAATTTTAATGAATATAAGTGATATAAATGACATAATTATGTTATTAATAACATGTTTATCACTCTTAAATGAAAATATATCATTTTATTTTTTCACCAAAAATAAGATAACATCATTCATGTACATGTGTACAACTACCTTCATAAAGTGATGTGACACTATTTCATCACCACACCACATTGCTAGTATATATAAGTATATTTAAATATATAATAAATAATATATGATATTATTATTATTCTATAAAGATAAAATATTACATAAATTCATTCCATAATGATCATATCTATATTTCATGACTGGTTTTAAAAATTATAATGTTGTATAAATATGATAATTATTTGATAATTATATTTATAGAGATCATGGAACTATATAATGTTTAAAAGAACCATATCTTTCATAACAAGACAGCAATGAGAAAAAAAAGACAATTAACTAGTGAAATTAAGAGAATAATACAATATAATTAAAGAATTTTGACTAAGATATTTTAAAAGGACCATGTATGATATTATAAATATTAATATGGTTTTGGAATAAGTTAATAACTTGATTAAAACCACTATACAGAAGTTTAAATTAAGTTCTACTAAAATGAATCTTAATGTAAGGGTTTCTCATCTAATGTTTACTTCTATGACACGTATTCTATATTTAGTACATTTTTATTTTTTATGGTTTATTTACTTACCTTTTTTATGCTATATCAATAATTAATTTATCTCAATTATATTTAATGTCTCACATAATGTTATTACATTCATGGTACTTCTGATTCAAAAGTTACCAAAGTGGTA
This sequence comes from Viscum album, assembly GCA_963277665.1. Classification (NCBI taxonomy): domain Eukaryota; kingdom Viridiplantae; phylum Streptophyta; class Magnoliopsida; order Santalales; family Viscaceae; genus Viscum; species Viscum album. Next base: position 306,117,270 of record OY728146.1, read on the forward strand.
TGAGTTTACTTCACAATCACATAATTATTCATCATAGATTTGATTAAGTTTCCCTTGGGGGAGTTATTTGATATTTCTATTAAAAATAATTATATTTTATTCTATAATTGTTATTCATGATCCTTTTTAAGTAATATTACTATTTTTCCAATATTTACTACTATAAATGATTGAGAAAATGTTTTTATGAAAATCTAACTTTATTTCTTTATTTCGTCAGAAACATGTTTTCATCAAAAACCATGTTTTATTAAAAAAAAATTAAAATAAGTTTTTTACCTTTTCAAAATGATTTATTAAAGAAATTTTCAATTATTTTTTCTTTTTAAGAAATATTTTTCAATGGAATCCCCATGACATTTTCAAAATAATGAATGTTTGGATTTTACTGAAAATGTGAATGAAATCATCATTTTAATATACTCATCATGTAAAAGATTTATTTACATCATGACTACCAATATTTTACTGGTTAATTTTTAAGATTAGATGTTATATTCAAATAAAACAGTTCTTAATTTTAATTTTTTAATCTTTTAGTTTTCAAATTTTATTTTCAAATTGAATAGAATATTCTCTTAAGGAATTTTTTGAAATATATTTTTATGGTATTTATATTCATCAATGAAATAATTCTATTATTTTACATATTATCTACTAGGAATATGTTTTATTGATATCATCCATATTCTTTCTTTTGATTTTTTAGGATCAATTTATTTGAGTTTGTATAATTCTATATCCAAAAAACCATTTTACTCTAAATGGTTTACTATTATGTGTGTAGATTAGGGTAAGTATTAACATTTAATATATATGTTTCTAAATATGAATGTTTATGTTTATCATGTGTCACCCCTTTCATATGAGTTATGCATTAGAATTCTTTAGTGAAGGGTGAGGCCCACTATAGCCCCTTGATGCATCGGTAAGTCTCATGATACAAACTATATATGGTTTTTTCGGGGTTACCCATTTATATATATGTCTTCGAAGAAGACATTATGGTTTTATATGTCATTGAACATTCCTCAATGGTATTATATTTCTTGAAACAAGCTTCAAAGATATGTTCTAATTGTTCATCATTGTGAATTCCACCTTTACTAATTCATTTATTGATATTCCATGTGATTATTCGATTAGATAGAATATCCATGATCATGTTTCAAGATCATGGTATTATTTATGTTAAACTATTTGATAATATTTTATTCCTTCTATTTTAATCTCAAGTTATTGATTAAATAGATATTTTTTTTAGTTATTTACCTTTTTATATTGATTATTCCATATTTATTCATATCTTTTATTGTACTCTTACCTGTATGAAGCATATGAGATCACCCCTTTCTTATTTTTTATTTACCCCAGGATTCTAGGAAGTATTTTTTGATCGATATATAGGGATACACTAAGGTAAATAATGTAATTATCTATGAAAATTATCTGTGTAGTTTTTTTTTAAAATATTTAATTTTAATTTATTGTATGCATCTAGTGTACCACGAATTCTAAACTATTCAGTCCTTTGAGGTGTGATTCTTTATATCTTATGTGAATACAATAAAGTAGATAATAAATCTAGACTACTGGGGTAGGGGATACTACAACCAAAATATCATGATGTTACAAGTTAGATGGCATACCTTTATAAATAGTGCCAACTCTTTAAGGACATGGCTCCATCATATGCAATTTCATCCCTTAAAAATATTTACTCCATCATCTGAAGATATTTTTTTAATGGATATGAGAGAAAAAAATTTAAATGAAATCAAAGAAGTGGATTTGAGATTCATGTCACCATGGATGATTTCTATACTCATACATCTCATACTTATCCACAACAAACATGATAAAAATGTCAAATAATTTAAAATTAGAATTTTAGAAACATCAAAATCTTCCCTAGAGGGCATGACTCAGTTTATTCTCTAATTATTGGAAGTAAGTGGTCAGGGTGGAATAATATGAATGAAGATAATAAGAGAGATAGAGAGAAATAATTATAGAGAAAGTGAAAAAAAAACATATTAAAAATATTTTTAAAATAGAAAATAGTAACTAAAAAGAAAAATGAAACTAAATAAAACTAATTCATGAATGAATTATATGGATAAAAAGAAACTAAAATTAAATAAGTAAAAAATAAAAAAACCAAGAAGCAAGATAGAAACCTCCCACATGAGCTATCCTCCTTCAAAATTTGTATAACCAATTATAATTATCGAGGGTGGTCTCCCCTCTTCTTCTGTAATTTTTTTAAAATTTCTCATATCTTCATTCATCTCAGGTAAAAATTTTATTATACAATTTTAGATGTTCTGCATTTGAATTTGAAATTTAATTGAGTGTTTTTAAATTTTATCTTCCTTTGACATATTTTAAAATTAAATCCATATCCTTGTGGAATTTTTTATAATTATATTCTAGTGAAATTAAATTTAAAAAGTTTTTTTCTTCATGGTGTGAAGCTTATACATTTTTATATATAGATCACAAAGTCATTTTTATCCATTTATCATGCAGCTGATACTATGAACTAAAGGTGAAACATGTCCATTTTTTAACATACACATTTCATTGTAATTCTATTGGTAAAACTTCTGACTCCTCAGTGAAATGGGTGTGGTTGTGGCATATACCATCTCATCAATCCATCCAACATTCACAGTGGCTGGATAGTGCTTCTCAATACCATGCATTACATGGGTGGCTACTTTTCAGTCTCATGGGAGTTTTCCAATGCCACAAATTTCATCCATGGTTGTTCCAAGACTCAATAGTCATTTAATTTTCTGGATCTTGAAATTTAAAATGGAATCAATGGTATTTTATGTCTATGCAAAAGTCAATTTCCATAGTCGAGGGCAGTGGGAATGGAGATGATCAGAAGGGGTGGATGGGAAAAGTTTTGAGGTAGGAGGATTATACAAGAAACTTGATGTGCTCCCATTATTTTAGTGTGAACAGTACCCATGGATCATTATCCCACATAGAGGTTCTGCATGGTTGAGTGCTTCAAAAAAATTAGAGAAAACTATGGGTTACTAGATGGTTGTGAGTGATCAGTTCCCACTAACACTGTGTCCACACATATGGTCTTGTTCTGACATGCACTTGCTAATGTGGGCCTCATCCCACCCTATTCTTGTGCTCCTCTATATGGCTTAGTCTTCCTCTTACAACTTGGCATGTCTTCTCGAGGGGAGATCTTGGTTGTCTAGCCCTTCTGGGTTGGCTATGTAACTAGTTAGCCTAATGATTCATGGACATCCAAGATAAACATTTTTTAAATAAAAATAATTATTAAAAACTTTATAAAAAATCGACCATCATATCATAAATAATAAAAAAAACATTAAAGTCAACTTTTCTTTTTAATTTAAATCCATATTAATTTATCAATTATAATTTCCACATTTTTATAGAATAATTAAATAAATAGGTATATTCATTAAAACCCATTCAAAATAATTAATTATTGTATAAATATTTTAATGAAAAATGATTTCATCAAATACCCCCACACATAAACAAATCTTGGAGTCAAGCATTGAATATTAACATTAGATTAATGAGAAACATCATATTTACAATATTTTCCAATTCCATGAAATAAAATCATCATAAATGATAAATAAAATTTTTATATTCCACACAAAACAAAAACATAACATTATATTTTCTAAAATATCAATTAATATATTTATTTTTCTTTAACCCTTTAAAAATTATGTATTTACTCTTTTCATTCATTTACATTTGTTATTTTTTCAATAAAATAACAAATCAAGATCTACCTCACTTTTATATTATTTTCTCAGATGACATTGGATACAAATTCTTGTATAATTATACTCATATCATGAGTCAATGCACATTTCAATAATATTACAAAGGAACAAATTTCTTTAATTTTTAAATAATAAAAAACATAAAATCATTAGGTCTTTGAAATAATGGATCTAATGAATCTAAGGCTTAAAGTTAGAATGAATTGATTTTCAAAACATTAAGGCTCAATTTGGGGGTGTGTCTCTAAATTAAAAATCCTGATATAAAAATTAACAACACCACGAAATTCTCCCCTTCAAAATTAAAACACATTCCTCTAAATCTCAAAGTAATTATCCTGATCAATGATAGCACAATGACTAAATTTCACCTTCTTGTATTTTCTATTATTTTTTACTTTTCCTTGAAACCAATTTTTAATATAATTTTTACTTTTTTGAAATTCATTCATAGAAAAAATATCACATCCACCACCTAACCCCATATGATAATATATATAAGGTTTAGTGATTTTGATTTTGATTTTCCAAAGTCACAATAATTTATTTATTTTTTATTTTTATTTTTTCAAGAAGGGAAAATGATAAAGCATAATTAACGAGACAATGACTTTATTAAAACCAAAAATTACCCCATAGTTTTTTTACAATTAATTTCATATTTTCTGCCATGACCTCCCTAAACCCTATACATAAACTATAAAATATCATTCAAATTAATAAGATTAGGTTTTGAATTGATATAAGTGGATTGATAGTTAGATAATTATTATCAAGGATATTCAAGGTCTCTATGCAATAAATAAGGATTAATGTATATTTTGGTCTAAAGGATATGGGATTATCAATATAAATGTGTTGATCATTTTAAATGTTATTTGGAAGAGTCGTAGTTTTGATAAGTTCTAATGCATGTTCTAGAAGGTGTCATGCCTGAGGATCACTCATGAAATATGATCAAGATAAAATATAAATAATTTGTAATAGAAATACTCTTAGGAATAGAAAATATGATTTTGTAAAATAAATTATGGGATGAATAAAAAATTATAAATCATCTCACAAGAATTTCAGAAATTTAGCATATGAATGGTGGTAGAGAGATTTCACTTACAATAATACGCCAATTCCTTTAAATTATGATTCATAAAATTATCATCCATACATTACATTAATCATTCAATTCTCTATATTACTCATTAAATTTCATTATAATTTAAATCTAAAACATGGAATCATAGGATTCTTAAATAACACATGTCTCTTAGATAAGTCTAGTATAAGAAATCATCTCTATAAATCCATCAAATTTCAAGTTTTAATATAGCTGCAAAAATTTTCAAGAAAAATTTAGAACTAAAAAATAATATATATAGTCTATAAATATAATGAATATAATAATGAACACCACTTTACAATTACGGACTATTCTTCCTTTGGTGGTAATTTGTGCCTTCATTGACCTACAAGAGAAAATAGATCATAAAAAACTAATCTCTATGTCAAATTAAGCTAAACTGATAATGGATTGGTAGGAACTCTAAACTAATTTCTAAGATTGAGATTGAATTTACTAATAATATTGTAAATAGAGAAGTTTTGGTTTAATCCCCCAAGTGAGGCATTTATTTTTACTAAATCAAGATGTGTAGTTCCAAATATTATCTATAATATGATAGTGGGTAGATATTTTTTGATTTGGAAAAACACATGTGAATTTTATAATATTTTTATTCATCTTTGTTTTAGATAAGGATTACATGGATAGTGTATTCCAAGTAAATCACCTTCATAGTATGTTATATCCCACATTAAGGGATAGTTTGAAGTATGAATCATCATCCTTCTGGGTTGCAACTTGTAAAAACATCCTCTTAATTAGATGGTGCTTTCTCAACATGGGATTCATGAATAAAACATTCAAAGGGTTAGTTAGAATGTAAGTTTGCATAAACTAAATTTAAAAAGGAATAATCATTATGAAAATTATCTCATTTAGCATAACCCACTACTAAATGTTTTTCCTCTAGAAAGGAAATTTTGATTTCATTATGTGATTCCTAACATTTAAGTTAAACATGATTAGGGATCTCTATGCATTCTATAGTAGGTGTATGATATTCTTCTTAAACTTCCTCTAAAAACATGGATTATAATAATATTAAAATTAAATATAGTTGGAGTTAATAATGAATTAATATTTAATAAAATATTATGGTAATTTGTTTAAGAAAAGATCAAATCCCCAATTTGGTTTGGATTCAGTCACTACTTCAATGGTAAGTGATTCTAGAAGTTGGATATCACTTGATGGAGGTTCGCAGTTGAGCTCCTCCATCATCTATTAAAACTCCCCCATATAGTTTTTTTATTCTTTTTTCTAATGGTATATATATGTTCAATGGTGTTGTATATTCAACTTTGAAACTAGGGAGATCATTTTGTATCCTTTGTTTTCTTAATCACTCCAAAATTGATTGTGAGATTGTTGATTTCTAAAATTAACATAACCACATGAATATTCATAAGAAATATATAGTTCTTTATGGTAGGTCTCAATTTGGTTCTCAAGATGTTTGGATTGTTGATAGTCTTCATTTGAAGTCTCAACCTCCTGTATTTCTTCAAAAAAATCAAATCCAATAGTACGACATCCTTAGCCTTAAGTCATTGAATATCAGCCTCAACATGATTTATCATGACCATTAATTCTTGAAGAGATACACATGTTTTATTCCCATTCAATATATGTTGGGCTAGATCAGTGAGTTCACAATCCTTATATATAATAGGGCTTACAAGACATTTTTAACCCCTTATTGTTTGTCCTACAGATATGGGTAATTGTCTCATGCATAATAATAATCATTCAAAAACATCCTGGTAAAATAATTTTATAACTTTTTTACGAAAAACATTGAAGAAATATATAAGATGTGAAAAATAAAATTCAAATAATAATTGGTTATCTTAATAGAAACAACACTGAGTTTTGATTCATAATTATAATGGGGTGTAGTGAAAACTTATATTTTTATTCTCTTAGTAAAACAAAATTACTGAGGAGTGGAATCTCACTTGAGGATCTTTATAGTTATCCACACACTAATTCAAGTTCACCTAAAACTATTTATTGGTGGGTTTTTATCACCTCATGAAAATTATGAGAATTAAATTCCAAACTAAGATGAAATCCAAATAGAATGGTGGTTAAGAATAAAGAACATGGCCTAAGGTTTTGGTTTCAAGTTCCCTTGTCATTCGTGTTTGTTGTATAAATTCAGTTTGATAATCCAAATGTGAATTATAACTCTTGAACTAATATTATCTTATTTATTAGTTGTTAAATATTTAATTCCTATCAAAAATTCTTTTGAAAATGAAACTCTACCTCATACTATAATCAAGGTTAATGGTAGACCTCAATCCATAGTGTGTCACATTCTATGTCTCTGATACATCACACACCATTTCATCCATTGAATTTATCATCTAACCTGTGTGAAGATATTTTTTCAATATAAGGAATAGAAAATTTATAAATAAAATCATATATCTGACGTTGAGATCCATTTCATGGCGAATGATCACCACACCTCTATATTTCACCCTCATCCACCAAAATAAAAATCAAAACAATAAAGTATTTAAGATCAAAATTCAGGAAACATAGGCATCCTTTCCCAAGTCGAAGCCATATGTCAGTCTCCCATTATTGGATGTAAGTGTTCATGGTAGAATAATAAGAAATAAGATAATGAAATATAAGGATTAAGATTGAGATATATAATCAAAAAAATGGGAAACATTATTAAAATAGAATATAGAAATTAAAAATAAGAAAATAAAATAAAATAAAACTATATAATAAATGAAATATTTGGCATAAAATAGACTAAAAAACATAAATACAAAACAAAACAGAAATCAAGAAGTGGTATAATTGCCTCCCATAGGATCTCTCCTCATATGTTAGTGGTGAACCACCTTATATTTATAGAGGGATGCATCCCTTCTTCTTCATTCATTTTTTTAAATATCATATATCATCATTCATCACATATTAATGACTGATTATATCATTTTAGTTTTACCAGTTATATATATGAAAATATTTATGCGATTTGAAATTGTATCTTCCATCAACCTAATATAAAATAAAATCCATACCAACATTTATTTCCCATGTTTATAATTCAGTGAATTCCTATCCACATATCTTTTTCATTATGGTGTGTGATTTATCCTTTTCTATCTATGGATCTCCTAGCCATTTTCTTTCAGGGATCATATAGTCGATACTATGAAATACATTTGCAACATGTCTATTTTTCAACATTCTCATTGTTTTTTCATCTCTATGGTTCTAGAAACTAATGGGCCCTGATAACAGTATAAAACCAAGCCTTAACATGGTTTTTGGGTCCTAGCCAAACAGGAACCACCAGTTTCCCCACAGACAAATGTTCTCCTTCTTAGGACCCACCCACATTCCTGAACGAATCATCACATGGATTTTTCATGGTTATATTCCTGTGAAATCCTGTTCATGTGGTCAGTTTCTTAATTGTATGTGAAGTATCTGTTTGTATCCATGACTCACCAAGCCATTTTACTCTATGGATCACATAGTCAATACTATGAAATATAGGTTCAACATGGTAATTTTCCAACTTGCCCATATTTTTCCTTAATTTTTTAAAATCTCTTATATCATTATTCATCTCAAGTCAATGTTTGATTATATAATGTTAGATTTACCATGTCTAAATCTTAATATATTTCATGTGTTTCAAAATTGTCTCTTCTATTGAACTTATTTAAAATAAAATCCAAAATCCATGTGTGTTTTACATTTTTATATTCTAGTGAAATCCCATTCACATAGTCGTTTTATTTGATGTGTAAGATCTAGCCATTTTTATTCATGACTCCCGACGTCGTTCTCCTATATGGATAAAATAGTCAATAATTCGAAATATAGGTGCAAATGGTTATTTTTTAACATTCTCATCTTTTTGTAGTCCCTATGGTGAATGTAACCACTATTCCCTGCTTACATCACAAATAACCCACATTAACAAATTCATTGATTCCTAACCCTCCAGGAACCACCTGTTTCCCTTCAAACACCTGGTATCCAACAAGGGTCCCACTCGTGTTTTTGAACAGATCATAATGTGTATTTTACATGTTTATATTCCAATGAATTTCTATTCATGTAGATGTTTTATTCATGGTATGTGACGTATCCATTTTTATTCATGGATCACCTAGTTATTTTCCTCCATGGATCTTGTATTCAATACTGTTAAATATTGGTGCAACATGACCATTTTTCAATATGCACATATTTTTGGAATATCCATAGTTAATGTAAAAGACTAGGACCTATCGACTACAAAAACACCCCACCATAATATGGTTATCATGTTCTGTCCTTCCCAGCATCCATAGTTTCCCCGCATACCAGTAGCCCCCTACCTGGGTCCCAATAATGAGACCAAATGGATTATCATACTAATAATTATACAAATAGACCAATATTTTTTTAGTGTTCTTTTTCCATACTCACACACAACCTTGGAAACTTCCTCGGAGGTCACACATCATGATCACCACTCCAAACCTAGCATTCCTAACTATGTAGTTATAATCAAATAGGCTCCCAATAAGAAAGGGTCAACTTGTTGACATGGTTAGTAATATTTAGTCTTTTTTTCACTTTTTCAAAAGGGTTACACTCCCCACCCCCTTAAAGAAAAATTCCTTAATTGTGGACCACACACCATAATCCCAATAGTGCCTCTACACTTATAGTTGGGTATTGGACCTAATACACCATTGTGATGTCCTAGACCTAGTTCACTCATAAATAACCAAAAATGGTTGGCCACATAGTGTTAATCATGCATCCCGTTATTCTAGAGGCTATTGACTAGAAACGAGGCCCTATGGTGTGTTAGTGTTGTAACTATGACCTCAGGTTAGAGTGGAGCATAGTGGTATACAATAATGATAAACAATAGACGTAGTAAAAAATAACCATAAGTAGAATAATAAATCCTCAAGATAATATAAGTATGCTAAAACATAAGCAATATGATTTTCAAAATTATGCTCATGTCATGTGATATTTCAAAAAGGTAAAAAGGGTATAGGAATATACATCATTCTATATATAAATATAAAACGGTTAAAAACTATATCCACAAGAATCATGATCATACTCTCAATCCTCTTCTCTTATACTCCATACTAATAAGACAATCAATCATCCATATTCATATGATTCCCTTTGTCCCTACCAACATCTCTAAGTTTGGTTCAAGTATTTGTGATCATCTTAAATAGGGTATGACATATAATCAATAGGTCACCACTAATGAAATCTTGTAAAATATGGATTTTATATATAAAATTAGTGGTATGAGTTTATAAAAATTTAAGAAACAAATATAAATTTTAAATTGGATTCCTCTTGTTAATAAAGGACATCAGGCTACCACTATCTACATAATATTAATCCAAAAGATCATTGAAAACATAACTATAAGTATAGATATATATTATCTATATATGTAGTTGTGTTTATATCCATATGAATGTACACAACTACTATAATATACACAATGAATAACTCATATGTCCATGGAGAGTAGTATGAATCTCATACAGAGTCAAGGGATTCCATGCCCGAGTGTCATAAACTATATGGGTCATCATGCTATGTTATCACATTTTAATTATGACTACATTACCATTAATTATATTTAATACGTTTTTTCATTCCCTTACATCACATTTACAAGGGTAACTATGCCCGTATATCACGCTTATATGGGTTTTCATGCCCGTATATCACACGTACAGGAGACTCCATTCCCTTATATCACATTCACATGGGACTCCATGACAACAAATCACATTCAATTTAAGACACCATTCTAGTTTATCACAAATATATTGGATGCCTTTCTTAAGATTCACAAATAGCTTGATGCCTTACCCAAGTATCACAACATAAGGGAATCCATTCTAAGATATCATATTTAATTAATAATGGATTTTTATGCTTTAATACAAGCCCAAGGTTGTATTACAATTCGTTTTTTATAACATTTATATAGTGGATTAACATACTAATTTAATGAATAACGCATGATGTCGCCTCTCCAGTCACTTCCTTTGATTTAAAAGGAGTCATTACAAATAAGGAATCAATAAAGGACATCATAAAAGGTGGTTTGGATACTTCTACATTTTATAGGATAGGGTAGGTTTATGATCACACCTCATAGGTTGTCATTATTCCACAGTGTTCGTACCCCATCTATAATTTAGCATACATGGGGCATATATATCATCGAAAAAAATTAAAATAAAATAAAAAATTATAATTTCAGGAAACATATGGAAAGTCCATCACGTAATACAATGGTTCATGATTTATAATGACTCATATTTTGTGAAAAATTACTAAAAAACCTAAATTAGGTAAGTTGATGACCCATCGTCTATTTTCATCCTTTAAATTGAGATAGAACTAAACAAAATTGGTGAAATAGATAAATTTCATTAAAATAGGGAATATTATTATGAACCACAATAGCATATTGGATAGTGTAATAAAAAATAAAATGAATGTTGATGAATTAAGACCTTGCCGATATATATACAACAAGACCGATGGTGAAGAAAATGGATGTTGGATAATGGAGTGGATTCAGATATCGGCTTTGATAGAGAGGAGGATCTCCCACATGGCCAACTAATAGAGAAAATAATAGAGGAAGAAGGATTGTATATTTTTATATAACAAAGGTAAAATGGTAATTTTACCCCATTTTTAAAGGAACTCATAGTTTGGCCACATGATTTTTCAAATTGTGCTTCTAATTATTCACCTATACTTGTTATTTGGCACTAAGGGTGTGGAATTGGGTGCACAGTTTGGGAAAACCATGTAGCCCTGAGCACATAGTTTTGGAAAATAGTTTGGCCCCTTCCAAGATACTTGAATTCCCTACAAGGCCGCATAGCCTATGATACATGGTCATAACTTGTTGTTCACCCCTATATATTTTTACTAAAACACCAGCATAGCTGAGGTACATGGTTATCACTAACCAAGCATCCCAATATATAATGAAAAACATCCTAAGCCCTAGGATCTTTTTTAATCATGTATGAACCTAAACTATTACATAGCCTCTTAATTTTGTTACTTGAAACAAACAAGTAGTTTAAACCAGAAATTAAAGGTTTTGTACCTCATTTGAAAAACCATGATCTTAGAATATTCCCTCCCCAAAAAAACTCATCCCCAAGTTTTCCTTAGGTTGATGGTAAAAGATAATTTGAGAGTATCTCCATCCATTGAGAACATATCTCAGTCTCTCTCCCCTTAGTCTCATTCTACACATATTTGTGCTACCATAGCACTCGTACCTGAGGAACTAACCTACCTTAGAAATCCCTCATGCTCTGATCAAAGATCTTGATAGGATAATACTCAAAGAGAGAATCTAATTGAAATTTAAAATCTTTAGGTTAAAATGTATTAAATTTGTTTGAAATGTAAAGGTGAAGCCGAGATGCAATGAATATGTAATGCATGTCCCAGTGACTCTGAGGTAAGTCTAACCAATAGCATGTGGTGTGCTGGGAAGTGTAGAGGACATGCCATTAGTGTTGAGGAACTTCCTAGGTATAAGGTGTGTGTTCTATAATAGGTATGTTACACTCTAAATAGGGGGAGAATAAGTCAGGTCATGAAAGTGGAGCTTTTGAATCTATGGTGAAATAGTTACTACAATGACATAGATCATCTCATTAATCCATCTGGACTTTACAGTGGTTGGATGGAGTTTCTCATTATCATGATTGGCTGAGGTAGCTTCTATTCAGTCTCATGGGAGTTTTTCAAGGCCAAAGAGATTATCAATGGTGGTTTTAGGCCTCATGAAATCTTTTATCTACTTTAGCATGATCCTTCCAATGGGAGAAATGGTGTTTTTCAATACTTGTAGAAGGAGGTAAGTAAATTCAAGGGAAGTAGGCTTAATGATGAGTGGAAGAGGTGGAAAGGTAAATATATAACGTGGAAGGACCACTTGTCAAGTGTAAATTGGTTTTTTATATGTTAGTGATGAATATTACCTTTTGATAACTATCCTACATCAATGTTTGGTGCAGCTAAGAACATGTATAAATAAAAATATTTGAAAACCTATGTTACACAATGTATGTGGGGGATAAGTGCTTGTATACACTACACCCACACATATGGTCCCATTATAACATGAACAAGCCTATTGGGGCCTCTTCCCACACTATTATTGTGCTCATGTGTGTGGCCCAGTTTTCATCCTACCACTTGGAAGGCCTTCCCAGTGGGATAACTTGGTCGGATGGCCCTTAAGGGAAAAATAACTGGGGGGAAGGATGACTGGGTTTCATCTAGCCTAGTTTTTTTTACCTACAATATAATTAAAATCCTAAATAAATTCTTCCAAAAGATAAAAATAAGGTCAAACTATGACTACAATTTTTTTTATTCATTTAGATATATTTCAATTTCAAAATTACAATTTCCCACATCTTAATAAAACATTGAATTAAATGTTTATATTCATTAAAATCCATTAAAAAATTAAACATTATTTAAGAATTTATATGAAAAATTAGTGCATCATATATCCTAAATGACTGTAAACATCCTATAGTGTTCCATACCAGGACACCTGATTACCCTATAAAATATTCTGATCCATGTATAGTCGAATGGCGCACTTAGACCTATAACAGGATAAAATGACCATTTGTTCTCAAAAAAACCATAGTGTTTGTAATCCCCATATCTATATTTTATTATAAACTAAAGTAGTTCCCAAGTTTTGGTCACGACTCTTATTCTATTTCTAATCTCATACCAGATTATCATAGTATCCCTACACTACAACTATGATAAATTGATATCGCATGTTATCTTTTATAAGAATGTTGAAATTCTTGATTTATATAATATTTTGATAAAAAATGAAATCATAACCATATTTTTAAAAAAATATTAATAACCATATATTTCAAATCATTTTCAAAGGATAATTATATCCCATCATGATTGAGTACTAAATTGGCTTGATCACTTTTCAAATGTTTCTTTTCCACTTTTCAAACTTGTTGCCTTCATTATTTAAGTCTCTAAAAATATTTTAAGTCTATATATAATGAAAACATTTGAATAAAAGTGACAAAGAAATTTAGAAATTCTACTTCCTCTGTATCTATAAGTTTTAACTAGATGAATCTTATTTTTGAAGAAAAGGTAGTCTAGTCTTCCTACACCTCCTATAGTATTTATGTAGAACCCCTCATTAAATTATTCATCAATGATCATACCAAACATAATATTTTCATCTCACAATCATGATTCAAATAAATAATTTTATTATATACATATTTTTCACTCCCTAATAATGGGTTTGGGGGTGCCTTTATCCTTTGAACTATATCTATTTTTTCATATCGCACCCCTAATTTTGTTCTAAGAAGAAAGACCCAAAACATAGTGCACTCACTTGTGAGATGGTAAATAATAGCATTTGGATCGAAATATATATTTTTATTTTCTTTTCACATTCCATATAGATATTCCCAAACTTTATTCTAAGAATCATGACCTCAAACAACATGCACCATGCTCAGAGATAGACTATAGTAGCAATGGTATCTATGTTAATGTAAGGTTTTTCTCAAAGTAAAAAATAAGATTTATATATTTTCATCAGTCTATGAACTATGAATGTAAATGGTGTGACCCATTTCAAGATGTTCTGTACTAGAATTGGGATTATAATTAATGTATGGTGTAACCGTCACATTGTTAGTAAGACTATATCAACTTTTAATCAATGTTATATGACCTTTAACACCAAAAATGTTTTTTCAAAGATGTATGACCTTAAACTCTATACCCCGATGATCTGAATAACCTAACCCTAAAACTATAGAATAAATTATATAATAATTATTGAGATAAAAACCCAAAATGGATGGACTATGTAGAAGTACTTCCTCCACTCATCATATTATCCTTTTCATGGACTAGAAATATTATAGAGTCAAAATGATTACAGGAAGAAATATCATAGGTCCCACTATATAAACCTAGAAAAATTCAACGTATACTCACTAAATAAACTATCTTTGGAAGATGTTTGAGCGATTTCATATTATGTTTATTCACCCCAATATTATGTTTAATAAATGGTGATGTGACCTTTAGGTTACTTTAACCCAACCCAAATACCCCTTATCTATATGAGAGCATCATTATTCAGGTGTTTTGTAACACCCCAAGCTTCCACGGTACGCTTCTCTTTGAATAATACAGTAGCGTGTGTTGTACGCAACTTCGAGTTCTAACACACACCACAACCAATCAAACTAGCCGTTATGAATTGTAATACCCACTTTTTGAAATTTTATACATTTTATCTTTCAAAATGGACTTAATTTTTGGATTCAAAATATCAAAATTATCTTAGGGTGAATTTTTTGTACTTTTCTGATAACTTTCATATTTTGATGAATAGTGAAAATCACTAAATTTTAATTAAAAAAACTTTTTTAATCGAAATAATTAGTAGTGATAAATTATGAATTTGAGTGGTTTTAAAGTATATTTTGAATATATTTTTACCATTTAATACAATTTTTGTCATTGGATGTAATTTCACATTTAATCTGGACATAAACAAGTGTCAATCTATTGATAGTTATTATTTCTTAAAAACACGCTTTTTGTTTTGACAATGGGAAATAATTTTAAATTAATTTCTGCCACTTATGTGTTTTGAATCTAGAAAAATGGATTCCATATTTTGAATCAGGAGGTCAAAATTGTGTAAATAGGTAACTTTTATTTTTAGACATTTTGAATAATTACTGGGGTAAATATTTTATTTGTAATGGTTAAAGGGTAAATCTGGTAAATAAGGGTAAACAAATAATATTCTAAAAGTAATAAATTACCCTAAAACGTGTCCTAACTCTATTTTTTGATACATTTCTGACTATGGGCATCTATGGATATATTTTGGGACCCCATGTATCTACTTGTAATTGATAATGACACTTTATATTAATTAAGTTAAAGTTAGTACAAAAATGATATAAGCATATATCTTTTAGAAAACAAATTTTTACATAGGGTTATATATGTTATATTTCGACTATAAATATTCATTAGAAATATAAAAGTATTTCCTACATAATTTTATTTTATTTATAATTTTTAGACATTGAATAATCAAATTTATTTTTGACACAATAATGATGTAGTATTTTCATTATTAATGAAAGAATCAAATAATTGGTATTATAAATAATAAAATAAATATAATTTGAAATTTTTGATGCCATCCACGAATTTTATTGATTAATATAACATGTAAGTATCTCTTAAATGAATTTTTTTTTAATTAATAAAGTTTTAAGACTTTAACAAAAAACAATTATTAAAGTGTCAAAATTGACATAATAGAGTTTTTAAAACAAATATTATATTATTAATTCATATTCTATTCCTAAAAATCTATGGTTCGACCAAATGACTTATATAATTATAGGTTCATCATTAATGGACCACTTGGGGGTCTCTTGGAAGTATATAGTAAGTTTATTAACCATATAATATAAAAATAAAAAGTGACATGGTAAATGTCAAACTATTTAACTAAGAGTTAAATATAAATGATAAGGTAAATATAGTGACTCAAACCGGTCTAAAATATATTTTATGAAATTATTTCGACCCATAACCGGATTATACTTTGAATAATCCACTTTTTATCCATTAAAACCCGAAAATGAATTTATTATAAATTGATACTTTAAGTTTTTTCTAAAGAGCCCCTCCTCCCCCTTATAAAAGGACACCGCTTCTAACCAATTATTCATACCTTCAAAGCCTTTTGGTTCAGACAATATCTTCCCAAATAACCTATAAAATATAATCCCTTAATCCTATAGGCCTTCCTTTAGTTAGAAATAGAACCTAATGAGCCCTTTGGATCTAATCA
The DNA here is from genome assembly GCA_963277665.1 of Viscum album. NCBI lineage: Eukaryota > Viridiplantae > Streptophyta > Magnoliopsida > Santalales > Viscaceae > Viscum > Viscum album. The sequence continues at coordinate 306,134,158 of OY728146.1, forward strand.
AAAGGAAGAACCCGAAGAAGAAGAAATGTTTTCACCACCCTCTTCCAAGTTCCTTTCTTCTTAAACATATTCTTTATTTGTTATTTCCATTATAAAATAATAACTCTAGTATATTATATATAATGTGATGTTATTATAAATATGTTACAACTATATTTAGTATTCTATCCATCTTTAAATGACATGTCACCATAGGTGCGTACGTACAGCCTATCGTCTCCACGTCGTGGTGTAATTGTTATTCAATACATTATTATTTGGATGGGTATAATAATGATGATTAATTCATGTAAATAATAAATATAACATGATAATTATTATTTTTATATGATATACCATCCATTTATATATTATTTTAATATCAAAAGAATGATATTGTCGCTCGTGTGTACGTATGGATTACCCTCTCCACGAACGTGATGAGATTCATTCCCCATCGTATCCATTCAAGACTAAATTTTATTTTATGATTAAAAATAATTTTTAGAGACATGATATCATTCTGGATATGAATAATATACATCCCATCCATAAAAAATATGGCTCACATAACAAATAATATAAAGAAAACTGAATATGTTAACACCTGAAATGATGATAATACTAAAATATTATTAACAAATCAATGTTAAAAGATCATTAATGATATCATATTAATGTATATGATTATTGTATAATTTTATAACAATTATTTCACCATTATACAGGAGGTTAACCTACCCTCAACCAAGGAAAAGTACAAGGTAAGGGTTTATTTCACAATCTGCTCATTATCCGAGGTTGTTTATACGTAATTATCTATTGGGACCTCTTTAACATCCACATCCATGTTTCTTAAAAATGTATTTCAAAACATTCTTAATATTTTAAAGAATATTGGTTAAAGTCATTTATACCCTTTTTTGAATTTTTATAAGAATTTAATAAAATAATCCTACTGCCATTTTCCAAACAAGGTCATTTTTAACCTTTTCAACAAAATTAAGGTAAGAATGTCTTTTTAACTTTTACGGCGGGTGCAGCTATTTTCCGCCGTTATAAAATCATTAAATCTTCCCTTACAAGATTATAAGAATATTTTAAAAGGAAATGTTTTCTGTTATAATTATGTGACATTTAAATTATTTCAAAAAAAGATATATTTCTCTCAAATAGTTTTCATTTCATCTATGTCAACATCCTTTGATGGATTTTAAGCTTATTTAAAGATGATTTATTCTGATACAAAACTTCTATATTGTATTGAAGGTTTTGTGATATGTTTGACTTTGGATGTGTTATTTTTATACCATTCATGGTTTATGGAGAAGTATTGACATTTCGTATGCTAGTTTTAATATGAATGTTTATGTTATGTTTAAACCTGTTCAAATGAGGAATTCATTGGACTTAATAAGTGATGGGTGGAGCCTGCTATAGCTCCTCGATGAATCGGTAGGTCTCATGAGACAAACTAGTGTCTTGGCACAAGGCCTTGACAAAATCGTATTTGTAGTCTTGGCACAAGGACTTGACTATGTGGTTATAATATTCTGGAATTATGCATTCCATCATTATAGAAGTGGTTATTGATATTGCATCTGATTATTCGACTAGTAGAATATCCATGTGAATAAGTAAATGGAATTATTTCATTTTATTTTTTCCATATTATTATGAAGTTCATGTTTCAAATACTTTTTTTTAGTTATACATTGCCTTAAATGTTTATGCTTATTTATGAAAGCTTCTGCTATATTATTATCCTTAAAGAGCATCTGAGCTCACCCCTTTCTATGTTTTATTTTTCCCAGGATGTGAAGAAGTATTTTATGAATGACCTATAGGGATAGTATAAGGGGATATGAGTGTGGAGACAAGATGTTATTGTAGTTTTCACTTTATGATGTAATGTAAACTTTATGAATGTATCTAGTGATTCCAGGGCTACTAAACTAATAGGTCTTTCAAGACATGATCTTTTGTGATCATGCCAATGTTATTTAATAATTCACCAACTCTGGGTAACTAGGTTGGGGGCGTTACAGTTGGTATCAAAGGAAGTTTAGTACAAACCTTGGAAGCTAGATTTAGATAAACTCTGATTAGAGCACATAGACCTAAGATGGACTTTGAGGATTAGTATAGAAGAACTTCCTAGAATTTTGGTATTTTAGAGATTTTGTGAGTTTTCCGAGCAATACATCCCTTTATGGATACGAGCAGGTTGAGGCAGCTCTGGCATAGATGTACTTAGGGATAAAACCCGAAAACACCTCTTTGAGCTAGACTCAAACGGGAACTGGTGCATGACAACGGGCCTTGCTGCACTCTTGGTTACGACACTCCTGGGGGATATGCTTAGGATAATTCTCATTTTCATTACAAAACATTATGGAGTGTTTATGAGTATATACTTCTCAAATAAAACATTTTTATGATTATGGATTATATCCATAAGCTGTTCAATTTATGTTAATTGTTTTGCATGTTTGGATTTATCTGTTGTGATTCATAAACTAATATAGTGTATTCCATGGTTTAGAAATGTCTCCTAGTGGAAGAAATAGAAACTGTATCAATGCACGCACTCCATGTAGAGATTTACCTCCTGCTCAAGATAATTATAGTGGAGCTGGTGATGCAACTGGTGCTGATCAGCTAATCACCATACTCTGAAAACTCACTCTGGTTATGAATAATAACCTTACCCGTATGGAGCACCCTGATCCACAGCGTGGAGGATCAATGTTAGATCGCTTCATGAGGCAACAACCACCAACATTAAATGGGAGTACAAACCCCTTAGTAGCTGAGTAATGGATAAATTCTTTAGAGAAAATATTCCATGCCTTGGGGTAGTGAACGAGAAAAAGTTATCATGGCAGTTTACCACCTCACTAGAGATGCTAATCAATGGTGTTCATTGATTAAAAACATTAAGGAAGATGATTAAGTATCAAAAATATAATGGAGGGAGTTCAAAGAGATATTTTTATAAAAATACATTCCTCGTGACCATCGAGTAGATATGGAAAGGTAATTTCTGAGTCTGAGACAAAAGGAGGATGAGAATGTCACAAAGTATGAGGCTAACTTTACAGGGTTAGAAATGTATGTTGCATATTATATACGTAACCCAAGAAGTATGATTTATTGTTTCTTGTATGGGTTAAAACCATTTCTCGGTCAAGCATTGTTCTCACAATTCTTCTCGCCATATGAAGATATTGTCTCGTGTGCTATCAAGACAGAAAAAGAATTTTCTAAGTCTTATGAATTTAAAGCAAATAAAGATAAGAAGAGATCTACTGACCCCTTTGGAAATGGAAATAAATGGAAGAAGGGAAAAGTTGATTATCCATCCTATAGTAAATGTGTTAAGAAACACCCTGGTACTTGCTTGAAGGTTATGGGAGTCTGTTACAAGTGTGGTGAAAAAGGTCACCAAGCTCATGATTGTGAGGGAAAGAATGTTTTTGTCAACGTGGAATGCTATAATTTTATAGAAATGGGACATTATGGAAATGAATGTCCTAAACATCATGGGAACTTACCTCAGAAAAGTCCAAGGGATCAAGTCCAAGCTTATGTTATCACCACTGCTGAGGTTGAAGCTCTGAAAGACATGGTGGCAGGTAATATAATGGTTTCTTCAAGTTTAGCCAATGCTTTATTTTATTTTGGATCCTAAAATTGTTTCATATCTTCCTAGTTTGATAAAAAAAATTATATATTTTCAAATTGATTTAACAAGGGAGTTGTCAGTCAAAACTCTTAAGGGAAGTATCATTGCAACAAAGTTTTGTGAATCATTCCCCATTAGAGAACACTAATGATCTTTATCTGTGGATCTCATCATCATACCTATGATTGAATTTGATATAATCCTCTGTATGGATTGGATTTCTAACTATGATGCAAAAATTTATTGTAAGAAGGAGGTTACTATTTTTGATGATGATGATAAGGAACACCTTATCTTTAGAGCAGAATCATCACCACCTAATTCTAACCTAGATCCACCCCCAGTAGCTCAACTAAATTCAATTTTTAGGGAGGAAGAGAATGAAATGACTATTGGTGAGGAAAGGAATCTTCAAATAGAGGATATACCTATTGTGAGAGAATCTGTTGATGTGTTTACAGAAGATTTACATGTAAATCCTCCAGAACAAGAAATAGAGTTTTTCATTGATTTAATTCATAGTTCAAGGCATGTATCGAAGACCCCTTATAGAATGGCCACTATGGAATTAGTTTAACTAAAGAAACAACTAGAGGAATTGAGTAATAAAGGATTTATTCTCCCTAGTGTTTCTCCATGGGGATCCCCTGTCCTTTTTGTTTAGAAGAAAGATGGATCTATGAGGTTATGTATCGAATACAAGGAGATCAATGTTATAACAATAAAGAACAATTATCCCCTACCCCTCATTGATGATTTATTTGACCAAATACATGGAACTCAATACTTTTTAAAGATTGACCTTCAATTTGGATACCATCAATTGTGTGTGAAGAAGGAAGACATTATGAAGATATCATTTCAAACCAGGTATGAGCATTACGAGTTTACAGTAATTCCTTTTGGATTGAATAATGCACCCTCTGTATTCATAGATCTAATTAATAAAGTTTTCAAAGAATATCTCGATGATTTAGTGGTGGTATTTATTGATGATATCTTGGTATACTCCAAAATCTACGAAGATCATGAAAATCACTTGCACATTATCCTAAAGACTCTTAGAAGACATGAATTATATGGGATGTTTGGAAAGTGTGAATTCTAGCTTCCGGAGATCTCTTTTCTTGGCCATATTGTCTCTAAGTATGGAATCATTGTTAATACTTCTAATACAAGAGAAATCCAAGAATGGCCAGCACAAACGAGTATAACAAAGGTACGCAGTTTTATTGTCTTAGCAGGTTATTATTGGCGTTTCATCCAGAACTTGGCCCGATTGGCTAACCCATTAAGAAACCTCACATGTAAAGGGGTTAAATTTGTTTGGAAAAAAGATTGTGAAGAATTTTTTGAAGAACTTAAGAGAATATTAGTCAATTCTCCTATATTTACTCTCCCATCGGGGAATGATGGGTTTGTTATTTATAGTGATGCTTCAAAGAAATGACTTGGTTGTTTCCTTATGCAGAATGATAGGGTTATTGCCTATGCATCACGACAACTGGAAATTCATGAGAAAAACTATCCTACTCATGATCTTGAGTTAGCTGTTGTAATTTTTGCTTTGAAGATATGGAGACATTATCTCTATGGTGAAAAACGTGAGATTTATACTGATCACAAAAGTTTGAAGTAAATTTTCTCACATAAAGAACTCAACATGAGGTAAAGGCGATGTCTTGAACTACTCAAGGATTATAATTACACGATACACTACCACCTGGGGAAGGAAAATAAGGTGCCAGATTCTTTAAGAAGAAAATATCATAGATTTTGGAACATGATGAGAATTGAAAGGGATCCTATTTTCATGGATCTAGTAAAGATGGATATATGAATTACCATGGAAGGTGAAACATCGATACTTTTTCAAATGGTTGCCAAACCATCTTTACTAGATAGGATAAAGAGTTCTCAGACCGGTGATGAAGAATTTCAAATGAAGATTAATGTTTTGAATGATAGGATATTGAGAGACTTTTTGTATGAAGACAGAATTTTGAAATTTGGGAAGAGACTTTGTGTTCCCGATATACCTAATCTGAAAAGGGAATTGTTAGATGATGCTCATAGCTCCAATTTCTCTATACATCCTGGGAGCACCAAAATTTATAGAGATTTGAAGGAACATTTTTGGTGGGACAACATGAAGTGGGAGATTTCTAATTTTGTGTCAAGATATATGGTTTGTCAACAAGTGAAAGTTGGAAGGCAACAGCCTGGAGGAGTCATGCAACCTCTTCCCATACCGGAGTAGAAATGGGATAGTATTACGATGGGAGTTTTCATGGGGCTACCAAAGACTCCTATAAAGAACAATGAAATATGGGTTATTGTTGATCGTCTTACCAAGTCAGTACATTTTCTTGCTATAAGAGAGGATCTACCACTTGGACGTCTAGTAGGACTATATATTAATGAAGTTGTGAAAATTCATGGAGTACCCCTATCGATTTTTTCTGATCATGATCTCTATTTTACTTCAAGATTCTGGAAAAGTCTTCAGAAAGCCCTGGATACTAAACATTATTTGAGCACTGCTTACCACCCCAAACTGATGGACAAACAAAACGGACTATTCAAACATTAGAGAACATGTTGAGATCATTCTCACTTGACTTTCAAGGTATGTGGGATCAATATTTACCTATGGTAGAATTTTCCTATAACAATAGCTTCCATTAAAGTATTCGGATTGCACCATATGAAGCGTTATACGGAAAGAGATGTTTCACACCAACCTGTTAGGATGATATTGGTGAAAGAAAACTCGTAGGCCCAGAACTGGTGGAGGAAACGATGGAAAAGTTGAAGGTAATCTAAAACCACATCAAAGAAGCTCAAAGTAGGCAGAAGAGCTATGCTGACAACTGAAGGAAGGATTTGGAATTTCAGGTAGGAGATCATGTTTTATTGATGGTATCTCCATGGAAGGGTGTTATACGTTTTGGTAAGAAGGTAAAATTGAGTCCCAGCTACATCGGACCATTCAAAATTCTAGAACGAATTGGGGATGTAGCATACCGTTTGGAAATGCCGCCAAGTCTCTCCAAAGTTCACGATGAGTTCCACGTATCACTATTGAGAAAATACATGACTGACCCAATGCATGTACTCACCTATGTGGAATTAGAACTGGAACCCGATCTGTCTTATTGCGAAGACTCAGTCAAGATTCTTGATACAAGAGAACAATTTCTGAGAAACCGGACGTCTCTTCTGGGAAAACTTCTATCGAGAAACCATAAGATAGAAGAGGAAACATGGGAATCCAAGGAACTTATGATGAAGAACCACCTATGTCTTTTCATGCAGTAGTATTCTATAAATTTTGAGGACGAAATTATTTGAATAAGGGGAGAATGTAACACCCCAATCTTCCACAGTACGCTTCACTTTGAATAATACAGTAGTGTGTGTTGTATGCAACTTCGAGATCCAATACACTCCACAACCAAATCAAACTAGCCGTTATGAATAGTAATACCCACTTTTTGAAATTTTATTCATTTTATCTTTCAAAATGGACTTAATTTTTGGATTCGGAATATCAAAATTAGATTAGGGTGATTTTTTGGTACTTTTCTGATAATTTTCATATTTTGATGAATTGTTACGACCCGTCCTCGGGACCCGTGTCGTGACTACCCCAAGCCTACCTTCCATAGGCCAGGGGCAGGCAACTTGAACCAAAGGCATAAATCCTGATAGAAAGGGGAAGACATTGCCTTATAATGAAAACAAACACCACATAGTAATCTAGAAGAAGTAAACACTAAGAAAAACTGGGTACAATAGTAAGTGAAGAAAGTAAATGGGCCAGAATACAAACCCAAACTGAAAGTAAAGTACAACTGGAAAGAAAGTACAAAAACTGAATGTAAAGAAGCAATGTTGAGCTATCCACTAGAAATCCCACCAAATGGGTGGGTACAGATAGCCTCCTCAGCTCCTCAGGTCCAGTCGTCCGCTCCGTGTACGTTCCGCCCAGTGGTCCACCTCCAGGTACCGACCTGCTCCACAAGCCTCAACCACGATCAGCGATGTCCTTCATCTACATCCAACACAACATAGTGCGGGCATAGCTCGTGCAGGGGTGAGTATATGATACTCAGTAGGGACCCCGAGACCCCCGAAGGACTCCCAGAATCCACAAAGGATAATCCACAAAGGAAAGATACAATCATGAAGTGACATCCAACACTACTTAGGTATATGCCCATACATATACCTAAGTCATCAATTCTAGTTCTGCTCCAACATCTGAGCCCAAGTTTTATCACGTCCACATAGGACAGTACAACCCAATCCACACAAGAAAGCACAACACAATCCACATAGGAAATCAAGTCAATCATATCGAAGATAATGATTGAAAGTCAAGACTCAGCTCACACAAGTATACTTCTTCGTGAGGTGATAGAGATGATCATATGTAGTCACTGATTCATCTAATCTGGGACCCACGTAGGATTCTAAACCAGCTAAGATGTCAGACCCACGTAGGATACAAGACCAGCTAGTCTGCTGGACCCACGTAGGATACAAGTACAGTGTCAAACACTATCGGACCCACGTAGGATACAAGAACAGTAGTAATTGCCATCGAACCCATTAATGATTTCAGTACGGTCTTCATCGCTGCCGAACCCACGGAGGATTTAAGTATGTTCTTCATCACTTCCGAACCCACAGAGGATTTCAGTGTAGTCGTTTTCGTCGTCGCAGTCGCAGCCAGCTCTAGGGTTCCAGCACACAGCATGCTTGTTTCCTAGAGGGATTGCTCCATGATCCAAGGGGGTCAATACATCAACTGACATGTAGTATGGAGTTGATGTATCCCAAAGTTCCAACTCGTCTATAGGAACTCAACATGACAGACGGCGCGTCAATCGAACGCCCGGTCTGAGAGTTATTGGCTTTTTTCGTTCGAGGGGTCCGGTTTGTTTTTAAATCAAAACCAACCTGAACGTACTCCAACTGCGTCCAAACCACAATCAGATTAATCCAAAAGGTTCTTCTCACTAATAGGAATCCAACAAAGTCGACGGCACGTCAATCGAACGTCCAGAGCTCAAGTTATAAGCATTTCTGCTCCGAGGGTTCGTTTGGTTACGTGTTCGAACCAACCCATCCATACCCAAAGCTATCTGAAACCATGACTATAATATACCAAAATGACCGCCTCGATCCAAGGATCGCATCACAACTGACGGTTCATCGATCGTAGGTCTGTAGCCCAAGATACGGGCATTTGAATGGAACTGTCTGGAAATAGGGGGTTTGGGCCCGGACCGACCCGGCCCAAGACCCCCTAGGTCAGCCTGAACCGGGTCAACCCGAACTAGGTCTGGGTCCAGACCATTTGGGTGCAGCCCGGCCTGATGGGCGTGGCCCCGCCCAACTGGTGCGACCTGGCCCGGCCCGGCCTTGGCGGCCGGTTGGCCTGGCGCGGGCGCGGCCCGCGTGGCCTGACAGCTCCGCTTGGCCGAGCTGTTGTGGAAAGGGGGGCGCGCTGCCCCCCTGATTGAGAAACGGTGGCCCCCACATGGGCCGGCACTCTTCGCACTACAATAGCCTTAGGCCGAGTCCTTGTCCAACCGGCGCGGCGCGATGGCATCGTGCCCCTTCACCGCGACCCCGCTCCAGTCGCGGCTTCTCCATGGATCTCTGGCGCGGCACGACGGCGTCGCGGCTTTGTTCAGCCTCAACGGCACGGCGCGACGGCGCGGTGCATCTTCAGCCATTCCTCTTGCTTCTGCGCAGTGTTGTTGCACCGCACTACCTTTGCTCGTGCCACAACAAGTACAACATTAAAGGGGGGAGGAGGGTCGGTCGTGTTCCTGCGGTCTGAACTCCTCCCGTTATTATGATAACAGGCAGCCCAGTATAAAAGTCGATGAACGGAAAAGAAAACTCGAACAAAAATTAACCCCTACCTCGAAGAAGTTATCGAGCGAGGATCATCGCAAGAAAAGACATCGTGAAAGACGGCGTCGTGGAAGAGGATCGTCGGCGTCGCGGTACACGGCGTCATGTCATCGATCTCCGAGGAATTAGCGTTCTTCATCGGTGTCGGTGTGTTCTTCGCGTTCTTCAAGGAGGAAGAAGGTTCTTCAAGTCTAGAGTAAAATCAACCCAAATCTTCTCGCACAGCACCCAACAATAATAAAATTAGTCTTTGCCTTATTTTATTACTCATTCCATCCCTTTTTTGCAATTTAAAAATTAAACCACGATTTAATTAACATGAGTTGACCAATTAAAGGGGCGTTTAATAATCTAATTAAACATGTTAGTTGACTTGGCATTTAAAAAGGGGGTGCGGGTGTGTTACACAAAAATTAATGGGGGTCTTACAACTTAATGGGAGGTTTGAGGAAGTTGAATAGGTGGGGCTTGTGTGGGGCCCACCTCACTAATATCCTATCAAGAGGGGTTAGGATTTAGTGGGTCCCACCTCAACATCCATATGTAGGTTTAAACTACTTAGAATAAAAATAAAATTTTTAGCACAATATTTTATTTTATTATTTAGTTAACCCATTTATTTAATAACCTCAACCGAACAAACGCAACTCCGGAAAAGGTGTTCCTAAGAAATTACCAGCGCTGCAGTTTCATTGGTGCCCTCATATTTTGATTCCGAGCACTGGTTCAAAATTTAGGAAAACCTGCTCGTTCGTTCACTGAACGTACCCGAGCTAAACTTCGGAAATTGATTCCGGGCACATCGGGCCTCGGAATCTGGTGTCGTCAGAAACTGCATTCTTGTAAAATCCCAAATAAAATTAAGAAAAAAAATTCCCTTGAATTTTATGGGTCTTTACATTACTCCCACCTTAGGGATTTATGTCCCCGTAAAGATACATCATAAACTAGGGGAACAAATGAGGGTACTGAGCACGCATCTGAGCCTCCCGCTCCCAAGTGCTCTCCTAGAGGTTCTCGTGCTGCCATATGATGCACACTAGAGGAATCGACCGTCCATGTAGGACCCACTCCTGTCACTCCTCGATCTCCACCGGGACCCCCACAAAAGTCGAACCATCGTCTAGGTCCAGCTCCCCATGGTCGATGATATGGGTTGGGTCATGCACGTATCTCCTTAACTGAGATACGTGGAAGACGTCGTGCACCCGGTGCAACTGAGGTGGTCGAGCCAGGCGATAAGCCACCTCGCCTATTCTGTTGAGGACCTGGAATGGTCCGATGAAGTGCAGAGATAGATTTCCACCTCGTCCAAATCTCCGTAATCCACGTCGAGGTGAGACCCGCAAGAAGACGTGGTCGCCATCCTCGAACTCTAGTGGTCTCCGCCTCCTGTCAACATAAGACTTCTGCCGGCCTTGAGCTATCCTAATCTGCTTCTGGATGACCTGGACCTTCTCTGTCATGGCCTGGACCATCTCTGGTCCCACAAGTAATGACTCCCTAGGGTTTTTCCAACACAAAGGTGATCTGCAAGGTAAGCCGTACAATGCCTCGTATGGTGCCATCCCGATGGTGGAGTGGTAGATGTTGTTGTACGTGAACTCCACCAAGGGTAGGTGGTCCTCCCAGCTGTGACCAAAGTCGAGGAAACATGCACGGAGCATGTCCTCAAGAGTCTGAATGGTCCCCTCCATCTGACCATCCGTCTGAGGGTGAAAGGCGGTGCTCAGATGTAGCTGCATCCCAAATGCCTCCTACAACCCCTTCCAAAGCCGAGAAGTAAAGTGAGCATCTTGATCGGAGAAGATAGATGATGGCGCACCATGAAGCCGTACAATCTCCTGAATGTAGAGACGTCCCAAACTCTCTACTGAGCCTTGCTCTCTGATGGGTAAGAAGTGGGATGACATGGTGAGTCAGTCGACAATCACCCAAATGGAGATGTGGCCACTAGAAGTACGTGGAAGTCCAGTCACGAAATCCACACATATCCCATCCCACATCCACTCCGGGACCTCCAAGGGCTATACCAAGCCTGGTAGTACCTGGTGCTCTGCCTTCACCTGCTGGAAGGTGAGGCATCGAGAAACAAACTCTAACACAGCCTTCTTCATACCCAGCCACCAGTGCTGACGTCTGAGATCCTGGTACATCTTCGCCACTCCTAGGTGTACCTCTAAAGGGGAAGTGTGAAACTCCCGCAACACCTCCTCTCGAAAAGTGGCTGGTACCATGGTACATCCTCAGAAAAGGACATCGTCCTCTCCTCCTATTGAGAATCCATCAGGTGCATGTCCTGAGAATATCTGTGCACGTCGTATCTCACAGTCAATGTCCCCACGTTGTGCCTCTCTGACCCGCTGTAGCAGTGGAGGAGTGACTATGAGTGACTGAAGAAAGGTTGCTCCATCTCTATCCATGAAGGATATCTGCAAAGCGGATAGCTACTCTGTCGCCTCTCCAAGTAGCTGAATGCTCGTCCTCCTGCTGAGAGCATCGACTACTACGTTCCCCTTTCTAGGAATATAGACTATCTCAAAGTAATAGTCCTGGAGGAACTCGAGCCATCGCTGCTGTCTCAAGTTCAGGTCATTCTGCGAGAAAATGTACCTGAGACTCTGGTGATCAGAGTAGATTGTAAAGCGCTTGCCCATATGATAGTGTCTCCACATCTTCACTGCGAAGACCAATGCTGCCAACTCCAGGTCATGGGTAGCATAGTTCTGCTCCTGATGCCTCAACTGTTGTGATCCATAGGCGATCACTGCTCGCTCCTGGATCAGGACACATCTGAGCCCAGTCCCTGATGCATCGTATTAGACTACGTACCCTACTCCCTCCTCTGGTAGCCTTAATATAAGTGCGCTGGTCAACCTCTGTATCAGCTCCTGGAAGCTCTTCTGACATCTCTCTGGCCACACGAAGGGTTTCCCCTTCTTCGTCAAAGCTGTGAGTGGTGCCACAACTCTGAAGAAGTCTGACACAAATCTCCGGTAGTACCCAGCTGGACCCAAGAAACTCTGCACCTCCGTCACGCTCCTGGGTGGCTCCCAAGCTAGCACTGCCTCGATCTTCACGGGGTCCACCGCAACTCCCACCTCAGAGATGACATTTCCCAAGAAGTGGATCTCATGTAACCAGAACTAAAACTTCAAGAGCATACCATAAAGCTGGTGCTATCAAAGTGTGTCCAGTACAACCCGCAAGTGGAAGGCGCGCTCCTCCTCAGTGGTCGAGTATATCAAAATATTTTCGATGAAGACCATGATAAATCGATCGAGGTATGGCTGAAATATCATGTTCATGAGACCCATGAACACTTTTGGAGTGTTGGTTATGCCGAAAGACATAACCACGAACTCATAGTGGCCATACCAACATCTGAAGGTCGTCTTCTACACATCCTCGTCCTGAACTCTGAGATGATGATAGCCTGACCTGAGGTCTATCTTTGAGAACCACCATGCTCCCTTCTCGCCGGTGAAGGTGAACCTGCTCCCATCAGTGTGAACACATCGAACTTTATACCTAATACATTCAATCTTAACATGGACTGTAGATAACCAATCCATTCCCAAGAAGACGTCGTAAGGCCTCGACGCCGCTACAAAAAGATCACAGCCGAAGCTCTCGCCTCCTAGAGTAATCTCACACTGTCGGCACCAGTGCGTAATCATCGAGTCTGCTCCCGTAGGAGTCTCTATCCGCAAGGATTGAGCCAACGGATTTTTCGGAATCTCTGAGCTCCAAACAAGGGCAGCGGTAAGGAAATAATGACTCGAACCTGTGTCTATAAGAACTGCAGCAAGGGTGGAGTAGACACAGATAGTACCTCAAATCATCTCTGGTGCGCCGTGGTCATAGGCCTCCGCTGGCTGAAGCTGAGCCTGTCTCTACCCGCCATCTCCCTATGGTCGGGGTGGACCTCCTTGGGGTGGTGGTGGTAAATCCTCAAAGTGTCGCCCACCACCTGCTGCCCATCCATCACCTTTGCCTCATCCGCCTTCACCCTGCGGACCGTCGCAATCGACCATCTACCTCTACCTAGGTGGCTCCTCAACTGTCTATTACTCCTCCACACTACGGGTCGGGTAGTCACGAGCCATGTGGCCCTGCCCGCCGCATGTGTAGCACTGTCTGCTCATCGGAAGGCTGGCACTGCGTCGTGTGCCCCGCACCTTTGATCCAGTTTCCTAAGGTCTTCTTCCTGATGGTATGGTCCGCCGGGACCCCTGTGATTCCCGTAGACTGCCAGCTGTAGACAACTCTGGTATGTGCCGCCCTACGGTAGGTCTTGCTGCTGGTGTAGGCTCAGCAAGAAATATCTCTATGAGAAGGGCTCGCTCCAGTACTCCTGCCTGCATCGGAATGATGAGGGTGATCATCGATGCCATGATCTCGTACCTCAGTCCCTTCTCGAAGGTTTGGGCTCAGAAGAATGGGTCTCGAACCATGTTCTTCAAATAGCGCGAGAGATCGGTAAATCTCGCCGAGTACTGGGTGACCGTCATGCTGCCCTACCGCAGCTGTAGTAGCTCCTGGTTGCGTACCGCACGGAGGGTGGGTGGGACGAACTCCGAGTGGAAGAGACTCTCAAAGTCCGTCCAGAAAAGAGATGCCTCGTCGTGCACCTAGAGCATCGAGCTCCACCATCTGCCTGCTGCCGCATGCAGGAGGATCCCTGCAAAGATCACCATGAGGTCAGCTGGTGTCCCCACTAACCTGAAAACTCGCACAACAGCCTCCAGCCAATCCTCGGCTGCCTGAGGGTCCGTCTCCCCTCGGAACCTGGGCGGTCTCTAACGCTGAAACTCATGCAGTGCACTAAGGCGACGTGAAATCTCAGCGGCTGGGGCTAGTGGCATCGGTGGATCGGTGGGTAGTGGTACCGCCGGTGCCTCTGCTGAAAAAGGGCCCTGTACAGAGGCCTCATCGCTCGGTGGGCTTTTGTCTCGCACAAAGCTTGGAACCCTAGCTGGCTGCCATCGTGGGGCCATACTGAAAAGAAACAGGTGCGCCACGGTGAAAATAGTATACCTGGTGAGCTAACACAAAGTAATAACAAAGAAAACTTTTGAAACACACATGCAATCAATGTTTTCGTGCATTGATTCGGAAATAAGAATTCAGGGTCCTGGTGTATGGATACGTTAGCCGCCGCACCAACAATGGACTCCCTGGACTGATAACTGCACTCAATACCATTAACATTATTGCTTCACATAGAAGAAAGATTAGAGTCTTGAGTTCTGCGGTAGAACTGAACTCCTCTGATACCAATTTGTCACGACCCGTCCTCGGGACCCGTGCCGTGACTACCCCAAGCCCACCTTCCATAGGCCAGGGGCTGGAAATTAGCACCAAAAGCATAAATCCTGATAGAAATGGGAAGGTATTTCCTTATAAATAAAACAAACACCACAAAGTAAGCCAGAAGAAGTAAACACTAAGAAAAATTGGGTACAATAGTAAGTGCGGAAAGTAAATGGGCCAGAATACAAACCCAAACTGAAAGTAAAGTACAACTGGAACGAAAGTACAGCAACTGAAAGTAAATCAGTAATGTCGAGCCGTCCACTGGAAGTCCCACCTGAAGGGTGGGTACAGATAGCCTCCTCAGCTACTCGGGTCCAACCGTCCGCTCCATGTACATTCCGCCCAGTGGTCCACCTCTAGGTACCGACCTACTCCACAAGCCTCAACCACGATCAGAGATGTCCGTTGTCTGCATCCAACACAATGTAGTGCAGGCATAGCCCATGCAGGGGTGAGTAGACGCTACTCAGTAGGGACCCCGAGACCCCCGAAGGTCTCCCAGAATCCACAAAGGATAATCCACAAAGGAAATATACAATCACGAAGTAACATCCAACACTACTTAGGTATATGCCCATACATATACCTAAGTCTTCAATTCCAGTTCGTCTCCAACATCCGAGCCCAAGTTCGATAATGTCCACAAAGGACAGTACAACCCATTCCACACAAGAAAGTACAACACAATCCACATAGGAAAGCAAGTCAATCATATCGAAGATAATGATTGAAAGTCAAGACTCAGCTCATACAGGTATAATTCTTCGTAAGGTGATAGAAATGATCAGATGTAGTCACTGATTCATCTAATATGGGACACACGTAGGATACAAAACCAATTAAGATGTCAGACCCACATAGGATACAAGACCAGCTACTCTGCCGGACCCACGTAGCATACAAGTACAGAGTCAAACACTGCCGGACCCACGTAGGATACAAGAACAATAGTACTGCCGGACCCACGTAGGATACAAGAACAGTAGTAATCGCCGTAGAACCCATGGAGGATTTCAGTACGGTCTTCATCGCTGCCGAACCCATGGAGGATTTCAGTGCAGTCTTCATCGCTGTCGAACCCACGGAGGATTTCAGTGCAGTCGTCTTCGTCATCAGAGTCGTAGTCAGCTCTAGGGTTCCCTCAAACATCATGCTCGTTTCCGGGAGGGTCCGCTCCACGAGCCAAGGGGGTCGATACATAAACTGACACGTAGTCCGGATTTGATATATCCAAAGGTTCTGTCTCGTCGATAGGAACTCAACACGACAGACGGCGCGTCAATCAGACGTCCGGTCTGAGAGTTATTGGCTTTTTTGTTCCAGGGGCCCGGTTGGTTTTTAAGTCAAAACCAACCTGACTGTACTCCAAATGCGTCCAAACCTCGAGCGGAGTAATCCAAAAGGTCCATCTTACTAAGAGGAATCCCACAAAGTCAACGGCATGTCAATCGGATGTCCGAAGCTCATGTTATAAGTGTTTCCGCTCCGAAGGCCCAGTTGGTTTCGTGTTCGAACCAACCCGGTCATACCCAATGTTTTCTGAAACCTTGATTGTAATATACCTAAACGACCGTCTCGATCCAAGGATCACATCTCAACTGAATGTGCATCGATCGGAGGTCTGTAGCCCATGATACGGTCGTTTGAACGGAACTGTCCGGAAATAGGGGGTTTGGGCCCAGACCGACCCGGCCAAAGACCCTCGGCGTCGACCCGAACCGGGTCGACCCAAACCGGGTCCGGGTCTGACCTATTAGGGCGAGGCCCAGCCCGGCCTGTGCGGCCCAGCCTGGCTTGTGCGGCCCAGCCTGGCCTGGGCAGCCGGTTGGCCTGGCACGGGCACGGCCCGCATGGCCAGACAGCTCGACCCGGCCGAGCTGTCGTGGAAAGGGGGGGCGCGCTGCCCCCCGGATTGAGAAACCACGGCCCCCACGTGGAGCCTCTCCTTTCCAGCCGGGGGTTACGACCCCTGGGATTTTTCAGAAACTAGCCTGCCGGTTTGGCCGGCCGGTGTGTCGCATCGGGAACCCCGCGGGTCCCGCCCTCCTTGCGCCGGTGGCAGGCAGTTCCAGCCGCCGCTCCCCGTACCACCGCGGCCTTAGGCCACAGCCTTGTCCGACCGGCGGGGTGCGATGGCGCCGTGCCCCTCCGCCATGGCCCCGCTCTAGCCACGGCTTCTCCGTGGTTCTCCGGCGCGGCGAGACGGCGCTGCGGCTTCGTTCGGTCTCAACAACGCCGCGCATCTTCACCCGTACCTCTTGCTTCCGCGCGGTGTCGTTGCACCACGCTACCTTTGCTCGTGCCGCAATAAGTACAACATCAAAGGGGAAGGAGGTTCAACCATGTTCATGCGGTTCGACCTCCTCCCGTTATTACGATAATAGGAGGCCCAGTATAAAATTCGATGAACGGAAAAGAAAACATGAACAAAAAATAACCCCTACCTCGAAGAAGTTGTCGAGCAAGGATTGTCGCGGGAAAAGACGTCGTGGAAGACAGCGTCGCGGAAGAGGATCGTCAGCGTTGCATCGTCGATCTCCGAGGAATTAGCGTTCTTCGTCGGTGTCATTGTGTTCTTCGTGTTCTTTAAGGAGGAAGAATGTTCTTCAAGTCTAGAGTAAAATCTCCCCAAATATTCTCGCACAACACCCAACAATAATAAAATAAGGCTTTACCTTATTTTATTACTCATGCCATCCCTTTTTTGAAATTAAAAAATTAAACCACGATTTCGTTAACATGCGTTGACCAATTAAAGGGTCGTTTAATAATCCAATTAAATGCGATAGTTGACTTGGCATTTAAAAAGGGGGTGTGGGTGTGCTACACAAAAATTAATGGGGGTTTTCCAACTTAATGGAAGGTTTGAGGAAGTTGAATAGGTGGGTCTTGTGTGGGTCCCACCTCACTAATATCCTATCAAGAGGGGTTAAGATTTAGTGGGTCCCACCTCAACTTCTATACGTAGGTTTAAACTACTTAGAATAAAAATAAAATTTGTAGCACAATATTTTATTTTATTCTTTAGTTAACCCATTTATTTAATAACCTCAACTGAGAAAACACAACTCCGGAAAAGGTGTTCTTAAGAAATTATTAGTGTTGTGGTTTCTTTGGTGCCCTTGAATTTTGATTCCAAGCACCGATTCAAAAGTTAGGAAAACCTGCTCGTTCGCTCACTGAACGTACCCGAGCTAAACTTCTGAAATTGATTCCGGGCACATCGGGCCCCAGAATCAGGTGCCGTCAAAAACTGCATTCTTTTAAAATCCCAAAGAAAATCAAGAAAAAAATATTTTCTGTTGATTTTTATGGGTCTCTTCATGAATAGTGAAAATCACTTAATTTTAATTAATAACAACTTTTTTAATCGAAATAATTAATAGTGATAAATTACGAATTTGAGTGGTTTTAAAGTATATTTAGAATATATTATTACCATTTAATACAATTTTGTTCATTTGACATAATTTCACATTTAAACCGGACATAAACCAGTGTCAATCTATTGATAGTTATTATTTCTTAAAAACACGCTTTCTATTTTAATAGTGGGAATTAATTTTAAATTAATTTATGCCACTTATGTGTTTTGAATTTAGAAAAATGGATTCAATATTTTGAATCAGGAGGTCAAAATTGTGTAAATAGGTAACTTTTTTTTAGACATTTTGAATTATTACTTCGGTAAATATTTTATTTACCGTGGTTAAAAGGTAAATCCAGTAAATAAGGGTAAAAAAATAATATTATAATAATAATAAATTACCCTAAAACATGTTCAAATACTATTGGTTGATACATGTCCGACCATGGTCATCTTTGGGTCTATTTTGGGACCCCATGGATCCACTTGTAATTGATAATGACACTTTATATTAATTAAGTTAAAGTAAATACAAAAATGACACAAGCATATATCTTTTAGAAATATAATTTTTACATAGGGTTATATATGTTATATTTTAAACTATAAATATTGGTTAGAAAGATAAAACGATTTCCTACATAATATTATTTTATTTATAATTTTTAGACATTTAATAATCAAATTTATTTATTACACAATAATGATGCAGTATTTTCCTTTTTAATGAATGAATCAAATAATTGGTATTATAAATATTAAAATAAATAAAATTTGGAAGTTTTGATGCCATACAAGAATTTTATTGATTAATATTACATGTTATTATTTCTTAAATGAATTATTTTATAATTAATAAAGTTTTTAAGACTTTAACAAAAATCAATTATTAAATAGTTTCAAAATTAACATAAAAGAGTTTTTAAAACAAATATTATATTATTAATTCATATTATATTCCTAAAAATATAAGGATCAGCCAAAGGACTTATATAATGATTGTTTAATTATTAATGGACCACTTGGTTCTCTCTTGGAAGTATATAGTAATTTTATCAACCATATAATATAAAAATACAAACTGACATGGTAAATGTCAAACTATTTAACTAAGAGTTAAATATAAATGATAAGGTTAATATAGTGACCCAAACCTGTCTAAAATATATTGGATGAAATTATTTAGACCCATCCCCACCTTATAATTTGAATTATCCACTTTGGAGCCATTATAAACCGAATATGAATTTATTATAAATTAATTCTTTAAGTTTTTTCTAAAGAGCCCATTCTCCCCCTTATAATAGGACACCACTTATAACCAATTCATCATACCTTAAAAGCCTTTTGGTTCGGCCAAACTCTACACAAATAACCTATCAAATATCCTCCCTTAATCCTAGAGGTATTACTTTAGTCATAAAGCCAACCTAAGGAGCTCTTTTGAGGAAATCAATAGGAAGAACCCGAAGAAGAGGTAATGTTTTCACCACCCTCTTTCAAGTTCCTTTCTTCTTCAACTTATTATTTATTTGTTATTTCCATTCAAAAATAATAACTCCAGTATCTTCTATATATTGTGATGTTATTATAAATATGGTACAACCATATTCAGTATTCTATCCATCCTTTGAATGACATGTCACCATACGTGTGTACGTACGACCTACCGTCTCCACGTCGTAGTGTAATTGTTATTCAATACATTATTATTTGGATGGGTATAATAATGTTGTGTAATTAATGTAAATAATAAATATATCATGATAATGATTCTTTATATATGATATACCATCCAATTATATATTACATTAATATCAAAATAATGATATTTTCGCTCATGCGTACGTACAGATTACCATCTCCATGAACGTGATGAGATTCATTCCCCATCATATCCATTCAAGACTAAATTTTATTTGATGATTAAAAATATTTTTTATAGAAATGATATCATTCTGTATATGAATAATATACATCCCATCCATAACAAATATGGCTCATATAACAAAGAATATAAAGAAAAACGAATCCGTTAACACCTGAAACATTGATAATACTAAGATATTATTAACAAATCAATGTTAAAAGATAATATATGATATCATATTAATGTATATGATTCTTGTGTAATTTAATAATAATTATTTCACCATTATACCGGAGGTTAACCTACCCTCAACCAATAAAAAGTACAAGATAAGGGTTTATTTCACAATCTCTTCATTATCCGAGGTTGTTTATACGTAATTATCTACTGGGACCTCTTTATCATCCACATCCATGTTTCTTAAAAATTTATTTAAAAACATTCTTACTATTTTACAGAATATGGGTTAAAGTCATTTATACCCTTGTTTTACTTTTTATAAGATGTTTATAAAAGAATCCTTCCGTCATTTTCGAAACAAGGTCTTTTTTAACCTTTTAGACAAAATTAAGGTAAGAATGTCTTTTTAACTTATATGGCAGGTGAGGATATTTCCCACCATTATAAAATCATTGAATATTCCCTTACAAGCTTATAAGAATATTTTAAAATCAAATGTTGTCTTTAATAATTATGTGACATTTAAATGATTTCAAAAAAAGATATATTTCTCTAAAATAGTTTTGATTTCATCTATGTCAACATTCTATGAAGGATTTTAAGCTTATTTGAAGATGATTTATTATGATACAGAACTTCTATTTTGTATTTAAGTTTTTTTGATATTTTGACTTTGGATGTGTTATTTTTATACCATTCATGGTTTATGGATAAAGTATTGACATTTTTTATGCTATTTTTAAAACGAATGTTTATGATATATTTAAACCTGTTCATATGAGGAATTCATTGGACTTAATAAGTGATGGGTGGAGCCCCCTATAGCTCCTCGATGAATCTGTAGGTCTCATGAGACAAAATAGTGTCTTGGCACAAGGCCTTGAAAAAATCTAATTTTTGTCTTGGCATAAGGCCTTGACTATATGGTTATGATAGTCTGACATTATGCATTCCATCATTATAAAAGTGGTTGTTGATATTGCATGTGATTATTCTACTAGTATAATATCCTTGTGAATATGTAAATAGCATTATTTAATTTTATTTTTTTCCATATTATGCTGAAGTTTAAGTTTAAAAGGCTTTTGTTTTAGTTATAAATTTCCTTAAATGTTTATACTTATTTATGAAAATTTCTGCTATATTTTTATCCTTACTGAGCATCTGATCTCACCCATTTCTATGTTTTATTTTTCCCAGGATGTGAAGAAGTATTTTATGAATATCCTAAATGAATAGTATAAGGGGATATGAATGTGGAGACAAGATGTTGTTGTAATTTTCACTTTTTGATGTAATGTAAAATTTATGAATGTATCTAGTGATTCCAAGTCTGATAAACTAATCGGTCTTTCGAGACTTGATCTTTTGTGATCATGCCGATGGTATGTAATGATGCACCAACTCTGGGTAACTGGGGTCGGGGCGTTACATGTTTGAATTAATATAGAACTTCAATTGGCCATTAATAATTAGTTTTTTTTCTCTAAGGGACACCAATACTTGGTAATGTTATTATTAATATATATGTCTCTACAAAATAGTGGAATAATTTTCTTAAGGGGAAGTTTATCTATTCACTTTATTCTGAAAAAAATAACAATATAACCTATCTTTCAAATATAGTCCAGAGTCATCCCAAGTGTACATATTAAATACCATAAACTATGAATTCAAATATCTTGAACTTTTATTTACACATTCCTTGATTTAAATAATTTAATCTATTTGAATAATCATTATGTTACACATTCCCACATTGTTCCCTTTCCCATATCAAATGCATGACATCCTACTCTTGATCTTCTTTCTTGTCCTTTCCATGTGACCTCAAACCATCATAAATTATGGTTTAAGAATCATGACCTTATACTATGTTCTATTATTTAAGTGGTGGTTTTTTCTAGTAATAATCCATCTATTCATATTATTTTTTATATTTCTATTAATACATTTGTTGTTCCATATTTGGGTCAGTGATTTTTTATAGTTAATATCATATCTATGGTTCATTCATCATAAGAGTAAATTGTATGGAGCTACCATAAGCCTATCTATTTTAGAATCATTATGTTTTTCATTCCACCTAAATTCTGGCCAATGTCATACAACCTTATACACCTACTACATTGTTATACCAAGAATGGCCAAAAAATACCCAACGAATTTGATAGAGAACTCTCCAAGTTTAAAACCATAAAAAAGACTAGAAAATATATGGGACTCTACTTACTGAACACGCAACTTTCATAAACTAATAAAAATTGAGTGCATGAAAATAGAAAACAGATATGACTTTTCAAGTTGAAAACATATAAAGGGAAGCCTAAGAAAATCTCAAACCATAATATACTCCTCATCTAAGACATAATAAAAAGTTAGGGTGACAAGGATGAAAAACGGCACTAGAATAGTGATTGTCTCTAGGAAACCCTATAAACATTAATGGTTCCCTCTCAAGGACATTTGATAATTGAAAAATTAAGACCATCCATTAGTTTCCATCATGAATTAGTTTATATTAACCACAAAAAATGCAAAAAGTTGTAGTCTTTGGGTGCTTGATCCCGCTTGAATGTTGTAATCCTTATTCAAAAAATTTTCTTTTAGATTATCATTATTTTTATTCCTTCATCCATATCTTAATAAACCAACTCTTTTTTAGGGTGATGACACAAATTCCATAACCTCTTATTGAGAACACACATTCATGGAAACCATCCAAATTTTAATGGAATAACTCTAGTGATGTGGTAATAGTAAAAAAATATTGTACATTTCCATGAGAAAAAACCATGTGTGAACTCATCTCTATTCCTAAATGAAAAACTATATAGTTATGGTTATGGTACACATTATTTTACCCATAAATTAGAATAAGACAAGGAAGATTACTTTTTACTTAATTTTTTTCCAATCCTAATTGAATGATTATATTCATATTAATTTTTTTTAATAATTCATAAATAAAGTAATTATTCCAAAAATGTTTCATAGATTATCATGAATTAAAGATAAACATGGGATATGGGAATCAATAAATTGAAAATAAAGTTAAATAACATTTTTAACTCATTGATCAAATTTTTTAAGAGGATTGTCTATAAACTAGATTTTATATTCAAAAAGGATTTTACATTAAAAACTAACCTTCAAAAATTCTTATACATCATTGATATATCTATTTAATTCATTAAAATTGTATTTCTACTCAGCTAGCTCCATGGCTTTAGGCTTTTTAGTGGGATGGAGACTCTATACCTTTACAGTTTAATTATTCATATCAATATATGAATCATTAATACGATTTTGGTATCCCACCACCATTTCAATAAAAGAATATAACTCCTAATATACATATATTACATCAAAATATTCCTTTTAAACACATCATCAACACACTATTTCCACTTCCATATAATGGTATCTCAATTAAAAAACTACAAAAAAAATATATCAGATCTCATTGTTGATTCTAATTTAGAAAAGAACATTTATTATATTTATTCATCTTCTCATTCATGGCAAATCACCTTCATGGTAGTATTAATATATTGATAATTTTTCCCCCTCTTATAAGAATATTAAATAGATAGTAAAGTTGTTGAGACATTCTATTTTTACTAACAATAAGAGCATCATGAATTAGGTCCCATATACTATTCTTATATGTTTCTAGGTGATTAGTTGAAATTATATAGACCTATATTTCATCTAAGATTCACTTCTAGGATGCGCGGTATATTGTTTCCCTACATCACTCAACAAAAACACTATTCCATCCCCCTTTAGGTTCATTGGTATAAGTTAAAACCCTGACCACAATGTTCTCTTTTTGTTGAAGTACAAGGAAGGAAGAATTTATGATCAATACCTCCAATTGATGTGGAAAGGATATAGATTTTATATGATCTAAATATTATTCATGAGTTCAAGTGTTTATGGACAGTGATATGGGAACTCTCCAATCTTTATTTAATAACCATCCTATGCAACCAGCACCACCACCTTCATAAGGGCCATATAATAATTTCCCCTAATAGGTGTCTCCTCATTAGTATTAGTAAAATAACTTGTTATCAATGCAGTAATATTTTTTTCACACTATAACTGAATCATCATATCCACCTATATTATGTTTTTTCATTAATTCTGGAACAACTACCATGATGGATGTCTCATTAGTGTGTTAATTCGGAATATTCAGGCAGGTAAAATCACTGGAGGAATGATCGTGGATAAATCTAGGAAGATTTGGTGGTTCTATCACCCATAGAACGTAGGGAACCAATGGTTTTATATGTTGAGGTGAGAGGGTTATATTATCTTCTAGATGGATCAATTTACCTATATTTTATGTAGATAGATATATATAAATAAGAAATTCTTAATTAATTAAACATGTGTCTAAGTGATCAAAAGAATGATGAGAACTCAAATATATCAAGTTCCTTTTTTAAATCCCTAAAATTCAACAAGTGAGATTATACCTTTCAAAATAGGTCTTCTATTTTATTATAGCTTTGAAAACCACTACTATCCCTGTTTCGAAGTATAAATCCAACATGTTAGCCTAAATTTTGATGATTATACTCAGAAATCATCCCATATCCATTTTACCCTCCTCTAGTAGGGATAGTTGAAATATGTAGAGTTGATGATACATTTACCATAGTCATAAATCCTCATAAAATAATATATAGGTATTTATCTAGAGCTTCCCCTATGTGTGAATCCTAATCCATTTCAAATAAATCTCTCATGGAGAGATGAGATTATGATTTAGAATAATAATATCAATATATCACAGTCTATTTTTAAAAGTATTTATTGTGTTAAATTTTAAACCTTTATAAACAATATTAATATTATTTTACATGATATTATCACTCCTTTGATTTTTCACTATATGTGGATGGGTGTATGGTCTTTCTCTCAAGGGAGAATGACACATTGGTATAATAAGGGAATGATGATTCAGACTCGGTGTCTCACAGTGACCTTTAGGTAGATGATGGTTTTTACACCATGGGGTGGTTTAACTTGAACCACATACAAGGGTATCAATCATGGTATACTATAGACATTTCTTTGGGAGGACCACTATCCATATTCTATACAAGATTGAAAATTAAAATTTTCCAATAGACCTAAATAATTAATGAATATATCTCTAAAGAAGAACATCAAAAATACACCCTATGGGATGATAAATTTGTCTCATTAATCATCCAATTTTTTGGTTAATGGATCCTTAAATGGAACCATGTTTTCTCATATCTTTCACTTCTGTTATGTTGGGATCTTTTTGGTAGTTAGTAGATACAAACATCACAAACTCTTGTGGGTGTTGACATAATTTGATATGGTTAGTATCAAGGTTGAGGTGTGTGTTCCTTTAAATTTTAAGTATTGGGGAGAAAAAATACATCTTGAAGAGAATTATTTACTTTTATGGTGTTCGTGGTTACATGATAGTTAAATAAGAAGAAGGAAGGCTTAGGATATATGTAGTTCAAAGGGGCACAAACTGACCGTCCAGTTGACCTTGAGTAACACTTTGGATCATTTTAATTTTTCCACTTACTTAGTCATTCACATTCAATTGAATCACTTCTCTACATTTTTTGTCTTGAAATATAAGGATCTGATTCATGGTTTAGTGGAAAATATGTACAAATCTATTGGGAGTCCCATGGTTAGGTCCGGTCAGAATTCCCAAAAACTTCACCTGTAGACTCTTTTTTATGAGATAACATTATTTCATTATTTCCTATTTCTAGGAAAAATGATATTTAAATTTTAGGGGATGGGTTCCCAATATCCCATTATGATAGGAAGATATTCATGTTCAAGCTTGCCCAATTGTAAACCCATTGAGAAAATCCAATGAAGGTAACCAGATTTCACCCCCAATGTTCTCATAGACAATCATCACCAGATATATCAAACCTCTGTGTGATGCAGATTGACCCCAATACATGCCAATGGTGTTACAACATTTATGTATACATATTAAAAATTATGTTTAAAACCATATTTTTTTAGGATTCATAGAAAATAATGCAGTGAGTTAGAGCTGTTAAAATGAATTTGGTTTTCGAATTCTTATATGACCATGATTCATAGTCACAAATACTATTTCTCATGATCATTTTGGTCATAGGGTCCCCATAAAATAATAATTTTATCTCTAAATATAGATTGATAAGTTTTAGTGAATTGTCACCCTTTAATGATAGTGGAATGATGTGAGATATTCCTTGAATAAAGGGTATGGATCTACAAAATTGAATTTAAACATCACCAAAGTGAAAATATTAATTTAAATTACCTTAAATATATCCATATGACAAATTAAATTACCCTAGATGGTAAAATTATTATTTATCCATAGTGATATGAAGAATAAACTAGTCTATTTTCACTAGTTCTATTACTTCTAGGCCAATGTTTTTACCCTGTATCATTTTAGATGAAATAAAAAAATTCTTGGTTATACTATTGTATGATATTGACAAATAGAAAATAGATACCCACTCATCTACATGGGGTTCAATTCTTAAAACCATGTATATGGAGAAATTTCATGGATAACATCGAACCTCTGTTCCTCAAAATGGTGTTACACTAGTTCTAGCCCACACATACTTGGACCACAAATATTTTTCATGATGGGGAACCTAGTTAGGATCCTGGATCTTAGATACTCTCTTTTATGAACATAAAATATATTCATCTTTGATTTGAATTCACTACACCTTCATGGTATGGGATCCTTCTCCATAAACATGACATGTTCTCTCTAAATATTAGGGTACAATAATGTTATTCGATGAATATTTCCCCATTTAGCCTATAATAGAATGAAGATTACATATATAACCCCCATAATCAGTGTCTTGGATATCTTATACACATCCCATAAGCCAATCCCCACATCTCTAAGCACTAAATGGAATTTTATGGTGGATGGAATTCATAAGATAATAGTATTGAAAATGAGGTTGAAATTATTATAGACATAGGTTATTGAGATTCAAATAGCTTTTTAGATTTCCACCTATTTTACTTGGTCATTAAAATCCACACATATATAGAATACCCAATATTCCCACATCAAATTGGGCTTTACAGCACCTATGGGATGCATGGATTAATACTTTAACCAACCATTGTGTTGATCTATAACTTATTTGAACAATTTTTACATGTAGTAGTTTTTTAGGGAATTGATATGTAGGGATGGTTGTTAAGTAAATACATGGTGTGAATCAATATATACATAAGGGGAAATATTCACCTAATTTATATATACCTACTTCAATGATATTTTAGAACACTATTGGTTTTAATAATCCACAAACAAAGATCCTTGAAGGATATAATTTTATTTTGAAATTTTTATGTATTTCTAGAGTCCATGATCATATAAAAGAATTAAATATTATGTTTGATAGTATTGATGATACTTCTATATGGTTTTTGATATAATTTACATGTAAAAACTACCCTAAATGAAATACCTTTTCCCCAAATCATGTATTATCTGTTCAAATGGATAATATGTATTGTCATCATGAACTTTATGAAATTTTTTCTACATCTGATATCTTAAATGAGAAATTCAAACTATTTGTGGTTGGAAGTTGACTTAAATATGAATTGAAAAATTAAAAATTTGAGTTAATTAGAATGAGCATAATTTTGGAAATAAATCTATATAAGTAAAAAAATATCAACTATATAGATCATGAGAGTCCTTCACCCTGATACATCATTAAGTTATCATCATGGAAAATACATTTCCTAACTAAATTTATTATAATTAATTACGTTTCACTCATCTGATCATGGTTAAGAGAATGTGTTGAGGGCTGGGGAAATAGAGATATGCTTATCTTAGTTATCATGAAGGACTTGGGGGAATAAAAGGATCATAGCATTACATATCACCTAAAATTGGGATATAAATCCTATGATATTACAAGGGTACTTTTTATAAATCCATGTGTCTATAATTCTTGTAATCATGCCCACATATGACTAGTAGATAAATGAACTAAATTCTGGTTCATATATCAGTACACCTCACTTATTTCACATAAATTATAGGACTATCACTGAAATACCCACCAAACCTAAATGGGTGAGGCTTCCCTCACATACGAGGAATTTACTATTGGCATTTATACCATGGAAATACATCCCCTTTATTCCAGTTGGATCCAATTATAAGGAGGTTATTTCATGGTTATCCCCTTTTTAATTTACATTGAGCAGGGGAATGAAAATTATTGTTGCCCATATGCTTCACCAACGTCATGGTTCTTAGATGATTCACCAAAATCAATGTGCCCAAGTACATCACTGATATCTGCATGCCCAACATACTCACTTTGGTTCTACACCTTACTAACTATGGTGCATCAACCAGATATATTTTTTCATTCATCTAGGTACACCATGATTGATTCAAGAACCATGGTAACCCATGGACTGTAAGTATATCCCTAGGGGAATTCATTTACTAATTATTTGAATTTTTTCAGAAGAATAGATTCCCAATATCTCTCATTTTCTTAGTCTCTAATTCCGCTTTGGGTATAAAAATTAAGCTAAAACCCATGGGGAATTGATTTTAATGAAGAGATATTGTGATACATGGGGGATTAACACATAAATATTTCACAAAATTACACTATAATATTATTTATTAAATAATAGGGAAATGTAACCCACACTATATGACATTATATGATGTCATTATACTAAGTCATACTCTGACACCTCCTTACCTGGGTGAACCTTTACCCTAGTCTTTTCATGATGAAAACATGACACCCTTTCCTATAACTAGGGTGACTCATAACTATAATATATAACCATGGTGACCTCTTATTACAATGTTCATAGTAGGGCCACACTTTTCCCTGTGCTCCCAACTAGGGTGACATATCACCTTACACCCTTGAGAGGGTGATCCCTTTTCCCAACCTCTACTATATTGACCACTTATCCAATGGGTTTTAATAGGGAAAACCTTTACACTAGTTATACACAATGAAACCCCATTCTTCCTAGCATCCTATTAGAGTGGAAACATCATGATACCTATTAACTAGGGTGAATCAATTCCTAAACCCCGTAAAATTTGGAAAAGAAATATGTTGTTACCAGGTCTTATACTTGAATGATATCTTGTCAATATCTTATAATAGGGCATGGATTATTCCACCTATATTTTTCGAAGAGTGAACAATCGCAAATTTTTCTTACATGGATGAATATTTGTTGAATCCTCCTCTATAGCCTCCAGAGAAAAAAATAGATCGTTAACATTAGTGTGTATGTATTTCAATCACGTATTCTATTGATAAAATTTTTTCCCACTTTTATTACCTAACTGATGGATCCCTCGTAAGGTCTAAAATCATGTACCCACTTGATGATGAGTGTCCAAATTATAAGTAATTCTGTGAAACCCCTCCCACCTAATGAAATTAATCTTAGATGGCTCATATCCAATACCCTATAATCCTTAGTAACCAATGGGGACCTTTTTAACTCTTTCAACCATTAAATAATGGGAAACCTTCTTAGTTATAATGCTTATCCATTTTCACATTGAATATTCCATCACCATTATTCATCAATGGGCCTAGAAAGTGTCTATTACTATCAAACCCAAGCACTAGTTGGGTAGTACATGCATAAGTATTAACATGATATAAAAGGAACCATATCCCCCATGAATCAAGTCACCCTTCACTATCCAAATACCAATTCACTAGAAGTAGATAAACATGTGGTCCTCATATTATGTGTATAAACAATCCAATATCCCATGGAAAGCCTCTATGTAATCCATAATATATCTTTACGGGGCCTTATCCCCATGTAAATTATACTCAATGGGTCATTTACCCTATGAGTTATCAAACTCAAAGTGTTATATTCTCTATGATCATTCTTAAAAGGTGTCATATTCCCAATGAGATGTACATCTGGGAGACCTATGCTTAAACACTATTCAATCCCCTATTTCTGACCCTTTTATGGAATGAATGTATTTATTTAATGATTTATAACTTCATGAAAACATCTATATCCCATTACATTAAACTACATCATATAGCCTATACATAGGTCCTTAGAGAGTGCATGTCGGACTATACAGGATTTGATTCTTATTTTATATGATATAAAAACACCTCTCTAAGGCTCAAACCCAATATATTATAACAATATATATATTCTTCCTTACCCTATGAGGGACTTATTTCCTATATAGTCTTTATTATTTATGATCCACATCACTTATTGTTGGTTCATATTATCAATGTGTCATATAATCCATTCCTAGTAGGATATATTTCCCATGAACATCATTCATAATGGGATGTATTTCTTGTAAGAAATATTCATCAATGAGGAATATTCCTTATTAGAAGGATATAAAAATGAACATCCATGATTAAGTCTCATACCAACCATTTTTGGAAACCATTTTCCAAGTTTTCCACTTTATATGAAATTAAACTGCTTGGAAATAGTCCTGAATGCATGATGTTAACTGGAACCCGAAAATACTTATCACATAACCTTAAAATAAATTTTGTGTTGCATTAATTGGTACATAAATAGGTTATTTATGATTCCATATATAAGGATATATATGAATCCCTTTTAATGGGATTAATCCACCACCATAAAAAATTATTTCCTCCATTTATAGAGATAAAATCCAGTATTCAAAACTATATAAAATTAAACAATATAACACAAATTAACAAGAGAAATATGGAAAAAATATATATGATATATTGAGTTGGTAATATGTATTAGAATCATCTAAACATATATATGGTCACATCTATGGAGATCCGCCGATACTTACATATGTTCACATTAATACATGATTTCAATGGAATTGCTAATTCTGGAGTAACCAGTCCCGCATAAGGTTTTTGGATAGATTCATGATTATATCTTAAATATATAAGATAGTCCTATATTAGTAACTAATTCCTCCATAATGTTTCTATTTTTTGTCTAAATAGTCATTATGAAATGAATCAATAGGGGTTTAATTGAGTTTCATAAATTATTCCTTTGTAAAAACTTTCTATTTCTCAATTTATGATTGATTTTAGTCTTACCTTATCAGAAGTAAGAGGTTGAATAAAAAACAATAAAGGAAAATATATAACATAAATAAGTTATAGTGTTTTAGGGAACAAGGATCTGATATTCCACTCCACCAACACTCTACTCCCTATGTTTGGTGATTTTTACTGGACTAATCCCTTTTTAGGGCTAGCCCAGCTAGGTGCAAGTAGTTGTCACTTGGTAAAAAAGTTAAATAGATTTTAATTAGGATAAACCTTTATAATACTTATCCATGTTCTCAAAACACTAATATTACTAAGGGAAAATTATATTAATAATTAAAGAATATAATGATTTGGGTTCAACACACAATTGCATGTATCAATTGATAGATGATGAAGAAATGTTTGTAGAGATAAAATGGATTCAAAAAGTATCTCTAAAAATTATTCAATTATAATAGATACATATTGAAATTAAAATAAGAGTATATTCTTATATAATGACCAATAATTGTGGTTGATCATTAAAAGAAGAAAAGATTGATCCATAGACTTGAATCTATGTTATTATTCTTTTTGTAGATCCCCCTTCTAGAATTTGAAAGCAGAACACATTTTAATGCCAATTATAAATAAAATAACCATTATTTTTTTCTTAGTTTATTAAATATATAAGAAAACCAAAGGTATCATTTTGTATCAGATTGCATCCTTTCCAGAACTTTTTATTCTTAGAAATAATAACTTTAATTAAATTATCCTTTCCATATGTGGACATATGCTTTTCTGGTAAGCATGAAAACATAAGTTGACCATAATAAAGATACTAAAATGATAATTAGATTCCTTAATGATATAAATAAATAATCATGAAATATATATTCTTCATGATATCTTAACAAAGATAAAAAACATCATCTTGTTCTGAAGATACACTTGACTAATGATAAAAAATCGATCATTCGTAATAAAAATCAATCCATGTAATGTAAATTATCTAGAAGTATTGTTCTCCTAAGATAATTTGTCAATCATAGGGTAAGTAATAATCTGAAAGATACATGATTTATTATATCCTTCCTTTTTTTCTGAACATAATATAATTCACATATGAAGTTCCTTTTCAAAATATAATTTATTTATCATGTTCCTTTTCAAAAGATAATTCACATAGAATGTTCCTTTTAATAATACAGATCTACATTAGGGAAAGAAATAATAGAATATTCATGAGATTTATCATTAAAATTGAGACTCAAGTATAAAAGATAATTCATTGAAACCATACAATAATTTACTTATGTTTCTCTTCAATAAGATAAATTCCATTACAAGAAACTGAATTTTAGTATAAGTGATGTGACTTTCTATAAGAGACTTATTTTAATGTGTAACAGAAATAAATTTTATAGAATATTAAATCCTACGATGTGGAATGATTTATTTATTATTTATTGATGCTTATGATAAAATCCTTGGATATGTTTTTTTGAAAACATAAATCTTTTAAATGAGTTAATTATATTTGAAATAATATGATATATGATAATGATACAGTTATTATTACCATAATAATAAAACAAATTAGGTTTTTTCATAAAAAAAAAACTGTTTAATTATGAGATATGGTGGAATAACATAACTATTTAAATTATCTCCCCCCTTTTAGTGTTCACAAAACACTTAAAATTAAAAAACCCATCATGATTTTAAAGAGTGATCCATGTAAAATAATTGAATGTAAATTTTTGGTAGCCTCATAACTACTTTTAAAAATAATTCCCCTTTTATAAGATTCAAAATGAAGGTAAGAGGATATAAAAAAATATTATATCATAGTAATGAGTATAAATGGTGTGAATATAATTTAAGGAAATGAATAAGTGTTAGATTGGAGTAATAGAAATGGTGATCGTTCAAATAATAACATAACAAAAATAAATAATATAATAAAAACAACCATTGATAAGAAAATTTCAAAAAAATAATCAGTTTAATTTAATATAAATAAATTTCATTTTTATATGGTTATCAGGATGTTTATTTCTTAGGGGAGGTGGTTAGGAATAGGTAGGTAGAAGAGTGACATCACTTTATCTACAAGTATTACCACCCGATACATCAAGACCAAACTCCATGAGGAATTTGGTCTTATCATAAGAAATTATATTTGTTTTACCATCATGAATACCATCAAACGATTCGATATTTTAATCCATGTTGTACTTATACATATAAGTTAAAAGAGCCTTTAATGTGGTTGAAAGAGTGACATCAGGTATTGAGGTTTCAAGAAGGGTCTTATGATTTTCCTTAGCTAAGAATTCCACTAGATCAAAAATCTAATTCATGAATCATAAAGTGGTAGGATTGAAATATGTAATTGTAAGTATAAGAGAATGTATTCCATAAAAATGAATGAGTGTATCTATCCACATATCAATCTACTTCACTATTTCACTGTGATATAATTCCATAAGAGTGGTAAATAGTTTCTACAATTTTTATTCAAAGTTTCTTATATATCTCTTGTAATTCCCGAGTAAAGATAATTTTATTACTAAGAGGGGGAGGGGTGAATTAGTGATATATTTTTATTTTATAATTTATTATATAAGAAACTAAATTTACCTACTGTTAAATATTTTTATCCCATCATAAGAAAATTCAATCACACATCCACAGAAATACAATAATTTACAAGCTTCACTTCTTAATAAGAGTAGATACGCCATTACAATGTCTTGAAAATAATTTAATACCACACAATACACTAGAAGACAATCATTTTGTGTTAAATAAAAAGAGTATGATAGTTTCTCAGTCATGTAGCACTATGATCAATAGCACATTTAATGTGCTTTAAGGATAAAAAACTAATATAATAATCTTTTTGTAATAATCATGTTTTGATCCTTCTTAACCAACTTTCAAAAATATTATCTTTCAAAAAAAATATTTAATTTATTACCTATAATTTGGAAAGAACATTTCTATACTTTGTAATAAATTATAGTCTAATTCCCCATTACAACTTCTCAGTTAGATTTATAAATATGAAAAATATACTTCTGTCAGAATATGATTGAAAAAATTCTAGAACAATTTTGTCTGAATCCAAAAATCCCCATTCTGAATGCTTAGTCTGATTACTCAATATGAAAACCCTAAATATATTTTTTTCTCTTAAAATATGATTTTTATATCAGGAAAACTTATTCATGAAAATAAAATCTGGAAACCTCTTCTTCTATCATGAATGCATCATCACTTCGCCTTCTCTCTTCCTTTTGTGAACTATATATATGTTTGAAAGTATAAAGTACTTTCAATTTTATAGTCACCCACAAAGTAATTTGTTGAGATTAATGGAATGTTCCATGATCAAAAAAAATTTCCCAAATCATACATTTCATTGAATTAATTTGCATATTGACATCATCAATGGTTATCAAATCTTCTTGATCCTTCCCGTATGTTCAAAAAACACCATCTCTACTTCACACTTTCTTCAAAAACATCAGTCTGATTTTTCTTTCTCATTCCGATATTCCCAATATGATTTTTTCTTTATGATTCTTGGTACAAATTTTATTTTTTAATAAATAGGAAACTTTTTTATTCTTAGAAAAACTCTAACTTATTTTGATTCTGAATTCTAATTTCCCGAAACGGTTTCCCTCATTATGATAAAGAAAAATATAAAAAAAATATTCTTCTTCTTTTCTATTGACCCACTTGAATAATAAAAAAAGTAATTCAAACTGTTTTATAATTTTTAATACATTATTAATAAATTTGTGAATTTATTCTAGATATTGGTTACCATGTACTTTTCTTTTTATTTTCATTTATCTGACTGAAGCAATTCTTCATCTGATGATTATGATGCAATAACAGGTCTGATGGATGGGTATTAGCATCTTAAACTCCAGAAAATTATTTACCCTCTGAATATGATATCAATGATATTTCATCAATCCACTTATTTTTCTTTTATAATTATAAAAAAATCAACATATTTCTCTAATTATTTAAATTTTTTGGATTTTAGTCTGACTGAAAACCAGTACCTTTGGTTTTTTATATTTTTAACAGACCTTCAAGCCATCACAGAATTTTTGAATATGATATTCTCACACTGATATATTGAAACCAAAAAATAAAAACTTTTAATAACGTCCTTATTATATAATAATTATCTTGTAATCATGAGTTTTTTAATGAAATTTATTATATTGAAGATCAACTTTAGCATCATCTAGCATTCTAAATAAATTATTATAACTTCCCTATCTTCTAGCAACATCTTAATTTTTTTCCAAGACTGAATATGATCATCCTAAATAATAATGGAAGATCCTATTCTATCCCTTTCATTTATCAAATATATATAACAATATTTAAAACATACTTATTATTTTTATAAAAAATTAAATATTAAAGCATCGTCAGATATATATCATACTCATACAAACTCTTATTCTTCCACATTAAGATCAAAAATATCCTTTCGAACTCAAGGTTAGTCTGATGATCCTTTTCTTTTAGTAAGATTCTCCTCAATTATAGGTACATTTTCTTCCACTGTGATTCTAGTTTCATGAATATGATGATCTGTCTAGTTTTCATAGAAAACAATGCGAGGTGATTTCGTTTCTTCCTAAACTCCTTTGACAACAAAAGACAATACCTATATACAATAATAATCCTTATCAGCTCAGTCATAAAAATATCCATCGTTGTACATTGTTTTAAACAAAGATTCATAAATCATTGAGCAATGTATCCTTAAGATATAGATTTTATATAACCAATTCTAATCCTATATGAGCTAACTCATTATAGGAAACATGAATTATTGACAACAAACCATGTTGTCCAAAAGTAGTGACTATGAAAACCTATTTATCATTCCACCTCATATTCCTTTATGCATTATACTTTACTTATTCAATTTATCTATAATAAAAAAAATTCCTACATTCACTCCATCAAATAGTTATAATAGCTCAAAAACTTATATGCTAAATTCATAGCTTACACATAACTTCTTATTTTATATGCTTCCAAAACGATTGATTTATGAAACAATTCTACCCATTAAAAAAACTATCTAATGGTTGGATGATATAAGAGAAAACATACCCGAAACTTGATGAGAAATAGTTTATATGGCCATGTTCAAGCTCGATTTAGAAAAAATATTCCTCCAGTAAATGTTTTGTGAAAATTTCATCAACTTGTTCTGATGTAGGAACATACACCATCTTCAACTAATTCTTCTCCACATTCCCTTTTCTAAAATGACACTTTATATCAAAATGTTTTGAAAGATAATGTTGCACTAGATTCCAAGTGAGGTAGATTGCACATTGATTATCATAACCCATGAGAAATGGTAACTTCACATCAGCAAGTAAAGATTATAATTGAGTCCTTATCAACATAAGTTGGGTAGAATATTGAGTTGCAGCAACATAGATAGCTTCTGAAATACTAAGAATTACTAAATTATATTTCTTTCTATGCTAACTAACACAAATTTTACCCAAAAATAGATCTCGAGTAGATGTGGATCTTCTATCACCAACATTTCATGCCCAATCAGTAACTGAATAGCTAAATAACCCAATAATTTCTCAACTATCATACTTAATTACGAAATGTGATGTACCT
Organism: Viscum album; assembly: GCA_963277665.1. Lineage (NCBI taxonomy): Eukaryota > Viridiplantae > Streptophyta > Magnoliopsida > Santalales > Viscaceae > Viscum > Viscum album. Next base: position 306,171,288 of record OY728146.1, read on the forward strand.
TTGAAATATCTCATAATTAATTTTCTAGTAAGTAAATATGATTCTTTAGAAGAACTCAGAAATATTTTACATAGTTTAATAGTATAAACAATGTTGCGTCTTGAGGCCTTCCAATATAAAAAACATCCTATCAACTTTCAAAACACTTTATGATAAACTTCTTTTCCTTCTCCATCCTTACTCAACGTGGTTCCCACTAATATTGTTGTAGAAACCGGTTTCAAAGTTTCCATGTTGAACTTATTAGGAAGTTATTTATCATACTTTTATTGAGAAATAAAAATTTGTTTCTTCTTTTGTAATATTTGTAACCCAAGAAACTATTAAATTTCTCCCATCATGGAAAACTCAAAAAAAAATTAAATTCATTAGAAAATAATTCACATGTTATTTCATCATTACCATTAAAGATAATTTAACCAATATAGACAATTAATATTAGGGAAAAATCTATACTTTCATTAATGTAATGATTGATATCGACTCTTCCTTTCTTGAAACTCATATTCTTCAAGCAAGTATGTAATTTGGAAAACTATGCTCTCAGAGATTATTTTAGTATGTACAAGTATTTTTTTCATATAATACACATAACATTCATCATTCCTAATAATAAATCCACATGTTTGTTCAATTTAAACTTCCTTATTAAGATCCTCATTCAGAAATGTGGACTTTACATCCTTTTGAAAATTATTGTAACTTCATTGTGCAATAATAGTAAGAAATATTCTAATTGTTTCTAATATTTCCACTAGGAAAAAAGTATCATTATAATAAACAACTTAAATTTTTGAATAACCTTTTCACACTAATATTTACTTTTTATTTATCACTTCACCTTCATCGTTCATCTTATTTATAAAACGTATTTTGTACCAACAACATTTTTGTGATCTAGTTTAGGTATGAGTTCTCATGTATTATTCATTTATATTTGATCAAGAACTTCAATCATTTCATGAAACCATTCAATATTCTCAATGTATTCATTCACATCACTAGACTCAACATTATAATACAATTAACTATGTGAAATTTTTTGTCTTGTTTGAAATCGTTCATGTTGATCACCAATAAGGTTCTCATATTCCACTTCTTTCCTCAACCTAGGATAAGATATTAATTATTCTTCCTCATCACTGAAAATAGCTGAGTCAGATTCTTCATATGAGTAAGATTACAATTTTTTGTATCCTTATTATAAATGTTAATAAAACATTTATTATACTATACAACTTCCATATCTGCAGGAGTCTGTTTACCCTCAATAAAATTTTCAATAACTTTCAAGTCAACAGAATCAATAATTCTTCCGATTTCTTTTTTGAAACATATGTATCATTATCCTTATGGATAATAGAAAATAAAAATCCCATCTTCACCTTCATTATAAAACTTTCTAAAGTTTACACCTTTCTTCTTTATGATACGTGGACTCCCAGAAAGTATTAAGTGTTTCAATATTAATGTTTTATCATGAAACATTTCATATATAGTTATATGTGAATGTGGCCTATATAAACAATAGTTTTGAATATATATATATATATAAGTACTCAGGGATTTCCTCTAATATTAATGAGAAATACCATGTTCCAGTAACATAGTTCTCCCCATTTTGACCAAACATCTATTCTTCCTTTCAGAAACCCCATTTTGTTAAGGAGTGTATGAGGAACTATATACCTGTTGAATTCTATTCTTCCCAGGAAAAAATTAAAATTATTCTTTCTTATACTCACCACCAGTATCACTTCTCAACATCTTTATTTAATACTCATATTCTTTCTCTGCTTTCCTACTGAAACATTTAATTTTTTTTAAACATCTGACTTATGTGTAATATACATAACACATGTAATGAAATTAAAGTCATTAATGTGGATGATGGAGTAATTATCTACATTTTTTTATTGTATTCTCATTTTCCCATAGATAATGTAATGAATATGTTTCAGGGGTTGTTTTGAACAAATGTCAACAAGGATATGCAAAAAAAATCGGCACTTTCCTTTCTAAAAAATAGTGCAACACCAATCTATTATTCTTGGAAAATTCAGAATATCAAAACTACTATGTCACTTTAATAAATTGCTCATATTTCTTTGAAACATGCATCCTATGATTTTATGTAACAACTGATTCTCTTCCTCTATTCCCAATTCACATGAGTTTTTTATTTCACCAACTTAAAATAAGATTTATTTTTTACATTTTCCTCTTGTAACTATAATTCCATATTCATCACTTTATATAAAAATCTTATTTTTGATGATGACAAAATTTTTACCCTCATCACAATGTTATAAAACACTTAGTAGGTTATGTTTCTACCCATCACCGTATAATGTTTTCTGGGATTTCATTTTTTCTTCCCCAATGATGGATGATCCAACAACTTTGATTCTTATATATTCATCATTTTTTTATATCACCATTTTTTATTTAAATTATTTCATATTATTAAATAATATTAAGTCTCCTAACATATTATAGGACCACCCACTATTAATAACCCAAGATCATCCTCCTTTTATTTCTTTCAAAGAGGTTTCAAATATAAGATATTTTTCTTCTTCTATTTATTTTTTCACCTCTTACATCTGATAATTGTAGAGAAACTTGTTTTATGCCGATAACAAAACTGGAAAACCCTTAGTATGATTTCCTTGTTTTTATATCTTTCAAAAAAAATTCCAGGGGTTGGAACCTTTTCTCAAATTTCACACCAACCTTATAAGCATTCTTATGAACATCCTTCTCAGATTTATTCTTCATAGAGGATTGACACCCCCTCAAAACATACATTTCATAACCTGTAGAATATTAGTAATGTTGTTGGTTGAACCAACACATATTTTATGTATGTCTAAATCAATCAAAAAACCATCAGTGTCCATAAAAATAATATGTTCCTCTAAAACATCCATACGGACGGAAGTTGTGAACATGTTTCTTAGAAACCTTATTATCTTTCATGTCAGAACTTTGATTCTCTAAAACATTTCTATTTATAAACATAATCTTATTTTATATACATATATATATATTAAGTTCTATCAGAACTATAAGTAATAAAAAAAATTTGGACTCATAATTTTAAGTAACATCTGAATTTTCAATGTTGTTGATCTTGGAAACATATATTACTTTCCTGAAATTATTATTTTCATAAAAATTTCAATCTTTCCATTATAAAAAAATTTCATATCTTTTCTCAAAATTTTAAGGTGACTTTCTATACTTCTTAGAATTATTTTTATGAGAACATTCACCAACTTCAGATATATAATTTTTAAAACATCTACCTATCTATTCATCTTTAGAATTTTTTCATTGGAAAATGTCAAACTCTTCTTCTTATGCATTAAACTTCACTTCTAGATGTTCATTACAATTTTTATCTTCCTAAAAATATTTTTTTAAATCGTCAATATATTTTATTATATTGAATTTCTCATCATTAAAACATTATTTTTTTGTTGAGGAACATTAACTTTTAAACATCCTGATTTCATTCTCTTACCTTCCAATATTTCTTATGCATTCTTTTAATTATTCTTTTATATGGTTTTCTAGTCGAGTTTCTTCTTCTTTATAACTAATATTTCTAAATTATTTAGTATTATTTATTGACATAAAAGTATTCTCACTAATATACAAAGCATATTATTTGTATTTATCATTAATATCTGCTTTTTCTTCTTCTTTAGATAAGAAACATCTTCTTTTTTATTTGAAGAACTTTTTATGTTTTCCTCTAGAAAAAGATTTATCTTTCTCACCATGTTTCATCCATGTTCTTATTGGAATTATTTCTTCTTCATAACTATATTCTTCTTTATTTATAAAAGGGAAATTAGCTAAAAAGTTCTCAATAATTCCACATTCAAATCATTTCAAATGAATTTTCCCATTGTATTTACCTGTACCTTTCTCATATTTTTAGAAAATAATGACACAATTTTGTCAAAAAATTTACATGCCTCATTTTCGAAATCCAAATCACAAACTTCATCTTAAAAAAGAATATTTTTTTATTTTATTTTTTGTTCACATTTAAATACATTTCTCTAAAAACTTTTTTCTTTATATTCATATCTTTCTACCTTATTATTCAATAAGTGATGAGAGTGTTATGAAAATCATCTGGAGAAAATGTTCAGGATCTCTGTCTTCTAATGAAAAAACATTAAAATAAAACTTTTCATGTAGGATTCTTAATATATTTTCAACAAATATAGAATCCTACAAATTTTGACAAAGACATATGATAGTACTCAAAATGTCATTTACATTGGTAAATAAGACCCCAAAAAATTCTTACTCACCTATTTTCAAATCATCATACTTTAGCATCCATATTTTTAATTTTTCCTTCTTAACTTTTGTATTTACTTCATATATTTTTTTAAATTATTACATTCACCATTGTTTGTGGCAACACCCTTTACCCTAAAGAATTACCTTTAAAGAATGTTATGAGAGTAAACCATTCTTGGCCCTTCCATCATTCTCAAGATTCTTCTTATCAACAATTATAAAAGGAACTTTTCCATCAATAGAAGGAAATCCATCTATCGTGGATTAAAGAACATCATACCCAATAGACCTAAGATAAGGAAGCATTCTATATTTTTGGATATGATACTTCTTACTATCAAAGATGGGGATACCTTTGCGGTCGACACAATTCAAATTCTCCATCAACTTCTCTTCAAAACATCAATAGAGAATAAATTAAGGGAATCATCAGCTCTGATACTAATTGTAATTTTCTAGTTAATATATTTATATCATAGAGAGGGGTAGGGGTGAATCTGTGATATATTTTCCTTTTATGTTTCCTTTCATAATAAATGACCTTCACCACATATTATATATTTCTATATCTACTAACAAAAATTCTAACACACATCAATAGGAACAAAATAATTTAAATGGTTCACTTTTCAAAAACAATAGTTATGTAGATAGAATGGTTTTTAAATGATTCAATGCCACACAATACACTAGAAAACAATCCTCCTATTTGAAATAAAATGAGTGGGATATTCCATGACACTCATGTAGAACTACGATCAATAAAGAAATTAATGTTCTTCAAGTATCACAAACTAATATAATAAATTTTTTCTAATAAGAAAAGTTGTGGTTCTTCTAGATAAAATTTTAAAATTAATATATTTCAAAAAAAAATCACCACTTTCATACTGAGAAGATTGTAAGAAATTTTTTGGACATTATAATAAATCATAATCTGATTTCCCAGGCTAATTTCTCAATATATAATATATAGTTCTATTAGAATATTATTGAGTCAAATATAGAAAAATTCAATCTGAATCAAGAAATCCCCAATCCAATTTCTTATTATGATTACTCAATATGGAAACCCATAATTAAATTTTATTTATTCTCATATTATTCACCAATCTAGCACACTTATTCAAGAAAATACAGTCCAAAAACCTCTTTTTCTCTTTTGAATTATTCAGTTCTCTTATTTCTCTCTTCCTTTAATTAACAATACATATACTAGAAAGTAAAAATATACTTTCTCTTTTATAGTCACCCTAAATGTGGTTTTGGTGAGATTCTTGAAAAGTTTAGCGCTCATAAAAATTCTTAATTCATGCATTTCTTTGAATTTTGGTTGTATCTTGTCTTCTTCCATGCCTCTCAACCTTTATTGAACATTCTCTAATATTCTAACAAATTCAAATCTAATTATGACTTACTTCCAAAACATTTGTCTGATTCCGATTTATCATTTTAATTTCCCCAATATAATTTCATTATTAATATTATTATTACCAATTTCATGTGTGAAGAAATAAAAAGATTTAATATTATTTGAAAACATTGGTTTTATTTTTATTCTCCATTCTGATTTCCTGATGTGATTTGACACATTATGATGAATACAAATTAAAAAAATAGATTATTCTTATTCTTTTCTCTTGAACCACTTGAATGATAAAAAAGTAATTTAACCAATTATAGATGGATGACTACACTATTGATAAATTTTTAAATTTATTCTTTTTATTGATCAGTACATACTTTTCTTTTTATTTTCATTTAGGAGTCGCAAACTATTCTTCCTCTGATGATTAAAATTACAGATCAAGCCTGATGAACCGGTATCAATAGCCTAAACTTTAGTAACTTATTTATTTTTTCAAAAAAATACCAATAGTCTTTTATCACTCAAATTATTTATATTTACTAATTAAGAAATTCATTGACATATTTCTCCAAATATATAAATCTGTTGGATTTCAGTCTAACTGAAAACTTATACCTTTAGTTTTCTATATTTTTTACAAAAATTATATGCTTCACAATAATTCTGAATATGATTTCTCACATTGATATGTTGAGATAAAAAATCTTCTACTTTCACTAAATTCCTTTTCTAAAACATCATCTTATAACCATTACTTTCTTTATGATGTTTATTACATTGAATATTAGCTTTAACACCATATGAATTTCTATGTAAATTATTATGACTTCTCTATCATATAGAAACATATTACTTTTCATACAAGTTTGGATATGATTGTATTGAATATGATTAGAAGCACCTGTTATACCACTTTCTTTCATCAATATTTCTTTATAGGTATTATAACTTACTTATGATTTTTGGAAAAAGCTAAATAAAAAAGCATCGTCAGATATATATCGTAGTCATGGAGAGTCTGGTTCATCCCCATTATGATATAATATTTCATTCCAAACTCAGGGTGAGTTTTATGATCCTTTTCTTTCAGCAAGCTTCTCCTCAGTTAGATAGACCATTTAATACATTTTGTGTTTGATTTCCTAAATACGATGATCAGTCTGATTTTAACCAAAACAAAGTGGGATGATTTATTTTCTTATTAAACACCCTTGACAATAAAACACAATAGGTAAATATGATAATCATCCTTATAATTATGGAAATAAAATATCAGATGATAAAAATTCCTATAAATATTATAGATCATCCACATTAACACATCTATCTAAACATTTGAGAGAATAAAAGTAGAGGTTGTTGTGGTGGAGACCAGTGAAACAACTTGACGAGTAGTAGCCAAAAAAGACATCCTTACACTTCGAGGTAATGTGATACTTTGATGACTCAAAAAATACATCTTCTTTGAATGATTAAGAGCCATTAAAATAATACTAGGAAACAAACTTTTGAATTTTAATGATATTATCCTCTAATTGAGTAAATTTTATGGATAAGGAACTATTCATCATACCCAATCTAGTAATTATAAAACATGTTTCCGTCAAGGTCCCGAATGAAGTCTACATGACTAAGGGGATATTACCCTAATAAAATCCACCCAACTATTCCAAGTCCTTTTTATATTAATCAAAAACATACCATCAGAAAATGGGAATGATTCCTATTTCATCAAATGAATATCTCTACCATATTTTACATTTTATTGTGAGATGAAATCATAAAAAATAAATTAAATTATTTCATTCATACTATAATGATTGAGAGAAACTCATTCTAAATTATCTTCCACAACAACAAAAACCTTGGATACCTTATTACATGGTCAAGAAAATGGGGTTTAATGAGAAAAATCAAAATTTTATTGGATCATGATTTTATAAAACAATAAAAAATTCTTAGGAACCATATTTGGTTGATCTGTTCGTATCCTTTTTATATAATCTAATTGTGATAAAATAATCTTCTTCAATGATAAAATATTATCTTTTTTACATTAAATTATCCCTAATAGTGTTTACATAAACATTGGATTTAGTTAATGAATCCTTCAAAGAATTAAATTATACTCTCATATAACAAAACCTTGAAAATATACTTTCAGAAAAATTTAGAGCTTCATTGGTGTTCATATCAGATATAACACAAACAGATTCCTCTCAGATAGACAATATAGTTTTTCTATTTTTTAAGAGGGAATTATGTCCAACCATTTTTCCTCTTAGGGACTAAAGAAAAATCCTCATTTATTTCTAATTATTCAAGGGATATAATGAAATTTCACGGGATAAATATAATCACTTCTCTATTAATTATCCTTTAAAATTCATACGGTATAGAAAACTCAAGGAGATAAAGATCATCATTAAGTGTAGTGATCGTTCTCTATTTTCCTCATCAAATAGTAACAAGTTTAGTGATGTATAAAAAAAATTCTTGATTATCTATAATTAAAAAAACATAATCTGATAGAGTTTATTCTCTGTTCTCAATTTCATGGATTTGAGGTGAGACAAAAACTACCTCATGTGTCTAAAGAATAACCTAATTTTGGATAGATTTATCTCCTTTATAATCTTAAGTAGTCCTATCAATTGATTTATGTAAACTATCATCATAAATAATAATATAAACTCTTCATCTATTACCAATGGATAAATCAACTAGGGGATCTTTCCATTATACATTGTTTAAAAATTCATATATTGTTTCAGTAACAATAATTTTATTTTGATACTCTCCCTCATCTTGAGTAGGATATAAATCAACATCCTCATAATAATTGGAAAGATAAAGTTTATTCAAAGAAAAATTCAAAAATTGACCACTATGATTAATTACTACCACTCCATTATTTTTCAATCAAGAGGCATTTACATCACTTAATCAAACTTCGACTTTAACAAAGATGACTATCAATATTTTATGAAATGGATAGATTCTAAAAGATGTATTATGGGAATGAAACATGTATCATGAAGATATATTCAATTATTGACTCTCATATCTACAATGAAAAGATACAACAATGAAGTTTCTTACAATATAATATTCTCAATCTCTTCGTCTCTTGAGCTACTACAGATTAGATAAACATCGTGAGAACTATCATTTTTTTCTTAGGATCATTGATGAAATCATTTTTAAAAATTAATATTTTAAAAATAAATTTCATTAATTTAGGAAGGAAACCTAGTCAATAGATGTAAAATAGGTACTAATTTAATCTCTTGACTCTTGTGGAAAATATAAAACTCTATCCATCTCTACATATGATATCAAAAATTACTTTCGATTCATTATAGAGGTAACTATTTCTTAATTGTCTTCAAATTGTAATGACTTGTGATGATGAATCTTTTAGACTTATTTCTCATAATATAAATATATTATCTTTCCATCATAGAAAAAATCTTATCCTTTGATATTCAAAAAATTATTTAAAAGACTATTGGTTCTCCCAATCCATCTAAAATCGATATATATTTTTCATTGATCAACTCCCTCAACACTATTGGTGTCTTTAAAAAATTGAAAGGTGTATTAATTGTTCACTTAGTTATTCTTCCATGTTTATTAAATTATTCTTAAGGGAGGTTAAATGTATTGAGGGAAATAAGGGTTTAATGTTAAATAATGAAATGCTAAGGTTGGAACAGATTTGATGTCTTCATGTCATGGACTAATTTACACTATCTTTTGATATATATTAATGTTCATCATAGTAGCGAAATCAATACTAATAATAGAAAAAGGACCATTCACAATGGCTCTTTATAAAATGTTGAGAAAAAAAATATGAAACTCTGTACAAGGAATTAGTGAAAACCCAGTAAAGAAAATTAGTTAAAAATATATTTCCACATAAAGAATCACAAAAAAAATTAATTAGTTAAATAGCGATACACATATAGAATGAAATCATATAGAAAAAAACAAACCTAAATCACATTTCATAAAATAAAAACAATCAGAATGTAATTGTTAAGTAAAAATTTTATACTAATTTATTTTCTATATGAATTTATTAAAAATATATCCCCTTTTATGTATGATATCATAAGAAGTGACGTCATAAATATTTATTCCCTTTCATAAAATGGTTTATTGGATTTTATAAAATTTTGAGAGCACTAGTGTTGTTATATTTTATTAGTATATGATCATAATTAAATCCAACATCCATTATAGAGTGTTTCACCCACAGAACTTGGGAAAATAAACTACCAATGACAATGTATTTTGCTTTTATAGTTAATAATACAACATATTTTCTCTTCTTACTTAACCATGAAAATGATTATTTTTTGAGAAAGTGGAAATTTCTATAGAAAATATTTCTATTTGACCTACACCATCCTTAATTAAAATCTGAATATGATGATAAAATATAGTCATTTGTTTTTATAAATAGCATAGATAAATAAATTGTTCAATAAAAATATCTTAAAATTATTTCAGGAACATTAAAATGGAAAAAATTTGGATTTGAATGAAAATGGGAACAAATACATACTTAAAACACAATATTCAGGCTACTTGCAGTGAGATAAAGCATGATTCAAATTATTCCTCTGTTGATCTTTTTATTAATTGATTTTCCAACTTAATCTAAATAATGTATAATATAATAAATAAAATGATTTAAATATTTCATACTTCCTTTAATTAAAAATATAATATAATTAAAGTATGTATTTAAATTAGATTATAATATTTTTAAATTTTATTTGGTAAATCCGAAAACCAAAAAAAATTCAATACATCCATCATACTAATTTCTAATTCTTTATTCATGATTTTTGAAAAGTCATTATATTTAAAAAAAATTAAATCATCAACATAAATTTGTACAATTAATGTATCCATTTAGGAAGTTTTCATGAATGTGATTGGGTATTCCAAACACACATTAAAACAAATAATCAAAATAAAATAAAATAAAATTTTATAAAAAATCTCTTGGTGTTTGTTTACGAAAATAGAAATATTTTTTATGATTATAAATATAATTTTAAAAATGAGGGTCCTTAATGCGTGATGATTAATCAATTTTATCATCCTCCATTAAAACCTCATTTAAAAAACATATTTTACATTAATCTAAAATAATTTATAGTTTATATGGGATGAATATAATAAAATTATTATAATGGATTATAATATATCATATTGGGAAAATAATTCCTTACAAATGATTCTTTCATTTTCATTATGGTCTTAGGAAACTAATATAGCCTTATTTATAGTGATTAGCTGTAACATCCCAGGTAAATGAAGAATAAGAGATTTTAAAATTTATCAATATTTGTGAATTAAATATTAATTTTACTTTGAAAGGTTTTCTATGTTCGATAGCGTACCCGATACGCAACAACGGGTTTCTTTGAAATCTTACGTTGCACACTAATAATATAATATTATTATTTAAAATAGTAGTTATCTTCTAGCCATTGTATTAGAGGGAATGAAAAAAACTAACTACAATATGATTATACATGATTGTTAAATGTATTTTCATTTATCCAATAAAAATTTAGAGGCTTAAAATGTGAATGAATCTAAATTTAAGCATAATTTACATTAAAAGGCCGATTTATCGCCTTTTAATAGAGAACCCTCTTTAAATCTAGGTTTGGTCACTTTAATATATTAGATATGACCAAATAAAATATTTCTTTAGAATGGGGACATCAAAATTTACTTTGTGTAAATATTTGTAATTTTTCCGATAAAGTTCATTTTTTAATGAATAGTGAAAAATATTGTATTTTAATTCAAAAGTGCCTTTTAATATAATTTATTTATATGAGTAGATTATATTTTTAATTGATTTTAAAGTGTAATTAGAATATATTTTTTCCATTTAATCCAATGTTTGTCATTGAAATTAATTTCACTTTGAAATTGGACATAAACAAGTTTCAATCTTTTGATAGTTATTGTTTCTTAAAAACTCGCTATTTGTTTAAACAACAGGAATTATTTTTAAATTAATTAATTCCACTTTTATGTTTTGGATTTGGAAAAATAAACATCATTTTTGAATATTGAATATCCAATATAGCTTAGGCTGAATTTTTGATATTTTTCTGAAAAACTTCAATTTTTGATGAATAGTGAAACCACTTAGTAGTAGTTAAAAAACTGACTTTTCCATTTAAATGAAATTTTACCACTTTTGTGAATTTAATTTAGAAAATCCGACACACATGATTTTTATTAGTAAGTAAAATTTTGTTCAATAAGATAAAAATAATTTTTTGTGAATAGTAACTTTTGACTTTTATTTACCGCTGTTAAAGGTAAATAGGGTAATTCAAGGTAAAAAGAATATTATAATAATTAAAAATTACCTTAACACTTGTCCTATCCTTATTGGATGAGTAATTACCAACCATGGGCATCTTTGGGTCTATTTTGGGACCCCATGGAGCCACTTATGAAAGAAAATGACAATTTAGATTAATTAAATTAATGTAAAGGCAAAGATGACAAAAAAAAATCTTTTAGAAAAATAATTTATATATGGTGTTATATAAGTAATAATTTTGACTATAAATATTCATTAATAATCAAAAAAGATTTCCTACATCATGTTATTTTTTTTATAATTTTTAGACATCAAATAAATTAAATTATTTATGACATAATAATGATGCAGTATTTACCCCATCAATAAATGATTTAAATAAATAAGGTTATAATGATTAAATTATTATCCAAAACATGTCCAATTATAATTGGATGATTTTTTTCGAATATTATTCATCTTATATTCAACTTTAATTATTTTTTGACTTTTTGAAACCGAAGATATGTTTATAATAAAATAATGTTTTCACACATTCCTAAAGAGCCCCTCCTCTCCCTTATAATAGGAGACCACTTCTAACCAATTCCTCACACCTCTCAAGCCTTTTGGCTCATCCAAACTCTTCCCAATTAATCTCCCTACATCCCGCTACTCCTTCTATAAGACTTTCCTTAGGTAGAAGGCACTTCAAGATGTCCTTTGGTTCAAACGAGAGGGAGTTACACAAATTAAAGGTAGCGGTTTCTCTTAAAATTGTTTTATTTTATTTTACTTCTCCAACCCCTAAACTCTTTTTATTCCATTATTTTTTAAATACACTAGTATCCTCAATATACTAGTATGTTTTTATGAGAATTATTCTAACTACACTTACACACACCTCCATCTAATGGGTGAAGAATATAATGTTTCTGTGGATGGAAAACTAACGCCTCACGAAATGATGATTGTTCGATTATCTCTTACCACCTCTCATGGTGGATATTATGATTGAACTGTATTTATATATTATATATATTATGTTTATGTTTTTTTTTCTTTTTTAATTTTAATTTATAGCATGCCTTTATGGTTTCCATTATGGGTAAACACGATAATCTCATTAGAGGTAGTGTGGACTACCGCCCCCTCAAAGTGATATAACTTGTTAATGCCATATGTGGGACGTATAAATTATGGAGTTAATGATATTATATATGACATTATATATGATATTATACTGTTATTACAATATACCTATGTATCATTATGTTTTAATTACATTAAAATAGGAAATAGAAATGAAAGTAGCATTGACGCGTACGTATGGCTTACCGTCTCCATGAAGGGTGCATTTCATTTCTTACCTCCAAATGATATGTACAATTATAAATATATATATATATATTGGATATATATTATATATATGATATCTAAATAATAAATTTCATTCTGGATATAATGGATTATTGATCACATGGACAACATGTAATTATAAGGTTTTCATTTTTGACTCAAGTACCAAATATCGACAAAAGGGGCGAAGGATGTAACATCCCAGGTAAATGAAGAATAAGATACTTTCATATTTATTAATATTTGTGAATTAAATATTAATTTTACTTTGAAAGGGTTTTTATGTTTGATAGCATACCAGACACGCAACAACGGGTTTCTTTGAAATCTTACATTGCAGACTAATAATATAATATTATTATTTAAAATAGTAGTTAACTCATAGTCGTTGTATTGGAAAGAATGAAAAAAATAACTAAAATTTGATTATACATGATTTTTAAATTTATTTTCATTTATCCAATAAAAAGTTAGAGTCTTAAAATGTGAATTAATATAATTTTAAGCATAATTTACATTAAAAAGCTGATTTATCGCCTTTTAATGGAGAACCCTTTTTAAATATATTTTTGGTCACTTTAATACATTCTATATGAACAAAGAAAATCCTTCTTTAGAATGGGGACATCAAATTTTACTTTGTGAAAATATTTGTAATTTTTCCGAAAAAGTTCATTTTCTAATGAATAGTGAAAAATATTGTATTTTAATTCAAAAGTGCCTTTTAATATTATTTATTTATATGGTTATATTTTATTTTTAATTGATATTAAAGTTTAATTAGAATATATTTTTACCATTTAATCCAATGTTGGTCATTGAAATTAATTTCACTTTGAAATTGGACATAAACAAGTGTCAATGTTTTGATAATTATTGTTTCTTACAAACACGCTATTTGTTTTAACAACGGTAATTAATTTGAAATTAATTAATTCAACTTATTTGTTTTTAATTTGAAAAAATAAACATCATTTTTAAATTTGGAATATCAAATATAGTTTAGGCTTATTTTTTGGTATTTTTCTAAAAAACATCAATTTTTGATGAATAGTGAAACCACTTAGTAATAGTTAAAAAAAACTGACTTTTCCATTTAAATGAAATTTTACCACTTCTGTGAAATGAATTTCAAAAATATGACATACATGATTGTTATTATTAAGTAAAATTTGGTTCAATAAGATGAAAATAATTTTTGGTGAATAGTAACTTTTGACTTTTATTTACCGCGGTTAAAGGTAAATAGGGTAAATCAAGGTAAAGAGAATATTATAATAATTCAAAATTACCTTAACACTTGTCCTAACCTTATTGGATGATTAATGGCCGACCATGGTCATCTTTGGGTCTATTTTGGTACCCCATGGAGACACTTAGGAAAGAAAATGACACATTAGATTATTTAATTTAATATAAAGGCAAAAATGACAAAAAAAAATATCTTTTAGTAAATTAATTTTTATATGGTGTTATATAAGTTATAATTTTTACTATAAATATTCATTGGAAAGATAAAAATATTTCCTACATCATGTTATTTTGTTTATAATTTTTAGATATCAAATAAATTAAATTATTTATGACTCAATAATAATGTTGTATTTACCACATTAATAAATAATTTAAATAAATAAGATTATAATGATTACAATATTATCCAAAACATGTCAAATTCTGATTGGATGATTTTATTTAGAATAAGAGTCATATTATATTATACTTCAATGATTTTTGGACCTTTTGAAACTGAATATATGTTTATAATAAAATAATTTTTTCACGCTTTCCTAAAGCGCCCTCCTCTCCCTTGTTAAAGGAGACCAATTCTAACCAATTACTCACACCTATCAAGCCTTTTGTCTCATCCAAAATCTGCCAAATTAATCTCTATAAATCCATCTCCTCCTCCTAGAAGCCTTTCCTTAGGAAAAAGGCACTTAAAGAAGTCCTTTGGTTCAAACCAAAGGGAGTTACCCAAATTAAAGGTAACACTTTCTCTTAAAACTGTTTCCTTTTACTTTACTTGTACAACCCCTAAACTCTTTTTATTAATTTATTTTGTAATAAAGCCAGTATCCTAAATACGTTAGTATTTTGTTATGAGAAGTATTCTAACTACACTTATACACATCTCCATCTAATGGTTGAAGAACATAATGTTTCTGTGGATGGAAAACTAACTCCTCACGAAACAATGATTTTCCGATTATCTAATACCAACTCTCATGGTGGCCATTATGATTGTAGTGTATTTATATATGATATATATTATATTTATGTTTTCTTTATGCTTCTATAATTTCCATTTATATCATGCCTTTATGGTTTCCATTATGGGTAAACGCGATAATCTCATTAGAGGAAGCGCGGACTACCGCCCCCTCAAAGTGATATGACTCGTTAATGCCATATGTTGGATGTATAAAGGATGGATTTAATGATATTATATATGATATTATATATTAAATTATACTATAATTATAATATACCTATGTATCATTATTTTTTAATTTCATTAAAATAAGAAATAGAAATGAAAGTAGCTTTCATGCGTACGTACAGCTTACCGTCTCCATGAACGGTGCATTTCATTTCATACCTCCAAATGATATGTACTGTTATAAATATATATATATATATATATATATACTGGATATATATGATATCTAAATAATTAATTTCATTCTTGATATAATGGACTATTGATCACATGGAAAACTTGTAATTATAAGGTGTTCATTGTTTACTCAAGTACAAAATATCAATAAAATTAACGTTATTAACTTAAATGATTACATAATGTTTATAACATGGTAATTAGTGATATGAAATGAATAATAAACTTAAAAAATGTTCTTAATAAAGTAAAAATTAACTTTAGTTTATTATTCAGGAGATTAAATAATTATCGAGTCAAGTCGGACATGAGGTAAGAGACTTCATCTCAACATCCTTTTATTGAGGCATATTTAATTTTATACACGAATTTATTTTATATGATGTATAAACCCATTTTACTTTTCATTTAATTCAAAGGGAATATTTTTATATGAAGTGTTTTACACAAAGACAAAACGGAATGTTTTTTTACGTAAGCGGTGACAACAACCTTTCCCCCGCCACGAGTATTTTTTGATCTTTGGCTTCTTTAACAAGCCGGAATTTTTTTAAAAGGAAAAATAAATGCCATATACTCTTTTTTATGTATTTTTTTATTTAAATTGATTTTGAGAATGGATTTATTATTTCAGTATCTTTAAATTATAATTTTTTATTGCAATGTGGAAATGTTATCTTTTCTTTATGTTTATGTTATGTGTTATGATCATGTTATTGTTCTTGGGAATTATTTACGTATACGGGTGGTCCCATGATAAACCTAGGGTGGGTGATCCCGATATAGCTCTCCAATGCATTGGGTAACATGACGGTGGTAAACAAGAATGTTTCTCCTAAGAGATTAAGGGAATATACTGTGATGGGTATTCCAAAGTAACTCCCTATGTAGCTGTGATAGCTACAATGTATGTATGATATGGATTCCACAAGTTACCTTTATGATTTATGATTTCTATGTATTATTACTAAAATCTTATGCTTTCGTGAGGTAAGTAAAAGAGTTCATGTTTTGTATGTATTTATTAACAAATGTTTTCTTTCTTTGTTTTATAACCCTTACTAATAATTTTATGATCATCCAAAGATTTCAAATGTTTTCACAAGACTTAAAGATGAATAAGGTCAAGGATGGGATCAAGGAAAATTCATGCTGTCTAAAACCTGGAACTAGACATGACTCTTTTTTTCAATAGTTTTTATTTTATAAAAAAATTGATACTGGTTAGAATTGTCTACATGAATATTGTCGTTGTTATGTAAATGTAATGACCTAATTATCTAAAACTCTAAACCTGAAAAGATTCTCAATGTGAATTATTCATTTAATTCAATATTATGTAATATTTAAGGATGGGTCCTTATATTATCAGTTTATCAAACTATTTGTCACTAAATAATAATTTAGTTCTAACAATATAATAATAATAGGGATTATCAACTAATTCTCATACATTTATCCTCTTGATATATTTTAGATCTTGTAATATAAGAACTATCCAATTTTCTTCTTTAAAGTATTCTCCTATAGTGTTATGTTATATTTGGGAATGAAAGGTAGAAAACTAAAAAGAGTCATATATTTTTCTATTCTTAAGATCTACATTTATGTTCCTAGTTACTATTTATAAAGGATTGATTATAAGGGTTCTAGGATGTCTAGGAAACACACTCTCAGGTTCTTAAAAATTAATCCCTTTTGGATTACATTATTCTAGATATTATTCCAAATTATCATCATTTTTTATTATTGAAGATAGTATAAAGTCTCATGTATTCTATTTATTCAGTAAAATCGTCAAAAGGATTCTTTGTGTGATCAAAATGATCACTTTTATTAAAGTTCACATGTGTTGATTCTTTGAAAATCCAAGTTTTTTAAAAAAAATATAGGCTTTAGAAATATTAGAATGTCCTAGGGTTATTTCTTCATCAACATCTGGATCATCCTTACTAAGATTATCCTTGGTGTTAAAACTATATACTTTACATTTAACAACATTATAGCATATAACCTTTGGTTTTATATTATTCCATAGATTGTAGGTTGTTTTCTTCATGATATGCCTTCATAGAACTCAATTTATGATTTAACATGATGTGTTAATTACTTCAGTCCAAAAATGAGTAGGTGTAATTTATTAACAGAAAATTATTCTAGCAATTTATTAAAAGGTCTTGTTTTTATTTAAAAAACCTTTTTTTGAAGTGTTTTAGGGGAATATATGGTATGTTTAACTCCATGTTTTTAGAAAAATTATTTGAATTCTTGATTCAAAAAATCTTCCCCATGGTCACTTCTTAAATATCTATTTTTTTTTTATTTTTCATTTTCACAAGCTTTAAAAAAATAATGAAAATAGAGAAGGCTTCATTTTTTATTTCTTAAAAATTAATCCCATGTAAATAGGGAAAATTCTAAATTAAATAATAAAAAAAGTTTTACCATTGAATATTATTGTTCTAAAAGACTTTAATGGATCAATATGGATCACTTGTGATGGTTTAGTTATATAATCCTCTTTAATTGATTTAATAAAATATTTTTTACAAATTCCCTTTTAACATGTATCACAGAGTTTCTTTTTCTCAAATTTAAGATGATGTAAATTTGAAATAAAATATTTCATTGATAAATTTATCAAATAGTAAACATTACAATATGCAATAATCTTATTCCAAATAGAGGGTATATTAATTTAATCATTAAAAAAATTTACATTTTTTTATACATGGAAAAAGACTTTAAGTTTTGATGATTTTAAATTATGGTTTTATTAAACCATAGTAATATAACATTAAAAAATGAACAAGAAATATAAAAAATCAATAATATATCCATAACAATATATTTGAGAGAAAAATATTATATTTTGATTCAAAAAAATATCTTTCTATTTGAAAAATAAAAGATACATTTATATTTTTTCCGAAATATAGCATAGAGGCTAACCCAGGGGTCAGTCCTAAGAAGGCAGTGTGTTTAACTCTGTGATTCTTCTAAAATATTTTTGAGTTTTTCTCTATTTCAAAAGATGAAAAGGAAAAAAAATAGAAAAAATTGATGTCAATCATAAATTTAAATGAAATAGTATAAATAATTAAGAGAAATAGAAAAATAAGATAAGAAGAAAAGTTTTCATGAACAAACCTTTTCTTGGTTTAATCACTCATAATTCTATCATATATTTAATGGATTTAATTTTCAAACCTTAACCTCATGAAGAAGATGCTCGATCTCTCGATACATGATCCCATCACTCTCTAAATAGTGAAAAAACACACACAAGACCACCTCTGATAAGTGATTCATATTATAATTGAGATAAATATCTCTATATTAAATATATACTCCCAGATAGATATTCCATCAAAATTTTATTTCCACTAGGTTAAAAAATCACATGACATCACTTGAATTACTCTATTGAGTAAGAAAGGGAATAAGATAAAAAGTTATAAGGATTTTAGAGTAGAAAACTATTTTGGTGAATTAGAGTTTCATTTTATCTACCTAGCTAAAGATCACAATCTACTAAGAGTGATGAAGAAATAAATAATCAAAAATATTATTCAATCTCGAAGAAGTGATGAGATTAACCTACTAGAACTAGGTCTGTGAGTTATTTCTTAATGGTTGGAGGTAGGATATAACAACTAGAGACAAAAAGATGTTACAAATAAA
Organism: Viscum album; assembly: GCA_963277665.1. Lineage (NCBI taxonomy): Eukaryota > Viridiplantae > Streptophyta > Magnoliopsida > Santalales > Viscaceae > Viscum > Viscum album. The sequence continues at coordinate 306,190,998 of OY728146.1, forward strand.
GAATTTTATTTAAAAAGTATAGAAAATTATAGCATATATATAAGAATAAGAGAGAATACAGAGAAAATAGAATTACAAAATGATGGGGGTATTATGTCATTTCTATAGAATCATCAAAAACCTAAATAATGAAAAAAAAATTTAAAAAACTAATAGAAAAATTGTATGATTCGATATAAAAACCATTATCACATTACAAGTTGTTCTCAATATACTCTATCCAAAAATTGTCACTTTGAGAATATCATTGTGGAATAAAAATGAATAATTTTCATGAAACTAGAATAATTAACATAAAATTTAAGAGTTCTAATCCCCCTTCACTATATGAATCTATAAACCAAACTAGAAAACACAAAAACAATCATAAACCAAGATTTTGTTTTCATAATGAAAATATGAAAACATAACCTCAAGTAATGGAATAGTCAAAATCCTTCAACACACACATCGGATTCTGATGAAAAATCTTCACCAGCTTTAATCTGGTAGGGTTAATCACATCCATGTCTTCCTTTGTTCTATGGAAGCCACTTAGGTGCAAGCATATCATTCCCATCCTCGTTCAAGGATTAGAATTGATCTCACTTGTGTATACTAGCTTTTATGAAGGATTTTAATTTAATATAATAATAGCCTCAATTTTGAATTCTCACTAATCATCTTTAGTAGCAACGGAATTCCTAGATTATAAGGTTTTTCTCTTTCACGGTGATGACATTGACTATCAATACAGGTGAAGATGTCTTCTTCCTTCACGTTGGACCATCCTTGTCTCCTTTAGAACTAAACATATCTTTATTAGGCATTAGTCTCCACATAGTCTAACTCAGTGGTGGCTTCAAGCAGTTCAGTGTTCTTCGATACCATCAATTGATCAATTAGATCAAGCCACTTCTTAGGGTTTCATCAACCTATGGTTCATCGGTTTTGTTCGAAAATCAATGTAGGAGAAACTCTTTTGATTCCATCTTCCAATTCTAGAACCCTCATATGTAATTATTATCCTGAACTTCCAAGAAAATAATCTTAATTCGTCATTAATTTAATCATTTTTTTCGTATTTGTGAGATCTAGTTCTACTTCATCAATTGTGGGTTCCTTTAATGGTGCTCGTCTCGAGTTATTCTTCTTCTGGATGTGGAAATTCAGCTACAGGTAATTCCCTTGTGGGGTTCCCTCCATATTCTTATCTATGGGTGTGTTGAAAATTGGTTACATAGCATCATGGAATTTTGATACATTTCTAATTGTTTATGTTAACATGTTGCAACTATAAACAAAAAAATGCATAAAAATAAATTTTAAAATATCCATAAAACAAATATATATTAAATATATATATATATATGTATATATAAATATACATTCAAATCCACATTAAATAAGTAAATAATTAATTAAAAATAACCAATGATTAAAATTAATAATGAATTTAACTAAAAATCAATGTTACTGATTATTATTTCATTAAAGTCATTCAATTATAAATTGAATTTTATCTAACAAATTAATATATTAATGTAAATAGAAATAATAAAATTAAACTAATATAAACTAAATTAAATAATTAATATAAAAATTATAATCTTAAAGGAAATATCATTATTAAATAAAATATACATAACATGACACATGTTAAAAACAAAACATAAAATCATAAATTATATATAAATTTCATTAATTTGACAGTTTACTTGAAATATAACCTTAGAAAATAAATTAATTGAGATAAGGCATATTTTTTTATTAAAAACATAATTTAAAGAAAAAAATTATGTAAAAAAATAAATGAAATTAAGGACATGTCACAAAGCCTCAACATAAAGAACTTTGATTATATGAATTTTCTTTGGATCTCCAACAACACCAACACCAATGATCTTTTGGTTAGAGTAATCATTGAAAGTTACTAACCTCTATCATCATAAGAAAGAGACTAATATTTGGAGATGTCGCCACTCATATACCTCAAACATCCACTATCCCTATACCATTTTGTGCCAAAATATTTGTGGAATTTTCTATACAAATGAAATAAAATATAATAATTTTTTCAAACAAAAATAATCTTGTACCCTGTAGTGCTGGTTATAAAATATCCATGTAATGAAATCTTCTTACATCTTGACATTTTTTTTAGATTAATCAATAGTTAAATTTCTATTTGTGTGATCTTATTTTATTCAACTTAATTAAGGATTTATAATACCAGATGTAAGAGCATAATTTATAAAAGTTCCACAATAAAAGACGGTAATACTGCACATGATTTTGTTATTTTGTATGTGTAATGTAATTTTTGTACTGTTTAGAAATCGCACTATCAATTCCAATTCCATGATTTCCCTTATTATATATATTATATTAATGTATTTGGTTGATATATTTCTTCTCCATAATAAAAACACCGGAAACCATTTTAAGAAAGTCTACATATTTTAATTACACCTTAATTTTTTCCCACATAGACATTGATTTTCCTTAATCACATTTCATTAATAAGGTTGATTTCCTATATTTTATCATTCATGGATAACAACATTTTGAGAATTATTAAGAGAATTTTCTTAATATATTCATATTTATCTTTGAATATTTTCTAATATTTATTAATTTTATAAATAGATAAATAATTTTATTTATATTTAAACTAATAATAATAAATAGGTTGTGCCTCATCTTTATGAGATATATAGAAAATATTTGTCTTTATATTATATTTTTTCTTTATAAATGGTAGATAAATCACTACATGAGTCTTCTGAATCACTCCAAGTGGATTTCATAGCTTTATTTTCTTAATTTTTATAACCATTTTTATTAAAGAACATATTTTCAGACATTTTCTTACTTTCACCTAAGGAACTTCATAGTTTATATTTTTTAAATCATGAATTTTATCACATATAACCACTATTGAAATCCCATTAATGATTTTGTACCTATATTAGGGTTTTAAAAAATATATTCTTCTATATATAACTTTTTTAACTTCTATATAAATTGATAAATGTAGTCATTAAATTCTGAATGACATGAGTCTTATTCTTTAGATGATTCAGGTAATTATTTCCCACAATATTTCCTCCCTACATTATAAGTAGAATATTTTAAAGTAATATTCTCATTTTTTATTAATATATTATACTCAATATCTCCTTAAATTTTGGACTCTTAAATCATAATATTCCTTATCAAATATTTCAACTAAATATCCTTAACATGATTTGACTGATGTATATAAATTGTTATTCCTTTGCATTTTGATGGGATAATTCTTAGAACTTTAAAATAATTTTTATTTTAAGGAACATGTGTTCCTTAATTAGAAAAATAATTTATAATATCAGTTGATCATACATTGAATTTTCTGATTCTTTCTCCATATAAAATAATGATGGTGTCAAACAGGAGTTTTACATATTATATCTAATTTTTCAAAACAAATAGATCCTTTATACGTAACTAAAATGGTATTCCACATTTCAATGAGTTAGATTACACTTTGTGACTCAATTGAACACATATAGATCTAATTCCCAAATGATAGAATTCATAACTTTGGAGTTGAAATTATATTTATATTTCACATTTATATCCAATTTTTATATACCATATTTAGGAACTTAATATGTCTTGATATATTTGAATTAAACTATTAAAATTATGTATTTTAAATGATAATCATTCAGTATATCCAATTCCAATAATTTTAACCATTAAAATATGGGTCTATGACTATATACATGACTTTCTTCAAATTTACAATTCTTGAAATTTTATCATTTTAGGAAAAATAATATTAATTTGTTACTCAAATTTAATAAAATTTTATAACAATTTTCATTTCGATAGGAGTTTTAAAATGACCTATGATGTGAATCCAATTGAGTTCTTAAAATAATCTACACTTTCAACCACCCCCTCTAAATGTATGAATGACCCTAATCATCACTTTTCATAATTATGTAGTTGAATAAAAAACAATAAGAGAAAAGATGGATCATAGAGAATTTGTAGGGGTTTAGAGCACAAATATCACCTAGTTCACTCTACCAACCATTTAATCCTTGAGTTTAGTGATTTCCTCAAGACCAACCCATTTTTTGGGGGCTTCATAGCTAAGTGAAATCAAGTATCCCTGGGTGAAATAGTCTAGGTTTTTTTATTAGGGATCTCCATTCAGAATATCTATCCATAGCCTTAGCATAATCAAAATAATGAGTTCATATGTTATAACGAATAAAATAAATGAATTTTTTGGGTTCAACACCCAATTACAAGTAGAAATAGAGAGATAAAGATAAACTTTCTATAGAGATAAATATAATCAAATAGGATCTCTAAAAGTTCATAGATTATGAAAGATTAAAATTGGAAGGAGAACAATAGTACATGCTCAAATATTGTTCATTCAATAAGTTTTATCATAAATAGTAGGTATAATCAATCCCAACACATGGAAGTGTGTTAATGTTTCTCCCATTCTTTGAATATTAACATGGAACACATGATAAAGCTAATGATTGAGAAAATGATAATTATAATGTGTTCTTATTAAGTAAATATTGAAAAAATAGAGGTAATTAATAGTTGATTATTGTTTATTAATATGATCTTTTTATTCCCATAAATTGGGTTTTATTTAAATCATCATTTTTTTGGAATCCTTCCTTTTTGATACATATAAAATCATATGTTAAATTTTTAAAATATAAGAAAATTATAATGGGGGACTTTAATGATATAAATAAAAATAGAATTAATAATTTTTTCTTCAAGAGATATTAGAAAAGAGAAAAATTAATCTTAGTCTAGAGATACAATTACATGGGGATAAAAAATTGATCATATATAATACAATTTGATTCTCATAAGATAAATGATCTAGAATTACTATTCACATAAGCTAATTCCATTATCCCAAGATAAATAATAATCCATAAGATGAAATATTTCTCAGCTTTTTTACTTTTTCAATGTGTAATATAATTTACTTATGATGTTCCTTTTCATAAGAAAATCTATTTATGAAGTTTCATTATGTAAGATAATTTACTTATAAAGTTTCTTTCCAAGAAGATGAATAACAATCTTCATAATATAAATGAATTATGTAAATATTTCTTCCCTTTTGGGTTTTGAACATGAATTCTTTCTATAAGAAACATCATTTATGTCATAAGATAATTTTCATACATTGGACTTCCTTGTGATAACTCCATTTAACAAAAATAAAAATTTTAGTGCAAGCGATGAGACTATCTGTAAGAGAATTATTTTAGAATGTTAAAGAAAATCATTTATAATAATGTAAAATCTAGTGGCATTGAATAATTTCAATAACTTTTATATACATTTAAGATAAATCCATTTGGTAATTTTTCGATGAAAAAATAAAGCATTAAAGAAAGTAATTAATATTTGAATAAATATGATATATAATACTAAAACATTAATAAAACATTCTCAATCATTAAATGTTACATAAAATCACTTTTTTTTGTAATTTAATAGTAATTTTGAATGGGAACTAAATAATTTTCAACATTTTTTTACCCTTACATGTTGTATAGTGTTTGCATATGGGTAATTACCTCTTTACCTTAAGCAGGGTGGTTTCTAAGAGCTATGTAAGGGTAACTCCTTATTTTTCTAAGTTGTATAAGGGTAGGATAGAGATTATATTTCATATAGATGGGTGATCCATTTGGTATAATAGTTTTGTAAGGTTATAGATATATTTATATAAGTTTATTAAAGGTATGTGGATTTATCCCTTAGCTGTATAATGGTATTTCCTTTGTTCCATATGTCTCTTAAGGGTAACATTGTATTTCTAAAAGATGCATAAGAGTACTGCATGAATTGTGTAAAAGTATACATGAGTTTTTTATGGTTCCATAAGGGTAAATATAATACACTGGATAGGGATAATCATTTGTTTCCAATGGATTCATAATGGTAGCCTCAAAATTTTAGAGGATATGTACGGGATCCTAAGTTGTAGTGTAAATGTAACCATGGTTTTTCAAAGGTCACATAAGGGTAACATGGCTACCCATTAAGGTTTGAATGAGAAGAATATGGGTGTTTCCTTTATTTTAAGAGGGTTTATAAGGGTAACCTAATACCCTTATTCCACACCAGGGAGTGGTGTAAGGGAAAACCCACATGGACCTAATATGGCTTTTTTTTGGGAGAAAAATAAAAAAACTTTTATTTTTGAATATTTTCCCCTAGTTCAAGCCCATAACATGTTTTCATGATTTTAATAATCTAAAGTGATGGGATGTTACTTACTTTAACTCATTAAATAGTTATAACTCCTTTAAAATATTTTTAAAATTATATGTAATTAAAAAACAATTAAAAGATAAATTTAATGGTGAATTTAATTTTTAGTTTCCAAATTCCGTGAACCAAAATGACTGGGTTTTTCTTAAAATACATGAACAGTTTCAGCCATCAATTTTTGGTGACCCGTTTGAGTCTGATCTAGATGTAAATTCATATATTAATTAATGGTGAAGTCTACCTTGATAAATCCAAACCCTTCATATAGTTTACAATCTTGGAATGATTTACTTACTCTCCCCTATTCCTTAGGTGATATATTCTTAAAAATGAATAATTTATAGGAATTCCTACTTGTGTTCATTTTGTAAATTGAGGTTTTATAATCGTTTTGTAATATTTATGTAGAATTATGAAATGGATTAACTAAAATCATCAAAAATGATAAATAATACTTATCATGCTTAAATCTGATTATTTTAGAGACATGGAATATTATTTCATGTGAAATAATAATTAAACATTATATAATAAACTATTAAATAACATTTTATAGATTAAATGAATAATTTGGAAATTATTTAAGAGAGATAATGTGTTATGACAAGTGGTGTTTCATTTATTTTGAAAATTAGATAATTTAATTTATCAACAGAATTCTTGGTGATTAGTTTAAATCAATGAACATGTGGATGTTCTTTTATGATTCCTTGAAGACCCTTGAACTTCTTCATTAGTATCATTGAGTTAGGAGGTTCCATACCTTTTAGGGCTCCCAGATACACATGTTTTCAATTTTATAATTATTTTAATTCAATATCATGATGAATGTGATTTATTATGATCACATGTGGGTGTGTGTGTGGGTGGGTGTTTCCCATTGGTACTGTTTTTTATTTTTGATACAATAATTATTATTTTAACTATTTTTCAAATCTCTTGTGATTATTACATGTATATATATGGGTACATTATTCTCATGATGATATTCTTTCCTTGTATTCCTTACCTTTTTATATATATTACATTGCCTTAAGAGGTATCATTCTTGGTTCTTGGATTAGATAGATCATCATGACATGACTCTCCCTTAGAGGGGGAGTTTACATGAATTGAAATCATGGAAATTGGGGACTGGAAAACATTATGGATATAAAATGATACCATTTACTTCCATATTTAATATTTTCTTGATTCCTTTATGTAATGTATTAGGTTTTTTGATGCATAGTGATTTGAAAGTAGTGCACTCAATGAATAGTGATTTAAGAGTAGCATGTGGTACTTGAGGCATAGAGAAATTCAAGTCATGTATATGAATGATTCCATGATGTTATCGAGTAATAGATTTATTATGTAAAGACCCGTAAAATTCAAGGGAAATTTTTTTCTTAATTTTCTTTGGAATTTTACAAGAGCGCGGTTTCTGACGGCACCTGATTCCGAGGCCCGGAGTTCCCGGAATCAATTTCTGAAGTTTGGCTCGGGTACGTTCAGTGAACGAACGAGCGGGATTTTCTAACTTTTGATCCGGTGCTCGGAATTGAAATATGAGGGCACCGATGAACTCGCAGCGCCGATATTCGCTTAAGGGGACCTTTTCCGAAGTTGCGTTTGCCTAGGAAGAGATGTTTAATTTTCTGGATGAAATGAAGAGTAAAATAAATTTGTTATACAATATTTATTTTATATCTTAAAAGTGGTTATAATCTTTTGTTGGAAGTTGGGTGGTTTAACTACTTAATAGAGGATTAAGGTGAGGAGGGGCCCACACGAGCCCCACCTTTTCAAATTCCCTAACTCCCCTCTCCCCATCTTTAAGGCTTGTCAACTTAACATTTATTTAATTATACAACTCATGTATAATAAATAAGTGAGTTTAATTTTTGAGTTTTTGAAATTCAAACTCTTGAATTTCAAAGGTTGGGTTGTGTTAATAAATTAAGAGTAAGCTTAATTTATTTTTGGGTTAGTTCCTTTGTTACTTGAGAGGATTGGGAGAATCATTGAGAGACTTGAAGATCTTCTTCGTCTTCGACGAAGAACGTGAAGAACGGTTCTTCTCCGACAAAGAACATCGATCCCACGACCTTCGAAACTCGGCGTCCCAGGTTCTTCCGTCTTCATCTTCCTCCTCGACAAGGGAGAAGTCGCCGACCATGGTGATCATCGCCAACGACAATGTACCTCCCTTCTTCATCATAGCGACAAGTGAAGAGACGTCATTTCCTCCTCGGACGCACCCCGACGTCCACGGAATCTACGTCCAACGCCGCGATGCCTTTCTCCGCGATAACAGACGTGCGACGTCAATCTTTCAAGGTAGGGATTTTTATATTATGGGAATTACCCCCTTTTAAATTTATTCCCGTCAATGTTTATTAAAGAAATTAAAGAACCGTTTTTGTGAACAATTTTTAATCTTATTAAAAATTGTTGTATCCTGTGTGAGCTGAATCTTCTGTTTTACTCGATAGAGGTGGTGCGCTTGGTTGTAGCGGCAGACCCGCGATACTGGAGACGAGCGTACGGAGTACGGAGAACGTGTAGCCAGCTGAGACCTGAAGACTGCTCGACCGACTCGACTTGGAGTGAGTCGACTAGCCCAGTGGACGGAGCGCCCGGTATTTGGCGGCAGACCCACGGCGGACGGAGCGCCTGGTAGTTGGAAGCAGACCTGCGGTACTCGACTAGAGGAGTACCTCTGTAGGCTATTTGGGTGAGCGCCCGGTATTTGGCAGCAGACCCTCAGCGGACGGAGCGCCCGGTAGTTGGCGGCAGACCCGCGGTACTCGACAGGAGGAGTACCTCAGCAGTCTTAGGTTAGTGAGCAGTATCTCAGAGTCGTGACAGGACACTGTACACTTCAGAGATGGGGCTCATCAGTAGTTACGTTTTTTATAATGAAAATCCTGTGTGAGCTGAAACCTATTGCTTTCCTGTGTGGATTGTGTTGTGAAATCCTGTGTGGATTACGTTTTGCTTTCCTGTGTGGAATACGTTTACTTTCCTGTTTGGACTGAGTTGTACTTGGGCTCGGAGGTTGGAGCGTATTTGAAATTGGTGACTTAGGTATATGTATGGGCATATACCTAAGCAGTGTAGGTTGTTACTTCGTGATTGTACCTTTCTTTGTGGTTTATCCTTTGTGGATTTTGGGAGACCTTCAGGGGTCTCGGGGTCCCTACTGAGTAGCTTATACTCACCCCTGCACGGGCTTTGCCCGCACTACGTTGTGTTGGTTGCAGACGACGGACAGCGTTGATCTTAGCTGAGGCTTGCAGAGCAGGACGGTACCTGGAGGAGGATCACTGGGCGAGACGTGCTCGGAGCGGACGGCGAGACCCGTGGAGCAGTGGAGCTATCTGTACCCACCCTTCAGGTGGGATTTCCAGTGGACAGCTCGGTGTAGCGGCTTTTACTTTTCAGTTGCTATTTTCCCTTTCGATTTGTACTTTACTTTCAGTTTGGGTTTGTATACTGGCCCATTTACTTTTCCGCACTTTCAGTTGTACTCTGCTTTTGCTTAGTATTTACTTTCTGCTTGCTTACTATGTGGTGTTTGTTTACTTTACAACCTTTTTACTGGGATTTACACCTTGGTGCTAGTCGCCAGCCCCTGGCCTATGGAAGGCGGTCTTGGGGTAGTCACGGCACGGGCCCCGAGGACGGGTCGTGACATATTATCCCTATTCCTATATTTGATTACTTCCTACATCTACTTTTTATTCTTCTTGCAAGGAGCTGAAGTAGGTACAATTGGGGGTTTATGGAAGCCTAGATTGGTCGTGATCACTCAATATGTGTTTGTGTGTTGTTATAATTTTTTACTCATTTATTATCATCACTGTATATGTCTATTATGAAAGTGAAAATTTTTTAAGGATGCATTAGTGGTTTCTTACTGGGTTTGGTTACTCACACCCTGACTCAACATCATGATGTGTGCTAAAACATCATGTTTAGGGATCAATTAAGGGAAAGGGGCATGTCATCAATGGTTTATCATAGGATCAGGAAGCTTGTAGCAGGATATGAGAAACTTTTGAGAAATCCCACTATTTTAATTATGTATTTATTTTCTAATTTTATTACTCAGGATTGTCTTTCTAATTTGGATGTATGTTTATTACCCATATTACTATTATGAATTTTTTTAGCTTTTTTATGATAGATGGTTGTTCTATTTATTATATCGGTTCATTTTTATTGTACTATGACATCATGAAAAGATTATAGTCACGAAATTATGGACTTTTATCCTTTATGTTATTCAATTTCATCATTTTTTTGTGGCACGCAAGATGTCATATAGAACTCTATTTTGGACCAGGTGGTTTGGATTAGGGATTTATAAAATGTATTCATTGCTATGTTGGTACATTTCTTTTTGGACTATAATGGGACATGGTAGAAAGGAGATACCTATGTGGGACTTGGTTGGGAGATTTTCCAAGTGTCTATCCAACACATGTGTAACGGACCTTTGAGTTACCATTAACGGGATTTCTAATGTAGTTTTTTTTTGTTTTTTGGGTGAGTTAATTCATTTGGATTAGATATGTTGGTCCACATTCCATACATACACATGTTTTTGTGTTTTATAATAGTCTTTTAATTTAATGCCTTGATTTTTTATATCTCTTTTTGATAGATTCTTTGTTCTTTATTATATATGTATTTTTATAACTATTATAGTTTATCTTTGTTGGAATTATCTAGTTGAATTGTTCTTTATACTGGGATATTGTATATATATGTTTATTATGACTAATATATATAAATAGGGTCGTTTGTTAGTTCTAGGAGGTTTATGTAATGTCTCGGTTCCGGGAGTCTCCCAGATGTGTCCCATACCCAGTTGGTCACATGGCCATAAGCACATTTCCCCAAATGCTAGAGGCTGCCGACTAGAAGTGAGGTCTTTGGGTGTGATAGTGGGGAAACTATGCCCTCATTGGCAAAGTAACATAGTGGAAGTAAAACAGATAACAATAGTGGAAGCAGTAAAACATGAAATAAGTAAACAGAAGAAGTAATAAACAACTAGAGAACACATATATATATGATGCATGATACATATGTCTAGTAATGTATCCAAAAAAATCACAATGTTGGAAGACAGTACTAAACCAAAGTAAAAAAAGGGAAATAAAGTAAATAGCTTCATAGCATCGCAAGACCCTACTTGGTCTCATGCTCCCCAGATCCACAACAATCAAGTACCTAAATTAGAAGGGTGGTTTCCCTTATCTATACATTCAAAAATATAATCTATTTAGGCCCAAAATCATTACCCAAATAGGGTTTTAGACTAATCCTAGTCAGCAACCACCCAAAGATCTATGCCTAACAGTCAATGAATATATATTGCAGGCAATAAGCAAAAAGAATTAGTAAACAAGGAAGTACCCAAAAGTAAACCATCCTATAGTTTCATTTACAAACATTTACTTTTAAGTATTTAATCAACCAAAAAAAAATACAAGCAAACCTCTAGTTATTTCTCATAGCCTAACCCCTATGGCTCACATTACTAGAGTATATATAACAAATACTCTATGAGGAACCACTCACCATCAATTCCCCCTATATTCATGTGTGATCAAAGTCTCTCTGAGGAAGAACTCATCGTCAACTCCCCCTATTGTCTTTTAACAGTAACCTACGAGCACTCTAAGGAGGCACTCATCGTCAATTCGTTCTATGGACACGTAACATAACTATAGACACTCTGTGGGAGCACTCAATGTAAATACCCTTTATGTCCTCGCAGCATGATAATTAAAACTGACACTCTAGGAAAGCCATCATTGTCAATTTCTCCTATGGTATCACTACACTAGGTTCCTGCAGCCCCGTGTAAAGAAATCATGCACAAATGATAATCAGCAGCCAAATTAATCCTCAAGATCTATTTAGATAAACAACTACAACATGTCATATCATGTCAAATAATAATCACTCAACCCAACAATACTAGGAATGGAAATCAAGCAGTAGCCTAATAGGAAATGCTAGACCAAATGGTCAAAACAAGCTAACATGGGAAAAACATCCATATCTTGGAAATGATAACCCTATTCTCATACAATTAACCGCTATCCAATCAAAAAAGGAATAGAAAGAAAATAAAATGCCTAAAATCATAAACACACAATACCCAAAACAAGGGTATTGGGAAATTTTGCACATATAACTCAAATACTAACTACCGAAAGGCAAAACCGCCTACCTCAGCGTTGTGAGATTGATATAAGCGAACCTCAATCCTTAAATCACTCTAAAATGTCATAGATCTACAAAAAATCATAAAATGTTCAACCGAGGATAACTCGTGAGAGATGAGAAATTAGGAGATGATGTTCTAGAAGAAGGAAGAACTCACCGTGGAGATTCAAATGCAATCGACGAGGGTTGATTCAGAGAACAGATGACAAGTTGGGGGATCAGCAAAGTTCAGTGACTGTACAGTCACTCCTGGATGAGATGGATGAATAAAAAAAGTGTTCTAGAAATTAGATGCAGCCCCAATCTGTTTAATCAAAAAAAGAAATTATATACCTTGTATTTTCAAAGTACACGACTTATACTTTCCTTTTATATCCTCTACTTTAGGTGGTCTCCAGGTCACCACACATGGCCATGTACTTATCCATTACATGACTAGTACATAATCACATATGGTAACCCGGTACACAGTGTGTACTTAATGTACATGGCATGTACTCTTGAAATTTCTAAAAACTCCTATTTTTCTCAAAAACAACCATAAAAGAAAAACTTATCTGAAAAAAAAGTTTTTGTTTTATATAGTTTATACCTTGGATTGTGGGTTGAATCATAGGGAAACCCTTGTGTGTTCCATAACAATGGTTATTAAAATAGCATGTGTTCTAAATAAATCCCTTTGTAATAGAATGATCCTGCCTTGTAGAAGACTAATGGGAAAACTAGCTGATGTGGGTCTAGGTGATCCTGAAAACCTTGTTCTACTAAATTATATGAATGAGGATTATCAAGAGTCATTCTCTTTAACCAATTCCAATAGTGAAAGTAGTAGGACCCCATCATTCATGACTATATCCACCAAGATCCATGGTTGACTATGCGATGTATTATCAAATCTAGAATGCTCTATCATTTCATGTTACTGGAAGACATTATGATGTTGGTGATTATGTGCACATAATATAAGGTATAATTGACTTTTCCATGTTTCTGGAAGATAAGAAGGTGAATCTGGAAACATTCATGCTATAGGGACCCACACAACTTTATTGGGGATTCACCAGACATGCTAGAAAAATGTAAAGTCTCACATGGGAGACATTCATGGTCCTGTTCTTTAGAGAGTTTTTTCCCATAACACTGAAGCTTGATAAGGTGTATAATTTCCTAGAGCTACAAAAGGTTCCCATGATAATTCTCCATTTCTCTACTTATTTTACTGAGATTATTCAATTTTCTCATCATTTGGACAAAAATTATGCTTAGATGGATAGGAATACTGAGATAAGACTTTATCCGAACATCAAACAGTATATCTAGAGCTCCAACCTAGAATCATACCCTGATATTATAAAGAAGGCCTTGATAATTGAGAATATCTTTAAGGACGGTCAATAGGTTGGCCTTCTTATACTATTTAGTGTTCAGTTGGGTAGAATTATTATTGGTTTCATGAGTGCCTCTTCCATTGATAAAAAAAGGGAGACAAATGATGTACTGCATATCAACGACTTGCTTGTGGATCCAAGTATTGCTTCTTCAACCCATGCATAAAGTGATCTATAATGCATAAACTATGGAATTTTTGGACACTATAAGAGGGTTTACATAACATTCCCAAGCTACTTCCATCAATGTATAAAGACATGATATCTCTATTAGTTCTTCTCTAGAGCATCAATGCTAAAGTTCTACAAGGGTTCATGATAGACTCAAACTCTAACCCATGAATCTGGATGGTGTTGGGCATGTTTTGTATCAACAATACTCTATTAATATTATTGATTTTGATTTTCATAAATACCCTTGTTTGTTTTAATGATGATATTACATTATGTTAATTTTAAAAAATTAATATTTGTTTCAATATTTATTATCAAATAAAATTCAAGTCATTAATCCATGAGGAATATTTTTTAAAGTATTCAGAATGTGTTTCAACATATTCTGGAAATATTGTTCATACCCAACTTCTACAAGCATAACATATAGAATCAACCCTATGTTTAAACAGCATGTATTGATCATCTACCCAACACTATAGGGAAAGTATGGTTTAGAAACCCTATGATTGGATGCAACCTTACATTTTTGAAAAAGGGAATATATGGATAATCAACCCTAAATAAGTAAGGAACCCTACCATTGACTAAATATATGTATGGTACATGAACCCTACTTTTGTAATCAACCCTGTGTTTCCAACCCTATGTTTGGTGTTTTTCTATCATGGAAGAAACCCTAAGTTTGACTATTCATCAACATAGTTCTTTTGTCTTCAATATTATGCAAGATTTATGCGACGATATTGATAGAATTAATGATATGTTCAATGTTATATGATGACTGATTCAAAGGGTATTTATAATTGTTTTACTGAATTTTATTTAATAGAGTAAACCATTCCTATATATATGGAAATCTGTGACTCTTTGGAATATTTTAAATTTTGAATATTTATGATATGTTAGGTGATATTATTGGATATTCTAAACAAAAATAAAGTTGTGTATTCTATATATGTGGACAGAAATTTTTTTCTTTATATATAAAATATATGATATATAAAACTATATATTTGTGAATATATTTTGAATACATAATTGTTGCAAAGATTGAATGAATATGTTATTTTACTGAAGATGCTACAGTTTGAAGGTTTATATATTTAAGCCTCATTATACAAAGTAAATACTAGTGTTTGTTTGTTTATATTATTATTAAAGATCATTCACAACCAGTATCTCTTCAAATATAATATTACTTTAAAAATATTATATTTCATGAAGAATATCTATATTCATTATGTTGCTGCTACAACTGTGATCAAGAACCAGTTAATTCAACAATTCAAACTATTTTTATTTATTTGAGTTTTGACTTCTAACACTCAGTCGTTGTTAAGTACCAGCTTCTTGGACTAATATTTTTAGAAAATGGATCCATGAAAAAGAACCAATATGATTTGTTTATCCTTTTGTTAAGGATTTAACTTCCTACACTCAGGGTTTTAAGGTCTTCTGATAAGAGGAAATTTCAAATAAAAATCACCAAGCTCACAGAGAGAGCATTGAGGGAGTGGACTTGGGGATCTTTGTGCCTTGTACTAATAAAAAATTGTTGTGTTCTTATTTAATATTTATCCACTTCTCATATTAAATATAGAATAGAACTCCCAATAACTTCACAAATCTCAAATAAAGTTAAATGACATAATCTGTCAATATTATCAAAAAGACACAATTGACCCCCCCCCCCCCCCTCTTGTGTGTATTAGTATTGTTCTAACCTAATAATAGGTATCAATGGATAGCCTTTGGATAAAGAATATAAAACTATATAAATATTAGAAGCATAATGTTTATATAAAGAAAATGTAAATTGATTATCCAAGAGAATTTATGTCTATGATTTGAGATACATATTTTAATTGTGAAAACTATGGATGCAGGAAATCATGGATGATAATATACATGATAAATCTTGGATTTAATGTATATATGAATATTATCACTCCTTATATAATTCCTAAGATACCAGACACTTAGGCTTCTATAAAACAAGATGAGTATGACATCAACTCAAAAGTAATGAATTCCATCATCTGTGGACTCAAACCTGAGGAATTCAATCGAGTATCACAATTACCTAATGCGTATGAGTTGTGGAAAAAATCACTATTTCATATGAAGGAATAAATAATATCTAAAAATTGATGTATTCAAGTAAAAAAATAATGTTGGAAAACTTTATTATATATGATGGTGAGAGCATCACACATCTGCATGGATGTTTGATAGCAATTTTTAACAATATTACTACATTCTAACAATTATTTTTTTAATTAAGGAAACACTTTTGTAGAGAAAGTGAGAAACCAAAAGGTCCAACAAGACATCCTAACAAACCCAAACAAAAACTAGAAAGAGCAGGAACTACCACATACATGCAACAACAACAACCACCATCCCTGAGCTGGACACTCAGCGATCCCATGCAAGCATGGTCCCTCCCGATGTTGACATCCCTCAAAATCAGTCATATCCCAAATGCCCTACAAAGGAAATGGTAGAGTGCTCTAGCCCAATGAGGAAGTCTAGACTGCACTTCCCAAATCAAACTGGGGAAAAATCCTCATAAGAAGCAGTAAATGTAATGATTGTACATACTTCATTGTGGAATGGAATATCTACAATTATTCGACAATCATCACCAGTCAAAAACTTGACTATAACGGAATTAAATAGAACACTGATGATGTACGAGGAATAAATGAAAGATAAATCTGAAGATCATAAGATAGTGAAAATCTAAAATACTGCCATTAAATTCACATCTACAAATCATAAAAAAATCAAAAGAAGATATCAAAATATCAAAATATTTAGATTACTCAAATTCTTATATGGAACTGGCTTAGCTGGCAAAACTAAACAGAAAAATCTACAAGAAAAATATAGGCTTCATAAAATCCTTCAAAAAGGATGAGAAAGGTTCCAAATAATTGATATGATACAAATTCATGCATATGGGTCATATCATACAATATTTACCCAAACTAAAGGATTCAATAAATAAAATGAAAAAAAAACATAAGGAATTTGATTATGAGAATAAAAGAAAACAAGTTATGAAAGCTACATGGAGTGTGTTTGATGAATCCAATAACACATCAAAATCTTATTCATAACAAGAGCCATAAAATCTGAAAGCATATATGTTCTTTATGGATAAGGAATAATATAATGTAAAAACCTATTACACATCTTCCTATGAATCCTATATATGCTTAAATAGTAAATTTTATACTTATATCTCAATATAAGAAGAAAAAATGTGATTCATTAATTAAGAATGACAAGTCACTAAAAATATTCATAATGTTTTTCTAAATGAAAAATATGTAATGTTAAAACAACATCAATAATTTAAAGAAAATTTTAATAAAACTGAATCAAATGTTAATGATCATGAAAATAAAATAAAATAATTACGGAATAATGTAGAATTATATAAAAGTGATAAAATTATTTTAACTAAATGTGAAAAAACTAAAAATGAAATGATTTTAAATAATGTTTTAAAAATGAAAAATATAGAATGGGAAGCGTGGGAGAAAAAAATTATATAAAATAATATTTTGTGCCTGATTCTATAAACACTAATTGATTTTATCATGTAATAAAAGGAAATTACACAAAAAAACTATTATTTTAGAAATCCTCAAATTTGTGGTATTAAGAAGGTATTTATTTACAATAATAATTCTGAAAAAATTCATTTACATTTTGGTAAAATAATGAAAATTTTTATTTTTATATCCTTGCCCACTGACACAGTTGGACCCAAGAAAATATGGGTAGAAAAAAATTGTGTTTAAATGATTTTTTATTTGAAAAATAATAAATAAAAAATGTTGTATGTTATAAGGATAGTGGATAGTCCAGAAACATGAGTTGATAATATCCCCATTTAAATACATGAACACAAAATGCATAGAGGTCTATTCAACATTAGAGGCAATGAACAAGTAAAAAATGAAGGATTTGGAACTGTTGGACAACCAAATACAATCACAATAAATAAAGTATTATATGTACAATGGATAAATCAAAACCTGATAAATATTTATCAACTTTGTGATTATATAATTTATGTTTATTTCTATAACAATTCATACTTAGTTTTCAGAGATAAACTTCTTAAATTTAGAGCACCTATAATTAAAATGGGTTTTTTACTTCGGATCGTAATTCCTTATGTAAACAGAAAATGAATTTTTTAACAGACGGAAAAAATAAGTCATGGATCTGGAATAGGATAATTAGACATTATAATATGTATTATTTATATAAATTTTATAATAAACACATAGTTTCTTATTTTCCTATTCTTATGTTTAATAATGATAGATTCTGTTATGCATGTCAAATTGGAAAACAACACAAATTCTCTTCTAAATATATTAACAAAATATTTATTTTTAATCCATTATAACTTATCCATTTAGATTTTTGTATACTCTATAGGGTAGCTTGTTTTGTAGGAAAATTTTATGTTGATAATTTAGGTGATAATGGTTTGAGATTATTTTTGGATTATTTTTATAAAACATAAAATCTAATTATTTTTGGATTTTTCAAGTTTTTGAAAAATATCCCAAAATGAAAAATATTTTAAAATAATTTCCTTGAGAAGTGATCATGGGGAAGAATTTAAGAATCAATAATTTTATTCTTTTTGCGAAAAAGGATTTTAAACACACTTTTTCTATGCCAAGAACGCTTCAATAGAATGGAATTATTGAAAGAAGAAACAAAACTATTCAATACATGATAATGACTTTGTTGAATGAATTTAACCTTCCTATAAATTTTTGTAGAAGCTATAAAAACTATTCTATATCATGAATAGAATTATAATAATACCCTTTATTAAAAATTCACCCTAATAACAATGGAATAATATAAAACCTAATGTAAAATACTTTAATGTTTTCAGTTGCATGGTTTATATCTTGAATACTAAAGGAAAACATAGTAATTTGACCCAAAAGATGAAGATAGAAACATTCTAGGATATTATTCTACCTCTAAAGCCTATATGGTGTTTAATAAAAATTCAGGGATTATTATAGAATTATTTCATGTGATGTTTGGTGAATGTGACCCCTTCATTATAAGGAATTATGAAACAGATGAAACTACTTAATCTTTTGAAAATAAGAGACTTGAAACACCTAAAACTGATTTTTAAAATTTAATAAATGAAATTTTGTCTATTCTAGAAGATAATGAAATAAAATAACCTGAAATTATCATGCCTATATTTTCTAAAACCTTTAAAGATCATCCCTTAGAAATTATTATAAGAAGTTTAGACATAGGAGTTATAATTATAAGATATGTGAAAAACATAGCTGAATTTTCTACCTTAATATCTAAATTAAAACATAAGACTATATAAGAGGCATTAAAAGATGAGATTTTGTTATAATCCATGAAAGAAGAACTTATCAAATTCAATAGAAATAAATTTTTGGGATTCGTTGATAGACCAACCAGTTATCGAGTAATAAGAACCAAATGGATCTTTAGAAACAAAAGGATGATCAAGGAACCATTACTATAAAAAAATCTAGATTAGTAGAAAAAGGATACATCGAGGAAGAAGATATAAACTATAACAAAACCATTACACATATTTTGTAATTAGAAGTAATTATAATCCTTCTAGATTGGGAATATCATAATAATTTTAAATTTTATCAGATGGATTTAAAATATTCCCTTTAAAATGGATACTTAATAGAGGATGTTTATATTGAATAACCAGTAGGTTTTTAAAACCCTCATTTTCCAGATTCATTTTTTAAAAATAAATATTTTCTTTATGGCCTTAAGTAAGCACTTAGAGCATATAATGAGAGATTAAGCTCATTTTTATAAGAAAATGGATTTTTAGTGGGATTAGCATATCCTACTCTTTTTAAGAAATTTGTTTGATACAATATATTATTAGTTAAAATTTATGATTATGATGATGTTATCTTTAGATCAAAAAATAAAAAGATTTGTAATGATTTTTCAAATCTTATCCAAAAAATTTGAAATGAGTATGACGGGATAATTGGATTTATTTTTTGGATTTCAAATTTATCGAAAAGATTATGGAAATGTTTTAAATAAAAGTAAATATATTAATCATTTATTAAATAATTTTAGAGTAGAAAATAGTAATACATATATAGCTCTCATGTTTACTAATATCACACTGTCTTTGGATTAAGATGGAAAACACATTGAAAACATGTTATATAGAGGTATGATTTGTAGTTTTCTATATCATACTACTAGAAAATCATACATAATGTTTTCTAAATGTTTATGCGTTATATTTCATTCAAAACATAAAATAATATCATGTTAATACTATTAAAAGTATTTTAAAATATTTAAAATTAACTTTATTTCAATCACTACTTTATCTAAAAACGTCAAATTTTAATTTAATCTCATATTTAGATGTGTAATTTAAAGGATATTGATTAGATAGAAAAATCACTTCACAAATGTGCTACTTTTTTTGAAAATATGCATTATCATGGTCATATAAGAAACTATATTTGGTTTCTCTCTGAACAGTTAAGGCAGAATATATATCTACTTGAAGGTGTTTTGAAGAAGTGTTGTGGATGAAACAAACCTTACTAGAATTTGGACTTAATGATAATAGTATACATATTTTATGTGATAATACCAATGAAATTAATATTCCCAAAAATTCCATAAGTCATTATAGAACTAAGAAAATTGATATAAGACATCATTTTTAAGTGATCAAGTTCTCAAAAAGGATATAACTATATAATTTTTAAATATCCAGTATCAATTAAGTGATATTTTTACAAAACCACTACCCATTGAAAGTTTTTATTTTATTAATGGGAGTGAGGAATATTTAATTTTAAATAATTGTTTATTGATTTATTTCCTTAATGTTTCTGTTAATAATTTTATTCATTTTATATTCATTTATAGTTTGATTAAATATAAACAATTTTTTTTAAAAAAAATCATGACTTTTCCAAATAAAAAATTTAATGATTACACTATGTAATTAACTCAGGAAACTAGACCACATCACCAAAACCGTTAGAATTCCATGCTTTGACCTCTCTATTTTACTTACTTACCTTTAGATCTCAAAACATTTTTCCTTCTAAAGATCTCATCTTCCTATGATACCCTAGAATCTAAACCCTTTACCCTCAGATTTGAAAACATTTCGAAGTAAAAGTGATCATCTGAAGGTTAACCATGTGATCTAAAATGTCATTGTACCCTATTTAGAAAGATTCTTTAAGGAAATATTTTCGATTTTGAACAGATATATTAGACTGACCACCTACTTACGTAAGCCCTTCACTTTCAAGGTTTTGAATATCTATTTAATAAATAAAATATAGAATTTATTTTTGAACTAGAACTAAAGCAGTTTTATAGGAATGTTCAGTTTAGTTTCACAGAAGGAGATGATATCATTACCTATCAGGTTGATGATAAGAAATTTGACATATCCTCAATAGAAATAGAACATATCATAAAATTCCCTCACGAATGAGTGTTCCATTTTGATCTTCAATGGATTGGAAACAATAATCAGAAGTAAAAATATATAATGTTATTGATTTTTTCAACCCACATTCGAAAAATTTATTTTATAGATCATGAGGCTGATTAGAAATTTCTAATCAAATTTATCCTTTCTACAATACTCCCAAGAGTCACAAAATTATAAAATATTATTTTTTCTGACATGTACTCATGTTCTTTTTCTAGAGTGATATCAAGTAAAACATTCTCAGATATATTCTTAAATATCTAAATCACTTTCATTAATTAAATGAACATATATTTTTCTATCCATATGGATGAATTATTTCTCTTCTTCTATCCAAAAAAGAATTATATTTGACATATTGATGTTTGAACTAATTTTTATGACAAAAATATTCTAAATGCTTGAACCTTTATAAAATTAGGTCTCTTATAGAGCATATTAAAAGGTAAACTGATGTCTATTGATACACATGACCACTATGAATCTGGTCATGTTTTTCAGGGGGAGCATGAAAATCAAAAATTTCCTAGATCACTTTATCTACATCATGAATAAGTTGAATAATATTGAATCTATGTTTTTTTTAACCAACCAACAGAATACATAGATATAAAAATTATGATTAAGATAATGAATCTCTTATCACACAGCCTCGAAATAGATAATATCCTACTAGTGAGAATCATAAAGTAGAAACTATAGGACCTGGAAAATAAAATCCATTATTTTTAAGAGTAACTATCACTCTTGAAGAACAAAAAGATGAAAAATCCTTCAATGGATAAAATTTTGGGTATTAAAACAGAACATGTTCAAGAGAATTATCATGGAGATGAGAATGTTCAAAATTAATTAGTTGAAAATACAGAAATTAATGACAATCAGACACTTTCTCCAGTTATAAAATATTTGGAGAAAACAACATTTGTATCTGGTGAGAGAACAAAATGTCTTGAAAGTATTTCATTTTCTTCTAGTGAGAAAAATCATGTTCAATACATACCTTTAATAAAAGAATCCATTAAATAGAAACTTAAATAATAATACATATATGATTCTATGAATACACATATAAAAATCTGGTAATCATGTTTAATATAATGAAAGAATATAACTCAAGATTAAAGCATGATTTGTACTCAACAAGAAAAAAAATTGAAAGATATGAGAAATTCAAATATTTCTGGAGAACAATTTCAAGAAATAAAAGCTTAAATTTCCACCATAGGAGATAATGTTGTTTCCTAAAAAATATTTTCATGATTTTTGTAGAGAAATGTTTGATCACTTAAGAAAAATGTAATCAAAATATATCTCAAAGACCAATTTTAGGAATTTAAACTAATATTTAGGGAGTCATTTGGAATATATAAAAAGTAGTGTCAGACACTCCAGAGCTTTTACTTCTGCACCAAAAGCTTATCCATACACCATTATATGCATTCAATCAATTATTGTGGTAATTTATGATATTAATTATAGGAATCATTCACTTTAGTTTAACAGTGCACCTTTTTCTTTCCTGTTATAAAACCAAATATATATTTTTGAGAAACTCACATTAATTAAACCAGGAATCATATTAATTATCAATTAGTTAAATTAAAAGATTATCAAATTTATGTATACTATAAAAGAAATGTAGTAATCTTTTAAATTCAAACTTATTGAACGTTTAAGTGTGTGTTAGGAATCAAGAATTTTGATCAGACAGTGGGCTGAAAACCTTTAAAAAAATTAAAAGGACATATGGAAGAGTTAAAGGAAGTTCTTCAAGTTGTTTAATCTTTACTAGAACCTATCTCCCCTACTGAAACAATCCTTTATACCTTAATTATCTCTTCTTTTTAAATTATTTATTAGCCTAAATCACTTTTTTAATCATAAAAAAAATTAAAATAAAATTTCTTCTATATATTACTACCACTGTTTATTTTATTTATGCTAGTTTATATTTCTTGAACACATATCAATTTTTTATCTTAATGATAATTTAACATTTATTTATAGTTATGTGCTATATTTAATTTGTTTTAATCCATTTTCGTACCCTTTGTTTTTTGATATCACATAAAGGTAGAGAAATTTTACTAAAGAAAACATTCTTAAACAATAAATTTATATTATCAATTCTTAGAAACAATACTATGAAAACTAAATTTTCAAAAAAAAAATATAATATCTATATGTTTTTTGTAATGAACTGAACTTTTTAATAATATTTTTTCCTAAATTTGTGTGTTGTTTTATTTTATACTCAATAAAACTATATCCTTTTATTAATGAAGTGAGTATAATTAAATGAGATTGTTGGGTTTTGATTGTTATATGGCCATTGGTCAATATGACCATTGGAAACTAAATTATTAACATTACAATTTTGTTTATAAATTCAAATGATGTTGTTTAATTAATATAGAAATAAGAGTCTATGGAATCATCAAGTAGAATCAGGCCATATGAAGCCCATCTATCAGAGCTTGGGAAGGAGGTAGCATCACTGGTCTTTTCTCTAGACCAATCCCAAGCCAAACTTCAACATGTAAAGCTTGAATGGAATCACCTAAGGGAGAATTTCAAGCTGATATAAATCACCACTCAGACAATTTTGTCTAAGCCACCCCAAGATTCGATCACCATAGCACACCTTACACTTAGGTTATAAGCTGGTGTTATAAGGGGCTATGTAACGAGACCTTAGCTACTTTGTGTAATCCTTTTATATAAATAAAATTGTAATTTATTATTATAGTAAGATTTGTTAATTTCAAATGTATGGATAAATATAGGATTTATATTGTTGATGAATTTTGGAAAAAGGGGGGTATTTTAAAATATTTTTATTTTCTTTAAATAATTTATAATGTGATTTGATTTTTAAAAAATGGTCTTCTACTATTGTGTTCAGTAAGAAATTTAGTGACTAATAAGATCAACTTAATTTTTAGTAAATAGTAAAGTATTAATAGTAACATACCCATATAAATAGAAATGAATAGTAATGAATAGTAAATCGACCAAAAAATAGAAACTTCACCCATGAGTGTATAAATACATTTTTGACATCTTAAAAGTGAAAAAAATTGTCATAGTTTAAGTTTTGGTATTTTTGTATGTCATGAATTTTTTATTTAAAGTTTTATAATTAATTTCATAATTTAAAATGGAAATGTTTATTCCTAAAATTTAATCATTAATTTTTAATTTATTTTATTATGGTTATATGATAATTTTATGGGACCTTGATTACTTTATTAAGGTTGTACAAAATGAGTTATAGTTTTAAAGTTGTATTTTTGGAATAAAAAATGCTTTTATTTAAAAATTAAATTGAAAATATTTAGAAAATTATTTTTATAAAATGGAGTTCATTTTTTGAATTTAGATCTTTGATATTTTGTAAGAGTGAATTATTAGGATTTTTCTGAAACAATTGATTTTTCGGTGAATAATAAAAATAAAATTTTGAGTTTTGGGTGTTTAATGACATCATTGATGATGTAATCAGGATGTAAATAATCTGGTAGACTATTTAATAGTAATATATGTTATTAGGTTTCTCAAATAGTCAATACCATGCGAAAATACCATGGGCAAGCCCATGGTTTTTCAAATACCATCGATGAGGTGTTCCTTGGAAATTAAAAATTTTTTCCCTCACTTTTCCTATAAATACCAAGCCATTCCCTCATTAGTTTAATTCAAAAATTCTCCTCAACGAAGATCTTGTCTTTCTACCTCCCAAAAAGTTATTCCAAGGTTCCCTTAAGCCTCTCAAGGTCCCAACCTTCAATCTTTTGAAGTTACTCTTTAAGGTAAGGGGACCTTTCACCCTCCTCTTTTAAGTCATGAATTATTTTATGTTATATCTTATAGTTCCATTTTATTATGTGGGGGTTTGTTATTATATATCCCTAATACTTTAAATTTCATTTAAAAATTAAGGGATAACATTTCCACTCTCATCAATTTATTTTCTGAATTTTTAAGTGATGTCGTTAGGCTGCCCAAATTTTTGTAAATGAAATTACATCTTCTCTTTCCTCTCAAGATTCCTTTTCATGTGGTATGTTGTTAAAATTGCCATACCATGTTCTTATCTCCATGTAATTCGTCTTTATACTGTATTATAAGTTATTTATGAATGGGTTACCCTTTTACCCTATATTTTTAATGTTTTCTAAAACCATGTTATATAGTTGTTATGCTGTAGAATTTTCATCTCAAATCTCTCTCTTTTTCTCAAAAAAGTCTCTTGTATTATTTATGAGAATACCCAAATTTATTTTCATTTCCAAGGGTATTCATCAATACATAAAATTTATCTATTTTATTCTGGAATTGATATACATATAACCCTCACTCCTTTTCTATGGGTTATAAATGACGTAACAAACAAGTTTTTAAGATCTTTTAAAACGTCACGATTTTGAAATGAAACCCATCTCTTTTATTCTCTATGGGTTATTTATAAAATGTTTTATTATGATATTTGTGGGTCAAATGAGAATAAATACATATTAAGGGATCTCCCTGATAGTTCTCCAATTTATTGGGTAAATAATTTATTCTCTAGAGATGACAAGTTTCACAATACCTTGGTGAATAACCTTGGTAATTTTTATGACACCTTAGAGATGAACCATGGTGATATCTTCATGAATGTCTAAATGAAATGTTGTATCCACATATTCAATCTATGGTTTAATTTTTTTTCATTATTAAATTCCTATACTTCCATGCTCATGTATTTATGTTTTTATCAAGTTCTTATTGATTTTACAAGTAAATTGATTCCCTTGTTTTTCTTACCAGGCCTTCTGCTCACCCTTTCCTTTGATGTACATCTACAGGTTATGAGATAAAGTAATTATACATAGTATGAACCTATGATGAATCCTTAAAAGTGTATTAGAATTATTATTTTTTGTTGTTTTCATGAATTATGTTCTTTATTTCCAAGACACTAGAATTTAAAGATCCTTTGTATGTAAAATATAATGAAAAGTTATGTAATAAAAAGGCGGGATGCCATATTTTTAATATATATTTTTTCATACAATTCCTATATTTTCTATAAGATATTTTATAGGATTTTCATCATCAAAAAGTGGGATATTTTTGGGAATATATTGTCTCAATAATACTCAATATATCTTATTGATATTGATTATCACAAATACCATTGTTTTTTACTAATGATATTACATTATGTGAATATAAAGAAATTAATATTCATTTAAATATTTATTCTGGAATAATAATCAATTCATTAATCTATGATGGATATTCTCTAAAGTATTCAGAATGTGTTTTAACATATTTTGGATACAATATTCATACCCTACATGTGAAAGCATAATGTATGGAATCAACCCTTTTTTAAACTATGCAAACTAATCTTGTACCCTATGTTATCAGGAAAATTTGGATAAGAAACCCTATATTTTTACAGAACCATACATTAGATAAAAAAGGGAACTTATGAATAATAAACCCTATGTAATTAAAGAAACCTATATTTGAGGTAAAAAACATGTGGTACATAAACTCTATATTTGTAATAAACCCTATTTTGTTAACCCTATGTTTGGTATTTGGTTGTTATGTGAAGAAACCCTACAATTGACTATTAACTATTCAATGAAGGAGTTTTTCTATCCGTGATATTATGTAAGATTTATGGAATGGTCTTGCTGGAAGTAATGGTCTATTCAAAACTATTTTATAACTAATTCATAAGATCATTATTATTATTTTAAAGACTCACACTCAATAGATTAAATCATTCCTATATCTAATGGAAGTTACAACTCTCCTAAATTATTTGAATTTGAATATTTTTGATTTTTTGGGAAATATTCATGTATATACTCAAACGAAAGACAATTGTGTATTCTATATATGTGGAAAAAATATTTTCACATAATATATAAGATATATAAGATATCAAACTATATATTATTTAAAGTATTTTGAAAATATAACTTATTCAATGATCAAACAACTCTGTTATTTTATAGAAGAGGCTATATTTGGAAGATTTACATATTTCAACCTCATTCTGCTGTGTAACTACTATTGATTTTTTATTTATATTCTTATTGAAGATCATTTGAAACTAGGATCACTTCAAATAAATTCTTACATAAAGACTTTTATATATTAATAAGAATGTTTTTATTCGGTCAGTTTTTACTGGAAATATGATCAAGAACTATTAAATTCAACAAATCAAACTCTTTTGATTAATTATAGTTTTGACTAATCACACTCAATCATGGTTACATTTTAGCTTCTTGAAATAATCTATGGAGAAAATAGTTCCCTATAAGATAACCAAAAGGCTATGTTTATCGTTTTTATAAAGGTTTCAACTATATTCACTAAGTTTTTGTTTTAAGTTCTTCTGATAAGAGGACCTTTCTAGTTAAAATCACCAAACTCATAGAGAGAGTGTTGATGGAGTGGACTTGAGGATCTTTGTGCCTCGAACCGCTATAAAAATTCTGGTGTTCTTCTTTACTGTTTGTTCCAATTCTCATATTAAATAAAAATGAGAACGTTGTATATGTACATAAATCACAAAGAAAGTTAAAATCCATAATCAATAAAGATTATCAAAAATACACAAGTCACCCCCCTCTTGTATATCTTTGAATTATTATGAAATTGCGGATGGGGTCCTAAATAGCCGGCCTAGACGACACGAACTCAAGATATTCATTTATAGAGTAAAAGAGATAAGGTATAATGTGTTTATATATGTGATCATACAATATATGTTGGGGATGAGGGACTATATACTATATAGGGTATGGTCTTGATCATGTATACATAATGTACTACACTGTTTGATACTAATTCTTCCAATTATTTCATATGTACACAATTTTTTCCTAAACATGAAATACAAGTCAAGTTACCCTCTATGTTACTTCCATTTAATACATAATTTTTGAATATTATTTTATCTTCATTCATGGAAGAGTAGTAGTACTTACTTTAATTAGATAAGAGTTGAAAAGGGACTTCCATAATTCATTTTGGGCATACATTGATGGGTTTTTTTCTTAATTCCTTAACTATAAAAGGTTAAAGTCTGACCACCAATGTCCTTATGGTTTCTTCCGTCCTCTTCCATTTCCCATTTATAAGTGGGAGGATGTCATGAAGAAATATTTTTTGGGTTTACCCAAAACCCCAAGGATCTATGAAGTTGTCTGGTTGATTTTATATCATTTAATGAAAATTTCACATTTATTACTAATCGTTGAGACTCACATAATATATAATATCTTAAATCTATATATCCATGAGAAAATACACTTATATTTAGTCCCATTGATAAATTTATCTGATGTAGATGCACATTTCATGTGACGTTTTCAGTAGGGTTTGTAGAAATCCCAAGGAACTCAAATGATATTTAGCATAATATACCATCCTCAAAATAATGGAAAATTTGAGTAGGAAATTATCACACTGGGGGATTTTACTCAAAAAAATTTCAATAATTTGTTGGAACATTAGATGAGATCCTATCCATAAGGTATTTTTTCTAACAACAACCATTTTCATGTTTCTATATATATCACACTATTTGAGGTTCTCTACGTATGGTCTTGCTGCACATCCCTGTGTTTGAATGAATATGGGAGGACAATAGTTGTTAGGAAAATAAAGATTTATGAGACCCCATAGAGGGTGATTTCTATTAGGAAGTGGTTGGTGACCACTCATAAAAGGCTTTGACTATATGTATACTGGTGGAGATGATAATTAGTGTTTATTGTTGGGGACAAGATTTTTCTATGTGTGTCACATCAGTTGGGGAATTATAATTTACATAAGCAGCATAAACTAGAACCATGATTATTTTACCCTTTGATATCATTAAATGTGTTGGAATGGTGGAATGATATATGAAATTTCTTCCACATTTCAAATGCATGCAAGATTTGTTCCACATGTCGCATCATCAAAGTTACACACCCAATCGTATGCATGTTATAAACTAGAAAAAATTGATTTGGAGCCATATGAAACATATGAGGAGTGACTGGTGAGAATAATTTAATAAATTTAGTATTTTATATAAGGATAGATGGTATTAAATTTCTGGGTCCAATGGTATCACGGTCAGACCCAAGAGGAAACATTGGTGGAAATGTTTGATGTTTAGGCCTAGTGGTCAGAGGTGTCCAAGATAAACTAATAGAGATATTTCTCAGGGATGAGACATAGTTTTGAGTAGATATTATAAAAATTATAACTTT
The DNA here is from genome assembly GCA_963277665.1 of Viscum album. NCBI lineage: Eukaryota > Viridiplantae > Streptophyta > Magnoliopsida > Santalales > Viscaceae > Viscum > Viscum album. Next base: position 306,220,931 of record OY728146.1, read on the forward strand.
TTAAATGTTCATAAAACCCTCTTTTGTTTATAATAATTTTCCCTTATAACTTGTTTTTAGAAGTTTCAGAAGGGAAAATTATTATTTTCATTAGTTTAATCATGGTAATTTCTAACATCTCATTTTTATTCTTCAAAAATTGAGACGAAGTAGTTATGACTGGGAGTTTTTTGGTAACTTGATCAGTGCACAAGGACTTTGCACATGATTATGTATTGTGATTCTTGTTTAAAATTTTATTATTATCATAAAAACACATATTATATATGTGCATAATTTTTAAGGATGCATAGTTTGTGTCCTAAATGGTTTTATTACTCACACCCTATATAATAATATCGATGCACATTTATACTTCAAGTATATTGATACGATTAAGGGAAATGGGCTTATGGTCGATGGTTTATCAGAGAATCGTGGAGCTGGTAGTGGACTATGGCAGTCTCTAGAGGACCCCTTTATTTTATTTATTTTATTTATATATTTTATTTATGTCATTCTTTGGTTTTAAACATTGGGAGACTGATTATTACATATATGAATGGTATTACATCTTTTAGTTTCCTCATGATATTTTTTTTATTCTATTAATTATATTATTTTGTTGTTATTGGGTTATGACATGATACAAATGGTATTTTCTTCCCATTGATGGACATAGACCCTTGATTCTAGTTGATAGCCTCATGTGTATGGGAAGGAATGTGTGAGGTCTTATGGAACTCCGTTTTGGACCAGGTGGTTCGATACAGGGTGTTACAACATATGATATTTAACATATTGAGATTTTATGATCATCAGAAGGTAGATTAATTAATAAGATATGGTGGGAAAACATACATCTATCAAACCATGATGTCTCCATCCTCCCATCCTTGACACTAATCCACATTCTATTTTATTACTATTGATGTCACAAAAAATTCCTACCTTGGGAATGAATGTCTGAGATGACTTAAACTACCATGCATAAATGAATTTTGGAGTTTCCTCTATATGATTTATGCACATAGATATAGGTTTTTGGTCACTACATTCAGTTTCAAATTATGATTCTAAAATCACTCCTCTAGAAAATTGAGTAACAAATGAAGTAAAAAAATTCACACCAAGCCTAATAAAAAGAATCTAACATAATATTACAGATATTTTTTGGTGTCTCTTATGAGTCTAATTAATCATGTACATTTTGTTAATAAAATGATTTGAATATCTAAATAATATATGATAAATATGGTAAAAATGATTTTATTACTCTAGGGTTAATCATAACATAAATTAAGATAAACAATGTATATATATATTATAAATCATAACATTTATGGATTATCATAGTCATAAACCACTATAAGATTGATTATGGAATAATAAAATTATTTTTTTGATGGATTTTTCTTGAAATATGAAAATGTAAATTTTAAAAATACCTCCCTAGAAATTTTAAATTTTATAAATTTTTATTATGAAATAATTATTTATTTCTATTAATAGATGATTGATTTGGGATGTCTTCTTTAATGATTAATATGTTATATGAAAAGAGAAGAGAAATTTTATGCCATAACAAAGATATGTTAAATGTACATTTGTTGATGTATAATTATGTTTTGTATATGTTCTTTGTGTAGATGTTTGGAAGGGAAGCTATGATTTATGAAATGTAATATAACAATATAAGGGGGGGCTTTTTGAATGAGATAAAACATTTTATAGGGGGTTGGAAAGAAATATTACATTGTAAGAAAATGAATGGTATGTAACTACTATGACTGAATGTTCTCTAGATATTTCTTTATGTTTAATGTAAATATTTTATGGTAAATGTCATATGGATAAATGAATGATGGAAATATAAATTACATGCATCGATAAATATACTCAATATATTTTTTATTCTTTTCTAGTTATATATATCTTATATTTTAATATAATATATCATATATTTCTTATGTTTTTTTGATCTTCCAATATGATTGTGAAAGATGTTCTCTATAACAAGCTTGAGTAAATATTTTATAATATATGTTTCACAATTTGTATTTAATATAGTGTTTATATAAGTTTTGGGTTAAAATATTTTTGGATAGAGAAACTTTCCAATGTTGGAATATATAAGTTTTGTGGAACTAAAGATGAAACTATTCTATAATGTATCTTCCATTGGGATGAAAATGAAAATGATATATTGATGGATCAAGATAAAATTATGCAATGTAAATGTTTTTTATATAAGAATAAATTTTACCATTATTAGAACATATGTGATAAAAGTATATTATATTAGAAGTTGATATAATATGAGGTAGATATATTCTATAGATATGTCTTCCAAATAATATTTTTTGTATGATTTTATAGTATGTATATTTTGAGAATATGTTCAAACAATTAAATTCTACTGAAAATTTTTATGAAAATGATGTAATAAGGATTTTTATTTCCAGTATGATCTTAGATATCCATTATGTGGATATATAATTTATTTTAGGAAATCATTTAAAATAATAAATCAGTTTTCATATCTTGATATTATTTCACACAAGAAAATTCATGGGTTCAACATTGGTTGATTGGAATGAATATATTCATTATCTTGATTACTATAACTAATAAGTAACTCAATATCTATAAGTAACAAAATAAAGTATATATATTTGGTTTTTTAATGATAAAAATATATATTAAAAATACTATCATTTATAATGAGAAATATTTTGAAATAGATTCACTATGTTTGGAGGAGGTTAAATGTATTATGTGGATAAAATTGACCTCCTTTTCATGGTGTATATTACAAAGTCATTATGAGTAACTTTGGTTAAAAATTTTTGATAGAATATAAAATAAGTGGGTGACTGATGTTATCTAATATTTTATTTAATAAATATCTACCGTGACAAAGGATCGATTCTATTCTGCATATAATTTCATGGTAGACATTTATGAAAATCCATTTCAAAAATAAGATGATCCAAAATGATTTTATAATATAGAAACTATTTAGATTTACCTAAAAAGGAGATAAATTATAAATATTAATGACCTTTGGGTTATTTGGAATCACATAGAAAATATTATATAGGTTTATTGTCCAAAATGGTATAAATAATGGACACATATTAGGGATGATGTTTTTTTTGAAGAAAAGTGTTTTGAGAAATTTCTATAAGAAATATATTATCCTTGTTGAATGATTCAGGTAGAAATTTTTTTCCTTATACTATATTATTAGATATATGTATTCAAAATAAAATCACGTGGTATGAGGAAGAACTTGTTATGGTGTTTAATATATATGAATATAAAATTGAGAAAATAGGGGAAAATAGAGGAGAAGTTTTTTTTAATGTTATATTTTTTGACCCAATGTTTGACTTGATAAATCATTACTTGATCATATTGGAACACTCATTATTTTGGATTATTATATTTCAAAAAATAATTTCACATATCATTAATAATATGAATTATTAGAAATTTAAATTCATGAATTTACTTGTCTTTTTTTAAAATTGTGTTGACTTGTCTAAAATTATGTAGAGAAGATAGGATATTATAAGAGATGTAAGGGAACACTTTTAATTTTGATATTGATTCAATATAAATTATTGTAATTTTTTTGGAACCTCTGTGAAAATATTTAAAACTATTGGTGATATTAAATAGACCTTACAAATGAATGAATAAGGTGGATCAAAATACTCCACCAATATATATAGTATAATTATCATTTGTCTGTTTAATAATTAGTGTCAAATTTATTCAATTACAATAGGATGTAAAACAATATTATAATATAGATTATTATAACTCACCTTTTTTGTAGTTTGTCTTCAAGGAAAATAAATCTATATCAAATGTTAATGCACTGAGCTTAATGAATTATGTTCACTAACACAAAATTATTTATATGTTACATGAACATTACCACATTGGATTAATCAAGTAAATTTTTATTATATCCTATTTTTTATTAATTATTTTCAATTGAAATGGAAGATAAAATACCCTAAAATATCATAATGATAAAATTGATGAAAAGGGAATAATTTTTTTATATGGATGAATTCGCTTATTTTTTGGGATATCATCAATAAGTAGTTTTTATTAATTTATAAAATACAAAGAATTTCTATATCAATTATAATTTTGCCCTTCAATGATTATTATACTTACCCCAATTCACAAAGTTATTATAATATTAAATAGTGTAAACATTTCATAATAGGAAAATAAGATTAAATACTATATCTGATCGAAATTAATATATGTTTGTGCTTTTTATTTTCTATAAAAATTTAAAATATTATTAATAAAAATAAGGATTGTATGAAGATGTATATAGATGCTTGTGGACTAAATACTTTATATATGGTATTATTAAACACCTTCTATTTGAATGTGCTATCACGTATATCTTAAAAGTATTTGTGAGGGAATTCATTGAAAATATTAAAATGTTACTAAAAAGTTATGAAGGATATAATTAAATTTCCAAAAAAATGATAAAATCTTTTAGGATTTTTATAATCAAGGACATATTATCTATTTGTATGAATCTCGTATATGAGAATATAAATGGGTGTGGAATAGAACATAAATATGTGTGAATAGTGAAGATTATCCTATAAGGGAAACATCATCACTTGAATTAAATTTATTTAATGAATAGGGAATTGGACCAAAAAATTATACCCTTTAATAATTTTCTATGAATTCACATTGAATGATGTAAAATAATTAACAAAGAATAATCTAGATTTTCCTATGTGGAATAAAAAACTCTTTTTTTAAGACACGTACCTTGAAAATGTAATAATGATTAATTTACCTTATAAATAAACCATTGAAATGTTTTTTTATTGTTTAAATATTATTGGGATGTAAATTTTATGCTTGGGAAGTAATTTGGTGAGATTATTATACCATTAATGTTTTTTAGAATATTGTTATTTATTACATAAATATTAATTATTAACCCATTTTTTACAATTTCAATAAATCCTAAACAGATATTTGAATGGAAATTATAACCCCATAGTTGATTTTAGAATGGGTGGTTTTACCTATGTGATGTATATTCTCTAACTAGGATCTAAGTCTCGACACGTGCCTTTATTTGGTGTTATTTTTTTTTATTTTTTTATTTTATTTTATTTTATATTATATTATATTATTTTATTTTATTTTATTTTATTTTATTTTAATATCTAAACTACATAGAATTCACCCATTCACTCATTTAAGAAACTAGAGGACCTAAATTCATTGACGAGGTGATCTAAAAAGTATTTGAGGATGTTTTCATTCTCTCCCAAGAAAGCGGGTCAAAATCAATCATCGAGTGAAAAATCTTGGAGTTCATGGATCGTTGGTCTATGAACCTTCAATCTTTGTTAATTCATCATAGGGTAGGGTTTTTTTATTTCTATTTTCCTCATTGAAAGACTGTAACCCTTGTATCACAAAGTTGGTGGTTACATTATAAAATTAGTAATAGATATAAGTGATCAAATCTCAAATCACGAAATAGTTTAGTAATATTTTAAAACTAGATAAATACCTTAATTTCACATTAAATTTATAAAAATAAAATAAAATATAGTATTTTATTTGATAACACCATTATTACCTTAGAATTATTACTACATATTAATTATAATACATTTAATGGAATCCAGGGGAAAGGAAACACAAGAAAGGGTTGAGCTCAGATTAAAATAAGGTAACGTACAATGGAAACTAAAATGATTAAATAAGGAATAATAAATAAGGACATATATATAACAAAATCACATGTGATTTAATCAATAACTTGAAAACTAATAATAATATGGAAGGAATAAAATTTTATCTAACAATTCCATATAAATAATCACATAATATTGAAATTAATCCATTGATATTGCAATTATCCATATAAACCCATTTATATTAATAACTAATTTTATAATGATGTAATGAATAATTTCAGAAATAATAAACTTTTTGTTAAAGCCTTGTTCCCAAACATCATATAAAATTGGATAATTCCTTATCTAGATACCCAAATTAGTTTCTCTCATGAGACCTACTAATGCATCGAAGGGATATAAATAACTAGGACCCACTCATCACTGCTTGTCCAATACATTCATTATATATTTAATGGTCAATTTAATTTATGAAAAAATATTCCTTGCTAATAAATATTAGTATTTATTATAGAATATGGATTTATCAAGATTTCTCCCAACTAAAAAAATAAAAATTATAGTAAAACACCATATGTTAAAATTTTATATGTCTTGGGTATTAATCATATTTATAATAATAAAATATGTATATTTAAGGGAAATTCATTGTCCAATTATTAGATGAATTTGAGTGCTTCAAGGAAAAGATAATGAAAACAAAATAAATTAAGAAATTGAATGTAAATACATTCCCCGATCAAACTGGTCATAAACTATCTAGAGGAAAAATAAGGATAGAATCATTACAACATATCCCCAGTGTACTATAAGTAAGATAAAGGGTTTTTTCATTAATGAATATAAATACCATAAAAATATCATTAAAAACCTTATTGAGGATAATTAACTTTTCACATTTAAAATCACATTTAAAAATTAAAACTTTCTATGATATTAGGGAATATGTTATTTGAAAACAATCACGTAAACATTTAATGTAATCTTTAAATAAATGTGGAATTGTGATGGTGGGAAATTTTTTTCATGTAAGTATGTTAAAACAAATATTCCTTTCACATTTTCAGTAAAAAGTCAAAAAGTTACCTATTTGGAAATTGATAAGAACATTCCTTATAACCATTTTTAAAAAGTCATACATGGGTGAAAATTTATTTATTAAATCATCACAAAATATTAAAAATATTCTTAAATAATTATAAAGAAAATATTGGTAAAGATAAAAAATATTCCCAATCTTGTATAATACAAAGTCGTGTTTCATTAAGAAATCATTCATTAAATATCTTGAGTTATATACAGAAAATTACATTAAATATTATAATTTTCATAAATAACATATGAAGAATAAAATAAATTGGGTTTAGTATAGAAATATTAAATTAATTTCCAATTAAAGACTTAAACATGAATAATCCAGAATAATTATGGGATTGTGGAATAACCCATTAATGCCTTGGTAATTTTGAATCATATAACTGAAAGAATTAATAACATCAAATAAGAAACTAAATATAATTAATATAATGATATTATTGATATAATATATCAAATTGGAAGTAGTTATTCCTTATAGAAATAAATAAGTGAAAAATACCAAATATGTCTATGTGGAGTGGGAATTAAGATGAGATCTCTTACAAAGATCGTATCATTGAAGTTATAATTAATCACTGAATTGATTATGTGTATGAAATATAAATAATTATTAAATAATTTTAAATAAAACATAAAATAATAAAAATTCATTACACTATTAATATTAGAATATCAAAGACAATGAAGAAGAAATATAACCCATTAAAAATAAATTGAGTTATAAAACCCCTTACCACTTTGTAACATTCATGTAAAATCCCCTTTGATGTAGAAATTTGAATTGAAAATTAAAATACCATGAAGTTTTAATGATTCATGATATAACATGTAAAAGTATCAGTATATACAAAATATTAAAAAAACATGTTCATAATATTAAAATATGCCTCAATGAAGGTAAATTGAGAAGAAATCTCTTACCTCAAATTCAACTCACCATGTAAGTTTATTATATTACTTAATAATAAGATATTATAAATTATTTATTTACTTAAAAAATATTTTTATGTTTATTATTAATTTTATTTTATTTATTAACATGTTATATTTAATTACTTAATCAATTAATTTCATATCAGATGTTTTAACGATATTCGATTCATATAACCAAAATGGATTTTGTAGGTTTAATATTTTAAATGATTTCATTGTACCATCATATAAAAAATAATCATGATATTGTTATCAATTTGATAAATCAATTAATCTTTTTGAACCATATATTATTTATGGTTATGAAAAATGAACTATTTTTCAATCATGGAGACAGTATGTTATACGTATGCATGGGTAATATTTTTAGTTTTCAACATTCATTATGGAAATATGGTAAGTATTGTTTTTCACATTACATAATGATAAAAATATAATAATAATAATAATAATACTAATAATATTTTTATATATATACTTATATATATAATCCATGTGATGAGGTGATAAAAAATCACATTGATTCGTGGATGCGGTAATCCACACATAGGTACGAAGGATGTTATCATTTTGCAATGGATTGAAAAGTAATAAGGTATAATTTATATAATAAATAAAAAAGTATAATTTTATAATAAATAATATATATATATAAACAATAAATTCATCATTACTTCCATCCATGAGATGTGGTGATGAAAAATTAATTACATCGGTTTGCGACGCGGTTGTCCGCCGTACACATGAACGATAATTTAATTTCCAATTTCATTGAAGATGATATTGATATAGGTTATTCCATCAACATAATAACATATTAGTATATGTTATATGATGATGCTATTATATTGTATTTATTAATACATTTATTAAGGGGGTAATAGAATAATTATTTAATAAATATCTTATTAAAGAAAGTTTCCTTCTCTTTGAAAAAGATCCTTTGGATCTCTTATTATGGACCATTGTATGTTCTTTTGGGAAGACCATAAATAGTATAACATGAATGTTGGATAGATATTTTTGAATTTTTTGTTAATATAAATGGCTTATTTAATGTTAATAGGTGAGGATAATAGGTTCCATATTATAATTGAGGAGGAGTTTCATTTTTAGTAAATACCCAATACAATTCAATCATGGGAAGTAGCGCTCAATCCAAGTTCCTAAATAAGTTATAAATAATATAGTAGAAAATATTTAAGTTTTATCCATACCTACAACACTAAAAATAAACATGTTTTATAAAATCTGTTGTCATTATCTTTAAGGTTACTCACTTTTTCCATTTCATATTTTACCATGATAAATAGTTTTTTTACCTTGATAATTTAACATTTAATAATAAAAATAAGATAGGAGTTATTATATAATTTATACCCACTAATTATATATATTAAATATAATTCTTTAATTAAAAAACTACATGTGAAGAAAATAAATATTTTCACATGTGTATGTAATGTGCAAAACACTATTTTAACATAAACCTCATTAATTAATGTTTTTACTTTTTAGGGGTCAAGAAAGTTATTATAATAAAAAAAGACACAAAAATGGAAAATGGACGATATTGTAATCCATTTACCATTAACTCAAAATACATAATATTTTTAGTAATTTTAAGCAATTTTATAAAACATTATTTATTATAATGTATCATTAAATGTCCATTTTGACACTTCATTTAATTTTACTTTTAAAACATCAATACATAGATTGAATATCAAATATATACCTTAAAAAATAATTAAAATGTTATAATTATATTTAAATTTTTTTGACATATTAATTTTTTCAAATTATATTAATCTTAATATTTCTAAAATCATATTCTTATTTTCCTTTTAATTAAATAATTTCTCTATCGGCATTGCTTAATCTTTTAAGATAATTATTTAGTCACTAAAAACATTAAAAAAATTAAAATTAGAAATAAATAATTTATTTTGAAAATGAATATTTATAACCAAATATAGGTTATTTTTATCCCTATCACAAAATATTATAGTTATTAATAGTAAGAATGTGACTTTTTTTCTTTTCTTTACATAAAGTATTATAGTGGTAACAGTCATATCCATTTGGATTAAAAAGATAAATTTTTAGAACCTATATGATGTAGGGTATATATATTGAAATAAAATATAAATTAAAAAAAGGGTAATTCTAACCCTTATCCCATTTGTTTAACCCACAGTAAACCTATTTTACCCTTAACTTGGTAACATATTTTTACTGTTTTTACTATTCATTATGAAAAAAATAAAGTTGACATTATTACCTAATATTAATTATTCAGATTCCAACATTATAATACATTTATCAAATTTATTTCAAATAATTCGAATAATTTTATTTAAGAAGAACCTGCAAAATGTTTCAAAATAACAGTTTTTTAAGGAATGTATATTTTAAGCGTAAGATGATCCTATATTAACTATATTACCATTGTTCATAATTATATGGATTTAAATTCCTATAGTTAGATATATATTATAGAAATTTATTTTAAATTATTAATTATTAATTATTACCTTAAATAATTAAAATGAAAATACATTATTCATTTAAAAATAGTTTTTAATTAAAAGCATTATTTTTCACTACTAATTGAAAAATAAAAATTTTAAGAAAAATCCCAAAAATTCACCATAAGAAAATTTTAATTTTATGGATTCACAATTGATGTCTAATTATAAAATATATTTTATAAAATTGGAAAAGTTAATAATATTCTTTTATTAAAAAAAATTAATAAAATTTGTTTTTGAAGAAAATGTATTTTTTAAGAAGAAATCAACTTCACTAAAAATTGAGTAATTATTTACTACTTAAATTCAATAAATTTATATTGAGTAGTAATTTCAATTATATTTCATAAATAAATTAACCATATTCATACCGTCCAATTTAATATCTTGTTTATAACGATCGATAATATATTTCGCGGGTTGTTTATGTTCTGTGTTTTGTGATGTGTATACTATAGAACATAATGTTATTCTTTTAAAATATCAAGATGTTACATTGTATAAATACTAAACATATTGAATCCTATCAATTTTAAATTTCACTAGAAAACTAAGAGTTCGATATTTTAAATTTCATTTTTTGGAAAATCAACATCATAAAAGGGTTAATAAAACTTCCTTGTAAAATTAAGGAAAGAGAAATACATAGGTTATATAGAATAAAACATAACTAGATTTCTTAGTAAAAAAATTAGTGGGAATAAAAAATATGTACATGGAAGAAAAGTTTAGTTCCTGAATAATTATTGAGAGATATTGAGATCAATTATCATAATAAAATGAAAGATCAAGAGACAGTTAATGGTCACAAAACCATAAACCGATTCGGTATGAAAAAGATCATTGATTTTTCAAAAAGGAAGGTAAATCACTATCAATAAATTCAAATTAGAAATACAGTTTATATATTAGTAAATTTTTAAAATATTAATTAATTAAATTACCAACCCTTCTGAAAAACATTGAAAAATAACAACTCATTTACCAAAATTTCTAAAAAAACATTGATAATTATTTTTGAAATTTATACTTTTTTCTCTCTTATTTTTTAATAATAATATTTCTTAAACCTGATGCCCCAACCATGCTATATTATTTCATTTTCCTTTTTACTACACATATCTCACTTGAATGCATAGAAATATCCACAACACCTTGGCCCCTCTCCTTCCCACAGCTGGACCACATGCCAGTAAATAGGGATCACACCCTGGCCTCTCTCCTCTATAGAGCTCTCCCTATTGGTTGTCCGTCGGAGATCTGGAAACATCCACACAGAAGAATCAAACCCTATCCCTACAACATCAAATAATAACATCCAACTAACTAACCTCACAATTATGGATATTTAGTTGTATTATGTTATATATATTTGAAAATATTTAAGTATTTTAAAAAATAATATTATATATATATTAATATACATATATGTTTATAATTTACATATATGTTTATATTTTAATATATATATACAATATATATATATGTTTAATTTTTATATTATATAAATATATATGTCTTTATTTTATGTTTATATTTTATATATATATATATATATATATATATATCTGTGTGTGTATGTTTGTATTTTATGTTTATTAATATCTTTATTACATATATATATGTATATATTATATATATATTATATTTTTATGTATATATTTGTGTGTATAAATATACATGTGTATGTATACACATATATAATTAGATGATTTTTAAAACACTTGTAAATTTTTTAAAAAAATAGTCATGTTCTCTTAAAAACGTCACTAAATTTAAAATAAATATGTTTTTTCTAGATAAATATTTGTGTATATATATTTTTTGTATTTTATATTTTATATTTCATATTTTATGTTTATATATATATATATATCACTATGTGTGTGTGTTTATATTACATTATATATATGTGTGTGTATGTGTGTTTATATTTTATGTTTATATATATTATATATATACGTGGGTTTATATTTTTTTATGTTTATATTATATACATGTAAGTTTATATTATATATGTACATGTTTATATATATATATATATATATATATATTATATGTTTGTGTAAATATATGTGTGTGTGTGTGTTAATATATGCATAAATATATATATATATATTATATATAAGTTTATATATATGTGATTGTATTTATATATACTAATATATATATATATATATGTTTACATCGATTTGCGGAAATGGGCAATTTAAATTGTATATATATATAGATATTTTCTAACAAATGTCACTAATTTAGTGATGTTTCTATAAAAACATTATTAAATTAGTGATGTTTGTAGAAAAAAATATCCATAAATTTTTGATATTTCATTAAAGCGTTGCTAATTTAGAAATGTGTTTTAGGAAACATCGCTAATTTCAAAATGTTTCTGAGGAAACATCACCAAATTAGCAACGTTTTTAAAATACATTACAATAAAACATCACAATATTCTAGTTTTTTCTTGTGCTTGTATAAAAATTTTATTTCAATATAATTTTCCTAGAATTGATTAATTATTTTACCATATAAACTAATAAAATGGTGAATTATACTTAAATGATAAGTATAGTTTCATCGTTTATTCAACTTCCACTACAAGATCATTTTTATATCCAAGTGATGATTATTAAAGAGAGATGTTTTCAATACATGAAACACTAAAATCAAATTCTAATAGATCATATAATACATATATTTATATCCATCTATTCATCCTATATTAAATAAAACTAAAAGGGTTAACACAATGTAAGATATTACCAAAAATTAATAAACCATAACATAAAAAATAATAATAAATTAATCATCAAAATTCAATAATAAAACTAATGGTTTAATATAGATTATTACATAAATAAACAGTTAGATATCCCAAATAACATCAATAACTCAATATGGAATATGGTTTTAACCTAAAAGTTTATCTCATATCCTTCATATTACATCTCCATAACATTAACAACATTCTTCCCAAATAATCAAATACGTTATACATAAAGGATAAATTTTTACCTCAACCCAATAAAATGTCCCCTAAATTTATCATTAATCACCTCAAATTCAAAAAAAAAACAAAAAAATGATCTTATAAATTTCTTCCCAAAATCAACTTATTATTTATCCAACAAACCATTAAAGTAAAGAAAATTCATACTGACTAAGAAATCATAAAGGCCATAGGTAATAATTGTAGCATTGTCTCCCTTAGGTTGTGGGATCAATCATCATGGCCTTACTAGATGCGATAGGTTATCACCCATTGTGTGGGTTATTCTTTTTTTAAAACTATATTTATTTAATTCCTATAATGTTTCCAAAAATGTGACGGAATTCCTCACAAATAACATTAATCATAAAATCACTTTACAATCTTGTGGTTAACTATATGATAAAACATATATTCCCAAATTTTCATAACCCAAAATTAAATTATAAAAAAGATCATATAATTCCTAAATTTATCAAAACCTTAATGATTATGTACATAAAATATAATGCATTTAACCTTTTCCTTAAAACATATGTTAAAAAAAAAGGGTTATGTTACCACAACTATCTCTGGAAATATCATTAATCATGTTCCCATAACATAATATCTAAATTTTTGTATTTATGATTTTAAAAATATAATTAACCGTAGTCATATTAATCCTTGAAAGTACTTAAAAATTCTAAAATATCCATATCTAAATCATAAACATAGTGTATTTGGTGAATTTCTTAAACATCTGTCATAGGGTTAAGTTCTCTATTCTATGTTTTCTTAAGTATAGTTCTCAATACTTCTAATACAATTTCTCTCATACCATCTATAATGGCCTTGAATCCTAGTTTACCAAAGGCATTGGTTACTTTTTTACATTGGAATTAGATTTAAGTGATCATATCCCAAAGGACAGAATAGTATATTAGTATTGGAAAACAAGATGCATACATGAATTTCACATTATATTTGAAAACCTAAAAAATACAAAGTATTTTATTTTAGAAACCCACTATTCCATTATTATTATCCCTTCATATCCATCATAATACACATATGTCATGACCCGAACTATACTGGGGCTCGAGCCGCAACTACCCCAAGCCCGCCTCCATAGGCCAGGGGCTGGTGACTAGCGATGAAGGCACAACAAACTAGGGGAGGAATTTTCCTAAGAAATTGTACACACACATGCAACTAACTCAATGATAAATTGCAGAGAGAAGAAAGCAAGATAAAACACTACTACAAAAATGGAAACCAACATACATGCATCAACCTCTAACCAGACAAGTAAAGTGCTGAATAGAAAAAGGGGCAAAACATGCACCCAACCAGAAAGGTGCCGCAACCCGACAATAGGTAAAACTAAAGTAAAATAGCTAGGAGAGTCCCACTTCTGAATCCCAATCTATGACCACCGCACGCGGTCCAAGCATCCCGTATCCTCTATACTCTTCTGTAGTCACGATCTATTTGTCTGTCATCTACAAGGTCACACCAAGTGTGGGCAAAGCCCAAGCAGGGGTGAGTATAAAGATACTCAGTAGGATGCCCTGAAATCTTGAAGAAGCAATAAAGGAGGTACTAAAACGGTGAAAAGTAGACAGAACAAAGCACAGAGAACAAGTACAGTAGAGATAGTGCAGCTCAATCCAACAAAAGATAGGAAGTGGAATAGTCCAATTCCAAGAGGAGTTAGATGTGGAAAGCACATGGCATACCCTATGCGTCTTCGCCCCTCCTAGGAGGAGAGTAAATGAACCCAAGGTGTGGGAACAAAAGTAGGGTGTATACATATATATGCTCAACAATAAACCCGAACAAGGGTGTAAGAGGATCTCCATCTCCAAACTTACACCAGGAAGAGTCGCCAACAGTTCTAAGGATATACATCTGCAAGCCCAACACCTCGTCACGTCTGCCTAGGAATCCCAAGTCATATGGGCACAAATCACTACACTTTCATACTATCCACTTTGGGTGGCACTGAATCACCCTCACAGTTTTAGGTCACGTCACAAGGACGCATCTCAGTAGGAAAAGTTCCCCTCTTCCTTGTGGGTCCTTAGGAAACATCAAATCTGTCACACCACTAATCTGCATAGCAAGAGTCCCGCTCTGGTAATCATGGAGGAAAGTCACTGACTACCCTTATAGAAAGGGATGAGTCTAAAATGCCAATGGGTGACCCACTGCCCAGTCCTATTGGAGGTTAAACCCTACTAAGTCTATGGTTGACCCACTACCCTACCCCACTGGAGGGTAATCCCCATTAATTTGACGGTGACCCACTACCCAGCCCTGTTGGAGGGTAAACCTTGATAACACATCGGGTGACCCACTACCCAGCCCTACTGGAGAGTAAACCTTGATAAAACATCAGGTGACCCACTTATCAGCCCCATTGGAGGTTAGACACTAATAAGTCAATGGGTGACCCACTACCCAGCCTTACTGAAGGGTAGACCCTAAAGAGTCATCGGGTGACCCACTGCCAAGCCCTGTTGGAGGGTAGACCCTAATAATTCGTCAGGCGACCCACTACCCAGCCCTGCTGGAGAGTAGACCCTAAAGAGTCGTTGAGTGACCCACTGCCCAGCCCTGCTGGAGGGTAGACCCTAATAAGTCGTCACACGACCCATTGTCCAGCCCTGTTGGAGGGTAGACCTGGAATAAGTAGACGGGTGACCCACTGCCCAGCCCTGATGGAGGGTATACCTAGAATAAGTCGACGGGTGACCCAGTGCCCAGCCCTACTGGAGGGTAGACCTGGAACAAGTCGTCAGGCGACCCACTGCCCAGCCCTGCTGGAGGGTAGACCTGGAATAAGTCGTCGGGTGACCCACTGACCAGCCCTACTAGAGGGTATACTTGGAATAAGTCGAAGGGTGACCCACTGCTCAGCCCTGCTGAAGGGTAGACTCAGAACAAGTCATCAGGCGACCCACTCCCCAGCCCTACTGGAGGGTAGACTAGGAATAAGTTGTCGGGTAACCCACAACCCAGCCATGCTAGAGGGTAGATCCTAAATAGTCATCAGGTGATCCACTGCCCAGCCCTGCTGGAGGGTAGACCCTAAAGAGTCGTTGGGTGACCCACTACCCAGCCCTGCTAGAGAGTTGACCCAGAATTGGTCTGATAACTCCACAGTGCAACTAACATCACCAAGTGTCACTAACATCGCTACTATACGTTGGTTCAGAGTGCGTCAAAGGGACCTCCATCCAACACCCTTTCATGTTTTCACATTTAATGATATCTCAAACGTGGCTTCTCAAGCCCAAACAGATTACACCATTGCAATCCTCATGGAAAAACATGCGAGATAGATTATTTACTCGCCCGAAATGGAAAACCGGTGAATATGGTACTATTCACCATAGTCAGCCCGTGTGGGGCCCACACAACAATCCTAGGACTCAACAAACGGATCACACCATTACGATTCCCTTGGAAAAACACACGGGGTCGACTACTCGATTGCCCAAATCAGACACCCGGTGAAAAATGTACTATCCACCGTAGCAAACCTGGGTGGGGCCCACACCACGATTCCAAAAAAGGTCGGGCGAACTGCGCCATTGCGATGCTCTTGAAAAATCACATCAAATCTACTATTCATTCACCCCGAATGGACGTCTGATGAAAAAGTCACAGTATGCTGTACATAGCTTAAAAGACGGCCCGTGGGGCCCATGCCTCAACTCTAATTTAGGTGGGCAGAATGCATTATTGCAATCCCCTCAGAAAAACACATAGAATTCAGTGCTCAAACACCCCAAACGGATGTTGGGTGTAAAAACAACATTTCATCGCAAATCGGGCAAACCAGGCCCTGTGGGGCATGTTCACTGTCTCTGGCTTGAATACTCAAATTAGTTAGGTCCAACGCAAGAATAATTTATTTATTTATTTATTACTTAATTATTCGCATTAAGTGTTTCGTGACTCCGAGCAACGAAACCAAACCACAAAGGTTCCAAATGAACTTTGGAAGGTCTGTCTCAACTCCAGAGCCATAGTGCCTCTAACTGCACGTCAAACGGACGTCCGGCTCGCGAAGTGTGTCCATCGCATGCTTTATTTAATAATTATTATTATTAAATTAAAGCTCTTCTGGTAACTCGTCTTCAGGTACGGAATCCAAAAACCTCGTAATCCACTTTAAAAAGACTGCCTCGCCGACACGATCCAGCAGCCATAGACGGCGCGTCAAACGGACGGGCCATTTAGAAGTTACGGCCCCTCGAATGCAAGGGGGCCTAACCGGGCTGGTTCACCCAAGCCGGCCTGGTCCGAATCTCCGGCCCGCAGCCCAGCCGCGGGTCCAGCCCATCACATTTCGGCTGGCTAGCAGCGGCCCGCCCAACAGAACCAGACCCGAGCATGTCCAGTTTTCTCCAAACAGACCGGCCAACTGGCCGGTCTTCGTCACCCAACAAGACTCGCAGCGCGCGGGTCCTTGCCTCCCAGTAGATCGGTCGCTTGTCCTGTCTTTGTTGACGCGCCCATAGGACCCACAAATGGTGGGTCCTCCCTTCCTTTGAACGCCCGAGGCCGGGACTCGGGCTCCCTTCGACCGCAACCAATCGAGGCCACTGCCTCATCCGCCGACCGAGCGCACCGCCGCACACCAGATGCCCGCGCCGCTCTGCCTGGGGCTCCCTGTTCCACTGCCTAGCAGCCGTCTCCGCCCGGCCCTGCTTGACTATCTCCCACTAGAGACACCTGGCACGGCCACCTCCGAATTCTGGCCGCCTGCCGCTGCCTGATGCCCGGACCCCCGCTGCACCACCCCGAGCTCTGGACACCACCCTTTTCGGTGTCGGGATCTCCAACGGTCACTACCACCACTCTGGTGGCTCGATTCCAAAACCGAACGCGGGTTTAGGATCCTCGGGGTGAGGCCTTCGCAGCGCCTGCTCCTGATCAACAATCCAATGAAGATTTGGCACGTCTGAAAATTTGGACGAAGAACATCCAAGATCAATAATTGAAATGGGGCTCGGGTGTTGGTCATGTTCATTCATCCAACGCCCCAATTCTAAAATTATATAAATTAAACGACAAAATTGACAAAAGGGCGGAAGACATAACCAAAAGCCTACCTCGATCCGGCCATCTGACATTGGCGACATTCCCACTCGATCCCACTTCGATCCTCCAAATTCCGCTCCTCAATCCGGAGAAGAACAGCGAAGAACGCCGAATAATGGCGAAGAACACTCGAGATAGAGAGAGAGAGAGAGAGAAATAGCCCCCCCCCCCAATTCCACATTTATTTATAAACTCTCCCGATGGGCGCGGATTCTGAAACCTCCACCCCCACCCATTTTATACCGCGCCTAGGTAAAACGCACCATTTCAAACTCAATGGAAGTCTTGGATTCCAATTCCAAGACTTTGTTTGAAAGTTATTTTAAAATAACACCAGTGATAAAAATCACTAAGTGGTCATTTCGAAATGACGATTTTCCCCCTGGGTGTCATCTCTCACAGCAGGCCCGTGCCCACAACTTTTACACCCCGCCTAGGGTAAACGGCATGCTCTAGACTCAACGGTTCCCTCGGTTTTCCCATCCAAGAAACCGGATAAGAGATATCCTATTCCCGCCTTGTGCATAGTATAAAAATACTTAATATTTTTATAAAACTAATTCTCGGCACACTGGGCCTCAGAATTGCACGTCTTCTGAACGCCCTTCTATGGAATGACATCAAGAAATTTCCAAAATCTCAGAGTGAAAAAACATGGATTCTTACATCATTCCATCCTTCAATCTTTTCATCCTCGAAATGTAAAACTACAAAAACAACTCGGGATACTATGCCCTCATCTGGCTCTCTCGTTCCAAGGTGCTCTCTTGCACCCTCCCATGGTACCACAGCACACGAACCAAAGGGATGGTCCGTCCATGCAGAGTCTGCTCTTACCAGTCCTCATCTGATCACGAATGACCTGCACCTTCTCTGTTGTCACCCGCACCAACTCTGGGCCCATGAGGGAGGTTTCCCCAACCTCTGTCCTATACAACAGTGAATTGCAGGGTCTCCCGTAGAGGGCCTCAAAAGGTGCCATGTTGATAGTATAGTTGTAACTGTTGTTACACGAGATCTCCACCAAGGGAAGGTGATCCTCCCAACTTAGACCGAAGTCTAACACGAATTACCTGAGCATATCCTCCAACACCTAGATATTGCCCTCAGCTTCATGCCAGACCACCGAAACTTCCGCTGAAGGTCTCTGTACATTATCTCCACACTGGGATGTATAGACAGGGGAGAAGTGTGAAATCCCTACATCACCTCCTCCTGTATCTCCACTGGTACTACAGTTCGCCCCTAGATCGGGATCTCGTGATTTCCTCCTTCAGAATACCCATCGGGTGTGTTGCCCGTGGATATCTGGTCATGTAGAATCTCACTATCAACATTCCCCAGCTGCAACTCTCTCACACGCTCAAGGAGCAAAGGATTCAACATCATCAACTACAGAAAAGCCATACACTCCTAATCCACCAAGGTCAGCTACAGGGGAGCCAACTTCTCTGAAGCATCCACTGCAAGGCCCTACCAGCTGGAGTTCCTCAGCCAAGAAACTCTCTACCACGAGCGCCCGCTCTAGCACCCCGGCATAAGTAGGGATGCACAGGGGCACTACACTAACACAGATCTCTCTGCGAAGACCCTGTTCAAACTTCCATGCCTGTAAGTAACCGTCGCGGATCATATCCTGCAAGTAGCATGTTAGATCAGTAAACTGGGCTGAGTACTGCACCACGATCATCCCCCCTGCTTCCACTCTAGAAGCCCTGAATTAGAACGAATCGTAATCAAGAGGGGGAGTACTCTTCCTGGAAGAACTGTTGGAAGCTATCCCACGTGAGAGATGACTCGTCGTGGGTCTATATAACCAAGCTCCACCAACGACCAGCTGCTCCAGGGAAAAAGGTCGGCTGCCAAAGCCACCATCTGATCAGCCAGTGTCTATAAAATCCTGAAGAGGCAAACCACCGACTCTATCCAAACCTATACTATTTGAGGGTTTAGCCCACTGTAGAACCTCAGTAGTATCTGGTGCTAGTACTCACGATGTGAGCTCAGCCTGCGCACATCCTCAGTCTACTCTGTTGGGGCTGTATGCTGCTCAACAGGTAGGGGTACTGCTACCTACCTACCTAGAGATAGGGGCTTGCAAGATGAGTCATGAACTAAGGCCTCATCGCTCATGGGATCATTTTCACGAACCGTAGATAGTTTCCTGGTTGTATATCATCGCAGAGACATCCTGAGAGCTATCAAGGAGTACTGTGGTCGGATGATCATATATATATATATCAACGAGTGGGGAGCTGACTCAAGAAGGAAATTCAAAGACTCAATCCTATTTTATGCATGTTTCAAAGTTTCTATCAATAAGTATCTCGGGGTTCCGAGTCGACAAGAAAGTAATTAAGGTCTTGGTGAATGAATATGTCAGCCACCCATACCATCACTAAACTCCTTGGCCTAAGAGCTGATCTCGATACATGTTGACACAATTGCCCTAAATCCCAACCAATTCCTTTGTAGGGATGTCCGATCAATGCCCCAAGGAACGAACCACCTCTGATACCACTTTGTCATGACCTGACCCATATAGGGGCTTGAGCTGTAACTACCCCAAGCCCGCCTCCATAGGCCAAGGGATGGAAACTAGCACCGAAGTCACAACAAACTTGGGGAGGCCTTTGCCTAAGAAACTGTACACACACATGCAACTATCTCAATGCTAAAGTGAAGAGAGAAGAAAGCAAGATACAACACTACTACAGAAAGGGAAACCAACATACATGCATCGACCTCTAACCAGTACAAGTAATGTGATGAAAAACAAACGGGTCAAAACACGTGCCCAAACCGAAAGGTTCCACAACCCGACAATAGGCAAAATGAATGTAAAACAGCTGGGAGAGTCCCACTCCTGAATCCCAAGCTACGACTACGACACGCGGTCCAAGCATCCCATATCCTCCACGCTCCTCTGTAGTCTCGATCGACCTGTCTGTCATCTTCAAGGGCACACCACGTGCGGACACAGCCCAAGCATGGGTGAGTATAAAGATACTCAGTAGGATACCCCGAAATCTCAAGAGAGCAACAAAGGAGGTACTAAAATGGTGAGCAGTAGATAGAACAAAGAATAAATCACAAGTACAGTAGAGAGAGTGTAGCTCAACGCAACAAAAGATAGGAAGTGGAATCATCCAATTCCAAGAGGAGTTGGACACAGAAAGCATGTGGAATACCCTGCGCGTCTTCGCCCCTCCTAGGAGGAGAGTAACTGAACCCAAGGTTTGGGAACAAAAGTAGGGTGTATAAATATATATATTCTCAACAAGAAACCCGAAAAAGGGTGTAAGAGGATCTCCATCTCCAAGATCAGCCCAGGAAGAGTCGCCAAAATTTCTAAGGATATCCATCCGCAAGCCCAATACCTCGTCACTTCTTCTTAGGAATCCTAAGTCAGAGGGGCCCTGATCGCGTTGTCAAGCACGTCAAATTAGAGGTTATGTTTTTACTATAATTTCTGCAGTATAGCAGGAACCCCAGATCGTCTCTCGACTGAGCATTAGATCACTAATTTCAAAAGAAGGTTCTGATTATGTTAAAAAAATTGAAATTTAATTAAGTGGTTGGGGGTTCTATGATTTTAAAATAGCAATTGAAACTATACTACTATGTGATAGAAACTGGGTGGAGAAATCATGATCAACCTGGGTAAGTGTCCCTTGATGCTCAATCCGTCATCACTCTCAAGGGAATGGGAAGGATCATTGATTACATGATTTTATACACACTGAAAGCAGTATTATGGGAGTTCTTACTAGGTTACCACCTAGGATTTGATTGATCAATGATATTTATTATCAGTGACTGCTCATAATCAATAAACTATATTGATGTAAGAACCGATCTCAATCAAGGCATCACATAAACAACGTGATGAGATTTCTAGATTTGGGTCTTTATCAAAATTTATCTCAATAAAAAATCATGAATATTCATGTGTTATGACTTCTGGATATCATAAAACAAGTCAATCCAAAAGCAAACTCATGAAATAGAAGAGGTGAGAAAATAGGCAAACACACTCAAATCATCACAAGATCCGGGTTATACATGGAAGCATGAGGATTATTGTTCCTTTGATTTGTATTTGATCATACCAGAATAAATGAAAATTAAGAAGTTAAAAATTATGAACAATAGACAAAAAAACTAGAAATTGAATTACCTTATGAAGATTACAAATGTGGAGCTCGAGATTACAATAATGGGCACCCCCCAAGTTGATCACTAAGAAACTTAGAAGTACACGAGGGAGAAGAGAACTAAAATGGGTGAAAGAAGCCCTCCAATTCGAATAACCATTACCCCTGGTTGTGAAACATGAGATAATGTTGGTGAGAGGTGTTTTTATGGACATACACATCACACTTTCCACAAAAGAAGTCAAGTGCCTAAGAGACTAGGTCACTATTCAGGGAAGACTTTTTACTCCATATTTATCTGACTGGTTGACGGACCAAAACGCGTTCAAATGACTTGAAATTATGTGGAGAGGTGGTCCTTAAGGTTAGATATCTATGGGAGGTATAATCAGCCCAATTTAATCTCCAAGGACCGAGTTATGGCCCAAATATAGAAGGGTAATCTAATCTAGCACGCTCGGAATTGTTTCACATTGTGGGCCTATTATGGGCCTTTAAATGGGCGAATTGAGCTCCATGGTATTCTAGAGAAATGTAGCCCACACAATTTTACATTCATAAAACAATTTTTATCCCAATTTAATGCACGTAGTATCCACAGTATATATTGTTTCCACATAAATTCTTGGGCCCTTGCGCAGTTTGGCATGTTTTGCTTGATTTCCATCGTGGGCCCTCCGAATCACCTCCTCCTACAATATAAACACTTAAACAAGTAAAATTTCCCGATTAAATAGTAATAAACATTAATTAATTGAATCAAATAGTAAGTGAAATTTATTATTATATTTGGAATATTCATTACAAAACCAGTTTAAAACAGCGGTGTAAGGGTGGAATAAAACAATGAATCGTAGTACGGTCACACCCCCACACCTAAAAATTTTCACTTCTGGGAAAATTCACAACATCAAATAAAATGATTCATATATATATTCCCAAAATCATGAAGATTTAACAATTGAGGAAATTTTATTTGATGTAATGTGATCAATGCACAAACCATACTAAGGAGTTCTTCCTAGTGAAAATAAAAAAAAGATGTCTCATAAATCATATCATAGTGAAATTCAAAAAGATTCATGATAAGAAATTGGGAAAGGAATTCATAAGTCAAATATGACACTAACTCTCCATATGTGTGTGTGAAAACCATTCCATGCAATTCTTTCCACTTGCTATCCAATAAATATAGGTTATTTTAACATTTTTCAGCTTGAATGATTTTGTCTATCGAACATACCCTACGTCCTTTGAAATCATATTTCAAGACCCACTCATTTAAGAACTCCAGAATTCATACCATAATCTCCCGACCTAGATATCCCCATATGATTCACATTTCATCAATCCCCTCATTTATTTATTTATTTAGAAGTTGCATATGGAACAAATCTCACACTCATCTCTCAACCCTTGTTTCATCTCCTCATGACACTAATTGAAATAGTTATAACAAGATCAAAGTTTGAGGAGGAGTGGTTTTTGACCTTCCTAAGACACAACAATTTTTTTAGGGCGTGGAACAGTCGGACATTAGGTACACACACATAGGTTAATCTGGTACAGTAATGAAACAGATTGGATAAGGAACGAACATATGGAAATATAATTTAAAGCTAAAAAATATTAACCTAACATATATTTACCATATATTAAGTAAGAAATATTCACAATTTGGGGTTTGGTGAAAAATTTTATGGAGATATTAGTGACACAGTTTTCCCAAAAACTACTCACACAAGGGGAATCAATCATCCCAAAGATTTCACATAGATAAAACCATTTATATCATTGATATAAAACCAATTCACTAAAAAAGAAAATCTCTCCCTGATATTAAATTCATAAAAATATTCATTTTATCCTTTATTATGGTATTTTTACTTTCCCCCTTTATGGTCACCAAATCATGGAACTTCGAAGTTGTTGATGGGGAAAAATGATAATACCACAAAGAAGGATAAAAAGAGAATAAAGGAGAAAATGATGAAAATTTCTAACTAACCCAGGAATGTATCCACCCCCCCCCCCCCACACACACACCTAGAATGTGTAGTGTCCTCACTGAAATAATTAAGAATGTGAGAAGGAACGATAATGCAGAAACCCCGATCCCAGGGTGCCTATGAGACATGATATAATAACATTTCATTATATCATTTTACAAATTAGATATCATTTCCCATTACTAGAGAAGATCGTGAGGCTCGGGATTTTGGTAAACCAGCTGCTTCTGATAAACTCCATTAGTACAAACCATGCCTGAAAATTTTAAAACAAAAATGTAGGGTGAGAAAATATGCCCAGTAAGGGGTTTTAAAAACGTTTTAAGAAAACTCTTTCTCAAAGCAGCCCTTTTTGAAGAGAATAAAACACTTCGATAAAAACAAAGCCTTATCTTTTCTTAAAACATGAAATCAAAAATTTTTGAAAACCACTTGCACAGAGAAGAAGTACGTGCTTAAAATAGACTTTAAAGTAAACATGATCAGAGAGCGCAACACATGTAGAATAGATAATGCATAATATTCAACCAATATTACTTTAGTTCTAAAACAAATCTGTTAGTAAGCAGGGAAAACATTCATAAAATGATTCATGAGTACATACAGTTCTTATAACAACTTACCACATGATATACAGTTCTTATCACATAATTACATTTTCATATTCATGGAAATTTTCAACTAGGGGATGTCCTGTTAGTTGAACTAACCCCTGGTTGACCATTTATCATCACATGCAGAGGGAATGTATTATGTCGGACATTGTCAAGACCTTGCGTCAAGACCGTAAAACATACTTAACAGGTCAAGGCTAACCACCAATCCCGTTTCCACGGTAGCACAAGCCAAGGCTAACTTCCAAGACCGTTGCACATAACGTCTCATGAGACTCATACTTTACCCAATGCATTGGAGCGCTGTATAATTCCGGGCCCACTTGTCACATCATTCATATTGCGCTATATAATTCTGGGCTCACCCGTCACATTTAAGTCCAATACATCCCTCACATATCTTGACTTGGTCTTTCATTCATAGGGTTTCATTCATACATTCTTAATCAAACCCCCATTTCACATACATACTCATAACCTGAAGACAGTTCAATCATTAATAAAACTAAGACATGCATGCTAAAAATCCATACACATAAGAAATTATCTTAACAATTAAAAACATGGGTTTTAAGGAAATGAACATAAAAACTTAGCATTCCAAAGCATCATAATACCAAGTTAAAATAAGGTCGTTCATAACTAATACAAATGCTGATAAATGGGTATTGTGGGTGTTTAATTAAAACTGTGTGAATATACAAACAGTTAGGGATATAAAGTGTGCAATTAGGTTCATCTTGGGAAGTCATGTATATATGTATGCAAACTACATGAATATATATATAGTTGTGTAAAAACTCATTTTCAC
Organism: Viscum album; assembly: GCA_963277665.1. NCBI lineage: Eukaryota > Viridiplantae > Streptophyta > Magnoliopsida > Santalales > Viscaceae > Viscum > Viscum album. The sequence continues at coordinate 306,246,869 of OY728146.1, forward strand.
TTTGAATAACATGACCTTTCCTTTGAAAAGTTTGAAAACATCATAGGAAGAACTTTTATTTGAAGACAACATATTGATACATGGTTATATATACCTATATATATATATAAATTTAGGTGTGTATACACATGTTCATGGGTTTACCAAATTAAACCATACTCAATAATATTTCTCATGTTATACATTAAACAAAATTAATTTTTGGCAAAACCGAGTGGGGTTATTTTACATAAAAAAGTGAACATAATATTCATTAAACCCTTATTGGCATAAAATCAGTCTTGCATACAACATGGTCAATCCATAAATATGAGTACATACATATATGAAAACATATATATATACTTGTAAACGTTTAAGGAATTTCACACTACCCATCATCACAAAACAAAATCATGATTTATCAAGAATGGTGATAAATGAAAATTTTCAATTGAAAGAATTATTTATATATCAAACTAACCCTTAAACTTCATCATACATATAAACATGTATACAAATAGTTTTGGGTATTGTTCTTGAAGTAATAATCTTAAAGGGTACATATAATTTGTAATAAATCTTTATGTTATATTGTGGTAAATTTTAAAAGAAATAAATAATCTTTTCCTCATATTCACACATAGATGTACATGTACATCTTATATAATTACATGTACATATATATGTATATGCTTTATATATTTGTATAATCTTACATGTTTATAAAATTACCCGCAAATTCCATTTTTTATAGATCAGAATAAAACCAGGGTTATATACATGTGAAAGAAAGCTGTACATATGCATGTATCATATTATATATATTAATACCTATATATATTTACACACAAGGTGGTATATCATTATAACCGAATTAAAACAACCCCCCCCCCCAAAAAAATCCTTTATCCCGGTTGAGTTCTGGAAGAGGAGAATAGTGGTAACCGGTTCTTAAGGCCTTTATGTATATTTATATACACTTGCGTATGAAGTGTATATGACCATGCATATCCTCCAAAACAGGAGCAATTTAAAATGAGATCTTACCTTCGTTCGTCTCTCAAAACAAGAAGAGTGAAATGGTGAGATACAGTTCTTACGACCTTATGAATATATATACTTTTATATATACACATATATAGGTAGAGAGTATATAAAAATAGTGTATCAAAACTAGAGAAAACGAAACAAAAATCAAGGATTTACCTTACCTGTTTGGAGAGGAGGAGAGGAAGATGAAGCAGCGACGAGGCCGGTCCGGTGGTCGGAGATCCAAGGAGCTCGGGTGCAAAACTCTCTGGCCTTCAGTGCAAACTGAGGTTTTAAAAAAAGAAAACAGAGGACTCAAATTTTCATGGAGCGGGTATCCAAGGGGATTTAGTTCCAACCCATGGAAAAGAGGGAGAAAAGTGGGTCCACTCGCCAGACTAGAGAAGAAAACGATGCTGCCTAACCTACTGGTACTGCAGCGCGAGGGAGAAGAAGGTCACGGGGGAAGAAGAAAACCGGAGAAAGAAGGAACGACTGGGATTAGAAGGGAGTTGATCTGACAGCTCAGATGTGGTGCAGCTTTAAAAGAAATGAACGGCTGCGATGGAGATGCTAGATCTAATAGCTCCAGCTTGATGCGGCGCTTAAAAAAAGAAATGCGGGTCTTCTATTTTAGAAAAAAAAAGTTGTTTTATTAATATTATTTTCTATTATCTTATTATAACATTGTTTTTATTATTCACATTCAATTATTGGTCTAATTTTTATTATTTTATGATAAGTTATTGGTCAATGGTTTATTTAATACAAAAATACATTAATTAATCAAAACATATTGTTATATATATATATATATATATAATTTTTTGTTAATTTCCTTTATTAACTAATTAACTTAATTTCATTAATTAATGATTAATATTATTAATACAATTAAACATTAAACATAACTACCTTTATAATTATTTCCCAATTCACAAGTAGGAGTGCGTTGATATAAATATTATCATTGTGAAACAAATACGTAAATGAAATCATAATTTGGCATAGTTTTCCAAACTGTTAATTCAAATTATAAACATTCGCATTAATATCATTACTTATATTTAATTTAGAGATAGATATAATACATTTAATTTAAGGTTTGATTCAATATATATATATAACTCAAGAGTTTGAGTACATATTTTCTTAGACAAAGTAAAAACCCATCAGATTCAATATAATTTCAAAGTAAAGGTTTAATTGCTCAAGTTAAAAACATGTATAGTAAATAGTGGAAAAAAATAATATTAATTCTCACCATTTTGAAATGAAAAATATAATTAACCTTTTGGGAAAACAAGAAATAAATTAATTATATTATTATTAATGTCATTCATTAAATATTAACACAAATTGCATAATTAACTTTTCGAACTTTTCGGGGGTAAACAACTCTTTTCTTCAATGGTCCAAAATAAAACATTAGTGGATAGGAGAATCATGGGGGAGCCAACAGTTATATTTATAGTCGTTAGGGTCCAACGGTCGAATTAGTGTTCTTATAAAAAGTATGGTCTCGTGGTGTCCCTCACTCAAGGCAACTGAAGGAGAAAAAGAAGAGATGGTCCGTGTGATTCCATTGGTGCTCAGCACGGCTGCGGTGGCTTCAGCCATCCTCATGTTTATTCTGATGGATGCCAAAGACACTTACCGACTTCTTGGAGTCCTGGTGGTTTTAAGCAGTCTCCCTGTTATTTTAATCGGGTTTTTAATTGGGATTTTTGGTTAGCTTAACTTCTTATTCAATCAGTGTGAGTTGTAGTCACCGAGATATTACTCAGTTGAATAAAAGGGTCTTTCATTCATTTTATGCGTTTTTCCTATTTTATTATTATTATTATCTTATAAGATTATTTTTTGTTCACATAACGAGTGACATTGTAAAATAAACTTGTCATTACTCAAAACACAGTTTCTCTAGTCATTACATTACTTCCCCCTTCAAAGAATTGCGCCCTCGCAATTATATTCATAAAAAGAAAAAAAAACAGAAACCCTACACGTACAACATTACCAAAATAGTGGATCTGGCTTGGTTAACGGAATACCAAAGTTGGCACATAGTTCTTCTGTTTCCCTAGCCCAAATGCACTTTGAACAGTACGTCTTGAACTCTTACTCGTGTGTACTGCAAAAGGTCTTCCAAAGGGAGGCTCGTGCGGTGAAAAGCTCGGAAACTTCTGAGTAGATAAACTCCCTGATAACTTTCTGGGATACATCATGCTCGAGGTAATCGAGAGGAATGATACGATTGAGGAGACTGAAATTCAAGACCTGGAACATATAGGCTACACTAAGGTGGCCATCCGGAGCAGCTACGAGGAAGCACGCTCTGGCAGAGATGTTTTGTGCCAGAGTAAAACACTGGAAGAGGTCTTTGTAGTACCTTCCCCTTCACCTATAGCAGGGGGGCTGAGCAATAGCAATGGGTTGAAAAACACGATCATCCTCCTGACACAAACGAAGAATCTCAGGACCATTTTCTAGATCGAGCATACGTTGGCAAGACCCTCACAGGTGGAGAAAGGATGGATAATCCATCGTGCATTCCCTGACCATGATAACCTCTACTAACTCATCAGGTAGTGATGAGGTGTTCGTTTGACCAGCCATCTGAAAAAAAACTTTTGAAAGGAAACTCTTAATAACACTGATAAGGTAGAGGCAGGAAAGGAAACATGAAACATTCATTTAAGCAAAAGTTTACATGACAAAGCCTGAGTTTACTAAACTTACACCACAAAAAGTGGCAAAACTCCCTAACTCTTCAAACCACACGCAGGCTGAACAGACAGGACTAAACTCATGGGAACATCAATGATGCCTCCTGAGTTTAGCGTGAGGGGTATGGAGTTGGGAAACATCAGTATACATCTCTTGCCTAAGAGACAATTGGGTGGACTCATCTTCCAACACTCCAAGGTCCATTAACTAACCCCAGAATCCGTAGTGTAAAATTTGGCACAGGTAAGCCACTCGGAGGTCTCTGGCAGCACCAGATTCTTGAAAGGGGTTATCAAGCATTATGCCAAATTCTTCGCCAGTCGTGAACACTCGGAAGAGTCCCTCGTGGTACTTTCCCTGACGTGCATAAGAGGGAAATTGGGTCATCATCATTAGGAGATAATCCATCCCCAATCCCCGATGAATACTAAGCACCCTAGGTGACTTTGACACGTCATACAGGTGCTTACATGTCATGCAAATTCAGGCGTAATTTAGAAAGTTCGCACAGCTAGCTAGAGATACAATGTTCTCTAGAGCCTTAGTGGGAAGTGACAGTAGGCCAGTAGGTACATTTTCATCAGCCATCTGAAAGTTATAACATTTTTACTTAGTCAATCATAGTAATATGTTCATACCACCTGGTTTTCCAGAGTTGCCTGAACACATCCTCTAATACCAACTGTAGCAACCCCGATCCCAGTGTGCCTATGAGACATGATATACTAACATTTCATTACATCATTTTACAAATTAGATATCATGTCCCATTACTAAAGAAGATCGTGAGGCTCAGGATTATGGGAAACCAGCTGCTTCTGAAAAACTTTATTAGTACCAAACATGCCTGAAAATTTTAAAACAAAAACGTAGGGTGAGAAAATATGCCCAGTAAAGGGTTTTAAAAATGTTTTAAGAAAACTCTTTCTCAAAGCTGTCCTTTTTGAAGAGAAAAAAATAGTTCGCTAAAATCAAAGCATTGTCTTTTCTTAAAACATGAAATCCAACATTTTTTAAAACCACTTGCACAGAGAAGAAGTACGTGCTTAAAATAAACTTTAAAGTAAACATGATCAGAGAGCGCAACACATGTAGAATAGATAATGCATAATATTCAACCAAGATTACTTTAGTTCTAAAAGAAATCTGTGAGTAAGCAGGGAAAACATTCATAACATGATTCATGAGCACATACAGTTCTTATAATAACTTACCACATGAAATACAGTTCTTGTCACATAATTATATTTTCATAGTGGTGGGAATTTTCAACTATGGGATTTCCTGTTAGTTGAACTAACCCCTGGTTGACCATTTATCATCACATGCAGAGGGAATGTATAATTCCGGACTTTTTCAAGACCTTGCGTCAAGACCGTAAAATATACTTAACGGGTCAAGTCTAACCACCAATCCCGTTTCCATAATAGTACAAGCCAAGGCTAACTGCCAAGACCGTCGCACATAACGTCTCATTAGACTCATACTTTACCCAATGCATTGGAGCGTTGTATAATTCCAGGCGCACCCGTCACATCATTCATATTGCGCTATATAATTCCGGGTGCACTCGTCACATTTAAGTCTAATACATCCCCCACATATCTTGACATGGTCTTTCATTTATAGGGTTTCATTCATACATTCTTAATCAAACCCCCTTTTCACATACATATTCATAACTTGAAGACAGTTCAATCATTAATAAAACTAAGACATGAATACTAAAAATCCGTACACATAAGAAATTATCTTAACAATTGAAAACATGGGTTTTAAGGAAATGAACATAAACATTTAACATTCCAAAGCATAATAATACCAAGTTAAAACAAGGTCGTTCATATCTAATACACATGCTGATAAATGGGTATTGTGGGTGTTTAATTAAAACTGTGTGAATATACATATAGTTAGGGATATAAAGTGTGCAATTAGGTTCATCTTGGGAAGTCATGTATATATGTATGCAAACTGCATGAATATATATATAGTTGTGTAAAAACTCATTTTCACTTTGAATAACATGACCTTTCCTTTGAAAAGTTTGCAAACATCATAGGAATAACTTGTATTTGAAGACAACATATTGATACATGGTTATATATACCTATATATATATAAATTTAGGTGTGTATACACATGTGCATGGGTTTACCAAATTAAAACATACTCAATAATATTTCTCATATTATACATTAAACAAAATTAATGTTTGGCAAAACCGAGTGGGGTTCTTTTACATAAAAAAGTAAACATAATTTTTATTAAACCCTTATTGGCATAAAACTAGTCCTTCATACAACATGGTCGATCCATAAATATGAGTACATACATCTATGAAAACATATATATATACTTGTAAACGTTTAAGGAATTTCACACTACCCATCTTCACAAAACAAAACCATGATTTATCAAGAATGGTGATAAATGAAAATTTTCAATTGAAAGAATTATTTGGATATCAAACTAACCCTTAAACTTTATCATACAGATAAACATGTATAAAAATAGTTTTTGGTATTGTTCTTAAAGTAATAATCTTAAAGGGTACATATAATTTGTAATAAATCTTCATGTTATATTGTGAGAAATTTTAAAAGAAATAAATAAGCTTGTCCTCATATTCACACATAGATGTACATGTACATCTTATATAATTACATGTACATATATATCTATATGCTTCATATATTTGTATAATCTTACATGTTTATAAAATTACCCATAAACTCCATTTTTTTATAGGGCAGAATAAAACCAGGGTTATATACATGTGAAAGAAAGGTGTACATATGCATGTATCATCTTATATATATGAATACATATATATATTTACACACAAGGTGTATATCATTAAAACTGAATTAAAACAAACCCCCCTCAAAAAAAACTTCCTTTAACCCGGTTGAGTTCTGGAAGAGGAGAACAGTGGTAACCGGTTCATAAGGCCTTTATGTATATTTATATACACTTGCGTATGAAGTGTATATGACCATGCATATCCACCAAAACATGAGAAATTTTAAACGAGATCTTACCTTCGTTCGTCTCTCAAAACAGGAAGAGTGAAATGGTGAGATAAAATTATTACGACCTTATATATATATATATATGTATACATATATACGTAGAGCGTATATAAAAAAAGTGTAACAAAACTGGAGAAAATGAAACAAAAATCAAGGATTTCCCTTACCTGTTCGGAAAGGAGGAGAGGAAGACGAAGCAGCGATGAGGCCAGTCCGATGGTCGGAGATCCAAGGAGCTCGGGTGCAAAACTCTCCGTCCTTCGGTGCAAACCGAGGTTTTAAAAAAAGAAAACAGAGGACTCAACATCGCATGGAGCGGGTATACGAGGGGATTCGGTGCCAACCTATGGAAAAGAGAGAGCAAAGCGGGTCCACTTTCCGGCCTAGAGAAGAAAACGATGTCGCCTAACCTACTGGTACAACAGCACGGGGGAGAAGAAGGCCGCAGGGGAAGAAGAAAACCAGAGAAAGAAGGAACGACTGGGATTAGAAGGGAGTTGATTGGATGACTCAGATGTAGTGCGGCTTTAAATGAAATGAATGGTTGCGATGGAGATGCTAGATCGAAAGGCTCTGGCTTTATGCGGTGCTTAAAAAAAGAAACGCAGGTCTTCTGTTTTAGAAAAAATGTTGTTTTATTAATATTATTTTCTATTATCTTATTATAACATTGTTTTTATTATTAACATTGAAGTATTGGTCTAATTTTTATTATTTTATGATAATTCATTGGTCAATGGTTTATTTAATACAAAAATACAATAATTAATCCAAACATATTATTATATATATATATATATATATTTTAAATTTCCTTTATTAACTAATTATATTAATTTCCTTAATTAAAGATTAATATTATTAATACAATTAAACATTAAACATAACTACATTTATAATTATTTTCAAATTCACAAGTAATAGTGCATTGATATAAATATTATCATTGTGAAACACATACGTAAATGAAATCATAATTTGACATAGTTTCCAAAAATGTTAATTCAAATTATAAACATTCGCATTAATATTATTACTTATATTTAATTTAGAGATAGATATAATACATTTAATTTAAGGTTTGATGAAATATATATATATATATATATATAACTCAAGAGTTTGAGTACATATTTTCTTAGAAAAAGTAAAAACCCATCAGATTAAATATAATTACAAAGTAAAAGTTTAATTGCTCAAGTTAAAAACATGTATAGTAAATAGTGGAAAAATAATAATATTAATTATCACCGTTTTTAAATACAAAATATAATTCAACTTTTGGGAAAACAAGCAATAAATTAATTATATTATTATTGATGTCATTCATTAAATATTAACGCAAATTGCATAATTAACTTTTCAAACCTTTCGGGGGTAAAAAACTCTTTTCTTCAATGGTCCAAAATAAAACATTAGTAGATAGGATAATCATGGGGAATCCAACGGTTATATTTATAGTCGTTAGGGTCCAACAGTCGAATTAGTGTTTTTATACAAATTTTGGTCTCGCGGTGTCCCTCACTCAAGGCGACTGAAGGAGAAAAAGAGGAGATGGTTTGTGTGATTCCTTTGGTACTCAGCACGACTGCGGTGGCTTCGGCCATACTCATGTTTATTCTTATGGATGCCAAAGACCCTTACTGACTTCTTGGGGTCATGGTGGTTTTAAGTAGTCTCACTGTAATTGTAATCGGGTTTCTAATTGGGATTTTTGGTTAGCTTAACTTCTTGTTTGATCAGTGTGAGTTGTAGTCACCAAGATATTACTCATTTTAATAAAAGGATCTTTCATTCATTTGATGTGTTTTTCCTATTTTATTATTATTATTATCTTATAAGATGATTGTTTGTTCACTTAAGGGTTGGCATTGTAAAACAAACTTGTCATTACTCAAAACACGATTTCTCGGGTCGTTACAGATAAAACTTGGTGTGTCTTATTGGTATGATGCATCGAGAAGGTGGATTTCCTTCACCATCTTCTTCAGAAAATCCTCATAGAAGTGTTTAAGTCGCTGCCCATTGACGTCAAGACTTCGTCCACTCTGCTCATGAAAAATTTGTATTGCACCAAAAGGGTAAACATTAGTAACAGTGTAATGACCGAGCCATCGGGAATGAAGATTACCTGGGTGGATCTTAAGCCTGGAATTGTACATGAGGACCTTCTCACCAATATGGAACTTCCTCTGGTGAATCATTCTATCATGAATAGCCTTTGTCTTCTCTTTGTAAATTCAAGAGTTCTCATATGCATCACGCCAAATTTCTTCCAACTCCTAAATCTGAAACATTCTATGCTCACCTGCATTTGAGAGATTCATATTACATTGCTTAATGGCCCAATATGCATGGTGTTCAACCTCCACTGGGAGGTTAAAAGCCTTTCAAAACACAATCCTATATGGTGACATTCCAATCGGGGTTTTAGAAGTAGTACGGTATTCCCAAAGTGCATCATCCAAGTGAAAATTCCAATATTTTCTATTGGGTTGTACTGTTTTCTCCAGGATTCGATTAACTTCACGATTTGAAATTTCCACTTTTCCATTAGTTTGGGGATGATATGTAGTGGATACTTTATGAAGAACCCCATACATACGATGAAATTTTTTCATGTTACGATTGCAAAAATGTGAACCCTGATCACTAAGAATGAATCTTGGTAGACTAAACCTATTGAAAATCTGGGACCTCACAAAATTAACAACAACTCGAGAGTCATCGGTTCTAGTAGCCTTTGCTTCCACCGATTTAGAAACATAGTCAATAGATATTAATATGTACACAAAGCCAAATGAATTTAGAAAAGGCCCCATAAAGTCAATGACCCATGCATCGAAGATTTCACATAATAAAATGGGTTGTTGGGTAATTTCATTACTCTTGGAGATATTCCGTGTGAATTGACATCGAGTACATGATTTAAAAAACCTATGGGCATCTCTATACAATGTTGGCCAATATAGTCCTGAATCAAGGACCTTTCGATCAGTACGTTGAGAGCCAAAGTGTCCCCCACAAGACAATGTGTGGCAGAAGCTCAAAACTGAGGTGAACTCATGGTCAGGGAAACACCTATGAACAACTTGGTCACTACAGATCCTCCAAAAATATGGTTCATCCAAAATGTACCATCGAGAATCATGTTTAAGTCTTTGGGATTTTGAAGTGTTAAAATCAGTGGGTACCCTAGATGTTGCTAGAAAATTTACAATGTCTGAATACCATGAGGTAAGGTCCACAATATCACAAAAGTTCTCATGAGGGAATAATTCTTCAATGGGGATAGGTGAGTCAACATGATGGTCCAGTGGTGGGTAAATCCTAATAATGCGGTCAGCTACTACATTTTCCACTCCTCTCTTATCTATAATCTCAAGGTCAAACTCTTGGAGGAGGAGCATCAATCGAATGAGGTGGGGCTTAGCTTCAGGTTTCTTAAGGAGAAACTGATGGGCATCATGATCAGAAAAGACAATGATTTTTGACCCAATGAGATAGGAACGGAACTATTCTAGGGAAAACACAACAGAAAGTAGTTCTTTTTTAGTGGTTGTGTAGTTCTCCTAGGCAGGGTCAAGGGTATGTGAGGCATACACAATGACATGAGGGGACTTCTCAACCCATTGTGATAAAACTGCCCCAACTGAAATGTTAGAGGCATCACACATAACTTCTAAGGGAAGATCCTACCTTTGTGGTTGGATGATGGGAGGTGATTTGAGACTCATTTTAAGTGAATTGAATTCATCCTCACAATTTTTATCAAAAACAAATTCAGAATCCTTTTTCAATAACTGAGATAAGGGAAGTGTAATCTTACTAAAGTCTTTAATGAATTGTCAGTAAAAATCAGAATGACCAAAGAAAGGCCGCACCTCACGAACACATTTTGGAAATAAAAGGGATAAAATTAATTTAATTTTATATTTATCAACTTGAATTACCTTATATTAAATGATATTCCCAAGAACTATCCCTCGCTCAACCATGAAATTACATTTTTCATAATTTAAAACAATATCTTTTTCAATGCAGTTGCGGAGGATAGAACCTAGGTTTTTCAAACAGTCATCAAAGGAAGAACCATAAACCATGAAATCATCCATAAAGACTTCCATACAACTCTCAAGATACTTAAAAAAATACTCAACATACATTGCTGAAAAGTACCAGGATCATTACATAGGCCAAAAGGCATTCTTCTATATGCAAATGTGCTGAATGGACAGGTAAATGTGATCTTTTATTGATCCTCAAGGGATATATGGATTTGGAAATAACCCGAATAGCCATGAAGGAAACAATAATGGGGATTACTAGCCAATCGTTCTAACATTTGGTCAATGAAAGGTAAAGGAATGTGGTCCTTCTGTGTGGCTTGATTTAGTCGACGGTAGTTAATACAGACTCTCCAACTGTTTTTCCCACGCATTGGAACCAATTCATTCCTTTCATTTGACGAAACTATTATTCCTATTTTTTTAGGCACAATTTGAACTGGGCTAATGCATTAATTATCATATATAGGATAAATGATCCCAGCAGTAAGTAATTTACTAAATTCCAATTTTACCACTTCAAGGAAAGTGGGATTCAACCGGCGTTGATCCTATCTTATGGGCTTAGCCACATCATCAAAAAGTATATGGTGCATACAAATACATGGGCTAATCCCAGGAATATCATTCAATGTCCATCCTATTTACTTTTTACACTCTCTCAAAAGATCAATCAGTTTAGATTCCTATTGTTGAGAGATTTTATTGGAAATAATAACGGGAAATTGGTCAATACCCTCAAGATAGGAATATTTTAAATTTTATGGAAGTGGTTTTAATTCCAACACCGGGGGGTTTTGTATTGAGGGAGTGGATTTAGGGGGAGTGAGGTCCATGAAACTATCTATCTGCTCATGTTTATTCTCAAAGGAAATAGAATCTATTGAAATGAGATTTCCAGAATCATCGATAGTCATTGGTACCTCAGAATAAACACATTCATCAATTAAAGCACAAAATTTACATTTTTATGAAACCAAACAACATTCAAAATAAGAACAAAAAATTAAATCATCCATGGGTGAATAAGAGGAAAATAAATCATAGCATGGGTTGAGGATATAATTTTGTGTGTGTTTTTCATTAGAGAGAACTTCCATCGAATAGATAGGAAGAGTGGAGTTCTCTTCAACGGGGTGTTTCATAGCCTCAAGGATGTTAAAACTTACATTTTCTCCACCAAACTCCATGGAAAACGTACAATTGTGAGCATTGATGATCATCTTTGCAGTTTTGAGGAATGGCCTCCCAAGTATGAGAGGGGAATGTCCTTGGGTTTGGGTATCTTCCATCTCAAGAATGTAAAAGTCTGTAGGGAAGATGATATTCTTAACTTTTATGAGGACATCCTCAACCACTCTTAATGGGTGTGTTGTGCTTCGGTTGGCAAGTTGCACGACAATCCCTGTTGGTTGAAGCTCTCCAACCTGCAAAGAATTATTCACGGAGTGAGGAATTACATTAGTAGAAGCACCTAAATCTAGTATAGCATCAGAAAATTAGGTCTCCCCTATGGTACAAGGTATCATGAATGTGCTAGGATCCTTGAATTTGGTTGGAATTTCTGATTGAATCAAGGCTGAGACATTCCTTCCTAAGTTGACTCTCTCATTCCCCTTCAGTCTCCTTCTATGGGTGCAAAGATCATTACAAAATTTGGCATATCGAGGGATTTTTTAACTGCATCCAATAAGGTAATGTTAACTTGAACTTTTTTAAATGTATCCATTATTTCTTTATCAATCTCATTATCAAAATTCTTCTTTGATTTAAAGAGTATTTGAGGGAAAGGAAAAAGAATTGATTGTTCATTTGAATCATCAATGACAATTCGATTACCATTTTTGTATTGTTTTTCTCTACATGAAATTTTTGAGGGTTGGGAAAGAGAGTTTTCATGAGGGGACATACCTGCTGTGCAAAATCAGTAGAATGAGAAACTTCTTTACCACTATGAATTGTAACTGCACATACATTACCTTTGTCCTTCGGATTGGCAATGGGTTGGGATGGTAGTTGTCCAGAACCTTACATCTTAAGCTCACTGATGGTGTTTTCCAATTTCCCCACTTGAGTTTGAAGGTCTTGAATAGCTGATTGTGTGGTTTGTTGAAACTTGAGGTTCTGGATTCACTACTAGAAATTGGGGCTATAGCCACGGACCTATAGCCACGGTTTTATAGGTCCGTGGCTATAGCCCTTATTAGGCCACGGTTAAATTTTTGTCCGTTGCTAAATGTGTTTCATCCTTTTATTCTTCCGATCTTTTATCGGGCTCCTCCTCCTCCCCGATCCACAGCCCTCCTCCCCGACGGCATCTCCTCCTCGCCGTGCCATCCTCGCCGCGCCCTCCTCGCCGCGCCCTCCTCGTCGCCGCGCCCTCCTCGTGGTCGCGCCCTCCTCGTCGCCGCGCCCTCCTCGCCCCTCCTCCCCGACGCCTCCTCGCCGCGCCTCCCCCCTCCCCGGACTCACTCCTACGGAACCCTCCCCGACTCACTCCCCTCCCCCGACGCACTCCCCTCCCCGGACGACCGCGCCTCCCCCCTCCCCGGAAGACAGCACCTCCCTCGACGCCGACGGACTCCCCTCCAAGTCTAAATCGCGATGGGGGTTTGAGTGAGGTATTCTTCTCCAAATTCCTTCCTCTGAGTTGTTTCTTGACTGGTAGATGTTCAACTCTCTTTGAATCTATTGATTTGGCTTAAAAATACCAGTTCATCATCGATTTAAATATCTCTATTTAACAGTTGCTATTCAATGTTCATATTTAATTGAATTCTACTAGATTGTCTTTGTGTTGAATGCTGGTTTTAAGTCAAATATGATTTTTTTCAAACATCTGGTTCGGCGTTGCATCATTTTAATTTCTTTGCCACTGTTTTGTTTTATTAATTCAACATCAACCAAATTTTTCATCCTGTTTTAATGAAAAATCTAAATTCAATTATGTATGTATTTAATTACCTTCTGAATTATGTTTTATACTTGCAGGTATTGAATTCTGAATTCAATTCTAAATTTTGTATGTATTTACTTGAAGATATGACTTATGTGTTGTAATTGCAGGTATGTATTCAATTCTGAATTTTAAATTCAATTCTGAAATCTATATGTATTTACTTGCAGATATGTATTATTTGTTATAATACTTGCAGGCATGTATTCAATTCTGAATTCTGAATTCAATTCTGAATTTTGTATGTATTTACTTACAGGTATGAATTATGTGTTATAATACTTTCATGTATGAATTTAATTCTGAATTCTGTATGTATTTACTTGTAGGTATGTATTCAATTCTGTATGTATTCTGAATTCATGTATGTATTTAATTCTGTATGTATTTTTAATTGAGGGAGGAATGGAGTCTCTAATTGCAGGTATGTATTTACTTGCAGGTATGTATTCTATATGTATAGAGTCTCTAGTTGCAAGTATGTATGTATTCTTTATGTATGGAGTCTCTAGTTGTAGGTATGCATTCTGTATGTATTCTGTATGTATTCTGAATTCAGGTATGTATATAATTCATATGTTTTCTGTATGTATTCTCTAGTTGCAGGTATGTATTATGTATATATTCTAGTTGCAAGAATTGAGTCTCTAGTTGCATGTATGTATTCAATTCTATATGTATGGAGTCTCTAGTTGTAGGTATGAATGGATTCTCTAGTTGCAGGTATGTATTCGGTATGTATTTTGTATGTATTTAATTCTTTATTTAATTTTGTATGTATTTACTTGCGGGTATGTATTTAATTTTGTATGTATTCATCAAAAAAACCACTCGTTGGACAATAATAAGCAACTAGATGTGGTTTTTTCTTTCTAGACTGTAGTTTCTCCTATAGGGACCCTTATTACCTCTACTGGAATGTGCTTTTTCGGTTGTAGGGGTGCTAAAATCTTTATCATTGGATTCTTTATTTACCTGTACACACTAGTTGGCCTGAATTTGAAAGCATGGTAGTCTTCGCGACGTGCACGCGCAGATGGCACGTCAATCGGAGATAATTAAAATGAGGTGTCAATGAAATTCAGAATGCCAAATTGACTTTCAAAAAGTGTATTCACATCTAAATATTTCTTACCAACTATCATGCTGGATCATTTGAGTTATTTGTGAAAATCAATAATTAATCACTATGAGATTAATGGTTGTACTGTTTGAATCCAGGTGAAGCTCTCAATATGTGGCAGGGACTTCAAGTTAACCCTTATTTCTAGGCGGTCACTTCATTTTACTGGCACCAGGTTGGATAGATACATGTTAGTTGTTTTATGTTTTTTATGTGTGCATTCCTACATGGGTTTGGGTTCTGAATACGACTTTATATAAGATCAAACACTGTGATTCTTTTGAAGATCAATTTTTTGTTATAACCCATCTTCTAGAATGTGTAATTTTTGCTGGCAGATGTTCCCAATTATTCAGTGTTTGACATATTTTTCCTTTCTCTTGTCTGTTCTGTTTGATTTTTACACTAATCTTTCTATACATTTATTTATGTTCATATAGATAATTAAAATGAGGTGTCAATGAAATGGTTCAAGCAGTTAATTATGTTGTGACAAAACAATTTGCTCCGGAGTATATATCTGAAGGCTGCCATTTATAAATAAGTTCTGTTGTCCAGAATCGGTGTTCAATTCAACTTTTCTAATCTCAGGAGTCATCATGAAGGAATATTGAACCTGATATTATTTGTTTTTGGCATTTTCCCATGAATATGCTGCTTTTTAATTTTCTGATCTGTTGACATTTCTTATTGAAGTTTTTGTTTTTTGTTTCCCAGTTTTATAGGTCCGTGCCTATATCTTTTATACTTCCACGGTTAATATTCTATCCGTGGCTATATCCAGCTGCTCCGTTTTTTTTTTTCCCAAACCCATCGGGCTCTTCTCCTCCCCCTCGCGATTCCTCACCGCGCCCTCCCCCTCCCTGACGCCTCCAGGCCGAGACCTCCTCCATGCCGCGCCCTCCTCGCCGTCGCGCCCTCCTCGCCGCCACGCCCTCCTCGCCGCGCCTCCCCCCTCCCCGGACTCACTCCTACGGAACCCTCCCCGACTCACTCCCCTCCCCCGACGCACTCCCCTCCCCGGACGACCGCGCCTCCCCCCTCCCCGGACGACAGCGCCTCCCCCGACGCCGACGGACTCCCCCGACGGACTCCCCTCCTCCGGACGACCGCAACTCCCCTACTCCCGACGGAATCTCCTCCTCCGACGAACTCTCCTCCTCCCGACGACCTCATTGCCGGTATCTTTATCATTCCATTTTTTATCACTTCAGTTTCACTGCAACCTATTTTTTAGGTTTCCCCATCTTGGTGTCATAATGAGAGACCAAATGAATCAAATGTTTCTACAGTTTTCCTATGCCATTACAAATTGAAATGTTGGGTTCCTAATGTTTATAGGGGGAAGATTCAAATCTACCCATTTGAGGTAAAGCATCTTCTCTAATTTTATTATCACGTTCCATTCCTCCATTTTTCTTTTTCTGCCTTCATGCGGATGAATCCCTATCTCATCTTTTCGTGCATTGCACCTTCACAATCAGACTATGGGAGTATGTACAGATGGTTTTCTGCTGCTGTCTGGACCTGTAGGGAATTGAGGCACTGCTTCTCTCCATTTGCCGATTCCAGTGCAGTGAACAGGTTCGTGCCCTTATGATGTCTGCTTCTGTTAGATTGTTATCATTTATTTGGAAAGCAAGGAATGAGTTGGTTTTCAATAACCGTATACCCTCTTTTCATGCTGGTGTTTTTGAATTTTTGGAAGGCAATGCTCTGAACTTCGCTGCAATCCATCATCTTCAATTCCCCAACAGGATCCATAGGTAATTACAGAACAATACCATGACCTGCAACTCATCTGGGTTTCTTCAATTGGGTGTGAGTCAAGTAGCTTGGTTTCAGGGATGAGTTGGTGATCGAAGCTGGCACTAATGCCGGGGCACTTCTTGTGGATGGGCTCGGGGACGGGATTCTAATTGAAGCGCTGGATCAGGACATTGATTTCGTGAGGGATACATCATTCAACTTACTGCAAGGTTGCAGGATGCGAAATACAAAGACGGTACGTGATGCGGTTTTAGATAATAAGATGATTGGGTTGATCATGTAGTTTTGATAATTTTGATGTGTGGAATTTTACTACTGTGGCAGGAGTATGTTTCGTGCCCGTCTTGTGGGAGGACTCTTTTCGACCTTCAAGAAATAAGTGCGGAGATACGTGAAAAGACCTCTCATTTACCCGGTGTTTTGGTAACTCTCTCCCCCCTTCCAGTTCCATTAATTTTCAAGAAAATCATTTGTGATATCTTAGACCCTCTTTGGTTCAAGGAATCCACTATGAGAGAATCGCTCCCTCTCTCTCAATCAGTTCCATCAATTTTCAAAGAATTGATTTATGATCTCTTAGAACCTGTTTGGTTTAAGGAATCCACTATGAGAGACCCCTCCCCCCATCTGTTAGTTCCATTAATTTTGAAGGAATTCATTTGTGATCTCCTTGAGGTTCTCTCATAGTGGATTCCTTAAACCAGACAGGGGGCAGGGGGCAGGGGGCAGGGGGCAGGGGGCAGGGGGCAGGGGGCAGGGGTGTCCAGCAGGGGGAGGGGTGTCCAGCAGGGGGAGGGGTGTCCAACAGGGGGAGGGGCTGTCCAGCCAGGGGGGAGGGGTGTCCAGGGTCTGGGGGGGACTGGCAGGGGTGTCCGAGGTTTGGGGGGGGGGGCTGTCACGCCGCGGTCACGCCGCGGTCACGCCGCGGTCACCATTAATATATTTGAGGGCTAACTTGGATTCTCCCTTCATATCCATTTGGGGGAAATAAATATCATCTGATAACTTATGACCAGTAATGAGAGCCTAATAATTTGCCTCATCATCAGTGAAACCTTATAAAAATAGGAAAAAGTATGATTGGACGTCTTGTGTTGGTGTGATAAAGACAACCACCTGGCCTACTCAATTAAGATTAGAATTATTAAGCATTATTTCAGTCGATCTTTGAAAATCACCATCAAAATATGTTTTCTAATACTCTTTGACATGATCCACTAAGAGGGTAGCCTCATTTGGGAAATCAACATTCAGGGGAGTATCATGATTCTATATATAATATCACAACTTCTACACTGTAAAAACTATTGCGAGGAAACTCTTATCTATAGGGGAGTATCTATTCTATATATCGAGGAGCATCCGATTATGATATTATAAACAATTTTCTATTACCTCTGTTTTTTTGGGTTAGATGGGTTACAAGGGATCATTCCAAGGAAGTCCCATAAATGAACAATGTCTTTCCTAAAATGGAAGAAATCAAAACTGACTGTTGTAAAAGATAATGCTTAATGTTATCAATAATCGATATGGAACTCCTCATCCAATTTTTTAATAGGTACTTTATTCATTGGACACTAGAGGATCTTACACTATCCAACTAGATTCACATTAAATCAGTTTATATAGGTGAATAAACTGGTTATAGGTACAATCCATAGGTTAGAGATATCATAGTAGTGCATGTTATTGAGGTAGAGTACCACAACTAAATTCATTTAATAATAAAATTATTAGATGTGGGTGATGAATTTATATTGTTTCCTGATTTTTTCAGTTGGTAATAATTAAACCATTGGTAATTTAACATCCTTCAATGCACCTCATATTTTTGAGCAACAATGTTCTAATGATTTGTTCTTGATAACTAATTGAGAGTGTTAATGTTCAGGTTGCTCCAAAGTGATGAAGGATGGAGATCAATTTTATACAGGATGTGTTTTTTAGGCCATCGCCATCCTTGCAATGAAGCTCACCAGGGTCTCAAATTACGGTATGCTCATAGAACTAGGATTAGAAACTGGTTCATCTATGGTGAGGGGTGCTGTCAAGCTTTGGGACATGGGTTGGGTAAGAAGAAGATGTGGGGGTTGAGGAAGAAGAGGAGGGTATTTTGGAACTTTTAAAACTTGAACATCCATTCCACAAACTAAATTGGATTACCCCTGATCCGAGCACCCAAGTCGGCCTGTGGAAAGGCTTGAGGGTCATTCTCAATCCCTTCGAGCTAACAACAATTGTCGAGACATCAAATTATGCTCTATGAGAATAATTTTCCTAGATAAATATTATTCAACAAGTAGCAGAATTCCATAAAAATTTCAGCATGGTGCGTCCATGCCTTAGATGTCCTCGCATAACAAAATAAGTAGTTTCAGGGGGGCAGGTTGCAGGGGGCAGGGGGGCAGGTTGGAGGGGGGCAGGGGGCAGGGGGTAGGTTGGAGGGGGGCAGGGGGCAGGGGGGCAGGTTACAGGGGGGCAGGAGGTAGGTTGTAGGGGGCAGGGGGGCAGGGGGAAGTTTCAGGGGGGCAGGGGGGCAGGTTGGAGGGGGGCAGGGGGCAGGGGGGCAGGGGGCAGGTTGGAGGGGGGCAGGGGGCAGGGGGCAGGGGGCAGGGGGGCAGGTTGGAGTGGGGCAGGGGGCAGGGGGGCAGGGGGCACGTTGCAGGGGGGCAGGTTGGAGGGGGGCAGGGGGGCAGGTTGCAGGGGGGCAGGGGGGCAGGTTGGAGGGGGGCAGGGGGCAGGGGGCAGGGGGGCAGGTTGCAGGGGGGCAGGGGGCACGTTGCAGGGGGGCAGGGGGGTAGGTTGGAGGGGGGCAGGGGGCAGGGGGGAGGGGGCAGGGGGGAGGGTGGAGGGGTGCAGCTGTGAGCATAATTTCACATCCTATTGAAGTATAGATTCAACGATTTTTATAGATCTAGAGAAGTTATATTTCATAGTAACTTTGAACCAATCTACCTTAGTTTTTACTCTAGTTTTGTTCTGTTTTGAACTTTAAATTTTATAAATTAATGTATATGTTTACACTTATAGGAGATGAAATTTTGGAAACCAAAGGTATTTATTCAACAAGAAAAGAAGGGAAATTTTTTCCAATGATCTCAAATGAATAGAGCATCTACACCATGGGAGTAATAGTTTAAATTCTGTGATTTTTCTACTTAAACTTGAAAATTCACTTCTTTTTTTTAGTTGAAATAAATGGTTGGAAGTTGCCTTTTAATAAATTTTGTATGCTGAAATCATCTTGTTAAATCTGTTGGTTGTTGCTTCCTTTTTTACTACCTTTTTGTATTGAAATTCTGGTGTGTATGCTTATTTTAATGTTTTACTAAAAATCATTTTTGAACTTCAAATGTTAACATGCATCTACATTAAAATCCATGAATATGTGTTGAAGTTGTTAATATAGTAACTAGTGGGTATCATTCATGCATTTTGTGTGATTGTTTGAACTCTATGTTCTTCATTTCTTTTGTTTTTAATATATTAGTTATATGCTTTGTTTGTAATTAGATAAAAAAATTCTTTATTGTTACAAATTGATGCATATATCTAATTAATCATTTCTACCATAGGACGTTGGTGTTGGTTCAAATGCGGGCACGTTGGCATGCAACCGACAAGCAAGAGGGAACATCCATTCTTGGTAATGGGCATCTATGTGAACTTCACTTCTCAGTTATTGGTTTTGATTAGAGTGATATTAACATATTATTTTGTTCCCATGTAGTTTTACAAACAGAAAATAAAAATTTAATCAGGGAAAGGTGCCCCCAAAATACATGCCCCTCGAACTGGATGTTCTATCCAATGTTTATCTCTATATCAGGAAGGGGTACATTGTCCTCATTCAAGGATTTTCCCGGGGGTGGGCCCTCTAGAGTAAATACAACACACTGAGAATAATCCATGTTTTTTTCATTATAAGGACCATCCTAAGGTGATGTTGAAGTGATTAAGTCTGTAGTTTTCCCAGTATCCTTCTACACTGATATAACCCCTATCTTATCCACATTATAAGGGACAGTAGTGTATTTTCTCTCCAAGTCATAGATTGGAATATTCATCTTACCGTTCCAACTTTCATAGTTAGAGACATCATTCCCCTTCATATTGTAAAAAGAACACTCCTTGTCCCTATTACATTCTGGAGAATGATGGAAAAAACATATAATTCATGTAGAACTAAGGTTTCCTTTCGTATTGGATCAGAAAGTCTATACATTCATCTAGTTAGTTAAGACTACTTCTTCTAGAATCATTATATACATGTCCACATTCATTATATACATGTCCACATATAATTCACAGATTAGCATTCATTTCTTTAAATCTTCTGAGAAAACATCCTCTCATGCCATCCATATCATCCTATTTGAAACTAAGTGGAAGATGTTGCCCCGCGGATGTCGCTGGACCGGGCCAACACGTTGCGGTCACGCCGCGGTCACGCCGCGGTCACGCCGCGGTCACGCCGCGGTCACGCCGCGGTCACGCCGTGATTTGGCCCTACTCCAGGACGACACCCTGCGGCGGTTACTCCTCCTTAGAGAAACATTGAATGGTTAGCTCTATAATTTTTCGTATTTCCTCATTCCTAAACTATATCTCCTCTCAGCGCTGCCTCTCATCCATCTTTCCACAAAACGTGCATAGCAGGTGGTACAAAAGCTCAATTCAACTGAAAACATTGGTTTGGAATTTTCTGACATATTTTATTCCTCTAGGTATTCCTACACATTTCTAGATCTGCAAACCTCACCGAATTAGGTATATCAGGGGTCATCCAATCCTCTATTCATCACAGATTAGCATTCATTTCTTTAAATCTTCTGAGAAAACATCCTTTCATGCCATCCATATCATCCTATTTGAAACTAAGTGGAAGATGTTGCCCCGCGGATGTCGCTGGACCGGGCCAACACGTTGCGGTCACGCTGCGGTCACGCCGCGGTCACGCCGCGGTCACGCCGCGGTCACGCCGCGGTCACGCCGCGGTCACGCCGCGGTCACGCCGCGGTCACGCCGCGGTCACGCCGCGGTCACGCCGCGGTCACGCCGCGGTCACGCCGTGATTTGGCCCTACTCCAGGACGACACCCTGCGGCGGTTACTCCTCCTTAGAGAAACATTGAATGGTTAGCTCTATAATTTTTCGTATTTCCTCATTCCTAAACTATATCTCCTCTCAGCGCTGCCTCTCATCCATCTTTCCACAAAACGTGCATAGCAGGTGGTACAAAGGCTCAATTCAACTGAAAACATTGGTTTTGAATTGTCTGACATATTTTATTCCTCTAGGTATTCCTACACATGTCCACATCAATCATATCTGGCCTCTAGATACTGTTGGCATGCCCACTGCCCTTACTCCATGCCACTATAACGCCTCCCAGGGACTGCTTCAGGGGGGCTCTCCTTATGCCCAGGCCTAGCCATGCCTCCCTGATCAGCAGTCATCCCCTACTCCTTTTCCCCCTCCCTTTTAGCTCACTGCTTCCATCCTGCTCACTGCTGCCAACCAGATCCACCGCTTCATCCGATCTCACCACCTCAGCATCAGCAGCTTCCGTTCCACAAAAATTCCCAGTCGAAATCATACTCAAACCACCTGCATCCACCACTTCAACCTCTAAATAACTCCCAACCTTCAAGTCTGTTTTTAGCCTCTCAAAAAATGCAGCAACCATTGGCTGAGTGGGCAGTGTCCAGGGCACTCCCGTGGCCCCCTGCACCTCCACCATTTTCTGGCTGCTCTCATTAGACTTTGCACGATCCAGACTCACGTTACTCCTATCATTGACACCATAACTGAAAGCCTGATCACAGTATTAGGAGGGGTGTCCAGGCAGGGGGGACTAGTAGGGGGCAGGGGGGGGGGGGGGGCTGGCGGGGGGACTAGCAGGGGGCAGGGGGGGGGGGCTGGCAGGGGGGGGGGGCTGGCAGGGGGACAGGGTGGGGGGGTGCTGGCAGGGGGACAGGGGGGGGGGGGCTGGCAGGGGGGGCTAGCAGGGGGCAGGGGGGGTGTCCAGGCAGGGGGGACTGGTAGGGGGCAGGGGGGGGGGGGGGGGCTGGCGGGGGGACTAGCAGGGGGCAGGGGGGGGGGGGGGCTGGCAGGGGGCAGGGGGGGGGCTGGCAGGGGGCAGGGGGGGGGGGGCTGGCAGGGGGACAGGGTGGGGGGTGCTGGCAGGGGGACAGGGGGGGGGGGGGGGGGGGCTGGCAGGGGGGGTGGGCTAGCAGGGGGCAGGGGGGGGTGTCCAGGCAGGGGGGACTGGTAGGGGGCAGGGGGGGGGGGGCTGGCGGGGGGGGGGGGGCTGGCGGGGGGCAGGGGGGGGCTGGCGGGGGGCAGGGGGGGGGGGGGCTGGCAGGGGGCCAGGGGGGGGGGGCTGGCAGGGGGCCAGGGGGGGGGGGGGGCTGGCAGGGGGCAGGGGGGGGTGCTGGCAGGGGGACAGGGGGGGGGCTGGCAGGGGGGGCTAGCAGGGGGGGGTGTCCAGGCAGGGGGGACTGGTAGGGGGCAGGGGGGGGGGGCTGGCGGGGGGGGGGGGCTGGCGGGGGGCAGGGGGGGGGCTGGCGGGGGGCGGGGGGGGGGGGGGGGGGGCTGGCGGGGGGCAGGGGGGGGCTGGCAGGGGGGGGGGGGGGCTGGCAGGGGGCAGGGGGGGGGGCTAGCAGGGGGCAGGGGGGGGGAGGTAGTTGTTCATACTCAATTTTCAAAAACAAGTCATCTTCATTTGTGGATAACACAACCCGATCAATGAGGGTGGAATTAAGGTCCACTTCTAGAAGAACTCTAGCAAAATGCACATTATTCTAGCAAAATACCCATAATGTGCCTCCTCAGTTGCTCTATCCATTTTGATGGGAATGCCAATTGTAGATGTAATGTCAAATAATATCCTGGGGGGGGGGGCTGGGTGCAAGTGGTACTGGGGGTGCAGGGGGGTGTCAAGGGTGGGGAGTGGGTTTGGGGGGGGGGGTCTGTCCATGGGGTGTCTAGGGGGTCCAGTGAGGGGGGGGGCGTTTGTCCTGGGGTGTCCAGGGTCTGGGGGGGGGTCTGTCCTGGGGGGTCTGGGTTTGGGGGGGGTCTGTCCTGGGGTGTCCACTTTTAGCATGAATTGATACCATTGCTGCATGCAACTTCCAGCTCTAAACCAGATCTGTTTTCAGCTCTAAAATATATGCTTTGTGAGCACACTTACCCCATGGATTGTGTCTCCACTTCTTTAGGTTTGTTCTCTTCTTCACAACCCAAAACACAACCTGTTTTTCCTTGGACAGCTTTACCACCAAGGATTTTTCTTTTCACTATAGGTTGATTTTTCTTTCTCCAAATCACCTTGCTGCTTGGACTGTCCCTGCAAGCATTTTCAGTACATACCTTGCCTTGGGGCACCCCTTTCACATGAATCCTTCTAGTTTTAGGATCATGTGAGTTCTTCTCATGCTTCGAAGCCCTTTTTGTGTCTTTCCAGGAGGTTTGTGCTTTAGAACTAGTCTTGGATTTTTTTTTTACATTACTCTCAGCATAGGAGTTTTTCTACATGTAGCCCCTGAAATCTGTTCCTCAAAGGAACATATTTGTCGTTGTATTCATGTTGATTTCTTCCATTAATCCTTACTGAATGCTTGTAGCCTGCAATTGTCGCGGATGAGGATTTTGTTGGATTGGTGTTGCCCGATCCGGTTGGGCCGAATGCTTGTGGCCCGCAGGGGGGGTTGTCCAGCAGAGGGAGGGGGTGTCCAGCAGGGGGGTGTCCAGCAGGGGGAAGGGGTGCTAAACATGGTCTGTAAATCTGATGTAGTTCAGTCTGTTCCTGTCTTATCTCATGCTGCTAAACATGTCAGAATTGGTGAATTGGTACCTGTTAAACCCGAATCTGGCAGTGCTGAAGATGTTGTGGTTATCAGATCAGATAAACTTGGTTATCAGATCAGGGGGCAGGGGGGACTAGCAGGGGACTGACAGGGGGCCTAGCAGGGGACTGACAGGGGGCCTAGCAGGGGGCAGGGGGGGGGGGGGGGGGGGGGGGGGGCTGGCGGGGGGACAAGCAGGGGGCAGGGGGGGCTGGCAGGGGGACAAGCAGGGGGCAGGGTGGGGGGGGGTGCTGGCAGGGGGCAGGGGGGGGCTGGGGGGGGGACAAGCAGGGGGCAGGGGGGTGCTGGCAGGGGGCAGGGGGGGGCTGGGTGGGGGGACAAGCAGGGGGCAGGGGGGGGTGCTGGCAGGGGGCAGGGGGGGCTGGGTGGGGGGACAAGCAGGGGGCAGGGGGGGCAGGGTGGGGGGGGGGGGGGGCTGGCAGGGGGCAGGGGGGGGGGGGGGGCTGGGGGGGGACAAGCAGGGGGCAGGGGGGGGTGCTGGCAGGGGGCAGGGGGGGGGGGGGGGGGGGGGGGGGCTGGGTGGGGGGACAAGCAGGGGGCAGGGGGGGGGGGGGGGGCTGGCAGGGGCAGGGGGGGGGGGGGGCTGGGGGGGACAAGCAGGGGGCAGGGGGGGTGCTGGCAGGGGGCAGGGGGGGCTGGGTGGGGGGACAAGCAGGGGGCAGGGGGGGTGCTGGCAGGGGGCAGGGGGGGGGGGCTGGGTGGGGGGACAAGCAGGGGGCAGGGGGGGCTGGGGGGGGGGACAAGCAGGGGGCAGGGGGGGGTGCTGGCAGGGGGCAGGGGGGGCCTGGGTGGGGGGACAAGCAGGGGGCAGGGGGGGGGCTGGCAGGGGGGGCTGGGGGGGACAAGCAGGGGGCTGGGGGGGCAAGCAGGGGGCAGGGGGGGCTGGCAGGGGGACAAGCAGGGGGAAGGGGGGGGCTGGCAGGGGGGCAAGCAGGGGGCAGGGGGGCTGGTAGGGGCAGGGGGGGCGGGGGCTGGCAGGGGGACAAGCAGGGGGGGATGGCAGGGGGACAAGCAGGGGGGGCTGGCAGGGGGACAAGCAAGGGGCAGGGGGGCTGGCAGGGGGACAAGCAGGTGGCAGGGGGGGGGCTGGCAGGGGGACAAGCAGGGGGGGCTGGCAGGGGGACAAGCAGGGGGGGGCTGGCAGGGGGACAAGCAGGGGGGGCTGGCAGGGGGACAAGCAGTGGGCAGGGGGGTGGGCTGGCAGGGGGGGGACTAGCAGGAGGGTGGCAGAGGGGACTGGCAGGAGGTACTGGCAGGGGGGGACTGGCCGGGGGTGGCAGGGGGGGTGTCCAGGGTGTGTCCAGGGGGGTTTTTTTTTTATGGATTTGGACACCCTATAGCCACGGTTTTAAACCGTGGCTATTGATTTATTGCCACGGTTGTAAACCGTGGCTATAGACATAGTGCCACGGTTTTAAACCGTGGCTATAGGTTTTGTCCGGCCTTTAGTATAGCCACGGTTGAAACCGTGGCATTAGGTATACAGCCACGGTTTAAACCGTGGCTATAAACCTATAGCCACGGTTTAGACCGTGGCTATAGAGTTAAAGCCACGGTTCCCAACCGTGGCTCTAGGTCTAGGCCTATAGCCACGCCAAACTTGGCCACGGTTCGCCAAACCGTGGCTATTACCTATAGCCACGGTTTGAGGGCCTATAGCCACGGTTTAGAACCGTGGCTATAGCCCGAATTTCCAGTAGTGATTTCCATTTTCTTCACCATATCCTTAAGGATTGGTTAAGACTTGGGAGGAGGAGGATATTTCTGAGATGTTGAAGGATAAGAGGGTTTCATATGTTTTCCTTGTTGATACCAGTTCTTCTTGGGATAGCTTGAGTTTCCTACTTATCGGTATTGTGGTTTTGCTTTCCACCCAGTGTTTGGATTTGGCCTGAATGGTTCTTTCTTGAATGGTGGTGCTTGTTGGAATGGATGCCCAGGGAACACTACAGCACAAGACTCAGATGAATCCTGAAGTTGTGGGCACTGGTCAGAAAAATGAGTATTATCAGAACTAATACCAAAATGTAATGGAACGGGAGGAGAGTGTTAGTTACCTTGTGCTTGAGTTAATTTCCATAGAATGGTATGCATCTCATCAAGTTTATTATCTACCTTTTGTTCTAGGGATGAATGACTTACCTCATGAACTCCTCGGGTTGGAACAATAGCTCGTGTACCAAATTGTTATGAATTTTGATCCATGTTGGCTATTAAGTCACGAGTGGAAGAAGGAGTTTTGTCAACTAGGGCACCACCAGTTACAGCATCAATCATTCCACGATCCATGGGGATAATTCCCTCATAGAAGTATTGAATTAAAATTTGTTCACTAATCTGGTGGTGGGGGAAACATGAACAAATTATTTGGAATCTCTCACAATATTCATGAAGGTTCTCTCCTTGTAACTGCCTAATGCCACAAATTTCTTTCCTAATTGATGCAGTTCAGGGGGCAGGGAAAAAATTCTCTAGAAAGATTCATTTAAGGTCATTCTAGCCCCCAATTGTTGTAGGCAGATAGAATAGCCAGTCTTTGGCTACACCATCAAGGGAGAAAGGGAAGACCCTAAACTTAATGAGGTCCTCAGACACATTTTAGGGTTTCATGGTGGAGCACACTATGTGAAACTATTTTAGATGTTTGTGAGGGTCCTAACTGGGAAGACCATGGAATTTTGGAAGGATGTGTATGAGGCCTGATCTTAGCTCAAAATTGTCTGCTTCCTTGGGATATTAGATGTACACAGGTTGGTACTCCACATCCGGGGTGGTCAGTTCTTTTAATGTTCATTTATTTTGAGCCACGATCTCTGGGGTTTGATTTGGTTCAATTTTTGATTGGTTTAGGACCACTTGAGTTTCGAAAAGGGGTTCCTCAATGTTACTTGTTTGACCTTCTCTAGATTCCTTGATTTGTGTGTGAAATGACTTTTCAATTTCTAGGTCAAATTCAAGTAGTGTTTCATTACCAGATCGGGTCATGCAAATAATTTGTGAAGTTTTTGTTTTCTAAATATGGATAAAATCCCTTAATAAGGGTTAAAAGACAATATAATTCTATAATAAAGAATTATACAGAGGGAGATGAAGAATAAGAAGAGAGAGAGAGAAAGAACACACCAAAAACAACTAAAATCCAAAACAAAAACAATAAAATGGGGGTGGGGTATTTAAAGGAGTAATAATTAATAATTATAATAAATAAATAAAATAAAATAAAAAAATGATCTTGGCTCCGTGGTAATGGCACCAAAATTTTATCATGTTGTCGAGAACGTCAAATTAGAGGATAAATTTTTACTATAATTTATGCAGTATAGTAGGAACACTAGGTCGTCTCTCAACAGAGAATTAGATCACTAATTTCAAAATAAGTTTATGATTATGTTAAAAAAATTGAAATTAAATTAAGTGGTTGGGGGTTCTATGATTTTAAAATATCAATTGAAACTATACTACTAAGTGAGAGAAACTGAGTAGAGAAATCGGGATCAACCCGGGTAAGTGTCCCTTGATGGTCAATCTGTCATCGCTCTCAATGGAATGGGAAGGATCATTGATTAATTGATTTTATACCCACTAAAACCAGTATTATGTGAGTTCTTACTAGGTTACCACCTAGGATTTGATCGATAAATGATATTTATTATCAGTGACCGCTCATAATCAATAAAACTATGTTGATGTAAGAACCGAACTCAATCAAGGAATCACATCAAAAACATGATGAGATATCCAGATTTGGGTCTTCATCAAAATTGGTATCAATAAAAAACATGCATATAATGGGTTATAACTTCTTTATATCATCAAACAAGTCAATCCAAAAGCAAACTCGTGAAAGAGAAGAGGTGAGAAAAGTGGCAAACGCACTCAAATCATCAAAAGATCTGGGTTATGCATGGAAGCATGAGGATTCTTGTTCCTTTGATTTGTATTTGATCATACCAGAATAAGTACAAATTAAGAAGGTAAAAATTATGAACAATAGACAAAAAACCTGGAAATTAAATTACCTTACGAAGATTAAAAATGTGGAGCTCAGGATTACAATAATGGACACCCCCAAGTTGATCACTAAGAAACTTAGAAGTACATGTTGGAGAAGAGAACTAAAATGGGTGAAAGAAGCTCTCAAATTCGAATCACCTTTACACCTGGTCGTGAAATATGATATAATCTTGGTGAGAGGTATTTTTATGGACATACACATCACAATTTCCACAAAACAAGTCAAGTGCTTAAGAGACTAGGTCACTATTCAGGGAAGACTTTTTACTCCATCTTTATCCAGCAGGTTGACTGATAAAACGCGTGAAAATGACTTCAAATTTTTTGGAGAGGTTTGAATTCACATTATCTACCTATGGGAGGTAGAATCAGCCCAATTAAATCTCATAGGCTCGAGTTATGGCCCAAATACAGAAGGGTCATCTAATCTGGATCTCCCAGAATTATTTCACATTGTGCGCCTATTATAGGCCTTCAAATTGGAGAATTGGGCTCCATGGAATTCTAGATAAATGTATCCCACACAATTTTACATTCATAAACCAATTTGTAGCCCAATTTAATGCACGGAGTATCCACAGTATATATTTATATCCACATAAATGCTTGGGCCCTTGTGCAGTTTGGCACATTTTGCTTGATTTCCATTGTGGGTCCTATGAATCACCTACTCATACAATGTAAACACTTAAACAAGTAAAATTGCCCTATTAAATAGTAATAGACATTAATTAATTGAATCAAACATTATGTGAAATTTATTATTATATTTGGAATATTCATTATAAAACCAGTTTAAAATAGTGGTGTAAGGGTGGAATAAAACAGTGAATTGTGGTACGATCACACACCCACACCTAAACATTTTCACTCCTGGGAAAATTAACATATAGAAATAAAATGATTCATATATATATTCCCAAAATCATGAAGATTTAACAATTGAGGAAATTTTATTTTAATTAATGTGATCAATGAACGAACCAAACCAAGGAGTTCTTCCTAGTGAAAATATAAAAAGATGTCACATAAATCATATCATATTGAAATTCAAAAAGATTCATGATACCAAATTGAGCAAGGAATTCAGAATTCAACCATGACACTAACTCTCCATGTGTGTGTGTTAAAACCATTCCTTGCAATTCTTTCCACTTTCTATCCAATAAATATAGGTTATTTTAACATTTTCCAGCTTGAATGATTTTGTCCACCGAACCTACCCTACATCCTTTGCAATCACATTTCAAGAACCACTCATTTAAGCATTCCCAGAAGTCAAACCATAAGATCCCAACCTAGATATCCCCATATGATTCAGATTTCATCACTCCCCTAATTTATTTATTTTTTTTATAAGTTGTTTATTAAACAAATCTCACACTCATCTCTCAACCCTTGTTTTATCTCCTTATGAAACTAATTGAAATAGTTATAACAAGATCAAAGGTTTTGGAAGAGTGGTTTTTGACCTGCCCAAGACACAACCAATTTTTTTAGGGCGTGCAATAGTTGGACATTAGGTAAACACGCATAGGTCAATCTGGTATAGTAATGAAACAGATCGGATAAGGAACAAACATATAGAAATATCATTTAAAGCTGAAAAATATTAACCTAACATATATTTACCTTATATTAAGTAAGAATTATTCACACTTTGTGGTTTGGTGAAAACATTTGTGGTGATATTAGTGACACATTTTTTCCAAAAAAAACTAACACAAGGGGCATCAATCATCCCAAAGGTTTCACATAGATACAACCATTTATATCATTGACAGAAAACCAATTCAATAAAAAAGAAAATCACTCCCTTATTTTAAATTCATACAAATATTCTTTTTAACCTTCGTTATGGTATTTTTAATTACCCCCTTTATGGTCACCAAATTATGGAACATCGAAGTTGTTGATGGGGAAAATGAAAATACCATAAAGAAGGATAAAAAGTGAAGAAAGGATAAAATGATGAAAATTACAAACTAACCGAAGAATGTATCCACCCCCCCCCCCCCCCACACACTGAGAATGTGCAGTTTCCTCACTGAAATAATTAAGAATGTGAGAAGGAAGGATAAAACCTGGTGTGTTTTATTGGTATGATGTATCGAGATGGTGGATTTCCTCCACCAGATTCTTCGGAAAATCCTCATATAAGTGTTTAAGTCTCTGCCCATTGACGGTAAGACTTCATCCACTCTGCTCATGAAAAATATGTGTTACACCAAAAGGGTAAACATTAGTAACAGTATAAGGACTGAGCCATCAGGAACGAAGCTTACCTGGGTAGATCTTATTCCTGGAATTTTACATGAGGACCGTCTCACTAATATGGAACTTCCTTTAGTGATTCATGATATCATGAATATCCTTTTTCTGCACTTTGTATATTTGAGAGTTCTCATATGCATCATGCTGAATTTCTTCCAACTCCTAAATCTGCAACTTTCTATGCTCACCTGCATCTGAGAGATTCATATTAAATTTCTTAATGGCCCAATATGTACGGTTTTCTACCTCCACTGGGAGGTGACAAGCCTTTCCAAACACAATCCTATATGGTGACATTCCGATCAAGGATTTAAAAGCAGTATGGTATGCCCAAAGTGCATCATCCAAGAGAAAACTCGAATATTTCCTATTGGGTTTTACTGTTTTCTCCAAGATTTGCTTAACTTCCTGATTTGAAATTTCCGCTTTTCCGTTAGTTTAGGGATGATATGTAATGGAGACTTTATGAACAACCCCATACTTATGAAGAAATTTTTTCATGTTACGATTGCAAAAATGTGAACCCGGATCACTAATGATGAATCTGGGTAGACCAAACTGACTGAAAATCTGGGACCTCACAAAATCAACAACAACTCGAGAGTCATCGGTCCTAGTAGCCTTTACATCAACCCATTTAGAATCATAGTCAATAGCTAGTAAGATTTACACAAAGCCAAATTAATTTAGAAAAGGCCCCATGAAGTCAATGCCCCATGCATCGAATATTTCACATAATAAGATGGGTTGTTGGGGCATTTTATTCCTCTAGTAGATATTCCCTATGAATTGACATCGAGTACATGATTTACAAAACCTATGGTCATCTCTATAAAATTTTGGCCAATATAATCCTGAGTCAAGGACCTTTCGATCAGTACGTTGAGAGCTAAAGTGGCCCCCACAAGCCAATGTGTGGAAGAAGCTCAAAACTAAGGTGAACTCATGGTCAGGGACACACCAACGAACAACCTAGTCACTATAGATCCTCCATAAATATGGTTCATCCAAAATGTACCATCGATAATCATGTTTAATTATCTAGGATTGTGAAGTGATAAAATCAGTGGGGACCCTAGATGTTGCTAGAAAATTCACAATGTCCGCATATGAGGAGGTAAGGTCCACAACATCACAAAGCTTCTCATGAGGGAAGAATTCTCCAATGGGGAGAGGTGAGTCAACATGATGGTAAAATGGTGGGGAAATCCTACTAATGTGGTCAACTAACACATTTTCCACTCCTCTCTTATCTCTAATCTCAAGGTCAAACTCCTAGAGGAGGAGCATCCACCGAATGAGGCGGGGCTTAGCTTCAGGTTTCTTAAGGAGAAACCGAAGGGCAGCATGATCAGAAAAGACAATCATTTTTGACCCAATGAGATAGGAACGAAACTTTTCCAAGGCAAACACAATATAAATAAGTTCTTTTTCAGTGGTTGTGTAGTTCTCCTCGGCAGGGTCAAGGGTACGTGAGGCATACTCAATGACATGAGGGGACTTATTAACCCTTTGTGATAAAACTGCCCCAACTACAAAGTTAGAGGCATCACACATAAGTTTGAAGGGAAGATCCCACCTTTGTTGTTGGATTTTGGGAGGTGATGTGAGACTCATTTTTAGTGAATTGAAATCATCCTCACATTTTTTATCAAAAACAAATTCAGAATCCTTTTGTAATAACTGGGATAAGGGAAGTGTGATCTTACTAAAGTCTTTAATGAATCGGCGATAAAAACCAGCATAACCCAAGAAAGACCGCACCTCACGAATACATTTTGGAAATGAAAGGGATGAAATTAATTCAATTTTAGATTTATGAACTTGAATTACCTTATTTTAAATGATATTCCTAAGAACTATCCCCCGCTCAACCATGAAATTACATTTTTCATAATTTAAAACAAGATCTTTTTCAATGCAACAGCAGAGGATAGAATCAAGGTTTTTCAAACAATCGTCAAAAGAAGAACCATAAACCATGAAATCGTCCATAAATACTTCCATACAACTCTCAAGGTACTAAAAAAATACTCAACATACATCACTGAAAAATACCAAGAGCTTTACATAGTCCAAAAGGAATTATTTTGTATGAAAATGTGCCGAATGGACAGGTAAATGTAGTCTTTTCTTGATCCTGGGGGGCTATATAGATTTAGAAATAACCTAAATAGCCATCAAGGAAAAAATAATGGGACTTACCAACCAGTCGTTCTAACATTTGGTCAATTAAAGGTAAAGGAAAGTGGTCCTTCCACGTGGATTGATTCAATGGATGGTAGTTAATATAGACTCGCCAACTGTTTTTCACATGCATTGAAACCAATTCATTCCTTTCATTTGACACAACTTTTATTCCTCTTTTTTTAGGCACAATTTAAACTGGGCTTACCCATTTACTATCAGATATAGGATAAATGATCCCAGCATTAAGTAATTTACTGACTTCCAATTTTACCACTTCAAGGAGAGTGGGATTCAACTGGTGTTGAGCCTACATTACGGGCTTAGCCTCATCATCCAAAAGTATATGGTACATACAAATATATGGGATAATCCCAAGAATATCAGACAATGTGCATCCTATTTCCTTTTTACACTCTCTTAAAAGATCAAGCAGTTTTGATTCCTGCTGTTGAGAGAGGTTATTGGCAATAATGATGGGAAATTGGTCAATACCCTCAAGATAGGCATATTTTAAATTTGATGGAAGTGGTTTTAATTCCAACACCAGGGGTTTTTAGATTGAGGCAGCGGATTTAGGGGGAGTGAGGTCCATTAAACTATCTATCTTCTCATATTTATTCTCAAAGGAAAGAGAATATATTCAAATGAGATTTTTAGAATCATCGATAGTCATTGGTACCACATAATAAACACATTAATCAATTAAATCACAAAATTTACATTTTTTATGAACCCACACAACATTCAAAATAAGAACCAAAACTCAAATAATCCATGGGTGAATAAGAGGAAAATAAATCAGAGGATGGGCCGAGGATAGAATTTTGTGTGTGTTTGTCATTAGATAGCACTTCCATCGAATAGATAGGAATAGTGGAGTGCTCTTCAATGGGGTGTTTCATAGCCTCAAGCATGTTAAAAATTACATTTTCTCCACCAAACTCCATGGAAAACAAACCATTGTGAACATTGATGATCGTATTTTCTGTTTTGAGGAATGACCTCCCAAGTATGAGAGTGGAATGTCCCTGGGTTCGGGTATCTTCCATCTCGAAAATGTAAAATTCTGTAGGGAAGATGAGATTCTTAACTTTTACGAGGACATCCTCAACCACTCCTGATGGGTGTGTTGTGCTTCGATTGGGAAGTAGCGTGACAATGCCTGTTGGTTGGATCTCTCCAACCTGTAGATAAGTATACACGGAGTGATGCATTACATTAATGGAAGAACCTAAATCTAGCATAGCATCAGAAAAGAAGGTCTCCCCTATGGTAAAACGTATCATGAATGTGCCCAGATCCATGCATTTTGTTGGAATTATTGGTTCAATCAAGGCAAATAAATTCCTTCCCAAGTTGAATCTCTCATTCCCCTTCAGCCTCCTTCTATGGGTGCAATGATCTTTAAGAAATTTGGCATATCGAGGGATTTTTTTAACTGAATCCAATAAAGGAATGTTAACTTGAACATTTTTAAATGTGTCCATTATTTCTTTATCAATCTCATTATGAAAATTATTCTTAGATTTAGTGAGTTTTTTAGGGAAAGGAAGACGAATGGATTGTTCATTTGAATCATCAATGAAAATTAGATTTCCATTTTTGTCTTGTTTTTTGTTAAATGAAATTTTTGAGGGTTGGGAAAGAGATTTTTTATGAGGGGGACATACCTGCTTTGCAGAATCAGTAGAAGGAGAAACTTCATTACCACTATGAAGTGTAACTTCACATACATTACCTTTTTCCTTCATATTTTCAATGGGTTGGGATGGTAGTTTTCCAGAACCTTGCATTTTAAGCTCACCGATGGTGTTTTCCAATTTCCCCACTTGAGTTCACAGGTCTTGAATAGCTGATTGTGTGGTTTTTAAAACTAGAGGTTCTGGGTTTCCATTTTCTTCACCATATCCTCAAGTCTTGGTTTAGACTTGGAAGTAGGAGGATTATTTTGAGATGTTGAAGGATAAGAGGGTTTCATACCCTAGCCTTGTTGATACTAGTTCTGCTTGGGTTATCTTGAGTTTCCTACTTGTCGGTATTGTGGTTGTGCTTTCCACCCGAAGTTTGGATTTGTCCTGAATGGTTCTTTCTTGAACGGTGGTGCTTGTTGGAATGGATGCCCAGGGAACAATGCAGTACAAGACTCAGATGAATCCAGAAGTTGTAGGCACTCGTCAGAAAATTGAGTATTATCATAACAAATACCACAATGTAATGGAATGGTAGGATAGTGAGAGTTACCTTGTTCTTGAGCTAATTGCCTTAGAATGGTATGAATCTCATCAAGTTTATTATCTAACTTTTTTTCTAGGGATGAATGACTTACCTCATAAACTCCTCGGGTTGGTGCAATAGCTCGTGTACCAAATTGTTGTGCATTTTGAGCCATGTTGGATATTAAGTCACGAGCGGCAGAAGAAGTTTTGTCAACTAGGGAACCACCAGCTGCAACATCAATCATTCCACGATCCATGGGGATAAGTCCTTCATAGAAGTATTGAATTAAAAAAATTTCAATAATCTGGTGGTGGGGGAAACTTGAACAAAGTATTTTGAATCTCTCCCAATATTCATAAAGAGTCTCTCCTTGTAACTACCTAATGCCACAAATTTCTTTCCTAATTTATGCAGTTCGGGAGGCAGGGAAAAACATCTCTAGAAAGAGTTGTTTATGGTCATTCTAGCCCCCAATTGTGGTAGGCAGATAGTATATCCAGTCTCTGGCTACACCATAAAGGGAGAAAGTGAAGGCCTTAAACTTAATGAGGTCCTCAGACACATTTTGGGGTTTCATGGTGAAGCAGACTATGTGAAACTCCTTTAGATTTTTCTAAGGGTCCTCACCAGGAAGACCATGGAATTTTGGAAGGAGGTGGATGAGGCCTGATCTTAACTCAAAATTGGCCGCTTCCTCAAGATATTGGATGTACGCAAGTTGGTACTCCACATCCGAGGTGGTCAGTTCTTTTAATGTTTAGTTATTTTGAGCCATGATCTCTAGGGTTTGATTTGGTTCAATTTTTGATGGGTTTAGGACCACTTGAGGTTTTAAAAGGGGTTCCTCAATGTTACTTTTTTGACCTTCTCTAGATTCCTTGATTTGTGTGTGAAGTCACTTTTCAATTTCAGGGTCAAATTCAAGTACTATTTCTTTACCAGATCGGGTCATGCAAATAATTTGTCAAGTTTTTGTTTTTTAAATATGGATAAAATCACGTAATAAGGGTGAAAAGATAATATAATGTTATAATACATAATTATAGAGAGGGATATGGAGAATAAAAATAGAGATAGAGAGAAAGAACACACCAAAAACCACCAAAACCAAAAACACAAACAATCAAATGGGCGTGGGGTATTTAGAGGAGTAATAATTAAGAAGTAAAATAAATAAATAAAAGTAAATAAAGAAAAAAATTATCTTGGATCCTCGGAAAAGGCACAAAAATTTGATCGCGTGGTCGAGCGTGTCAAATTAGAGGTTATGTTTTTACTAGAATTTATGCAGTTTAGCAGGAACCCTAGGGTGTCTCTCGACAGAGAATTAGATCACTAATTTCAAAAGAAGGTTCTAGTTTTTTGACAAAATTGAAATTAAATTATGTAGTTGGGGGTTTTATGATTTTAAAATATCAATTAAAACTATGCTACTCGGTGAGAGAAACGGGTTGGAGAAATCGTGATCAACCTGGGTAAGTGTCCCTTGATGCTCAATCCGTCATCGCTCTCAAGGAAATAGGAAGGATCATTGATTCCTTGATTTTATACCCACTGAAACTAGTAGTATGTGATATCTTACTAGGTTACCACCTAGTATTTGATCGATCGACGATATTGATTATCGGCGACCGCTCATAATCAATAAAACTATGTGGATGTAAGAACCGAACTCAATCATGGCATCACATCAACAACGTGATGAGATGTCCAGATTTGGGTATTATCAAAATTGATCTAAATATAAAAACATGCATATTAATGGGTTATAACTTCTGGATATCATCAAACAAGTCAATCCAAAAGAAAACTCATGAAAGAGAAGAGGTTAGAAAAGAGGCAAACACACTCAAATCATCACAAGATCCGGGTTATGCATGGAAGCACGATAATTCTTGTTCCATGGATTTTTATTTGATCATACCAGAATAAAAAAAATTCAGAAGTTAAAAATTAAGAGCAATAGAAAAAAAACCTGGAAATTAAATTGTCCTACGAAGATTACAAATGTTGAGCTCGGGATTACAACAATGGACACCCCCCAATTTGATCACTAAGAAACTTAGAAGTACATGAGGGAGAAGAGAACTAAAATGGGTGAAAGAAGCTATCTAATTTGATTCACCTTCACCCATGGTCGTGCATCATGAGAGAATGGGGGTGATAGGTGTTTTTATGTACATACACATCACACTTTCCACAAAAGAAGTCAAGTGCCTAAGAGACTAGGTCACTATTCAGGGCAGACTTTTTACTCCATATTTATCCGGCTGTTGACTGACCAAAACGTGTGAAAATGACTTTAAATTCGGTGGAGAGTTGGGCATTCAAGTTTTTTATCCATGTGAGGTGGAAGAAGACCAATTGAATCTCCGAGGCTCGAGTTATGGCGCAAATAAATAAGGGTCGTCTAATCTGGCTCACTCATAATTGTTTCACATTGTGGGCCTATTATGGGCCTTTAAATGGGATAATTGGGCTCCATGGTCTTCTAGAGAAATGTATCCCACACAAGTTTACATTCCTAAACCAATTATTAGCCCAATTTAATTCACGGAGTATCCAAAGTATAAATTTCTGTCCACATAAATGCTTCAGCCCTTGCACAGTTTGGCCCGTTTTTCTTGATTTCCATCGTGGGCCCTCTGAATCACCTCCTCCTACAATGTAAACACTAAAACAAGTAAAATTGCCCTATTAAATATTAATAAACATTATTTAATAGAATCAAACCATAAGTTCAATTTATTATTATATTTGGAATATTCATTACAAAATCAGTTTAAAACAGCGGTGTAAGGGTGGAATAAAACAGTGAATCGTGGTAGGATCAGGACCAAATCACCACACTTTGATACTATCCGTTTTGGGAGGCACTGACTCACCCGCATGGTTTTAGGTCATGTCACAAGGGCACGTCTATGTGGGGAAAGTTCCCCCCTTCCTTGTGGTTCCTTAGGCAACATCAAAGCTATCACGCCGTTGATTCTCACAGAAAGAGTCCCGCTCCGATAATCACGGAGGAAAGTCACTGACTAGCCTCATAGATAGGGCTGAGTCTGAAATGCCAATGGGTGACCCACTGCCCAACCCTACTAAGTCTATGGGTGACCCAATACCCAGCCCCGCTAGATGGTAATCCCCATTAAGTCGATAGTGACCCACTACCAAGACCTGCTGGAGGGTAAACCTTGATAACACATCGGGTGACCCACTTCCCAGCCCTACTGGAGGGTAAACCTTGATAAAACATCGGGTGACCCAGTTCTCAGCCCCGCTGGAGGGTAGACCCTAATAAGTCAATGGGTGACAAACTGCCCAGCTCTACTAGAGGGTATACCCTAATCAGTCGTCAGGCCACCCACTACCCAGCCCTACTGGAGGGTAGACCCTAAAGATTTGTCAGGTGACCCACTGCCCAGCCCTGCTGGAGGGTAGACCCTAATAAGTCATCAGGTGACCCACTGCCCAGCCCTACTAGAGGGTAGACCTGGAATAAGTTGACGGGTGACCCACTGCCCAACCCTACTGGAGGGTATGCCTACAAAAAGTCAACAGGTGACCCACTGCCCAGCCCTACTGGAGGGTAGACCTGGAAAAAGTCATCAGGTGACCCACTTCCCATCCCTACTGGAGGGTAGGCCTGGAAAAAGTCGTCAGGTGACCCACTGCCCAGCCCTGCTGGAGGGTAGACTTGGAATAAGTCGTCGGGTGACCCACTTTCCAGCCCTGCTGGAGGGTATACCTGGAATAAGTCAGCGGGTGACCCACTGTCCAACCTTACTAGAGGGTAGACCCAGAAAAAGTTGTTAGGCGACCTACTGCCCAGCCCTGGTGGAGGATAGACCTGGAATAAGCCGTCGGGTGACCCACTGTATAGCCATGTTGGAGGGTAGACCCCAAAGATTCTTCGGGTGACCCATTGCCCAGCCATGTTGGAGGGTTGACCCTAAAGAGTCGTTGGGTGACCCACTTCCCAACCCTACTAGAGGGTAGACCCGAAATTAGTCTGATAACTCCGCATTGCAACTGACATCATCGGATGTCACCAACATCGCTACCGTGCGTTGGTTCAGAGCGCATCAAAGGGACCTCTGTCCAACACCCTTTCATGTTTTCACATTTAATGAGATCTCAAACGGGGCTTCCCACTCCCAAACATATTACATCATTCCAATACTCGTGAAAAAACACGCGAGATAGACTATTTACCCACCCGAAACGGACAACCGGGGAATATGGTACAATTCCCCGTAGCCAGCCCTTGTGGGCCCACACAACGATCCGGAAAATCAAAAAACGGATCACACCATTATGATTCCTTCGAAAAAACACACAGGATCGACTACTCTATCACCCAAATCGGACACCTGATGAAAAAGGTATTATTCACCATATCCAGCCTTGGTGGGGCCCACTCCACAATCCCGAAAAAGGTCGGTCGAATTGTGCCATCACGATGCTGTCGGAAAACACATCAAATCGATTATTCATTCACCCCGAACAGACGTCTGATGAAAAAGTCGCAGTACGCTGCACACAGCTTAAAACACAGCCCCGTGGGGCCCACGCCTCAACTCCAATTTAGACGGGCAGAATGCACTGTTGTAATCCCCTCGAAAAAACACATAGAATTTAGTCCTCAAACACCCAAAACGGATGTTGGGTGAAAAATGATATTTCATCGCAAATCGCGCAAACCGGGCCCTATGGGGCCTGCTCCCTGTCTCTGGCCTGAATACTCAAAGGAGCATCTAAAAATGTCCGCATGAGGACTAGGATCACTCTGCCTCTGATGGCCCTTCGATTGGACATCCCAAATAAGAGTTAGGTCTGACGCAAGAATAATTAATTAATTAATTAATTAATTAATCACATTAAGCGTTTCATGCCTTCGAGCAATGAAACAAAACCACAAAGGTTCTGAATGAACTTTGGAAGGTTTGTCTCAACTTCAGGGCCACAGTGCCTCTGACGTCACGTCAAATGGACATCCGGCTCGCGAAGTGCGTTCATCGCGGGCTTTATTTAATAATTTATCATTATTAAATTAAAGCTCTTTGGGTCACCCGTCTTCAGGCACAAAATCCAAAAACCTTGAAACCCACATTAAAAAGACCGCCTCGTTGACATGATACTGCAGCCATAGATGGCGCATCAAACGGACGCACCGTTTAGAAATTACAGCCCCCCGAACGCAAGGGGGCCTAACCGGGCAGATTCACCCCGGCCGGCCCGGTCCGAATCATCGGCCGGCGGCCCAGCCACGAGTCTGGTCTATCACATCGCGGGCCACAGGCCGCAGCCTTCCCTGCAGCACAGGACCCGAGCGGGTTCGGTTTTATCTAAACAGACTGGCCAACTGGCTGGTCTTCGTCGCCCAAAAGTACCCGCAGCGCGTAGGTCCTTGCCTCCCAGCAGACCGGCCGCTTGGCCGGTCTTCATTGACACGCCCGCAAGACCCGCAAAGGGCGGTTCCTTGCTTCATTTGTACGCCCGAGGCCAGGCCTCAGGCTTCCTTCGACCGCATCCAGCTGAGGTCGTCGTCTCGTCTACCGACTGAGCGCACCACTGCACATCGGCCGCCCACACCTCTCCGCCTGGGGCTCCCTGCTCCACTACCTGGCAGCCGCCTCCACCCGACCCTACTCGACTGTCGCCCCCCGGAGACGCCTGGCGTCGCCACCTCCGAAGTCTAGCCTCGCCTACCCGCCGAGCCGCACGCCCAACCGCATCGGCTGCCCTGCACCGCTCGACCACTTGGCTCCTCCGGCCGCGCACTGCCCTCGGCCAACCGGCGACACCCGACTCCACCCGGACGCCTGCCTCTGCCTGACACCCGGACCCCCGCTGCGCTACCCTGAGCTCCGACCACCACCCTTGCCGGAGCCGGGAGTTCCGACGGTTACCGCCACCGCTCCGGTGGCCCGATTCCAAAATCGAACGTAAGTTCGGGATCCTCGGGGCGAGCCCTTCACAGTGCCTACTCCCGATCAATGTTCCAACAAAGATTTGGAACGTCCGAAAATTTGGACGAAGAACGCCCAAGATCAATAATTGAAACGAGGCTCGGGCATTGGCCTTGTTCATTCGTCCAATGCCCCAATTCTAAAATTATAGAAATTAAATGACAAAATTGACAAAAGGGTGGAAGACATAATTGAAATCCTACCTCGATCCGACTGTTCGACATTGGCGACGCACCTGCTCGATCCCGCTGCGATCTGCCAGAGTCCGCTCCTCAATCTGGAGAAGAACAGCAAAGAACGCCAATGAACGACAAAGAACACTCGAGGGAGAGAGAGAGAGAGAATAGGTCCCCCCCCACAATTCTACATTTATTTATAAACTCTCCCGACGGGTGTGGATTCTGAAACCTCCACGCCCACCCATTTTATACCGCGCCTAGTTAAAACGCCCCATTTAAAACTCAATGGAAGTCTCAGATTTCAATTCCGAGACCTCGTTTGAAAGTTATTTGAAAAGAATGCCAGTGATAAAAATCAATAAGTGGTCATTTCAAAATGATAATTTTTCCCCTGGGTGACATCTCTCACAGAAGGCCCGTGCCTGCAACTTTTACACCCCGCCTAGGGTAAATGGCACGCTCCAGACTCAATGGTGCCCTCGGTTTTCCCATACAAGAAACTTTCTAAGAGATATCCCATTCCCGCCTCGTGCATAGTATAAAAATACATAATATTTTTATAAAATAAATCCCGGGCACATCAGGCCTTGGAATTGCACGCCGTCTGAACACCCTACTCTGGAACGACATCAAGAAATTTCCAAAGTCTCAGAGTCCCAAAACCTGGGTTCTTACAACATACATGCATCATGGAGAAAGGAAACATAAGATTGTGGTGATATTAGATGCTCAATATATGTTATGTGAAATGGAAGCTAACATGAGTAAATACAAAATAACCATTATGGGAAGGTAAATAACTAAACCTAATCCATTTAATTAATAACTTGATAATGATGAATAATATGGAAGGAATGAATGATGATCACATGAGCATGAAACTTATCAATGGATATCATAACTATTCATATAATCACCTTAACCACAAAAACTAATATCATAATGATGGAATGAATAATTTAAAACATCATAAACATATCATCAAGGTCTCATGACAAGACATCATACATAAATGTGTTATCGCTCAGCCAAATTACCAAATTACTTTTTCCTATGATACCTACTAATTTATCGTGTGGATATCTATTACTGGACTTCACCCATCACTTCATGTTCAATACATTACTCATATATTTAATGATCAATTTAACTCGTGAAAAAATATTTCCTATCAATAAATATCAGTACTGAGTAAAGAAAACATATTAATTAATATTTTTCCCTTTCAATCAAATAACTTTTATAGTAAAACAACATATGTAAACATGGTATGCGGTTTAAGAAATAATCATATCCATGATATAAAATGTATATATTAAAGGGAAATTCACTTTTCAATGATCATAATAAAAATAATTTTTCAAGGGAATTTTAATTACTACAAAAATTAATTAATAAAGATATTGTGAATACTTTTATTGGTCAAACTAATCATAAACCAACCAATGGAAGAATAAGGATGGTATCATAAAACTATTTCTATAGTGAATTATAAGTAATATAATTGTTAGTTTTCATTGATTTATAAAAATACCATAAAATATTAACAGATACATTCTCGAGAAAAATACACTTTTCAATTTAAAAATAAATTCTAAAAACATACCATTTTTAGAATATTAGTAAGAACATTTTCTTTGAAAATAATAATAGAATCTTATAAAGTAATTTTCAAAGAAATGACTGGTAATTATTACTATAAATTTTATTCA
This sequence comes from Viscum album, assembly GCA_963277665.1. Classification (NCBI taxonomy): domain Eukaryota; kingdom Viridiplantae; phylum Streptophyta; class Magnoliopsida; order Santalales; family Viscaceae; genus Viscum; species Viscum album. The sequence goes on from OY728146.1 coordinate 306,289,990, forward strand.
GGATGATTATTTTTAAAAAAAATATTCCACTCAAATTTTTGATAAAAAAATTAATGAGTACCTTTTTAAAAAATGATAAAAATATTTCGTATAAACCATTTTTAAAAAATTGATAAATGTATAAAAATTTATTTAATAAATAATTTGATAATATTAAAAATCTTATTTAAAACATTTTAAGGAAAATATTGATATGGAATGAAAAATTCATGACAGAGTAGATTACAGTGTCATGTTTTCTTTAAAAATATTCAGTCCCATTTAGTCCATAAAATTGGAAAAAATAAGGGAAAATTATAATTAAAAAAGAGTTTAAAAGATAATATAATTTTTTTAATACATAAAGATCAAATAATTTTCCCAGTAGATACATAAACATAAAGAACCCTAGATAATTATGAGATTGTGAAATAAACCCTTATAGCTTTGGTAACTTTTAAATAAAATCTCTAATAGAAGATATAAATAAGATTAAACATTAAATACATTGAATATAAACAGATTCATGATATAACATATAAATGGAGAGTTATATACACCAAATAAGAATAAATATGTTCCTAAAATAAAATATATCTCAATGGAATAAGAATTGAGATAAAATCACTTACAAATACTAAATCATTGAACTAAGAATTATTAAATTAATTGATTATGTGTTTCAAATATAAATCCAAATAAAAATTATATTCAACATAAAATAATAAAAATTCACTACACACTTAATATTAAAATATAAAATATAATAAATAAGTAATATATCCCAATGAATACAAATTGTGTATTAAAACCCCTTACCACATGGTAACATTCTTATCAAAAATCATTGGATATATAATTTGAGTTAAAAATTAAAATATTGTTATATATTAAGTTTTAATGATATTACTATTAACATAGATAGTATATAAACCATATAAAATAAATTATGTGCATAACATTAATATATTCCTTAATGAAGGGAAATTGAGATGGAACCCCTTACCTTAGATTCATTTCACCATGTGCATTATTTATCTTACTAAATAATAAACATATGGTAACTATTTACATGATTAAGAATATATTTCATGTTTATTATTAATTAATTTTATTTATTTCTATCATATATTTAAATACCTAATTATTTAATTTCACATTGTTTGTTTTGATGATATTCCTTTCATAAGTCCAAAATGACTTTAGTGGTTTTACTGTGGAATAATTTTACATTTCTACATCATCTTTAGAATAATTATTACATAGTTATAATTTTTTTACATGGATTACTATTTTTAAACAAACTATGATGTATGGTAGCAAAAATTTTATTACATTACAATCATACAGATGGTAATCCATATGTACGCATGACTAACATTTCCATTTTTCCACGATCATTATGAAAGAAAGGTAAATATTATTTTATAATTAAATAATTATAATAGTAAAATAAATATAATATTGTTTCTTTATATATACATATATATAACATCCATGAGATTTGTTCATGAAGGAAAAGTCACATTTCTTCATGGAGGTGGTAATCCATAAGTACACATGAATAACATTATTATTTTCCAATGCATTAGACGGTAATACGGTATATGTGATATTATAATTCAAGAATTATAATTGTCTAATAAATATAATATGTATATATATAATCAATAATTATATCCATAATTGATTGGTGGTGGTGGAAAATGAATTACATCAGTCTGTGAGGTGGTGGTCTGTTGTGCACACGATTGATGGTTCTGTTGTCCATTAAATGGAAGAGAAAATGGATATAGGTTATTGAATAAAAATAATAATATATCAGTATATTTTATGGATTCTTGTTATTATATTTGAACTATAATGACATGAATCGTGGTGGTAAGATAATAAGTAAAAAAGAAATAGCTTAGTGAAGACAATTACTTACGCCTATAAAACCCACCTTTAGATCTCTTATTAAGGATCCTAGGTTTGGTCTTTTGGAAATAAAAAATCTCAAAAATGTGTCTATGAATTTTAAAAATATATTTTAGTAGTTTTTTTAACCAAATTCATTAAACGGTGTGAATATGTGTGGGGAAGAGGTAAGGTTTTATAGTTTAGATGGTATGAAATTTTTGTAAATACCCAATACAATTCAGTAATTGGAATTCACTCTCAATAAAATTGAATACAAAATTGATCAATAATAGATTGTAGGGAATATAAGTTCAATCCAAACCTACATTACTAAATGGAAAAATGTTTCAATCATGTTATTTCCTTAACCAGTAATGTTAATCATTATTACCACATTAGTTTTCACTATTGAAAATTGTATTTTTACCAAGGTAATTTGTCATTTAAGAATAAAAATAAAATGATCGTGAATAGAAAATTTTGAATCAATGACTATAAATATGAAATATAATTTACAAAGAAAGTTGTTCGTGGAAAATTAATTTTAATACATGTGTATTTAACATGAAAAATTGTGTTTTAACATTAATGGTGATAATTAATGTTTTTACACATTATGGGTCATGAATGTTTTGATAAAAGGAAAAATGGATCATAAATGGACCATAGTTGATGTTATAAACCAATTATCATTAAATTAGTTAATAATACGATTATTAGATATTTCAAATAATTTAATAAAACATTATTTATTATAAAGTATAATTAATGTCAATTTTGAAACTATTACATAAGTTTGACATAAAAAACCTAATGATATAGTTAGAATATTAAATCTATACATTCAACACTTCCACAAAATGTGAAAATTATCTAAAAAATTTATGTAACCAAAAATTTATTAAAATTATATTTAGTTAAAAAAATTTAATTATATAATTTTAATTTTCTTTGAATTAAATAATTAATGTGTTGTTTTTGCATAAGGATTTAATGTAATTATTTTATTACATAAAGTAATGAATATATTTCCATGGAAATTTTTCTTATATATTTCAAATTAATATTTATAAAAAAGATAGGTTATTTTTATCCAAATCACTATGTATTATAATTACTAAATCAAATAAAGTGAGATTTGTTTCTTTACATTATATAATGTATTTTAAAGGTTGAAATCATTGCCAAATGGATTAAAAATGGAAAATTCATAAAACATTGATGATGTAGTGTTGAAATATGGTGAGAAAATAGAAATTAGATGAGTTTTTAGATCGTTATAACATTTATTTCTTTAGTTTAACCCCTAGTAAAACTATTTTACCTTAACCATGGTAACAAATTTTTACTTCTTTTACTATTCATCAGTGGGTACTGTAGCGGCGGCAGGACACTGTAGCGGCGGCAGGGGCACTGTAGCGGCGGCGATACTATGCGGTACTGTAACAGTAGGTTACTATTCACAAAATGTGAATTGGCCTTAGAATTTGGGCCTACGGGCTATGTAATGGCCTACAAGCCAACTAGGGCCTTCGGGCTATGTAATGGGTTTCCCTCTACCCAGTTAAAAGAGGACTTTTCTTTGATTTAATAATAAAAATGAGGCTTCGGCCCCAACCTTTAAAAATAATAAAAAAAATATTCATTATATGGATTTAAATTAATTTAGTTAGACATATAATCTATAAAATTAATTTAAATTATTCTCTATTAAATATATTACTAATTAATTTAAAAGAAATACATAATGAATTTTAAAATAGATTTCAATGAGAATAATTATTTTCACTCTTCATTGAAAATAAAACATTTAAAATAATTTGAAAAATTCACCATATGCTAATTTTATTATGATAACTTCAAAAATTATGTTCAATTTCTAAAATATATTTTCAATAATTATAAATAATTAACTGTATTATTTTATCAAAAGAAGTAGTGAAAAATATTTTTGAAGAAAGCATATTTTAGATTAATAAATTGACTTCACTAAAAATTGAGAGATTTCTCCCAACTAATTTATCAATACATTTTTTTATGTATGAATTTCATATATATTTCCTAAAGTAATTAATATTATTCATTCCTTGTAATTTAATTTTTAGTTTATAAAGATCTATAATATATTTCATGGGATATTTAAGCTCATTATTGTTTATTTCATATACTATCGAACACAATTTTCTTCTTCAAAAATCTTATGGTGTAACACCTTTGTTAGATTTTACATTATTTTAAAACTATGTTTTTGAATTTTTATACCTTTTTTATGGATATTTATTGGTTAAGGGGTTTTATCTGATAGAATGAGTGGATTGAATAGGCTCATAGAGATTTCTACACCCATAATTCCCAATCACATAGTGTGTGGTTTCATGAACACACTCTGTTTAGTCATTTTTAGTTTCTATAGAGATTTGGGTGACTAAATAGTTTATTTTTCAAATACACACAAAACTTTTATAGATCCTTGATTAAAAATCTGGGGTATAGTGGTATATTCCCATCAACACAGTGTAATGTGCTTTTTGTGTAGATTGTAGATGCCATATTGATCTATATGACATAGCTTAAGCTAATGTATATAGCATGGGGAGTTCTTGGGATGCAAACACTAACTAGATGTGGTCACATATCATATAGTATGAGGCTATATTACTTAAGTAATATTGGGGCAGACATAAAAATTTTCATAAGATGAATTTTGTATATATCAAGATTACATAATGATATGGTGATAAAACTAATTATGTAAGGTGGTTATGAAAAAATTATTATATTACAATCATGGAGAATGTTGGTCATATATATGCATGAGTAACATTTATATTTTTAAATAAACATGAACAAAATAATTCAAGTATTTTTTTATTTATAAATTTATAATTATATCTTAAATATCATTTTTTTCATCAAATCCAATTATATATTCCAGACATGTGAGTCGGTGATGAAAAATAAAATATATCAGTTCATGAGGAAGTATTCTAAATGAACACAGAAGAACAATTTCTATTTTTATAAACTAGTAATAAAATAAGTATAATATATATTTTAAATTAAAAAATTAAGTTATATCGTGTATATATTATTATCTTTTGGATCCATCATTATTACCAACATTAAGATTCAGTGAAGAAAAATGAAATACATTAGCTTGAAAGGCGGCAATCCACACATATGCATGGCCGATGTTGTTAATTTTAATTAGATAGTAAATTTGATAAAAATGTTTATACCATAAACATGTTATAATTATAATATACTATAGATATTTTTTATTATAATACAATGTTTAGAAGATGTAGGAAGGTGGTAAAAATTAATTAAAAATAAAACACTTGGTTTAGAGCTGTACTTATTCTTTAGGAAACCTCCTTAGGTTTATACCTAAATTCTTCATAGGGTGGTATTATGATCAAATACTGACCTATAGGATGTCGGGAGGGATGTTAAGATGATATTTGGATATTTAATTTCAGATAAATTATGTACTTTTATTATGCAGGAGAGAGGCAAAGAGGTGTCTATTTATAGATGTGGGATAAGACACATATGCAGTTTTTTAAAATATTTAAATATGTAAATGTAGTCCTCAATAACTATTTCTAACAAATGAACCATTTTATAAGAATATATATTATAGGGTCTAAATATAACAATAAAATAGTTTTTATAAAATTTATTATGTAATTTTAACCCTTAGGTGTTTAGTTTTATCGCTTTTAACCCATTTTAACTCTTATTATGGTAACTGAATTTGTTACCCATGTTAAAATTAATAATGAATAAAAATTAATGTGGAATTGTTAATAATTTTTGAATTTATATTTACAAATATATTTTACCCTTTCACAAATTCAATTTCTACAAGTATAATAATTTTATTATAAATTAAGCCCGCAAAATGCAACGAAAAACAGTTTTTAAAAAATTCCTTTTTAAGTATAAAAATATATTACACCAAAATATACATTAATATTAATTATAATGAAATTTATTGAATTATGTTTAATTATAAATCTAATGATAAGTTAAAATAACACCAATTTAGAATTTATATTATTAAATACATGAAAAATTGGTTTTTTCTTTAAAATATGTATTTTATGTTATTCAACCAAAATTTAAATTTTTCCAATAATTCCCAAAAAATAACTCTAATATAATATTAACTTGGTGATATAAATAATTATATCCATTTATAAAAATAAAATTCTAAAATATTTATATTACACTATGAGATAAAAGCATATAATACTTGAATCAAATTTAATAAGAATAAAAAAAATTGATTGAAAAATTACCTAATTTTATTATAATGAATATAACTCTATAATACCTAAATCATAAACTCTAATAAGTTATAACATTGATTTATTACAAATGTTAATAATGTTTTACATCCCACCACCCCCATCAGTGTTAATTGTGTCCTCATAATTTTATTAATTACTTAAACATGTGGGGATGTTTTTTTCTTTTATAACATTTATTTATTCTCATATTTCTTATTTGATCATATATATTTCCAATCAAACCATTTACATGGTGAATCATATAATTCTGTAGTACCAAATCTCTATGGTCTAGAATATAAATAGTCCATTTAATATAATAAGGATTATATTACAATTATACCACATTAGGTCTAAAAACATGAGATGTACTTGACATATATTTTCCTAATAATGAAACATAAACCACATAATGTACCTTGAATAAATAAAAAGGAAAGAATAATTAGTTGTAAACCCATCCAACATTATATTTCATATCAAAAGTTCAAATGAATCATGTAATTAACTTTCCCTTTTTACAAAAATGCATAACACATTCCCATGGAGATACATTAAGAAAAACATAGTCGCCTACAATGAATGAAAGATTATTTATATGTATATATTTATAAATTTTATAATTTATCTAAGTTATCCTATTATATTATTTAATTCCATTCATAAAAGAAAACATTTATTCAACCTATTTTGGACCCAATAAAATTATTTAACCAAATTCCCCCCAAAATCATGGATTCTAACAAAAAATTGTATATAATTCCTCAAAATGTACTATTTGTATACTTAATTAAAAAAATTATTTTAACTAAATTAAAATAATTACATATACAAACAAAACACTTTTTAATACAAAGGAAAATAATAAATAATGTATTATAATTTCTAAATAATTCCCTTTGACTATCCATCAAATTGAGTATGTAAACCTTTACTGAAATTTAACTCAATACCTAACAAATTTTGAATGATTTTCCAAAAATTAATGGTAAATATAGGATCATGGTAAGATATAAAAGAATGAGTAAATCCATGCAATATAATTATCACTTTAACATAAATTTTAGAGAGATGAGTGAAATATGTATTGTTTAGAATTAGAATTAAATGCATAGGTTTTGTCAAATGATCAATATTTTACCATATTGGATAATTACCTAGAGATGTATTCAATAGTACAACAAATCTATCTATAGATATATTCTTTCATTTTCATTATGAAACTTTAAAGTGATTAATCATTCCCTTCAATAAATTTTATTCCTATTTATATTATTGATATTTTAAATATTTCTTGGTAAAGTAAGCAATATCTCTTTTTCATTATATCCAATAAGAAATGTTCACAATGTTCATAATACATATTACTAATATCAGTATGAATATAAAATATAGGGCATTGAGATTCACCCAACAATTATTTATTTAATAAGGAATCACAAGAAACAGATAATATTTTTCTGAATCTCAAAACACATTTCTTTCAATGTTAAATTTAGAAAACTTAACTTTCCAAAACAATTCTACACTTTCCAATAAAATAGGACCCTACTACCAAGATTTCTTAATTATCTATAATAATGAAAACAATAGTTAAACCTGAAACATAATAAAGAAGTTTTTTCATTCAAAATTTGTAGCCCAATATTCTTCAAATCATTTAACAGAGGGCCAAGTCCCATTTATATCATAGTTAATGATCCATTTCCTTTCTATGTTAAGGCATTAGGTACTCTATTGGTATTTTCTAGATGGTTATAAATCATTTATTCATAATAAATAATATGTTCTAGTCATTTTATATGTCTCATGTTCATATTTTTTGAGTGAATATATATTTTCAACATTTACGATCAAAATATTTTCCCCAAATTACATCATATAAATGATTTCCTAGAATTTTGATGTAAAACCATAATGACTAGTTCCATATCATGTGTTGGATAATTTATCTCATGTGGTTTCAATTAACATAATTATTATGAAATTACCTGATCATTATATATATGAACAGAACCATGTCCCTTCCAAGAGGTATTACTGTAGATGAAAAATTTAACCATTTCTACATGAAATGGAAAAAAGTAAATAATTCACCAATCCTCTGCTCAGTTCCTGAAAACATTCATTGTATTATTTAGTCTTGAAAAATTTAACTCCTTTTTAAGTAAAATTAGTTATTGGGAATGATAATTTTCAAAAATTATTAAAAATACCATTAATTGTAACCTACTAGTCTAAGAAAACTATGAATCTATATGACATTATTAGGTCTTTTCCACTTTTCAGAAAATTTAGTTTTAGGTGGATCAATATTTATTCCATATTTATTTATAATATTCCTGATCAAGGAAATTTAGTATGAAACAGTTTCATTGGAATGTCTTCCTCCTTCACCATCAACTGAAGTGTGATGACCCACACATTCATAAATTAAATATTCTTTTTAAATGAATTACTTCCATTTTGGGAAATTTAGTTATATAAAACACATAACCTATGTTGTATATTTTAATTTTTGACCATTATAAATATTTCAAAAATTTATATTTCGATCTTGAAATGCAGTTAAACATTATAATAATTGTCAATATAGAGATTGTATAGTGACCATTAAGTTTTTTATATATTAAGGGATATGATAATGTCTAATTAACACAAATAGAAAATGTGGTGGCCAAAAATAGTATGATCAAAACATATGAAGCCCATTTATCAAAGAATCTAAGGTAGATGACATCATTGGGCTTTATACTTGACCAAGTCTAAACTAAGAATAAATAATTTCAACATGAGTGAAACCATTTATAGTAAAAGGTCAAGCTTATTGATATCACAAGCCGAACCATGTTCTCTGAACCACTCTATGGATGTAAAAACATTAAACAACTTATAAATATAGTATACTATTAAGGGGTTATGTATCTAGACCCTATAAGTGTGAATTTTACAATTTTCTTTTTAATACAAAAATTATTATATTTTTCTATTTTTAATTATTAATTTATATATATGATTATATAAAATGTTTGGTAAAAATTATATTTTGATAAAAATAAATAAATATTATATTTTTGGAAATATATAATTTCAATTAAAACATAGTTTTTTTATAAATTAATGAATTTTTATAATAAATGTTATTTTCATGAAATAGCTTTATTAAAAAATATTTTTTAAAATTTAAATGATAATATAATTTAATGAAGTCCAATTTATTTTTAATATGGGCCATAAATTTATTAGAATCATAAAAACTATTATTTTATAGTAAATAAATATTTTTAATAAAATGTATAAATATAATGTCCCAATATTTTTATACAAAAAAATTATATCTATTTAGATGAATATTAAATACATAAAAATAAAATACATGATAGAATCGTAATGGTTGAGTGTATTTGGATATTACATATGAAATATTCTTTTTTTTAATGATATTAAATGACTCCCATAAAAAATCTTCCCACATAGTACCCTTTTAAGGCATGCCCTACTAAAAACATTCTTTATAACTGGGGCAAAGAAACATAAGAAAAGGTTGATATCAGATACTCAATAATGGTAAACATGGGAGATATCAATTGATGATTATATCAAAGAATAAGATCATAATAAGGGCAGGATATATTGTCCATAACATAAAAAGTTCATACCTAATATTAAAAAGATCATAAACATAAGTTCTGGAATCATACATTAACATTTCAAAATACAAAAATCAAATGAATGAGAATACATCATAAATAAATAATGAACCATAAGATCATGTCCTAATTTTTTGTGGAATCATCATAAGTATATAAACCATTTCATGCATTAATATTAACTACCAAGACCATTAGATCAGGAATCAAAATCATTTTCCCACTATGGATCTAGCACATTAAATTCTTTCCCATAACAGATCAAGGGAATCAACTTGTTTCCCATAACTATCTCATAATATTTAATAATTTACCCATTTAATTGGTGGTAGATATAGGTCCCACCTATCACATAATGAAATCCATAAATATCTGTTACATAAGAACAAAAAAAATTCATCATATTAGAACCCAAGAAAGGAAATGGGTTTTATAAACATTTTCTCATAGAAAAACTCATGAAAGAGAAATGAGTTTCATAAACATTTTTCATCATAATAATAATACATATATAGAAAGAATAATGTTGGTATCCATAGATAATAACCCCAGTAAGAATATGTAGAATCATGGGTTATTATTTTTGATGAATTGATATACCAAAAAATATCATTAAAACCATATTGAGGAAAATATCCATTAAAATTTAAAAATCACACTTTAAAATATAAAAAACAATTGCACATAATGAAGAAAAAAAATATTTTAAAAGAACTGTATAAAATTTTCAAAGAATCTTAAAATCATAGTATTCATGGATATGTAAAATTATGGTCATTTATTATAAGTTAAAAAACATTCCATTCATATTTTTGTGGGAAAATTCTTAAAGTACCTCATCTAGAAAATGATAGAAATATACCTTTCAAACCATTTTGTAAAAAGTAAAACATGGGAAAATGATTCTAAAAATTGTAAGATAATATTAATAAATATTTATTGAAGAAAAATAAAATACATGGATAGGGAATAGAAATATTCTCCACCAGATACATAAACATGAGAAATCTCAAATAATGACGAGACTGTGAAATAAACCATTACCTCAACTCTCACATATCTTTATTCCTAATAAAACCTCTTGAATAATAAATATAGATTTATTATAAATGAATTAAATTAAAATATACATATACTCAATAACATTTATGATTTCTTTATATCATTTTATAACCCATTTATTAAAAATTTGTTATTAAAATCATTGTTTTGGGTGATAACTACATCATTCTCCAAGCATGTTTTGGTTTGGCAGTCTCGGTCCTTATAAATTAGTCATGCTACCAAAATTTCCATAATTTTGTATAATGGTATAATAATAATATATATTAATTTTATACATTTTTCTAATCAATCATAAAAATGATATATAGAAAAATTAATTGCACCATTCATGGATATGGTAGGCCATACGTACGCATAAAGGTTGTTTCCAAATTTCGACTAGTGGAATGAAAGAGAGTCAAATAATAATTCATCATTCTAGAATCATTATTAAATATTATATATATATATATATATATAATTTTTATTAATAAAATTCATCCTCACTACTATCCTTGTGAAATATAAAGAAAAACTAAATCACATTGCATTGTAGATATGGTAGTCCATGTGTACACATCATCGATGTTTTCATTTACAAAAAAAATTGATGGAAAGAAGGTATACATGATATTATTATTCTATAATCATAATTATTTTATAAATATCATAAACATTTAACCCATAATAATACCCATCCATAAAATAAGTTGATAAAAATGAATTGTATCGCTATGTGGAAATGGTAATTCATATGTTTTCCAAAGCGATACATTCACATATTGTATGATAGAAAAGTGAGTATATAATGGTGTTTTAATAATCCTAATATAAATTTTATAATATTTATTATACTCATGTTATTATTTTATGATGAATATCATATATTTATAGGAGTTAAAGTGTAGTATAAAAAGAAAGTGATCGATTAAGGAGATTACCTCTTCTTCAAAACGACTCATTTGTATATCCACGAAAGTGTTATAGGGTTGGGATTTTTAGTATACCAGAACCTCAATAAGGTGTTTTGGTAAGTGTATAGGATAATTCGGTAAAGTATATTCGATGTAGAAGGAATAAAGTTTTGTAATGAAGTGAGGTCGGTAGTGTCCTTTTTTAATTGAGGTGAGGGACACTTTTAGAATTTCCCAAAAATGTGAAATTATGATAAATTAATTATTAATGAAAATAGAAAAAAATGGGATGTTATTAAAATATAAGGTGGTATAGGGTTTTAATTCCATAATCCAATATAATTTATACATGTTTTTATGTAATTTTAAACATTATCATTTCGATTGAACCTTAGTTAATATATTTTAATTTTAACATTGGTAAGAAATTTAACAATATTATAATGTTGTAACATTTACATATATGGTTGAAGTTTGACTATAAAATTCCAATTTATGAATTTTTATACTATATAATAATAACTTTGTGTTATTTAAATGTTTTAATGATTTTTTATTAATTTAATGAAATATTATTTTGAAAAAATTTCATTCCTATCAATTTTATAACTATTCATTTAATTTAACTTTAAATACCACAAGACATAGAGAAAAATTGAATCCAATTATCTCATACCACCTTAACATGTCATATTGATATATAAAATTCATGGTTCATAATAACTCGATCAAATTATATCACTTTTAATTTTTTTTAAAATAATATACTATATTTTTTTATTAAATGAAGAAATATTATATTGGTATTGCTTAAGAAATTAAGGCCACCATATAGTTACTAAAAATTAAAAATAAGATCCATTAAAAAAAATAATTTTATTAAGATAAAAATAGAATCTTATTTAAAAAAAAGGTTGGGTCCAAAGCCTCAGTTTATTATTTAAATCAAAGACCACTTTAGTGTGGGTAGAGAGAGACCCATTACATAGCCCGAAGGCCCAAGGCCAAGTGGCATGAATACAAGGATTTGAAGCCCATTTTTTGGCACAAAGGACCCCTTGGTGAACAGTGCTACTATAGTACTCGCGCTGCAACAGTACCTGTTATAGTACTACCGCCGCTAGAGTGTCGTCACTGCAACAGTTCCTCCACTGTTACAGTACTTCTATAGTAACCTACTACAATACTGCTACAGTACCTCTGGAATTTTGTCCCTACCTAGATTTGATCCTGGGTCTTTTAGATGCTAAGAAAGAGCATGTACCACTTGGGTAGAGGCTCGTTCGCAGATAAAAAGACTCTTTTATTCATTCATAACCACTACTACAAAATGCACATTTAACAGCACTAGCATTTATCGATGCTAAAAAACTTCACTGATAAAGTCTATCTTTGTCAGTGTTAAACTAAGAGCTGATAAAAGAATACCTTTATTTGTGCTAAAATAGAACTAATAAAAGTCATCGTTTATCAATGCTTTTTTAGCACTGATAAAGGAAACATTTATCCGAACATTATTTTTAGCGTTGATAGAATGTTCCCATTATCAGCTTGTTTTAGGAACTTATAAAAGCTTCCCATTATTAGTACTTTTTTAGCACTAATAAAGGTCAGGAATAAAAAGATAAATTCAACAAATAAAAATAAATTGAGTAAATTATGAAAATTTTGAAACATTTTATTAATTAAATAATCATTGGTAAAAATGAATTAATTTAACATATATATATATATATTATAAATATTAATAGATAATATATATTAAATATATATATTCAAAATGAATAACTATAATTTATATAAAATCTTAATTAAAAACATATTGATATCTTATTCATTATTAATGTTCTTTGATTTTTCAATTTAACTTATATCAAACATCATGTGTTTTATTTATTTCACACACAGACACACACAGATATATATTAATTTATTTTTATATAAATTCACACACGAATATATTTACACAATATATAGAAAAAAATACGCCTAATATTTATGTAATTTATTCAAATTTTAGTATATATTATTATTTAATTAAAACATGATACATTTAATATATATTATATTTTTAATCGTTCAATTTTATTTATTTGTTTTTAATACATAATATTCATCTCTATTGTTTTTATATGATATTTTATTTTTGAATTTGATCATTTTCTATTATTTATTTATATATATTTATTTACTATGTTTTAGTATTTTTAATATGTATTCATCCACATAAATGTATATATATATATATTCATATTTTTTAATAACTTATGTTTAATTAATAAAACTTATCCATTTGGTGAATATTTTTAAATTATACTCATTTTGAATTATTCAATTTGACTCGTTTTAAAATGAATGAATTTAAGATTATGTATCCATTGATAATGTAAAAGTATTTTTCTTAAAAAATATTAATAAATAAATCTATCTATAAATGTATATTTTTTATATTTAAAATTATTATAAATGAATTATTATTATTTTTAGATACCTATTTATATAATTATATATAAATAATTATATATATTTTAATAATTATAAAATTATAAAAAAATTATTTAGAAAAATTTAAACTTATAATAATGTTATTTAATTTATTATAATTATAAAACATTTATCAGTGCTAAAAAAACTTTGTTAAAAGATATATTTATCAGCGTTAAATGCTATTGATGATAACTATTTCTTTTATCAGCACATTTTTATCACTGATAAAGCATGAGATTTATTAGCGCTTATAAATTTAGAGTTGATAAAAGGGATCGTTGTCAGTAATTTTTTGAAATCTAGTTTTAATGTGTCCATGACCTATTTATAAATATCCACACCACAACTCAATCTCCCATGATTCTCAAGCTCTCGTAGATCCCCTCTCATTCCAGTGCAAGTTCTCTATGTTCCCTCAGATTAATCAAGGCTATAATCCAGTGTATGTTATTTTATACTCTTTCTCTATCGTTTTTTGATGTTTTGGGTTCCTTATTTTTCATTTTTTCTCTTATCATAAACATGATGAACCCTACATATCATATCATTATTACTAAAATGCAATGAGTGTGGTTCTATTTCTTCTTCTCCTTTCATATATATTTGAGTTTCTGGACCATTTTTCTCTAGAGACACACATAGATGGTTTACTCAACTCTCAACATTAACACATAGATCCCCCATGCCCCTTAGTTTTCTCTTCATTTGAATAATATAGGGTTCCAAATTCGAGGTAGTTTCTTAAATTCAATTCATTATATATATTAGATTATGTATTCTAAAGGATTAATTATAAGGGATTTAATGAACCTGGGATACCAATTTGTGAGCCTCATTTATGGGTGATGAGCATATAGGGGATAAGGTAAGTGTAAAAATCATTTAAAATTGTTTTGTAAATTTTGGTTATTCATTTAAATTGTTAGACCATGAAATGGTTTTTTTAGATTTATGATTTTGATGAATAAGTTTTTTATTGAATTCAAAAAAAAATATTGAAATAATTAGTCACGTTCCAATAATTATTTTCATGATCTATATTGTTAGAGTTTTATTTTTTAAATTAGTTCAAGATTATTATTAAACATAACAATCGGTTACAATTAGTGATGGGGACTTTCTTTGGTGAGAAGATTCTGTTTAATTTTTTAAAAACGATTTCCTAGATTGGATAGAGTTAAGAAATAATTGGTTAAATGGAATTATAAATACACAACAACATATAAAGTGTGTATTTCCCATAAGTGAGTTATCCATGGTTGGATAATTGATCAAGAAAACTATGATATGTGATTTATTAATAGATTTACTAATCAAAATATAGTGATAATTAATTTATTGGATAAAAAAATATCTTGAAAATCCATCTAAAATGGTAAATGACTGTAGTGAGAACAAAAATTGATTAAAATAAAATTTTGATGGTTTGGATCTTAATGTCCTATACATCATGTAATTTTTTATCTATGTACAAAATGAAAAATATATATATATGATCCCCATATTGTAATTAACCCTTTATTGCATTCCATATCCAAACCCCTCTTCTTATTTGGTCACTATTTATCACTAGTTTAAGGTGCTATCACACTTTCGGTGATCATAGGATGATACCCTAAAATGCATAAGTTGTATCAGAGACTTGTTCTTCAAGAAAAAAGTTTATTAATCTATCAGCTTTTTGAATAAATAAATGGAATATTGTGTTATGTCAATATCATATATTATGATATGAATTATTTATTTATTCAACCATAGCATATGGCTATTATATATCATATGGTATGACTTATAAAAAATTGAAGGATTTGAGCTGATTTTTATCATACAATTTATGATATCATAAAATATGACTCTATCCATGGTTTTTGTGAAATTAGAGGATCACAGAACAAATATAATATAACCTTAATTGTTAAAAATGATAAAATAAATATGATATCTCATATCATATTTAATGAGAGCAGTAATGGAATATGATTAAAGTTCCATTATAGAATACGATTGAGTTACAAGGATACCTCTCTCCAATATTATATTTCACAACCGATATTATCATTATTAGTCAAAAATTAGGACATTCCTAGTGGTAATTAAAGATTTAATTCAAGCTACATGGTATAATTTTGATTTATTTTTAGTATTTAGGGTTCCTCAAAAATTTTATCGTAATATATAATAATAATAAATTTATGATTACATTGAATAAATTCATTTCATATATATGAGTAAAAAAATTCCAGATCAATACTGATCATAAGTTGAAAAAAAATATTCCTTTAAAGGGATGTATGTTATTGTAGGGATCTTATGGTGGATTAAAAAAAATATCCAAAATTAGAAGTTGAGGAATCATTGAATAGACCGAAGTGATTTCCAATGTAGGTGGGGTGAGATTTATTTCTTCAAGACCATTATAGTGGAGGTACTCCAATTCCACTTATATTGAGGAGAATTTTTTAGTGATTATGTTATTTTTGGTTCCAAGGAAAATTTAATCCTTAGAAGCATGGTTGTCTTCAATCTCATGATAATGGATTAGACTCCATTGTTCAAACTAGTCTTCCTACCATTATCAATAAATATAAGGAAATAAACAGTCCAATGATGGACTAAATAATGGTAGTGAAGGTCAGTCTTACTGTAGTATTGAATTGTTATATAATTTTTCAATAAATTAATAATTTTCATGTAATATGGTTTCAATTATGGGATTTTATGCATAGAGTTTATTTCATTGTTGTTATTCAAGAAAAACTTAAATGTTTGACTACTCATACAGAAAATATATTTTAAACATTATGATGTTGTCAATCCCGAGAAAGAAAAGACTATTGATGATGAAACAATGGAATTATTAGGGAATAAAACAACATTTTGAAGAAAAAAATGAAAAAAAACAATAACGATGCAGCATCACAATTTTGCATAAAATTATCAAGGAAAGAATTCGGGTTATAAAATTTGAGGTTGTATGGAATATACACGGCCAACCAGTTGAATCCAACTAGTCAATGTTCATTAGTTATATTGGGTCACAATGAGGATGAATGCGTCGATTGATATTAAATCATGGCACTTCATCCAACCTATAAAGATGGAAATCCTTTGTATAGTTATTATGGTAATATTACAATATAATTTTTCTATTTTACTGAAAAAAATATATAATGAAACATTTATTTAGTTTTAATTATTCCTTGTAGACTTCTTTTATTTTAGATTATTATCGTAATAAATTTTTCGTAATGGATGCTGGAAGAGCCCATAGAGGCTTCTAGACACTTTTGATGAAGTTACCTCTCAGATTTTTTGAAGGGAAAATAAAGACCCACCCACCACTTAGTTATGCAGACATAGTAAATTATGAAACATGGACTTGTTTATGAAATTTCTGTAATGAGAAATCTTTTCATGTACATTGCGGTTTATAATATATTATTTGACATTATTTATTTTATTCAAACTGATTAAATATTGTTAATTTATAAAACAGAAAAAGAGTGTAGAAAATAAAGAATGTGCATCAAAACCAATGTACCCTTATCGCAAAGAAAGGATGGTGTATGCTTCATTAAATAAGAAGTTTGTATGTATTTTAAATTAAAAAAAATTAATTATGTGATATAAAATAGCATATGTTCATTTGTTTATATGCAGATTGATGAATTAAAATCCAAAGCCCCTTCCATCCCACATCAGGTGCTATGAATATAGGATCATGTAAATAAGGATGGTATATTAGTTGATGAAAATACAAGACAAGTATGGGAAGCTTGTGTAAGTATGATGTAATATTTATTCATTATGATTTATGACAATATCACATAAAAATAAATATTTTCATATTTGTTATATGGTTTACACACAAGAATCAGCAATGACTGTACTAGAAGAAAACCAACATTCAGAAGCTTTGAAGCGGCCTGAACAATATAGTCATGTGAGAGGGTTGGGTTTTGGAGTCTCTCCTCGAACATATTTTGATAAGATAAAACCATATGAATATATATATATATAATGGTGGGACGAATGAAGGCACAAATAGACTCACTACAATATATTATTTTGTGGTCTGGTTTGGTAGACCAATGTATAATAAATGATCAAACTGAACTGAAAATGGAGATAAGATCTGCATATGAACGAAATGATCCCACTATATTTGAGGCTAGTCTTCCCCCCCAACCACATACCTTACCTGAGGTAATCAATTTTTTCATTACACTTTCTCTTAAGTGTGATTCAAAAAAATTCTGATAACTTTATATTATGAAAATTATGTAGGGTACAATTGTATGTGCTTTTTATCTATCAAAACCAATGTACCTCCATGATGTTATGGGTACAGTGTATAATATCTAATAAGACCATCTAGCCAATCAATTACTCCCAAAAATCATAATATATTTGGAATTGTGGTATCTTATGAGATGACTGCTGAGTTGTATATTCCACTCAAGGGTATGGATATTAAAATAGTCGAAGATAGTATTGGAGCATTCATATCTTGGATGTCTAATCTTATAAAGATACATGAGGCATGTCTTTAAAAAAATCATATTAAAAACATGTAATAGTGGATGAAAAAAGTTCTAAACTGATGTATGATATTACATATGAATAAATCTACCGAGAAATGAAAGGTCAAATCAAGAAAATCTAGTGAATCAACTAAGAAACCAAAACAACCTTTTGAGGGTACCTTCTCCCCACCAGATCCAGAGTAATATTTATTTTCATTACAATAGCATGAAGAGACCAAATTTAAAGATAAAACTATGTCTTTCATTGAATATGAAGAAACCATAAATGGAAAATCCTTCACATACATAATTAGTCTCGAGAATCTAATTGAGATTCTCAAACATGAATAGTTGGGTGTCAAAATTGTGAATACATACATAAGGTACATTTTCATAATACGACTATCCAAATAGTTATCTAAATATGTTTAGGAAAATTAAAAACTATTCATATTTTGTACAGGTGTTTTTATTGAAACTATATAATGGGATGATCGTGAGAACCACAATTTGTATTCACTAATCCATGTGTCATTTCTACTCCAAAAGTAACTTTTGATAAAGAAGAAATATAGTTGAAAAAAGACATGTTACTCAAAGAGTTTAATAAAAAAGTATCATAAGATAGACTCTTTGTGATACCAACAATGCAAAGGTAAAACTGTATGATCTAATAACACAAAATATATTTTTAATTTTTTCATTGCTTATTTTTTTCATTTTTCTAGGAAACACTAGATGTTGATAGCAATACACATATACACCCTGAATATTTATTTTTTGGATTCAATGTGTGTATTTCCAACCAACCAACCATGCATGATGTGTGTTTTGAATATGTAATATACTACATTAAACATTTTTTCGATAAACATCTAATTATATGTCTGTTCTATGTTTGAATGAGAATTTTGTTATGATAGGGTGGTCGCTCAATATAGTCTAGATCATGTCATGAAGCTGGTGTCAGAAAATCAAAAGGCTATGGATTATAACCACTAGAAACATATTAAGGTTTATATATAAATATTTAACAATCAAAACTTTTCAAAACAATTTATTTATTTTGGTCATTGTTTCTGTAGTGTCTGAAATGAGATAATGATATTGATTGTGGATATAATGTTTTCAAATTTATGAGAGAAATCATTAAGAATGAATTGACCAATATCCCCCACTGGTAATTTCTAAATATAATTACAATTTCATTAATCAAATATAATAATAATTTTGTCTATATTTTTTCTTAGCACTATCAAGATTTCCGACAATGTAGTTACTCAAAATTATAAATCAATTTGTCTATTGATTGAGTGGGCAGTGTACTTTTTGTCAGAATGTACACTGATAAAAAAATTAGGTGATTAACTATTGTGTTTATGATATAGAATGAGTTATGAACTTCAAAAGTTTTTTGGGGTGTGAATCATTAGTATTAGAATGCTTATATATTATATTTTATCATCTTCTCAAGGACTGTACAAATTGAGGATATCATTTTTTTAGAACCGCTAACATGTAATCAATAAAATTGTTGGGAAATCGTATAGATAGATGAAGAGGTGATGGTGGAGGAAGAGGTGAAGTTGGATGCGGAGCCAAATCTAGAGTCAGAGTCGGAGTCAAAGAATGATGTGGAGGATTCAGAGATGAAGACTTAGGTGGGGACCTTGGCAGAGGAGGATAAGAAGCACTGGTTGGAAATAATTAATTTTTTGGTTATTAAAGTATAATAAGGATCATACCATGATTATCTTTAAGAAAATTTGTTTAAAATTTCAAAAAAAACTTTTCACTTAATATAATATTCATTGTGCATCTTTCTAGTTTAAAATATAATTTTAGTAAAAAAACAGACGTGGCGTACTCAAAACTGAGAAAACATGATTGGATTGTTTTTGTAATTTATAACAAATATCCGTACATCATTTTTGATGTGTAGGGATCGGCCTCACCTCAATATGATGCACGGTGTGACTATTATGAATCTAGGTGTCCGTTATCAGTTTAAAAATGACATTTGTATAAAAAAATCACTCAATGAAAACTAAGAAAACAAAATCTTATTATCATGATAATTGGGGAAAATTATGCATAATTCATTTTTAACATGTATGAATCAGTCTCATGTAAAACCGACACATGATGCCACCTATATGGATCAAATTGTTGGTTTACAGATTAAAATGGAATTTTCATAAAAAACACATGTGGTTTACTAAAAATGAATAAAACACATTCAGGTAGTTTTGGTACTTAAGTAAAACATTCCATTCATAACATGTGATGAGTAAGGATCATCTGAGCCTCAATCCAACACATGGTGTGACTATTATGACTCCATGTGCAACTTTTTATTCTAAAGTAACATTAATTTTAATATAAAAAAACTGACATACAAAAACCCAAGTAAATGAATTCAGATTATTTTTGAACTTTTTAAAATGATCCATAAGTCATTTTTGATGTGTAAGAACAAGTCACACCCCAATTCAACTAATTGTGTGACTGGTATAACTCCAAGTGTGATTTTTTATTCAAAATTGATATTGATTTTATTAAAAAACAAGTTATATACTCTATATTATTGTTTTTTTATTGTATATGTGTTAGAAATTTTATTTCATTTAAATTCAGTATCTGTATATTATTTTGGTAATTTTTGTTGTTTTTTATGTTGATGTAATGTGTTGTTGTAGCACACTACACCTATTTCTGGTGATGTAGTGTGTGGTACCATCACAGTGCAATTTTCACCTTTATCATCACTAAATAAAAGCGATGATAAATGGGGTATTTTATCTGCACTTTTAAAAGCACTAATAAAAGTATTATTTATCTACACTTTCAAAAGCACTAATAAATCTACCCTTTATCAGTTCCTTTTTAGCACTGATAAAATCCATGGACTTTTAGATGCGCTAAGGTAGTCACCACTTTTCTAGTGCTGATAAAGGTTGATTCTAGAACTGTTAAAGGCTCATTCGGTAGTATTGAACATACTTTTTTTCATATGGGGACACATAATAGACATTAAAAACAAAGAGGGTAAATTTTTGATACTTTCATTGATTTAAATAATACAGAAGTCATTTTCATGGAGAAGTGACCATTTAACTAATATAATTAGAACTTAAGGTGATAAAGGTTTAATTAAATTCAAAAAATAATTATTTGGATGAAAAATCATATTCTTATTAATAGTTTTTTCCAATGATTAATCAAACATACCCTTTTTACAATAGTGATAAATTTTACCACAATTTCTATCCATATTGACCAAAAATAAAATGGTCCAAATTATGAAATTTAAACCACCTAATTATAAATATTCAGTTAATTTTATGTAACTAAATTCTTATAAACTTAAGAAATTAATTTATATGAAAGTGTGAAAAATGTGAAAAAAGATTATTTTTATAAAAATTACAATTTTAAGTATAAAATTGGTCTTTTTCTTATCCTTATTTCTAATAAGGAACATTATCACCCAACTATTGATTGTAAGGGGTTGAAATGTGTGAAATCTATAACATTGGGTAAAAATTAATTTAACAGTCTCTTACAAAAAAATTTCATGGAGCCGAAGATACCCAACGACTCTCGTATCTGTGATGACTCATGTACCTACATTTCAAATGCAGGTTTTTGTTGGGTAACTTGGCCAACGACACTTAAGAAATCACATTGGTTGAGAGGATGGGAAGTTAGGTTCATAACACCATTTTGGGGGTAATTATTTCCAATTATGGGACACTCTTATAGATTTAAGATATGTTCGTGAATCCTTAGTTCATTCCCATGTATGTATACATGGATCACCTAGAATTAACACTCCATTATGAATAATCATGGGTTCAAATTCATCTGTATGTATCTGAGGTTATCCATCAATTGAGGGATCAGTATGTACCAAATATTCTCTATCAATGTTCTCCTTTTTATACTGGTATGAGAGACTCTTTGGTCACTTACTAGGACAAAGATCATTTAAAGTCTCATAGTTGGGAACTCTGGATTTTATCATCATCTAGAGGGTGGGAGTTGTTTTTATGGTGGGATCAAACCCATATGATGTGATTCCTATGTATTATCATGAGATGAATC
Source organism: Viscum album (assembly GCA_963277665.1). Lineage (NCBI taxonomy): Eukaryota > Viridiplantae > Streptophyta > Magnoliopsida > Santalales > Viscaceae > Viscum > Viscum album. The sequence continues at coordinate 306,312,897 of OY728146.1, forward strand.
AGAATCTACAGAGTTCAGAGCCACCAAACAGGGCACATCACCTTTTACATTTTTTTGATGAAGACCCAACTATGCAGTTCAACATCATACAACAAAGACATCCACATAGAATATTCCTATACAAATTTCAGCATAGATTTTACACCAAGTCATCCCAAAGTACCTAGAAGATACGTGGTCTCCTAGGTGGATATGAACCTATCAGGAATTTGGATATGATAACATTAGGGTGAATTTTTTTTGGTTTTGGATCTCAAATAGGTTTCCTATATATCCCATTTATTTTGGAATAAAAGCCCATGTAATTTTCTATTTTGGGGCTTACACCTATGAGGATACACATGTGGTTGGGGAATACACATAAAATCTTTTCATTTGATGTGACATGATTGGGTATTACACTCATAAGGATTCCCATGAATTAGGTTTTTTGTGGGGATTATGCATGGAATCATCTCATTTGAATGGGGGATTATACCATATAGGAGGTCCATTTGGATGGGGTTTAGGGATTGCTGCGATGGATAAGGACTATGGTGTATATGGTTGCATCTTATGTATAGAAGTGGCCTATTTCAAGGTTTGGGATCATACGGATGCCATGATCACCACCAAACACTAATCCCATGTGAGTCATGCTCAGTGTAATAGAAAATAGGAAGTAGTAGATCTGAAGATCACATGGTCCTCTTGATCCACAGGTGGATGAGGTTCTAAAGCCCAAATGTATAGGTAAATTTCTTTGAGTGTGTATATTTTCCCTTTTATTTTTATAATATAGATAGTCACATATTGGGATCTATCCAACTACATTCCATGGTTGAGGTGAAGTGGAGTGAGGGTGAAGCCTCTCACCATGAAGGCTAACGTCTTTCTTCAGGAGGGATGCACTAAAATTTGTTTCAGGATGAGGATCTCATTCAATGTTAAGGGGAAATAAAAATGTGATCATTGCCGTCTCTTCATAAAACTAATAGGTTCACATGAGTACCCTAAGGTCAGAACCCTCAGTACCATGGTAATGTGAAACCAATGAACTTTTGAGTTGTCACCTTGTTTTGGAGGTTACACACAGGCCTCCTCTTTCCATGGGTATGTAGACTTGAGAATACGCACTGATGTTCCCAATGATCTAATCATACATATCATGAGGAATTGGATGAGGCCTTGTCCTAATGTTGTTAGATTGGTTTATATTGGTTACATGGGACCTAATGATATGACGGAAGAGAGTGATGGGAGATGAATAGTGGAATACCATATGATTCCCCATTAAACATAGAAGGTTCATAGCCAGTATGGGGTTCCTTCCACATAGCATATATCTAAACAGGTGAGGGTATCATCAGTGTAGCATTGTGATATGTTGAATTTCCCATGTAGCATATTAATATGTGGGTCCATGATCCATTTGTCTAGTGTGTTACTACACGAGTAAATGTTCCTCCCATATAGCATTTTCCAATGTGGGGGAGGGTTTTGACTGCATAGAGTTTCTCTATGAAAGATGTCTGTCTTAAAGGGGGTATCTTTTTATGCCTTTGAAAATGATTTATGCAATGTTTTTTGAGTTAGAGGATGGATGGATGATTTATTACTTCCTCCTTACTTCTATGAATATTTTCACCTAATGGGAATCCATATATCTCTCTAAATTCATCTTAGAGGATTATATTTTTGTGTATCCTCATCGGTCATCTCATTTGGCTCTCTTTAGTTCAGTCTCTTCTTTAGATCCCCCTCGAGAGTTTATACAGAAGATCAGAGGGACTAGATATTGGTATGGATAATTTTCTGTGGTGGCATGTAGAACTTCTTTTGCGAGAACCCAGGAGGATACCCCATCCCATGAATGACTTTGTCAGTGGGGAGCAGTCATTCCCAAGGGAGAAAATTACCGCCTATCCCCAAAAATAACTTTTTCAGTTTTTGGCCACTGAAAATTTGTCTAATCTCAAAAATAATTTAGTTCATGGGGATCATCATTTGTAGGGGGGTGAATCATCACCTAAATCTGAAAATGAATTATTTTCATTTGTAGGTTATAAAAATATATCTTTTCCCATGAACTATTTCATTCATGGGGAAGCTTCATGAAGTGGTGGACCACCATGCAGAGAGATAGTCTATGGAGTGATTTTTACATCATAGGATTGATTCGTCCTTTGAGTCTCCCCTCAACATTATTTTTGAATATTCTTCGGAATTATTTACACCCTTTTCTAAGTTTGATTAAATTCTATTATTCTCATATGAAGAAATTTTAGGACTCAACAAATTCCCCACATCAAAATGGGTTCCTATTAGGATGAAGATGAGGATATTCTGATGTAGAAAATAGTCCTTTTTTAACCTATTTTTGGTAAGTAAGTGATCATGCAAGAGAAGACCACCCCTATAAATAGGTGCCCACCTCATTTTTCTTATACTGAGTTTCTCAGTGAACTGAGTGCTCTGAAAACTCTCTTGATTTCAAACTATTTTCAAGTAGTTCCTCCATTGAAAATCCCTTTTCCCAGAACTATAAATCCTTCACTCGTGCACTAAAATTATTTCACCCACAAACTAAACTCCTTGGACTGAAAATATTAATTTTTGATTTCTTTCAAAGTGACCAGATGCTTCTACTTGGATTTTCCCATATACTGATTCATTTCCAGCTGCTACTTTTTGGTCCAAAACATCGTGGGTGAACATTTCATGAACTGATGGTTTGTGGGTGAGTTCTTCACAAACTTATGGTTTACGGGCCACTAAATCACAAAATGACTATTCCAGGGTCTCTATAATTTTCCACATTTAGTAAAACTACTTAATTTACATTATAATTTTGTGATGTAGATAATATTATTGGATCCTAACATGAAGCTTCTACTACTGCTACTACTCCTCTCTTTGCTTCTGGTGAAAGGAGGAATGTTATTATCGATTCAATTGATATCAATTCTAAATTCATCTTCGACCTACTCCCCCAGATCATAGAGTAAATACTTTGTGTAGTTCAAAGGGGGTATCTAATATCGTACATGATACACCTTTATAGATTCATCCTACCGTCCAATGTTACGATTTCAGCACCATACACAATAAATCAACATACATCTCAGTGAGGGGGAATTCATCCGGAAAACCCATGCTTCCAGGTCCCTTTTGAACTATACTACTATTTCACTAGAGGAAACAATGTGATAAGTGGATGATAAGTTCATTTCTATAAGATCATAATTTAGAAGGACACAAAAAAATGAGCAACTAGGGTGGTCATCAAAATGGTACCTTCATCCTAGGGGCTCATTTATCTTGGACTGTGGGTGGCCTTTTTGGGTTTTCCAAACATGTGAGGATGTTAAGACATAGTTGATGGATGTGGGTATATATGATGTGGTATGGTCATCACAGAACTATTCTCATCAAAACAAAAAGATTATCCTGAAACTACTTAGCAGGTGGAGCCCAAACCCCACATTCCTTTTGGTGTATGGGGAGGTCCGGATAAGTCTTTAGGGATTCCATCTGATTTCAGGGGTACCCATCATAGGTTATATTTTTTAAGGGTTTTTTCCACCCCCTTCTACCTAGAATGATGTGGAGAGGACCCATCCCATTTCCAATAATCTTATTAACATAGAGGATTCTATTTTTAAGGGTGACCTTCATCCAAAGAAGGATGTCCCATTTTCTGATTGTATCCACACCTTTAGTCTTCTAAGTGGCCAGGATCCCTACACCCAGAGGTTGATGAATTTTCTGAATATTGATACATAAAGGCCTATGGGTGCCTACTATCCCATTCTTGATGAGGTTTTGTTCAATGAGTGGGCGGGAATATCATTCATAACTATGACTGGATATTTCAATTAGAAGTATTTCTTACCATTTTTTTGACTGGATGGATGCTACCAGTGCAAGATTCTAGTACTGGGGTCAAAGTCACAAGTTTTATGATGGTTGATCAATTGGAAACATGCATGCACATTGACCTTTAAATCCTAGGGATGGTGAATATTTACTTATTTTTTGGATGGATCGGTGAGAGGAGGGCCACATACTAGATGGTGGGTCCTTTCTAGGTTATATAGGGATGGTTATAATCCAATATGAGAATTTATAGATATATCAACATTAAATATTTCTACAAGACACCATACAACCATACCTCTATAGAATAAGTTTAGTAATTCCATCAAACTGTACTAAGTGGGAAATGATGTTCATCTTAACTATCATGTTTGTTTTACCTATGAACTTTATATTCCTCCTACAGAAACAATGTTAAATAACAGATCTGGGGCCCTTTCCATTAAATGATATCTTATCTCTTTAAGGGAATGCTTCTTGGAATCCATTATCGATGGGGAACATATATTGGAGGGTTATCCACCTTGTAGATTCACGCATCAGATCAACAATGCCTACATGAGTTTCACATAACCATTAATAGTGCACACTAGGATAAACACATGACGATATATTAGAATATATTGTTTATGTTCACTTAGGAGGACAGTCAATTAAGAATTAGGCTTCCGAATTCCATGTGTTTTGAGTCTACACTCACCAGATCCAATGATGATGTCTAGAATCGGTCATACCTGATGATCAACTAAAAGACCTAGTTCATGTTGTTGAATCCAAAAATGTTCCTGTGGTTGGAGGGAAGAAAAAGAAAACAGTTAGGTATTCTTGTCTTGGAAATCATCCAAGGAAATCCCTTGTTTCTAATCCCCCAAGGAGGTTTTTTAGAGACTGAGGTTTAACCCCCCCCCCCCCGGTTGTAGGTATTAATTCTCATGGCCAATGATCCACCCCTCTCGATGCCTCTGTTATAATGGTATAGAGAAAATGGGATTCCCAAATGAGTGCCCATCCAATTTGTGCACTATGGCGCTTTTTTCAAGAGAATGATGTTTTATTGACTGGATACCGCTATGTGTTATTACCTACCAATATCCCTTATGATGATGACCTGGAGAGGGCAGAAACTTATCTTTGATATCTTGATGGACCACTCTATTCTCGAAAGAATTACATAAGTATTCTTGGCGAGGGTTTGTGATGGAAAGGTATGAGTTTAATGAGTATGATGAGGATGATAATCATTCCTACAGGGGTTTGGATGAAGTCAAACTATACCAAAACTAGGGTTGGGAAATTAATTTCTCCATTATGGGGTCCCATAAGCACCTATACCGGTAGGGTTCTAGGGCAGCTGATGAGCCCAAAAAAATTGCTAGGGTCGAAACCTTCCGCACTTCCCTAGGAGGATCTCCCATCATTTACATTCTAATTGATGTGTCCTTACTAGTGGATTAGAGGGAATGGGATATCTTGGTATAAATTAAATCTGTTAACAATATGTGGAAGATGCTTCATGTAGAGCCCCTTGATCTTATATCCATTGGATTGATCACTCCTCCTAATTGGATCTACGATCGTGAAAATTCATATGATGTGGCTATATATCTGGAAGAAATGGATACATGAATCCACTCTTACAATGGAATACCTTACTGGTCTAACCGAGTAGAGAATATGGTGGTGATAATGAAATATATAGATGACACTTTCGAATAGGTAATTTGTACCAAATCATTTTCTTCTTACCATCATAACCCTCATGGTACTTATAGAAGTCTAGGGAAATTTGTGATATGGTTGCTTCCCCATAATATACCCCAAGGGGAACCACTACGAGGTAGAATATACCTTTGGTCATGGGAGTCACTATAGAGGGCTTCCTAGGACAAGGTATCATAAGTATGTTTCCCTTTAAGATCTAGTCTGAGCATTTCCACCTCCATCCCCACCCTCTATTCTTTTCAGGGGATCATCCTCATGGAACGCAATGAGGAACTAGAAGACATCACAACTGACGATACACCAAATGTTGCGGATAACAGGAGAACATTTCATTTATTTATTTAGTTATTGTGTTATGTGTATTCATTATCTGACAAATCATTTTTTATATGGATTGGTGTGGTTCTGGTGAGTAATCAGATAGAAATCACCCCGAGGTATGTTTCCTCTACTTCTTCAGAGATAAATGTGATAACTTCAGCAGTGGTAGCTTAACAAGATAGGGAACCCAGGTAAATTGAGTCCATTTTGGGATCCCAAGCCCCATAGGGAATCTCCTCATAATCAATAATCCTATTCTGAATAAGTGTTGGAGCCATTGAAGGTTGAATCTATGACTGAGAAAATTTAACCTATTCTTATAGAGATGAATGTCAAGAATCTGGTGTCAGTAGCTATTCAGGATAGGGAACCTATTCCAATTGAGATTGTTAGGGTGATCCCAAACCCAAATGGGGAATCTCTTCATGATCAAATTTTTTCATTACTAGTATTTAAAGATCCATCATAGGTGAAATATTTAGATAAGCATATTTATCCCGCCCCTCTAGGGAGAATAATCACATAAAAGGGAGTGATTCAAACTCGATGAGAATCAAAATTAGATATCACCCCTATTTATGTAATGATTATTCCAACAAGTACAGTTTCCTTGACTAAGATTTTGGAGGCCACTAACCTGCTCCAACATAATCATTTTCCATGGGAGTCTCTGGATGATCCTAAAGTCAACCTGTAGATGAAGGATGTGGCATCCATTTTTCTAGGTGATGATGACACAATAGTGGACATGAATGTTGATGTCCCTTAGTGTGGAGGTAATAATTCAATAATTCACCAATTATATATTTTCTTATACATTGTCATTAATAGATTTAGTTTTATAATTTCATAATTATTTCCAAAAGTTTTTGTGGATGTAGAAGAGGTTATGATCTTTCCACCAACTGATACTATAATGTAATTTGCTTCTATGGGATCAAGCCACATCAGGGTCACTAAATAAAGACCCTCTTTGGTGGAACTTATTGTGAATATATTCCACTATATGAGATTGATTTTGAGGTGTATTAGGAGGCTCTTTATAACCTTCTTATTTCCTACTATAAAATATGGAAAGATATAGGGAAGCTGACTTCCCAAAACCTTTTGCAAACATGCCAACAAAATTTCCAAAATTGCATCACCTATTTTCATTTCTTGGGTATGGGGTGTTTAATTATCATTATATTAATGAAAAACTAAAGTAGGAGATATCCTATTTAGATAAGTCTATAATTTTCCATTTGATCTTTTATAACATAGATTACATGGCCCATATTTTCACCAATAGCAAGATCTTTTTTTAAAATCTCTTCAGTATGCCAAGATGGATGTAAGGAAACAAGGGAAAATTATATCGCATAGGACCTCAGTAGAGAAGCTTCATCAAGATGTGGAGTGGATTAGATTGAAACTATAGTGGATAAATAAATAATTGGCTCGCACTAAGGAAGTTTTTGATGAAGGTAATCATTTTGTGGAGTAGGAGGAAAATGTAGGATTGGACACGACTGATAAGGAATAGGCACTACCAATCGGTGCAGATGATGAGAATGCAACCTTGTCTGAGCTCCACCGATACATAAATGACATAGACTATGAACTACTCTAGCTTTGTAAATCTACTAAGCAGGCTCTTTAATACCGAATCCCTACTCATTTAGATAGACTCTAGGATTTGTATGATCATATATTATAATTTAATATATAAATGAAAATATTTTTTTCATCCAATTTTTTTCCTTTATTTTATCTTACAATGACACTAGACATAAAAGGTCATATTCTAAAATATAACCTCCTATGGATATCAATGGAAATAATAATATAAGATAACCTAATTGACATGATCATGTAATACTCTAACTATTTCCTAAGTAGAGGGTCTCAGCGAGCATAGTTTTTTATGTCTATAGGGTTACATGGATAACCCTAAAAAATTTGCATCTTTTCTGTTACTACCCAAATTTTTTCATAAGGCTTATCTAGTGTGGGCCAAGAGATTATAACATGAAATCTATTTAGGACACCCTTTTTGGATTTTTTACCTAACATGTTTTGTGTCTATTTTTTTAACATTTATTTTTGTTGCTCGATTATTTCTTAAACCATACAAATCGTAGCTCTAGTGATCTATAACTCGATATTATTCTAGGGATTCCACTGTGGGTATTACACCTGGTGAGTTATTTAGTCCATTTTTTTTATTTTTAGATTCTTGAAAACGGTCCTAATTCCACTGATGTTTTATGTCAAACAACTTTGACCCTAAATTACTGGGCAACCCCAATAGGGATCACTACCGAGAATGTCCCCGTATTTTTCATAAGTAAATTAGGGATTTTTCCTGAACTATGTTTTGTGATTTTTTAATCCAATACATGATATAGGTAAATTATGTGAGGAGTAACATTAAATATAGTTTCCAACATGATATTTACAAGGGGTACAGGGGTAGTAAAATCCTCTCATGAAGATGAATTTTCCTTTCATTTCAAGACTTTTTTGTGGGAAACTTATACAGATTCAACAATAAAATATTGTGAATAGTCAAAAAAAGGTGTCCCCATGACACTAACCCTCCATTTCTGATGGTGAGGTAATTTTTGAAAATTTAGATTCCTCAAGAGCATGAGGGGAAGCTTGTCAAGGGAATGTAGTCTAAAAGTTACAAGGGAATTTGTATTGTCACTGGATATTAATGAGAAACCAATCCTATATGAATTTGGATTCAATAAAGGAGGTTTGAGGAATAGTGTAGTTTAACATTGTGGAACTAGAACATGGACCACACATTTTAACATCTTATAGTGAATAAATTTGACGACAAATCTTTAAGGTCACTTAGCTTCGACTGAGGGATAAACACTTTTCCCTTTTCATGGTAATTTTCTCAAGAATTTTCGATCATCTTGAAGAATGAAGGGAAAAGGTTATAAGATATCATCTAGTTGTTCCAGAATCTTATGAATGATATGTGAAGAAAACATAATTAGGATACACGGTAGGTTGTAAAACCCTCTCCTGAAGATGAAGTTTCCTTCGGTTGATCAGAATTTGTTTTGGGAAACTTATGTGGAGCCAACTAGGGCGTATTGTGCATAGTCAAAAAATGGAGTCCTCAGGACTCTGGCCCTCCATATCTGATAGATAGAGAGGTTTATAGGGATTAATAATTCCAAAAATAAAGGGTTCAGATTCCGAATATAAGTTCCTGAATATGAATGGAGCATTTAATTTTGAAATTTTTTGGTATTGGGTAAAAATGATTCCCTTACGCAGGTCTAACCCACACATGGGAAGTATTTTGTTTTATTATGGCCAGTCTAAAGGTATAGGGTCTGGTTATCACTATGTATCTCTTCAAAAAAGAATAAATCCATACATAATTCTTGGAAGGTTTACCCATATATCGATCAAACTCTTATGAAGGGATAAGGCATTTTCCATTGAATGTGAGCTCATAAATGGAGAGAGGCTCAAACTAGGATCTCTTATATAGATCTAGATTGTGCATAGGATGGGGAGGGAATTTTTTTCCGGATTGGGATATAATATCAAGGTTTCAAAACATACCTTTTCAAAGATAGAATCAGGCCATACATAGTTCTTACGGGGTTCCCCATATAGGTCTGACCCATGCACAGGGGAAGGGAATTTATAACATTTACTATAGCAGGACCCAAGATTGGATATTTTGGTTTCACTACATGCCCTTTAGTAGTAGGGATCAAGCCACACGTGGTCTTGGGGAATCATGCATTTTAGTGTCATGCAACTGGGACATTAGACATGCAATTTGACATCATGGGATTAGTATATAAGTGACTCATCATGGAAAGGTAATATGGAAGCTTGAATCAAAGCTAGAGATTTGGGTGTCACAATGTATCTTGTAATAATTGGAAGAAAGGTACAAGTAGCCCTTGAATTTTAACTCTAAATAAGAGGTGTGTTAAACATTCAGTTTATCATCATGTGGTAAGGATGACATGAGGTCTTACAGTTTAAGGTCATACAGCTTTGACCATATGTCATGGAGATAATGAGTAAGAGGAATCTTATAGGGCAAGGATGTTAGAACATTCCTCAGATGTGCGGGGGAAGAAAAAATTTAGAAACCATGATTTTAAGGATCCTCGGATCTAGAGAAGCAATATGGGTCATGGAAGCCATTAGAATTACAAAGATAGAAAAACCCACTCTTGAAGACAAATTTTCCTTTGATTAACATGCCCTTTTATAGGAAACTTATGTAGATCCAACTGGGTTGTATAATGCATAGTTAAAAAAATGTGTCTTTATGAAACTACCCCCTTCCCATCTCTGATGGACCAAGTGTGGTTATAAAGATCTAAAATTACATGGGGCAAAGAGTATGGTGAATGGATGGAATGTGTCTGGGCATGTATCAAATATCCTGACCATGATTATCCCATGAGTGTAAAACTCCCTCAAATGATATGACTCGTATGTTGGGTGGAATTTATTTTATCCTTGATATATCCCTGAATAAGGAATCCAAACACTTGATCTCCTACATAGATCATTTTATACTAGATATGGGGAATATTTTCATATTTGGTTGAGACTAGGACACAAGGTCTAGGAATCACTACATATATATTCATTATGATAATCAAGACACTTGTATTTCTTGGGGTACCATAAAATTTAACATTGCCCAAAGATGAAAATTTCCAGGAAGTTTTTCTCTATAAGTTAAGGGTATAGTTTCCCTTGGATTGAAGAGGAAATATATCTAATGGATCAAAGATTAAAGACTAGATTGTCACTAAAGATCGTGTAACAAAAGGAATAAATCCATATGTAGTTCTTAATGACTTTGAATGTGAATTTTAACATTGTTTTATAGAGACATATGGTGTACCTTTTAATGTCTTTCAACTAGGTTCAAATAAATTATGATATAAATTGATGTGCCTTTACCATGCGGGGAATCCTTTACAAAGACTCCTAATCCCACATGAGCTATGATTAGTGTTAGAAACAAGTGGTGGAAAAGGTTTATTCCTCAACACATATGTGATAAAATGGAGGATATGTTCATTTTAAATTTTGTGTTGGATGGTCTAAAAGAATTATCCATGTGTCACTACATATTGTGGGATAATAGGAATCAATCCATATATAGTTCTAAGATCTCTTGTCATTTAACATCATGTAGAGAGGATGAAGGTGAATTAATAGTAAAAGAGGGGTATGTTATAGTTGGGCCCAATAATGGAAATATTAACATATCTATGCATTATGTGATGGAAATAATCAAGCCACACATTGTTTTGAATGAAAATTATCTTTATAGGTTTGACCTATATGTAGATATGGGGATTTCCCATTGATTTCATGATTTTATCAGTTTGACATGGGATTAAAGATCCAAGCATCATTATGTGTCCTTTAATAACACAAATCAACACACCACTTTTATAATTGATCCGTATATAGAGGGGGGAATTTTTTTCTATTGAAATATACATGTAAAAAGGATCTAATGCGGAGTCCCCTTCATCAATTTTGTTCATATAGTGGGGAGTGGAATTTATGGTATTTTTCTGTTGGTTATGAGACATGAGGCATGGAGGTTACTACATATCCCATTTGAATGAGAAACAAGCCATACATATTTATTGATAGAATGATTTCCACGTATGTCTAGACCATACTTCTGGAGGGGGATTTTCTCTTTTGATGTGGTTGGACTATGACATATAATACAGGCATCTCTATATATCTTGTAATTATAGGAATCAATCCATATGTATTTATGAAGAAATAGATGCCCTACATGGATTTGACTCTCCTGTGGGGATAGGGGAATCCTATCTTTCTTCTGCATAGATCTAGATCCTGTAAGGTGAATCATTGATTGAAATTATGATTCCCACATAGTTTAATGTCATGTGGGGAGGTCATTAACTCTATGATTAGGTTCAAAAAGTTTGGACCAAGGGGAGCTAACTCCAAAAGGGGATACACATAATGTGTTGGAATAAAAATTTTGATATGAATGAGGACCCATGAGGAAAAAATACCACATACACATTCATGGGGATTCTCATATACAGTTTTATTTCATGATTCTTGTACATGGGATTCTAGTTTAATGTCATAGAGTTTTGACCAAGAAAATGATGTCTCCCGAAATGGGTATATGTGGTGTGTCAGAGTGATAAACAAGACATAAATAATGGCTTAGGAGGCCCAGTGCCAACTATACTTTCCCAAAAAGGCTCATACATAGTTTAATTTTGTGATTCTTGGAATATGATCCATAGTTTAAGCTCATTGATTTTGTACCCTTGAAAATAGTTTAAAGTCATGTTGTATGGAATAAGCGCACAATTTTGACATCATGTGTCAGGGTTGTAGACACGTATTTAGTGTTGTACGGTGTAGATTATTATGGATGCATAGTTTAATGTAGTGTAGATGGGACATCAACTATTATATAGTTTAATATCATGCAACCAGGACATTGGCGCTATGCAGTTTATCATCGTGTCGCTAGGATATTTTTTATTATGCAGTTTAACATCATGCAACTAGGAAAAAGTACCACATAGTTTAACATTATGTTATCGAGATGAATTACCCTATAGTTTAATTTAATGTTATCAGCATAAATTACCCTATATTTTAACATCATGCGATTATGACAAAGTACCATGTAGTTTAACATCATGATATTAGGATGAAGTACCTTACAATTTAACATCATGAGATCAAGAAGAAGTAACCTTTAGTTTAACAACATGTAATGAGGATGAAGTACCCTGTAGTTTAATTTCACGAAATCATAAATAAGTTCCCTTTAGGTTAAATTCATGTGATCAACATGAACTACCCTGCTATTTAACTTCATCAAATCAGGACAAAGTACCCTATTGTTTTTAATCATGTGATCAAGACGAAGTAACCTTCAATTTAACGCCTTGAAATTAGAATGAAGTGCCCTACATTTTAATTTCATGTGATAAGGATAAAGTACCCTATTTTTGAACATCATGATATTCGGATGAAGTATTATGAAGTTCAACATGATGTGATCAAGACGAAGTACCCTACAGCTTAACTTGATTTGATCAGGATGACATACCCTACTGTTTAACATCATAAAATAAAATTAAGTAACCCATAGTTTAATTTCATGCTATCAAGATGAAGTAAACTATATTTTAACATCAAGAGATTAGAAAAAAGTACCCTTCAGTTTAACATCATGTGATTGGGATGATGAGGCCTTGTGATTACATGAAATACTTCTTCATGAATCATGCATTGGTAGGAATCATGGTAAGATACCCTTCTATATAAATTAGATAATAAGGGATATTATAGTAGACCTTATGTATGATGTAAGGCCCCTCCCATTTTGGTACCAATTTCATAGGATTCTTTCCACGTATCATCAAAACCCTGAGGAACAACACCATCTCTCCTTTGAGGGATGATTAGAGGAGAAATTTTTTGTTGTGTGATCAGGTTTTGGTAGACTTCCAAATGATGCAAGGTATATAATAATTTCTCATCCTATCACTCTAATTCATCCAGAATTTTCTATAATTTCTCATATATTGATAACTGGTCTCAGATGGAAACTCATAGAATGCTAAATTGAACTTTGATTGTAATGACCACCTCTATCCCATAAACTAGTAAGTACGGGGTCACCTGTGTGCCAATGTGGGACATGGATCGATAATCCCACAAGGAATATAGGATATTTTCCAACCATGACTTTTTATTCTTATCTACCGTCTTCTATATTATATTTTATTTGGTATTGTTGAAGGATTCTATCTTTATATTATCCACTACGTGATAGCAGGATAAATGGTTGTACTTGATGTAATACTCCTGATATATGTTCTCCAATTCAGTAGAATAGAAATTGGTTCCATTTTCCCATCAGTACTGTATAAGTGAAACCAAATCCGGTGATCTTGTTGTCTTTCATGATGCTGAAAATTTTTCTTTACCCGACTTCTTTGAGGGGTAAAACATCAGACCAATTGGAGAATAATTCACTATCTATAAGAATTTAATTGAAATGTTTGGACATAGCAGGAAAATATGGTATCACAATTTCCATTCCCTATAGGGGAAATGACTAAGATTACATGTTTGTGTGAAGAAAATCTCAGGGTTGATGAATGATGTTTTTATGAACATGGAAATAATTACTCTTTTTGGTGAATTATTTTCATTCTTACAATAAAGTGGGTCAGTAGTACCCAAGCCTTCAGATTTGTTGGGAAATCTTGAGTCCTAACTAGTGAGTGTTATAGGTTTTGGAGTTAACTTACTTCAAGAAAACAAAATTATATTCAACATCAGTTCACCTAAAAAGGACCCCATAAATGGTATATTAATTGAATACATTTTGTGATTTTTTTCTTCATATAGAAAAAATGAATTTTTCTTTTCTTAATATGTTCTCTCCCTCGACTCTATTTGGTGGGAGTGTTCCCTTCTGAAGGTAGTTCATAATGGGTGTCATCCAGTTAGTGGTATGAATGTATAGATCATGGATGGGGATAATCACATTGATTTTTTCATGTTTTTGTGAATAAATAGTGAGACCATCTAGTGATGCACAAAGTTGATGATTGTTTCATCTTAGTTCGGATCCGCCAGAGTTGCAGCTACATTCTCCAGCGCATCATATTAGGTATTTTGTGACTGTGGGATGTGAGTAAATGTTGGTTCCAAATATATTTATTTCATTAGTCCTCATATATGGTTTAATAAGTTGATTATCTCTTCACTTTTGATACCATAATAAAAATTCATCTTCTTGATGAATATTTCCAAATCTTCTTTTATATTCAATTATTATACTTATACTAGAAGGAAAAGATATATATATATATATATAATCAGAGCTTGATATTCCACTTCATTTTTTGTGAACCCATGGGACAGTGGGAAGGAGTAAGGCCATAATTCCTTTTCTAAATATATGAGCATGACTCCATGCCTCACATTGTCGATCTTGGGGTCTTCCATCCTATTTTCTTCTGATATTCTAGATGCACATTCAAAATGAATCAACCATATATTGGGGTCCTCTTGAATAGATAAGACAACTTTATCAAGTAATTCTGTATCCAATGAATTCATTTTTACTAAGGGGTGATCTGGCCAGAAATTTTCTACCGCTTGGCCTTTGAACACTTTCTGAGGACCGAACTGAATGTTAAAATACTAAAGGATGGTCACCCACCATGACAGATGTCTGGTCAACATGATATGGTTGATTATGTATTTTATTGGATTTCTACGAGATACCCAACGCACCTCATGATTTTTTACATAGTGTCTCATCTTCTAGACCAAAATTATTAGTTCCATACATCTCTTATTGATATTTAAATAAAAAGTCTCAGTATCGATCAGGGTCTTACTGAGATAGTAGTGGTTGTTTTCTCTCCCAGAGTCATTATTTTTCATGCATATGGCACCCAATGATAAATATAAGTCTGTAACATACAAAATTATTGTCCTTCCTTTGACAGTAATAAACATCAATAATGATCTCAATATATACTTATTAAGGATGTTGAATGCTTCATGGAAATATTTTTTCTACTACTATGTAACCCCATTTTTCATCAACTTGATGAAGGTCATGAATTTTTTAGTGGGGTTGGATATAAAACACCAGATGTAGGATATGTGTCCCAGAATTCCTCTCAACTCTATGAGGTTGTGATGAGGTGAAATTACAATGATAGACATTGTCTTCTTCGGTTTTACTTTGAATCTATGATGGCATGCGATGAAGCTACGAAATTCCCACAAGGTAATACCAAAAACACATTTTAAGGGGTTTATTTTTAGGTTGTGCTATTGAAATTTATTGAAGATGGTTTCTAGGTATAATAGGAAGTCATATCATTGTCGAGATATAAGCACCAAGTTCTCAACATAGAATTTGGGAAAAAATCCTAGAAAGGGTTTGAAAATGAGGTTCTTGGTACATTGGTAAGTAGTGACAACATTCTTAAAGATGAAGAGAATAACCTGATAGAAAAGTACTCCCTAGGGTCCCCAAAATTTAAGTGTTTCTTTATATTCTTAGTATATTCATATTTAATTATATCCAAAATTTTCATCTATGAAGGAGAGAGCTAGATATCTGATTGTTGCATCAATTAGTAGTTTCGTGATCAGGACAGGGAAGTCATCCTTTAGGAAGTGCCAGATAAAATCCCAGAAATTGAGGCAAACTTAGATTTTTACATTCTTATTCTTGATGGGGATGATATTAGAAAAATATTTTAGTTATTATACTTCCCAAATGATGTTTCCTCTAATGATCTTTTCAACTTCAGCCTCAATTATTGTAGCATGTGTCGGTTGTTTCCTTCTAGCTGCTTATTTATTACATCGATGGTCCTCTAGTAAGCCAAGGTGGTGAGTGGAAACCTTCAGATTAAGACCTAGAATTGAGGTATAATTCCATGTGAATACATATTGATGTTACTTCTAGAAGGAGGTATATTCCTCCTTCTATTTTTAATAAATGGACACACTAATCATGGTGGGTCATGGGTCTTCTTCTATACCCATATTTATTTCTATGAGATCATCAATGGTGGTAGATACACCCTCCTAAAATGTTTTAGGGGCATCCCTAAGTTCCTACTCCTACTATTAATATTTTTCTTCTTTTTCCATAGGTGGAGTGAGTAGTGGGATAGGTTTTATAGAGTTGGGGGATGAGTTGATATCTTTGAAAAATAAAGAATAAGCGACATCCTCTAATCCAGCTGGTCGTGTGGGATTTCCCTAAAACATTGGAGAGGATGGATTGTGGATGGAGAATAAGAATCACTATCCTTTCTGAGTTATGAGAACAACTCTTTTGCTAAAGTTGGTCACTTGCTAGAGTGTCAACATACATTTCAACACTATTGGACTGACTTGTTATGGATGAAATCATGAAGACCATAGAACATGTGTATAAACATGGACTCATATGATTGATCTAATTGATGGGTAACACATATTATTCACTGATCTATTTTATGGGTTTGGTCAGTGTCATTTCATAACCATTTGAGGCAATGACCCAAGTAGCACCATCAACTAGGGGTTGTTTCTATTTCCTCGGATAGAATCCTACATCGATATATTATGACTCATATGATTAGAATAAAGGCTTATCAATATTAAATGTACTGATATTTCCATTAATATAGTATTTTATGCATTGATGGTATGACAAGGGGTTTTTATGTGTTGATGCAACCAAGGCCTTCCTAGAAATAAGTTGACATCCATATTCTTCCGAACCACTAGAAATTATGAGTCAGCTCTGAGGTCTCCAAACTGATCCTTGATCTTGATCTAGGACAATTTCATCTGCTCTCTTTTATCTTAACCATACTTTGTTATATGGTAAGGTGATAGGTTATCCCCATCATAGCCTATTTGGTGATGTGTTCACACTAGAATGAGATTAACTCCAGATCCATTGTGAATGAAGACTTTTTATACATTCACACCATTTATCCTATCAGACAGATATAAGGGTCAAATGTTCCCCTATATAACAACATATTAATCTTGATCTATGAAAAAGATAACAACATGGAATTTATTAGGATCAATCTCTTTTTGATAGACCTTGGAAATGGCCACTCGGTTTTAAACTCTTGGGGGATTAGTAAATATTTCATGAATGTTTCCCTAAAGTCCTTTGAAAAACCCAAGGAATCTAGTATTAATATCTTGGCTGGTAATGAGGATAAATATTTAAAGATTTCATAATTCTTCTGTAAAGTTTATCACTTCCCTAGCTAGGGATTCTCTTTCATTGGTTATTTGGAGGTTTGAGTATTGGATGTAGAGGGATCGACCCTTGATAATAGATTTTGAGGTGCTCTTTCCCTTAATGGGTTAGGCCAGGCAAGTCTGTCTACCCACCGAGAGAGATATGAAACATGTTCCTCTTATGATTGATATTATAGAGTGATAGGATTAGGATGGATTTTATCTGATGTAGGATGATTTTCATGTTCATGGTGAACTCTCTCAAGAGCTTTTTTTTGAGTTTGTACGTCATTGATAGTCCCAAAAGGTGTGCAGCTAGAATTTTGGCTTTGGTTATGGTAGAACCTTCCTCGATATACTCATCTAATGTGGATTCTTCCTCCAGTTCCCAAATCAGGTGCAGAGAACTTGGGTTTGTAGTCATATTCGTCTTTAGAGAAGGTATCCACTGAGTGGATGACATTAATGGAGCCAAAAATTAACACCACATCTGATTATGACTTTTCCCTACTGACCATTTCTGGCAGTTCCTTTTAGTGGGGTGGTTACCACTATTTTGAATTAGAGGGAGTAAAAATTGAGAGTTTTAATGCTAGATTTTTTTGTAATAATGTTTTATCATATTTCACCCCATCCGTGTCTTTTCATCCAGTTTGATTTTTGAATGGATTCCCTTTGTAGGTTCATGGGGTCTGTGATTTTGGATATGTTCAAGTGGAAGCAGCTGGGGGAAAATTGGTTGTCTAAAAAATTCATGGAGAATACCATGAACTCAGTTGATTGTATGTTGAGTCATATAAGCCTCAAAATTTTGGGTCCTTATTCTAATATATTCTTTCCACTCAACTCTTTTTTTAGGAGAAATTGTGGAAACATACACCACTTGTGATGGTAGCCTTCCCAACATTACATGGTTAGAATATACCATTTTATACAGGATGTATTTAAATATAAGTAATTATTTAATGGTGTGTCCCAGTATCAAGTGAAAGGAAAAATAATATGGTTGATTGTTGAGACCTACCTAGTCGAGCCTCTTGGGATCTAGTAGGCAGAGTGGATCATTTTCCATAGCGGCTATATAATAGCCATAGAATTGATCATCTCATTATGAGTAATATTTATTTCTCCACTCCTCAAATTGATTCCTCTTGGGTTCTAACTTCTTGTCTTGGAGAGGAGGGTGTTTTTGTTGATGCCCAGGGGGTACTTTATGATACTGTCCATGCTTTAGAGATGGAAAAGGTCTGGAGGCTAGCTTATGTGTTACACATTCTACAATTGCCTTTCTAGTTCTGTTCCTTGGGACTAGTGTAGTTTTATAAGATGTGAGCTTATTTAGGTGCATAGATTCTTACATTATTTGGAAAATGTAAGATAAGTCCCAAAATCCACCTATATATTTCACTAGGATGTGTAGAATTTGTAGCTCATCACAAATCTTGTCAATATATAGAGAGGGGATATCCTCTTAGAGAAGCAGTCGGTCCAGGGATTAGGTTAATCCTTTCTATATGGTAATGTAGTTTATGACTCCCTAAATTTCTCTCTATTTTCAATTAGAAATGTCATTGATTATTTTATTCTACAATATTGATCTAAACTGAAAGATTAATTTCCATCAAATATCCTCTAATCTAATTATCAACCAAGCTGGAAGCTGGTATACCATAAAAAGGATGACCCCTAAAGGGTTAGCATGAAGCATCTAAGTTTGACTGATTCTTAGTACTCATGAGTTCCTATGATTGGAAGAAAATGGGATACAGAGTGTTTCATATGTTGTTATATGTCACTTGGTCCATTTAATATCAAAAATGTAGGACTCCAAAAATTTAGTGATGGTGGGGTATCGCTCACCCAGTCAGGTTAAGCTTTCTCTTCCAACTGCACTGGTGCATGTTGCTTGTCCATGAATTTAAATCAATCATCCAATTAATTTATGGTGTTGATAATCCCTTGATAATTGTTTAGTTGGATGAAAACTTGTAAAGGTGAAAAAATCAGAATGATATGGCATTCCAGTTCTATAATGATTTGAGGAAGATATTTAGTTGAGGACATATTTTTTGGATTTTCATGAACCTATTCTAGTAGTATCCTTAATGGAGGGAAATCTTGATATCCACCCATAATTGAGTATAAGTAATCCGATGGTCTAGGTTCTAAGTATGGAAGATATCCTATTCCTGCCTCAGTCCCCATAATGAATCCATGTTGTTGAGGTACACTTTATGGAAGTGTTTGTTGAGGCTCTTCCCAAGAAGCATATTCAATGGGAATGATTCCTTGGAGTAACCTAGTGCTAAGTCTCCTAAAATATTTCATTTCTTCCTCCCACTGAGAGAATATTTCTTTGATTTTAGAAAGCTCATCCTCATTGGGTGGAAAAGGTGGGTCGTATATGACATTACCTTTATTCTCTTTAGATATCCATAGAGGAGGAAGTATGGGATTGGTCGAGTTATCGCCCGAATTTAGAGAGATTCACTGGTTTTGAGTACACACACGTTCATTATTAGTATGGAGTGCATCCTAGATAGATCCATCCTCACCTTGATTTTCTACATTTTTATTATTTTCGGTGTGGTTTTTAGGATTGAAATCCATGATGTTCATAAATTCATTTTTCATTATGGGCATCGTGAAAACTGCTAAATGATAGGAGGGTTGTTTACATTCCTTGTGGGACCTCTCCCTTCCCTCTCTGAGATCCTATTTAGGCTTCTTGGAGAAGGGTAATTCACAGGTAACCCTTATGTATCCTAGACATATGACTCCCTTCTATAAGTAATGAGTTTCAAGATGGGATGGAATGGGATGACACTCTACTTTTCATCCTCCCTAAATAGGAAAATATTTATTTCTTTCTAGCGGTAGTTTAGGTAAAAATTCACTCATCCTTGTGGTCTAGGGTTTATGACATTCTCGTATTGTTGTTCTTGGACTATATTTTTCAGTCCTATGGGGGAATTTTGTGTTTAAATATTTCTCAGCCCTATGGGATGGTAATGATCTCATACTATGATGGATGTTGTTGCTATCAATTCTCTCTTGATCTCATGCATCCCTATTCAAGCATGATCTAGATATCATTCAAATAACACATGTAAACTATTTTCCTTCAAGGAAATTAGCAGTTCTTGATGATTGTATTTCATTAGGTGATAAGCCTTCTGAATGTTCTTGGTTTCCTGGTTCATGAGTTTTTTGATGTGTTTCTCTAGTTAGGATCGATTCTTTCAAGACTTATTCAAGTGTGATTATTTTGGAGTGTTCTATGTATCCTAAGTAGGGTTACTACTTGATTTCCTCCTTGAATAATGACTTTATAGGATTTCATTTCTAATAGGTTCTTCTGAACATGGTGTAAGGTTAAATACAAGGACTCATACTCTATCCTAGAATATTAACACAAAGAGGTGTATTTCCAATTATATGACACTACTTATTCAATGTATTTTGGCATTCCGATTGAAGATTTTTCTATCGTCACTTTGAAAGTGGTTTCCATGCAGACAGAACAGAATCCAAGTCAATTTAACGATGAAGCTCTCCCAATATTTTGACATATCATCATACCCATTGTATGAAAAAAAACTCTTCTTTTGGGTGGATGAGGGTTGTCTAGAGATTCAGATTAATATTTTTTATGAATTATTCTAACATTTCCAATGGAATTTGAAAATGATAATTGGATTAGGGGTAAAACATGAGGGTTATTTTATCCTCGGCCAATATTCTTCTCATGTGAATATTATCTTTTTGTTCTTCTTTTAGAGACTCCTCTACTCAAACTTCCCAACATGGGTGTTTCTTGGCAATTTTTTCACAAGTATTGGGGATAGTATAGGTGTTGTTGGTATGTGAATGATCAAGGGTTGGCATAGAAGATGATCATTTCCACGGGTTTTCTCTTAGTTATGAAAGGAGGTCACTTGTCCTTGATAGGGTAACTATCATGTATGACCCCATCTTTCCAAGCACCTTACAATATGAGGGATTTCTTGTATTTGACTCAGTAAAGGGAGAAAATTCTTGAAAACATTAGATTTGACTATATGGAGGTCCTTCAAAACAACTTATATCATGGAGAAAACAACAATCATAGCTTGATTTTTGACTATAGGGATAATTTCTCCATCATATAACCTTGGGATGACCTCTATGGTAGACGACAATAATGGGAGGACCTTATTGTGGAAATAAGATGTCATTACGGGGAGGACCTCTAAATCAGGTGCTATTATAGTGAGGACGGCCATCATGGCTTGATGTATTATTGTAGGGATAATTTCTATAGTGTATACTCTGGGAAAAACCTTCTAGGAGAACAAAAACTATGAGAAGTCCTTCTAGCATAAATTATATGTCACTATGGGGAGGACCTTCGTAACGGATGTAATTATGGAGAGGAAAACTATCATAGCTTGATGTTTGACTAAAAATATAATTTATATAGTATATACCCTGGGAAGGAACTTTAGGGTATAAAAAATCAAGGTGGGGAACTTCTTACTGAAATAAGATGTCACCGCGGGGAGGACCATCGCAAAGGGTGCTATTATAGAGAGGATTTCCATCATAGCTTGATGTCTAACTTTAAGGAGAATTGGCATAGTGTATACCATGGGAGATAACTATAGGGAAGAAAAAAAGGGTATTACCTTCTTGTTTTTTTATTATTTGTCCATATGGAGGGCTATTGTGTTGCTCATCAGAAGATAAGCTCATGTGATTTATCATTTGTTGTCCTTAAAGGAATCCTTTAGGGTTTGTGCTCTGGGGAGGACCTCCAAAGATGTTGATATCAATGTTTTGGGGAGTAACTTCCTAAATTATACTACTAATATCATAATTTGGTAACATATTAGTAGGATCTTAAGCCACCATTGACAGATGTATGATGGATTCAATAATGGAAGCTTCTAGAAGAGTTGGGTCATTAGTCTACACTTCATTTTCCTGCTTCCTTTGGAACTATTTCTTTCTAGGAACTCTCTTACGAGTGATTGGGCCACTTGATATAGGTGGAGAACTTCCTATATGAGTTTATGTTCAAGTTTCTCTCATGGTGATTCAAGGATATGCTTATAGGCTTAAAGAATTCAGGTAGAGATATATGTCTTCCCAAGAGTGGCCACCAAAGTGTTCCAGTGTCCCCTAGTTAGAAAAAGTATTTGTGCCTGGTCCTATTTTCCATTTATCATGGTATATTTTCAACAACTCTCTTGTATGTGGTTAGGGATTCATTTATACTCTTGAGTGACCACCCTGTTGTGTGGATGAGTCACCCCACTTGATGGGGTGGGGTTGTGGGTCTAACTCCTTGCTATTTCTATAGACATGATTACATATTCCCAACTAGATAGGATATGGTTAATTTTTTTTTGATACTGAACTATTTATAATTTATTTTTAGATAATCCCTTGGAGGTAAAAATAATATATGCCTATTCATATGTCATAGAAAGATTATATGCCCACCTCAATCCTATATTTTTTGAAAGTAAGTACAGATAGTCCTCTAGTGTAGGGGAATATATATGAGTCTACCCCTAATTTATAACTGGTATACTCCAGGTTCTTTCTCTAATCTTCATCATATTTTATTGATGGGATTTATATTAGTATAAAATAATTTTCATCTACTAGTAATTTTCTATCATATTTGACTATAAGGATTCCAATGTATGATTAGAAATTTGCATCTTCTCGTTGGTTGACATCATATTTGACTAATGTTATTGATATGAATCCATTGGAATTTTCTTCTACTTGGAATTTTACATCATATTTTACTAGATGTATTGTTTTTTGAGAGAAGGGACTCGCATCTTCTCATGGTTGATTACCACAGTATTTGACCGATATGCATAATATTTGTGATCATGTATTTGTGTCTTCTTATAGTTTTCCATCATATTTTACTAATGAGATCCATATGTAATAGTAGGAATATAAATATTCTTATAGTTGGTTTCTGTTTTTTTATTGAAAGGCTTCATATTTATGAGCCTATAAATTCATCTACTTTTGTTCACTTGTCATCGTATTTAACTAACAAGCTTCATGTTCATTGGAAGGAATATGTTCCTTCCAGTAATTTTCCACACTATTTGAATGAAAGGATTAGAGGTCAGTAGCCAAAATTTTCTCCCACTCATAATTTTTAGTCAGATTTGAATGATGGGGTTCATAATATGGGGAAATAATATAGGTATTCCCATAGTGTGCTTCTATATTTTATTGGTGGGATTCTTCGATAGGAATAAGAAATATGGCATGTTCCTACTTGTATAATCATTTCCCTTCATGAGCCTCCCTAAGAAACTGAGCCTTCATGACTTTGGCTAGGGATCATGGGGTGATACCTTATTTATGTTGAGGATGGTGATCCACACAGTGTTGATAGTAATGGTTTCTTTTAGGAGGCCTTGAGTGGGACCCCTGTACTGTTAGGATGAAGTCATTAGTGATGAATTCATCAGCCACCCTAAGGTAGGGGAGGAACTAATTACCACATCCCTAGGAAAGGATCCCTAAATGGTTTGAGATAGCTACTAGTTCTACCTAGTTCTGGACCTCCAACCATCACTCAGTAGTCAACTGGTGGGGATTCATGGATTTTAGGGCCTCTCTGGATACCACCATGGTGGGGAGAGTAGTATTCTTGTGATACTCCCTAAATAGTGCATTTGAAACCCAGCGTTAAAGACGTTGGGTGGGCGATGGAATCCTCTTTTTGGATGAGGACCTATCTTCCTATACAGTATCTGATGCATATGTTTGAAAAAACTAATGATACTCTATTAGATTGAAGATATTTCTGGTGAAGAGAGCATGTGATATATGGGAAAAATACAGACAACAAAACCTCATCAAAATATAATATCATGATCACATGTATAATTTATGGTCCCTCTTCTCCCTCTTTAATTATGGATATGAAATGGTCTTGGCATGGGGTAACACCACCACCATGGTTAAGGATTCACGTCAGGTTCACCATTTTGTTTCTGATGAGGACCATCATTTCTCAACGATTGATTAAAAGGTGTTGAATTGTGTGAAATCATTAATATAAAGTAAAATATCTTCAAAAAGTCTCCAACATGTTTTGTTTGTTTAGATGAAAATTCCTAATGACTCTCGTATCTGTGATGATTCACAGACCTACATTCCAAAGGTAGGTTTTCCTTGGGTAACATGGAAAATGACACTTAAGAACACACATAGGTCGATTGGATGGGAAATCATGCTAACGTAACCCTTTGGGGGGGAACTATTACCTATTTTTGGATCCTCTTATATATTTAAGACATGTTCATGAATCATTAGATCATTCCCATGTATAATCATGTGGGTCACCTAAAATTAATGATCCATTATGAATAATAATGGGATCATAATCATTTTTAGGTATCTGAGGGTCTCCATTAATGGAGGGATCCCTATGTATATGAGGTTCTCTAATAATGGTCCCAAATTTTATAGGAATTAGAGAATCTTTGGTGGTTTATTAGGATGATTTTCAGTTTAATCTACACAGTTGGTCACTCTACAGTTTACCATCATCGAGGGAGACATGAATTGTTTTGATGTTAGTATTGAACCCATATGATGGGATTCCTATGTATCCTCATGAGAGGAATCAAAACCCATATAGTTCAGTTCCACTCTATAGGGCACATCACCTTTTAAGGTCATGTAATGAGGACCCGTCCTTATAGTTTAATTTCATGTGGCAAGGAAATCTATGCAGAAGATGTATAGCCAAAGTTCATCATGAGGCTTACGCCAAGGAAACCTGAAGTACCTGAATGAGATGTGGTCTGCCAAGTGGACATTAACCGGCTAATAATGTTTCCCGAATAACATTAGGGTGAATTTGGGTGTTGGGTTTGGACCTCAGGTATGTTTTCTACATATCCCAATTAGTATGGAATAAAAGATCACGTAGTTTGATAATTTGGGGGGTTACACCTATGAGAATTCACATGTGGTCTGGGATTATGTATGGAAGTTTCCCATTTTACAAGACATGATTGGGGCATATACTCTGAAGTATTCCCATGGATTAGGTTTGGTGTGGGGATTATGCATGGAAGCTTCTCATTTTAATGGATATGGTTGGGTATTATACTATATAGAAGGCCCATTTGGATAGGAGTTGGGGTTAAATATTTGGAGAAGTCCCATGTAGCATATGTATGGGGCCTACACATAGAATAATACCATTTGAAGATTTTAGATCATGCGGATTCCATGATCTCCACTAACCTCCAAACCAATATGAGTCATGTTTGGTGTCAGAGACAAAGGAGATACTATATCTGAAGATCACATGG
The DNA here is from genome assembly GCA_963277665.1 of Viscum album. NCBI lineage: Eukaryota > Viridiplantae > Streptophyta > Magnoliopsida > Santalales > Viscaceae > Viscum > Viscum album. The sequence goes on from OY728146.1 coordinate 306,338,954, forward strand.
TTCTCTTTGTTTTTTGGTGTATGAGGTGCTCAATCCCAAAGGGAGAGGTAGAGGGTTTTGAGTGAGACTATTTATCCTTTTGTTTTGGTAATAAATATAGTCACATATTAGAATCTATTTGGCTATGTCCCAGGGATGAGGCAAAGAAAAGATAGGGTCCCACCTCTCACCAAGAAGGTTAGGAGCTTACTCGAGGAGGGATTCCCTAAAATTGGTTCTCAGAGGAGGATTTCATTACATATCAAAGGGAACGAAAAGAATGAGCCTCACCCTCTATGATAGGAACTGATAGGTTCATGTGATTACCCCAAGGTGAGAACCCTCATTACCATGGGAATATAGACCTGAGGACATTTCAAGGGCCCTAATTATTGTGGGGTTTACACAGGTGACTCCGCTTAGCAAGGGTACATAGACATGAGAAGACATGTTGATGTGCCCGGTGATATAATCATACATGTCATGTTTATTTACAATAGGCCTTTGCCAAATGTCATTATACTTGTTCAGGGAGGGGTCGATATGGGACATGATGATATGATGGAAGAGAGTGATGGGAGGTGGAGAGTGGAATTCGATAGGATTCCCTATTCCACGTTGCTTGTTATTAGGTGGGATGGGGTTCCCTCTGCATAAAATATTGCTATGTGAGTGAAGATACCATCCACGTATCATTGTGCTAAATGGATGTAATGCCCCGACCCCATAATCCAGGAGCTGGTGCATTATTTTAATACATTGGCATGATTACAAGGAATCAAGTCATGAAGGACTGATTAGTTTAGTAGTCTTGGAAACAATATACCTACATAATTTCAACATTACAACTTGAAAAGAAAAACAACACTAATTTATTCCATTAGAAACATCCAATCTTCCAAAATTATTCCTGCAAGTCACTCATAATTAACTTCTTTATATCCAGGGAAAATAAAACATAAGAAAGGGGTGAGCTCAAATGCTCAGTAAGAGTAAGAAATAAAATGGAATAGAACATAAAAATTAGGCATGGTGAATAATTGAAAACACCTGACTTTACAAATAGTAAACATGAATACTTTATGGCAGGAATATGAACTGAGTAAATAATGCCATAATAAAACATAGTCAGGGGTATTCTACTAGTCGAATAACCACATGGAATATCAATAAAAAATCTCATAATTATGGAATGCATAATTTTGGACATCATAACCAAATTTTTAAGGCCTCATGCCAAGACTACAAATACAATTTTATCAAGGCCTTGTGACAAGACACTAGTTTGTCTCATGAGACCTACCGATGTATTGAGGATCTATAATGGGTTACACCAGTCACTTACTATGTAACACCAGAGACTTTTATGAGAAATATTTTGTTTTTATATAAATCATCAAAGTAATATTTTACTACACACAACACTATCTTGGCTTTCTTTACACGCAACAGTGGCCTTCCTCGATAGCTTGCGTCGTACGCAATACCGAGTTTCACTAAACAACGATATTCTATTAAAATATTATTAAAACTAGTCATTATGAATATTATTAACTTAATTTTTAATTTTATAAAATTTTAATTCAACTTGTACATTTTATAGAATGAGGTATGAAAGCAAAAGCAGTTTTTTTTTATAAAAGTAGTATTTTTCAAAAAATGCAGTTTTGCTGCCTTTTGATGACACACCCACATTAAATCTAGTATTTGACATGTTTATAAGTTGAATTTGAAAAAATAAAATTCTTCTTTTGAATCAGGGTATAAAAATTTACTTTGGATAAATTTTTGATATTTTTCTGATAACTTTCATATTTTGATGAATAGTAAAAATACGCTAATTTTTAATTAAAAACAACTTTTTTCATTGAGATAATTTATATGGATAAATTATAATATTGAATGGTTTTAAAGTATAAATAGAATATATTTTTACCATTTAATATAATGTATGTCATTAGCATTAATTTCACATTGAATTCATAGATAAAAACATTTCAATCTTTGGCAATGTTTTAACTTCTAAAACCCGTTTTCTTAACAACAGGATTTATTTTAAATTAATTACTCTAACTTATATGTTTTGAATTTTGAAAAATTGATTTCATATTCGGAATCATTGGGTCCAAATTATGTTAATAGGCTACTTTTTATTTTTGGGCATTATGAATAGTAACTATGGTAAATTTTAGTCGGGTAATTAAGGGTAAATATAAGATTATAAAATTACCCTAACACATTCCAAAATCCTATTGGATGACTAAAAGTCAACTCATATCACCTAATGGTCGGATTAGATTCATTTAATGGACTTTTTTCCATGAAAATAATTTAATTATTATTAAAACCAAAGAATGTGACAACATGTCACTTTCTTAAATCTTATAAGTATAATAATTTTAATTTAGTGATACAATTAATGAAACTTATAAAATGAATAGTATCAAAAATGCTAATACAATTATCTACATCATAGGAATTTATTTATAATTTTTAGGGATTAAATAATTATCAATAATTATGACACAATAGTGATGTAGAAATTATTTTATTAATTAAAATATCAAATAAATGGTATTAAAAATATTAAAATAAATATTATATGAACTATTTAATGTTCTCCACTAATTTTCTAGATACATATGACATTCTATGAATCTATTAAAGATTTTATTTTGAACATAACTTCTGTATATATTTTATTTAAATTCAAATAAATGAATAGTGTCAAAATTGACACTATTGTTATTTTATAAAAATAACATATTATAAAATTGTTTAAAAATCACAAAAATATTTAAAAATTATAAATTAAAATTTATATGGTAAAAAATTTCATAAAGTGTCAAATTATGGAAAATTCACAACACATATATAATTATTTATAATAATTTAAAATTTAGAATATTATTACCACAAATAAAATTAAATTGATAAATAACGATAAATCAAGTTCATAATGTTTAAAATAAATTCCTAACATGTCTAAATTTTATTGGTTGATGAGATTACAACCCTATCTCATCTAATATTCTCATATGAGTCATTTTGGATTTTATTAAGTGGGGTTTGGATTTAATATAAACTAATATTTCTTATATTTCCAAAGGTGCCCCTCTCCTCCCTTATAAAAGGGCACCTCCTCCCTCTCCTCCTCACACCAATTTGAGCATTCACTCTCATCCAATCCCTACCCATTTCACTTCCCCACTTCCCTAGAAACGTCCTAGAGGTCCTGGAAGTCTTAAAAGACCAATTGTAGTGCCCTAAGAGTAGATCTCAAAGAGGCGCTTCAAAGAAGAGGTAATGCCCTTTACCGATTCTTTCATCTTTATTTCTTCTTCCACTTCTTCTTCTTTATTTGTTTCATTATGAAGTAATAACATCAGTATAACTCATATACCGATATGTTATTATAATTATGAAACAACCCTATTTCACCATCTATCCATCCTACGGAAAATGAAATCACCATGCGTGCGTACGTACGAAATATCGTCTCCACGCCGTGGTGTAATCTATTTTCCCCCACCACCTTACTTGGATGGGTATAATGGTGTAAATAATAACTATATATGATTATTGTAAAGTGATATTGATTCTGAAATAGTATACATACTCTCCAATACAATTCCACGATCATGGGAACGATATCATCGCTCGGGCGTACGTACAGAATATCGTCACCACTATGTGATGTGACTCGTTCTACATGATCTTCATTTCATAATTATTATATAAATGAATTTAACGAATAAATATGACATATAGTACACTAATACCATTCTTTAAATGAGGTATCTATAACCTAAAGAGAAGAATAATAATTTATTCGACAAAACACGCATAAGAACAAAAAGTAATAAACACCCGAATAACAAGAAATAATGAAATATTGCTAATAAGAAGCTATGAATATGACCATATATGATATCATAAAAATAAGTATGATTCTTTAAAAAGTCAGTAACATTATTTAAATCATTATACAGGAGGTTCGGACACTTACGAAGCAAATCTGACCTAAGGTAAGGGAAAATATCACAATCTCATTTTTATCCGAGATTGTTTATACTTTGGTATTTACTGGGGTGTATTTTATCATCCACATCCATTTTTCCCCAATATATAATATTTATATCCTTCTAAAATATTTTATATCCAATTTTACCCTTCGTTGAGTTTTTAGTAAAAGATATGAAAGGAATCTTTTGTCGTTTTTCTTACGAGGTACTTTTTGACTTTTCCGACAAAAGTACGAGAAGAATGTTTTTTTTAACTTATATGACATGAATGGATTTTTGAAACATTATTTCCAAGAATATTCCTTTACAAGTTTTCATGTTTATTTTTAATCAACTTCTTTTAGTTTAAAATTGTATGACATGTTAAGAAAGGAAAAAAAATTGAAGTAGAAAGGATATTTTCCTCAAGAATAGAGATCAAGTGTTTTATCAAAATTATTTTCCATCTAAGATAATATAGGAATCTGTTTCTATCCCTATTATTACATTTATTTGATTATGTTGTGATAGAAATATTTTTATGAATTCCTTTATCTTATATGAATTGTTTTATGATGTCACGATGTTTAAGATTCCCATTTTTATTACATGGGTTATGCTATGATGTATGGTTTATGATTTTGTGGCACACATAAGAATGGTATAATTATGAGATGGGTGGGACCTATATCTCCCTCCAATTCATTGGGTAAAGATTTGATATCTCATGAGATAGACATGGCTGGAACGGAAGGTTAAACCGGTTCAGTGAAACAGGACTGAAACGAGAAGTGAACTCGGTTCAGAAATGGACTTTGTCCACTAAGATAATCTTGGCAATGAGTCTTGACTAATAATAAATGATTCTCTATGATTATGTGTGTATTCCACAAAGTTTCATGTTTTAAGTTATGATTATTGGGATTACATTTCACTGCCAAGATTTATCCCATGTTATGAAATTATGATCTCTTTTGTAGGATAAGATTTTCAAAATGTTATGTTCTTATGAATTTGATGTAATTGATATTTCTTTTGTTTACCCTTACTGAGAATTTGAGCTCACCCTTTTTTATGTTTTCTTTCCCCAGGTCAGGAAGAAGGGTATTAAGTAAGATATTCCAAAAAGGGACTATAGATATAATGAAATAAATGGGAGACAGTGTAGATGCTTTATGAACCAGTTGTTTATGTTTCCCAATTTCTAAAGACACTATACCTATACGGTCCTTTCATGGTTTTGTTATATGTTGTAATAATTATGCTTCAATTTTGAAGTATTAACCATGTATGTAAAGTAAGGGTTGTTATAGTTGGTATTAGAGTCAAAGGAGGTAGGAATGTATCTGATCCTTGGGAACTCTCATATGTGAGCGTTGGAGGAAGCATGGCTCTCCGCCCAAGGGCTTAATGAGGAAATGGCTGCCACTGGGGATGGTGGTGTGTCCCTCCTAGGGGGTGTATCCGCCCATGTATTTCCCTGATAGGTATCAATTATAGTCCACTAGAAGTAATTCCAGATCATTATAGTTGGTATCAGAGGAAAGGTATAGTCAACCTTTGGAAACTAGGATGTGAAAGCCTTAGTAAGAACCCTAAGGATAAGTCTAACCATAGAACACAATCTTAGTGTTTTAGAAATGGCCATGAACAACCTATTATAAGACCTTAAGTGTGAAATTTTATTCTTGATTATGTGGTTTTCCTATTATAATTAGTGTTTCTCACACTATTCTTCTTGGTTTTAGTTAATGTCTGGAACCCGAAGAAACTGTGTTAATGCGGAATGCGACGAGCAATGCAATGATTGTCCCCCTGAGCAACCAAACATTATGGGAGCTGGAATGAAAAATCTTGTAGTCATGCTCACGCAACTTTCTCATGCTATGAATCATGCATGACTTCCAAGTGAGTAAAGTAAGGAGCAACATTCTGTCGAATCCTTCATGAGGCAGCGTCCACCTTCATTCAACGGGTCTTCTGATCCATTAGTGGCTGAACAATGGATCAGTACCACTGAAAATATATTTTCAGTTCTTCAATGTTCTAAACATGATAAAGTCATCTTAGCAGTGTATCATTTGGAAGGTGATGTTGATTAATGGTGGAATCTTATTAAGAATATGAGGAAAAAGGATGAAATTGAGTCCATGGAATGGAACGAGTTCAAGAACTTATTTTTCAATAAGTATTTCCCTCGTATTCTTCGAAAAAATATGGAGAAGGAGTTTCTTGAACTGAAGCAAAAGGATGATAAATCCGTTGGTACCTGCGAATAAAATTTTACAAGACTTGCAAGGTACGCTTTCGGAATTATTATCCAACCTGAGAGTAAGATCGATCGATTCTTTAGTGGCTTAAAACCAAGTCTTCGAAGGGCGTTAGCCATAAGGGACTTCAATAGCTACGAGAAAATTGTTCGATGTGCTCTCAAGGTTGATATGGAGATTGGTGTAACCCATCAGTCACATGGGTTTGATATGAAGAGGAAAATGGAATTCAAAGTAAAATCTAAAGACCATGCTGAAAAGAAGATAATTTTTCCCTTATGCTCAAAGTGTGGAAAGAAACATGGAGGAAATTGTCTTAAGGGGACAAGAAAATGTTATAAGTGTGGAAAAGAAGTTCATCGGGAAATTTAATGTCAAAATAATGGGAAGAAGATGTCTAATGATGCAAAAAAAGGAAGGGATACACAGAATGAACCTACTATACTTCAATGTTTCAAGTGCAAGGAGATGGAGCATTATGCCAATCAATGCCCAAATCCAAGGGTTGATGATGATGATCGACGTCAACAAAATATTAAGGCCAAAGACAAAGGAAAGTCACATGCAATTACTATCGGTGATGTGGAGTACGACAACGAAGTGGTGAGAGGTACACTTACCATCCACTCTAAAGTAGAAAATGTTTTATTTGATTCTGGATCCACCCACTCTTTTATTTATGAAGAATTTTCTAAGGGTATCACCGTATTAAATCAACAATTAGATGTTGAGTTAGCTGTGACAACTCCTAATGGCACAATAGTCACATCAAAAGTTTACAATTCTTCTCCGATTGAAGTTTGTGGGAAAGTGATTCCTGCAAATCTTGTGATCCTTCCTATAGTGGAATTTGATGTGATTCTTGGCATGGATTGGATTTCACTATATGGATCTCATATCAATTTCCAAAGAAGGGAAGTCACATTTCATATTCCAGATCAATCTATGATCATCTATCAATGCAAGGATGAACATAATCTTCCAGTGGAAATTTCATCCATCTTATGGGTCTTGATTCCACTAAATGAAGGTTATTTATCTCATATGGTTGGAGAGAAACTCACAATTAATAATATTCCCATTGTACGGGAATTTGATGATGTATTTCCGGAGGAATTGCCAGGTCTTCCACGAAATCATGAAGTTGAGTTTTCAATAGAACTCGTACCAGGTGCTTTGCCTATTTCAAAGACACCTTATAGAATGGCCCCAATTGAGTTGCAGGAATTGAAGAAGCAACTTCAAGAGAATCTTGATAAAGGATTCATGTTCCCTAGTGCGACACCTTGGAGAGCACATGTTCTGTTTGTTAAGAAGAAAGATGGATCAATGAGACTCTGCATTGATTATCAAGAACTTAACAAGATCACTGTCAAGAACAAATATCATCTCCCACGCATTGATGACCTATTTGACCAACTACGCGGAGCTCAATACTTTTCCAAGATTGATCTTCATTCAGGGTATCATCAATTAAGGGTCAAAAGGGAGGATATACCAAAGACGGCTTTCCGTACAAGGTATGGAAACTATGAATTTATAGTAATGCCATTTGGTCTTACTAATGCCCCTGTTATCTTCCTAGATCTGATGAATAGAGTCTTTAGAGACTATCTTGATCAGTTTGTGGTAGTCTTTATAGATGATATTCTTGTATATTCAAAGAGCAAGGAAGAACATGAATATCACTTGAGAATTGTATTAAAGACCCTAAGAAAGGAGAAGATTTATTCCAAATTTACCAATTGTGAATTTTGGCTTCAAAAAGTTGCATTTTTGGGTCACATAATCTCAAAAGAGGGGATATCTGTGGATCCAGCAGAAAAAGAGGTTATCAAAAGATGGTCGAGACCAACAACAGTAACCGAGATCCGAAGTTTTCTTGGTTTGTCTGGATATTATCGACGTTTTGTGAAAGATTTTTCACGATTATATAATCCACTTACCAGGTTGACTTGGAAAGGAGTTAAGTTTGTTTGGATGGAGGAATGTGAAGAGAATTTCAAGGAGTTGAAAAGAAGGTTATCCAGTGAACCTGTGCTCACACTGCCTTGTAGTGGAGAAAGGTTTGTGATCTATAGTGATGCATCCAAGAAGGGAATGGGATATGTTCTCATGAAAAATGATATGGTGATAGCTTATGCCTCACGACAGTTGAAAATCCATGAGCAAAATTACCAAACTCATGATTTGGAGTTAGCTGCGGTAATCATTTCATTAAAGATTTGGAGGCATTACCTTTATGTTGAAAGGTGTGATATTTATACTGATCATAAAAGTTTTAAGTATATTTCCACACAAAAGGAGCTGAATAGGCGCCAAAGAAGATGGTTGGAGCTAATTAAGGATTACAACTGCTCAATTCATTACCACCCTGGGAAAGAAAACAAAGTGGAAGATTCATTAAGTTGACAAGACCATGCTAGCGTATCCATGATGAGGATCACAAAAGATCTAATATTTATGGATTTACAAAGGATGGATCTTGGAATTATAATATAAGGGGAAGAATTGTATCTTTCTCAAATGAATGTTCAACCATCTATACATGTGAAGATTAAAGAGGCACAGAAATAAGATTTAGAGTTACAAAAGAAGGTGATAAATGTACCTGAATTCAACCTTTTTTGTGATGGGATAATAAAGTTCAGGAATTGGGTTTCTGTTCCTCCCATCCCAGAATTAAAGAAGGAGCTGCTGGATGAGGCTCATAGTTCTTCATTCTCTATTCATCTGGGAAGAACGAAGATGTATTGGGATCTGAAAGAGTACTTCTGGTGGGATGGCATGAAAAGAGATGTTGTTGAATATGTCTCTTGATGCTTGGTTTGTCAGCAAGTTAAAGCTGAGAGACAGAAGTCTAAGGGGATGTTACAACCATTACCCATACCTGAATGGAAATAGGAAAACATCACTATGGACTTTGTCACCGGACTTCCTAAAACATCCAAAGTCAATAATGTTATCTGGGTCATAGTTGATCGTCTTACAAAGTCTGCACACATAATTTCTATTAGAGAGGATTTTTCTCTGGATAATCATTCCAGGAAATATGTAAAGGAATTGATAATATTGAATGGAGTACCACTTTATATTATATCTGATCAGGATCCGAGGTTTACCTCAAAGTTCTGGAGAATTCTTCAGCATACTCTGGATACAGAGTTGAGTTTCAGCACTGCTTATCATCCTCAGACAGACGGTCAGTCTGAGAGGACAATTCAAACTCTAGAAGATATGATGAGAGCTTTATCTATATATTTCAAAGGTGGTTGGGATCAACACCTACCTTTGGTGTAATTTTCTTAGAATAATAGCTTTCACTCCAGTATTATGATGGATCCTTATGAAGATCTCTATGGAAAGAAATGCAGGACTCCAACTTGCTGGTATGAAGTTGGGGAAAGAAATCTATTAGGACCTGATCTCGTTGATGAAATGGCAGAAAAGGTCAGATCTATTCAACAACACATAAGAGTATCTCAGAGTCGACAGAAAAGTTATGCCAACAACCGAAGAAAACACCTAGAGTTTGAAGTGGGTGATAAAGTGTTCTTCTGAATATCTCCCTAGAAGAGGGTCATGAGATTTGGAAAGAAGGGAAAGTTGAGCCCTAGATATATTGGTCCTTTTGAAATTCTGGATCGTGTTGGGAAGGTAGCTTACCGATTGGCGCTTCCACCGAATATCTCTCAATTTCACGATGTGTTCCATGTATCTCTCCTGATAAAGTACATACCTGATCCTTCACATGTACTCAGCTCAGAAGTTGTACATCTGGAACAAGATCTTTCTTATGAATAACAACTGATAGAGATTCTAGATCGTAACAAAAAAAGTCCTACGGAACAAGACCACTCGCTTCGTGAAAGTTTTATGGAGGAACCACCAATTATAAGAATCTACATGGGAGCTTGAGGATATGATGAGGGAGAAGTATCCTCGTCTGTTTGTTACAAAGTGACGAATTTCAAGCAAGAAATTCATTTTAAGGAGGGTAGAATGTAACACCCGAGACTTTTATGAGAAATATTTTGTTTTTATATAAATCATCAAAGGAATATTTCACTACACACAACACTATCTTGGCTTTCTTTACACGCAACCACGGCCTTCCTCGATACCTTGCATTGTACGCAATACCGAGTTTCACTAAACAACGATATGATATTAAAATATTATTAAAACTAGCCGTTATGAATAGTATTAACTGAATTTTGAATTTTATAACATTTTAATTCAACTTATACATTTTCTATAATGAGGTATGAATGAAAAATCAGATTTTGTTTGGATAAAAGAAGTATTTTACAAAAAATGCAGTTTTGCTGCCTTTTGATGGTGCACCCACATCAAATCTAGTCTTTGACATGTTTATAAGTTCAATTTGACAAATTAAAATTTTTCTTTTGAATGAGGGTACAAAAATTTACTTTGGATAAATTTTTGATATTTTTCTGATAACTTTCATATTTTGATGAATAGTAAAAATAAGCTAATTTTTAATTAAAAACAACTTTTTTCATTGAGATAATTTATATGGATAAATTATAATATTGAATGGTTTTAAAGTATAAATAGAATATATTTTTACCATTTAATATAATGTATGTCATTAGCATTAATTTCACATTGAATTCATAGGTAAAAACATTTCAATCTTTGGCAATGTTTTTAACTTCTAAAACCCATTTTCTTAACAATGGGGTTTGTTTTAAATTAATTACTGCAACATATATGTATTTGAATTTTGAAAAATGGATTCCATATTCGGAATCAGTGGGTCCAAATTATGTTAATAGGCTACTTTTTATTTTTGGTCATTACGAATAGTAACTACGATAAATTTTAGTCGGATAATTAAGGGTAAATATAAGATTATAAAATTACCCCAACACCTTAAAAATATTATTGGATGACTAAAAGTCGACCCATATCACCTAAGGGTAGGATTAGATTCATTTAATGGACTTTTTTCCATGAAAATAATTTAATTATTATTAAAACCAAAGAATGTGACAACATGTCACTTTCTTAAATATTATAAGTATAATAATTTTAATTTAGTGATAAAATTAATGAAACATCGAACATGAATAGTCTCTAGAAATATAATACAATTATCTACATCATATGAATTTATTTAGAATTTTTAGGGATTAAATAATTATCATTAATTATGACACAATAGTGATCTTGAAATTATTTTATTAATTAAAATATCAAATAAATGGTTTTAAAAATATTAAAATAAATATTATATGTACTATTTAATGTTCTCCACTAATTTTCTAGATACATGTGACATTTTATAAATCTATTAAAGCTTTTATTTTGAACATACCTTCTGTATATATTTTATTTAAATTCAAATAAATGAATAGTGTCAAAATTGACACTATTGTTATTTTATAAAAATAACATATTATAAAATTGTTTAAAAATCACAAAAATATTTAAAAATAATAAATTAAACATTATATGGTATAAAATGTCATAAAGTTTCAAATTATGGAAAATTCACAACAAATATGTAATTATTTATAATAATTTAAAATTTAGAATATTATTACCACAAATAAAATTAAATTGATAAATAATGATAAATCAAGTTGATAATGTTTAAAATAAATTACTAACATGTATAAATTGTATTGTTTGATGATATTACAACCCTATATCATCTAAGCTTCAGATATGAGTTATTTTGGAAGTTTTTAAGTGGGGTTGGGATTTAATATAAACTAATATTTCTTATATTTCCAAAGGTGCCCCTCTCCTCCCTTATAAAAGGGAACCTCCTCCCTCTCCTCCTCACACCAATTTGAGCCTTCAAGATCGGCCAATCCCTTCCCATTTCACTTCCCCACTTCCCTAGAAACATCCTATATGTCCTGGTCTTCTTCAAAGACCAATTGTAGTTCCCTAAGAGGAGATCTCAAAGAGGCGCTTCAAAGAAGTGGTAATGCCCGTTACCGATTCTTTCATCTTTATTTCTTCTTCCACTTCTTCTTCTTTAGTTGTTTAATTATGAAGTAATAACATCAGTATCACTCATATATTTATATATTATTATAAGTATGAAACAACCCTATTTCACCATCCATCCATCCTACGGAAAATGAAATCACCGTGCGTGCGTACGTACGGAATACCGTCTCCACGTCGTGGTGAAATCTATTTTCCCCCACCACCTTACTTGGATGGGTATAATGGTGTAAATAATAACTATATATGATTATTCTAAATTGATATTGATTCTAAAATATTATACATACACTCCAATACAATTCCACGATCATGGGAACGATATCATCGCTCGTGCGTACGTACGGAATATCGTCTCCACGATGTGATGCGACTCCTTCTACATGATCTTCATTTCATAATGATTATATAAATGAATTGAATGAATAAATATGACATATATTACACTAATACCATTCTCTAAATGAGGTATCTATAACCTAAAGAGAAGAATAAGAATTTATTCGACAAAACACGCATAAGAACAAAAAGTAATAAACACCCGAATAACAAGTAATAATGAAATATTACCAATAAGAAGCTAATAATATGACCATATATGATATCATAACAATAAGTATGATTCTATAATAAGTCAATAATATTATTTAAATCATTATACAGGAGGTTCAGACACTTACGAAGCAAATCGGACCTAAGGTAAGGGAAAATATCACAATCTCATTTTTATCCGAGATTTTTTATACTTTGGTATTTAATGGGGTGTATTTTATCATCCACATCCATATTTCCTCAATATGTAATATTCATATCCTTCTACAATAGTTTATATCCAATTTTACCCTTCGGTGAGTTTTAGTAAAAGATATGAAAGGAATATTTTGTCGTTTTTCATACGAGGTACTTTTTTAATTTTCTGACAAAAGTATGAGAAGAATGTTTTTTTAACTTATACGGCATGAATGGATTTTTAAAACATTATTTCCAAGAATATTCCTTTACAAGTTTTCAATTTTATTTTTAATCAACTTATTTTAGTTTAAAATTGTATGACATGTCGATAAAGGAAAAATGTTTTTGAAGTAGAAAGGATATTTTCCTCAAGAATGGAGTTCAAGTGTTTTATCAAAATTATTTTACATCTAAGATAATATAGGGTTATGTTTCTATCCCTATTATTACATTGATTTGATTATGTTGTGATAGAAATATTTTTATGAATTCCTTTATCTTATATGAATTGTTTTATGATGTCATGATGTTTAAGATTCCCATTTTCATTACATGGGTTATGCTATGATGTATGGTTTATGATTTTGTGGCACACATTAGAATGGTATCATTATGAGATGGGTGGGACCTATATCTCCCTCCAATGAATTGGGTAAATATTTTATATCTCATGAGATAGACATGGCTGGAACGGTAGGTTAAACCGGTTCAGTGAAACAGGACTGAAACGAGGAGTGAACTCGGTTCAGAAATGGACTTTGTCCACTAAGATAGTCTTGGCAATGAGTCTTGACTAATAAGAAATGATTCTCTATGATTATGTGTGTATTACACAAAGTTTCATGTTTTAAGTTATGATTATTGGGATTACATTTCACTACCATGATTTATCCCATGTTATGAAATTATGATCACTTTTACAGGATAATATTTTCAAAATGTTATGTTCTTATGAATTTGATGTAATTGATATTTCTTTTGTTTACCCTTACTGAGCATTTTAGACCACCCTTTTGTATGTTTTCTTTCCCCTGGTCAGGAAGAATGGAATTAAGTAAGATATTCCAAAAAGGGACTATAGATATGATGAAATAAATGGGAGACAGTGTAGATGCTTTATGAACCAGTTGTTTATGTTTCCCAGTTTCTAAAGACACTATACATATACGGTCCTTTCATGGTTTTGTTATATGTTGTAATAAGTATGCTTCAATTTTGAAGTATTAACCATGTATGTAAATTAAGGATTGTTATACACTAAGTCCAATGCATTCCTCATATGAAAAGGTTTAAACATAACATAAAAATTTGTATTAAAACTATCATAAAAAATGTCAATACTTTATCCATAAACCATGAATGGTATAAAAATAACACATCCACAGTCAAACATATCACAAAACCATAAATAAAATATAGAATATTTTTATTATAATAAATAAACTTCAAAAAAGTTTAAAATCCATAAAAGGATGTTGATATAGATGAAAATGATTTTTAAAACTCTTTGTGAGAAATATCCATTTTTTATAAAAACATTTAAAAGTCACACAATTTAGAAAGGAAGAAATTTAAATAAATTTTTGAATAAAATTGTTCCATACCACTTTGAAACTTTTTAAAGGAATTAACATTTTAAAAATATTCATGTCCATATAAGTAAATCCTTAAAAACCATTTTCAAAACATGGATATTAATGAGAATGATTTAGAAGAATAAATATTCAAAAGATTTAAAATTATGTTTTAGTAAAAAAAAGTCCATTAAAAATAATCACTTTGAACACTATTTTATGAAACATGGATATGGATAATAAATATGTCCTATTAGATACTAACATAAAAACAACCTCGTATAATCAAGAGATTTTGTAATTAACCCTTACCGATTTGGTAACTTACGAAACATGCACCCCATGAAAGAAGGATCATACAATGACGATGTAAATATCCATAAATTAAAGTATATTACACAAAAAATACAATCCTGGGTAGTATATACACCACAAAAAATTTAATAGTGTCAAATATAGCATGAATCTCATGGGAATAAAAGTGAGATGAAAACCCCATTACCACATTGTAATCAATCGAGTCGTAAGACCAAAATTTAATAGCCACCAAATGAATACTAGAATACCATGAATATAAATTGAATAATTATAATATAAATAAAATGTAAGTACACAATATACCACATGCAATAAATATGTGGTGAACAATGTAAATCTCATACAATGAAAAGTGAGATAAGAAAACCACATACCTCAAGTCTAACTTGTCTTGTATGTTCCTTCTTTTTCCTGAATAACAATCTTAAGTTAATTTCTACTTAATTAGGAAAATTTTTCAAGTTTATTATTCCTTTTATATAACTTATTACCTTGATATAACAATTAGTTAATTATTTGAGTTCATTTTGGATATTTTATTGATGTTCGGAACTTGAGTCAAAAATGAACTTGTTATAATTACAATTTTTCCATGTAGTCAAAAGTCCATTATCTCCTAAATTACCTACATTATTTAGACATCATATATATATATATAAATATTATATATCCAGTATATATATATATATGTATTTATAACAATACATAACATTTGGAGATAAGAAATGAAATGCACCGTTCATGGAGACGGTAGGCCATACGTATGCATGAACGCTACTTTCATTTCTATTTTTTATTTTAATGGAATTAAAACATAATGATTCATAAGTATATTATAATTCTAGTATAATATCATATAAAATATCATTAAATACATCCTTTATACATCCCACATAAGGCATTAACGACTCATATCTCTTTAGGGGGTTGTAGTCCGCACTTCTTCAAGTGAAATTATCACATTTTACCCATAATGGAAACCATAAAGGAATGATATAAATAGAAAATACATAATCATAAAGAAAACATAAACATAATATATATCATTTATAAATATTGTGCTATATTAATGGACACCATGAGAGGCAGTAGAAGATAACTGAACAATCATCTTTTCGTGAGGCGTTAGTTTTCCATCCACAGAAACAACATATTCTTTACCCATTAGATGGAGGTGTGTGTAAGTTTAGTTATAATACTTATCATAAAAATATCATAGTAAATTGAGGATACTTTTTTGGTTATAAAATAAAGGAATAAAAATATTTTAGGGGTTGGAGATGTAAAATAAAAGAAAAGAAGTTAAGAGAAACCATTACCTTTAATTTGGGTAACTCCCTTTGTTTTGAACCAAATGGACTTATTGAAGTGACTTCTACCTAAGGTAAGTCTTCTTGGTGGAAGATAGGGATATTGAGAGATTATTTGGGAAGAGTTTGGACGAGAAAAGGGACTTGATAGGTGTGAGAAATGGGTTATAATTGGTGTCCTTTTATAAGGGAGAGGAGGGGCTCTTTAAGAATGTTTTAAAATTTCATTTTTTTAATAACCTTATCTTCAGTTTCAAAAGGTCCATAACTCATTAAAGTAAAAGATAAGATGACTCATGTTTGAAATAAAATAATCCAATAAGAATTGGACAGGTATTGGATATTTTTTTAATATTAATAATCTTATTTATTTAAATCATTTATTAATGAGGTAAATACTGCATCATTATTGTGTCGTAAATGATTTAATTTATTTTATGTCTAAAATTTATAAAAAATACCATAATGTAGGAAATATTATTTGATTTCCAATTATTATTTATAGTCTAAAAGATGACTTACATAATCCCATGTAAAAATTGATATACTAAAAGATATTTGTTAATGTTATTTTTGTCTTTATTTTAAGTTAATTAAAATAATGTTTCATTATCATTCTTAAGTGGCTTCATGGGGTCCCAAAATAGACCCAAGGATAACCATGGTCGGCAATGACTCATCCAATAAGGTTAGGACAAGTGTTAAGGTAATTTTTATTATTATAATATTCTTTTTACCTTAAATTACCCTATTTACCTTTAACCACAGTAAATAAAAGTCAAAAGTTACTATTCACCAAAAAATATTCTCATCTTATTGAACAACATTTTACTTAATAATAACAACTATGTATGTCAGATTTTCGAAATTCAATTCACAGAAGCTGTAAAATTTCATTTAAATTAAAAGGACAGTTATTTAACTACTACTATGTGGATTTACTATTCATCAAAAATTGGATTTTTTTAGAAAAATTCCAAAAATTCAGCCTAAGCTATATTTGATATTCCAAAGTCAAAAATTATTCCTATTTTTCTAAATTAAAAACATAGAATTTTCATTAATTAATTTAAAATTAATTCTTATTGTCCAAACAAATAGTGTTTTTTTAAGAAATAATAACTATAAAAAGATTGACACTTGTTTGTGTATAATTTCAAAGTGAAATTAATTCCAATGACCAACATTGGATTAAATGGTAAAAATATAATCTAATTATACTTCCAAACCAGTCAAATGTATAATTAAATACTATAATTTTTTCTGATTAAAAAGTTGTTTTCAATTAAAATTTAGTATTTTTCACCATTCATCCAAATATGAAAGTTATCAAAAAAACACTAAAAATTTATCAAAACTAAATTTTTATGTCATGATTATAAATAAAAAGTTTATTTTTTCTAATTGAATATATAAAAGTGTCAAATTGTAGATTTAAAAAAATTACCATTAAAAGGTGGTTAAATTGCATTTTTTTAAAAATACTTCCTTTATCTAAAAAATGAATTTGTTACTATATAATGTCTAAGAAACACATAATATGGATGTCAAAATTATATGGAATATATATAAAATTCAAAATTCAGTTAATACTGTTCATAACTGCTTTTGAACAGCTAGTTTGGTAAGTCATTGTGCGCTCGAACTCGGTGTTGTGTGAGGTGCAAGCTATTGAATTACATTAAAGAGATAACGTGCTAGGAAACCTTGGGGTGTTACATTATCCCCTCCATCAATAAATTGTGTCCTCGCAATTTAATCTCAGGATTGAAAATTTGGGTTTTGACATTTCAAAATATCTTAGTTGAAATTCCACATCGAAAATGGATTAATGAGGCCTCTATTTTAAAATAAAAAAAGGTAAGTAAAAAGGTTACCAAAAATAACACATACTAGGGTTCCATATAGAAAAAAATGGATATGTAATAGAAAACTAATCATCAAGTTCTGATGGAGAGTGATCGAGAATATTATTAGGAGAAAGTTAACGATATGAAAGCCATAAACTTGCGATAGTTTGAAAGGTATTTGATTACCCAGTAGGAAAAGTAAACGTACAAAATTTTTTTTTAAGTTCCTTTTCATAATGCTAATAAATTTATTTATGAGATTGACTAAGAGTATAAGTAGATATACTTACTTTAAAAGTATAGTTTCATCCATTAATAAATTTCTACCACAAACTCATCTTTTCTCCAAATGATGAGTATTCATGATGACTAGGTTACGCCTGAAACACTAGAATCAACTTATAGAGAATAAAATAATCCAAAAAAGATAAACTATATATTTCCCTTGTCATTAATCATTAACCAATACCAAAATGGTTAGTACATGATCTAATGATCCCCAAAAAGGACAATCCTTTATAGAAAGAAATAATACTCTTAGTCTTCAAAATTTAAACAGACAATACCCAAATTTCAACAAATACCCTTCAATGAACAATTGTCCTTAAAATACATCAATATAATATTAACTAAGATTGAAACCCAAAACTCAGATGAATTTGATTATATAGTCTTCTACGTTAAATTGTATCTCCAAATATCATTGACTACCATTAAATTCACATACTTAAAATTAATTAACCTAATCACATATTCTCTATGATATGTTAATCATTTCCATAAATAACCCAAATCTATATAAATCCACAATAAAAACATAGAAAATATCCACCATTAATCCTCAAATTAAATCCATAGTATTCTATTTTCCTTTAGCATATAGTGTTCCCAACAGAGCGAACATCTTCCAAAATAACATTTACCAATTAATCATCAAATCATTTTCCTATACTAAGGATATCCATTTGATAATACATAAGGTCAAAAATCAACTTAATAAAACAATTTAACTAAAAATAATTAATCACACTAACCAGGGACTTCACTTAGTCTAGTGGTATGTGATAAATCCCAATTGCACTCTGGTTGTGGGTTCGATTCCCACAGATTTGTCCGACATGACGGGTTGTCACACGGTCTATGTGTTGTCCTTTTTCAAAAACTATATTTTATAACATTACCAAAATGAGATAAATTCCTCAAAATAACCATAATATAATGTAACCACAAATTTTATCTCATACCTCGCATTTTCATCCCAAAATTTAATAACTTGTAATTGCCTCAAACTCAATGATCATATAAAACCAAATGGTTATTTATAACTATATCCACAAGAGAAAAGATAATTATTCCTAAAATATCATTTTCACATGACAAACTATAGTGTTACAAATACAAGAGAAAAGTCTTCCAATGTAATCCCATCAACAAAGATCACTAATACTTTTAAACATTTCACCATCCATTTATTTCCACATAGATTCTTCCTTGACCAAGAGGATATCCTATAGAATAGATAATTCACTTGGGTTTTGGCCAGGTCCCCTACATTTATGGAAAATGACTGTAAATGGATTCTTGGGACAATTTTTATTTTATTCTATAGTAATCTTCATTTTTCCTTAGCAATTCATTACTTTATGTCCTTCTTTCCCACATGTAAAGTATTTCTTTGTTCCATTGAGACACTTTCCTAGGTGTATCCTTCCACATTTCCTGTATGATTGAAATTGAGGTTTCTTTTCTCTATGGTCTCCATTGCTTGAGCTCTTATCATTCAATGCTTTTCTATTCTTTGTTGAGTATGGGAGTTGGTTAATATATATGTTGTTTATCATTTTTTTGGAAAATTGTTTCGGAATGAATATGATATCTTTTATGCCTATCAACATTCTATTTTTTGGCTCATTCCCACCATAGTTCACACGACCCTGGTGAAGAAGAAGAGACCCGCAACAGTAGGTCTCTGCCGGGGGTGACCTGCAAAAGAAAGAGACAAAAAAAGTGATAATGAAAAAAAGGGGCCACACGCGGGGGGAAGAAAAAAAAGGGGGCGAGAGGATTCTCCCTAATAGGAGAGAGAATAAAAAAAGATAAATAAAAAATAAAAAATGATTTTAATAATTATAATAATGTTATAATTATTGAAACGGTGAATCGGGCGTAACTTCCCCGTGCATCGTCCAAATCATGTGCCGTCAGCGGTAGTGTGCCTCTGTTTTCAATGCAGTCCTTTTAAGACCAACTTTGGGTATCTTTTGGTGACTCATGGAGAGGGTCAATAAAACACCCTATAAATAATATTATTATTAAATTTTCAAAGATAGGATCGAAGCTAGCTCATGCATGGAGCGTCTGATTAACGTGTTGTCTACGGCAATGCGATCCTTGGATTGAGACGAACATTTTGAGATGGTCTCAGGGATTTTTAATTCCAGAGATGAGAGGCTCAGAGGCGTGACACGTGCGTTAAGTGGTTTAACCTTTTTTTTCCGAGATTCTTGTTTTGGGCGGCGCAGACACATTCGGAGTCCATTCTGAGCACTGTCAGCGGTGTTGCGACCCTAGCGTCATGACGAAGATTTCCATTATGGTTTCAGGTGTTGAAACCAGAGTTGAGGTGTGGGCCCCACAGCCTGTCTTTTAAGCTGCAAGCGGCGTTTGAAAACCTTTTCACCGAAGATCCTTTTTGGACAAGTGAATAGTCCATCTTGTGTACTTTTTTGAGAGGATCACAATGGTGTGATCCATTGGCAGCATTTTGGAACCGGGATGCGGGTCCCACACAGCACCGCTCATGTTCCATATGTTGGAACGCACCTTTTTCTCTAGACATTCGTTCCATGCAAGTAAGCAGTCAATTTGACGTGTTTTTCCGAGAGCATTGTGATGGAGGAGTTCGCCCGACCTTTTTCGGGGACGTGGTGTGGGTCCCACCCGACCGGGCTATTGTAAATAGTACTTTTTTTACCGAGTGTCAGTTTTGGGCAATTGAGTAGTAAATCCCATGTATTTTTTCGAGGGGATCGCAGTGGTGTGATCCATTTGTTCAGTTTCGGGATCTTGGGGTGGGCCCCACATGGGTTGGTTACGGTGGATAGTACCTTTTTCACCAGTTGACCATTTCGGGCGAGTAAGTAGTCTATCTCGCGTGTTTTTTCATGAGAATTACAACAGTGTAATCTGTTCAGGTGAGAGGAGCCTCTTATGTGATCTTATTAAATGTGGAAATATGAAAGGTGCTCTGGTGGCGGTTCTTCTTGCCGTGTTCGGAAGCGAACCCTTGGTGTGAGATCACGTGCACTCCTGTGTGAGTGAAGTAATGCTTGAAGAGTTGTGGTTGGTCATGCCTCAGCCTTTGAGGTGGCAAGTTGGAGTTGATATGATTACACCTTCGTGTTGACATTTGGGGTCGTGTGCATGTTAGCCTTTGGGATGGAGACGTGGCATACTCTTGGAGTATGCGAGAACGCTGGGAGGTACATGTGGTGTTTGTACCTGAGAACGTTTGTGCGCTTGGTTGGATTTGGCTTGGGGCCACATGTTTTGTGGGCCCCATGTGCATGTCATGTTCTACTTTGTGTACCTTTGACCTCTCGCGACATAGAGGGTCCTCCTGTTCACTATGTTTTAGATCACCAGGGTTGAGTGGTTTCCCCTAGTTTTGTTCTGGAGTTGGGTGGTTGCCTAATACCCACTCCGGGTTCTGTTGGACAGTGTTGTACCATCTGGTAGGGATGGCCAGAGCAGTTCCGGGTTTACCCTCTAGTAGATATTGGGCAGTGGGTTTCTCATCGACTTCATCGGGTTTACCCTCTAGTAGAGACTGGGAAGTGGGTTACTCACTGACTTCTAGGGTTTACCCTCCAGTAGAGACTGGGCAGTGGGTCACCCAACACTCTTAGGGTCTACCCTCCCGCAGAGGCTGGGTAGTGGATCACCCGACAACCTCTTAGGGTCTACCCTCAAGCAGGGTTGGGCAGTGGGTCGCCTGTCATCTAGTTCTAGGTCTACCCTCCAGCAAGGTTGGGAAGTGTGTCGCATTTTGACTTATTCTAGGTCTACCCTCCAGTGGGGCGGGGCAGTGGGTCGCCTGATGATGTATTAGGGTTTACCCTCCAGCAGTGTTGGGCAGTGGGTCACCCGATATCTGGTTAGGGTTTACCCTCTACCAGGGCTAGGCAGTGGGTCACCCATTGACATTTCAGAATCAGTCCTTTCTACTAGGTTAGTATGTGGCTTTACTTCATGACTACCTGAGCGGGACCCTTATTTGTACGGGTCAGTGATGTGACAGCTTTGACTTTGAACAGACCTCTCGACTGCGGGGTAGTGACATGGTGTGGTTTGACGTTCCCCCATAACTCTCAAGTACGAGGGGCACTTTCCCCACCGAGACGCATCCTTGCAACGCGACCAAAAACTGTGCGAGCGAGTCAGTGCCACCCAAAGAGAATAGTTTCGAGGTGCGGTGATTTGAGCCCTTGACATGCAGTTCAGGGCAGACATGCGGGATGCTGGGCATCGATGGTGTTTACTTCTGGGAATGTTGGCTACTCACTTTCTTGGGATGAGCTATGGGATTGAGATCCCCTTATGACCTTGTTCGGGCTTCTTGTTGAGCATATGTATATTTATATACCTTGTTCTAGTACTCACTTCTTGTGTCTGGTTACTCTCCGTCCAGGAGAGGAGAAGACGCGCGGGGTATGCCACGTGCTTTTTGTGTCTAGATTCTCATTATTGGACGAGTCTACTCTCCTGTTATAGGTAGCGAATACTCGATAGGAAGTTCATCTTCTCACTGTTTCAAGCTCCTTGTGTCTGGACGAGTCTACCTTCTTTCCTCTTGTTGGGTTGATCTGGACTCTCTACTGTTACTCTACTGCAATTTCGGTTGTACTCCTTACTTTTTCCTGTTTGATCTACTGCTCACCCTTCGGTACCTCTTTTTTTGCTCCCTTGAGCCTTCGGGGTATCCTACTGAGTTTTTTTATACTCACCCCATGCTTGGGATTTGCCCGCACTTGGTGTGCCCTTTCAGACAACGGACAGGTGGAGAGTGACTTCAGTGGAGCATAGGAGCTCAGGATCTTGGATCGTGTGCGGTGGTTAGAGTCGGGTTCCAGGTGGGGGACCCTTACAGCTATTTACTTTTTTTTACCTATTGTCGGGTTGTGGCACTTTTTTGGTTGGGCACGTGTTAGACCCTTTTTCTTTTCAGTTTACTTCCAGTACTTGCTTTTTACTATTTAGAGGTCGATGCACTCTTGTGGTTGTTTATAGAAGTTTCACTTTACTTTACCTTTTACTTTGAATTTATGCATTGAGTGTGTTGCATGTGTGTGTACAGGTACTTAGGAAAAGGCCTCCCTGAGTTGGTGTTCCTTCGGCACTGGTTGCTATCCCCTGGCCTATGGAGGTGGGCTTGGGGTAGTTTTGGCTCGATCCCGGGTAGGGTTGGGTCGTGAAAAAGTGGTATCAGAGGTGGTTCGTTCCTTGGGACGTTGTTCGGATGTCCCAAAAAAGGAATTGGTTGGGATTTAGGGAAACAGTGTTAACATGTCTCAAGAGCGACTCTCAGGCCAGGGAGTCCAGTGATAGTGCGGCGGTCGACGTATCCATTCACCAGGACCCTGATAACCCGATTGTCGACTCGTCATGTTGAGACACTTGGTGTAGGGAAAATTGGTTTATGCATCACATAGGATTGAGTCTTTGATTGTCCTTCTTGAGTCAGCTCTCCATCGTTGTTGTTGTTGTGATATACATATATGCTCATCCGACCGCGGCACTCCTAGATAATATTCAGGATGTTTCCGCGAAGACAACCAGCCATGATACCAGCTTTGGTTCGTGACGATGACCCTGTGAGCTACTAGGCCTCAGTCCAAGACCCATAATGTGATCCCCTTTCTTTGGGTGGGCTGGTAGCAGCACCCCCACCTGGTAAGCAGCAGATAGCTTCAGTATAGCAGACGGGGCTTGAGCGTCGATTGAGCGCGCACCGTGAGTTCCAGTGGCAGAGACTACTGAGGTCTGGTGGTGAGCCAGACCCTCAGGCATCAGAGGTTTTCCTAGAGACAGTGGTTTTCCTTTTCAGTCTTGTGCAGACACTGACAGATCTTATGGTGGCTTTGGCCTCCAACCTTTTTTGTGGAGAAGCTTGGCATTGGTGGAGTCTGGTGACTCAGTTTCTTGACGAGTCGTCACTTTCAAGCGGTGACTTTCAGTTGTTGTTTTGTGAGTAGTTTTTCCCCTCCTTCTTATGCTCCATTCAGATTCAAGAGCTCCTACATTTTCAGTAGGGAGGGATGACGGTGGCCGAGTATGCGGCTAATTTCACAGACTGTGGATGTTTTTACCCGGACATGGTCCATGACGACAACATCTGAGCACAGAAGTTTGAGCAGGGTCTCCATCGAGAGATTCGTGTTGTCATAGTACCCTTGTTCATTTCCACATATTTCGGGGTACTAGAGCAGGCGCTGGTGACAGAGAGATTCCTGTCACGTTCTAGAGTTGGTGGTGGCAGCAGGCACATTAGAGGTGAGACGTCTGTCATAGCTAGCAAGGCATCGACAAGCAAAACCTCGACGCAGGTGGCTTTCTAACAACAGGACTCTGGGGCATGGCTGCACACCATAGTGGCGCTGGAGGGCACCAGTGTAGCCTGAAGAGAGTCGGTGCTATGCTTGCGATGGGCGAGGTAACCTGGCACAGGACTGCCCGACCAGGCATGCGGAGAGATTCAGGCAGGCAGCAGGTGCACCACCACGACAGAGGAAAAATCGTGATCGGAGTAGCGACCAGATGGGTGGTTCTAGCAGAGGAGCGGGGGGAGCTGGAAGTGGGGGATGACCTTACAAGTCCTTCTCATCACCACTAGGCGGTCAACGTTAGGCTCCGGTAGCTGACAGTTGGGACCACTAACAGCTACGAGCTTTGGATGTCTATGATCCTGCAGAGCATGAGGTGGTAAGAGGTACGCTCTACAGCTCTTCTACTTTTTTTAGTAGAATTGATAGACTCTCTGTGTGAAATTATTTTCTCCCGGCTCCTTGTTTGAGTTGTTACCAGAGTGACGTACGGGCGTCGGTGTGGCCCTGTGTCGGTAGATTGAAAGGCATGGAACCTTTATCTTTAGTTGATGGTGTCGACTCCATCGCTTTCTGAGCATTAAAGAGAGTCTTGGTTGTGAGACATCGACTATGAAATCTTGTGTGACTAGATATCCTTGGGTGTTTCACCATATAGATATTCTGAAGGAGGGAATCACTGAGCCTTGTTCCAGGTGCGGGCGGTGATTCCCGTCACGGCGTGCGACGTGGAGGTTCGATCGGGGAGGTGAGATTCCCCCAAGGTCCTTCGGACCGTTTGAGGATGTGCGAAGGGCTGGTGAGGTTCCATACCTCCTTGCCCTAACCCCAAAGTCTGGAGTGAGTGCACGATGTCTCCCATGTGACTTACCCGAGAAGATGCGTGCATACTCTTATGCACATCATTAGAAAGGGCAGAACTCTCATGAACAGATCAAACCCTTTGGTCTGTGTGTGGTGACGTGGAATTGTGAAAGAGTTCTTATGGGTGTGGGAGAGCTAGGTGTGGGCTTAGTACCCTGAGTTGTTCCCTGGTTTTTCTTTTTGGGGATGAAAATATTGAAGGAGGGAATGATGTAAGAACCCAGTTTTTTCTTTGAAAGACTTTAGAATATTCTTGATGTTATTCTAGATCATCTCATTCAGACAGAGTGCAATTCCGAGCCCCAGTGTGTCCGGAAATAAAATTTCTTGTGCGTTCACACTGGAAACGCCAAATAAATGGGATAACTCCTAAACAGTGATTCGGATCAGAAACCTGAGTGTACGGATGGGTCTGGAATGCGGTTTTTATCCTAGTAATGACATAAAACATGTCGGCGTGGTACATTGGGACCCCTCGCTCGCTATCGGAACGTTAAAAGGATAATTAAATTAATTAATTAATTCGTTTAATGGTTAAACTCATGTATATCTTAAACAATGGCTCAGATTGTAAACCTGAGGGCACCGTTGAGTTCGGAGCATGCCTTTTACCCTATAATGGGTGTAACTTTTGTGGGTGTGGGCCTTCTGTTAAAAATGACACCAGGGGTGTTTTCGTAATTTGGTGACCTCAGGCGTTGAGTTTAATAACTTTTGAACGGGGCCCCAGATTAAATTTCTGAGACCGTCGTTGTTCTCAGGTGGTGGTTTTTACCCTAGGGGAGGCTTAACCTCAACCCCGTCAAGGGTTTCGGTTGCGGGTTAAATCAGGGGTTTAACTTAATTAAAATTTTAATTACGTTTTCCTTATTTAAACCCTTACCCACCTCCCCTCTTTTCCCCTTGATCTACTCTGGAGTAATAACCCTCAAGGAAGCCCACTCAATCTCCTCCCCCTCCTCCTTAGATCAAGGTGGAAGTGGCTACGGCGAAGGTGGTTCGACGGTGAAGCGTCGGCTACGCCCTCACAGGTAGGATCGTTGCAGTTTCAATTTTTATTTCCGCATCTACTTTGAGATCGAATTTTTGTATCAAACCTCTGCCGAATTATCAAAAAAATCCCATAAATGAGTATTAAATTTCTTGAGCTACCCGACGCATCTTTCAGATTGAAAATCTGAGTTTGGAGGTGATCACAGTTTTTCGCCGAAATCCGCGGGTTTTTGGAGCTTCCCGGCCGGATTTGGGGGTTCCGGTGGCGGCGGCTCGGCGTTCAGCGGAGGAGGCGGCCATGGGGCGTCACGGTGGAGCGGAGGTCGGTGGAGGCGGGTCTTCTGCAGAGGAGCGGCTGGCCAAGTGGCCGGCCGGTGCTGGGGTCACCGGAACACCAGGGTTGCACAACACTGGTGAAGAAGAAGACACCCGCAACTACAGGTCTCTGCCAGGGGCGACCTGCAAAAGCAGGCGACAAAAAAAAGGGGTAATGAAAAAAAACGGGGGGTGCGCGCAGGGGGGAAGAAAAAAAGGGGGTAGAGGATTCTCCCAAATTGGAGAGAGGATAATCAAAAAAAGATAAATAAATAATAAAAAATATAATAATGATTTTAATAATTATAATTATGTTATAATTATTGAAACGATGAATCAGGTGTAACTTTTCTGTGCGTCATCCAAATCATGTGCCATCAGCGGCAGTGTGCCTCTGTTTTCAATGCGGTCCTTTTAAGACCAAATTTGGGTATCTTTCAGTGACTCATGGAGTGGGTCAAAAAACACCCTAGAAATAATATTATTATTATTATTTTCAAAGGTAGGATCAAAGCTAGCTCATGCATGGAGCGTCTGATTAACGTGTCATCTATGGCAATGAAATACTTGGATCGAGACGAACATTTTGAGATGGTCTCTGGGATTTTTAATTCCCGAGACGAGAGGCTTGGAGGTGCGACACGTACATTAAGTGGTTTAACGTTTTTTTTTGTTGAGATTCTTGTTTTGGGCGGTGTGGACACATCTGAAGTCCGTTCTGAGCGTCGTAAGCGGCGTTGCGACCCTGGAATAGAGACGAAGATTTCTAGTATGGTTTCAGGCATTGAAACATGAGTTGAGGTGTGGGCCCCACAGCCTTTCTTTTATGTTGCGAGCAGCGTTTGACAACCTTTTCACTGGGTATCTGTTTTGGACAAATGAATAGTCATTCTTGTGTACTTTTTCGAGAGGATCACAACAGTGTGATCCGTTGGTAGCGTTTTGGAACCGAGATGCAGGTCCCACGCAGCACCGCTCATGTTCGGTATGTTGGAACGCAGCTTTTTCTCCGGACATCCATTCCACGCAAGTAAGCAGTCAATTCGACATGTTTTTTTGAGAGCATTGTGATGGCGCAGTTCGCCCGACCTTTTTCAGGGACGTGGTGTGGGTCCCACCCGACCTGGCTACGATGAATAGTACAGTTTTCACCGGGTGTCCATTTTGGGCGATTGAGTAGTCAATCCCGTGTGTTTTTTCGAGGGTATCGTAGTGGTGTGATCCATTTTTCCAGTTTCGAGATCCTGGGGTGGGCCCCACTTGGGTTGGTTACGGTGAATAGTACCTTTTTCACCGGTTGACCATTTTGGGCGAGTAAGTAGTCTATCTCGCGTGTTTTTCCATGAGGATTACAATGGTGTAATCTGTTCAGGCGAGTGGATCCTCTTACGTGACCTTATTAAATGTGGAAATATGAAAGGTGCTCCGGTGGTGGTTCTTCTTACCATGTTCGGAAGCGAACCCTTAGTGTGAGATCACATGCACTCCCATGTGAGTGAAGTAATTCTTGAAGAGTTGTGGTTGGCCGTTCCTCAACCATTGAGGTGGGAAGTTGTATTTTATACGATTACACCTTCGCATTGACGTTGGGGGTCGTGTGCATATTATCCTTTGGGCTAGAGACGTGGCATACTCTAGGAGTATGCGAAAATGATGGGATGTACATGTGGTTGTTTGTACCGGAGAACGTTTGTGCGCTTGGTTGGAGTTGGCTTGGGGCCACACGTCGTGTGGCCCCCATGTGCGTGTTGTTTTCTGCTTTGCGTACCTTTAACCTCTCGCGACATAGAGGGTCCTCCTGTTCACTATGGTTTAGATCTGCAGGGTTGAGTGGTTTCCCCTAGTTTTGTTCTAGAGTTGGGTGGTCGCACGATACCCACTCCGGGTTCTATTGTCCAGTGTTGTACCATCCAGTAGGGATGGACAGAGCAGTTCCAGGTTTACCCTCAAGTAGAGACTGGGCAGTGGGTTGCTCATCGGCTTCTTCGGGTTTACCCTCCAGTAGAGACTGGGCAGTGGGTTGCTCACTGACTTCTAGGGTTTACCCTCCAGCAGAGACTGAGTAGTGGGTCACCCGACACTCTTAGGGTCTACCCTCTAGCAGAGACTGGGCAGTGGGTCACCCGACGACCTCTTAGGGTCTACCCTCCTGCAGGGCTGGGCAGTGGTCGCCCGTCATCTAGTTCCAGGTCTGCCCTCCAGCAAGGCTGGTCAGTGGGTCGCCTGTCGACTTATTCCAGGTCTACCATCCAGCAGGGTGGGCAGTGGGTTTCTAGATGATGTATTAGGGTTTACCCTCTAGCAGGACTGGGCAGTGGGTCACCCATTGACATTTTAGACTCAGTCATTTTTACTAGTCTAGTATGTGGCTTTAATTCATGACTACAAGAGCGGGACCCTCGTTTGTACAAGTTAGTGATGTGACATCTTTGACTTTGAATAGACCTCTCGACTGCGGGGCAGTGAGGTGGTGTGGTTGGATGTTCCCCAGAAACTCTCAAGTATGAGGGGAAATTTCCCAACCGAGAGGCATCCTTGTGACATGACCTAAAACTGTGTGGGCGAGTCAGTGCCACCCACAATGGATAGTTTCAAGGTGCGGTGATTTGAGCCCTTGACTTGCAGTTTGGGGAAAATGTGTGAGATGCTGGGCATCGATGGTGTTTACTTCTGGGACTGTTGGCTACTCACTTTCTTGGGTTGAGCTACGGGATTGAGATACCCTTACAACCTTGTTCGGGATTCTTGTTGAGCATATGTATATTTATATACCTTGTTCTAGTACCCACTTCTTGGGTCTGGTTACTCTCCTTCCAGGAGAGGAAAAGGTGCGCGGGGTATGCCACATGCTTTCCGTGTCTTGCTTCTCATGGTTGGATGAGTCTACTCTCCTGCTATAGGTAGTGAAGACTCGATGGGAAGTTTATCTTCTTACCATTTCCAGCTCCTTGTTTCTGGACAAGTCCATCTTCTTTCCTCTTATTGGGTTGAGCTGGACTCTCTAATGTTACTCTACTACACTCTCGGTTATACTCCTTGCTTTTTTCTATTCGATCTACAGCTCACCCTTTGGTACCTCCTTTGTTGCTCCCTCAAGCCTTTAGGGTATCCTACTGAGTTTTTTATACTCACCTATGCTTGGGATTTTCCCGCACTTGGTGTGCCCTTGCAGACAATGGACAAGTGGAGCGTGACTTCAGTGGACCTTAGGAGCTCAGGAGCTTGGACCGCGTGTGGTGGTTGGAGTCGGGTTCTAGGTGGGGGACCCTTCTAGCTATTTACTTTTGTTTACCTATTGCCGAGTTGTGGCACTTTTCTGGTTTGGAACGTGTTATCCCATTTTTCTTTTTAGTTTACTTTCATAACTTGATTTGTACTATTAAGAGGTTGATTCACTCTTGTGGTTGTTTATAGCAGTTTCAATTTACTTTCCCTTTTACTTTTAACTTATTCATTGAGTGTGTTGCATGTGTGTGTACAGGTACTTAGGAAAAGGCCTCCCTGAGTTGTTGTGCCTTCGGCGCTAGTCTCCAGCCCCTGGCCTATGGAGGCAGGCTTGGGGTAGTTGCGGCTCAAGCCCGAGTAGGGTTGGGTCGTGACACAACCACTAAGTTTAGTAAATTTGCAGGTTCATGTATGTCATTCCTCATGAGATATACGTGTAACACATCATAAACATGATAGATATTCGATATAAGATTAAATTGATAATCTAAATTCCCCATATGATCAATAATTTCAAAATGATTGATATTAATAAGGATTTTCTTTTTCTTAATTCCAAATTTCATCACTCTGTTATAGGGGATATTTGTAGAAACACCTTGTAGCAAACTTCAATCTCTAGATCTTTATAATGATTGACTGCTTAAATTTTTGTTGACACTAATCTTATCTTATTTTTTGTGGAGTGGATCTATCATTCTTTAATAATATAACACCCCAAGATTCCATGGTATTTTTCCCTTTGAATAATACAATAGCTTGCGTTGTATGCAACTTGGTGTTTTAACACACCACGACCAATCAAACTAGCCGTTATGAATATTAATATCCACTTTTTGAAATTTTATAAATTTTATTTTTCAAAATGAACTTCATTTTTTAACTCGGAATATCAAAATTAGCTTAGGGTGAATTTTTTGTATTTTTCTGAAAACTTTCGATTTTTGATGAATAGTGAAAAACACTGCGTTATTGTTTAAAACCAACTTTTTATTTAAGCAATTAGTTATTTTATTTTAATTTATTTTAGGTCAAAATAGATACATAATACTTATATATGTTCAATGTAATTCATTAGTCATTGTATAATAAGTTTATATATGTATAATTTTATTGGACTTTTTACCTTCTTTTACCCACCTTCTATAAGAATTTAAAAATTTGCATAAAACTTAATTTTACCACTTCTTTGAGTTAAATTTATAAAATCAGAGAGACACAGTTGAAATCATTAAGTAAAATGTGGTTCAATAAGATGAAAATAGTGTTTATTGAATAGTAACTTTATACTTTTATTTAGCACAGTTAAAAGTAAATAGGGTAATTTAGGGTAAAAATGATATTGTAATTACCCTAACACATGTTCTAATTCTATTAGATTAGTGTAATTGGACCCAAAACAACCTTAGGAATAAAATTTTATCCTCTTCGGTCTACATGTATTATATTAAGACATTTTTTATTATTTTATTTAAAAAAGAGTTAAAAGAGTTAAATTCAATGTTTAATAAAAAAACATTTTTAATATAGGGTTACACACAATATAAATTCCACTATAAATATTAATTAGAAATATAAATAAATTTCCTACATAATGGTATTTTTTTATAATTTTTCTACATTATATATTTTAATTTATTTATGACACAATGATGATGCAGTAATTACCTTATTAATAAAATATTAAAATAATTCATATTATAAATATCCAAATAAATTTAAATTGAGACTTTTGATGAATTAAACTAATTTTATAGGTTAATATGACATGTTAGTGTTTTTTAAATAAATTTTATTTGAATTGATAACGTTTTTATGGCTTTCAAAAAATTCAAATACTAAATAGTGTCAAAAATGACATAATTGCGTTTAAAAAAATACTATAATATTAATTGATATAATATTCTTAAAAATCTAAACATCGGCCAAAGGACTTAGATAAGTTTATATATATTAATACTTAACCACTTGGGTTTCTTTTGGCTTGTTATAGTAAGTTTATTAACCATATAATATAAAAATACAAAGAGACATGGTAAATGTCAAACTATTTAACTAAGAGTTAAATCTAAAAGATAAGGTTAATATGGTGACCTAAACCTGTCCAAAACCTATTGGTTCAGAGGTTTTAGACCCATCCCCACCTTATCCTCGAAATAAATCATTTTTTATCTATTATAAACTGAATATTATTTTATTATAAAATAATATTTCAAGCTTTTCCTAAAGTGACTCTCACCTCTCTTATAAAATGGTACTTACCCTTCTCTTAATTTTACACCTCCAAAGCTATTTTGATCGGACAACCCCAACCCAAATATCCTCTCAACTACCCTCCCTTAAAATTATATGCCTTAATTTTATTCTAAATTTAACTTAAGGAGCCATTTTGATCAACTCAAGAGGAAACAACCAAAGAAGAGGTAATAATTTCACCACCCTCTTTCAAGTTCTTTTCTTCTTACACTTCCTCTTTATTTGTTGTTTACATACCAAAATAATAACTCCAATAAATTATAAATAATTTTATGTTATTATAAATATGGTAAAACCATATTGATTATTTAATCCATCCTATAAATGACAAAGTCACCATACGTGCGTATGTACGACTTACCGTCTCCGCATCATGGTGTAGTTTGTTATTCGAACACTTAATTATTAGGATGCATATAATAATTAGTATAACTAATTTAAATAATAAATATAACATGATAATGATTATTTATATATGATATACCATCCAATTACATATGATTTCAACATAAATATAATGATATTGTCGCTCGTGCGTACGTACGGATTACCATCTCCACGAACGCGATCAGATTCATTCCCCATCATAATCATTCAAGAATAATTTTCATTTTATGATTAAAAATAATTTTTAAGAAATTAATATCATTCTGGATATGAATCAAATACATCCCATTCATAACAAACATGGCTTACATGACCAAGCATATAAAGGAAAATGAATCAGTTAACACCCAAAATGATGATACTACTTAAATATTATTAACAAAGAAATATTATAGGATCATATATGATATCATATTTTTTAATATAGTTCTTGTATAATTTAATAAAAATAAATATTAACTATTATATAGGAGGTTAAAATACCATCGACTAAGGAAAACTATAAGGTAAGGGTTAATTCAACAATCTTTTTATTTATTTGAGGTTGTTAATAGGTAAGTATCTACTGGGACCTCTTTATAATCCACATCCATGTTTTCATAAAAATGTAATTAATTTTTTTTTAATATTTTCTAGACTGTGGGTTAAATCCATTTATACCCTTATTTTACCACATATGTTTTGAAATGAATCTTTCCGTCATTTTCTAAACAAGTTGCTTTATGACCTTCTCGACAAAATTAAGGTAATAATGTCTTTCTTAACTTATGTAGTGGGTGTGTCTATTTTCTGCCATTATAACATCATAAAGATTTCCATACAAGAGTATAAGAATATTTTCAAAATAAATGTTTTCATTTATCATTATAAGTCTTTTAAATTATTTTAAAATAGAAAGAGATATTTATATACAAATTTTTTTGATTTTATCTATGTCAACATTATTTGATGGATTTTAATCTTGTTTGAAGTTGATTTATTATGATACAATTCATCCATATTGTATTGAAGGTTTTTTGATATGTTTGACTGTGGATGTGTTATTTTTACACCATTAATGGTCTATGGATAAAGTATTTACATTTCTTATTATAATTTTAATACAAATGTTTATGTTATGTTTAACCCTTTTCATATGAGGAATGCATTGTACTTAGTAAGTGATTGGTGGAACCCACTATAGCTCCTCGATGCATCGGTAGGTCTTATTAGACAAACCGGTGTCTTGGAACATGTCCTTAACAAAATTTTATTTGTAGTCTTGGCACAAGGCCTTGACTATGTGGTTATAAAGTATGACATTATGCATTCCAACATTATTAAATTGGATATTGATATTATATGTGATTATTTGACTAATAGAATATCCATGTGAATAAGTAAATGGTATTATTTGATTTATCTTTTCCATATTATGATGAATTTTAAGTATAAAAGACTCGTGTTTTAGTCTTATAAATTGCCTTAAATGTTTATGCTTATTCTTGAAAGTTTCTACTATATTGTTATCCTTACTGAGCATCTGAGCTCACCCCTTTCTATGTTTTATTTTTCCCAAGATGTGAAGAAGTATATTATAACTGACCTTCAAGGATAGTCTAAGTGATGAATGTGGTCAATGGAGACAATGTTGTTGTTGTTTTTTCATTTTATAATGTAATTTAAAACTTATGAATGTATCTAGTACTTCCAAGGTTACTAAATTAATCAGTCTTTCTGGATTTTGATCCCTTGTGATCATGACAATGTTATGTAATAATGCACCGACTCTGGGTAACTAGGGTCGGGGCATTACAATTGGTATTAGAAGAAGTTTAGTATAAACCTTGGAAACTAGATTTATATAAACTCTGATTAGAACACATTACCCTAAGATAGACTTTGAGGATTGGTATAGAAGAACATCCTAGAATTTTGGTAATATAGAGATTTTATGTATTTTCCAAGAAATACATCTCTATCTAGATAAGAGCAGGTTGAGGTGGCTATGGAACATATGTACCTAGGAGTGAAAACTCTGACAAGGAGTTTCAGGCTTGACCCGGAGTATCTTAGTACATGACAACGGGCCTTGCTGCACTCTTGGTTACGACACTCTCAGGGGATATGCTTAGGATAATTCACATTTTCTTTACAATCAGTTTTTAAGGATTTATGATTATATAACCCTCAAATAAAACATTTTTTTATGATTATGGATTATATCCATAAATGTTTCAATTTATGTTAAGTGTTTTACAAGTTTGGAATTATGTATTGTGATTCATAAACTAATCTAGTATATGCCATTGTTTAGATATTTCACCTAGTGGAAGGAATGGAAACTGTATCAATGCATGTAATCCATGTAGGGATTTCCCTCCTACTCAATATAATTATAGTGGAGCTGGTGATACAACTGGTGCTGATCAGCTTATCACCATACTGGGACAACTCACTCAGGTTATGAATAATAACCTTACCCGAATGGAGCACCCTGATCCACAACGCGGAGGATCAACATTAGACGACTTCATGAGGAAACAACCACCACTATTAAATGGGATTATAAATCCAATATTATATGAGAAATGTATAAGTTTCTTAGATAAAATATTTCATGCTTTAGGGAGTAGTGAAGGGGAAAAGTTGTCATGGAAGTTTATCGCTTCACGGGAGATACAGATCAATGGTGGTCTTTAATCCAAAACACAAAAGAAGATGAAGAATTATAGAACATGTATTGTAGGGAGTTTAAATAGATTTTCTTAGAAAAATACATTCCTCATGACCATCGACCGGATATGGAAATACAATTTACAAGTCTGAGGAAAAAGGAGGATGAGAATATCTCAAAGTATGAGGCTAACTTTACAAGGTTAGCAAGTCATGAAACAGATTATATACGTAACCCAAGGAGTAATATTGATCGATTATTTGATGGGTTAAAACCATTTCTCTGTCGATCATTATTCTCACAATTATTCTCATCGTAAGAAGATATTGTCTTATGCTCTATCAAGATAGAAATGGAATTCTCTAAGTCTTATGAATTCAATGAAAATTCAGAGAAGAAGAGATTTTTTGATCACTCTAGAAATTGAAATAAGGGTAATAAGGGAAAAGTTGAATATCCATCCTGTGGAAAATGTGGTAAGAAACACCACGGTACTTTCCTGAAGGGAATGGGAGTCTGTTACAATTGTGGTGAAAAAGGACACCAAACTCGTGATTGAAAGGGAAAAAAGAGGCTGTCAATGTTGAATGCTACAATTGTAGAGAAAAGGGACATTATGAAAATTAATGTCTTAAGCGCCAAGGGAACTTACCTCAAAAAAGGACAAGGGAGCAAGGCCAAGCTTATGAGATCACTACTGTTGAGGTTTAAGCTCTAAAAGATGTGTTGGTAGGTAATTTAATGGTTTCCTCAAGTTTAGCCAATGCTTTATTTGATTCTATATCATCTCATTGTTTCATATCTTTTCATTTTGCTAAGAAAATTAGATATTTTCAATTTGACATAACAAGGGATTTGTCAGTCAAAACACTTAAGGGAAGTATCATAACAATAATGTTTTGTAAATCAGTTCCCATTAGGGAATATAAATGTTCTTTATCTGCTGATCACATCGTCATACCCATGAATGAATTTGATATAATCCTCATAATGGATTGACTTTCGGACCATGATGCAAAAATTTATTGTAAAATGAAGGAGGTTACAATTTTCGATGATGATAATGAGTACCTTATCTTTAGAGTAGAAACGTCACCACCTAATTCTTATCTAGATCTACCCCTAGTAGCTCTACTGAATTAAATTATTGGGGAGGAATAGAATGAAATAATTATGGGTGAGGAAATGAATGTTCTAATAGAGGATGTACCTATTGTGCAAGAAGATATTGATGTGATTCAAGAGGATTTACCTAGACATCCTCCAGAATGAGAAATTGAGTTTTCCACTGATTTAATTTCTGGTTCACAGCCCCATATCGAAGACCCCTTATAGAATGGACACTGTGGAATTAGTGGAACTAAAGAAACAACTAGAGGAAATGAGTAATAAAGGATTTATTCTCTCTAATGTTTCTCTATGGGGATCCATTGTCCTTTTTGTTAAGAAGAAAGAGAGATCTATGAGGTTATGCATTGACTACAGGGAGATCAATGTTATAAAAATAAAGAATAAGTATCCCCTACCTTACATTGATGATTTTTTCTCCCAACATTAGGGAGCTCAATATTTTTCAAAGATTGGCCTTCTATCTAAATACCATCAGTAGTGTGTGAAGAAGGAAGACATTCCAAAAATAGCATTTTGAACTAGGTACAGGCATTACGAGTTTACTGTAATGCCTTTTGGATTTACTAATTCACCCTTTATCTTTATTGATTTAATGAATATAGTTTTCAAGGAATATCTTGATGACTTTGTAGTATTATTTATTAATGATATCGTGGTATACTCAAAAAGCTACAAAGATCATGTAAATCACTCGCGCACTATTCAGAAAACCCTCAGTAGAAATGAATTATATGGGAAGTTTAGAAAGTGAAAATTATGGCTTCAAGAGATTTATTTTCATGGATATATTTTCTCTAAGAATGGAATCTTTGTTGATCCTTCAAATACCAAGGCAATCCAATAATGGCCAACATTGATGAGTATAACTGAGGTATTCAGTTTTATTGGTTTAGCAGGTTATTATCGACATTTCGTCTAGAATTTTTCCCGGTTGGCTAACCCATTAACCAAGCTTACACGTAAAGGGGTTAATTTTTTTGGAAAAAATAGTGTGAATAATGTTTTGGAGAACTGAAGAGAAGATTATTCAATGCTCCAATCTTGGCTCTACCATCAGGGAACAATGGATTTGTTATTTCTAGTGATGCTTCAAAGAAAGTAATTGGTTGTATCCTTATGTAGAATGATAGAGTTATTATCTATGCATCATGACAGCTAAAAATTCATGAGAAAAACTATCGCACTCATGATATTGAGTTAGAATCTATAATCTTTTCTATGAAGATATGGAGACACTATCTCTATTGTGAAAGATATGAGATTTATACTGATCATAAGAGTTTGAATTGTATTTTGTCACAAAAAGAACTCAACATGAGGAAAAGGAGATGTCTTGAACTACTCAAGGATTATTATTGTACAATACACTACCACCCAAGGAAGGAAAATAAGGTGGAATAATCTTTGAGCAGAAAGGATCTTGGAGTTTTGAAAAAGTTGAGAGTTGAAAGGGGTCCTATTTTCAAGGATCTAGTAAAGATGGATATGGGAATAACCATGGAAGGTGAAACATCAATACTTTTTCAAATGTTTGCTAGACCATCTTTATTAGAAAGGATAAAAAGTTCTCTAACTAATGATGAGAAGTTTCAAAAGAAGATTAAAGTTATAAATGATTAGAGATTGAGTGACTTCATATATGAAGATGGGATTTTGAAATTTGGGAAGAGACTTTGTGTTTCTAATATACCAGATCTAAAAAGGGAATTGTTGGATGATTCTCATAGCTCCAATTTCTCTATACACCCTAAGAGCACCAGGATGTATAAATATTTGAAGGAACAGTTTTTGTGGGACAACATGAAGAGGGAGATTGCGGATTGTTTTCCATGATGTATGGTTTTTCAATAAGTGAAAGCTGAAAGGAAACAGCCTCGAGGAGTCATCCAACCTCTTCCCAGACCTAAGTGTAAATTGGATAATATTATGATGGACTTTGTCATGGGGCTACCAAAGACTCCTAGAAGAAATGTTGTAATATGGGACATTGTTGATCGTCTTACCAAGTGAGCACATTTTCTTGGTATAAGAGATCATTTACCACTTGAACATCTAGCGAGACTATAAATTAATGATGTTGTAAGACTCCATAGTGTACCCCTATTGATTTTTTCTGATCACGATCCCTATTTTACATCAAGATTTTGGATAAGTCTTCATAAGGCCTCGGATACTGAACTTCAGTTGATCAATGCCTACCACCCTCAAACCTATGGAAAATCTGAACAAACTATTCAAACCTTAGAATACATGTTGATATCTTTCTCACTTTAATTTCAAGGTATGTGGGATCAATATTTACCTATGGTAGAGTTTTCTTATAACAATAGCTTCCATTCAAGTATTCATATGGCACCATATGAAGCGTTATATAGAAAGAGATGCCACACACCAACTTGATGGGATGATGTTGGTGAAAGAAAACTTTTAGGCCCAGAACTTGTTGAGGAAACAATGAAAAAAGTGATGATTATCTAAACCCACATCAAAGTAACTCAAAGTAGGAAAAATATTTATGCTGATAATCATAGGAAGGGTTTGGGATATCAAGTAGGAGATCCTATTTTCTTGAAGGTATCTCGATGGAAGGGTGTTATAAAATTTGGTAAGAAGGGTAAATTGAGTCTCAGGTACATTGGACATTTCAAAATTCTAGAATGAATTGGAGTTGTGGATTATTATTTGGAAATACCTCCAATTCTCTCCAATGTTCATGATGTGTTCCATGTATCACTATTGATAAAATATATGTATGGCCCAACACATGTACTCACCTATGAGGAAATTGAACTGGAACCTGATCTGTCTAACTGTTAAGAGCCTGTCAAGATTCTTGATACCATAGAATAGGTGCTGAGAAACTGGACGACTTTTCTGGTAAAATTTCTATGAAGAAACCATAAGATGGAAGAGCCAACATGGGAACCCGAGAAACTTATGATGAAGTACCACCCGAATATTTTTATACAGTAATATTCTATAAATTTTGAGGATGAAATTATTTTAAGGAGAGTACAATGCAACACCCCCCCCCCCCAAACTTCCACGGTATGTTTTCCTTTGAATAATGTAGTATCTTGCATTGTATGCAACATGGAGTTTTAACACACCATAACTAATCAAACAATCTGTTATGAATAGTAATACCAACTTTTTAAAATTTTATAAATTTTATTTTTCCAAATGGACTTTATATTTGAATTTGGAATATCATAATTATCTTAGGGTGAATTCTTTGTATTTTTTCTGAAAACATTCATTTTTGATGAATAGTGAAAAACACTACGTTAATGTTTAAAACTGAATTTTTATTTAAGTAATTGGTTATTTTATTTTATTTTATTTTAGGTCAAAATAGATACATAATACCTATATATTTTCAATTTAATTAATTGGATTCATTTTATAATAAGTTTAGATATATGAAAATTTATCGAACTTTTTACCGTCTTTTACACACCTTCTAGGAGCATTTGAAAATTTGCATAAAACATAATTTTACCACTTCTATGAGTTGAATTTCAAAACTCCAAGAGACACAGTTGACATTAATAAGTAAAATGTGGTTCAATAAAATGAAAATAATTTTTGGTGAATAGTAACTTTTCACTTTTATTTACCATAGTTACAAGTAAATAGGGTAATTAAGGGTAAAAATGATATTATAATTAACCTAACACATGTCATAATTCTATTGGATAAGTTTAATTCAACCAAAAAAACATTTGGAATAATATATGATCCTCTTTTTTCCACTTGGATTAGATTAGAACATTTATTATTATTTTATATAAGAAGAGTTAAAAGAGTTAAATTCAAAGTTTAATAACTAAAATATTTTTAATATAGGTTTACACACAATATAAATTTAACTATA
This sequence comes from Viscum album, assembly GCA_963277665.1. Lineage (NCBI taxonomy): Eukaryota > Viridiplantae > Streptophyta > Magnoliopsida > Santalales > Viscaceae > Viscum > Viscum album. The sequence goes on from OY728146.1 coordinate 306,379,285, forward strand.
AATATTCATTATAAATAGAAAATTTTTTCCTATATAATGGTATTTTATTTATAATTTTTAGACATTATATAATTTAATTTATGTATGACACACTGATGATGCAGTAATTATCTTAATAATGAAATATTAAAATAATTGATACTATAAATATCCAAATAAATGTAAATTGAGAGTTCTGATGAATTAAACTAATTTTATAGGTTAATATGACATTTTAGGGTTGATTAATTAAATTTTATTATAATTGATAATGTTTTTACGGCTTTAAAAAAATCAAATACTAAATAGTGTCAAAATTGACATAATTGAGTTTTTAAAACAAATACTATATTATTAATTGATATAATATTAAAAAAAATTATAATGTTCATAAAAAGGACTTATATAAGGTTATATATATTAATACGGACCCACTTGTGGTTCTATTATATTCTTAAAGTAAGTTTATTAACCATATAATATAAAAATACAAAGAAACATGGTAAATGTCAAACTATTTAACTAAGAGTTAAATCTAAAAAATAAGGTTAATATGGTGACCTAAACCTATCTAAAACCTAATTTTTGATAGGTTTTCAACCCATACCAACTTTTACCTCTAAATAAATCATTTTTTAGCCATTATAAAACGAAAATGATTTATTATAAAATAATATTTCATGTTTTTTTTAAAGTGACCCTCACCTCTCTTATAAAAGGGTACTTCCCCTTCTAGTTATTTCACACCTCAAAATCTATTTGGATCAGACAAACCCTGTACAAATATCCTATAAACTATCCCCCCTTTAACCTAGAGGCCTTAATTTGATCATAAATCCAGCCAAAGGATCCCTTTTGATTAACTTAAAAGGAAACACCCGAAGAAAAGGTAATAATTTCACCACCCTCTTTCAAGTTCTTTTCTTCTTCCACTTCCTCTTATTTTTGTTGTTTCCATACCAAAATAATAAATCCAATACCTTATACATACTATTATATTATTATAAATATGGTATAACGATATTCATTATTTTATCCATCCTATAAACAACAAAGTCACCATATGTGGTACGTATGACTTATCATCTCCATATCCTGGTGTAGTTTGTTATTCAAACACTTCATTATTTGGATGGGTATAATAATGAGTATAAATAATTTAAATAATAAATATAACATGTTAATGATTATTTATATATGATATAACATCCAATTAAATATGATTTCATCATCAATATAACAATATTGTCACTCGTGCATACGTATGGATTACCGTCTCCACAAACGCGATTAGATTCATTCCCTGTCGTAATCATTCTAGAATAATTTTTATTTTATGATTAAAAATAATTTTTAAGAACATAATATCATTCTGTATATTAATAAAATGTATCATATTCATAATAAACATGGATTATGTAACCTATCATATAAAGTAAAATGAATCTGTTAACACCCGAAACGATGATACTACTGAAATATTATTAACAAATAAATATTATAGGATCATATGTGATATCATATTTTTTTATATAGTTCTTGTATAATTTAATAATAATGTTTTAAAAATCATACAGGAGGTTAACAGAAAATCAACTATGGAAAAGTACAATGTAAGGGTTAATTATACAATCTCTTTACTTATCCTAGGTTGTTGATACGTAAGTATCTACAAGGACCTCTTTATCATCCACATCTGTTTTTTCTGAAAAATGTACTTAAAAACATTTTTACTATTTTCTAGACTATGGGTTAAAGTAATTTATACATGTATTTGGCCAAATATGTTTTGAAATGAATATTTCCATCCTTTTCCAAACAAGGTACTTTATGACCTTCTCGAAAAAATTAAGGTAAGAATATATTTTTTAACTTATATGGAAGGTGTGGCTATTTTCCACCGTTATAACACCATCGAAGCTTCCCATACAAGATTATAATAATATTTTTAAAATAAATGTTTTATTTTATAATTATATGACTTTTAAATCATTTCAAAATATAAATAGATTTTTCCTCACAAAAATTGTTGATTTCATCTATGTCAACATCCTTTGATGGATTTTAAGCTTATTTGAAGTTGATTTATTATAAAACAAATATTACATATTGTATTGAAGGTTTTTTGATATTTTTTACTATGTATGGGTTATTTTTACACCATTAATGGTTTATAGATAATATATTGACATTTAGTATGCTATTTTTAATACAAATTTTTATGTTATGTTTAAACCTTTTCATATGAGGAATTCATTGGACTTAGTAAGTGACGGGTAGAGCTTGATATAGATCCTCGATGCATAAATAGCTCTCATGATAAAAACTTGTGCCTTGGAACATGAAATTTACAAAATCTTATTTGTAGTCTTGTAACAAGGCCTTGCCTATGTGGTTATGAAGTCTGGCATTATGCATTCCAACATTATGAAATTGGCTATTAATATTACATGTGATTATTCGACTAGTAGAATATCCATATGAATAAGTAAATGGAATTATTTGATTTATCTTTGCCATATTATGATGAAGTTTAATTTTAAAAGTCTTATGATTTAGTCTTATACATTGCCTTAAATTTTTATGCTTATTCTTAAAAGTTTCTGCTATATTGTTATCCTTACTAACCATCTGAGCTCACCCCTTTATATGTTTTATTTTTCCAATGATATTAAGAAGTATATTATCACTAAACTGCAGGGATATTATAAGGGATGAATGTGGTCAATGGAGACAATATTGTTGTTGTTTTTAATTTTACAATGTAATGTAAAACTTATGAATGTATCTAGTACTTCCAAGGCTACTAAACTGATCAGACTTTTGGGATTTTGATCCCTTGTGATCATTACAATTTTATTTAATAATGCACTGACTTTGGGTAACTAGGGTCAGGGTGTTACAAACATTTCATAATCTAGATCATTTTCCAATAGATTTCTTTCTCTAACTTCCTTACAACATTATGGTGTTCTAAATTTCTTACTGTATAAGGATTCATAAGGATCCATCTGAATGCTAGAGGGAAATCTATTATTTTAAAATAATTCTACCTAAGAATGGTATTAATCCCAACCAACTTTCAAATCCATTGATCAATCTATCAACATGTCTTCAAAAGTATGAATGGCCCTATCATATTTAATATCTTTATGAGGATGATAAGTATTCTAGAAATATAACTTTGTATGTAGATCCTTCTGAATACTCTCTAAAACATCATGGTAAACCTCAAATCCCAATGAGATAAAATGGAAATCGGTACTCCATACAATATTTCCATATCCTTAACATATATTATATCAAGATGATCAATAACAAAATAATCCCTATTAGAAATGAAATGTTCCAAATTCATAAGTTGATTTTTTATATCCAATATAGCATTATAACCTTTAGATGTTTTGGGGAGTACAATGACAAAATATATGGTAATTTTTTCTCATGTTTATTCAGGTATAGTAAATGGTTGTAACATCCCCATAGACTTTTGTCTCTCATTTTTAACTTACTAAAAATCCATGAACCATGAAAAAAACTCTACAATGTATCTCTTCATCCCATCCTACTAGAAATAATATTTTAAGTATCTATACATATTTTTAATTCCATTATGAATAGATAATATTATCTATGAGCCTCATCCAAAACCTCATTCCTAATATCTGGTATGGTTGATACATATACACGGTTCCTAAACCTTATTATTCCTTCACAATCAAGGCTTAACTTTGGAACATCTATAACCTTCGTTTTTAGCTATGCATCTTCCTTCTCCACCTCTTTAATCATTACAAAATCATATGGCTAAACATTTTTTGTGCTAGATAAGATTTATTTAATTATTTTATGATTTCTATATCTATACTTTCTATTTCCCTAAATATTATATCATTTTTGATCATGATCATAAATAATCTAGCATAATCCTTTCATCTCAAACCATTTTCCACCTTGTTAACTATCCAAGGGTTGTAATGTATTAAGAGGTCAAAATCTTTAATTAGCTCTGGTTGCCTTCTTGGGTGCATATTCATCTCTTTTTGAGTGAAAATATACATTAATATTTTTATAATAAGTATATATATACCATATTTATCTATATAGATAATGACTCTATATATTTATTGAAAAAATTACTACAAATAACACTCAATCATGAGTTGGGTACCTTTTCTCATTGACTGTCAATTAGAATGAGGCATAAGCTATGACCATATCATTTTTCATGAGAAACCAACCCAATACCTTCCTTTATGCATCACTATAGATCACAAACCATTCTACACTAAAGGTTAATGTGAGAATAGGTTCACCGACCAACCTTCTTTTTAATTCCATGAAATTCTCTTCACATTCCACAATCCATATAAACTTAGATCCTTTCAAAGTTAATATAGTAATTGGATTATATAATCATGAGAAATATTTCATTATATTTTGATAATATCCATCCACCCTAAGAAAATTATCGAGTTAAGTCATTGTGGTTATTCCATGTCATTTCTCAATAACTTATGTCTTTGAAGGATCTAATAATATACCCTCATATGAGATTATATGTCCAAATAATGAGACATTCTAAATCAAAAATTCACACCTACTAAATTTTTCATAAATCTCCCCTTCCTCAAGGTCTTAATTTCAATACTCAATTAATATTCATGTTTTACCTTTCTCTTTGAATATATTAGAATATCATCTATAAAGACAACCAAAAACACTCTAAAGACTATATTCATTAAATCCATAAAGATGGAGGGGTAATTAGTAATACAAAATGGAATAACTATAAATTAAATGTGTTTAAGCCTTGTAAAAAATGTTTTATTGGGTATATCCTATTTCTAGACCCTCAATTACTAATATCTATAATGGACATAAATCTTGGATAATTAATGAACGTTACATAGTTGATCAAATAAGTAATCAATATGTGAGAGATGATACATTTCCTTAATAGTTATGTTTTTAAGTTCTCGATAATCAATGAAAAATTTCATTGATCTATATTTATTTTTAAAGGTGCACCTCATGGTGACACAGTTCTCCAAATGAATCTCTTTTCAAGATTCTTCTGTAGTTTCTTCTTTAATTACTACTACTCAATTGGGTAAATTCTATAAAGATTATTTTAAATAGTCATTAAATAAGGTATGAAATCTAGTGAAAACTCACCTTCATGGTATATTATAAGAGTAGGAACCTCTAATGAAAATACATTTAAAAACTCATATGAAATAGGTTTGACCTTAATTTTTAGTTTCTCTCCAACCATATAAGATAGATAACCTACATGTATAGGAATTAAGACCCACATGATTGAAGAAATTTACATTAGAAGTTCATATTCATCCCCTCATTGATAAATGATAATAGGTTTATTTAGAATAGTAAATTTGAATTTATTTCCTTGATAATTGATATGGGATTTATATAGATAAAGATAATCCATTCCAATAATAACATTGAATTCAACTAATGGGTGAATGATCGGATTTTTATGATTATTTTTCCACATACATAAATTAAAGAAGAACTATAGAGTTGAGATGTGACTGTTGTGCTATTTTTATTTTTCATAGGTAATAGAACATCTAATTGTTGAGTTGATATGGTGATACCATTAAAACAATTATTCAAAAATAAAAGAGGGGGTGGATCTAGAATTAAATAAGGCATTAGTTGTTCTAGAATTAATGATATGTGTAACTTTCATCAAATCATTCTTTTAACTAACTTTTGTGGTCATAATCGCATGATATTTGCCACTATATTTGGGCTCAAGAGGTTTTTGATGTTGATAATCAATAACCATTGTATTCTTTCACTAGTTAGAATAATGCCCAAAATCCTTTCTTTTAATGACTCATATCATAGGCAGTACATTAGTTAGAATATTATTATTTTCCATTGTATTAACCATACTATTCATTACCTTATATAATTAATGGGATTTATGCCCCACCTTTCAACATTTATAGAACCTCCTAGTTCAATTTAAATAGTTACATTGATGTTTCTTTAAACATTTATAGAATTTAAATGGATGTAATTTTTTTCCACCATCTGATTTATTTTAGTTTTCATGAGGCTCTATTTTTATTTTCTTATCAATGCCATGAAAGTATCCAATTTCTATTTCTAATTTTAGTGCACATAGAATGATTTCTTCATAGATACTGATGTCTCTTACATCTAATTCCTTTATGATACACAACTTTAGGCCACCAAAGAATCAATAAATTTTACTTTCAAGGCTGATAATTAAAATAAATGCATATCTTTCAATCCATGTAAAAATTTCCCCATATGTACAAATGGATTCTTAATCCTTTTTATTCAGCTCAATAAATTCCTTCTCCAACTTTAGACAAAGAATATGAGGAAATTACATACAGAAGAATATACCCTTAAACACAATATGTTCCATAGATTCAATTTCATTATCTTTCCTTATATTCTTGATAAGATTCCATCATTGATCTGCTTCACCTTCCATTTGATAAATATATGGGAAAAATTTTCCATGTCCCAAGAAATTAATAATAAAAAATATATTTTTAGTGGTGTTGATCCATCTCTAATCCACTATTGGATCATATGATTCACTAAAATAAGTTTGATTCAACCTCATGAAAAATTAAACAAAATGTTGTTTTTTTCCTTTGAACATTTAGAGTCTTGGCATGTTTTATTTCTTGATAAAGTTATGAGACCATATTAGCATGATTATACATTCCTATTCCCATAACATTAGGTTACTCAGGTGATGAATCATTTCATTTTCCATCACAATGATCATTCACATGATTTATTTTGGTTCCATCCATTGACTAAAGCTAAAAATCATAGTGTGAGATACAATAATCCCAGTGGAACCCCACATAATTATAATGAATCATTTATAAATTGTCTAAATAATGACATCTTATTCTATGAAACATTAGTTTTAACCTATTTAATTCAATATCATTACCAAAAAATTATAATTGTATTATATAATTAGACCTATGACCATTGTTTTCATAAAATATTTATTTCCCTAATCTCAAAAAATTTACTAAATTATGCACAGATACCAACTATAATGGCCCAATATTTTTATACACAAAATATTACATCAATTTAGATGAATATTCAACACCTAAAAATATTATACATGATAGAACTGTAATTATTTTTAGTAATGGAACGTTAGATATAAAATATTCTTATTTAATGAAAGATTGTAAAAAATCTCCCATAAATATCTTCCTATATAGTACTCTTCATAGGAATCCCCTACTAAAAAAATTATTCATATCCTATGTAAAGAAAACATAAAAAATGGTGAGATCAGATTCTCAGTAAAGGAAAACCAAGCGTATATCAATTGATGATCATATTAAGGCATAATATAAGCATAAAGTAATTATATCTTAACCATAAGATAAAAAGTTAATACCCAATATGAAAAAGATCATATAAATAGAAGTAATAGAATAAAACATTAATATTTAAAAATATATGAATCATAAGAATGATAATTCATCATAACTCAATCATAAACCATATTTTTATGTCATAAATGTGTGTGGTATCATCGTATGTATAGAAATAAATTCAAATGTTAAGGTTAACTACCAAAAGCAATGGACTAGACATCAAAACTTAATTTACATTTTTAATCAATAATAGTGACTTGTTTCACATAATAGATCAATAACATTGAATTGTTTCTCATAACTAGCCCATGAGATAAAATAATTTCCAACTTAATTGGAGGGAGATACAGGTCACACTCATCACATAATTAAAACTATATATATTCGTTCCAAAAGATCATAAAACATTCTTCAAATCAGAACCTAGTAAAATAAATGAGTTTCATAAACATTTCATCATAACATAACAAATGAAAAATAAATGAGTTCCGTAACAAATTTTCATCCTAATCATAATATTTAGAAATAAATAATGAGGATAGTTTACTAGATCATAAACAAAGTAAAGAATAAGTAAATTAAAGGTCTGTTTTCATTGATTAATATGGATACTATAAATTGATATTTAAATCCTTCTTGAGGAAAATATCCTTTAAATTTTAAAAATAAAATTTAGAAAACTAAAAAACTACACAGACAAAAAATGAAACCATTTTATTTGAAAATTAAATTATAAACTTGTAATGTATGCTTCAAATTATAGATCCCTCATGGTGGAGGGAAATTATGTACATGTTGTATAAGTTAAAAAACATTCTTTCCATATTTCTGTTGGAAAATTCACAAGTACCTTTTTTGGAAAACAACAAAAAGATTCCTTTCAAACCATTTTCAAAAAATCAAAACATGCGTAAAATGATTTTAAATAATTTTAAGATAATAGTAAAAAAGGAAAAAAACTTTTTTGGACATTTTATTTTGAAAACATAGACATGGAATTGAAATATTATCTGTAAGTGACTTAAACATAAGCAATCTTGAATAATGATGAGATCATGAAATAAACCCTTACCTAAAGTCTCACTTTTCCTTGTTCACATTCAAAAAACCATTATATTAAATATGGATTTATTATACATGTAATCAATAACAATATTCAAATATATCATACCATGTATTATTTATTTATAACATATCATCACCCATTTATTAATAATTTTTAATTTAAATCACTGTTCTGGGTGATAAATGATTCATTTCCCAAGAATGTTTCAATTTGGTAGTCCAGATCCATATAAATTGCACATGGTTCCATAATTTAAAATTTTTAATCATAGTATAAAAATATTTTATATTAATTATATAAATATTTATAATAACTCATAAAATATAGATATAGAAAAATGAATTACATTATTCAGTGAGATGATAAGCCATACATACACATTAATGTTGATTCCATATTTAGACTGATGAAATGAAATAAAGGTTAATAAACATTCAACATTATTGAATCATTAATATATAATATATGTCATATATATTCATAAATTTTATCCTATTTAACATCAATGTGTAATATAAATGAAAAATTAATCACATCACATCATGGAGATGGTAGTCCATACGTACCCATGGCTGACATTATCATTTCCCAAAATATTGGATGGTAATAAAGTAGACATGATATTATCATTCTAGAAGTATAATTATTTCACAATTATCATAAAAATTAAACCTAAAATAATACCAATTTATAAAATATGGTTATGAAAAGTAAAATTTACATCCGTGTGAATACTATAAGCCATATTTACACACGAGTGATATTTTCACTTCTTGTTTGATTAAAAAAATATGGTGTGTAAAGTTATTTTAATATTTAAAATAAAATTTATGCATATTAAAGATACTAAATAAATTATTTTATGATTAATATCATATATTTATATGAGGTAAAGAAGATTAGAAAATTAAATTGATCACTTTAGGCGATTATTGCTTGTTCGAAATAACTCCATTTGATGACCTCTAAAGGGCTCAAGCTTTGGTGTTTTGGGAATACCATCACCTATAGAATGATATTAGGGAAGTTGATATAAAAAGTTTTCAGATTATGGTATATTTATATTTCTCAATGTGGTGTGATGAAGTGATGTAGGATGTGTCTTTTTATAATTGAGGTGATAACACTTTCGGAATTTCGCAAAATATTAAATTATTGTAAATTAATTATCAAGAAAAATACCTCCAAATTTATAGGTATTTTAAGATAATGTTTTATGGGGTTTTAATACCATAATAAAATTTATTTTATACATGATTTGGTGTAAATTTGAACATTATAATTTTGATTAACCCTTAGTTAACCTATTTTAATTTTAACTATGGTAACACTTTTTTCAATATTAAAATGATATATTTTTTACTTATAAGGTTAAAATTGGACCACATATGGTCAATTAATGTCATTATTGACTGTATAATAATATATTTTTATTATTTTAATATTCTAATTCTTTTTATAATTTAATAATATATTATTATTGGTAAAATATAAATATTTTCAATTTAGAAACTATTCATTTAATTTATTTTTAAAACATCAATAAAAAGGGTAAATCCAAATATAATTTTCACAAACCTCCATAATATGTCATATGGATCTATAAATATCATGTTTCTCATTAAATAAATCAAATTATATCTCTTTAAATATATATATATATATATATATATATCATAGCTTACAAAAATTTATATACTCACACATGAATTTATTAATACAGAAACACACACACACACACATATATATATATATACCCTTGTATATGGGTATAAATTTCTAGTGGGAGATAGGATATTATCAAGACCTACTCTTTTAATTTAAAATTAACCATGAAATAATTCTTGTATACTTAGAATTTTGAGAATTACTTGAAATTTCTTGTATAATAAAAAGGTTGATTTAAATAGAATGTAAAATATCCATGAAAATTGTAAGAAAACCAAATATTTCATTTATTAAATACATTTGGTATTTCTTCAAAACACTCCAAGATAAATTTATCTAAAATAGGTTTTTAACAAACTAGAAATTAATAGAAATTATTCTAAATTTAAATGAAAATAAGTTAATTAATTATTTTCCTTTTAATCATATTTAGAAATATATTTAATATTTTCAATTAATATAAAAATAAGAGATTAAAAAAAAATCAATTATGGTTCTTAAATTTAAATCCCTAAAACAAGTGGTAATATACCTTGAATTGAATAAGAACTCTCTACCTTTGATGTGTGGGTCCAAATCCATCTCAATCAAGTTCAAGGAACCTTAAAATCAAAACTGAGACCATAGGCTCAAATAAAATTATAGAGATAAGAATAGAATAACACCCTAGTTATTGACCTATCTCATTCCATAGAGTGGTAATTAAGAAAGAGTAATTTGGTGGTGATAGAGGACAAGAAAACTATACAAGAATAAATCTCGTAATTAAATGACATGAAAATTGGACACTAGTGGGAGGAGAGGAGGAATGACATGCATGAGGGATCCCCTACTGAGAATTGTGTGTTGAGTGATATAGGGTGAAGTGGGAGAGTGACCCCTTTTGGGGTTTCAAATCGTTAAGGGAAAACATGGTAATTTCAAAAAAAATTAAACCCCTGGCCATTAGGCACGGTTTAGATTCACTGTTGCACAAAATGTTCACCAATTTTGTGCCTCCATCAGGGATTTTAGACACCTTACATGGTTATTACACATAGTTTGAAAATCCATGCACTATCCTTGTGGTTGGATCTATAAATATTTTAGGCACACTTGAATGGTTTTGACATTATTTATACCAACTGTTTGTCAACCTTGGCCTACAGTGGAAATCATTAATTTTAAAATGTAAGCCTAGTTCAACCTGAAATTCAAAAATGAGGATATATATATATATATAATTAAATAATTAATGATTTTATGTTAATTAAGGTCGATTTGTGAATATTCACCCCACCATAATTCTTTTCCTCACATAAATCATGTGGGTGAAATAGTTTATTTTAAAGGAATGAGGTCCAACCCCCGAACTAAGAACATTTTATAGAAAACTATAAGATCTGCCAAAATTATGTCCAATGATTGATGGTTTAATCTAGAATATAGAAATGGGCATACCTCATTTTCTAAATTCCTTTAACACACACAACTATAAAGGTCCACTAACATGAAGGGTACTCCAAATTATGGAGGTTTATTTAACAAGACACAACACCAACACCCAAGGTACAAATCAATGAAAACAAAAAATATATAAATGTTGATAAGCGAGATGACGAAAAAATAATTAATATTTGACCTTTGGGTAGTGGAGTTTTGGGAAAATCACAAAATGAGTCCCCAAAAACATCGCACTGCTCATCCTAAAAATGAACTACACATATGACCAAAAAAGTTAATATTTACTAAAAAGGATCACACCCATAATTGTTTTCCCATGGTGGTATCCCCACCAAAAAATAATACCACTCACCCACTAAATCTCTTAGACAACTGATTATTCTAGGGAATGGTAAAGATCCATTTTATTACAAAAAAGAATAACTCAATAATAAAGGGAGGGGATCACAAAATCCTCCACAATAAAAGGTTTCTTCACAAATAACACTATCGAATATCCATAAGTACCACAATAAAACAATATCTTAGAAACTAGGTTTAAAATCTATCCTAGATAAGAATAATGAAGGTCAACCAATGAGAAAAAGTAATACACGATTATAATTATCTAAAATAAAATATGACCGAAGAAGAGTAACTGATATTATCCTAATAATAGAGGTGGAAGATGAAGTGACTTGGGGTGTTATACACAAAACACAAAATACCCCCAAATAATCCTTCCAAACAATCAAATAAGTGACAACAATTCAACCTACACTAGGCGTAACACCAATCTCAGACATCTATGAACACATATAATCCATAAACATTGTAACACCTCATAAATCGATCCTATAGTTAAACAAGAATCATATAAAACATTGATACACAACTGATCAGTAAGACCCCCATATCTCTAAAGTATTCATTATTCCACTAATAGAATTTAAGTTCAACCCAAAATACCAGATCAATCAAGATTTACCTTAAAGACAAGATTGATAATAAATGTGCTCAATAAAGACAAGTCTCCAAAATATCCGACCATTTCCAATCAAGAACAATATTACATAAACACCATTTGAAGAATAAATATTTTATGAAAAAAATCACCACCTTTAATGGAAACCATTATGGGAGGCTGAGGGAAAATGATATAAATCATAGTCCCAAAATACCAATTTCAAAATTAAGACGTTCAATCAAAACCCCCATTTTTTCTTTAAATCAATTTAAAATTAAATACCCATATTTTCAACCATAAAACTCAAGTATAAAATTTTCAAAAAACTAAACCACTTCCGATTTTTAATCCATGAAATTCATCTAAAATCCCCTCTTTTAAACCCATTTAAAATTAGAAAAACACTTTATCAAAACATATATCAAGATCCAAAACATTTCAATCATTAAAATATTTCATAAACCCTTTTATCTACTTGAAAATATATCATTTAATTATAAAACCACTTTTAATTTCTTAAAACACTGACATAAATCCATAAATACATGTAAATAAAATACTGGTACTTCACTTTTTTTATAATTAAGATAAATTTCAACAATTTGCATTCAATTAAAAAAATATTTTATAAATCCATTCATTAGAAATCCAAAACTGAGTTTTTCTTTTAATCAATATGAAAATTCATTTATTTCCATTCTAATAAAAAAAAATTAACCTTTTTAAAATAATTATTTAATTATTAAATCACACACTCTTCCCAAAACATCCTAATATTCCATAAAAACACAATAAAACAAAAAAATTAAATTCATAATTTCCAGAGGGGACTAGTGTCAGTGTGAAGCATGGATACATGCCTTGGAAGATCATGTGAAAACTTCACAACCAGTACTAGGAGTCTCATGAACCATGTACATGGGATCTATATGGATTTCCATGCCCTGGGAATTCACAAAGTACCACATGTTCAATCCCCTTTATCTTTATCAAACAACCAAACAATTAAAAAACTCACAAAAAAATAATAAAATCTTGATATCCCATTGAATTTGGAGGATATGACCAAGAAATAGAAATCTAGACTCTCCCTGAATGTACCAATTGAGTTTCAACAATTCTATATCCCTCAACCATTAAAACTGAAATAATAGTGGGTGTTATGACACATGTGACCTCTTAAAGACCAACCACTAAAACAATTCTTTCATGATCCAACCTAATATGTTCCTCCATCAGATGGACATACTAGTTTATGATAGGCCTGAAAGATATTATTGATCACCACTTGTTTTAAAAATTGTCAGTGAATCAAGGAATCACCAATGAGGATCAATTTCTCCCATGAAAATTAATTTAATAAGAATAATAAATTTAAATAAAAAATCATCATGAATCATTTTTATGTTGGAGGAATACACCATAAATAGAAAAGTATAAATAAAAAATATAGAAACAAACTTAAAAAACTCAAATCACCCCTAGTCTACCTCCCCTATGTGGTAAGAATGCAAAAAAATGCAACCAGAGTCCTTTTCTTTTTCCACTAGGAGTTATAGTTACCCTTCATCTATAGAAAATAGTAGTGGTCAATGTAATCGATGTGATAACCGAAACTAAAATAAAAAACAACCACAACAACATACCTTCTTATAGATCTATAAATCACCCTCTAGTAAATAGATCCTTAACTCCCCATGTGCATGAGTTAATAAGTTGAAAAATAAAACTAAAAATTATAATGATAGATGCAATAAATAAGAGGATTATGCTTGAAAGGTATTAAAACCCCCAGAAAAATCCATTAAATACAAGTTCTTCATTATTCTATTTTGAAATATAATAATAAAGGTAGGTTTTCTTTAGTAAATGAAAATTACATTTCATTAATTCTTTACAAACATACCATTTTTCTTTTCATAAATGAACATAATCATTAAGAAAGCATTTATTCCAATTCCCCTTTAATTAAGATAACTAGATTAAAAAAAACAATTAAGAAATTAAAAAAATCATTTACAAAAATTAAGGTAACCATTTCTATGAAAGAAATCATGGTATAAAAATTAAGTAATGATCAATAAAAACAAACTCCATAATGTACAATAAAATATGAATTATGTAATCATGGTAAAATCTTAATCATCTTTTGTGGGATACGCTAGACATACCTATATTGGAACCATCTTTTGTCCTATTGATACAATCCAATGACCATAGAGAACTTCGATTGTCTAAACTGCCTCACTCGTGGCACATCTCACCCTGAAATTTTTGTACCCTAAAGGATATATTCTTTATAATCAAGACTAAATTAAAATAGACTCTTGATTCTAATTAATATTTCTAGTATCATATGGAAATATTAAATGGGAGGTGAGGAAGAATGTATAAATATAAAATCTCAATCATGAGTTTTCATAAGACATCAAACATGTCATACCGTATCCCATGATAATTTCTTCAAATACTATCCTTGAACTAGAGGACCTATATAGAGGTGTTCACTTCTAAGAACAACATTTTAAAAGTAAAAACTATGGCTTATAATTTCATGAGTATAAAATAATTTCCAATGAAATAGATTTCATTTCAAAATATGATTCCAAAAATAAGTAAAAAATAAAACTATATCTTCAATATGTAAACTGATCCTTAGCACTTTATTTTAAAAATAAAATCATCTTAAATACTAATTTGAAACCAAGTTTGAGTTTCCCATTTAAATCTCCAAAGTTACACTTTCACCATTAAACTCATATAAACTAATACATATATATATATATTGTCAATTGCACAAATTAATATAACAAAATATGAATTTTTACATACACATGTATATATATACATACCCATGTATACGAGTATAACCATACAATGCGACAAAATATATTAGCAAGCCTCACACTTTTAATTTAAAACTAACCATGAATTAATTAGATGATACTTTTCCTTTTATAAATCACATAAATTTACAAGTATAATAAAATAGTTAATTAAAATCCCACTTCATGATCTGAGACATTTTTATTAAAACAACCTAATAAATTTACATGGTCCATTTCAGATTTCATAAATACTATCCAAGAGTAATTTATTGAAATGGGTTTTTAATAAACTATCAATCAGTGGAAATATTGTAAATATAAATGCAAATCATGAAATGAATTATTTTCCTTTAAAACATATGTAGATATATTTTTAATATTGTCAATTTCAACCAAAAACAGATTAAAACACAAGAAACTATGGTTTCTATATTTAAAGCCTTAAAATAAGGGGAAACCTACCCTAAATCAATGAAGAACTCTCCACCATTAATATATAGGGCTCAAATCCATCTAAATCAATTAAAAATAACCTATAAAGTGGAAATTAAACCATAGGATAAAATAAATGAAAAATAAGTAGACCATAAGAACATGTTAGGTTTTGAATGACATCACACTATAGCGAGGGGACGAAGAAATATGTTGATGGGGGAGGTAAAGGTTAATAGAATCCTACCTAAAGATATCTCACAAGAAAACCACTTGAAAATAGAACACTAGATGGAGTTTTAAGAGCAAGGTCATGATAGAGGTGGCCTCTCCTAGTAAGGTTTTTTTGATCTAGAGAGGGTGAAGGTGGAGAGAGATTACTTTTGGGGTTTTAAAAATTAAGGAAAATAGGGAATTTTAAATTTTTAACCCATGTACGCTATGCATGTTTCGGATGCATGGTTGGATAAATTTTTCGCCAAATATTCACCTCTCAGGTGGATTATGTACACCCTACACAGGCAGGGTGTATGGTTAGAGGAACTATTCATCATCCATGTGGTCATCTCTAAAAAGATTATAGACACACTCTCACACGGTGAACATGGTTTCTACTAAAATTTTTCCAACCATACACCATTGGTAAAAAACCAAAATTTTAGAATTTTAATTGAGTTCATTAATAAATTCAATAGAGTCTAAATACTAATAAATAGATACAAAATTTAATAAATTAAAGAATGGGAGTGATAGACTTCATGTGATAAGGATCATGACTATGAAATTTGGGATAAGAATTTAAATTATTAAGAGGGTTCATATACCCATAAATTATAAATCAATGAGAATTATAAATATATATGAACCTATAATTTAGGTAAAACATATGGATTTATGTTTTTCTGAGTCTTTGAGACTTAAAAAGCCAAAATTTACTTCTACCGAGATCATACTGTTGACCCTAAAATCTTTTTATTTTATTTTATTATCACCCTTAATTTTTCTTAAGCCTTATATTGGAGGTACATATTTGGAAGGGACTTGAATTTTTATTATAAATCATGTTATATATTTTTGACCTAATAAGTTTTATTTATTTTTTTGTTTAAAACTACCAAATTATCTTACATTGTGAAGGATACATGTCAAGTGGAAAAAAACTAGACTTTTTCATAGGCTTCAATTTATGGTTTTTCATCCTATCACATTTAATGTCTCTTTACTTACTAAATTTATGTCATTTAGTTTGACCATTGAAATTGGCATTCAAGGTTCCAAAACATTTACCATAATGTGTATTAGTATTTATAGAAACATATGAAAGTAAAATTAGATGTGAACACCAACCAATTGTCATCACATATCTAGTGTGGTAAAAATTGATTAAATATTTAGTTCTTGGACCAATGAATATAATTTTTTTCGGTCTAACAACATTGAACAAGAATTGAATTGGCTTATAAATCCAATATATGAGGAAAACCCATCATGAATGACAATACTAGTACCATTATAGAAAACCCTAAAATAGGTACACATATTTTAATGACATAGAGATTACACTAATCTGCTAAATGATTTAAGGTATATTAGATTTTTCTTTAATATTTCAATGTCTATACAAAACAAAGATGAGGAAAAAATCAATGCAAATTTGAAACCCAATACCATTATAAACAACCCCAAAGGAGGAAAAAAAATTGATGTTATTAGTGTTCATACTAATAAAGGTTATGTTTTTTTATCTCAAGGATTCAACTAAGAGGCACAATGTTTATCATTTATCATTAACCAAGAGGTGATGAGTTTAACTTCATGTGTCTTTAAATAAAATTTAGGTGAGATGTTATAGCTGATATGATCTTAGAAAAACTCAACATGAATGAGAGGATCATTTCCAACACATACCATCCCATGGATATTGTGCACAATTTAAGGTTTGGATGCTTGGAATGATGTATCATGTTGTATAATATCATGTGATTAGGATGAAAAAGTAAAATAGTTAGTTATTTCATCCTTCCTTTGAAAATTTGAATAATTCAAGAAGTGTTAACATTAATGATATTGAATCTATTTGAATAGAAAGATTATGGATTATGTAAATCACGGACCAAGGAACATAACACAAGGATAATGAGATGAGACACATATATTAGGGATGAATGCTAACCAATGGGTTCCATTTCAATGGTTCTAATGATTATGTTGACTAGAGTACCATTTTCCCAATACAGAAAAATATAATTTATTAATATTCCTTACTAGTGGTATTTATGTAGGATTCATATCTGGTCATATATGCATATCCAAATAGAGGTTAATAATATCCATATATGTTTTATGGAAATTAAAATTTTTGGGAAGTGATCTAATATCTTGAAAAAGTGGGCATTCATGAAGGTGTTTAGACCCCAAAGATAGCATTGCCATGTATTGGACACATTATTAGTGTAAAAAAGATATGATATGTCATTTATTTAAAATTTAAAAAGATTAATGGGTCCATGAAGCATTGTTTTTCTTATCATGTTCCATATAGTATAACCCATGATCTTTATGTCTTTCTATTTGTCCTCTAATTTTTTTCCTAATATCTAGAAGAGGAGATATTAGGGATAATATGATTTTATTTAGTTCACATTTCCCATTATGGGTTTTTATCCTAACCAATATTATGTCACTTTTATAATTAGTTTATGTTCTTATAATTTGGACCTTTGTATTTGGAGATTAAGGTAAAAAAAATATTGACCAAAAGTTCCATGTTTTAAATCCATACATATTTAAAAAAAATAGGAGATCTATAATGTTATGTAAGGGTAACACACAACATGAATAATTTTCTAATTACTATCATAAATTACCTCAAGGGGTGTATACATAGTTTAAGGTCATGATACATGGACCGCTATGTGAAAGGGATTACAAATAATAAAAACTAAGTGGGTACAAATGTTTGAAAATCCTAAAACATAATTTAAACAATTATAGGTGACAAGTATATCAGAAACATTTGTTTTGTTTTATCAGGAATAGTGACATATGAGATGTATGTAACAGATCATTGTTTACCATGTATGAATTATAGGTTCTAATATGATGTTGTGAGGGTGTACAAAGATTATATGACTTTCTTTTCATGATTTAAAGATGTATCTTGTTGGAAGACTATAGTGGGAGTACATATAAAGATAAATATTATGGAGATATATGGATATCCAAATAAGGGTGGCCCTCAGAGTCAAAAAAAAACTTATTACAAATAGCTAAGTAAGATTTTTGGGGATCTGAGACACTCTATAAATAATGTATGATTTATAAAACAGTGATGAGAAAAAAAATTGGTTATGGTATTCTTGTATTAATCATAAAATTTATAGGCTATTGCAGTTATTTATAAAGGATTAATAATGCATGATGGTTGTGGGAGGCCCAAACAATAGTTTTTTCAAGCATAAATGTGTTTTTTAACCTTTTTAGTATCCTATTTATCTTCCACTCACATATATATCTAAATATCATGTCATATATTTTGGTTATTTAGGTAGAGTTATCTTGAGTTTTTTATAATCAAGAAGGATGTCACATACATAATATAGTTTAATGTTATATGATAAGGACTCAAATGTTGTATAGCTTGAAATCATGAAACAAGGTCTTTGATGTCATGTATTTTAACACCATAAAATATGAACACAAATTTACTATAGTTTATCTTCAGGAAATAGAAACCTAGATATCATGATGTTAATCTTTATAGGGTAAGGGATTAGATGTTGTGTAGTTTAACTTCATATGATAAGGACTCAGATGTTGTTTAGTTTAACAATATGTGGAAATGAAAGAGATGTTATGATGTTTAATGTAATATAATAAAGACAAAAATTTAATTCTATTTAACATCATGGAACAAGGAGTTTTATATTTTAAAATTTAAAATCACATGATAATGACTTAGATTCTATGTAGATTAATTCCATGTGAAAAAGACATGGATGTCATACAGTAAAACTTATAATGTCACATGCTCAGTTATTAGGCAATTTAACATCATATGATTTGGAATTTGATTTCATTAAATTTAATTTAATTAAATAAAGTCTCAAATTTTATGATATTTAACATCATGTGATAAGGAATCATTTGTTTTGAAATTTAACATCATGTCATTAGGACTCAGTGACCATGTAGTTTAATTCCATGTCAGAGGGACTCATATATCCTATAGTTTATCATCTTGCGACAAGTACTCATTTTTCATGTAGCTTAATGTAATGTGGAATGGACACAAATTTCATGAACTTTAACATCATGGAAAAATTATATATATTTACTACAGTTTAATTTTCTATGTAAATGAATCATTTGGATCTCTCTTAGTACTTAACTAATGAAGTTAAACCCAACATGAATGAAAGGGTCTAAAATTTAGACAATATTGGGGTTTTGATTTTGATTCATGGTTTTTACTAGGATATAATATTGAGTCATCACTGCATATACCAAAAGAAATATGAATTAATCCACATGTAATTATTGAGGATAAATTCTCCACATAGATCTAGCTCATATATAGGGAATGGGATTTTTTTAGATTTTTAGTTGGTCCTAGGATAAGAGATATAGTAATCACAACATATCCCATGATAATATGGGTCTATAAACATGTATCACAAGAAATCATAGTGTAATATTTAATTAAGAAGGTCCCAATAAAAATGGATAGTGTTCCAATACAAAGATGAGGGAATTTTTTAATT
Organism: Viscum album; assembly: GCA_963277665.1. Lineage (NCBI taxonomy): Eukaryota > Viridiplantae > Streptophyta > Magnoliopsida > Santalales > Viscaceae > Viscum > Viscum album. The sequence continues at coordinate 306,399,837 of OY728146.1, forward strand.
TTTATTAGTTTGTTTTGGTTGATAAATCTACATCATAGGATACTACAAATATTTGGGTCATATATAAGAGAGGAGTAATTTTTATTAATAAAAATTATGGATGGGCATCTTATTGGTGATCGAGGATTCACTATATATCCTATAATGATAGGAATAATGCCACATATTGTTATTGAATGTACAGGTCATATTTTCTAATAATAGATTAATGCATCAAAATAATTTTCATATATCTGGATATCATGTATAAAAATCATATTATCTATGGAACATCCTAAATTGTGTTGGAATCCATATATGGTGGTCTTAATGTTCCCCAATTTAATTTCATGAAATCATAACATGACTTAAAACCATTTGAATAGGGTATTCCACAATCTTTTTGAGTGAATTGATTCACCAGGGCCTTTAAGATCATGTGATTCATGATATTTGTGAGAAACGGTAGATGAATATATATCAAACTTTCTAACTAAGAGTGCATGATAGATTATAAATGTAAATTATAGAGGGAACTTTAAATCTACATTTTCCCTTTACAAAAAGGAATACATACATGAATCACGCATTTATGTCATGATGAATGAGTTCTTGGTAACGAAAAATCATTTTATTCCTTAGCCATATGATCTAATAATCGATACTCAACCCATAAAATATGGAATAAATATAAATGTAGTTCATTATCAAATGGTGGAATTCTCATCTTAGTGTGGGATAATAAGAATTTTAATACATACATTAAGAGGTTATTTATGGATATATCTCTCATCTAATAGATTGAACATATACAATTTATATTGATCTATGTAGATTAAGGTATCATTTGGTTGATTAATTTCTCTACATTTTAACATCTCTATTCTAAGATTAAATTTGGTACAAATTTAATATCTAGAAGTTATGAGTGGAAACTTCCCAAATGTACTGATTAGTATTTAGAAGAAATTTTCACTATTAGGGGTGACATGTTGTAGGGTTATCAGAAACATGTGACAAAGGTTCGGTATCAGTGAAAATTCACGGATGGGTCTGATACAGCTGATATCACATGTCACTTCATATACTAATAAAATATGAATAAATATACACATAGTTTATAATGAATCTCTACATGTATCAGGATCAAATATAGGTGAAATGGACATTTTACAATACATTGATTCATCAATAAATATTCATGCATATAAGGATCATATGTATTTCTTGATCTTACATAGTGAAGGTTCATTATAATTTTTTGGGTCAACACATACAAACTTCTCAAGATTATAAAGAGTGCCCCTCGTATCACAATTTTTTTATGATAGAGAAATTTTTATTAGGGTGAAATTATGGATCCCAACCATCAATATGTATCCTGTGGGAGTTGGAATCAATTCACAAATAGTTCCTTAGAGAGGAATGATATGTTTCCAAAACCATGGGTAGAATATCCTCTCAAATAAGGATGACAGATGTAAAGTCACTTTTGTGATTTTTGGATCATTTCATATAGGTTAATATTGTGTATTAAGGATATTTCCATAAATTTTTACATCATTCAATAAGTTTTAATCTTCAGTTTAATATCCATCAACTATGACATTAATTATATATTTTTTATTCTTAAAAAAGGATGATTTCCTATAGTTTAATATCACATGACTAGGATGTTTTTATTTTATATTTATGTCATGCAATGAGGGAATTATTCTTTAGAGTTTAATGTCTTTTATCTATGCTTTTATCTATGAATTTTAACATTTTACAGTGAGAACTATTAGGGGAAATGTTATGTGATTTATAGTCTTATAGATCAAACTATGTATTTCATTTTCAAATCATGGGACCAAGACTTTATATTGAAAAATATAAATATTGATTGGTAAAATGGGGTATACATATTGAGATGACTATATTATAAGATAAATCATCAAATTTATTTAGAATAAAGCATATTATGCTCATCATAATTGAAATCATGGGAATGTAACATAGTTTTTACAATGTTGGATTCATAATGTAAGGTTGTAGTTTCACATTTTTTACAAAGGACTTCAGGATTTTCAATTTAATGACTTTTCTAGGAAATTTTTACCTAACATTAAAATTATGAAAATTATTTTTTTAGAAACCTATCATTGGTAGGAGTTATGATTTTTCTACCATGCATGGTGATCAGGCAGTATGATCCATTGGAATAGACCTTTTCTATGATGTACAACCCCACCCACTATGGTTCGTTTTTTGATTCCTTATTCCTTTTATTATCATAGATATTATAGCTAAAACCATATCCCCTTAAAAAAAATTAACGGGTTAACTTTATTATTGAAAGCACATGAAATCTAATTCTAATGAATTTTGTGGTTATACAGTGTGATAATCCTTTTCTTATTGAGCCACTCTAAATATTAAAGTGAATTTTAGGTTGTTAATCATTCAAAAGTTAGAAAAATATAGAAAAATTGAGTGAGGGTGATTGAAACTTAATGGGAAACATCATATATGTCACATAGACAATTGTATATATGGTTTCTTGTGTAGTAGTATAATTTTGGGTGAGATAATCCTACATTAAATGTATGAATTTATATGTCAAAAAATTATTATTATTTTACACTCTATTTTTTTGGATATTTGACAAATCTTATTTAATTCCCATATTTATCCATTTTATACTATTTTGTAGTAGGATGTTTCATTAGACTTGATGACATAGTTATGATACAACCATTTCAACTCATAGGGATGGAAATTAGTTCCATTTTCCATCTATATTTTGGAAGGGTAATAAAATATGGTGATGATGATAGATATCATGATGTTGATGATATTATTTATTCTATCTTCCTTAAAGGGTATAACCTTATCCCATTTTGAAAATATATCACCCATTTTGAAAATATATCAATGACTATAAGGATAAAATTGAATTTACTGGTTATAGTTGAGGGATATGGAACCATGAAATCCAATCCCATAAGAAAAATAACATAGGATATTTGGGGACATGAAAAAAAACTATAGGGGTTGATGGATGAAGTTATCATGTATTTCACAATCCCAAAACTTCTTGTAGAACTCTATGTAGTCCTTTATCATCAACATCTAGAAATATCCAAGATATATGTTTTTATTTGTTAACATAGGAGTTGAATAATGTAAATCATATGATCTAACATGATCTTTCTACATAACAGAAAGGGTTACACCTCCTTCAACACATATGAGTAGGATTCCATCAAAACATCATTTGTAAAGTATGTTCTATTCATTCATTCCATCATAAAGGTTATTTTTCTTCCATCGTTAGTTTTTTTTCTATATAGCTCTATCTAATAGAAGAATCATATTTTAGAGACATTCATTTGAAGGGCAAATCCATCCAATAAAAACGTCATTTTTTGAGGATATTGGATCATTATGTTTCATGGTAGTGTTGAATTTATTAACTTCTTTCATTTCATTATTGGTGGCTGGGGAAACCACTGTGTTATGTGTGATGTGTATAACTATATTATCCTATGAAAGATTGGATAGTGTTATGGTTTCATTACCCTGTTCATCTATATAGGAATTATTTGAGTGAGGGATATGATTCATTATAGGATAGAAGGAAAAATTTTCCATCAATCCCCTTTTGTAATCATAGATGGAATCTAACACTTCTTTCTTAATGGAATATTCACCATTAATCATAATAATTACAATATCTGAAACACTATTAATATTCAAATGGTATACTTTTAACTGTGGGGATAAATCTAAGCCAGTGATTATAGTTTAGTACATTGCCTTATTGTTATTGAATCCTTTGAATAACATGGAAGAATACGGAAGAACCTCCTTAGATGGGGAGATTAGGACAATTCCCAGACTAACTATATTGAGATTATATTTTTCCTTTCATTCCCTAATTGGTCTTATATAGGAACCACCAATGTATATATCCCACATTTGGGGAGTTTCATGGATAAATAAGGCCTGTTTTTATTAGACCTTTCTGTTCACTCATACATGTTCTTGGATATATTATACCATGATAAAATTTATTATCACTTATACTTTGATTGAATTTTGTCATATCAATTAAATGTTGAACTATTTTAGGATAACTTCCCATCAAGGTAAGTTTCAATTCAACATCAAATGGTTCAGGATGTACTTCATTGGATCAATTTGAGTTACCAATAATATATCATGGTTCTACAAGTAGGGCATCAACATTTTTACTACAAAAACAATTTGTTATAGTTCTCTTGGATATTGGAATATTGAGTCTCAATATCAAGAATTATCATACTGAGATAATAAATATCTTTTCCTTCCGCATTTAATTTTTTTATACAATATTTTCACTATGAAATCATTCCATAGTGGCCAAATATAAGATTAAGGGTTTCCCATGCACTAGAAACATAAATACTAGTGGGTTCACCATATATTGCTTATTATTTCTAAAGGATTATTGAATGTCTTTATCTCATTAATAGGTGACCCCTTTCAAAATTATCTTTGTAATGTTTGGTAACATGATATAAATATTGGATATGAACCACCTAATGTATGAAAGGAATCATTGAGACCCTCTCCACGGGTTAAGGATTTTTGGTGGTGGAATATCACAAATTTATTGTGTATTATCATGTTTGAATTCAATTCATTAGTGTAATAGCATGAAGCTAATGAATTTTCCTATGCTTACCTCAGAAGTACACAATAGGGGGTTTATCATCATAGAATGCTACCATAACTTGTTGAAAACTATGTAAAGGTAAAAAAAATTATTTCATCATTATTAGGATTTGACCACTAGATCATCAATATAAAAATATGTTATCACCATTATAACGGGATTGATGATGTGATGCATGGAACATTGATAGGTGGAACCATAATTTATCAAACCAAAATGCATATCCTGATAAGGGAATACCCCTTTAGGTACTCTAAAGGTTGAATCTTCTTCATCCTTAGAGTCCATTCTGATCTAGTTATACCATGAGTATATATCTATAAATAATATTAAATGAAAAATTTTATTTTCATCAATTATGAGTTATATAATCAGTACATGGAAATCACCCTTCAATAAGTTCTATTTTAGATCCATTAAATCAATGTAAATCTTGATATGTCTATATTTTATTCAAGGGTATGATATTGTATATCCATTTCATGTACTAAACACCATGAATAATGTCATAATTTATGATCTTGTGAACTTTTTCATTAACCACTACAGCATGGGATAAATGTATTCTCATGGATTCCTACCAAAAACTATGATGATCTAATGGTAGGAAAAGATAGTGGGTGTCCACATTAGGATCCATTCAGGTAATTTCTATATAATTCCAAGAGAACATATCAAGGTGATGTTTATAGAATTGGATAAACATTTATTTCTCTAAAAGAGGCCAAAATAAACTAATCATTGTGTATTATAGGACCTCTAATATACCCATATTTTTTCTGAGATCATTGATCAAAATATATATTCCTTCTTAAAATATTGGAGGGGGTCACTAAGATCATCTTCCCCTACATCATCTATTAGTATTTCATCATATGTAGGCGTTTATGGTATGTATTCAATTATTAAGAGTGATAAAGTTATTTCTCTAGGTTATAGAGAGACTAGTTTATAGATCTCTTCACTATGATCATCCTGAATAATTTCAACATCTACATCACTATCATCAGGTGTAGATTCTTCACTGCTATATTGATATTTAGGGAATGAAGGAATGTAATTTTAAAATTTTGGTGATGATGGTATAATATATTTGGTTCCCACAAATGATAATGTGAAAATATCACTAAAATATGAATAAAATGGAGGGAATCTATCTATGGGGGAATTGATATTCTCATTGAAATTTCATCCTTGTTTCAACTGGTAATGGTCATTTATCATAGATGATATCTTAAGAACTAGGATAGATAGATTATCCAAGTAAATTTCAAAATATGGAAGGATTTATTCCTCCTGATTAATTGGAAATACATTATCCTTTCCAACATCATTCAATAGGTTGGTAGGAGACTTTTCCAATTCATTTGTGGTGGTAAATAAATTTCTTATTCCTATCATTGGATACATCCCTTACCTTTTACATGGTTCTATTCATATATATTGGGATTCATGAGACTCAAAGGGTTAATTATAACCATGCATTACTAGGACTTTTCCAAGGATAGAATACTTAAGGCACTGATGGTATGAAGAAGAAATTTCATCTTATAGGTGAAGACATGGTGTTCCTAGTAGACCATTTAATTTTTTTTATTGATGATTGACCATGAATTTAAAGTTAGAGAATATGTCCTTGAACTAGTTTCTAATATTGATTCAACTAAGAGGTTTCTATTCTCTCATATCATAACCTTGTATTGTCATATTAGAGGGAAATTTATTCAAATCATTATATAAAAATGCCTAATGTTTTGAACCAATGTGAGGTTAAACCTAGGGATACTATAAGTGATGGCTTGAAGTATGTCAGTAATATCTACCTTTACAAAAATGTATAAGGTTCTAATGTGTCCCAATATATAAACCACTTTATCATTGTCAGTAAAGAAGATAAATTTTTGGCACTCTATTATATTGTTCATTATAGGGTAGACATCAGCTAGTTCTACATCAGCCTCAAACTCAATAGGGATCAAGAGGGAATCAATGAGATAATATAAAATATCTATTAAAATTTGACGGTAATTCATAATCGAGATATTTTATTGGATTATATTGAGATATTTTAAGAAATCATAATTTTGGTCTTGGGGCTCTTATTTTCCACCCGGATGTTTTTTCCTAGTTTTTGGACCATAGGTTGATATTAGTTATGTTTTCAACCCTTTTAACAAGACAATATTTTATTTTTTATTCATTTTTTGTGTATTAGGTTGAGATAATATTTATTTAATTTGATGGTGACAAGACTATGTTTTATTTTCAAATCAATCCTCTAATTTCATGGGATTTGGGAGGGATTTGGATGGATTAAAAGTGGATCATCTATCCTATTGATCTTGGTGAAGTGATTTTTATTGTGTTTCTATTGTATATATAGAATTAAAGTAGACATGTCCTAAATATTGAAATCTATATCAACATCATCCACCTAATCCTCCTTATCCTATATAGTCTCTTGATCTTGATCCCTAATTTGTGTTCAAGGATTCAAGTTTATATGTATATTCTTCATAATAAAAAGGGTCTAGTGAGTGGATGACATTGAAAAACCCATATAATGGCTCTTCATCCAATGATATTTCCATTTGGTGCAGGTATTTCCCATGATTGAAAATATATGGGTTCAAAGTAGTAAAGAGTATATACTATCTTAGGATCCAGTATAATTTTCTTCTCCACTTCCTTAATCATTCTAAACCAAATGTGAAAAATAATATTATACTGCAATGTTGAAGGTAATGATTAAGCTATTTCATGGGGAATTTGGTCAAAAAAATGATTGGTTTATCAAGTCCCTAAGTATTTCAAATGATCTAAAAATTCATTTTATTATCATCTAATTATTTAACATCTACACATTCTACTTGATACATTCCAAAAATATAATTAATCATATAATGAAATTGTAAAAAATTATGATAATTACATCCATGGAATTTACAATTTGAGCTTCCTAGAATCAAAAATCCTCTAGAGTATGTATTTTATGATAAAGCACTTCTACATTTTATGTCCCATCATCTAATGTAAGTGGAAGTAGTCTAAATATCCCATTATACTGACCTCATTTGGTAGTTTAGGATCCATTAACATGAGAATGATATTCTCCATCTCTATAAAGAAGTATATAGGGACATTCTCCTTTTATAAAAAAATAAGTCTTGTTCTTATGTTCCATGAATGGTCTACACTACTAATTCATCCTGTTATCCTAACGGGTACATTGTTTTCATTACTTTCCTTCTATGGGAGGTGTCATATGATGTTGTACATTCTTAGGTGAAATGGACCATTTTGAAAATAGATTGATTGTGACTATTGAAATTTTGGCTTTACCAATCCTCTTTTCATGAACTATTGTTGTTAGATTATACCTGGACCTTATGAATCGAAGATCATCTTCCATCATGTGTGCAACATATTCCCTCCCTTGAAATCCACTGGGACATTTAAATGGGAATAGTGGTTTTTTGTAACTCATCTTGAATATTAAATCTAAAGATCTCCAGTAGATTATTCTATATATTCTTCATGTTAAATGAGTAGGTAAGATCGTTCCATCTGGAAATGAGGTCCAAGGCCCTCTTATTCTCATGTTTAAAATTTAAGTGGTCAAGGACTATCTATTTTCTCAGTTTTGAACAAGACTAACATAGGAATTATCAATATAGTTCTTCCCATTTAATGATATAAATATCTAGTAAGATACATTAATAAAAAAATATTGTCCCTTCTATAGTTTTCAGGAAGTATATGACCTTGGTTATCTCTTACTGCTCGATTGTTTCCATTATTCGACTATTCAAGATACAAAATGTGAGAGGTGATACTCTAAGATGAAATTACTATTAATGGTTGAAATGATGGATTTATAAACATGGATGTAGGAGGAGTTGTATCCACCCACCCAAAGTATGACTTACTTTTAGGTTATAATGTTGTTCCTCATACTTTCTTGGCATTTAATTGAGCAATTAGAGACTTGATGGATTCAAGCAGCTCTTGTATAATGTTCAGCTTTGTGATTCTTGAGTAGAGGAGAAGGTTGTGGTATGATATGTTTGACCCATTGGTGTCTATTTTTGACACCCATAATGGTTTTTTCAAGAGAAATTCACCTCACATGGATCTATTAGGTTCTCTAGTTGAGATAATTATTTTAATTTTTTTGGATTATAGGCCTAAGTACACTGACTTCCTAGACCAATCTCATATCATATGATTAGTCATTGGCTGAGAATATTTCTATTTCTAGATATGTACTATAAAGGGGACATTTTCTTTCACCAAGGAGTTGTACTTAGCAGGAATATTTCTATTGATTAATTTAATTTTGGAGTATATCATTCTTCCCAAGTTAGCCTCATATTAAGATAACCTTCCCTTTTTGGTGATATTTTCAGTCTCCATGGGTGTGGCTAAGATGTGGCCACACCCTTACTCATTTTTTTAAACTCATTTATCAAGTAGAAATTTCATGGTTAGAGTTGAACCTATATATATGTATTCTTATGGTACTAGGTATGCACAAATTCATTAAATGTTTCAGTATGGATTATATTATAATAATCACATTCCTCATTATGACCTTCAGTTTCAACATTGTATTATGATTCATCCATAGGGGTGACATATATGAAATTTATTTATACATAATATTTCTTTGGAATCATGTATTCATTTGAATGATAGATATATTTTAATTACTTCCAATATTTATCTTTACATAGACTATAGTCTTCAATTATGTTTCCTTTCATGATGGTATCTTTGGTCTTGGGACCTCTGTAGGGTTTCACTTATCATCTTGGGCTCTCCCCTAGAAGTAGTATATAGATGGTGTTACTAAGAAAGTCCCAAATTATTTGTATTGAATGCATCTCTAACAATGATTTTGTATTATTAATAGGAAGGTACTAATAGGTAGAATATTGGGATGACTCCCCTAGTCTAGCAAAGATATAATTTTGTTGTAGAAGATGGGTGATCTTATAAATACACCCATCCCTATGAGATATGGTTTTCTTTGATCTTATGCTAATATGTATTGAATTAATTAGGGTTTTGATATCCCTAGGGGTATTGGAGGTGTTAAAAATGATTAAAATTATCATAGACTTGTGGTATGGGGATACTCTTTTATTATCATGGTGGTGGCTATCATAGCTTCCCATTTAATGTTTTAGGCTTTTATCGGAGCATGAGATGGACATGGAACTCATTCTAGGTGTAAAAAACTTTCCATAAATGGTTTAACTATATTTGAAGATTATTTAATTCTATGGATTGAATACATGAAAACCTTTTTTGAATCCTAGAACATTAGCTACTCAATTGGAATCTTATATTAAGGACACCATTTTTGGGCTCTAGATGTATTAAGATTCAGTTGAATAGAATTATTAGTGTATGAAAACCCTGAGCCTAAGACTTTTTATAAGGTTATGAAATTGTATGATTGCCTTTTGGGGGTACTTTTCTATCCATGAAATGGATTGAAATTCATTATTCAATGTTCATCCAAACCTTTGTTATGTAAATTGAGTGTGGTTTTAGTGACTATGGGTTGTATAGCATTCAAGGTGACGAGGTATGAATGATGGAGGTCTCTACGTTGCTTTCTCAAATATAGGTGTTGTGTAATATAAATGGATTCCAAGTCAATCTAATTTTAGATTTCTCTAATATTAATAATTTTTTTATTGTAATCCTCATAAGACATATATATTTTCTTCAAATGGTGATGATATATCTATATATTCATTTGAATACAGTGTTTGAATTATTTTGTTAGATATTTCATAATGTTATACACAATATAGTCGATGAGATAGAACATAAATGTTATGGTATTCCCATATAGGTTTTTTCATATGGTAATAAAATTATCATCAACTTTATATATATATATATTTTTTAATCCAACTAATATAACCAATTTTTTCATTTACTATACTCCTTATCAAGGATAGTGGGACTGGTTGGGATCCCCTCCAATGTATTGAGGGATAAATATTATAATAGAGGCGCATATAATGATTGTTTACTTAGAATATACCTTGGTCAATATATCTTATCACTAGTTTATGAGGATATTCCTGATGATTAATACCCTAAAAATTAAATAATATCTATATACAAGGGTGTATTTAGGTTAATATTGATAAGGGGGGACATATAATCAGAGTGAGATTCCATGGTTTGGAGAAACATTAGAACAACGTCATTGGGGAGGACCACCATGGTGGGTGACGCCTGATGCTTTATTAATAGGAGAAACATCATACTGATTGATATTATAACTAGGAGGAGGATTTTAATAACTATTACCATGATATGATTTCTCATGATTGATTTTTATATCATCATTGGGAGTACCATTTAAATAAACATTATAGAGATGACCTCTGAAATTACTGATTGTGGTGTTATAGGGAGGATCACTATGACTATCGTTACTTTTCCTTTATGATGATGAGTTATTATATTCTAGGTCCAAAATTGAAATATATTTCAAAGACTCAAGAAATATATAATTACTCAGGCCAGTTATTTGAGCGTACTCTTTAGTAGTATGTTATCCTTTTAGAGATTTCATTATTGATGTTCCTTATTGAGTGGTTCAATACAACCATTATTCACAATGACGATAAAAAACAAGATATTTCATAGGTGTGTTGTGTATTACATTCAAAATGTTTTTATGATAACCATATGTTTGATAATGGATATTTTAATTTCCTTTAGTGGGAAACGAAGTATTCTTGTGTGACTCCTTGGAATTGGATGGGACTATAGACATACCTTTTGGATATTATCAGGATATACCATTAAATCTCCTTGGATTGAGGGAGAGTAATAATATAAACCCACTATTTAAAAAAACACTATGTTTTTTGGTGAGTTAAAGTAGTGTTAGTAGGAATATGAGTGTTCCCCAAAGTGGTTTCCAGAATGTACTAACCAATTCTAGTTGGAATGTGAATATTTTCATAATCTTAAAATTCATTAATCACTAGAATATAAATAATTTCCTATTGAATATTAGATAAAATATGATCCCACTCATGGGAATCCCTCAAAATATACCGATGAGCTGGATCAATATTTTCACTAGAAAGAATATAGTCTTTTATATTATTGTCTATTAGATTGTTCTGGCTGGATAATTCTATTAATACTACTACTTATAGAATACACAAGAGACATTTAATTATATTGGGAGGAGTATTAGACTCCCCCTCTATTATTTTAAGTATATCATAATTCCCTTTCTTGGAAGTAATAGGGTTATCATCCAATTATATGGTGGGTGTGGGGATATAAGTCAAACCTGATTCTTTGTTCACTATTAAGACTTTTGTAGGGTTATGATATTAGTGTATGAGAGTATTATAATACCCTTATATGTATTTTAGGATATTTGATCTTGTTTCTCAAGAATATACTAAGTTATATTGGAATAATTATTGATCAAGAACATTGATATAATCCTACAATTTATTTTCCATTACATTATTTTGATGGAATTCTTATATAGGATTGGGGATATAAGATCTCTTCCAATATCCAATGGTTTTTCATCCTAAAGGATATCTCACGGGTTCCCAATACTATGAGATACAATCCAATATCCACCAAGTGGTTCCCATTGCAGGTTTCCAAGGATTCTAGTATATGTTGAATTTTTAGTAAAAACTATAGGCATGAGACTTCCTAGGTGACTTCTATGATGGTATTATATCATGATTGACCACATCTTCCATTTCCATTTGGTCAAGGAGGAATTTATTATCACACTAAGGTGAGAGGATCCCAAAGTGATTAATTTTTGTCACAAGTTCAACCATATTTGTTAAAACCCCCTTTCATTGATGAGGTGTCTTATGAGGTTTGATTGATTAGAGACTCTATTTTTTTTAAAAAAAAGGTTGGGGCTGAAGCCTCAATTTATTATTTAAAGTAAATACCTCTTTAGACTGGGTAAAGGGAGACCCATAACATAGCACGAAGGCCCAAGGCCAAGTGGCTTGAATACAAGGCTTGAATGCCCATTTTTTGGCCCAAAGGACCCCTCGGTGAACAGTACTGCTACAGTACTCGAGCTGCTACAGTCCCTGCTATAGTACAACCACCGCTACAGTCCCTACTATAGTCCTCCACCTCTACAGTGCTGCCGCTGCTACAGTTCGCATCTGCTACAGTACTTCTACATTGCCCTACTACAGTTCTGCTACAGTACCTGGAAATTTTCCCCTACCCGGATTTGATGTTGGGTCTTTTGGATGCCAAGTAGGATCTTGTACCCTATGCTGGGTCTTTTGGATGCCAAGTAGGAGCCTGTACCACTAGGGTACAGGCTCTTTGGTAGATTAGAGGCTATATTTTATATCCTCTAAAGTGGATATAACATTATTAATGTGTTAATCCATCATACGCACATTCATGAACTATCATTGGAATGATGGATGGGTGAGAGAATCCTCCTGAATGTGGGGTATATATCTTGGGCAGCTACCATGGTGTATTCTTGTCTCTTGGATAGTGCCACCAAATTGGATTAAAGGGGGATCTAGAATAGGTATTATTAAAGGAAAAAATATACACAATCAAAAACACCAATTTATATTGAATCTTAAGTAAGAGTATATTACATAAATCATTTTCATGGGACAAGGATAACCTAGTAATTTTTTTTAATTAATTGATTCATATAGGGTTCGCCACATTGATTTCCAAAAAAATCATATTGTGATAGTCTGTTTGGATTTTTTTTTTATAAAAACATATTTGAGGCTCTTCTATATCAACAATTTTGTTTTTGATGTTTGGGGTGGACAAAAAATTCTAAGGTTTGTGGTTTTTAGGGTTCAAGACTAGTGACTCTATTGATTTTATTTTGGTTAAGATGAAGAGAGCTCAAGATTAATATTCCCTGCTCTGGGAGATTTTTTCCTAATTAGATACTCTCTTATATATTTAAGTCATATTTATGAACCCTTCTTTAATCCATGTGGATGAGCAGTTATCCCCCATGCCAATAATTAATAAAAAACATACATCATTGTGTGTATATATATTTATTATATACTCTCCATCACAAAATTATTTATCAGTTGTTAATATTTTGGGATGTTTTGGTTTAAAGAGAACAAAGATAGGAACTCTATAACTTATCTAAATCTAGTGAGGTGATTTTTATTTTAGAGTTGGGACCTTGAAAGTCGAAGACGCTTCATATGTATCCCTATAAATGGATTTAGACCCTATTAAATGTGATGACTCTTAATATGAAACATTATACCTTTTAAATTTTTATTACAAGTATTGATTCCAAGTAGTTTAAATTCATGATGAGTATAATTTTTGGGTAATGTTTCCTAATAGTTGTTGGTGTGGGACTTATGTATGATTGGGACTTTGAGTGGGCCTTTATGGTTGATCTCTAAAGTAAAATTTACCAATGATGATAGGTTTATTTAATTGAGGCTATGGCCCAAGGAATGTATAATCCATAGGTGATATGACTATAATAGTGGTGAATTAAGGTTAAAGAGGGAAAAGAGAATAGTGATAGATGATGTCCAAACTCATGGGGAAAATATCCCAGTGAGGGAGGTAATAAGTTAATTCATGTGGAATATAGACCCAAAAGGATTGATATTAAATATGGTGTTGGTTTTGAAGCTCTTGGATGAATCATATGTATTTTACTTGAATGATATCAAAGAAAACAACATTCAATTTGAACTGTTTAAGGTTGGGTAAAAATACAATACCATGACGTTTGACATCATATGGTAAAGATATTTTCATGATGTTTTACATCATGTGATTAAGATTTTTGGGAACTACTATTATCTCATTATTCTTTCTTTCTAGAAGAAATAAGATATAATAGTTAAATAAATCTTGTTTCATATTGGATAAAGAGAATATAGACCTTCAAAGAGGATTTCAAAGAGGATTGGGCCTCATGATGATAATTTAGGTATTATTCATTAGTTTTTCCCTATTATACAATGGTTCATTGGGTAGAAAAGTTTGTTTTAATTTGATAATTACATGGTTGAGTTTTATACTGAGGAGGAAGCCTAAGTGTTGTTTGGGAGTTGTAATAACATTGGTGGGGCAAACATGTGTATGTTTTATGCCCATATGAGGTTATCCCTAACTCATTTATGACTCAGTTTTATTAAATAAATATTTGGAACATAGATGGGTCATAACCCTATAAAGTAATCAAATGATTTTGTGCCTCGTCAATTTGAATTGGGAGGCAGGATGGGAATGTTGATCTGTGAGAGAACACTCTAGTGTCCACCTAACGATGACCCCCATTATCAGGGGAATACACAATTTTTGTTACCTATAAATTCATACCTATCTATGAGGATAATTTGTGTTTCTTTATTATTAAGGTGATACAAAATAAAAGGGGTGTACATTGGAGTACATCCCCTACTAATTTAGATTTTTTGGTCTTAGAGGGGTAAAAGATAATGGTATATTCTGATTAAATACCCAAGTGAGGGTATATCTTTTCAATAAAGGAAGGTTATACATAATATTTCAATATGGGAGTAGGTGATAGTGCTTTGTATATGTGGTATGTTTCATGAAAATTCACACCATGTAAGGTAAATAAAATATTGTATCACAGAAGTGAGATTACTTAGGATAAGGTTCTTCTAGGTGAGGTTCTTTAAATGAAGGGTATCCTGTGTGAGGTCCCTTTTATGAAAAGTTTCCCTAGTGAGGTGACTCGGTGAAGCATTACCCATGTTAGGTTCCTTGGGGTAAGGTTCTCCCAAGTGAGGTTCATCAGTTTAAGGGTCTCCTAAGAGATTTACCTTAGAAAAAGGGTCACCCAAGTAAGGTACCTTAGATGAAGGGTATCCTATGTGAGATAATTAGGTATGGATCAAAACCGGTGATTAGGGGTAATTATATATATTCTTGGTTAAACTGGGATATTATATAGTTATAAATATTTTATTTTTACTATATTATAAGGATACTCGATTAAATGATCTTTCATGAAGGATGTCTCCTTTAGATGACTCAATAATCATTCCCTTAAGTTAATTCCATTAGAATTTAAGTGGTAGAGGCTACCTTAAATGGTTTATGGAGACCTAGGTGAAGGTAGATCTGACTGTGTATCTCTCTTAGAGAATGGGGAAATCTCATGCTTAGGTGAATGGACAAGGTATCTATTTATATAAAGAAGTAAATTCATGGGTGCATGAAGTATGTTCCCCAAGACAGTTCATATTGGCGACTTGATCTTCTAAACTTGGGAAAATAGGTGGTGTGTGAAGGTGGCTTCGGTGATGCATCATGGGTGAAAGATGAGGATATTTGGTGAAGTGACCATGGTTCACACCTAGGTCCTTCATAAAATTGGTGGGACTTCTTTTTTAGGAAATTCAACAATTTTAACATTAATATTTTATCCCATAAAGGGAGAGAAGATAATCCACATTCCATAAAAATGTGGATAAATCAAAGGATATAAATGAAGTCATATTAATATATATTTAAAATATGGAAATAAAATTGAGTATTTAGTAAATTTAAAAATGGAAGACATGAATATTATATTCAATGTAAAATAAAACTGGTAAATATCATCCCAATTTTGAATTAGAATAGTTTTTAACATAAAATCAAAAAAAGATTATAGATTTTAATTATAGAAAATAAATTTTTCTATGTTATTAAATATTAAAATGTAGATAATTAATATATAAATATCTACTTGAAAATATTATGTGCGATAATTGAGAAACACCGAGAAACTGATATATCACTTTGTCGAAGAGAGAAGATGGAGTTCGAATCTAGGCTCCAGTTAAAAAGGATTATACTTTTTCATCTCATGTATTATAAGTGTTAAGGGGAACCAATTAATTTGAAGGTTCAGAAGTTGATCAAGTAATATGACCATATTTTTAAGAATACCAAGATGTAAAAATATATTGGTTTACTTGATAAGACAAAATTGATCAAGTCTATTCATGGATAATGATCATTATTCAGTGGTATAGAGATCTTGTAGAGTAGAATTAAGTCACACTTTTTTTATCATACTTTATATTAGAGGGTTATTTCTTCATATTGGAATTTTTATGATGGAATAAAGTGGAACTACATATTGATAGGACAAGGAAAATTCTTGTTTTTAATCATTTGGGAATATAATCATAGAATCTAAGATTTGGGTGGCCAATAAATTATGAAAAAGTGTTTCCTATTATAAAAAAGTCCTATAATTATAGTGTGAAGTTCTTGGTCTTTATTCTGCTGTATACAAGGTAAAGTAGTGATAATATATTTAGTGGATTAAGACCTTAAAAAGTTTAAGGGGCTGAGTTTAAAATAAATACCTCCAAAAATATGACCATTGATTCATCCCCCCTCCACACCCTATTAATTTTCAATATCCATTCAAGCATAAAAATTTTTTTCCAATAATATTCAAGTCAAACCTCAATGATCTAATATTTTCTGTGTATATAGAATCAAAATTCTAAGAATAGTTGAGGTTTATCTACTTTTTATAGTAAGAATTACCATAGATCGTGGAGCATGATACTATCTTAATTTCTATTACTCAACCTAGAGGTAAGAAATTTGAAAACTATTGGGTTTTTAAAAAATTTAGATAGAGTAATTATGTATTTCATTGATTAGTGAAATATAGATGTGGTTGGTAAAGTAAAAAAAATTATCCAGATATTTATTTTAGAAAAAAAATTATTTATAATGTTTAAGGGTATCAAAAATTAAAAAAGTACTTCAAATAAATTAAGAAGTGGTTATTAGGGAAATATAAAAGTAAATTAAGCCAAATTAAATATTTGGATGAGAATATTTTATGACATAAATATGGATAATATTGATAATATTTAATTTTACATTATAATGTATAATTATATTGTTAGTAATATTCAAGGGTCTGAGGAAAACTTGGATGATTTGATGATTATAAAAAAGGTAATGAGAACTTTTGTAGATAGATATGATCTCAATATTTCATCCTTGGAATATAGGGAAGATTTTACTTTGGATGATCTCTAAATTATTCTTATAGATTATAAAATGAGAAAGTGTCTAACATTCAAAAAAAATATGATATAGGTTTTTAGTTCATGAGAAAAGGAACCATTAAAGAATAATAATACGAAGAATTGGGTGATTATGATGATGATGAGTTTCTTAAATACATCAACCAGATCATTTTCTTTCAACTAATTAAATTAAAGAAGAGAATATATAAATGAAATGGAGATAAAAAACAATGGTACAAAAATTTGTAATGAAATTGATCATTTTTTCAGAGATGAACCAAACAATAAAGTTGTATAATCTAAATTATATGAGAATTATGAGAAATTTAAAAATTAAAAATAGTTATAATAAACAATAATCATTCCAATATAAAAATTAGATTATATTGAAATAACTAAAATAAATATTCATTGAGAAGTCAATCATATGATAATTTAATTTTATATTCTCATATTCATAGAGGCTTTGATAAATAAAGGACTAATAATGGTGAATAAAGTAAAAAAAGTAATAATATAGGTTGAAATATGGGTTAGAATCATTTTTAAGTCGATTAAATAGCTCAATAAAGATAATATAATGTTTTTGATAGATAAAAATAAATAGATCAAATAGAAAGAATATTTTATAAAAAAAACTTGTTACATTGATGAGACTAGGAAGCACATGCTAATAAGAGCTGAATAAGGGTATATGTTGAGAGATCTTAAGGGAAAATAGGCTGGGAAAGAGTAAAATATATATGAAGAATAATCGATTTTTCATGGATCTAAAAATTTATTATGTGTGAATAGAAAATAATTTTGAATTTTCGTTAAGTTTAAATAATAATCCTATCAAGTTTTTAAGATAAAGGGTTCTAAGATGCATTCATAATCTACTTGTAATCTATCTCAAAATAAATCTTGTATTTCAAAAAGTATAGTTGCTAAAAAAATTGAACCTATTTAGACTAAGAAATACAAATGATATACACTTTTCCATATATAATAGAGTAATGAATATGTCATTCAAACCTCAACTTATAAAGTAAAAAAAGCATGATTTGTTTATATAAAGATAACCTCAAAATTGTCCTGGGTATATATATACTCAGAGTGAAAGATCTTAGATTAGAGGATTTTTTTAGTTTTATGGAAATAGTGGACATAAATCCTAATATTTCCTAGATAACTTGTCATTTACAAGAAATATAATTGAGGTAAACGTGAGTTATGGTGAGGAAATGAGGTATTATTTTCAATAGAGATAGTATGTGGATATAATTTCATCAAATCAATCCCCCTAAATAGATTTGATTGTCTAGATAAGATATGCAGAATATGTGATCAAGAGGGTTACAAAGATATGGTATGAATTACCAAGATACAAAGTGATGTTCCCAATGCTCGACAAATGGAAGGATGTTTTGAATATAAAAGTGGAAAGTCATATATAATTGAGACTATTAAGTAATATAGTGAGATTCCTAGAGAATGTGAGCATACCAAAAATGATTTCTTAATAATTTGGCTAGAATAATTGAATATAGATAATAAAATAAATAAATAATATATAATTTCTAGGGATAAAGGTAATTGAATTGTTAGACATGAAGAGTTTATAATTTATGATTGGTATTCCATAAGAAATAATATTAAAATATAATAAAGACAATAAAATGATGTGGATAATCTGGATATATTACAATGGATTATATTAAGTTTTCTATAACACAAGAATAATTGTTTATGGTAGAAATTAAAGAATCAGATAATGAATATTCCTTATTGAATTATGTGGAGAAAACTGCTTCAAATAGGGAATCCTATCATGGAAAGAAAATGAGAACACAAATGTGGACACTCATAACATAAAATGGAATTTGAATAATTATACTCACGCTTATTTTGGAATAAAGGAAAGGTTTTGGTTCAGAAGGAACACTCAACCTTTCTTCCACTACTAAGGAACTAAGAGTTGTATCACTCCTCATAAATTTTTTTTTGTTTTTTTTCTAACATAATTGGAATTGAAAGGGAATGCAGATGTCACAATGGGAAGAAAATAAATAAATAT
Source organism: Viscum album (assembly GCA_963277665.1). Classification (NCBI taxonomy): domain Eukaryota; kingdom Viridiplantae; phylum Streptophyta; class Magnoliopsida; order Santalales; family Viscaceae; genus Viscum; species Viscum album. The sequence continues at coordinate 306,419,659 of OY728146.1, forward strand.
TCATAATGTTTTTTTAACTACCATGAAATAAAGAAGAACATTTAATACCTTGGGGAGGATAAAACAAAAGATGAGTATATCAAAATAATGTAATTAATACAAATTTCTAATTCTATAGAAACACTTAAAAATAGAATTTTTTTTGTAAACAATCTCCTCCCACTATTATAAATTATTTTTACATTGGAATCAAGTGGAAAAATTTTATTAAAATAGGAAGAGTTTCAATGTCTTCTATTCAGAAATGATAATGGATTTATTGATTTGATTTTGGATTACATCATTTGAAAAAATCTATTATAAACATCCCATAAAATGATAATTTAACTTGAAACATTATATTTAGTAGTTTATAGAAAACAATAAAAACATTGATTAAATAACTCTTTCTTTCAACATTTGTTTAGCTGAAATATATTTAGGGTATTCTAACTATAGTATCTTTTTTACTAAATCATGTGGTGCAATCATTCTCTCAAAACTAGAACAAGTTGTGATTCTAAATAAAATATGGAATGAAATAATCTATTTTAAGAATTTTTAAAAGAAGAATAATGAGATGACCAGTATCCTAAATCTCATTCATATTTAATTTAAATAATATATAGGAAGATATACACACATATTTATTAGAGTAGTGTATGTTGGTATTAACATAAAATACAATGTGGGAGATTAGTTTTCCTATTTTATTGATTTCTATTTTTTTTAGTATGGTGATATTATTTGATTGTTGGAGATGGTGTCAATATTTGTTGAAGAACCTATCAGGTGATGGAGGCACAGATGGATAATATTATATATTTTAATGGAAAAGTATGTTAAGTTTATAGAGTAGAAGTATATCAGAGTATTAAAGAAAATTCTGCAATTAACCTGTTATGATTGATTAATTGTGCTTCATTTTAATGATAAGTGATAATTTTAAGTTTTTTGTCTATAATATTTAATATAATTTAGTAGAACGTCAAAAAATGGATATGTTGTAATTTTAATTCATGAATAGTAAGGCTATTTTTAATGAAATTAATAAATAATTCAAAATAATGATGATTATTGAAGCTACAATGATAAAGAGTTGTAGACTTACTTAATGAAGTTTTTGAGATGGTTTGGGAAATTTTTTTATTTTTTGATATGCCATTTGAATTGTTTAGAGTGGTTCTAACTTAAATTGTAGTGAGTTCTGGAATTTTAGGTGGTATGTATAAGAGCAATTGAGTCATATTTATGATCTCATAAGGATCATTCATCCCTATGAGATAGTTTTTATACTAAAACATAAGTATAAAACCATATGAATATCCCTATATGGATGTTTTTTATTATTTATGTATTAATGTATGGTGAGTTGTAAATATGGAACTATTAGGATGATTTTATCCTTATTTGAATTCTAAAATCTAGTAAGGCTCTAAGGGTCATTTAATACTTATAAATATTTAGAGAGTTTAGATAATTCAATAGAAAAAAATAAATTACTCGATGAATGAAATATATAAACCCATTCCTTTTACACATATCATTACATGTTTTTTGAAACATAAATATCAAACAATTGAAATCACAAATATCATTAGGCCCAGTATCTTTGTAAAATCAATAACATGATACTTCATAATAAACTAAAACATTTCATTATTATTATTTTTAGTTCCCTTAGTGAGATCTTAAGACTATTTGAGCTCCTAAAATAACATATCATAATCTATGGAACACATTGAAGAAAGGGGTGACCTATATATCTGAATAAGGTAATAAACATGATAATGAAGCATAAAATATTAGACATGGATTTTAAAACATATCATAAAATATAAGTAATGTGAGTAATCATGTGGATGCATAATATAAATAACATTTTATCATAATAGAATGGTATTATAGGAAATGTGGAAGAAACATATGAAATGACTCAAACATGAGTCAAGGATAACTACCTAGAAAATATCACATGAAATAAAAAGTACCATAATGGATTAGTTTTACTCCCCAATCCAATACATGAAGTCTTATGAGACTATAACATTACTCAATTCATTGGAGTTATATTTGGGCACACCCCTCATAACATGTTCATTATCTATGTGTACCACATATGGGGAGTAAATAAAAATAAATAACATAAGAATTAATTTTGGAATGAAAATAGGTTGCATAGTCTTGTATCATGTCATAATAAAAAGTATATTTCATAATGAAGGAATTCGATAAAAGAACATTATGAATGTATTTCACTATTAAAGGAAGGTATGGTGAGATAGGTATATATGTGAGAGACATATATACATAATTTAGAAGCAATCCATGACAACAATGGTTGTTTTCATTGATGAAAATAATTTTTCAAAATTAAAAATATTCTCGATGATAATAACCTCTTCACATTGAGTAACATCAATGGATGTCATATTATATAGAAAATTATTTCAAAAAGATCACATTAAAAATATCATTAGTAAAATATCCTTTCCATTTTGAAAAAATAACACATTTAAAATGTGAAACTTTCTCAAACATTAAAGAAATTTTTGTTTGAAAATAAAATTGAAACATAAAAAGAAGGATTTAAAACATTAAGTGGTCTTGATGGAAGAATATTTTTGTTCATTATAAATATGATAAAAACATTCCTTTAATATTTTTGTTATAAAAGTCAAAAATTAACTTTTTCATAAAATTACAGGAAGATTAATTTTAAAAAATTGTAAAAATACAATTTAGGGTGAAAATGAATTTATATAATCATATTAAAAAAATTGAACTTTTTTTATAAAATAGGGATTTGGAAGAAAAAATTCAACTGAAGAGAGAAATAAAGGTTGGATTTCATAAAAAAAATTATCATTCATTTTAAGTTCCAAATAAAGGAAAATGTTACTATTAATTGAAAACATAATGAATAACCAGAGGATAAGAAAATTAAAATGTTTTATTAGACAATGATAAAATAATTTCCTTCAATGTAAATTCCATTATAATCAATACCAATTAAAATTATATTGAAACATAAACCCTTATAGATTTGGTAAAAATTTGAGTCCTAACATACCATGAATGTGGTAGATTAATTGTAATTCAATATCTAATTATGTTAAAAGTATTTCTTATATAGTATATAAATTTTTATTATACAAACCACTACAAATAAATTAGGTTTATAAAAGAACATGTGTCTCAATGAAAGAAGTTTGAGATGAAACCCTTACAAGGTTCATATCATTAAGGTCAGAATTAATCTATGGGGTTATTTTTTGAAACAATTTTAGATCCAAAAAATAACAATATTAAATTAAAAATAAGTAATCAAAATTCATTTCACACATAAACATGCCATAATATAATAAATGAAGTAGACATATAACCAAATGAATTAAAATTGGGTTAAGAAACCCCTTACATCGAACATTTCTTTATTTGAGAACTCTTTAACCTCTTATAAAATGGTTTTAAACATGTTATTAACTTATAAAATAGTCATATTATTATTTATAATATCCCATATTATTCTTTTATAACAAATTATTACTCATTTGTTAATAATATTTCATTACTACTATTGTCTTAGCTATTAATTTTCTTATTTGAGCCAGCACGTTTCATTGTGAAAGTTCAATATCTTGAGAATATGTTATAGTTACATAATCACCCAAATTATATTATGCTATAAATATAATTTTTTTCATTAGATACATATTTATAATCATTATTTAATTTTGAATATGGAGAATGAATCATTTCTCTTCGTAGAGACAGTAGGCCATACGTATGTACGAGCGATGTTATCATTTCCTTAATGGGTGAATATGTAAGGTAGTAAATTGTATATTAATTTTAAATAATTAAAATAATGTCATATAAATCATATATATTCATTAAATATATTCTTTTTTACCCTCCACATAAAGCATTAGTGAGAAACAAATCACATCATTTCAAGAGGTGGTAGTCTACTGTACACACGAATAATGTTATCATTCATTCAATGGATGGTAAGGTCATAAATTAAATGATATATTTATTTAAATAATGATTAATATTTAATTTATATTATATATCAAAATAAAATTAGTCCTTATTACATTCTATGTAAATCATAAGTGAAAAATGAATCACATCGCTACACAAGGCGGTAGTCAGTCATACACATGAGCGACGTTATCTTGTTCTCTACAGAATTAAAAGGAAGATGGAATATATGATATTATAACTCTAGAATTATAATTATATTATAAATATAATATATAGATATTATATAAATCATTCTAAACATCTAATGAAAATAGGTGATGGAAAACTAATTATGTCGGTTCGTGAGGCAGTAGTCTACTATACAAACGATCAATGGTTCTCATTCCCATTTGAGAGAGGAGAAGATGGTTTTAGGATGTCAAAATAACATAATAAATTATTATTATTTAAGATATTTTGTTTATTATATCATCATGGTTGAAAAATATTTGAAGTAAGTGGAAGAATAAATAAAATAAAATTCTTTGTTAAGCATGTTGCCTCTTCTTCGAACAACTTCTTTTAGTTTGCACCAAAATCCTTCATAGGTTATATTTATGAAACACCAAAGATTATATGATGATGGGGTAATTCTAGAAGTTATTTTGGTTCTTTTTTTAGATTCAATGGTTTTTGTAAGTGTTTATAGGAGAGAAGAGTGGTTTCCCTTTTATAAGTGGGGGTGAGGACACACTAGGAAGTTTTGAAAATACAGAATTTCACACATGGTTTTATCATTAAAAAAGTATTAAAAATCTAAAATTTTATAAAATTATAAGATTTAAGTTATAAATATTGATATTAAATAATAATTAGAAATGTTTGAGGTCATTTTTAACCATAATAAGATTATTTTCACCCCTAAAAAACCAATTTTTACATTAACCAAAGTAATGTTTTTTACTATTTTCACTATTCAACATGGTAGAAAATAATTTTTACCCTATTATAAGATATAAATTATTATAATTCATAATATTTACTCCATTTTGTAAATTAAACTCAGATAAGTGGTAGGATTTAATCTTAAATTAAGCCTACTGACATGTTAAAAAGTGGTTTTTTGAGAAATGCATTTTTAAGGAAACGATGATCTCATATTAACTATATTAAAAGTAATAATATTTAAATTCATTTCAATAAATATTTATTTATATATAATATAAAATTTTAATTTAAATAATAATTAATTAGGGGTTGTTTTTATATTTAAAATGTATGAACATTGTATAGTTTAAAAAAGCTATCAGAAAAAATGTGATTTAAAGCCTAAAAATAAACTTATACTAAAATATAGTATAAACATGATTTAAATATAATTATTGTATTTATTATAACTAAAAAATTATTATGTTATATTTAAATCAAATTAAAATAATAATGTAACTTCATTTAATACAAATAAATGACACTTTTATAAAAAAATTGGTATTTTCCATATTCAATGAGAAATTAATATTTTCTGAAAAATCCAAAAAATTATACTTAAATTAAAATTTATATGCTAATATAATGGATTATAATAATTTAAAAAAATTATAAAAATTATAAAAATTAATTTCAAATTATGTTTGAAAAGTGAGACTAAACCATCCTTTATAAAAAATACAATTTTTTAGAATACATTTCTTTTTCATTCAAATAGTTCTTATTTTACTTATAATCAATATAAAACCATTTAATTTATGTTATACATGTGTAAATCCTATAATTTGTATATTTTATTTAGTTATATTCTTACCACACAACTTAACATCTTGGTTATAACGGTCATGTTTAAATAAGTTTTTTGATAGAGTATTATGTTTTGTTTAATTCTCATAGTGTGTGCATTGCAAAAGATCTAAGTAATTCAATTTATTTAAAAATATATATATATATATAATCATATAGGTGTTAAATTCTCTTATAATCTTAGTAATCTATGTCATATATTCTATCAAATATGATGATCCTATTTTAAAATGTCATGGTGTAAAATTCTAGCCCTCTTAAATAAATTATGTCCTCACAATTTAATCCTGATCTCAAAAATTAAACATTTAAAAAAATTGTGGAAAATACCACATAATATAAAGGGTTTATAAAAATTCCTCACAAAAAGAAGGAAAGATAATTACAAAGGTCTTCTCTAATAACACATAACTAGTGTTCCAAGTTGGAGGGCATTGGTGGGAACAAAGAAAATAAACATGGAAGAAAATAGAAAATAATTATGGAGAGTGGTAGATATCATTGATCACATGAAATTGAATGATAATGAGAAAGTAAAAATCCAAAAAAAATTAACTATATGATTAATTAAAAGACTATTGATTCATCAGATATAAATGTAATAGGATAAATTTTTTGTTTCAAGATTTTTTCCTTAGATTAGAGGGATTATTTTTATATGAAGATAGAGAACACCAGAAAACAAAAATAACTAATGTATTTTTATTTAAAAAACAAAACTTTATCCTTTCATTGTGCTTCGATCAATTTCCACTTCACCTAATACTATAAGTAATTATTATCTCGTTTGAATTTTTTTCATAATGCACTAAAATTAACATTTATCATATCATATGATCCATAAAAGATTAACGAGTTATTCCTCATAACACTATTAAAACTAAAATTGCTATCAAAAATTAATATAATACCAAAAATTAATATTAATATATTAAATAGCCCAATATATCAAATAAACATAAAATCATTAACATGAAATAAGGTCTTAACCTCAAATTTTATATCAACCCTTCGAGGTACATCTCTAAAATCATAATAAAATTCTTCATAAATTATAGTTTACATTAAAACTAAAGGTTATATACATCTCTACTTAATAATTTCTTCTAACAAATTTTATGCACATTCTCAAAATAATAGTGATCAATAAATTAGTGTGTAACCACTAATGTTTTTTATAAAGATCATTTTTCCCAAAAAATTAAAATAATATTAATCAGAAAAACCTAAAGGTTACCAATACCATTAAACTTTTTTCCAAAAGGGATAGTGTCATTTTTCATAAATTAACTCTTTTTTACTAGAGCCCATATAAAACCCCATGGTTATATTACTATAAATGTATCCCAAAAACCTCTTTATTGTCTTAGACTACCATAACTTAAAACCTCAAAGGGTGTATTTATGCATTTAAAAATATGATAAACCTTTTAATTTTAAACTCAATACACTTTAGTGTTTACCTATTCCATATATGATTATCATCTACTCATGTCATTCATTATGATTTATATAGAGTCTGTGAATTTCCAAATATAAATCTCAAAGTAGTGTCATACCAAGTGTGCAATAGTGCGCATTTTCATGTATGAGGTATTTCTCAATTAAAGCATGAAAATTATTTTTTGGATTTTTTACCCATAGGTACATGAGTTCCAGAACCATGTCCATTTTTAGTATCCAGGTAGGGATGTAATTTATTTTAAACCACTTTCTATAAACTTCACTAAAATTCCTAGATATTTTCTTATATATAGACATATCCTTATACCTGACCATAGTCATATCCTCATAGTTATCCATGGGGTTAACACTAAGGTTTTCCCATATTATATTCCAAATGATAACTAATATTGTTCTATGATAAAAAATATAGAAACCCATTTCTTTTATACATATTATTACATGATTTTTAAACATAAATACCAAATAAGTTTAATCCCAAAGATCATGGGGCCTAATACATTTTAAAAACTAAGATAATAATATATAATAGGAAACTGTAACATGGAATTATTTTTTATTGTCTTCCCCTTAGTGAGATATTAAGTCCATTTATGAACCTAAAACTATATATCATATCATGGGGAATACATAGAAGATAGGGGAGATCTAGAAATCCCAATAAGAGAATAAACATGATAAGGAAACATAACGTGTGAGTCATATATATAACATGATATCATATAATATAAAGAAAACAAGTATTCAAATGTAAGAATAATATAAATAACATGGTATCATAAGATAAATTAATCATAGGAAATGTGGAAATAACATATAACTTGTAATAAATAAGATTAAAGGTCCACTATCTAGACAATATCACATGGAATACAAAGTCCTATAATATATAAATTTTAATTTGTAATCTCATACATGATATCCCATGATCCTATAACATTACCCAATTCATTATATTTAAAACTAGGATCACCCATCATAACATGTTCAAAATATATGTGCCCCGCATAAGGGGATTCATTCACAAAGAAGAACATAAGAATTACCCATGGATAGAAAATTGGTTTCATAATCTTATCACATACCATAATCAATATAAATTTCATAATGAATGAATTTTAAAAATAAACATAAGGCATGTATTACCCCATCAAATTAAGTGATGGTAATCTTGGTGTATATGTGAGATACATATGTACATAATTTATAAGCAATCAATAACATCAATGGCTGTTATTTTTTATGAAAATATTTTTGAAAAGATTAAAATCATTCTTGAGAAAAATAACATTTTCACTTCGAGTAAAATCAATGGATGTCATCTTAGATGGAACTTTATTTTAAAAATATCACTTTGAACATTTCTTGAGGAAAATATACTTTTCATTTTCAAAACACTTATTTAAAAACTAATACTTTGTCAAACTTTAAAATAAAACAATTTTTAAAATAACCCTTCAAACATAAGATGGGATATTTAAAACATTGAGTGTTAATAATGTTGTAAGAGATCAATTAAAGTTTAATATGATAAAAAAAAGGTTTCCTTTCACATATTTGAAATAATTTTCAAAAAGTAACGTTTTTTAAAACAAAAGGAACATTATTTTAAAAAAAATTGTAAAAATTTATTTTAGGATAAAAATGACTTTAAAAATCCATAGTAAAATATTTTTGAATTCTTTTTAGGAAATAGTATTTGGAAGGAAAATTATTTTTTATTAAAGTGAAAAATGAATATGGATTTTCTTTAAAATGTTTTCTCATCAATTTTAAGTACCAAATATTTTTGAATAGTAATATTACTTGAAAAAAATGAATAACAATAGGGGAAGAAAATTAGAAGGTTTTATTAGACAATTATCAAATAAATTTCTTCAATGGAAATTCAAGCATAAGAAATACTGATTAAAATAATATTGAAACATAAACCCTTACTGCTTTGGTAACATTTGAATCATAACTTAACATAAATTAAGTAGATGAATTGTAACTTTAAATATCATTATATTAAGAGGATTACTTATATAATATGTAAAGGTAAAGTATATAAATTATTCAAAATAAATTAGGTGTATAAAATAGCATGTTTCCCAAAAAATGATATTTGAGACAAAAACCTTACATGGTTTTTATAATTGAGGTAACAATTAATCAATGGGTTAATTATGTGTAAAAATGTATACCCATAAAAATAAAAATATTTATACAAAATAAGGTAATAAAAATTCATTTCATACATAATCTTGGTATAATATAACCAATGAAGTAGATGTATAACCCAATGAATGAAAATTGAGTTAAGAAACCCCTTACCCCAAGCTTCCCTTTAGTTGAGTTCTCTATAACCTCGTTTATAGTGGTTTTAAAAATGGTATTAACTTATAGAAGAATAATATTATTATTTAAAATATTATATATTATCCATTCATGACCACTTATTACCCATTCATTAATATTCCTTCATTATAACTATTGTTTTGGGTGTTAATTGCCTTGTTTTCTCCTATACGTTTCATCATGAATGTTCTGGATCATGAACATATGTTATAGAAAAATAATATACAAAATGATATTAATTTTATAAATATCATTTTTATTCATTATATAAATATTTTAATCATTATTTAATTTTGAACATGGAAAATGAGTCACATCACTTCATGGATACGGTAGGTCGTATGTACGCACGAGTGACATTATCATTTCCTCAATGGGTGAATGGGTAAGGAATTAGAATGAATATAAATTTTCTAGAATAAAAATAATTTCATATATATGACATATATTCATTAAATTTATACTTTTTTTAACTTCCATTTAAATCATTAGTGAAAAAATAATCACATCACTTCGCTAGATGGTAGTCTTCCATACACACGAACGACATTATTATTTATTCAATGAATTTTAAGATAAGAAATTATATGATATATTTATTTTTATATAATGATTAATATTTCAATAATATCATATATAGACATAAAATTAATCCTTATTACCATCTGTGTAAAGGTTAAGTTAAAAATGAATGATGTTACCATGCAAGGTGGTAGTCCACCGTACACACGAGCAACATTATCATATTCTATAAAAAATTGAAATTAATAAGGTTTATATGATATTATAATTATAAAATAATAATTATATAAAAATAAAATATATAGAAATTATATACATAATTACATATAATTATGATAGGTGGTTATGTAAAATTAATTAAATCAGTTTGTGAGGTGGTAGTTTTCCACACACACGATCAACGATTTCTATTCCCATTTGAGAGAGGAGAAGATTTTTGTAGGTCATGATATTAACCTAAAAAATCTCATTATATGTAATATTATATGTTTATTATATCATAATGGTTTAATATTATTTTATGTTGGTGGAACAGAAAATAAAATAAATAGCTTGGCTAAGGATGCCACCTCTTCTTCAGAACTCATCATTTTGGTTTCACTAAAAGCCTTCCTAGGTTGGATTTATGACCAACCCAATGATCCTAGGATGATAGGATGGAATTAATGAAGTTATTTGGGTAGTTAATGGGTGAATAATTGGTTTTTCATGTGTGAAGAGTAGAGGAGAGGGGTGGCCTTTTATAAGTAGGAGAGAGGGAACACATGGATTTTTTGAAAATGGTGGATTATGCCTATGTTTATATCATGCCAAAAGGATCCAAAATGGACTATTGTTTAACCTTATAATATATAAGATCAAAATATAATAAAAAAATATTAATTAGAAATGTTTTTATTCATTTTTAACCCTTATATTGTTTTAACCTATTGTAAACACATTTTTACCTTAACTGCGGTACATAATTTTTATTGTTTTCACTATTCATTATCATAAAAAATTAATTTTACATTATTATAAAATATAAATTTTGATGATTCTAAATATATAATCCATTTTAAAAAATTTAACTCATTAAATTGTCTGAATTTAATTTGAAGTTAGTACCACATACGTGTCGAAAAAAGGGTTTTCAATAAATGCATTTTTAAGGAAAAGACGATCTCACGTTAACTATATTACAAGAAATAATAGATAGATGAATATAAATCCATATATATAGACATATAATATATAAATTTAAATTAAATTATTTCTCAATATGTTTTATTTTAATTATTTTGAATGCATAAATAGTATACTCATTAAAATAGTCTTCATAAAAAAATGTTTCCAAGACTACAAATAAATTTAAACTAAAATATAGTATAAAGATGATTTAAATTTAATTAATTGGATTTAATATAACTAAATAATAATTATGAAAATTTTAAATTAAATTAAAATAATAATGGGACTGAATTTATTATAAACAAAGGGTAATTTTATAAAAAAATTGGTCTTTCTCACTATTCATTGAAAAACTAATATTTTCTGAAAAATACCAAAATTTCACTCTATGTTAATATTGATATGATGATTTCAAAAATTAAATATTTTTATAAAATAACCTTCATAAAATTGGTAAAAATTAATTTTATATTATGTGCACAAAGCATGAGTAAACCACCTTTTAAAAAAATACAATTTTTTAGAAAACATATCTTTTTCTTTCAAATAGTTATTATTTTATTTCAAATAAATAGATAACCATTTAATTTATTTTATACATATGTAAAACACATAGTTTTATGAGTTTATTTATTCCTATTTATTTCCTATAACTTAATTTTTAGGTTATAATGGTCATGTTTGAATAATATAATTTTAATATAGTATTGTGTTTCATTTAATATTGGTGTTGCGTGCATCGAAATCTATCTAAGAGATTGAATTTATTTAAAAATAAATATATTTTTAAGACTATGGATATTATTTTCTATTATATTATTGGTATTTTGTGTCATATATTCTATCAAACATGAATTTGTGCTTTTAAAATATTAGGGTGTTATATTATACACCTATTAAATAAATTTTATTCTCTCAATTTAATATTGATCTCAGAAATAGAGGGTTTGAAAATTTATTTTCAAAAAATACCACATTATAGAAAGGGTTAAAAAATTAAAATTTAAAAGAGGGAAATGAAATTACCAAGGTAATCTATAATAACACACTAATACGTTTCCAAGTTGGAGAACATTGGTAGGAACTAGAAATATCCACATGGTTGAAAAGTATAAATAATTAAGGGGAGTGGTATAGATAATTGACCAAAAGAAATTGAATTATCATGAAAAATTCAATGAACATAAATCCGTAAATATTTTATAAAATAAAATACCATTATTAATAGGATATAAGGGTAATAAAATAATATTATCTTTTAAAGTTTATTTTTTCAAGAGTTGAGGGGTTATTTTACTTTTATAATAGAGAACTATAGAAAATAAACTTACCTAATGTATATTTATATAATAAACACAATTTAATTATTTTTTTCACTTCACTCGAATTAAAAGTCACCTATTACTCGAAGTAATTAATATAAAATATAAATTATTAATACATAAAGCACTAAAATTAACTTTAAATAGATTATAAGATATATAAAAGAGTACAAATATATTCTTTCTATCTCTATTAAACCCAAAATGGTTTGAAATAATTAAGATAATACCCAAAATTAATATGAATATATAAGTCTCAAAAATTCCATAATAAAACAAAAGGTTTTATATAGATCATTCATTAAATAAATAAACTTATATCCCAGATAACACCAAAAACAATAAAATGAAATAACGTATTACCTTAAAATTTTATCTCATAACCTTCAATTTACATCCCCAAAAACATAATATAATTATTCCTAAATGTTAATTTATATTAATTATAAAGGTTATATACATCTAAAAACTAATAAAATATTTCCCAAAAATATGATAAACATCCTCAAAATAACATTGATCATTAAATAGTTTGTAACCACTGCGGTTTTCTACACATATTATTTTTACTATAAATAAAATAATCTAAATAAGATAAAAACTAATGGTTACTAATACCTTTAATCTTATTTCCACAAAATCTAAATTCATTATACATCAAATAAAAATTCTTTTTATTAAACCCCATATTAAACCCAAGGGTTATATTAACCTAAATATCTCACAAAATACTCTTAATAATCTTAGAATTCTATAACTTAATATAAAAAAATGGGTACTTATTCCTTTAAATATGTGATAAACCTTAGAATTATCAACCCAAGACACTTTATGTTTAACCTAGGTCATCCATGATTATAATCTATTCAAGTAATTCATGATAGTTTATAAAGATTATATGAGTTTCAAAAATAAATCCCCTTGGAGTGTTATACCAAGTGCATAGTAAGGCCCATTATTATGTACAATGTAACTCTCAATTCATTCTATAAATTATTTTTTTATATTTATTACCCCTATATACATTTGTTCCAAACCCACGTCAACTTTTAGTGTCTATAAAGGTGTGTAATTTCTCGAAAACCACTTTCTCAAAACTTTAACAAAATTAAATGATATTTTCCTACACATAGACATATCCTTATATTTACCCTTAGAATTATCCTTAGACATATCCCTAGGGTTATAACTAAGTTTTTTTCATCATTGTTTCCAAATGTTAACTAAATATTTTCTCTGATACCAACTCTAGTAACCCAATACTTTTACACATTTCATTACCTGATTTTTAATAATAAATAACAAATAATGACAATCCCAAATATCATGATTCTTGGTATATTTGAAATACAAGAATCATAATACATCACATGAAATTAATACGTGGAATCCATATTTTCTCATTTCCCTTAGTCATCTCCTAAGTCTATTTAGGCTCCTAAAATAGGAAAACATAACCTGTGGAACACATAGAAGAAAGGGGTGAGATAGAAAGTTGATAAAGGTAATAAAAATGATAATTTAACATAACATTTGATTCATAGATATAAAATTATATCACAGAATATAATTCAAATTGATAATAATATGAAAAATTAATATAAAAAACATGGTATTATAAGATCATGACATCATAGGAAATGTTGAAACAACATATAACATGATATAAAAATGAATAAAAACAAACTAATTAGATAATATCACACAGTGGAAAAAATGTCCCATATTGGATTAGGATTACTCTTGGATCTCATACTAACGTCTCATGAAACTATAACATTACCCCATGCATTGGAGCACTATCTTAGTGAACCCATCATAACATGTTTATAATCTAAGTGTTCCATATATGGGAAGTCAATCATAATTAATAACATAATAATTTACCATATAATTTAAATGGGTTTCATAATATTGTGTCGTATCCTAATCAAAGAAAATTTTATAATGAAGGAATTTGAGAAATGAAAATAAGGAATGTATTAATGTATCAAAGTAAGGAAGAATAAGTGTGGTGTATATGTGAGAGACATATATACATAATTTATAATAAATCCATAATATCAGTGGTTTTTTTAATTAATGAAAATACTTTTTAAAATACTAGAAACATTCTATGGGAAATAATCTTTTCACATTTAGTAACATTAAAGGATGTCATCTCAGATGGAAAATGATTTTGAAAATATCACTCAGAAAATTTCTTGAGAAAAATATCCCTTCCATTTTGAAAAAACATTTTAAAAATATAAAAATTAACAAAACATTAAAGAAATCATTATTTTTAAAATATATTCTAAGAACTTAAAAGGAAAATTTAAAAATTGAGTGGTCCTGATGGCGGAAGAGTTAAATTCATGGTGAATATGATAAAAAACAAAGATTTTATTCCAATTTTTGTAAAAAAATTCAAAAAGTTCCTTATTTGGAAAACAAAAGAAATATTACTTTTAAAGAAGTTTTTTAAAAATAAAATTTTGGGTATAAATGACATTAATCAATCATATTAAACCGTTTTTTAAATTATTTTTATAAAACATGGATTTTTAAGAAAAAAAATCAATCGAAGGGAGAAATAAAGTTAGATTTTATTAAAATCATTTTCTCTTCCATTTTAAGAACTAATGAGAGTAAAATGGTAAAATTAATTAAAAATATCCTGAATAATAATAGTATAAGAAAATTAAAATGGTTTATTCTACAATGATAAAAATAATTTACTTCTATGTAAATTCGATCATAATAATTAAGTGGAGGGAGTAATTATATATTATTTAAAACATAATTATATACACTATTTAAAGTGAATTAGGTGCATAAAATAAAATGTCTCTTAAATAAGAAGTTTTGAGATGAAATCTTTACAATGATTATATCATTAAGGTGAGATTTAATGAATTTGGTGATTATGTGTAAAAATTTTATATCCATAAAAATAAAATTTTAAATAAAACATACATTAATAAAAATTAATTTCACACTTAATACCATCACAATATAATCAATGAAGTAAATGTATAACCCCAACAAATGAAAATTGAGTTAATAAACATGTTACCTTGGACTTACCTTTAGTTAAGAAATATTTAACCTCAGGTAATCTAGTTTTCAAAATGTTATTTAATTAAAAAATTATCATATTATTATTTATAATATAAATATTTATACTTTTAAAAAATCTTATTACCTTTCTGCTAATAATAATTTATTATCACTATTGTTTTGGGTGTTAATTCCCTTGTTTTCTCCTGCACATTTCATAGTTAAAGTTGTGAATATTGAAAAAAGGTTATAGTTAAATCCTATAAATAGTTATCTTAATGTTATAAATATAATATTTTTTATTAGATACATATTTAGAATCATTATTGAATTTCTAACACGAATAGTGAACCATATTTCTTTGTAGAGATGGTAGGTCGTACGTACACACAAGTGACATTATGATTTCCTTGATGGGTGAATGGGTGAGAAAGTGGACTATATATTAATTTTACATAATAAAAATAATTTCATATATATCACATATATTTATTAAATTTATCATTTTTTACCTCCCATGTAAAGTGTTTGTGAAAAATGAGTCACATTTCTTCACGTTGTGGTAGTTCATTGTACACAAGAATGACATAAACATTTATTCTATAGATAGTAAGGTAATAAACTATATGATAAATTTATTTTCCATAATTATTAATTATTAATTAATATAATATTTCATCATCAAATAAATATTTATTACATTCCATGTAAATAATAAATGAAAAATGAATCGCATCGCTACGTGAGATGGTAGTCCACCATACACATGAGCGATGTCATTATATTCTCTATGGAATGGAAATTAAGAAGTTATATATGATATTAATTATATCATAAATAAAATATAAAATATTATATAAATCATTATATCCCTCTTTGAAAATAAGTTATGGAAAATGAATTATGTCAGTTCATAAGGTGGTAGTTCTCCATACACATGATCAACAGTTTCAATTCCAATTTGAGAGAGGGGTATATGGTTCTAGGTAATTCACTCAACCTAAAATAATATAATTTTATATAATATAATGTGGTTTTTATATCATCACTCTTTAATAATATATGAAGTATTTTGAAGAAGAAATAAAATAAAATACTTAGTTTAAGGACGTCACCTCTTCTTTGGACAACTTATTTTGGTTTGCATCTAAATCCTTCATAGGTTGGATTGTTGACCAAAATAGTATTATAGTATGATGTTATGGAATAATGGAAGTTATTTTGGTATTTTTTGGCCTAACCAATGAGTTTTTTAAGTGATAAGTGGATATGAGAGTGGGTTTCCTTTTATAAGTGGGTGAGTGAACACACTTGGAATTTTTTAAAAGAATAAGTCCACCTATGTTCTTATCATGAAAAAAGATATAAAATTGGAAATTTTATATCCTTATTTGATTTATTTCCTAAATAATACCATAAAAAATAATTATACATGTTTTGGGTCATTATTTACCCCTGTCGTTTCAGTCTACCCTCGAGAACCCATTTTTACATTAACCATGATAAATAATTATTACTTTTTTTACAATTCATTATGGTAAAAAAAATATGTTGAAATTATTAGATAATATAAATTATTCCAATTAAAAATATTTTATCCATTTTTTCAAATTCAAATCAAAAATTTTGAAGAATTTAATTTGAAATTGAACTTGTAGACAAGTCCAAACAACAATTTTTCAATAAATTCCTTTTTTAAGAAAAGATGATCTCATGTTTACTATATGAAAAGGAATAATAATTAGAATATTTTTTTTACTATTTAAATAAAAAAATATATAATGTTCATTTAAATAATTCCTCATTATGGTTTATTTTAATTATTAAAAATGGATAATCATTATAGACCTTAAAATGGTTTTCTAAAAACAGTTGTTTTAAAGTTTAAAAATAAACTTATACTAAAATATAATATAAGATTATTTATATGAAATTAATTTAATTTAATATTAATAAATAATAATTATGTTAATCTTAAATAAAATTAAAATAATAATAGTACTATATTTATTTTAATAAATAATAATTTTATAAAAAATATGTATTTTTTACTATTCATTGAAAAATTAATATTTTCCAAAAAATTACAAATATTTCACCCTAAGTTAATATAGATATAATTATATCAATATTTATGATAATTTTATAAAAATTTCTTTCTAAAATTGGTATATATTAATTTTAAATTATGTGTATAAAGAACAGATAGACAGACTTTTAGAAAATATAATGTTTTATAGAAACAATTTAATTTTATTTCAAATGGTTCTTATTTTATTTATAATAAATATATAACTATGGAATTTATTTTATACATGTATAAACCATATAATTTTCAAAAAAAATGTCGTATCCACACTCTCCAACTTAAATGCTAGGTTGTAATTGTTATGTTTAAATAATAGTAGTTAAATAGTGTGTCACATTTTGTTTAATCTTGTTGTTGCATGCATCAAATGATATATAACAGATTGAATTTATTTAAAAATAAATGCATCATAAAGACTCAGGGTCTTACATTCTCTTCTAAACTGGGTGTTGTGGGTCGTAAATGTTATCTAACATTATATTCCTCTTTTAAAATCTCAGGGTGTTAGATGAACCATTATTCAAAAGTTAAAGAATCATGATCAATAATTTGGTCATTATTATATCCAATACTGATAGAAATATAATTTAGGAGAGATTTTTTCTGCTATTATGAGTTCCATGCCACATGAATGTATTGCTACATCATAGTTCCACGAACACATGGATAGTTTGAAGGAGTAAAATGTAGTGTTCTCTATGGATATTTAAATGAATGAGAGAAGCCCAAGTCATAAATAAATTTAATAAGGGAATACATGACTGAGATTTTGAAGTAGAATTATAACTAGAAAATATCTTTTAGATTTTGAATGAATGTATTTTCTATATTCCAATACATGGGGATTTTCCATATTTCCATTATAGAAGATAATATTCCTAATATTATTTTTATAAATAAATTTAATTAATGAAGTGAGAAATATATACTCAAAAATAATAGGTTTGAGAAATGGAAAGTAATGATGCCCTGATATATCAATGTGTTAATGAGAGAATAAGGAGTTTGAAAACATCATCCATTAAAAAACTTAGAGACTTTTTGTGATCATGTATATGAAGTACTGAGGAGAACTCATCCATGTAAATGGTTGGAAGTTGGTCAAAACAAATGACCATGTTATAAATAATTCATGGTCATATAGACATGAAGGTAAATATGATTGGACAATATTGATTCAGTCTATTCATGGAGGAGGATTATTTTATAGTGGTACATTTATCACCTAAAGTGTAAGGAGGTCTTTATTTATTAGATAATACTTTATAGTATAGATTTGTTTCTTCCATTGGGACTCATGAAGACATATAAAAGTGGTAATTTTGGTTTATATGGCTGGGATATACCTTACTTATAACCACATGGGAATATATTAGAAGAATCCATGATTAGGTGTCTAATAAATCACTATAAGGATTATTTTACAGGATTATTTTATTTTGTTCGAACCATGAAAATCATTTGTATCATGCTTTCTATATATTCTACTACATATAAGGTGAGGTTAATAGAACATATTGAGTGCATCCAGACCCTAAAAATTCAATTATTTTTAGTTTAAATTGATGAAGTAATAAAATAATATGACTAATTAACCCCCCCCCCCCAGTTGTAAATCTAGCTTGGTTTATAACATTTATGATTTCCTTCTTCCTGATTTGAGTTGGGAGGAATTAAATTTTATACCTTGGTTGTGATATAATTAGTAGTATCTTTCTCTTTTGGATTTTAGAGAGTCATATTTGTTATTTTTATACTTTCATATTTATGGCCTTTGTTCCCACATGTATTATACTTGTATATCCTTATGGTGTCCATTGATGCTAGGGTTTGAGTCAGTGTTAGCATGACACACTTATCTCTATTCCCAATCACTTATAGAAAGTTTAAATTCAATGTCATTAGGAATTTTATTTTTCTCTTGTGTATTTTAATTCTTATTTTATGTTATTTGGATTTTTACTTTTTATTATATGGATGTTTTATTTCAATTAGTTATTTGTATCTTGTATAGATATGATGATTACATTTGGTTAGAGATGTAAATGTATATAAAGGTTATATGTTCTTGGAACTATTATATATTTTTTATACATGATTAGTGATAAACACTAGGCCTTAACTTATTTGAGGAAACATGGGTGTGATACAATCAATTAATCACTAGTCTATAGGGGTTCTAGTTAGTTTGGTCATGTCATATTTGTATTAAAGGGAGTCAATCTTAGAGAAAAAGATTGGTGTTATCAGTATCATGATATTTTTCTGGGATATTTGTAGAAAAGTTATGGAACTATTTAGTATAATATGTCAGAAAAATTAACCCAACTATGATGTGGTGTATTCATATGAAAGTAATATGATAATATTCCCATTAACATAAATACTTGGGGAATTATTTATAGGGTATAATTAAGTTGGTTATTCATGATATAAATGTCATTACACTGTTATCTTAATTCCATGAAATTTTATCTCCAATGATATTGATGTGTGATGAACATGTATATTCCCACATGATAATGATTTCATTAGAGATATGAAATGGACCTTTTGTAAATTTGGAGTAAAGATACTACTCTCATCAGTGTGATCTTTTTAGGAGACACTCTCAAGATATTCTATTGGTTTGATATCTAAATGATTTTCTTAAATTTAGCATAGCATTCAAATATAAATCCAAATATTCATGGGAATTTTTTATGGGGTTAATAAATACCTTTATAGTTTTAATGATAGGTCAAATGTCCTTTTAATTCTCAATAGAGTGAAAAATTATTTTAAGTACACCCCAATGAGTTTATTCACATTCTATCCATGCTTGGGATTAGTAATTACACTGGGGGTTATATTGATGAAATATTGATGGTCCCCCACTTGGTACTATGTATTTTGTTACTCCCTCATGGATATTGGGGTAAATAATACAATCTATTAGTTTTTTATTCTTCTATTCAAGCATTGGTTTGGTACCCTTCCAATTTTTATAAGCTGTGGGTCTCCCGTATTGAAAAGTTGTTTGTACTCCCCTACTAGATATGGAATGAGTCTTATATCAATAGTGGTTTTTGTTCTTTACATTATAGGGTTTTGTTCAATTATCTCTATGAGTTGATACTCTCACATGGGATGGTTCACAGGTCCTATAAATATGGTTTAGGCCCTCCCTTAGTTGATTCACACATCTCAGCACCTTATGAATCACGCATATATATTATGGGTTTTGGTTCTTCCATATGGATATAGGTTAAAAATAGTGTTTAGGCATGGGGTTCCTCTATTTTATAATTTATTTTTACACCCTTGATCTCAATGAGGTAAAATTCCCCCATAATATAGTGGATTCAGTACTCAATTATGAGACAGGGTGTCTATAATTTATCAATAGAGTTCAATTTTCATAGGATATATTGTATGATTACCTTAACATTATAGTTCAGTACACCTGACATAGTTTTAGGTGTATGGGACTCCATAAATGAGTTTAGTTTCCCCATCAATGAGTTATGCTTTGGTCTCTAACTATTTATTAATGATTGATGTGATTTTAGCATGATTTCAATGTTTATATGTGATCTTTTTCTCAGGAGTTTGGGTGTAGGATGATACATTTTCTAAGGTTTCTATTTTTTTAAAGGTACAACCACGAAAGCGGTACACACGCAAAGAATAAAATACATTAAACCTGCTGGCCTGGGGACTTGACCCCATAACCACGCCCCAAACCCCTCCCCACCCTTACCACCCTAACTAAGCGTGGGGGGCCAAACTGGGTAGAGGGGGACCCATTACATAGCCTGAAGGCCCAAGACCAAGTGGTCTGAATACAAGGCATGAAAGCCCAATTTTTTGTCCCAAAGATCCCTTTGTTGAATAGTACTGCTACAGTACCCGGGCTGCAACAATACCTGCTACAGTACCGCCGCCGCTACAGTTCCTGCTACATTGCCTCCACCACTACAGTGTTGCCACTGCTATAGTTCCATGGCTACTACAGTACTGCTACAGTGACCTGCAATAGTGCTGCTATAGTAACCCAGAAATTAGTCCCTGCCCGGATTTGATCCTGGGTCTTTTTGATGCCAAGAAGGAGCCTTTACCACTTGGGTACAGGCTCGTTGTCTTCTAAGGTTTCTATATATTGTTAGGATATTCACCCAAAGTATGATAGCTATGATTAGTTGGACAGTAAGATCTTGATCCTTGTCTAGGTAGGGTGATTTTATGTTTTCCCTCTTGTATATATAAGGGATCCTTTATGTTATGATCATATCCTTTATTCGGTAAAAATATGTAACATAATTATTATTATGGTGGTTTTCCCCCAATATGAGTTGAATAATGTGGCAATACATTTTTATCCCTAAAACCTCTAGGAGAACCTAAAATAACTCAAATAGGTGGTATCCTGGACTGAGGATATGTTTGAGCTATAATGGGATTTTATTTGGTAGTGACCAATATTTTCTAAAATTCAATATGAGCCATTTAAAATTAGTTCCAACATTTTCCATCATCAATGTGTTCTATTAATTATTTTATGCACCACTGGATTTTGATTTGGAAACCAATGTATATTTCTCTAAATAGATCTTTTAGACTGGAGACTTCTATTAGAGGCAACCATTTACCCATGCTTTTCTAATCAGTGTGATTTGGATTTATAGGGGAGGTTCTCCTCCAGATCTATGACACCCTACTATTTTATGATATATTTCCATTCAAAAAAATTAATTTCTTCAATATCTTATGATACACTCAACACTGAGTTTAAACGAACCATGATATACTAGTGAAATATTATTATTTAATGTGATATTTACCTTTTAGATGTAATATTGGTTAGTATGAATAGTAATAACTAAATTATGAAATATTTATACTCAACACTTGTAAAAAAATGAATTTAATTTTTATCAATTGACTATAAATGAAAAAAAATAATTTCAATGTAAAGGATATGTATTTCTGAAACATTTTTTTCTGGTCTGAAATGTTTTTTATATTAAATTAATCACTATTAGTGAATTGTTTTAATCAAAAGTATATAATATTTATATTATAATTTTTCTAAAATTAATCTAATGTTTTTTCTAGTAATTTGATAATAATAAATCTAATTTTATTCTTAAAATAAATTCTTATAAAAAATAGTTTTCATTTTGTTTTGCATAATGATTTCAAAATGAATTTATTTTATTTATAGAAATTGAATCTTGAAAAATATATCCCATATTTGGAATTTATATATTCATATTCTGTAAATAGATCAATTTTGTTTTTATTATGAATAGTGTCCTCAATAAAGGTTTTTTACCTTGGTAAGGATAAAACTAGAAGAAAAAAATAGGTTAAAACATTAAGATAAGACTTTAAAAGTCCTCTAATAAATTCTTTTATCCTACTAGATGACTGTAGTTTTTCCATTTCCATCCAAATATTGAAAATATAATATATTCATTATGTTTTTATTAGATTACAACCTAATATTATTTTGTGAAATGAATAAATAAAAAATCACTCTCTTAACATTAATATCTAAAAAAATTTATATACAGATAAAATAAGGATATGTTTAAATATAAATGATTATCTAAAATATTATTTTTAACATGTTACAATAATATCAATTTTATTGATTTAATAATTACCCTTAATTCTTATCCAACGCTGACACTGTATTTATTGAATTAATAGAAAAGTAAAATAATTGATTTTAAAATATTAATTGAAATATAATTTGGATAAACTATTATGATCAAATAATTCTATAGATAAATATATTATATTATATATAAATTAAATTTTTTAATTTTAATTCGTTTACTATCATGATGTTTTCAATGTCAACATAAATAAATAGTTCTAAAAATAATATTAATGATATTTTAAAATAAAAAATATTTTATTAATTGATTTAAAAAATTTAAAAGTACTATCTTTATCCCAAAAAATAATATATGGTTAAAAACAACCATAGTCCATTTAGGGTTAACTTTTTCTTTTATGGTAACAGTCTTTACTCTTAAATATTAAAAAACATTTATATCATGGTAATTATCAAAAGGGTTAACTAGGGGTTATAACAAAACAATATGGTTTATCCCCTTACCAAAACTTTCAAAATTTTATCATATAAGTTAATTTAGACTCATACACATCTTATATTTTAATTATGTTAATTTGGAACTATTTTTTCATAAAAAATAATTAAATACTTTAAATAATTTCAAGAGTTCTCATCCACTAAGTTATAAAATAGAACATCTTATCCTCTATTTATAACACCTTTTAAACCTTCAATATCATCAAATATCTTCCATAATAAATTAATATGGTTCTTAACCACATAATAGTTCTTGTGTTCTTTCCAAAATATCATCCCATCAAGGATTAAGGGGTCATCCATTAGAGGATTCTCAATGATGTGGTATAACTCTTAATCGAGCATTTTAAAGTTTATTTCTTCTTATACTTCCTATACATTCATTATATCCATTCTATAAAAATTTATTTATTATATTACATATGTGGAATTTTTATTATGAGAATTTAAAAACAATTATTCACCATATTTACTTCAATTGAAAAATAATAACCATTCTCATGTGTACGTGTGATCTACTACCTCTACAAACCATCGAGATTCTATTTTCATTTTCAATTTACATAGATTTTAAAAAAGGATAGATTTAATAAATATAATATATATATATATATATATATATATATGATATAGAAACTTTCTTATAAAGGTGAATGGTTATTTAACTTTCTTTCTTCCATCCTTTCATAAGTTAAAATAATGTTCAAGCACATGTATGTCATACCATCTCCATGAACAGTGTAATTATTTTTTTCTATCTATATCATTTATGGATGAATCTATATATATATATAATGAATAATAATATATTTATATCATTATTAAAATTATGTATATTATTTAACCACAATCAAATAATAAGAACTAGAACTACTGAATATAAATTATTATGAAAAATGAAACAGTTAACTCATAGAAATGATGGTTTCAGTAAGGAATTATTAATAAATGGAATTTAATATTTAATAAGTTAATCATATGTGATATTATAAGTATATAAATCATTATATAATAGTATTATAATAAATTTTAATTTATTATACATTATTTTATATTTTAATAACCCCAACTCTAGTAACCCAGAGCCAGTGTCTTCTTTATTATATATGTTCTAGATACAATTAGTCGCATCCCAAAGTACTAAATAGTTTAGCAGTATTAAAGAACCAAATACATATATTATTTCTATATCACATTTTAAATATAAAAAACTTTCATTAATCCTATATATTATTCATAATGATCTTTTATATCTTGAGGGGAAAATAAAACATTTAAAAGGGTGAGCATAGATACTCTGTAAGGGTTACATATAGAAGAATATATCATGATAAAATAAGAAATAATCAATTTGAAATGGTAAATAATTATAAATACATCCATTTAATCAATAAATTGATTAGAAAAATGAATAAATGGATAATATAAATGTAGTAATATCATGGATAATAATAATTGAGTTTTCAATCAAGTAAATGCTTAATATTTGACAGGGTGACCATTTATATTTGAGGGGATGAGAACTCTTGAAATTTCATAAGTTATTAAATTTTTATAAATTATTATTCAAATTAAAATAGATATAAATTTATATAATTTAAATAAAAGAAGAGGATAACACTAAATTATACCATACAATAATATTTGGACATGTTTTGGGTGTCTTTTCACCCCAATATTATAGTTTAAACCCCTCTTAACCCTTTTTAAATTTACCATAATATTAATGTTTTCTACCATCTAAGTTTAAATGATGTTATTATAAAATAAATAAAAAACCATATATAGACCATTGGTTTTGTTTAAAACCATATAAAATTCATTTTTAATGAATCTATGACTTTTATAAATTTAAAATATTTTAATAAAATAATATTCACTATAAAATATCATTAATGTCATTTTTAATACTATTTATTTAATTTGAAATTAAATACATCAAGAAAAAAGGGTTAATTGGAATATATTAATTTCACACTATTATAATGTGTAATATAAATAAATAAAATTAATGTTATATATTAAATAATTCAAATTCAGATTGCCTTTAATATTTTTGAATCCATTTGTTTTTGTTTTTATGTTGATTGAATTAATATTGTATTAGCATTTCACATGAATTTAAGGAAAATATTTAATAATTAAAAATTTAAATAAATTTTTATCCTTAATATAATTTCATAATAAAAAATATAAATATAAATATTCACTTATCACTTGGTCTTGTTCTATGTGAACATTTATCTTATATTTAAAATTAAGAGAGTGGTATTTTGTAAGTTTTTTTGATTTAGATATTATATTGGTCATTTTATTTGAAAAGTATATGTTAAATAGATCTATTTATATACTAAGATTATAAGGGTATAATTTCATTCAATTTATAATAATTAAGATGAAATATTATGACATTATCACAAAGTTTTATATGAGATTAACTTGATTTACCATTTACCGATGAGGTAAATTTTAACCTGGTTACTATTCATATTGACCAAAAATAAAACGTTCCTATATACCAAAGTTGAACCTCGTGATTAAAAATATGGAATAAATTTTATCAAATTCAAATACTATAAGTGGAATAAATTAATTTAAAATCAAATTTTAAAACGTAACAAAAATCAATTTTTCAGGAAAATACCTTTTATTTATAAAAGATGTTTTATACCAAATTAAATCATAAAATAGATTAAAATAAACCTAATTAAAAT
The DNA here is from genome assembly GCA_963277665.1 of Viscum album. Lineage (NCBI taxonomy): Eukaryota > Viridiplantae > Streptophyta > Magnoliopsida > Santalales > Viscaceae > Viscum > Viscum album. The sequence continues at coordinate 306,446,173 of OY728146.1, forward strand.
ATTGATAATATAAGACAATAATATTATTTATTAATAACTTCAAAAATAGAAATTTTTAAATTCTTTAAATAAAAAATATAGTTATCAAATAAAATCAATATTTTTATCTATTCACTGGAAAATCAATATTTTCAAAATGATCCAAGAATTTCACCCAAGCATAATTTTAATATAATTAATTAAAAATGATATTATAGAGACCCAATAATAAAATAAATTGATATTAAAAAATTTTATATGAATATTCATCACATTACAAAAGTACATTCCCAAGGACCATAACAGTTTAGTGTCTTTGGAATCCTAAAAACATAATCTTTTATCTTGGTGATATATATTCAATATCTCCATTAAAGAACTTCCCCTTTGATGAACATAATTAAAACTTTTATTTATAACTTATTTAAATGAAACATAAGAAATTGTTGAGCTTATATTCTCAGTATGGGTAAACAAGGGAGATATGTAAGCATAACATGAGGATAAGGGTATGAGAACATGATCAGAACATTAGAAGAACATAACCTGCATATCAATGACCATAATCAAGATTCATTAAATAAATATTGGAATTTCATAAGACATTAATCATAAAGTAATCATGATCATATTCTATTATATCATGACATATTAGTATGACATGGAATTTTTTTCAAACACATAAGCATGTAAAATCATTCCCTATAAGTCAAGGCTATTTGCCAAAACTTATCAGGGAACTTCATAGTGAATACACCTAATGGGTGTAAAAAACCACCATCCCCTATTGTATCCATTTCCTAATGGTGGAATGGGATCACTCCTCAAATTTTTTTAGTAGTCATGGTTCAATACTAATATCATCTTAGTAGTCAAGTTTCACTCCCAAGTCTATCTTGGTAGTCAAGGTTCGCTACCAAGACCATCTTAGTGGACAAAGTCCTTTACTGAACTGAGTTCACTCCTTTTTCCAGCCATTTCTATATCATGATATATATATATATGTACAATTAATTTATGTAAGATATAGGTCCCTCCCTTAATTTAAGTTATAACAGGCTCACCTAGTGTAATATGGGCCACACCATCATATATGTTGTAACGGGCCTAACCGAAACTATCTGTACCACCCCATCATATATGTTGTAATGGTATTACCTGATGATATCTAGGCCACCCCATCTTATAAGCTATAATGGGATTACTCGACGTTGTTTAGGCCACCCCATTTTATAAGTTGTAACAGGATTACCTGATGGTATCTAGGCCACCCCATCGTATAAGCAATTTACATGAACCATAACATAAATAAAGTACAAAGAGCTTGTATATTATTACTAAAACACATATAACAATTATTAAATCTTAAGATAATTAAAAAATTGAAAGTAAATAGTTTTAGTTTAAGTTTATTTAAAACATGATCATCCTGTGGAAAATAAATGGTTTTCATAACTATCTCTTTGAAATGTAATTTACTATTGGAAAAGAAATATATTTCCTAAACATCCTGCCATCAAAACATAAACTATTCAAAAATAATAATATGAATGGTATCCTTGGATTATATCCCTAATAAGGAATAAAATATATCAAAGTATTTCATCATTGATGGTAATAATTTTTAAAGCATAATTTAAAACATTTCATAAGTAAAATATCATTTCCCCTTTGATTTTTTTTTTAAATTAAAACCTTTTCCATTAAAAATAACTTGGAAAACTTATAAAAAAAGATTTTTAAACCATTTTAATATATTTCTAAAATATAAAAAAAAACTATTAAAATTATCTTAAAATATAATTTAAAAATATTTTTTCAGAAAAATATAGAAAACATGGTTTCAGAAGAACATAGATTTCTGACCGAATAGTGCAATAAAGTCGGATTTTCTTAAAAACACATTCTAAATTTTATTAAGTACCAAAGTGTGGAAAAATGTTACCATCACTTGAATATATCATGAATAAACAAATAATAAGAAAATTAAAGAGATTAATTTAGATATGGATCATATGATTTCATCAATGGGTGCATAATCATAAAAAATCCTGGTAAACGATGAGATTATAGCAATAAATTATTACCACTTTGGTAACATTGAATCATAATCCCCATGAAATAATAAAATTGAATAAATAATTAAATATCTTTAAAATAATTATATTCATGATATAACATTTCAAATGGATTTATATAGACCTTGTCGAAGAGTATAGGTGCATAACATGGAATGTGTCTAAAAGTAAGTGAATTAAGACAAAATTACTTTACTGATTTGGTAACTTTTGAACCATAAAAACATTGAAATAGAGATAATAAAGTAGATATTTAAAATCCAATAAATTTAAGGATAAGAAAAATATAATACATTCATGGGAAGTATATACAAAACATAAAAGAAATTAGTAGTTAATGATACATGTATATCATGAATATAAAAATATGATGTTAAATTATTTTACTACTTGAGTAACTTTTGAATTGTTATATTAGTGAAAGAATAACATTAATTGAAAATTTTAATATCATTAAATAGGGTAAATTAATGATATATAATATCATATGAAAGTATATATACCACACAGTAATAATAAGTGGTGAATATAACATATATCTCATAGAAATACAAGTGAGACGATAAATTTGTTACCTTAAGTCGTGAATTTGTTCGTACTTGTTAACAAATACTTTATAATAAATATAAGTTTATTATATATCCAACAATGATCCATATTATTATATATCATACCATATATTATTTTATTATGAATTTATATTTCTATTTTATTATCAATTTCATGTTAAAGTTAGGTTTTGGGTAATAACCACTTTATTTTTCATATATGTTTTGACAAGTTATTCTTGATCCTCCTACTTAGATCATGATTTACTTATTTATATATTTTAAAACATGATATAAATATCATATATTTCAATATATATAATTATTTATAATAATCTATGAAAGATATAAATATGCAATGGAATACACTATTCATGGAGACGGTAGGTCGTACGTATGCTTGAACATTGTTATTGTTTTATTATAGTATTTAATGAAGGGAAGTAAATGAAATATATGTATATATATTATCATTAAAGTATACTTATTATTTCATATATACAATTTTTTTTATTAAACTCATCCTTCATATATTCAATGTAATGTATGAAAGTTTTACATTGCTTTGAGGAGGCGGTAGTCCACATGTCGACAAACAAAGTTATCATATTCCCACAAAATGGGAAACATGAAGGTATATGTTATATAATAATTATATAAGAATAAATAAAACATAAATTTCATATAAATATATATATATAATATAAAAAAAATTAATTCCATCATTATTCCCAACCTTGAAAGGTGGTAATGGAAGAACAAATGACATTGGTTCGAGAGGCGGTAGTTCATCGTACACACGATCGATGATTGTATATCACATTTGATCGAGTTATGTGTAGGTTTATTTCAGAAAAATAAAATAATAACATATAAGTATATTTTGGATACATAGGATATTATATAATGATGGAATGATAATAATGTTTTGGGTTGAGAAACAAATAAAACAAAAGTTTTTGTAGAAGGATGATACCTCTTCTTTGGGTAAATCCATTTGGTTTGCACCAATGGACTAGTTTGGTTTTCTTTTTTCCTAAAGTGAAGATTGTAGATTGATATTAGTAATTTTATTATCTTATTTCGGAATTTTTTGTATGATCCAAATGTCTGTATAGGTGTGAATAAGTGGGGGTGGTTACTAGCTTTTTGTAGTGGAGGAGGAGTGGAATTCTAATAAATATTAAAAAAAAGATAAATGCTATTGGGAGGACTCCCTTACATAATGTGCCTCCAATAATGGTCAATTATATGTAAAATGTATTATATGGTCTAAATAAGTCCATAAAAATATTTTGGACATGTTTCTAGGTTATTTTTCCTATTAAGTTAAATTTAACAACTTAATTAACTCATTTTAACCATAATTGCTATAATTAATTTTAATTACATTCATTAATATTTTTTGTAAAAAAATGTGTTTCCATTACTAGAAATTAAAAAAAAATTTGATTCCAAATATGGAATCCATTTTTATTAATTATAACCATATACGTGGAAGAAGTTAATAAAAAATTAATCCCACAGACGGAAAAGATAATAAGTATTTAAAGTGAGAATGTTCAAAAGGTTAACATTTTTTATATCCAATTTCGAAGTGAAATTGATTAAAATGACCTAAGTTTTATTAATATATGTATATTTTATCTAAATATTCTTTTAAAAATTTTATAATAAAATTTAACAATATAAATAAATTAGATGAAAATGCATTTTTCAATTAAAATTTATTATTTTTCACAATTCATAAAAAATTGAAACTTCATAGAAAAATACCAAAAATTTACCGAAAGTACATTTTTATATTATTATTCAAAAACTAAAATTTATTTTTTAAAATAAGATTTATAAAAGTTTAAAAAATATTTTTAAAATAGGTTCTCCATTAAAAGGTGGTAAAATTACCTTATATATATCATTATACATAAAATTGGATTTATTCCTATCTATTTTCTATAAAACACATAAGATGAAAGTTAAATAGTTTAATGAATATAATCTATCTATCTATATATCATTAAAAGAATTTATCAAATTTGGATTAATTAATTTATTGGGGTAAAACATGTTGGATTGTATAAACATAGTTTTCCAGCAAATGATTTCCTATATTTTCAAAAGGGTTTTATTTTTATTTATAGTTAATTGGTCACCAATTAATTCTTTATATATTCATTTGTAAACCATATTTTCATAATTTAATTAATTCTCTTGATAACCTCCATTCCAATGACTAGGTTAAAACTATAATAATAATATAATATTATTATTATTATTGCATTATAGTTTGGTAAAACTAGGTCATGTGTGTCACACAGGTTTTTTGAAAGAACTCAGAATTTTGTGTAACAAAAGAAAAAAATATTTTTGCATATACCTCGTTATAATATAAGTGTTTTTTAATGCAATATCGACTTGGTGTCGTGTATAAATATGGAATAAATTTTCTCTTTCATATAACACAATCTATATTTAGAGTGGTGTGAAATGAAAAATATCAAAAATATTAAATTAATTTGAAAAAAATATTTCACAAAATCTTGGTGTGTTACATTCCACGCCCATAAAATGAATTTTTTCCTTGAAAATCATCTGGGTTATCAAAGGTTTAATATGTGAAATTTCTTTTCATAAAAACCAATATTGTAAGAATTAATACTAAAACATCCATTAAAAAGGAAATTTGGAACCATAATGGTTGCCCAAATTAACTCATAACTAAGTTTCCTTGTAGGATAACATAGGTGGGAAGTGATGATTGAACATAGAATAAAATCATAAATTGTTATAGAGAGTGATATATATCACTGATCACAAGAAAGTTTGTGATCCAAATAAAGTTAAAAATCACAAAAATCATAAACAAAATTGGTTTGAAAGAGGAAATTAATATCATAAAAAAGGATGATAAAAACACAAAAGTTTATTTATAGATACTTTCACTAAAGATGAAAATTTTCAATAGAATATATACTCACGTGATTTAATCTTGTTTCATATTCACAATATCACCCTTGGTTTGTTCCTTGATCAATTTCCCCTAAATCTATTACTCCAAGAAATGAAGGTGAATTTTTTATTCCTAAATCACTAATAGATCATGAGATCTATAAATACCATGATAAGGAATTCAATCTATATTTAGTAATAATTATAACTATATTTTTATTATAGTTTATTTAATATAAATAAATAATCATATGGAGAGATATTACATTAATATCTAAAACCTCATCTGAATTTTAATGTAAACCATTCTATAAATGGTTTACCTTATAACCCTTTCGAAAGATGAAAACCTAAAAAATTAAAAATAAGGTTACTAAATTGATCAAATTCAGATTAACATTGATACCCCATTTATCATAAAGTATCTATTAGTTGTAACATTACAAAAATATTTATAACTCCATTGATCCATCTATTCTACGCTTGATTAGAAACCTATTGGGATGATTCCTATGCGCGGACTAGCGGACGAACGTCTTAATCCACCCGATCTCCCCTCGAATCTGCGTTGAAGCTGACATATCTAAGGACCAGTTGGAAACCATTGGCATAGATATTGAAGGTGAGCTTAAGTTGTATCAAAAGGTCATCCATGAATCTTGGGTCGTCTTCTATTCATCCTGTTGTCATCTCTGTCACGATGTTTCCAAATATCGGAATCGGTCGACAGGGCTCTCTGGGGTGGAATTAGATGAGGGTACTCTTTTTTAGGCCATGGGGGATGGTGGAAATTCCATCTTGGTTGCCAAATTTTCAGGTCACTATATTGAGGAGGACAACCCAGGAGGTGTGAGTGTGATTTTTCCCTTGGTTACTGCAGAAGGATCGTCAGGAAAGAGGTTTGCAGTCACTGAATCAGTTCTAGTGAAGGGTGTTCATCGGGAGGCCTTAGAGAGAAATCCTGTGGTTTCAAATGTTTTCAACCATTTGAATAGATACTTGGGTATGTCCACTCCTATTGTGAAAATGGGACAAGTGGAATCTGGTTTGGATTGTCTCGCTGCTGTAGTTTTCCGGGACCCTGTAGTTGGCTCTAACTCAGCTGGTGAAGCTCCAATGGGCAATAAGGATGGTCCAGAGGGACCTAGGGCAGCTTCTTATATGGAAGATGTTCTTTCAGGGCTTGATAACAAGGGATAGGTGGGTCCTCTGTTTGGGCCATATCTATTGAACAGATCTCACTCGAGGAAATTGGTTCCAGCTATTAAGCTATGTAACCATTTTGAGAGATTGGAGGACGTCAGGCATGTCCAAGAGGCTGATCGGACATAACTTCGCAATGAGGAGAAGGGTATCCCGTAGGAGGAGTCTGGTGATGACTCTTCTAGATAGATATTAGGATTCAACACTCATGGGTTCTATGGTAGCGACACCTGTAGTCTGAGGAAGAGGAAAGGCCGGAGTGGTGGGAAGAAAGGACATAAGGATTATTCCTACATACCTTCACTAATGGAAATTCGATCTTCCAAGAAAGTGAAGGCCCAAGTTAAGGAAGGGGATCTCATATTCAATGGAAATGCAGCACGAGCAGGGGATACGGAAGCTGCAGTTGAGGGGGTTGTTCCTATTAGGAATGTACTACAGCTTTCATGTATGGATGATGAGCAACCTATGGAGATAATATTTCATTCGGAGAAGAAATGGAGGTGGAATCTCTTGTGACCAGTTCTTCAGCAGATGAGGTGCTATAAAGATGGATAAGACTATTTGGGTGGACACCAATATAGAAAAGATGGAATAAATTGACAAGAAAAATTATATCCTAGTAAGAGGTCTCAAGGAAGGGAAAATCAACAAAGAGGAATACTTTCAAGCATGGGACAGACTGGTGTGTCGAATTGAAGAACTCATAAAGGATGATCCAGAAACACTGGTAACCTCTTATTTCTGGGAACTTCTTAAGGATAAAAATTTTAATAGGCTTAAATTTTCCTTTAACAACTTTGTGTTTTCTTGGGGATTCTCAATTTTTCCTTAAAAGTGTCTCTGGTTATAATAAAATAAATGAAGTTGGATTGGATAACATAAACCACTATTTCAAAAAATCCTTTAACACTTTATATGTTATCAATACTATCCAATTAACTTTATCTATATCAATCATCTCTTTATCTAAGATAAACACAATTTTATCAAAATCATGAATAGATTAAGGGTTACCTTCCCTTGATCAAAATATAACCTATACATTAAATAATTTTCTATTTTATCAATACCATTCAATATATTTTTAAAAATCCTTAATGAAAAACATTTACTTCTTGATTCATATAACATAATTTTTGAATTAAAATTTGTATACACTTCAATCATCCCTCTTCTTTCTCAAACCATTAACTATTCAGACTCATCTTATTCCTTAATATACCTTTCCTAAAATAAGAAATATGAAACATGTATTAACATTCATCAAACTCACTTTAATAATTCTTATAAAAAATACTATAAGAAAAGAACATACCTTTCATATTTATTTTGCGGTCTCTTTATCCTTAGCAGTATAACCAATACTTGTACAACCTTCCTAATTCTATACATGATATTTCCACTTAGGACATCGATTTTAATAATGCCCATACATTCCACATTTGAAACATCCAATGTTAATGTAGTTCCTTCTTGATACTTTCATTGACTAAAATCATAAATCATAATGTTAGAAACACTTATCACAGTGAAAACCCACTTAATTATGAAAATCACTTATATGATTTATAGATCATGGATCCTACTTCTTTAATATATTAAGAATTAGGTTTATCCTAGGGTATTCATAGTCATCTTCTATTTAAATATTTAAGGATGGTTTTTAAAGAGGTTGAGAATTTACAAAACATATCCCTGGGATTTTCAAACTAGGTGTATAGCACGGCCCATTGTCGTGAACCAGTTCTTAATCGAGTATAGATCAATGTGTTTTTTTGGGATTGTTACCCCTGTGTACATATATTCCAAATCCACATCCACTTGTGGTATCCAAATAGGGATATAAGTTCTTATAACCCACTCTGTCAAATACTTTACCAAAATTCTAGGAAATTTTCTTGAACTTTGACACATCATTATACTTTTCCTTAGAGATATCCCTAGACATATCCTTAGAAATATCCCTAGGGATCTCACTAAAGTTTCTTATCCTAGTATCCAAAAGTAGACTAAACCTTTCATTTTATACTAACTATAGTGACCCAGGCTTAACATACATGGATATTAAATCATTTTATATGAATATTTATAACATTGAAAAAGTACAGGCTTGAGTAACTTAATTGTTTACTGTATTTAGAAACATGGATATATAATCTTTTATCTTTGTGAATGATCTTCAAAATATCCCTTAAAGATCATACCCTTCAGTTTTTTTACATAAAACCTTTATTTATAATCTAGGGAAAGGAAACATGAGAAAGGGGTGATCTCAGATGCTCAATAAGGTTAAATAAGTGATATATTCAAGAATAACATGAGCATAATGGTATGATAACATGATCGTAACACTGGAAGATCATACCCTGCATATCAAAGATCATAATCAAGAGTCATGGAATAAAGATTGGAAGTTCATAATACATGAATACTAAGGTAATAAAAATAATAATCTATGAAATAATAACAAAGGAGTAAGACATGGAATTTATGGAATACACAAAACCACATAAAATAATTCCATATGTGTCAATTCTCATTTCCAAAAAGTATCAAGGCCCATTATGGGGGATACACCTACTGGGAGGGACACACCACCATACCCAGTTGTATCCATTTTTTTATAGTGAAATGCGTACACACCCCCAAACAATATTAGTAGTCAAGGTTCAATCCCAATACCATCTTAGTATTCAAGGTTCACTCCTAAGACCATTTATTAGTCAAGGTTCACTACCAAGACCATCTTATCGGACAAAGTCCTTTACTAAACCGAGTTTACTCCCCATTCCATCCATGTCTATATCATGAGATATAAATATTTACCCAATTAATTGGAGGGAGATATAGGTCCCACCCATCATGTAAGATATAATTGGGTCACTCAGTACTATCTGGGCCACCCCATAGTATAATGTATAATGGGATTACCTGGCGTAATCTGGGCCACCCCAGGATATGTGTTGTGATGGGATTACCCAGGGCTATCTAGGACACCCCATCATATATGTTGTAATGGGATTACATGATTATATCTGTGAAACCCCATTTTATTATTTTTAATGGTATTACCGTATGCTATCCAGGCCACCCCATCGTATAAAAAAATTATATAAACTACAACAAGAATAAAGTACAAAGATCTTGCATATTATCATAAAAATATATAAAAAATTATTATTTTATAACATGATTAACCTATATAAAATAAATGGGCTTCATATCAATTTCATTGAAATGTTATTATCTCATAGAAAATAAAATAGTTTCAAAATAATCTATTTTAAACATTAATTACCTATGGAAAATAAATGGGTTTCATAAACATCATTCTATTAAAACAAAAAATATTCATAGAAATAATATGAATAGAATAATTGGATCATATCCCTAGTAAATCTTAAAATATATCAATGTATTTTAAAAAATATGGAAAATAATTTTTAAAGGATCATTTAAAACATTTTTTGAGGAAAATATCCTTTATAATTTGAAAAATTATTTTTAAAACATGAAACCTTTTGAAAACCGTTTTCATAGAAAATAACATGGAAAATATATAAAGGAATCTTTGAAAAAAACTAAAAAAAATTTAAAAAAACATTTTTAAAAACATTTTACTTGAAAATGATCTTAAAATATCATATAAAAACATTTTTTAAAATATTTTTAGAAAACATTGTTTTTAAAGAACACATCTTTCCGACCGAAGAGAGAGATAATATGGGGTTTTCTTAAAAACACTTTTATAATTATCAAAAGGACCAAAGAGTGTAAATATGATATCATCACATGAATATATAATTAATAAAAAAATTAGAATAAAATTTATGAGATTTATTTAGATATGGATTAAAATATTCCATCAATTAGATAATAATTATAAACAATCCTGATAAACAACGATATTATAGCAATAAACTGTTACCAATTTGGTATCTTTGAATCATAATCCCCCTAAAATAATTATATTACATAAGTCTTTAAATATAATTAAAATAATTATATTCATGATATAACACATCAAAGGTTAGTATATACACCTTTTAGAAGAATATAGGTGCATAACATGGTATGTGTCTCAAAGAAGGTAAATTGAGACAAAATTACTTTACCGATTTGGTAACTTTTGAACCATAAACCCCATGAAATAGTTATCATAAAAAGGATATGTAAATAAACATAATGTTAAGTTGTATAATAATATAATAAAGTCATGGGAATTATATACACTGCATAAAAGAAATGAGTGGTGAATAAGGCATGTATCTCACATATATAAAAATGTGAGATGAAATTCGCTTACTACTTGAGTAACTTTTGAATCATGAGATACATGAAAGAATAAAATAAATTGAAACTTTAAATATCATTAAATAATTTAAATTAATGATATATCATGTCATAGGTTATTATATACACCACATAATAAGAATAAGTGGTGAATATAGCATATATTTCCTAGAAATAAAAGTGATACACAGAAATCTGTTACCTTAAGTCTTGAATTTCATTATACAGATTAAAACTCCTATATAATAAATATAATTTCATTATAAATATTACAAAGAACCATATTCCTATATGTACAACAATATATGATTTAATTATGACTTTATATTTCCTATTTATTAACTATTTCATGTTAAAGTTATGTTTCAGGGTAATAACTGGTTTGTTTTTTGTATATGGTTTGACATGTTATTCTTGATCCTCTTAATTAGATCATAATATACTTATTTCTATAATGTTAAACATAATATAAATATAATATATATTCAGTATATATATTTTTATATTAATCTATAAAATATTGAAATATTAAATTGAATACACCTTTTATGGAGACGGTAGGTCGTACGTACACGTGAATATTGTTTTCTTCTTGTCATATTGAACGAAAGGAAGTAAATTAAATATGTATATATATATATATTCATTAAGATATAATAATTATATCATATATATCATATAATTTAACTAAACCCATCTTTAATTCATTCCATTTAAAGTGTGAATGAATCACATCTCTTTGAGAAGGTGGTAGTTTGCACGCCCACAAACAAAGTTATCATATTCCCAAAAAAATAGAAATAATGCAGGTATGTGCTATATAATAATTCCATAAGAATATATAAATCATAAATATAATATATAAATATTAATTTAATTATTATTACCATCCTTGAAAGCTAGTAATGAAATAACTAATGACATCGGTTCGGGAGGTAGTAGTCTGTCGTACACACAAATGATGATTGTGTATCACATTTGATGGAATTATTTGTAGGTGTAGGAAAATACATTAACATAATAACATATAAAAATATTTATTATACTTAAGTTATTATATAATAATTTAATAATATGAATTTAGTGGGTTGAGAATGAAATAAAAAAAAAATTTAAAGGATATAACCACTTCTTTGGGTAATTCCTTTTGGTTTCCACCAAAGGACTAACTTGGTTTTATTTATGAACAAAGTGAGGATTTTTGGATTATAGAAGGTAATTTTGTAACTTTTTTATGTTTTTTATGATACAATTTTCAAGAGTGGTGTGATGAAGTGTGGGGGGTTCCCTTTCATAGTAGAGAAGTGACATTCTTTTAAATATAAAACGGTAAACACTATTCAGAGGCATCCCTTACATAATTTGACTACAATAATGGTTAATTTTAAATAAAATGGTTTATGTGTTATAAATATGGCCATAAAATTTATTTTTTACATATTTCTAGGTTATTTTTTCACTCATGTTAATGTTTATCCACTAAGTAAACTCATTTTTACCTTAATCGTGTAATTAATTTTAAATACTTTCACTAGTGTTTTTGATCAAAACTCTATTGAACATACAAAGAATTATTAATTATTTTGATTCAAAATATGGAATCTATTTTTCCAAATTATAAATAATGAATTGGAAGAAATTAAATAAAAATTAATCTCACATATTGGACAAGTCAACAAGTTTTTAATGTGAAAATGTTCAAAAGGTTGAAATGTTTTTTTATCAAATTTCAATGTAAAATTTATTACAATGAAATATATTATATTAATATATGTATAATTGATTTAAATATAATATAAAAACAATTAAATGTAATTTATCTATATAATTAAACTATAAAAAATGCAGTTTTCAATTAAAATTCAGTATTTTTCATTATTTCTCAAAAAAATAAAATTCTTAGAAAAATAATAATAATTTACCCAAAGTAAATTTTGATATTAAAATTTAAAAATATCAGTTTATTATTTAAAATATAAATAAAAATTTCTCAAAAATTACATTTAAATTAGTTGCACCATTAAAAGGTGGAAAAATTCCTTTTAAAATAAAATATATATTTTATAAATAAAATTAGATCTATTCCTCTCTCTTGTCTACAAAACACATAAGATGAACATTAAATAGTTTAATGAATATAATATATTTATTTATTTATTTATTTATTTATTTATTTATTTATTTATTTAAAATAATTTATCAAAAGTGGTTTCATTGATTTATTGAGGTAAAACATGTTTGATTTTATAGATATATTTTTCTAGAAAAATATTTCCTATATTTTCAAAAGGGTTTTATTTTCATTTCTAGTTAATTAGTCACCAGATAATTCTACATATATATGTGTGTAAAACTTATTTTCATAATTTTATTAAATTTATTCATAACCACCATTCCAATGGCTTGGTGAAAATTTAATAATTTGTTAATAATAATATTAATGGTATATTGTAGTTTGGTAAAACTTGGTCTTGCATGTCACGCAAGTTACTGAAGGAACTTGGAATTATGTTTAACATAACCCAATCATAGTGTTTCATGAACCTCAAACTAATCTAAGTTTTGCATATAGCACAAGCTCAACTTGGTGTTGTGTTCCAAGAAATAATAACTTGATGCTTTTATATAAAACATGATATATTAAGTGTGGCATGAAATTGAAAATATGAAAAATATTAAATTAATATGAAAGAAAAATCACAAGATCCCAGGGTGTTACAGATATTAATTTTATAAAAGAAAATTTATATATGTTATAGTAATTAGCTATAATATATTCTCTAAAAAATAAAAAAAATAGAAAACATATTTTTAAAGAATAAAATAACCTTAATGAAAATTGAGTCCATATTTTCAAGGAATTAATCAATGATTTTATATTGAGTAGTTCCTCTATATATATTTAAAAATTTTGTTAATAATATTCATATCATCCAATTAAATGGCTTGGAGAAATTGTAACATTAAATAATAATATTTTAATAGTATATAGCGGTTTATTTAGACTAAGTTGTGTGTGTTGTGTATCATATAGTACATAGTGTTCTATTAAAATATCAAGATGTTGCACCCCCCCCCCCAAATAAGTTGCTTCCTCACAATTTGAACATATACTTAATAATTAAATGATTTTCATTTGAAAATTAATTTTTTGGAAACCCCACAATCTAAAAATGGTTAATAAAATATTCTCTTAAAATAGGGAAATAAAAATATGATGGTTATCAAAAAACTAGTTTTCCACATATCAGAAAATTAGTGGAAAGTAAACAATATAGATATGGAAGAGAAAACTAACTCCCAAGGATTAAAATAGTGTGATAAAGAACATGTTCTTGATAAATTTTACCAACACAAAACTATAAATCTATAGTGGGTTAAAGACCATTGATTTTTTTATAATAAAAGTAAATGGATGACTTTTCAATTTCAAGTTATGTTTCATATTTTTGAGAGATTATTTTACTATCTAGATAAATCACTTGATAAAATAAACATACTTTATTTATTTCTAGTTCATAAGAATAATATCGTAATTTGGTTGTGCTTTGATCAATTTTAACTTCATCCCTAACATTAACAAGTTTATCTTCGAGATGAAATTTTTTTATTCATAAAGAAAATTTAATAAATCATAAGATCCAAAAGGAATTCCTTAACTACTATATATTTAAAAAAACCAAAATTTCTATCATAGGTTATCCAATATGATAAATAAAAAAATTAAACTCAAATAATAGTATCAAAAGATCAACATAATCCATTCCATAAGTATTTAACCTTAATACTCCTATAAAATATTTCTAACTATATTGAAACCCCAAAAATGTGATCATACATTTACCCCTAGACAGTATAAATTAGTTCATAATGTTACATTCCAAATATTTTATGACCTTTATCACCTCTATTAATAACATTAATCTCCATTAACATTAACCTTATTCCATATGTCCCATAAATCCAAAAATGTAGTAAACTCTATCATAATTTACTTTTTCATCAAATCACTAACCACTTTAAAGGTCGCAATTACTACTCAATTAACTTTTTCAATTTTAAAATCATATTTTTTCCATATGAAAATTATTAAATAAACATCAGGAACACATTAAGTGTTATCCTTCCCACATTCATGTATTCTCCAAAATATCTCTTTACCACTAAATCACTTTTCATGGTTATCGATACCATTCTATATATGCTTTCAAATCCTTAAAAAAAGACTAATGTAACACAAAACTTATATATTTCATTATCATTATAAAAATATCATTTATATAATTCATAAATACAAATACACAAGCACATTAATCATTCCACTTTATCTATTGTAATATTATAATCTTGACATTATCCCCTTGGATACTTTTGTGGAATGTTCCCAAATTGCTTGGTGTACCTTTTGAATAATGAAAAATCACTATATAATTGAAGAAATATATATTAGTGGATCATTTATTTAACTAAAAATCATTATCTATATTAACCTTATCTCTATACATGTAAAAACTCTCATGCCCTTCATGCAATTTCCAGTATGTTTCATTCTATAATTTTTAAATGATGTAAATTACTTAATTCAGTTAATATTATATGATGTGTTCCCTTTTTTCTTGATTCTCTAAAGATCACTTATTCTCCTGATAGGATCTTGAAAAAAACATATCCATTTTAATGAAAATTGATATTATATCATCACACGGGGAAAATATTTTAGAAACTAGTGCCCTTGGAGACTCAGGATTATCCCATCAAAGAAATTTTCAATCATTATTTTTAGGTTATATATATTGTTTGCGCTATGCTTGGATAGAATTATATAGTTAGCCTCATATTATTCCACACTTTATTCTTTCTTATGCTTTAAATTGAGTAATTAGCTTTCCATTTCACCTCATTGTTCCTAAGGTAAGTACTTCTCAAAGAAAATCAATGACCACCATTTATCGGCATATCCTTTCAAATAATAAATTTCCAAAACAACCTTCTCGCTTTCATTATATCAAAAAGATAGGAATATATTTTTGAGATATTTAATCCATTACTAGTCCTTCAATAGATTTGTAGTTACAAAAAAATGATACACACATTTATCACATGAAGTTATCCAATATAAAAGAATCACATTGTGGAACAATATGTTGTTCCATAGGAGTAATGTTATTTTTCATAACCCAAGTCAACTGCCTTAATATAAAAATGATTTACTCAGTTCCAAAACTTGTTGTATTTTTTTTCTCCGCAGGGAAATCCCTACAATGTTTATTGGTATTGACTCCCTTCCTTCTTTTATAATCCATCACTAAATAATGGAACCTAATAAAATATCTCATAATAATCGTGAATATTGAGTCATAAAATAAAATCCCAATAATGGTAAGAGTTCTCAAATACTATAATTGGTTATAATATTATCAAGTAATATATTGTTATTTAAAATATAGTTTCCAAGGTTTATACTAAAATTTATCTGATACCTAATTTGACAAACCAAAATCTAGTAACCCAAACATGGTTTATTCTTTATTACATTAGCACCAGATATAATAAATCACTTCCCAATGGACCAAATAGTTTTGTAGTCTTTATGAATGAGATACATAGATAATTTTTATATCATATTGGAAATATAAAATACATATCAAAAAACATTATTTTATCCTTGATATTATTCAAAATATCCTTCTTCATATCTTTATGAAAATCAAACAATTATAAGTGTGAGATTAGATACATAGTAAGGGTTACTTACAGTTGAATATTTTATGAGTAAATAAGGAAAGATCAAAATGGAAATTTAATTAACTGGAAACACAATCCATTTGATCAATAAATTGAGAACAAAATTAATCCATGTATAATATCAATGTATAAATCTCAAGGATAATAATAACTAAATTATCAATAAAGGAAATCCTTAATATTGGATTCCAATATCTTAGACATCATTGTATTTATACCATTAAGGCCTTTTTCTAGGATAGTTTAAAACTATGGGTAGGTAGACACCAAAAACCCATTTAATTCTAGTTTACTTATTTTTCACATAAAAATTATGGATAAATTGAGGTGTTATATAATTCTGGTCCCCACACATTATTCCATGTCTAATTCATTCCTTGTATATTAAATGATTGATTTAATTCATAAAAAATATGAATTATCAAAAAAAATCCATATTAAGTAAATAAAATGTATTATAAATAATTTCCCATTAAATCACATACTTTTAAATTATAATTCCATATAAAGAAATGGAATATGGTTCAGATAATAATTATATCCTTTCTATAGATAATTTACATATTTAAGAAAAATGTATTATCCAATGATCACAAGTAAGTAAATGTTTTAAAGGATGGTATCATTAAAACATGCCCCAAATGGTGAATAATTAAAATAAATGGTTTTTCCATTGATGAAAAAATTTACCATAAAAATCATTACTTTTTTTAATGAAAATATCTTTTTCATAGAGAAATTCAGTTTTAAAAACTGACAATTCCATAAATATTATGGAAAACCGTTTCTTTGAAAATAATCCTATAATATTATAAAGTAAGCTTCAAAAAATTATGCATTTATGAGGGTGGTAAATTCATTTCAAAACATATAAGTAAACATAAAACATTCATATCACACCTTTTTAAGAAAAGTACCACGTTTATAAAATGATAGGAATGTTCCTTTTTAACCATTTTGTAAAAATTCACACATGGGTAAAAGAAAGCCTTTTGATAAATCATTTTAGAATTTACAAAAATTGAAAACATTTTAAATAAAAAAATGAAATGGATGAAAAATATATCCAAAAAAAAGTTAAATAACCTAAGTTTTTATTTTAAACATTTCCTTTCTTGATTCATGTTCCAAAGAGAGGAAAGGTTAGAAGAAAAAATAGGAACTCATTAGAATATTAAATGTTAATTAAAATTTAATAATCATGAATATATGCATATATTCTTGTTAAATTCCTCAATGGTATAGTATATTCACTATATAAAAGTAAATAGGTTTATATTACTAAATATGTCTTGATGGAGTGAAATTTATGATGAAATACACTACCTCAAATTAGACTAGCCTCATAGGTTCTTTTATATATTGTTAAATAAATGTTAATTTATTATAATTATAAAATAGAACTATATTAATATCTATAATACTAGATATTATCTATTTATAACATTTTATCACATGTTTGTTAATAATATTTTATTATTATAATTATTTTGGTTGTTAACTGCTTTTTTCGGGTATATTTTGATTTGGTGGTTCTGGTCCTTGTACATTTATTATGGTTCTATCATCTCCATAATTTTATTCATTGTATAAATATCATATATATTCAATATATATATTTAGATTCATCCCCAAAATATAGATATAGAAAAAGGAATTATATTATTCATGGAGATGGTATGTCGTTCGTACACAAGAATGATGTTTTCATTTTTCAATGGATACAAAAAAAGAATGGTAAATGATAATTAATTTTTTTAGAATACTTAGTATTTCATATAGATCATATAAAATCATTAAATTTTAACAAATTACCATCCATCTAAGGAATAAATGAAAAATTAATCACATCATTCTGTGAATGTGGTATTCCACATGTATACACGGGAAACATTACTATTTTCCAAAATATTAGAAGGAAAGAAGGTATATATGATATTTTAAATAAAAAATATTTTTTTATGTAATAAATATCTTATAAATATTAATTATTTCCATATTTATAACCATCCAAGTGAAATGGTGATAAAAACTATTTAGACCACTTAGTGGAGATAGTAATCTGTACGTACGCATAAGTGATGTTTTAACTTTTTGAAAAATAAAACATAGATATAATATGGTTATTCCATAGTAATATCAACATATTAGTATATTTATTATACCTTATCTATAATCATATGGGTAAAATAATTTAATAGTATGTCGAAGAATAAATAAAATTGAAGGACTTGGTAAAGACAATTACCTGTTATTTGGTAGACTTCTCTTAGATATCTTCTTGAGCGGCCTAGGGTTTTTATTTTAGAGGAAAAACTATATAACATTGATAAGTATGTTTAAAAGTTGAATTTTATGGCATATAGTGGTGTAAATAAGTGAATGAAGGGGTTCCCTTTTATAATTGAGGGGATGTTCACTCTTGGAATTTCTTAAATGATTAAATCAATATATATTATTTTTCCTTCCTAAAAAGTTCATAATTGTTATAATTCAAATCAGAGATGAGGATAAATCTAAATCCCCTTATAAAATAAAATTTGTACATGTTTTGGTTGTGTTTTGTCCCTCATATTTCTGTTTCTTCCTCGTTAAACCTTTTGAAAATTACTGTAATATTAAAGGTTTTTACCCATTAAGTGTTAATGACGTTACTATAAAATGAAAAAATCCCTATAAGTGGACCTTGTATGATTTTTAAAATGATATACCATTATTTTTTCTGAATATATGTTTTTATAAATTTTAAAACATTAAATAAAATATTATTTATTATAAAATATAATTAATTCCATTTTTAATACTATTCATTTAATTT
Organism: Viscum album; assembly: GCA_963277665.1. NCBI lineage: Eukaryota > Viridiplantae > Streptophyta > Magnoliopsida > Santalales > Viscaceae > Viscum > Viscum album. The sequence continues at coordinate 306,465,789 of OY728146.1, forward strand.
GACAATAAATACATCATGAAATTGGGGAATTATAATATAATTCTATAAAACCATCCTAATGATTCATAAAAATATATAAAATTGACGTTACACATTAACTAAATCAAATTATAACATATTTAATATTTTTAAATTCATTTATTTTATTTTTTTCTCTTAATTGAATAGATAATATATTATCATGGCGGAAGAATTTAATTTAATTATTTAATTATTAAAAAATATAAATTAATTAAAATAATGAATATAATTTTCTTATGAAAAAAAATTCACCATTAATCATTAAACACTTGTTTTTGTCCCTATGTGAACACATAAGAGATATTTAAAACAAAGAGAGTGATGTTTTGTAACTTTCTATTTTTTAAATATTATATTGGTTATTTTCATGAAAAAATCCCATTAAAAATATAAATTTAAAGAATAATGTGATAAATTTTAAATTATATTCTTAAAATAAAAATTAATATGTAATATTCTGGCCTTTTTTCTTATTTTTAACATAGATTATACCGATTTACCCTTTATCGAGGTGATAAAGTTTACCGAGGTTACTATTCGTATTGAATAAAAATAAAAGGGTTCTATATACCAATTTTGAATCTAATTATTCGAAATATTGAATCCATTTAATCAATTTCAATTTCTATAAGTGCTATAAATTAATTTAAAATCAAAAATAAAAACACAACAATAAGCAGTTTTTCAAAAAAGATTCATTTTATGTATAAAAAAGGTTTCTATACAAAATTTAATCATAAAATTGATTAAAATGAACTTAATTGAATAATTATTAATATAAGAGAACTAATTTTATTTTTTAATCACTATAAATCAAAATAAAATATTTTAAATGCTTGAAATAAAGAAACAGATTTTAATAAAAATCTTAATTTTTCACTAATCAGTGGAAAATTAATCTGCTCAAAAAAACAAGAAAAATCACCCTACGATATTTTTGATATGATAATTTCAAAAATTATTTTATTTTCATAGTATAAAATTAATATAATTTCCAAAAAATAATTGTAATATTTTCTTCAAAAAATAAATAAAATTTATTTTTTAAGAAAACATATTTCAGAAGCATAAAATAACCTTAATGAAAATTGAGTACATGATTTTAAATAATTAATAAATAAATTTTTATTGACTATGTATTTTATTTATATTTCAAAAAAAAATTAATATTATTAATATCTTCCAATTAAATAGTTAGGATATAATATTTTCCTTAAATTATAATATTTTAATAGTATATTATGGTTCGTTTAGACTCAATGTCGTGTGTTGTGTACACTATTGATCATAGTGTTATTTTAAAATATAGATATGATGGATAGAGAAGTTTTAAATAAATTTAGACCTGAAGTAATGGATTTTCATCTCACTTTTACTTTTGTGAGACACATTCCATATTCTCCACTTTCCTTTATATAATGTATATATTACCCATGCATTTCTTTTATGATGCTTCTCATGAAAATTATAGGGATATACATGTACATATAAGGTTCCCTATTTCCTGAGGTTTTGATTGGAAAGTTACCAATGTTGTATGGGTTTTATGATATAGTATAATTATTTATCAGGATTTATTTATATTAAGTTTAAGATGATGAAATTCGATAATCTTCCTCTCAAGAATCATCATGACTTTTCAACTCCTCTGGTTATTTCTATATATTACATTATTTTTTTAATTTTCCTCACATTATGTACTCAAGACACTAAAATAATGATTTTAAGAAAAGATGGATTTATTTATCTCTTTAGTCGAAATCCTTTTTCTTCGATATTAATGTTTTATAAAATGATTTCAGTAATTATTTTACTAATATCTAATGATTGTTTAGAGTAATTATCTTTCCATGTTTTATATTTTACAAAATTGTTAAAATGGAATATTATTATCATTATAATTGAGTTACTTTTTTATTTTTATATAAAATATGAAAGGAATCATTTTTTAACATACATGACATGAACATAGTTTCTAACTATCATGGATATTCAATGCTTTGAAAAATCCATTAAAAAAATTCTATGTTATTTTCAAATAAAATGTTTTCCTTAATATTTTAAAAAAATAGATTTTTATGTAGTGATTTGAAAATGAAAAGGGTATACTCACTAATAAATATTCCAAGTGATATTTTAAAGTCATTTTCAACTAAGATTGAATCCATTAATGATAGTTATGATTTAATGGGGAATATTCCAATGATATCATCCTTATTTTTTCTTTTGATGGTTTATTATTATGATGATGATATATTTTATAAACCCATTTATTTTTCATAGGTTATGTTGTGGTGAATTTTTGAAATGTTTAACAAACCAATTTTCCACTATTTATGATATACCAAATAGTTCGAACTATAAAAGTGTCCATGGTCCATAAAAATATTATTAAAAGTAAAGACATACACACAAAGAGGTTCAGGGTACAGGTGACAAAAAAACACCAAATTAAGAAAACATGAAATACTCATCCATTGTTTCTACCACCCCTTCCACGTCCTCTTGGGTTCCATCCTATTCTCCACTATGTTAGGGTCTACCAAGCACCACCCCAGTCACCTGTGCCCAAGAGTCCACCATCAGAGTCATGACCATCATGTTGGGCATCTTTCGAATCCACCCTAGGATCAACATGAGGGACAATATCCTCCTTTCTTGAATTACCTTGAGATATATCCTCCATTATCTCCTTATTAGAGGACTTATCATATTATTTTATGTGAGTACCTTCAATATAATCCTATTTAATCATCAGAGAAGGAGCATCAGAAGTAGAATTTTACGAACTAACTTTCCTCTTGTGGCTCTCTTTATAGATCAAATCAAACTCTGGGTATTTTATCGACTCCAGCATGCTAAAAAAATTTATAGTAGGTGATCAGTGGCCCTCCATATTAGGTTTCATTTCTGTTTGAGCCACAGTAATAGAATCATCATATCCCAAAACTATAGCACCATCCTTCGAGGAATGAAGAGCCTTGGTTGTAGAAGAAGAACATGTAGGAAATTTCACAGCAACTTTACATTGGTCTGAACTAGGAACCAAACCATAATGAAAATCCTTGGAAGGATCCACTTCCAATGATTTTTCCTCCTAAATAAGAGTTATTTCTTCAATAACCATTGTAATTGATGATTCAGTTGTAGAAGACTTATGAATTTTCTTATCAACATACCCAGAATGATTAGAGCACGAAAACATAACACTATTCTTAGTCTTCCCATGAGAAGGACAAGATCCTGTAGAGAGAAAACCATATTTCAACTTACCTTTGGAGGGAAACTATTTCTCCATGGAAAAAGATGAATCCAAGTCGAAATCACTGCACTAACCGGAAACACATTCATCACCCCATTTGGAAAGAGAGACTTCCCCTAAAATCAAAGAATTGTCACCATTCATATTTTGAGGAGGAAAAACACCTGAAAAGATAGGAAAAAAATATCTACCAGCATCAAGAGGTCGAGTAGAATTTGATATTGCACCATTGATAATATCATCAGAAGAAATTTTCCCATGAATCTCATTCACATTCCTAGAGTAACAACCATCCAGAAGGACCCCCTTAAATGTTAATGATAAAGTATCCATCAAGTCTTGCACATTGTGGGGACCCTTTACAATAGCATCAAACACAAAATTCAAGTCCCTGGAAGGGATAAATTCAGTAACAATTTTCAATTTAAGCTTACATTTATCAGATGTATGACCATGTTTTTTGCAAACTGAACATCTCAACCCTCTATGGAAATTTCTTTTATCATGGCCAATAGTTAAGAAATTCTCATAGAATTCAGGAACATGTTCAAACTCAATTGAATGTTCAAACTTAAAATCACCAGCGATCAAATATATTGTCTCAACAAGAGGAAGAGAGAGATCAAACTCAATCAAAATTTGAGAAAAATGGACATACCTAGCCATCTCTATTTCTTTATCAAACTTAATATGAGTAACAACTTCCATAGCCACATCCCAAAGAATGCTTGAATACCAAAAATACCAATTCAATCCTTTAATATGAATCCATGACTATGAAATAGAGTTCTTTTCTCAAAAAGGGTCAAACCAGGGGTCCCAGTCCTAAAATCTCAAGAACCCTAGTTTGAGATTAATAAACCCACTACTCCAAGCCTTTAATTTCATATCTGAAGAATGAAACATAATATGGTAAAAAGAATCATATCTATTGACACAATATTCTATTTATTGAAACCCTAAATCTGCACTAACTGTGTCCTTAACTCAGCAAGGGTCCAATGATTGTTTGGCAGAGAGGTGAGATGTGCAATTATCAAATTTTTTCATGTTGTGATACATTCTTTAAAAATTATAGGGTTCGCTTCAACAACAGAAAGAGACCCATTTTTTGAAATACGATTTCAATCAAGGGCCTCATCTCTTCGGGGAACAAGCTAAAATCTATCAGAAATTATTACCCAAGATATATCATCATGCAACAACTGAGGTCGCCCCATCCCAAACAAAGGTTCACGGTCACTAACCATCCATATTCCAGAAGCAATCACATTTTTCTTCTCATCATAACAGTTGTCTACCTTCCGTGAAGGGCCAACAAATACATCCGCTGGATTAAAGTAGTAATCATATATTGTGGTCATTATAAGGATCATCAAAGAAATCCATTTTCAAAGAGAGAAAATCTCTCATATTTTATTTCCTCCATCATTTGTTTCCACTATTTATGATATATAATGAATGATTTATGATTTTTTCAGATGTATATGAATATATTATGATTATATGATGGGTGGTCCTAAAATTATATAGCCCTAAAATTCATTTTACAAATATTAATATCTCATTTGATAATGAAGGCTGGAAAGGGGAGTCAACCTAGTTAAATGAGGGACTCTCTCCACTATTATTATCTTGGGATTGGCACTTGACTAATATGTTGGAAGGTGGAGTGATCCCAATCCACTATGATAGTCATGGTAGTGGTCCTTGACTATTACGGAAATGATTTTATCTACTTAAATGTATACCAAAAACTTATGTCTTACCCCAATATTATTATCTCATGGATTATGTTCTTTGATTTATTTATGATTCATGACTTGTGAGTTTTTAAGATTTATTCCATGATTTGAGATTATAACATATGATATGATGGGTATGGTTTTAAAATATTAATCTCACATTCTCATACCATTATTCTCATGACAGTCTTATGTGATCGTTGATATCATCCTTGTTTACCCTTACTGATCATCTCAGATCACCCTTTCTTGTGTTTCCTCTTCCCGGGTAATGATACGTCTATAAAGGGTTATAATTGTAAAGAAATTCATGGAAGATGATGTAGATATCTTATGAAATAGTTGGTTATGTATCCAAGATTCTAAAGATACTAAATCTATATGATTATGTCATGCATTATAATGTTATGAAATGAATATTCATCTATTAATTTCTGATATATATGTATGAAAATTATAGTTCATTATAGTTGGTATCATATTAAGGTTTAGTTAAATAGGAAACTAAGATGAGGAAACTCTAGTGAGAATCTTTAAGATAAACCTTACTATGGGAGAAAATCATATGTTATGGTAAATAATGAAATATGTATTTTTGTAAAAAAAAACATCAATGCCTGGTTATTACAAGTAGACATGGTTTTGGAATAGATATATCAAGGGATCATAACCCTGAAATGAGTTGGTCCAATATATCTTGGATAGATTGTGAGTGTGACCTTACTATGCACTTGGTTTAACACTATCAGGGGATATTCTTAGGTTAATTCAAATTTTATTTATGAAAAACTATGAATTATTTGAATAGATAACGACCTTAAATGATCTAGATTAAACATAAGGTGTAAGAGATGATTTATAAATAAAATAAATTATTTTTCATGACATTATTCTCCACTTTTAGTCAATTAATAGAACATGAGAAAACTATGTTAATTATGAATGTGATGGACAGTGAAATGACTATGCTCCTGAGATAAAAAAATGTTATTTGAGTTTGAATAAAGAATCTTATTACCATTCTTATATAACTTTCACAATCTATGAATCATGGTAATATTATAAATAGTAAAGGAGGTAAAATGTTTTGTTCTTTCCTTCATAAGGAAACATCCACCTTATTTTAGTGGTTTAACTAATCCATTAGTTTTTGGGAAATGGATAAGTACCATTGAAAATATATTTTTTGTTATCTAGTGCTTGAAACATGAAAAAAAATTATATATTTATCATCTGGAAGTTGAATCGGATAAATGGGGGACACTTACTATGAACATGAGGAAATAAGAATAAATTGACTCCATGGAGTGGTTCGAGTTTAAGAGCTTATTATTAAATTAGTATTATCCTCATATTATTTATATGAAAATAGAGAAGAAATTCATTTATCTATAGTATAAGGGTGATGAATTCCATGGTTCCTATCAGTAAAATTTTACAAGATATGTCATATATGCTTCATTTATTATCATCCAACCTGAATATAAGATTGGTAAACTCTTAAGTGGAATAAAACCAAGTCTCAAAAGTTTGTTATCCATAATTTATTTTAGTATCCATGAATAAATTATTATATTTTCTCTAAAGGTTGAAATGAATATTGGGTTTATTAATAAATATCATGGTTTTAATAAGAAATGAAATATGGAATTTGAAGGAAATTTTAAAAACCATGGATTTAAGAAAAAGAACTTCTCTTTATTCTTGATGTGTGGAAGAAAATATAGATGATGTATTCTCAATGGAACTGGAAAACATTTGAAGTATGGAAAGAAAGGTTAGAGAGAAATCAAATCCTGAATTTATGGGAAGAATTTAGCTACTAATGGAGAAAAAAAACCAAAAAATATTCCATACAAACTCTAATTCTTAAAATGAAATGAGTATGTTCATTATACTAACCAATTATCAAATCCAAATGTTAATGATGATGATCAAATTTTTTAACATCATAAGCCCATAAAAAAGGTAAATCACTTATGATCACTATTGGTGATATTAGTTATGATAATGAAGTGGTTAAAGGTATAATTACCATCCACTCTATAACTAATAATATCATATTTGAGTATGGATTTACCCACTCTACTATATCGGAAGAATTCAATAAGGGTTCCACAATATAACCTCAATGATTAGATATTGAATTAGAAGTAAAAACACCTAATGGTATGTTGATCACATCTTATGTCTATAATTCTTCTCCAATTTATGTTTGTATTAATCATCTTATTGGAAATATCAGCATTCTCCCTATTGTTGAATATGATATTATCTTAGGCATAGATTGGATTTCTTTACAAAAGTATCGCATCAATTGGTAAGTAAGGTATGCCATGATTTATTTTCATAACTAGCATGCGATCACCTATCATTTCAATGATAAATACGAACATCCAATAAAATTACATTCATTGTATGGATCTTGATTCCAATACAAAAGGAGTTTCTATTTGATATGGTTGGGGAGAAACAAAACATCTAAGATATTCCCATTGCATGGTATTTTGTTGATGTATTTCAATAATAGTCACCTAGTATTCCACCAAATTTTGAATTTGAGTTTTCAATAGAACATAAACATTGGGCTTTACCAATTTCAAAGAATCCATATAGAATGGCCTTGATTGAGTTTCATGAATTGATGAAGTTACTCTAAAATAATCTTAAAAAGGGATTAATTCATCCAAGTACATCTCCATAGGGTGTATTAGTCCTTTTTATGAATAAAATAGATTATTTCCACTATACCATGATTATCATGAACATAACAATATCATTATAAATAAAAATTATCCACTACCCCTTTATTAATGTTTTTTATCAATTAAATAGAGATTGATACTTTTCCAAGAATGAATTTCATTCTTAATTTCATCAACTGAGGTTCAAGAAGGATAATATACCTGAGAAAACATTTTGTACAAGGTACAGACACTATGAGTTTATACTGATTCCATTTAGTCTTACAAATTACACATATATCTTCATGGATTTACTAAATAATATCTTTATATATTACATTGATCTATTTTTGATTGTCTATATAGAATATATTATTATATATTTCATGAGTAAATAAAATCATGAAAACAACTTGAGAATTATACTAAAACCCTAGGGAAGGATAATCTATATGAAAAATTTACCATGAATGAATTTTGGAAAAAAAATGTTTCATTTTTGGGTTATATAATCTCAAGTGAGGTTATATTATAGATCCATCAACGATAGTGGTTATTTAACACTGGTTAATATTTAGAGACCCAACTTCTTCTTAAACGACTATTATATCATTTTAAAGATAAACAACATAATAGTTATACATTAAAGTATCCAAATGTTTAGTATCTTATTCAAATTAGAGTCATACATCACTTGTAAATAATAAAACACAAAAATTTATTTAAATACTTCTTTTATACCCTTATAAAACTCACATTATCCTTATTACATGTGATAACATGAGGATATACAACAATGAAAAGGTGATATAAAAGACCAAGAAGAGGTTGAATAAGGGACATCAATCTGTATAATATGGGTGGGTATAATCATCATCATCATATCATAATAAAATAATCCTCATCATTATCATGAGGTAAATATTTGATAAAGTATTGGAATGTGGAAACACATAAAAATGAAACATCATGTCACAGTGGTCAAATACCTCACATAGTTTTAAAAAAATATAGCATCATGTTCATGAATAACATATGCTCAAAATCAAAATGTCATCCTGGTGAAAAAAATCTACAATCATGATCACGAATGATACAAATTATCTCATGAGTTATTTAAAATTACCAAATCCATTATAAGTAAACATAATTCTAGTCCCACCTATCACATCATAATACTTAAATATTCATGCATGTCACTTTAAACATATAACAATAAAAATAATAAAATACCCATGGAAAGGGAGGCGTTTCATAAGGATGTCATAAATAATGATTTTATCAATAAATTTGGTGTTCCAAAATGAATAAGGTACAACATATTTGGTATAAACATCATCATTCATGAGTAAATTTAAAACAACTCAACATGGGTAAAATATTTGTTTGGGAAAGAGAAATCCTTTTGAAGAAACATTGTATTTAGATTAAAATCAATGTTGAAACTTGTATATCTCATAAAAATGGAATCATGGAGAAATGATATTTATATAATATTATATTAATATTCATACTGAATATATCATGAAAGTGGGATAACCCAAATAAAATGATTTGGGTTCAAGAATCCTCTAACCTCAAATTCCCCTTTATTTCATCATTTCTCTGCCTCCTGAATAATAAAATCATCATTAGTTAAACATAGTTATAGATTTTAATTATCTTAATTTATTCCACTATTTATCCATTATAATTATTTAATTCTAATTATAACATTCTATTTTAATATGAATTTTTTTGATATCACGTTTTCATTAAATTTTCCCATTGTTTTGATGTATCTATTCTTGTTAGATGTCAATTATATATTAGTATAATTAATTATAGAAGATTAAAAAATATATTTATACCGTTATAAATCATTAAAATTTATTTTAAACAAACCAAGTTTTAGTGATTATAAAATTATTTGAAATTTCTTCATTGGAAATTAACCAACCGTTAATGGGATATTATTGAAAGAGAGGGAAAGGGAAGTTTGAAATTTAAAATTTTCACAATTATGATACTTATAGTAGTTTAAAATCATTAATGTAATTTCAACATAGTTCATGATTAATTTTATATAATTTTTTTAATGTAATTGATGAAAAATAAATATAATAAGAAAAAGAGATCAAAGTTGATAGAATCTTATTCTTTCTTTAGTGTAGTTTCTCTTGTTTGACACTAAAACTCCCTTGATGTTTGTAGTTGGTTTCCTGAATAAAATAATTAGGTATTATAAGGGTATTGAAAGACCTAATTTGGTTAGATCATTAGATTTTGAAAGTGAGGAAGTATCTTTCTACCAACGGAAAGGGGAGGAGTTATTTATACTCGCGGAGAGGGGTATTTTTAGAATAAAATATTATATCAAAGGAAAAATGTGTAATAGTAAATTTCTTGGAAATATATATCATAAATATATATATAATAAAATTGTTTTTGGAAATTTAAACTATTTATTATTATATTCACTTATTTTCTCAAAATGTAAAGTGAAATAAAGAAAAAAATTATTTTAAGGCATCACTTTTGACTTTAGGTTTTGAAAAATTATTTTTTATGATTATAAATTAAGTTTATTGTATTTTAATATTTATATTATGAAATTAAATATATTTTGGTTGAACCTAAAGTTCTATAAATTCTTAGTTCATTATTAAATCTTTAATGATGTAATTTGAGATACATTAGTAATGTGAAGAATTATATTTTAACTATTTTCCATAAAATTAAATTATTTCAAAAAAAATTAAAATATATTAACACTTTTAAAATTTCAACATTATGATTTCAAAAATTAATTTAGTTTTATCAAAATAATTTTCTAAAATAGTTGGTTTTAATTTTTTATATAAAAATTATGTTTTTTAGTATAAAGATTGTGCTTTTTTATAAAATACTTTAAAATATAATTTTTAAAAATGTGCTTATATTTTCTTTGAGTTTTTTAATAATGATATTTATTTTTCGACATTGTAATATTTATATTTAATTATATTACTCATGATAAATACTATTTATATCAAACTTTATTATTTTAAGGTTAAATTTATATTCCTAATGGTTAGGTTACTATTCCCAATAGTCGGGTTACTATTCTAAATAGCTAGGTTACTATTTCTAATGATCATGTTACTATTATCAACTATCTGGTTACTATTACCAATGGTCAGGTTTCTAATCTAATAATCACATTACTATTCTAATGGTCACATTACCTCCTGTAAATACAACTTTATAATTTCTCTCGGTATTAACTATAAGTCATACCAATGTTATATATATTCATTTCCTAAGATATTGATTGGTTTCCTAATATATTAATCTCATTTCTATAGTGTTGGACTTGGGGGTGATGATTCTAGCAGATTGGGGAAATCCATACATTCCCATTATTGATTTTATTTTTTATATTGTTTATCCAATTGCAATTTTTGTAATTTTCAATGGTTTTATAGCTAACTAATGTTATGGTATTTATTTATTAATTAAAGTTTTTTTGGTTTATCTATGTACTCTGTGATTATAATATTTATATAATATAACACACATTTATTTATGATATAACTATCATTTAAAATTTTTGGTTCATTACATTCTTCCCCCATTTAGAAATTTCAACCCCAAAATTTCAAATGATATCTCAGTTGAGAATAGGTTAGGGTAATTATGTTTCATTATTTCCTCTATTTCCCATGTTACCTATTAATACTTATATTTCCTCCATAACACATTGACAAGGTGAGTTTCCTTATTGTGTAGAACATTGTATCTATGGTCTAATATCCTCCCTGATTTCTCTTTATATGAGAGTTCATTCTCCAGTTGTACCACCTCCAATTTCAGTATATATGAGGGGTTAGGTAAGTACTTTCTCAAAAGGGATACATGGAACATATAATGAACTTGATCCATATTTTATGGAAGTGAAAATTGATAGGCTACTGCTTCTATGTGATGAAGGATCTAAATGGGGCCAATGTACCTTGGGCTAAGATTACCTTTCTTATGAAACTACAGGACTCTCATCCATGGGGATATTTAAAGGAAAACATTATCTAAAATATAAAAATACAAGTCCCTTTTATGGGTTTTAACATAACTATTTTCCCTACTATTATTATCTTTTATATGTTATTGGATACCTTGAACCTTCTATGTCATCTCTTGTACAAGATCAGGTCCAAGTAGCTTTTGTTCTCCAACTTCATAACTATAAGTAGAAGTTTACATCACTTTCCATATGTATCTTCATATGGATCCATTTTAATACTTGAATGGATGTTTCTTTTGTATAGTAACTGAGCTAATGGGATTTTTGATCTCATCCACCTTTGAATTACATTGAGTATTCTATCAATATGTCCTCGATTATCTGAATATTTCTTTTAAATTAGCCATCAGTTTGGGGGTGATAGTCCATACTAAAATTTAGTTCAGTACTCAATGATTCTAGGAGACTTCTCCAGAATTCAGATGTGAACATCAGTTCAAGATAAAAAAATGATCAAAATGGGTATCCCATGTATCCTCACCACTTCCTTTACATATATCTTGGTAAATTGTTCCTCTAATAACTCTTCCTGAATGGTGATGAAGTGGGAAGTCTTGGTGGGGCGATCCACTACAACCCATATCACATTGTTTTCTTTGGATAACTTTTGGAGACCAATGAAAATGTCCATTGTGACATTCTACCATTTTCATATGGGTATAAGAAATGGTTGCGTCATTTTCTTGGACTTATCTCTCTTTTCTTTAACCTACTGATATACCAAGAACCTTGAGATAAACTCCTTATTCTCCTTCTTCATGTGTTTCCACCTAAAGTTCTCTCGAATATAATGATATATCATTATAATTATAACATAGATAGGGAAATATGGTCTATGTGCATTGTCCAATAACTTCTTATTTAGGTCATGTGATGTATTATTACAAATTCTAGCTCCAAAATGATTCAAACCATCTTCATCAATGTGGAACTCATAGATATTCCCTTACATTATAGATTTATACTTATTTTGAATCCCCAAATAATCCCTTTATTCCTTCTTGATATTATCTTGGATAGATGGTTGGGAAATAATTTGGGAAATGAATGATGTATTCTCTATCATTATGATTTCAAGATCCATCATTTTCATATCCATGAAGATATGGTATTTTTCAATATACATCATTGATAAATTAGAAGGTTATTTTATGCTAATAGTGTAAAATACATTGTTTTACTTTCATGGATAGTAATGAATAGAGAAATAATAGTCCTTTATAAGATTTAATTATATTCTTTGATGAATTTTGAGCTAATTCTATGTGAAAATATAATTTAGAATCTTATTATCTGTATAAATGTCACATTATTCCCTATAGATTTAGGGCCCCCAAAACTTTAAGGAAAAGATCATAGATTCTAACTCTAAATCATTTTTTAGGTTATTATTCTCATGGATCATCAACATTCCTAATGAATAGGCTTTCACTTTATCGTTTTGTATGATTACACTACCCAATACTCTCTTCCAGGCAACATTATATATCACAAAACCATCTCCACATGTTGGTAGTGTTAGTACAGGTGTAGTGATTAGACTCTTCTGAAGATCCTCAAATATTTCCTTGCATTATTCTATCCATACATACTTCTATTTTCATGTTAACTTAGTTATAATGCAATAAAATCATGAGAAATTTCTCAAAAAATAAATAATACTGTCACGAACCAGGCCGGGTTGTCATCCGACCCGACACCCGACCCGGTCCGCGACATGGCCCGAAGGGCGTTCCCGATCCCCACGGGCTGGCAACTAGTGCCGGGCATCAACACAAACCAGATGGGAACGGTTTGGCCCATGAAAAAGATAAGCAAACATAAATTGAACAAGCATATGAATAAAGGAAAAAAAACTGAACGACGTGGCAGCAGAAAAAGGAATAAATAAACGCGACATACCTCAGGTGACCCCGTGGATCACCACGGTACGACAACCACCCACTTCCAAAAGCGATCCAAGACTGAAACCTGCAACTGAAAAATAAAGTAGGCGTGAGCACCGAGATGCTCAGTAGGAAAGCCAAAAACAACCACGTCCTATGCCTCCGCCTTTATTAAGAAATCCACAATGCCAGTTTGGAAATAAGATATAATAAAATAGTGTTTCTCCTTTTCAAAATTAAGTAACGAGTTTGCATTTTCAGGTAAATCCTTTTTCTTCCACTACATTTTCAAAATAGGTTTCAAGCATGCACCTAACATTTCAAAATGAAAAGAAACAAGTTTGGATTAAAATATGGTTTTCATAAACAAGGCATCAAGTATGAAATCACTGAAAAGAAAGTTACGTCGTTAGCAACATGACAAAAATGAGCACCATGGGTAATCCCTATAGGTAGCTAAAAACAAGTGGGAACCTAAAGACCTCGTACCTCAGTGAAACGTGGCTTAGAAGACCACGACCCTCAGAAAACGTGGCTTAGAAGGCCACGACCCTCAGAAAACGTGGCTTAGAAGGCCACGACCCTCAGAAATTCATATGTTTAGTTAGTGTTGTTGCGTCAATCCTGCTAGACAAACCGGGACGTACCCCTGCCGTGTCATCTAGCGTACTAGTCCTGGTCACCCACCTAGATACCCGGGTTTTCCCATTGTGCTCTATTTCAAATGGTGGTGAGTTTTCTTTATCAATCAATCAAACAAATACATTACACTTTCTTTATCTAAAACTCATCCAACCCTTCACCACCGCACTCCCTACTTAAGTGCATTCCCCCTCTTTACACCACACAAACATGCACAAGCCTTTACACTAGGCACACATCACAAACCACTCATCAACACTTGCATCCCATTTTATATTTTCCAAATTTAGGGGAATGACTCAAAAAGGGGTTTTCTATTTTCGCAAACCAAAACTTAAAGTGCCAAACGGGCCTCAATAGAGGTTTTTTTTCTATTTCATAAAACATTCTTAAGATGCCAAACATGCTTAATTACATAAAGGGAACACTTTTTAAAATCAACCGGCCAGAAGGCCAAACACCTTTGGAAATACCCATTACCAATTCAAACCATTTAGGAAATCAATTCTTTTTCCAAGAAAAGTCACTTAAGACCAACGGCTTTGAAATACATTTCAATTTTCCAATACAAGGCATAATAGTTTCTAGCAACCGCAATCAGATTCCATAGCATGTGTATATATATACATATAGCATAGTGTGAAACATATTCTTAAAACAGTCAAGCCATTATGAATTTCAAATTAAAAGCTTAGGCATAGGGGACCTACCTCAACATGTCGCTGCTTGAAGACGAACATTCAAACTGATCCTTGGCGCACACACGCACATGCACTTATACATATATATATATATACACGCCACTAGCTGCATTGCACATATTCCCCGTGCCATGAGGGAAAATGTACAAAGAGGGCACATATATATATATGTCTTACCCTATGCATGTACATGTAGGATGTCTCGACACGCGCGGCCCAAAACCAACGAAGAAAAGCGCAACGCACTACACATAAAATTTAATAAAACAAATAAACACATAAACAATATATAAAACATTTCAGAAAAACACATCACATTAACGCACCAGATAAAACAAGATACGATGCACCCCAAGAATCATCATTTACACACATGGGTACCATTTTGAGACAATGCACACACCAAAAGAACTCCAAAACACAATCTGCACCTCCTTTACAACTTAACAAATCATTAAAACATTTTATGAAATGATTATAAATAACAATATGAGACTTTTTTTCAAGAACGCACCCAAAGCCAACTTCAACAACCAAGCACACATTGAAACCATACCAAAACACTAACTGCAGTCTTTCCACACTTTGATAAACCAACAATACATTTTATAAAATAGTGATAAGAAGCTTGACATGGGTTTTTCATATAAAACACACTTATATCATAAAAGTATACTACTAACTAATACACATTAAAACTCAAACAAAATAGGATTCGCAGCATGCAAACTAACAAGTAAAATGCTAAATCAATTAAATTCACAACACAATTTATCAAATAATAATTTTATGAGGAACCGCCTACCTCGCTGTAAGCCAACATCACCAATTTGATGTACAAAATCCATTGCAAGCCAACGGCACCTCAATCGACAGAATTAGAACCTAAAAACAATGTAATGTCACAATTTCATCAAAAATGGACCAACCACAACCTAAAACCCTAAGTGCAAAATTAACCAACGGAAGAAAACAATCAAATGAAGAGGAACACACCCAGGATAAGGGCTGCGAGAGTCCAACCAAGGCATAAGGATGTCAGAGGTGCGCCACACTGGAAAATCCGATAGGAAGGGAGGGAAGCGCAGGAGAGGACGGGCAAGAGGGGTCGTGCGGGAGCGAAGGCGGGTGTCAGCACCATGGAGGGGCAGAAGGAGGTCGGTGCCGGGAAGGCTGTCACGGGAGAGGGAGAGGAGGCGGTGGTTGCGGGAGGCGGCAGAGGACCGGAGACGGCAGGGGGGTAGGTCTCGGCGAGCGCGGAGGGCGGAACGGCTGGCCGGATGTGCGGTGTGGCCGGAGCGGGAGGACGGGACGGCGGCAAGGGCGGCGGCCGGAGCGGAAGGGGTTCGGCGCTGGGGGGATAGGGTAGCGCGACGGGGGATAAGGTAGCGCGACGGGGAAGAAGGGGTTCGGCACTGGGGGGAATAGGGTAGCGCGACGGGGGAAAGGGAAAGGGGGTGGCGGCGTGAGCGGGAGAGATGAGGGAAAGCCAAAAAAAACAGTAAAAGAAAAAAAAAAGAAAGAATAATAAAAAAAAAGAATAATGAGATGATATAAAATAAAACTAAATAAAAAATAAAATAAAAATTTCATAATAATAATAAAAACAATAAGAAACATAATAATAATAATATATATAAAAACTTTAAGAAACCCAAAAAAAACATACAAAAGTAGAATTAAAAATTACGACCGGAACTGATAGTTGCAACCGCAAAGACATCTAGCCGCGACCGCTACAACATCAAATAGTAGTCACGACCATAACTAGTATGTGCGACCGCAACTAATAGTAATGACTGAAAATAATAAAACAAACAAATTATTATTATTATTATTATTATAATCATTGATACCGAGAAACACACGTGGTCACGGGCATGGTCTCGTGCGTGGTCACGCGCGCGATCACGCGCATGGTTGCGTGTCTCAATAATAACACATAATAAAAAAAACATTCCACTATTAAGATTAGGAACTACGCAGGGCGTGCATACGCTTGCGCGCCCATCTAAGAACCCAATTTCTTTTAAATTAAAACCGGTTCAAAACGTGGTTCAAAAACGATACCCAAAATATTAAAATAAAGTATCGGGCATTGCTAATTCTATGCACATCTATCAGCAACGCGCAACTCACATTGAGTCCATCCGCATCTCAACATAAAAAAAACTTAATTCCAAATAATAATTATAGAATAAGAATAAAATTAGAAGTCACTGTCATAGTGCGAAGTTCGGGTGTGACAATTCTCCCCACCACAAAACCTTTCTGCCCCCAGAAAGTCACCCAGCCAAACGAGGAAACAAACTCGAGTTCAAAACTAAATGAGGCCAACAAAATCACAAGTCGGCGTGACCTTTCACTCCATCAGTCACACCCGACCAACTCTGAGGGAAACTGAAAAGAAAAGAACCATCAGGAAAACGAGGAGGGTTCTCCCCACCACAAGAACCCGACTAGCACAACCGACATTGAGACTCTTAGCATGAGCTAACTCTGGAACTGTCAACTTGATCCAAGAGGAAACCGCTACACAGACCAAACCTTGAAGAAGGCACTTCAAGATTCCTGGTGGGTCTTCCCACCATTTAAGGACTGACCAGCTTTAACCAGTGTTCACAGACCAGTACGAGAAACCCAGCACAAACCGACCCATGAACTCTCCGCATAAACTAGACCCCCCACCACATGGGGTCATCGACGAAAGACCCCAAACTGAGTAGCGGACAAAACCCCTATTCATTATCTTCCAAGACGCACATGTCTCCAAAACGAGTGCATCCTAAAACAAGAACGAGTTACCAAAGGAGCTAGCCACATGAGAGAGATAATCATCTTGAGACTCACAACCATAAAGAGACAACTCCAAAGCTCATATTTGAGGAGGCGCAACTACTAAAATTAAAAGAAAAAGATACCACCACACCTCCTTACTGCCAAAGTGGGGTATTTAGGGAACAAAGACCACAACGAGGCAACGAAGCCTCTACGCCACCTACAGCAGGATAGAACCTTCAAAGACGGGAGAGCTACAACAAGGAAATTCATACCGTCCCCGTTTCAGCATTGGAGACAAAAATTAAACCAAGGTTCCCCACACCCAATGATTCCTGACTGCGTGAAAGGCTTCGCTCCGAGACCTGTGGTTGGAGCTCTGATGTCTTGAAGCGTCTTCTGCCCCGCAGTCAGGAGCTGACATTCTCTTGTCGAGATTCCTCTTGACGAAGCCGCTAGCGGAGCCTCTCTAAGTTTCCCAAATGGCCACACCGACAGAAAGTCTTCAATGGATGATGATGACAAGGCGGCTTAAAGTAACCAAACTGAGCACACTAGAAGAAAACAAGGGGGGTGGTCCAACTAATAGGAGATGGAATTGACAAGAAGACTTGTCTGAGATGGGTTCCTCCGGCTCGCTCTCACAGAATGGGGAACCATCCCAAACACCAAAGGAAACTGGTCCTTGAACAATAGACGAAGACCCCACACAAGAGAAACTTTAACTGATTCTGCGACATTATCTTTGGAGGAAAGGGAACCAACTTCTTGAGATGCCCAACGTAGGCCTTCGCTACTCGTTGGCCTTACTCGACACCCACTGGATCTGCCACTTTCCTTGCCTTCACTTCCTTGGGTATGAACCATCTGACGAGAGTCGTCTTAAACACCTTCCAAGACATACCATCATGCAACGACACTAGGGTTATCTCCTCCACCAATCCAGAGTTGCACCTTCAAATGAACCCAGACCAACACGGACTCTCATAGTTTTGGGAGTTTCCAACAACCTGGAAACACCAACGATTTCACCAAGCCAGTCCGCTACCTTCGATAGATCACTATCACTGCATATGCTAGACAACAACCGAAAAGAATTCAATTCCACCACTCTGCTAAGAGTCTGGGTAGAACCAACAACTAGAAGAGGCTCACTAGGAACTTCTGGGACTTTTCTGGGCAGCATACTCAAAACAAGAGGCACGAATTCGAATCAAAAGTTGTCATAAATCAAAATCCCACACCACAATCACAAACGAAAGCTATAACTCAAATCACTATTCCAACCACAATTTAATACGTCAAAACCAAGAACTCACGAAAAAGAATTCCCGACACGAAAAGAGAACACTAAACAATTTCTCACTCACTTTTCTAAACATTTGAAAAACCCTTTTTGAAAACCATCTTTCAGCAAACAAAACAACTTAAATATCCACCATCGGTATCCCATGAAGTCTCACACATATGTATCCCGGTGCTAGCTCGAGCACCCATCCACTCACATCACCAATTTCCCCACTTTCCACATGTGCACCTCAATGTGTGATCACTCATAGGAATACCAAGGGTAGATTAAATACACTTATCATTTCCAAATTAGACCATTAAGCACAAAGCACAAATTCTCAACCAATTGAAAAAGAAAAAAAAATAACTTATCATCAAAGCAATACATTTCCAATTTCCAAAACATTTTCCAATTCACATTCCAAAAAGTATTACTGAGATTTCAAAACAACTTCCAAAACACCTCCCATTTTTTCCCCTTTTGAAACCACACATTTGTTAAAACAAAACAATTTCCATTTCAAAACCACTTTTCCACTCCAACACCACATTCCCAATTCAAACCACCTTCACAAAAATCCATTTTCATTTTTGAGATGTACTCACACCAACCAAAATTAAGGTCAAACATAACTCACATTAAAACATCCAAAAATAAGGGACTAGTGGTTATACCAACCTGGTAACATGGCTTAGCAGACCATGCTCCGAGCGGGCATCCACCACAGGAAGTATCTTGAACCGTGCACTCGGGCTGTACATGGGTCGCTACTCCATGCAAGTCTGCCGCGTAACACTGGCTCACTTCCTTGGTCATCCCTCATCCACACATACCAATCCAAAGAAGAAAATTCAAATCCTAGACTACCCCTGGAAACTCGAGTCTCGAGACGAGCAAGGGTTCATGACGTCCTTCCCGCACCTACCTCTCGAGTCCCAACACACCTAATCACCAAGCTATTTGACACCCCAAATAACAACCTCCCTCTGATGCCATTTTGTCACGAACCAGGCCGGGTTGTCATCCGACCCGACACCCGACCCGGTCCGCGACATGGCCCGAAGGGCGTTCCCGATCCCCACGGGCTGGCAACTAGTGCCGGGCATCAACACAAACCAGATGGGAATGGTTTGGCCCATGAAAAAGATAAGCAAACATAAACTGAACAAGCATATGAATAAAGGAAAACAAACTGAACGACGTGGCAGCAGAAAAAGGAATAAATAAACGCGACATACCTCAGGTGACCCCGTGGATCACCACGGTACGACAACCACCCACTTCCAAAAGCGATCCAAGACTGAAACCTGCAACTGAAAAATAAAGTAGGCGTGAGCACCGAGATGCTCAGTAGGAAAGCCAAAAACAACCATGTCCTATGCCTCCGCCTTTATTAAGAAATCCACAATGCCAGTTTGGAAATAAGATATAATAAAATAGTGTTTCTCCTTTTCAAAATTAAGTAACGAGTTTGCATTTTCAGGTAAATCCTTTTTCTTCCACTACATTTTCAAAATAGGTTTCAAGCATGCACCTAACATTTCAAAATGAAAAGAAACAAGTTTGGATTAAAATATGGTTTTCATAAACAAGGCATCAAGTATGAAATCACTGAAAAGAAAGTTACGTCGTTAGAAACATGACAAAAATGAGCACCATGGGTAATCCCTATACGTAGCTAAAAACAAGTGGGAACCTAAAGACCTTGTACCTCAGTGAAACGTGGCTTAGAAGACCACAACCCTCAGAAAACGTGGCTTAGAAGGCCACAACCCTCAGAAAACGTGGATTAGAAGGCCACGACCCTCAGAAATTCATATGTTTAGTTAGTGTTGTTGCGTCAATCCTGCTAGACAAACCGGGACGTACCCCTGCTGTGTCATCTAGCGTACTAGTCCTGGTCACCCACCTAGATACCCGGGTTTTCCCATTGTGCTCTATTTCAAATGGTGGTGAGTTTTCTTTATCAATCAATCAAACAAATACATTACACTTTCTTTATCTAAAACTCATCCAACCCTTCACCACCGCACTCCCTACTTAAGTGCATTCCCCCTCTTTACACCACACAAACATGCACAAGCCTTTACACTAGGCACACATCACAAACCACTCATCAACACTTGCATCCCATTTTATTTTTCCCAAATTTAGGGGAATGACTCAAAAAGGGGTTTTCTATTTTTGCAAACCAAAACTTAAAGTGCCAAACGGGCCTCAATAGAGGTTTTTTTTCTATTTCATAAAACATTCTTAAGATGCCAAACATGCTTAATTACATAAAGGGAACACTTTTTAAAATCAACCGGCCAGAAGGCCAAACACCTTTGGAAATACCCATTACCAATTCAAACCATTTAGGAAATCAATTCTTTTTCCAAGAAAAGTCACTTAAGACCAACGGCTTTGAAATACATTTCAATTTTCCAATACAAGGCATAATAGTTTCTAGCAACCGCAATCAGATTCCATAGCATGTGTATATATATACATATAGCATAGTGTGAAACATATTCTTAAAACAGTCAAGCCATTATGAATTTCAAATTAAAAGCTTAGGCATAGGGGACCTACCTCAACATGTCGCTGCTTGAAGACGAACATTCAAACTGATCCTTGGCGCACACACGCACATGCACTTATACATATATATATATACGCGCCACTAGCTGCATTGCACATATTCCCCGCGCCATGAGGGAATATGTACAAAGAGGGCACATATATATATATGTCTTACCCTATGCATGTACATGTAGGATGTCTCGACACGCGCGGCCCAAAACCAACGAAGAAAAGCGCAACGCACTACACATAAAATTTAATAAAACAAATAAACACATAAACAATATATAAAACATTTCAGAAAAACACATCACATTAACGCACCAGATAAAACAAGATACGATGCACCCCAAGAATCATCATTTACACACATGGGTACCATTTTGAGACAATGCACACACCAAAAGAACTCCAAAACACAATCTGCACCTCCTTTACAACTTAACAAATCATTAAAACATTTTATGAAATGATTATAAATAACAATATGAGACTTTTTTTCAAGAACGCACCCAAATCCAACTTCAACAACCAAGCACACATTGAAACCATACCAAAACACTAACTGCAGTCTTTCCACACTTTGATAAACCAACAATACATTTTATAAAATAGTGATAAGAAGCTTGACACGGGTTTTTCATATAAAACACACTTATATCATAAAAGTATACTACTAACTAATACACATTAAAACTCAAACAAAATAGGATTCGCAGCATGCAAACTAACAAGTAAATTGCTAAATCAATTAAATTCACAACACAATTTATCAAATAATAATTCTATAAGGAACCGCCTACCTCGTTGTAAGCCAACATCACCAATTTGATGTACAAAATCCATTGCAAGCCAACAGCACCTCAATCGACAGAATTAGAACCTAAAAACAATGTAATGTCACAATTTCATCAAAAACGGACCAACCACAACCTAAAACCCTAAGTGAAAAATTAACCAACGGAAGAAAACAATCAAATGAAGAGGAACGCACCCAGGATAAGGGTTGCGAGAGTCCAACCAAGGCATAAGGATGTCAGAGGTGCGCCACACTGGAAAATCCGATAGGAAGGGAGGGAAGCGCAGGAGAGGACGGGCAAGAGGGGTCGTGTGGGAGCGAAGGCGGGTGTCAGCACCATGGAGGGGCAGAAGGAGGTCGGCGCCGGGAAGGCTGTCACGGGAGAGGGAGAGGAGGCGGTGGTTGCGGGAGGCGGCAGAGGACCGGAGACGGCAGGGGGGCAGGTCTCGGCGAGCGCGGAGGGCGGAACGGCTGGCCGGATGTGCGGCGTGGCCGGAGCGGGAGGATGGGACGGCGGCAAGGGCGGCGGCCGGAGCGGAAGGGGTTCGGCGCTGGGGGGATAGGGTAGCGCGACGGGGGATAAGGTAGCGCGACGGGGAAGAAGGGGTTCGGCGCTGGGGGGAATAGGGTAGCGCGATGGGGGAAAGGGAAAGGGGGGGCGGCGTGAGCGGGAGAGATGAGGGAAAGCCAAAAAAAACAGTAAAAGAAAAAAAAGAATAATAAAAAAAAAGAATAATGAGATGATATAAAATAAAACTAAATAAAAAATAAAATAAAAATTTCATAATAATAATAAAAACAATAAGAAACATAATAATAATAATATATATAAAAACTTTAAGAAACCCAAAAAAAACAAACAAAAGTAGAATGAAAAATTACGACCGGAACTGATAGTTGCAACCGCAAAGACATCTAGCCGCGACCGCTACAACATCAAATAGTAGTCACGACCATAACTAGTATGTGCGACCGCAACTAATAGTAATGACTGAAAATAATAAAACAAACAAATTATTATTATTATTATTATTATTATCATTGAGACCGAGAAACACACGTGGTCACGGGCATGGTCTCGCGCGTGGTCACGCGCGCGATCACGCGCGCGGTCACGCGCATGGTTGCGCGTCTCAATAATAACACATAATAAAAAAAACATTCCACTATTAAGATTAGGAACTACGCAGGGCGTGCATATGCTTGCGCGCCCATCTAAGAACCCAATTTCTTTTAAATTAAAACCGGTTCAAAATGTGGTTCAAAAACGAGACCCAAAATATTAAAATAAAGTATCGGGCATTGCTAATTCTATGCACATCTATCAGCAACGCACAACTCACATTGAGTCCATCTGCATCTCAACATAAAAAAAAACTTAATTCCAAATAATAATTATAGAATAAGAATAAAATTAGAAGTCACTGTCATAGTTCGAAGTTCGGGTGTGACAAATACCCTAGTAAGACAAGAAAACAATGGATTTACATAACACTGGTGGGTCTGGGCCGTTCCTCGATTGCCTTTGTCTTTTAAGGATTGACATAGATTCCCTCACTTGTGATTATATTCCCCAATAAGGAAACTTTCAACAACCAAAATTCATAGTTAGTGAATATATAATACATTTTATCCTTCTTTAATATCACTAGAATAATCCTTAGATGCTCTTCATGTTACTCATTTCACTTTGAGTAAATGATAATATCATCAATAAAAACCACCACAAAGTTTTTGAGGTAGTCTCTAAAGACTTTATTTATAAAATCCATGATGATTATGGTGGATTTAGTATGTTTTAAGGGGTTCACTCTAAACTCATAGTGTCTATACTTTTTATAGAAGGTTTCTTTTTGAATTTCTTCCTTCTTCACCTTTAGCTGATCATATCTAGAATTAGGATCCACCTTTGAGAAGTACTGAGCTCCTCATAGGTGATTGAATAGGTCGTCAATCCTTGGTATATGATAATTTTTAATTATGGTTATCTTTTTTAACTCTCATTAATCGACACACATCCATATTTATCCATCATTTTTCTTTACAAAGAGCACTGGCACACCCCTATGTGATGCACTAGGGAATATGAACCCCTTTCCAAATACTCGTACATCTAATTCATAAAATCTTATAGTTTGATAGGGGTCTTCATATAGTGTCATTTAGAGATAAGATTGGATCTAGTTATAAGTTTCATTGAGAACTCTGCCTCATTATCTAGGGAAAGTCTAGGAAACTATTTGGGAAATACATCATTTTTTCCTTAATATTGGGAATTTCCTCATGCTCGATGCTTTCCTTTGACTCAACTATTTGGGCAATATATTCTTATTCACATTGTATTATTACCCAAAACATTGAGGGTTTTTTCAAAAGAATATTTAGGGTCTTGTTTACATTTATATAGGAGCAAGGGATGGTTTTGAATATAAAAATAGATTTCCTTTTATCGAAAGTTGATGTGTTACCAATATAATGAGAGTAAATCCATGCCTAGTATAGAATTGAATTTCAAAAAGGGAGGTATTATGAGATTTTCTAGAATAATCTTCCTGTATACTTTAACTAGAGAGGAGTCCAAAACTTGGGTTTCAATGATCACAACACTAGGTGTTTTTCCATATATCTCTGCTTAAAGGTATCAGGTCTTTGATTCAACAGTTCTAGAAAACATAGAAAATATAAATAAATTCCTATAATAAGTATCAAATAAAAAAATTACCTTATTGAGTAAATAGGAAGTGTACCTTGTGCAAAATAATTTTCATTATCTGATTCATAAGTAGTAATAGAATAATAATTCATTTTCTCTTTTAACTTTGGTGGTTATTGATGCTGATTACCCTCAAGGACTCGTGGTTTAGTTCACTGGATTGTATAGTTCCCTTTCTTCTTAAAATTGAATCAACGAACCATGGGTGGTTCATTTGGGGGTTAATTTCTATCCTCCATCATATTGGTTAGATTATTCATATCTCTTTGAAATTCATGATCTTAGTGTCCTTCTCTCCCACACTTGAAGCATTTCCCTATTCCTTTAAGGAAATTCCCATGATTCTTTTTAACACATTTTGGACATGTGTGAGGTTGGATCATCTTTCCTTATTTTTAATTTGTACCACCATATTGAAAATATAATCTTATCATATTATCCTCATGTCAAAATTAAAAATCTCCAAAATCCATCTCTAATTTGAGTGCACATCAAATAACTTCTTTATAACTACTGAAGTCTCAGATAGCTAGATTTTTTAGAAGTTTTGGTTTCCTACCACTAATGAATCTATCAATTTTTCTATCACTTTTGAAAATTAAACTCAAGTTGTATCTTGAAAGGATTCATAATTTTACCTAATAATATGTGATAGATTCACCTTATTTTTTCTACATCTCTATTTATTCTCTATCTATCATTGGTCAAAGTGTTTAAGGTAAATAATTGTTAAGAAATATTTTCTTAAAGTATTTCCACTCTATATCATCCATGTCATCCTTTGGCTTGGTTTTCTTTATGAATTCATGCTATTGATCAGCTTCAATGCCTAAATAATAGAAGGATAGAGACACATTATCTTTTTTAGAATATTGGATCATAGAATAGATCATCTTAATTGAGTTAACCCACTATTTTGAGACATGTTGATCAGAATATCCACTAAATGTTGGTGGTAATTTCCAAATAAAAGACTCAATGGCCAGTTATCCTTATTTGGAGAAAAAGGGTGTTCCACATGGTTTAGTTTACAATCCATATCCTGAGACATCTTGGTAACCATTTCCATACAATTTTGAACTCCACCTCTAATGGAATTAGGGATGTCATTTGGAAAACCACTGCATTATCCCTCACATGAGATATTGTACTAGTTCCTTAGGGTTCAAAACATATCTTAAATAGAAATGGTTTGAACATAAGTGAACAAATCATGAATAAATAATTTATTCTTTTGCACAATCAATTATAAAGGAATAACTTATTGGATACCCATGATTATAATTTTTATAAAAAAATATTCTTGGATGTAAATATATACTTAGACTTATCCTAAGGGTTTTCACTAAATATTCATAATTCCCAAATTAACTAAACCATACCTATAATAATAACTATATAAACCCTACTTCTTCTTGCATTACTATTACAACATTTTAAATCTAAATGAAAAATAGTTATACATTAAAGGGTTCAAAGGTTTAGTATATCAGGTAAATTTGAATCATATATCATATATACATAATAAAATATAAATATTTATTTTAATACTTCTTCATTATCCTTATAAAACCTCACGTTCTCCTTAATATATGAAATCACCTTAGGATATATATCAAATATTGGGGTGATCTAAAATCCCATTAAGAGGACGGATAAAATACATGAATCAATATAACATGGGTGAGAATATTCATCATAATCATATCATTATCATTAGATTATAATCATAATCATTATTAAATCATTCGATAAAGTCATAGAATGAAGCAATGCATAAAAATGAAACACCATGTCATAGTGGTCAAATACCACACATATGTGAACAATGCTATCATCATGTTCATCCATAACATATGTTCATAATCATAACATCATCGATGTAAAAAAATATAACATAATTTTCACACATAATAAACATTATTTCTTGAGATGCATCACATTACCTATTGAATTTGAGGGCTATATAATTCCAGGCCCACTCTTCACATCATAATATTTACATAATCATACATTCCACTTATAATGTCTAGCAATCATAATTAGAAAATAACCCTTGGAAATTAATAGGTGTCATAATGATTTCATAAATCATGATTTCAGGAATAAATTTGGGTTTACCAAATGAGTAATGGAAAACATATTTTTCATAATCATCATCATTCTTGAGTGAAAGTGAAGCAACTCAAGAGTAGTAAAAGATGTGTTTTGAAAGAAAAATCTTTTTGCAAAATCATTGTATTTGATTTAAAAAACATTGGTAAAACATGTGTATCCAAGAAAATAAAATTAAATAATAGTGAAATTATATTTATGGGATATTAGAGTAATATCCATGCAGAAGATATCATGAAATATGGATAACCCAAAGAAAATAAGTTGGATTCAAGAATCCCTTTACATTAAATCCTATTTTATTTCATCACTTTTATGCCTATTGAATAATAAAAATAGGATTATTAAAAAATAATTACATAATATAATTATGTTAATTTATTCCACTATTTTTCATTATAATTATTGGATTCTAATTTATAACATTCTGTTAAATGTGAATTGTTTTGATATCATGTTTTCATTAAATTATCTCGTTTTGTTTCAATGGTGCTCTTTTTTTTTAGTTCATTTACACATTTTTATAATAAATTATATAATATTAAAAAATATATTTTTTTTACGTTTATATATCATAAATAATCTATTTTAACTGAACATAGGTTTTGTGATAAGAAAAGAAATGACAATGTCATCATTGGTGATTGATTGACTGTTGACGGGACATTGTTGAACAAGTGGGAAAGGAACATTTGAAATTTAAATAACTCATAATTATTATTCTTAGATTATATTAACATAATTAATATAATTTTATCATATAACTTAGTTAATTTTAAAATATTTTGTTTTTAAATGAATTGGGAAAAATAAAAATAAGAATACAAGAGTTGACAGAAACTTACTCTTTCCTCAGCGTAGCTTCTTTGAATGACACTAAAACTATCTTGATTCTTGTAGTTCTATTACTCCATAACATCAATATGTATTTTATTTTTCTTTAGAGGGATTATTTGGGTAGTTATTTTTCTCTATAATGTGAGGGGGGAGGGGGTTTCCAAGGGAAGGGGGGTTGTAAAGACCCTGAATTATATCAATGGAAATCCCCTTATTATAATTATTCCATATATTATAAATCACATAAAAAATATAGAGAAAAATTTAAAAACAATATAAATTAATAATAAATGAAATTATAGGTATTTATAGGAGTTAAGGAACCAATACCAATAGAATAGTAACTTGACCTTTGGAATAGTAATGTGACACTTATGAATAGTAAGTTAGCCAATAGAATAGAAACCACACCTATAAAAGTATAAATAAAATTTGGGTATCTTATAAATAAAAATATTATGTATCTATATCTTGGAATATGTTAGTATATGTTTTATAAATCATAAATTAAGTGTCAGTATTTTTGTAAGTTATAAATATTTAATAGTAGTTTTATAACTAATATAATGATTTAAAAAAATTATTTATATAAAATTTATTCCAAATTTAATATATATTTTTCTTATTATTATATGATAATTTTATGAGACCTTAATTAAATTTTCAAAGTGTTATAAAATCAGTAACAATTTTAAAATTAGTATTTTTAAAATAAATGATGATTTTATTTAAAAATTAAATTTCTCATATTTAGAAAATTATTTTCATAAAATGGATTCCTTTGTTTAATTCCACATATCAAAAAATTGTTTGGTTGAATTTTTGGTATTTTTATGAAATACATGATTTTTGTGAATAGTAAAATATGGTAATTTACAGTATATATACATTTTAATTTAAATATATTATTCCTTGAGTCATCACTAATGTAAACACCATAATCTATAACTCACATTCATTATTTTAATATATTTATTGATAATTCTCAAACTATTCATAGTCTTGAGGCAAAATAATAAACTGATGAATAAAATAAGTAGAAAATACCACTCTCCTCCCCTATAAATACCACCCCTTCTCCTCACAACTTTCAACCTTGGAGAATTGTCAATATTTTACCCAAAACACTTCCAAATTATATCCCCTACATATATGATTTTTTGGTCTCAACAAAATACCAAACATATTTCCCTAAGGGGGTTCTCAAGGAGGAGAAATTCAAGAGGAAAATCCTCTTTCATTTTCTTTTAATTTCTTTTAAATTTATTTTATTTTCTTATAATATCCTCAAATCCCCTTATACAAGTGGAATTTAGACTCTATTATATTATATATAAGTTAATTTTATCATGTTAATCGAATAATTAATCATTAGTTGTCTTCCTCTATCCTTTTTTATTAAAAATGAAAATATCATCTGTAATGTGTCAATTTGTCACATTTAAGGACGATGAAATTTTCAATTTCCATTAAATCCTTCAAGACAACTCATAAAACCATTTTTATGGTTAAAATAAATTACAATATATTTATTACATCCTATTTAATTTTCTATAACCATTTTATATTCATAATATTAATTAATATAACAACACTAGTTGGTGATGATCGAAAACCTGCCAAAATAGTCTAAATGATTATCACTAACGACTTATCTAATGATTCATAATCACCTCAAATATACAAATTAATTATATAAACATTTAATATAATTTATTTTAATTAATAAAATATAACTTCAATTATGGAAAAAAATATCATTTTACATGATTTTACAAACATAAATACAGGTAATCCGATCATGAAAACCAAGGATACCAACACTCCCAAATAATGAAATTGAATCTCATAACTCATCAAAAAGGATATAAATGAACATAATAAAATAAAAATAAATGAAATAAATTTAAAAAAAAATTATAAATTAATTAATTAATGTACTTATGTTTATTATATATTGCATTAAGATCAAGTGCATAACTGTCTCAAACATAAGGTAAGGGGTTTTACCAGAACCTCTATTTTTCCCTTAGGTTACTATTTCTCTCTCTTTATCCTAATTTTATTCTTCATTATTTTTATGTAATTATTATAAATTATATGTATATGTTTCAAAATCATGTATCCATATCATTTCATCCTTCTTTTATGGGGAAATATATTTTTTAAAATGGTTCCCTTTTCAATTCTTTACAACAAGCAAGCCTGATTAAAGGGAACTTCCCGATTTATTACTAATTATAAAGTTCTCTCTATAATATTTCTTAAGCCACAATTATTTTTATAAAATCACTAATTTTATAATGAAAAATATCTTGCTTCATTTATGGTATTATACAAACAAAAATTCCTTTTTCATTTTAAATAATCTATAATATTTTCCTTAAACCGCACTTAAATATTTTATTTCTAAAGTTTCTTAAACTCTCTTTTTACATGTTTAAGCTTCACTTTGTCATAAATTACCATTATATGTTCCTATTTTCCCATATTAATGTCCATATATGATTTAAATACATTAATTCATTGACACCTTCATGATATTCCCATTTTGTATTCCTTATGACATGGTTATAATACTCATTCCTTTCCATGTGTAACGCTTATGTTTATTTATTATGTATGATTATTCATGTGGTACACAAATGCATGAACACGTTATGAAGGATTAAACTAGATAGATCTCCAATGAATTGGGTGATGTTTAGTATCATGATATGTAATTTTGGGACAGGGAGAGAACCTAATTCCTTTATGAGACTTTTTCCACCATGTGATATAGTCTTGGAAGTTATCCTTGACTCATGTTTATGTCAGGTTATATATTGTTTCCAAATTTCTATGTTTCCATGATTATATTTTCCTATGTTATAAAATTTATTCTTCCTTATGTTTATTCATGTTCCATTCCTTTTATATCATCATGTTATGCCTTTTAACCCATGTGTTATGTTTTATTTCTATAATTATTCCATTACTGCAATTTTTAGCTCATCCTTTTTGTTCATCTATTCCCTAGGTTATCTTATGAAAATATAATATCTCAATAGAATTTTTGAGCTCATTATGAATATTAAATAAAATATTTATTTATTTTGGTTTCATGTTTTCAAATTTTGTACCTAATCTTCCAAAGACACTAGAATTTATGATCCATGGTCGTTTTTTAGGGTTAATTATACTTAAAAAATGTAATGATATGTGTAAAGTAAATGGTTTCCATAGACATTATCAGAGAAAGGTATAGTTATTTTTGGATATTAGGACTATAGAAATTTATTAAAAACCCTAAGGATAATTATACCCTCGTGGATAACCTAGATTAAAAATTTGGGTACCACAAGGTAAGATATACTTTTCATTTACAAGTTTATCCTTATATGTTAACTGTTTAATATTTATATGCTTATTAGATAAGAATTAAATCCCCCTAATTTCAATTTCATATTATTAGTTAAGGGATATAAATATAATAACTCATTCTAATAATCAATATGATGGGAAATGTGACAATTTTCCTAATGATATGCCAAATATGGTGGGAATGGGTTCTCAAAACTTCATGAAAAAACTTTCTCAAGTAGATCAAATTGTGAAAAATAACTTGAATCATGTGAAATTACCTCCTTCTCTAAAGAAATTACATGTGGTAATCAAATAGTTCATGTGACAAATGCCTCCCATGTTTAGAGGATATTCTAATCCCCTCATCATAGAACAATGGATTAACTCAATTGAAAAGATATTATATATCCTCCAATGCTCAAAAGATGATAAATTTGTACATGATGTCTATCATTTTGATGGGGAATGTGATTAGTGGTAGACAATTATCAAGAACACAAAGTTCTAGGATTAAATTGATTCTATGTAATGGGAAGATTTCAAGAAAATATTTTTAAATAAATATTTTCCCTGAACACTATGTTTTCATATGGAACGGGAGTTTTGTGGAATAAAGTAAAAATAGTATATGAGGGCGTACAAGGAAAACATTACAAGTCTTGTACAATATTCCTATGCCTTTTCCATGAACACCAAATTCAAGGTGGATCACTACTTTAGTGAACTAAATCTAAGTCTACAAAAATCATGGGTGATTCCAGACATCGAAAGTTTTGAGGATATTTTTCATTTTTATATTAAGGTTTAAATAGAGATAAGAGACTCATAGTGGTCTCATGGGACCGATTAAAAAAATAGGAATATTGGGATTAATATGGGTGGATCAGTAGATAAATACCTTGATGGAAAGAATACCCAACTTCCCACATGTCAAAAGTGTGGGGAGAAGAATCCTAGAAACCACTTAAAGGTAACTAATCGAAGCTTCAAATATGGAAGAGAAGTTTATGTGGATAATGAATGCATAAGGGATATGAAGAATACCAATAATGTGAAAGAAGAAAAAAAGGCCTATAACAACACTCATCTTGTAGTGAAGTGTTTCATCTTCCAGGAACATGGGAATTATGAAATCCATTGCCCTAAGCCAAGGGTTGTTGGAGGCAATCAATAACAACAACAACATCCAAGTAAACAAGGAAGGGAATATGAAATCACAACTGTTGAGGTATAACCAAAAAATTATGATGTGTTGATAAGTACAAAATTTATTCATTAAAAAATAGGGAATATACTATTTGATTATTTTTATATTCATTCTTTAATATCTTTCATGTTTAGTAGAATGATTCAAAAACCACTTCAAAATTTCGAGGTTGAGCTATCTATGAGAAAATAAAATGATGAAATTATTACATCCAAAGTATATAACTCCTGAAGAGTTAATGTTTTTTGGATGAAACTCATATAAAATCTTTTCTTACTTAATTTGGTGGAGTTTGATTATATATTGTTCATGTATTTAATATCTTTATACAATTCCAACATCAAATGTGGGGAATGTGAGATCAATATTCACACCCTAAATAATCCTAAGATATTTTATAACTTTAAGGAGGAAGGTTAATCTCATTTAGAATAATCATATCAATTTTGGATATTATTTCCTTATGAGAAAGTGTATCTAAATCAAATGACTGATAAAAATTATAGAATCGTGCTCAAAGAAATGTCCATTGTGATGGACTACACTGATGTGTTCCCTGAAGAATTTTATAGTCTTCCTCATGATCAAGAAGTTGAGTTCTTCATTGAACTTATTCCTAAATTGGTACCAATATAAAATACATCTTATTGAATGACTACAATTTAGTTAGAAGAACTAAAGGATAAATTATAAGAGAATATGGACAAGGGTTTTATACACCTGAGTGCTTCACAATAGGGTGCACCAGTCCACTTTTTCAAGAATAATTATGGATCAATGTACCTCTGTATTTATTTTCATGAGCTCAACAATATCATGATAAAGAAAGAGTATCCCCTTAAATGGATAGATGAATTGTTCAATCAATTGTGTGGGTCTAAGAACATCTCTAAAGTGAACCTTCGATTTGGATATCACCAATTAAAGGTAAGGAAGGAAGATATTCCCAGTACTTACTTTTGAACAAGGTATGATATTATGAGTTAATAGTGATTCCATTCAGACTCACTGATTCTCTAGAAATATTCATGGTCTTAATGAATAGAGTCTTTAGATATTACCTCAAAAAATATGTTGTAGTTTTTATTGATTATATTTTGATTTACTCTAAGATGAAGGAAAACACGAGGAACATTTAAATACTATGAGGAAGACTTTTAGAAGGGATAAACATTATGAAAAGTAAAGTTAAGTGATATCTTAATAGAGTAAGTATAATTTTTGGGGAATTTTATCACTATAAATGGAATATCTATAGGACCTTACAAAAAAATATCAATCTAAGAGTTTCCTAGAAAAACATCCATAACATAGATATGTAGTTTACTTGGTCTTTCTAGGTATTATTGATTATTTTATAAGAACTTTTCATGATTTTCAAACCCACTAACCAAGGTGGATCAAAAGGGAGTAAGGTCTTTATGGACCAGTTAATGTGAATACTTCTTCAAAGAGTTAAAAAAGAGGTCTATCACTACGCCAATACTCACTCTTCCGACAAGTGGGGTACTCTATATGGTATACAGTGATACCTCAAAAAAGGTATTAGGAAATGTACTGATGAAAAAAATGATAAGGTTATATCCTATTTCTCAAGGGAGTTGAAAATTCATGATAAAAACTATATCGCGCATGATCAATAGTTTCCAGTTGTGATCTTTGCATTGAAAATATGGCGGTATTATCTTTATGGGGAGAAGTGTGAAATATTTATTGATCATAAGAGCCTCCAATATATGTTCACACATAAGGATATTAATATGTGTCTACAAAGGTATTTATAGATCATCAAGTATTATAAATAGTCAATCCATAACTATCCAGGTATAGAAAATAAGGAGGATGCTCTAAGTAGGATGGATCATGCATCTTTATCAATGATGAGAATTAAAAAGGACCCAATATTCGTATACCTACAATGGGTGGACATGGGAATAATTATATAAGGAGAATCATTAATCCTTTATCAAATGATTTATCAACCCTCCCTTGTGGTGAAAATAAAGGATTCTCAAAGGAATTATGTGGAAATTCAGAAATGGGTGGATGTTATCAAAAATAGGAAATCATTCAAGTTCAAGATTGATGATGATGAAGTCATAATATTTGGAACATGACTATGTGTACCATCCAATTTGGATATAATAAAAGCGTTTATGAATGATGCACGTAGCTAAACCTTCTTTATTCAACCTAGGATCAAAAATATGTATCAAGATCTCTCAGAGAATTATTGGTTGGACAATATGAAGAAAGAGATTGTTGAATATACATCAAAGTGCCTTATATGTCATTAAGTGAAGGATGAAAGGAAATAGTCTAAAGGGATGATTCAATACTTATCCATACTAATAAGGATGTGGGAGAACATCAATATGGACTTTTTAATTGTACTTTAGAAGACATCCATAAGAAACAATGCTATATGGGTTATTTTGGATAGTCTTACAAATATAGATCACTTTATCACAATTCAAGATGACTTTTCACTGGATAAACTCACATGGATATATATCATATAAGTGGTAAGGTTGTATGGAGTACCAATATAGATTGTACCTGATCAAAATACAAGATTCAACTCCATGTTATGGAAAATTATTCAACATGCTCTAAACATTATACTATACTTTAGAACATACAATCATCCTCAAACTGATTTCCAATCTGAGCGGACCATTCAGAAACTGGAAGACATGTTAAGAGCATGTTCTATGGACTTCAAATGTGTATGGGACAAACATCTTCCACTAGTATCATTATCATACAATAATATTTTCCACTCAAGCATCTAAATGGATCCATATGAAGACCTTTATGTAAAATGATTTAGAACACTAACATGAGGTGATGAAGTTAGTGAACATAAGCTTCTAGGATAGGACATTGTCAAAGAAATGGTAGGGAATGTAAAAACCATTCAACTTCACATCAAGGCAACCCAAATTCAAAAAAAAAGATATGCATACAATCTTTGACAAGACCTAGAGTTTAATGTTGTAGATATGGTAATCCTCTGTATATCTCTATGGAAGAGGATCATGAGATTTGGAATGAAATGAAAGCTAAATTTTAGGTACATTGGATCCTTATAAATTCTTGATCGTGTTAGAGTTGTGGCATATCGACTAGCACATACACCAATAATGTCTCAAGTACAAGATGCATTCCACATATGCTTCTTAAGTAAGTACATACTAGACCCCTTATATATACTGAATTTTGAGGTGGTATAGTTAGAAAACAACCTCTCATATGAAGAGCAGTTAGTGATGATCTTGGATAGTATAGATAAAGTTTCAAGAAACAAGACTACTCACTTGGCCAAGTACTATAGAGGAATCATAAGTACGAATAAGAAAAATTGGAACCAGATTAAGTCATTAAAAATAAATACCCTCATTTTTTCACCATAATATGTAAACTGAATTTCAAGGGAGAAATTTGATAAGGGGGGAAGAATGTAATGACCCCAAATTATATCAATAGAAATTCCTTTTTTTATAATAATGCCATATATTATAATGCACATAAAATCACATAGATAACATAGTACAAACTTTTTAAATGGTTAATTAATTAAATAAGATATATTTTTATAAGTTAAGGACACTATACTAATAGAATAGTAACTTGACATTTGGAATAGTAATGTGACCCTTATGAATAGTAAACCAGCTGATACAATAGTAATCTCGCCTAAGAAGGTATAAATAAAAAAATTGTCTTATAAATAAAAATATGATATATCTATATCTTGGAATAAGTAAATAATTATTTAGAAATGATAAAATAAGTGTTGGTATTTCTATAAGTTATAAATATTTAATTACCATTTTATAATTAATATAATGATTTAAAAGAAAATTTATTCTCATAAATTTTATTTAGAAATTAATATTTTATTTTCTTATGATTATAGGTTTTATGAGACCTTAGTTATTATTTCACAGTGTTATAAAATCAGTTATAATTTAAAAATTGGTATTTATCAAATAAATGATGATTTTATTTAAAAATTAAATATACAATATTTAGAAAACAAATTATAAAATTGAGTCCATTTTCTAATTATACATGTCAAAAAATGGTTAGGGGGATTTCTTGGATATTTTTTGAAATACTTTCTTTTTCGTGAATAGTGGAATATGGTAATTTACGGTATATATACATTATAAGTTAAATATAATATTCCTTGAGTAACCACTGATGTAAGAACCATAACTCACATTCATTATTTTTATATATTTAGTGATAATTCTTAAAATATTAATATTCTTCAGTCAAAATAATAAAATAATGAGAAAACACCCCTCTCCTCCCTTATAAACACCACCCCTTATCCTCACATCTTTCAAGTTTTTAGCCTTGTCCAAATTCTGCCCAATAAACTTCCCAAGTCTATCCCCCACATATATGATCCATTGGTATCAACAAGACTCCAAAACCATTTCCCTAATGAGGTTCTCAAGGAGGATAAATTGAAGAGGTAAAATCCTATTTCATTTTCTTTTAATTTATTTTTAATTTATTTTTTTATTCTCTTCTCACCTCCCCTTATCCAAGTAACATTAAAAATCCATTATATTATATATACTATAATTTAATCATGTTAATGAAATTATTCATCATAATTTCTTTTCCCCTATTCTTTTTTACTAAAAATGAAAACATCTTCTATGATGTGTCAATTTATCGCATTCAGCGATGATGAAGTTTTCAATTTCCATTACCTTATTCAAGAATTATCATAAAACCATTTTATCGTTCAAGGATATTATTATATATTTATTACATCCTATTTAATGTTTTGGAACTATTTTATATACATAATTTTAATTAATAAAAAAACTAGTTTGTGATTATTGAAAACCCGCCTAAATAATCTAAAAAATTATCACCAACGTCTTATCTAACGATTCAACCTAACTCAAAATTAAAAAAATTATATAATCATTTAAACTTATGAATGTTCATTAATAACATATAACATCAATTCTGGACAACCATTCTCTTTTTAAATGATTTTTTGTACATGTATACAAGTAAATTGATCATGAAAACTAAGGAAACTAACGCTCTTGAATGATGAGAGTGAATCTCATAACCTATAAAAAAGGATATAAATTAAATTAATAAAATTATAATAAATAAAATACATGTAGATAATGTTATGAGTTAATTAATTAATGGATTTAATGTAACACCTATAGATTTTATGAGATATATTATTTTTAATTTCTTTGATTTCTTATGTTGTACGCTACATCAAGATTAGCTTGCACTATACGCAACACGGTATTAGCTTGCATTATATGCAACACTATACTTGGCTTGTGTTACACACAATTTCAAGATATTTTGATAGAATTCATTTCACGCAAAACTGAGTACAGATTTTTTCGATGTATACAAGAATTGTGTTTGGATTATGTTATATGGAACACCAAAGGAATTTTGAAAAATACGCAACACTTACTTGGCTTTCGTAACTCACAAGAGCGACCTTCCTCGATAGCTTGTGTTGTACGCAATCTTGAGTTTCACTAAATAACAATATATTATTAAAATATTAATATTTAATGGGATATAAACTAGCCATTATTAATATTATTAACTAAATTTTTAATTTTATATAACATTAACATTAAACTTATATATTTTCAAGAACATTATATAAGAACAAATTCAATTTTTCATATAAAAGAAGTATTTTTTAAAAAATGCAGTTTTTCCTTATTTTGATGGCACACCAATTTTAAATCTAGTTTTCAACACTTTTATATATTATATTTGACAAAACAGACATCTTATTTGGAAGCGGGACATCACAATTTACTTTGGTTGAATTTTTTGTATTTTTCTAATAAAATTCATATTTTAATGAATAATGAAAAATACTGCATTTTTATTCAAAATAAAATTTTCATCTAATTTATTCATATAGTTATATTATATTTTTATTTGGTTTTAATGTGTAATTTTATTAGGTTTTTATCATTTAATAAAATGTTGTTTATTGGAAGTAATTTCACATTTAAATTGGACATAAACACATGTCAATTTTTTATAGTTTTTACTTCTTAAAAAACAAATTTCTGGTTTTAACAACAAGAATTAATTTTAAATTAATTACTGCAACTTTTGTGTTTTGAATTTTGAAAAATATATTCCATATTTTGAATCAGTGGGTCTAAATTATGTTAATAGGTTAATTTTAATTTTTTGATATTATTAATAGTAACTACGGTAATTTTTTTATTTACCTCAGTTAAAGGTAAATCAGGTAAATTAGGGTATCAAACAATATGATAAAGATAATAAAATTACCCTAATAACTGAAAAAAAAAATCTTATTGGATGAATTAAAGTCTACCAATATCACCTAAGGGTCATAATTTATTCTTTTAATGGACTTTTCTCCATGGAAGTGACGAAATTATAATTAATACAAAAGAAAGTGACAACATGTCACTCTATTATCTCTTATTAATATAATAATTTTAATATAGTGATAAACTTGATAAAACATCAAACCTATATAATCTCTAGAAATATAATTAAATTATATAAATTATGTGAATTTATTTATAATTTTTATATATTAAATGATTACTATTAATTATGACAAAATAGTGATGTAGAAATTATTGTATTGATAGAAATATCAAATAAATGGTTTTAAAAATATTCAAATAAATACCATATGAACTAATTAATATTCTCCACAAATTTTCTAGCAGACTATGATATATTAGGATTTTATTAAATATTTTGTTTTGAATTTATCTTTTGTGTGGATTTTATTTAAAATCAAATAAATGAATAGTGTCAAAATTGACACTTGATGTTTTATAAAACTAACATATTATTAAATTATTTAAAAATCACAAAAAATATTTAAAATTTAAAAAGTGAAAATTATATTTTCTAAAATTTCATAAATTATCTAATTATGGAAAATTTAAAAAACCTAATTAAATATTTATAACCATTTCATATTTAGAAAATTATTACCCCAAATAAAATTAAGTAGATTAAATAAGGATAAATAAAAATGATCAGGTTTAAAATATAATCAAAACAAGTATAAATTTTATTGGTTGAACTTTTTTCAACCCATACTAATCTTATATTCTAAATAAATGATTTTGGGTCCTTTATAAACCAAAAAAATATAATAAATTAATAGTTCAGTACTTTCCTAATGTTCCCCTCCTCTCTCTTATAAAAGGCCACCACCTCTACCCACTTACTCACACTTTCCAAGTTCTTTGGATCATCAAAACTCTGCTAAAATAGGCTCCCAAAATCTCTAAATGCCTCCTAGTGGCCAAAATTTTGGAATAAATCCATCATAGGGAGACCTTTTGTGCAAATAAAAAGAAGATACTTGAAAAAAGGTAATTGTTTTATCACCTCTTTCAAAATTCTTTTCTACTTATACTTACTCTTATTATGTTGTTATCATACTAAAATAATAAATATAGTATATTATAAATTATGATATTTGATTATAATAATAGGATAACCTTATACCTTCTTGTACCCATTCTACGAATAACAATATCACCATGTGTGTGTACGTATGGTTTACCGTCTCCATGCCATGGTGTAATTTTTTATTCAACGATACTTAATTTGGTTGGGTATAATGATGAGTATAATGGATTCAAATAATTAATATTACAGGATAATTATTCGTTATAATTAATATAAAATCCAATTTCATACCATTTAACCATTAATTGAATGATATTGTCTCTCGTGTGTACTTATGGATTACCGTCTCCAAGACGTGATGAGATTCATTTTCCACGTTAACTATTCAAGAATGATTATAAAGTATATATAATAAATAAGAATTAAATATATGACATAATAATTCTACTTTATTTATATATATAGATATATATATATATTCATTTACTTTATTCCATTCAAGTTAATATGGAAACCGATACAACGTTCATGCGTACGTACGACCTACCGTCTCCATGAACGGTGTCTTACATTTCATTTATCTATCTATTATATATATTTATATACTAAATATTTATGATATTTAAATCATGTTTTACATTCTTTATGTAAGTAAATCATTATCTAAGTTATAAGATCAAGAATAACAAGTCAAAACACGTACGATAAATAAAACAATTATTGCTCAAAACATTGCTTTAAGAAAGAATTGATAAATAAAAGGGTAATATAAAGTCATAATTAAATAATACATGATATAATATATATTTTTATGGTTATTTTATAAGTTTATAATATGTTTAAACCCACTATATAGTAGTTTTAGACATATACAGAAGAAATCAGACCTAAGGTAAGAGATCATTTTACAATCTCATTATTATCCGAGATTGTTTATTCATAAGTATTTACTAGGGTATATTTATCATTTATGTCCATGTTTTATAAATATATAATATTTTTTATATTATTATACTTTTTTTAATTGAATTATACACATTGGTAAATTTTTATTGAATTTTGTGAAATGAATCGTTATTTCATTTTCCAAAAGAGGTACTTTTTGACTTTTCCAACAAGAGTATGTGAAGAATGTTTTTTAACTTATACAGGATGAATAGATTCTTACATCTTCATAACGCCTTATTTTTATGAAACTTCCTCTACATGATTCCATGTTTATTTTCATCTAATTTTTTTCTTTTAAAATTGTGTGTCATTTTGAGTAAAGAAAACTATTTTTAAGAAGAAAGGATATTTTCCTCAAAAATTAATTTCAAGTGTTTTATCAAAATTATTTTCCATCTAAGATGATTCTCTTTAAATAAGGTTATTTTTATATACCTATTAATTCAATGATTTTATTTTTTTTAATGATAGAATGATATTTTATATGGATTATGTTATGATGGAATGATATTTAAGAAAACCCATTTTATTTTATGGTTTATGCTATGATGAATTATTTATAATTTTGTGGAACATATAAGAATGATTTCATTATGAGTGTGAGACCTATATATCCCTCCATTTCAATGGATAAATATTTATATCTCGTGAGATAGACATGATTGGAAAAGAATGTAAATATGGTTCAGTAATACAGGGCTAGAACAAAAAGTAAATCCGGTTCAGTAATACATGGTTGGAACAAAAAGTAAACTTGGATCAGTAATGGACTTTGTCCATGATAATGGTCTTAGAAATAATGCCTTGGATATTATAGAAATCATGTTATATACTTATTTATTTACCATAATTCCGTGTTTTATACCAATCCAATTTTCTCATGGTTCATGATTACATTCTAATTTATGCCTTATGAACTACCAAGATTTATTTCATGACTCAAGATTCTGGTATATGTTAAATGTGGTATGTTTTTTTTCAAAATATATGTTCATGTTTTTACATTCTTGTGTTTATGTTTTGTAATATATTTTCCATGCATACCCTTACTTATCATTTGAGCTCACTCCTTTTTATGTTTTATTTTCCCCTAGGATTTAAATAAGGTTATTAAGTAGGATGTGTCAAAAGGGGATTCTGGTTATGAAGGCTAAAGCTGGAGACAAAGTAAATGTTTTATGAACCAGTTGTTTATGTTTTCTAGTTTTCAAAGGAACTAAAATAATATGTATTTAGTAATCTATTTCTATTATTTATTAGGTATTCCACAAAATTAATTTAATGTCCATGTACGTCAATCTTGTTTCCATACAGTTGGTATCAGAGTGAAGGCTTAGTTAACCTTTTGAAATTGGGATACGAAAACTTTAGTGAGATCTCTAGAGATATTTCTAAGGTATGTCTAGGGATGTACCTAAGGATAAGTCTAACAATAGTTTACAGTCCTAGAATTATTATAACAATCATAAGTAACCTGAGATTAAATCTATGATGTTAGAGACTTAAGGTACTCCCCCTTGATTATGTTGTTTTCTAAGTATTATTTTTTCCTCTCACGCTATTTTTTGGGTTTTAGACAATGGCTGGAACCCGAAGGAACCTTGTTAATGATCAATGCATTGGGAAATGAAATTAATGTTCTTATAAACAACCAAATTTTATGATATATGGAATGAAAAATCTAATTACTATATGTACACAATTTATTAATCATTCTAGACTTCCAAATTAATAGAGAAGGGAACAACATTCTGTTGATTCTTTCATGAGGCAACGTCCACCTTCTTTTAGTGGGACCTATGATCCACTTCTTAATGAACA
Source organism: Viscum album (assembly GCA_963277665.1). Taxonomy (NCBI): domain Eukaryota; kingdom Viridiplantae; phylum Streptophyta; class Magnoliopsida; order Santalales; family Viscaceae; genus Viscum; species Viscum album. The sequence goes on from OY728146.1 coordinate 306,508,634, forward strand.
ATGGATTAGTACCATTTAAAATATATTTTACATTATTCACTCTTTGAAAAAATAAAAAATAATTTGGTTTGTTTATTGTTTAGAAGGTGAAGTAGACTAGTGGTGGACTCCAATCAAGAATACAAGGCAGCAAGATAAAATTTAATCCCTGGAATGCGATGAGTTCAAGAACTTATTTTTCAATAAGTACTTACATAGTATTATTCAAAAAATATGTAAAAGGAGTTTCTTTGGATTAAGAAAAAGAATGATGAATCTATTGGTACATACGAGGTAAATTTTACAAGACTTTCAAGGTATGCTTATGGTTTTATCAACCAACCTAACAGTAAAGTTGATCAATTCAGGAATGGATTAAAACCAAGTCTTATAAAGGAATTAGTTATAAGAGACTTTAGAATCTATGAATATATTGTGTTCTTTTCTATCAAGGTAGAAATTGAAGTTGGTTTTATATATAAATCTCATGGTTTTGATAAGAAACAAAAGATATGATTCAAGAGAAAATCTCAAAACAATGGTGAAAAGAATATGAATGTTTCCTTGTGCTCAAAGTGTGGAAAGAAGTATGGTAGAGATTGTCTTAATGGGACAAGAAAATGTTTTAAGTTTGTAAAATAAGGTCATCGAAAAATTTAGTTTTGAAGTAATTGTAAAAAGGTTATTAATGATGTGAATAGAGAAAAGACTATAGAGAATGCACCACCAACACTTCAATGCTAAAAGTTCAAGGAAATTGGGAATTATGCTAACCAATGACCTAATCTAAGGGTTATGGATGATTATCAACATCAGAAACCTCTTAAGGCTAGAGACAAAGGCAAATCGCATGCGATCACTATTGGTGATGTTGAGTATGACAACGAACTGGTAGAATGATTATGTGTTTATCTAATAGGATTCCAAAATAGTGTTATTGAATATCTTTTATAGTATTATGGAATACTTGAATATATATGTACTAGTCCATTTTGGTTTTCCATAAATATATGGTACCAGTAACCATGAAAAGTGATGAAAATATTTCTAGAAAGCACATGATATGCACATAGTGAAGGGATAAGGTGATAATGATATTTTTGATAATATTAATGACCTCATGACTGATAAAGGGACAATGTGATGTCATGGTTTGAGTATATAAATTTTTTGGTATTTTTGGTGTGTATAAAGAGTTAATTTTGATATAATACATGTTTTCACTAAGGTTCTATGGTAATTTATGTTATTATTATGTTTCAAGAGAATACATGATTAAGGTATTCATAGTTTTGGAGTGTGACAACAAAGAACTAACTTATGAGATATGGGAGATAAATTTTTTGATGATTTAGTTCACCTATTTCTAAAGTTTTATATTTTTAGTTTTTTTAAGGATTGTAATTTTATCCATTTATGGACAGTATAAGTTATATTCAATTTGAAGTTTGTTAGATTAATGTATTATCTCACTATAGGTGAACTTATGCATATTTTTTTATGTGTACTAACCTTTTGTTTAGATATATGGAATGGCCTTTCATTCTATTGTAAGATTTAGTGTCCTAAAACTAATTGGTATTACTTTCATTGCATGGATATTTAATGTATTATTACATATTGTTCATTGTTCTGCATGATTATGATGTAATAATGTCCTAGAGTATTTGTTTCATTGATAAGGTCATGGCAGTTACCCACTATGATGAGAACCTTGAAATTCTATAACAATATTCTTAAATATAGTTTTGAAGTTGGATGACATGCTATGATGGGACACATAGCATGCAGACAATCAGGTGTGAGTACTAGTAAGCAGATGAGACTTCCTCTCATGAAGTTTGCACTTGGTAATCTCTAAGATAAGAGATTATGAGAATAGAAACGCTAGTAGTAATTCCACATATTTATGTGTCATCTAATATTTCTATCTACGAGCGTTTGTAATGATTGTTGGACTTTAATATTATCATTAATACATGTCATGACTTACAAACTTTTATTTATTGATGAAAACCGTCACACAGACAGTTGGAGGGAAGTAGGGTATGTTAAGTGCGTCATGAGTGGAATGATTGTTAATGGAAAATTCGAGGAAGTATTTTTCCCTTACATTTATGGAAGTTAATATCTCGGCCCTTGGATTGAAATAGAACCGTCACACAAAATTCCATGGTCATGGTGTAATGACGAGTTTATTTCAGGTAGTCAAAGAATGACGTATCAAGCATAAAAGATGATGACAAAGTCATGAAACCTGCTTGATGAGATATTGTGACAAAGGGTTTATATTACATAGTGAGCATTCGTATTTGGATGTCGTTGTTGCGACTTTACGTTATTTCTCTCGAGTGCCTTGACCCATTTCTAGATAGTACTCCTGGACTTTAGGAAATCTCGCCTAATGTCAACGATAAATAATACTAGAGGGTCACGCACTAAGTGTTTTTGGTGGTCTCGGTTAAATTCTATTTTAATTTAATTAAAGAAATAAATTTTATTCTCAAGACTGTGGAAAAAATTTATTCAAGTTAAAATGATACCATAAATTAAATAAAATATATTTATTTATTTTATTGAATATTTAAAAAATATTTATTTACTAGTTTGTAAATAAAATATTTATTTAAGAGAATAATTTATTTATTTATTTATTCAGGTGTTAAATAAATAGAAGTGGAGTTTGAGCAGACCAAGGTCGGTCTGGTAGTAAAATAATTATTTGCAAGATGGTAAATAGTTATTTAACTAGTTGGAAAAAATTAAAATAATGCTGCTATTATTTTGTGATGCGGAATTTTATTTATAATTCCATTTTTTTCAAGTTGGCGCACTATAAATAATGACATAATATTATTATTAAATGTATGGGTTTTCTCTAAGTTCATGAATTTATTTAATTGTTTCTATGCAATGAAGTATTGTAACTAAAATTCCATGTATATAAATAGGAAAGTATGCCTATTGTACCAAACACCACATCACATGCCCAGTGAATTTAGAATTGTTGATCCAAACAATTTCTCTCTCAAATCCTCTTCTCTCTCTTCTCAAGAAAGAGATATGTTCTTCAAGGCTGAAGAATAAATGATTAAGAACGACTGACATAAGACACTTGATTCACTGCGCTAGCACCTAGAGAATGAGCGGTGTCGATCTGAGGCCATCGAATCATGTATGGATCACTACTAGAGGGATTCTAGTTTGGATGCTTACAAGGGAAATGAGATAATCCAAAAGGGTCATTCCAGATGATCAACATCATCAACAAAGAAAAATACCAAAGATCCAGGTATTATTTTTCTTTATGAAATTAATTAAATTAATTATAAACATGGTGTGCAAGATCCTCTCTAGAGGTTTTGAGGCTCTTCCTTATTTATCTAAATCTTTGATTACAATCCTTGGAGATTGGTGTTCATCGTTGTATTGATCCCGGAATAATCATTTATCATGGTAAAAATCAAATTAGGTCTCATCCCAACCATGCTTTCGCTATTCCCGGAACCTTCAACTGGTATCAGAGGGGTTACATCATAGTTTATAATTATTTAAATATTTTGTTGATGAATTACACATTTAATAATTTAGTTGTTTCAATTCAAGTTAATCGTTCTGCAAATCTGAATATCGAGATCTATTCTTCCTCTTTCATTTTTCATTCACCTTATAGAAACAATTTTTTAATTTAATTTTGATTAAAATAAAATAGGGGATCTCATCCGGAGGTGCCAAATCTTCCTGGTCATACAACACTAGAATGCACAGCATGTATTCAGAAGTTCATGTCATGTATTCAAGATTCAATTCATCATACTGATCCTCCAAACCAATTCATGTGTTGGAGTCTTTCTAAGTCTTAAATTACTCTCTGTTTTGACCAGGAATAGGTGGCACGCAGTTTCCAAATTACATGCCATGTGGCCCAATGGACACGGTGTGTATTCCCTTCAGGTTAGGGTTAGACCATGTACCCATACACATATTTCCTAGCTGGAGGCCTTGTAATGACGAACTATATGGTGTGTGACCCACTGAACATGTTGTGTACTCCAAATATTTATGAAGTATACTCCCACGCCATTTCCTTAGGCGTGTACTTCGGATAGATGATGAAAAATAATACATGTTGTATAGTTAGAACTACATGTCGTGTACTCATCCAAATTACGTAGATTTATAAAAATTTATTATTATATTATACAAACCCTAGATACGTGTACCATCATGAGAGCATAAATATGAGGCATAACACGTGATATATATTTTGTATATATGTGTTTAATTTAACATTTGTGTAATGTTCATCTCTACTCTTTGGGTAGTTATAAATAGGAATTCACCGGGTTGCCTCAAAGGTACAAGTTATGTACAAAGATGATTTTAAATGAATTTATTTGTTTAAAATTGTGATTAATGAGAATCTCAAGGAAATTGAGAAAAGGGTTTAAGATAAAAGGATTGATTAATTAAAGATGATAATTAATTGATTTGAGCACGATTTATCTTAAACAAGAACAATTAAAGAATTGATTGATAGTTTTATTTATTTGTAAGTATTGTTTCATGTGTGGATGATCATGAGCTAGACGAATACCTTTGTATGTGGATGTTTTATTTTAATTTATTTATTTGAATTAAATTTGTTGGCCTACGATCCTTCTCCTCATTAATATGTAGGGCATACGTTCCCAATGTTTCTTTTATGTAAAGCCCTTTTTTACCCCTCACCTAAATGTGAGTAAAAAAAGGCATATGTAATGGATGTAACTCCCAAGATAGTGGAGGCGGTTCACGATAGAGCCAATACAAAACTAATCCCAAGAGACACAGAGGTGGAGAGTTGAAAGTTGTAAACACAAACCCAAAAGGTTCAAGGTGTTTCTCCCCTTGGTCAAGGTTATTTTATTAACTTCTAGATAAACTAACCATTATAAAATCTCATGATCATTCCATTTAATTTATTTTATTTCTTTCAGTTGTATGGTTTATCATTATGGATGTGTTGTCACGGTCACATAATTAATGAATTAAACAAGCATGAAATATGGAACTAAAATAAACTATACTTATGCGTAAATATTATCAAGACATGGTTAATCACTTAAGTAAGTTACACTTAATATTAACAAGAATGTGATAACGATAATAATAAATTCACACATAAGAGATAAAAAATCCCTAAAAATATTAAGCAAGAACAAGCCTTCCATTACCTGATTAAGGGAAAAACTCAATAAAACTATGTGTTAGACCAACCCTTTTTAGGACACTTACTTTTAAACAGGAAGCCCTTATGAATGGTTTCGGGTTTACTTAACCATATTACATCAATAAGAGTATCCCTTTCTATAATTGGTGTAATATTGGAGGCAAGAGTTGAGGAAATTCAAAGTCATGATTTTAGGATTGGGGAGTCCACTCAACATATCAAGGAGTTGCAACCCTGTAGTTAGAAAATACCTGCCTACCTAAATACCTTCTAATAGCTTGACCAACCCTTGTTGGGGTTATGCAAAGGGGAATATGGATCCTTTCCACTAGAATTTCCTGGAAACTATACATTATAAGTTCAATGGTGAGGGCTATTAGAACCTGATAAAATAGGGGGAGACTTAAGAAAATTTATTATTTATTATAAAATGTAATCAAGAAAGTACTAATGATATTCTATTTTAATTGTTGAATAAAAATGAAAAACTCATCGACCATACTATCCCTATGATCCATTATGGATAAAGACAACATCCACACCAGAAGTAACTTCTAAGAATGGTTTAGACACCTTTAGGTTATCATATGCCATGAACTGAAGTCCTACATGCTAGACTTAGCATCACCTGATCTGCCTTCCAAAGAGGCAAGTGATGAGGATTTCCTGGTCTATGAGAAACATATGAATGATGCGGTCGGCGTTTAATGTTTGATGCTATCATCAATGTCTAGTGAGCTCATGAAGTCTCATGAAAACATATATTCTTATATCATGCTCGATCACCTCCATGGTCTTTAATAAGAGAGAGCAAGATAGTAAAGGTTTGAGATCTCTAAGGAACTCTTTCAGAGTAAGCATGGAGACGGTGCCCTAGCTAGGCCTCATGTAGTCAATCTCATTGGCTACATTGAGCTTCGAGAGGTTCTAAGGTTTAAACTCCCTGAAGAACAGGGAACTGATCTCATTATCGCATCACTCCCTCAGAGCTTCTCTAACTTTGTTATCAATTTCAATATGAACAACATTGAGAAGTCTCTATCTGATCTTCTTATCCTCATTCTCCAAGTGGATAAAGATATGAAGCATGAAAAGCCTTCTGTCCTTATGGTGAATAAGAGGAAAGGGAAGGAAAAGATATTTAAGCCCAAATCTTCTACACGGCCTTCCAAGAAAAGGAATATCAAAGGGGAGGTAAGGGAATAGGAGGCTGTTTGTTTCACATGTGACAAGAAGGGCCACTGGAAGAAGAACTGCACCCAGCCTAAGATGCAAGGGGAAACTTCAGGTGCATTTTTTATCTAATGAAATCTATCTGTTTCTATAAATTGGGTATTAGATACATATTTTGGTGCTCATATATGTATCCAAATATAGGAATCAAGTAGATTCAAAATATTGATTGAGGGGAGGTAGATCTATGAGCAGCCAACGGTGCCAGACTTGTCGTTGTAGCTGTCGGGGACTACCACCTCACATTGCCAACTAGGATGATCTTGGTATTAAAGGGTTGTTATTATGTGCCTTAGTTTACTAAAATCATTATTTATGTATCCAGATTAGTTATATATGGATTTGTTTTCATGTTTTGAAATGAATTTTGCTTCTTTTACAAAGATATAATTTGTTATGGTAGGGCACATTTACACAATGGACTTTACGTGTTGGATTATACAAACCAATTAATGGAAATTGATAACAAAGATACTTCACATGACTCTTACCACACCCAACTTTGGCATCACTGGCTAGGTCATGTAAATGAGAAATGCTTGACAGAGTTACATCAATATGGATATTTATATTCTTTCAAACAAAAAACACTTTCCCTATGTCATGCAAGTTTATAGGGGAAAATGACCAAATCCCCATTTAGTGGGAAAGGTGAAAGGGATAAATAACTTCTTTAATTGGTTCATACTGATGTGTTTGGACCATTTCTAGTTAAAACAAGGGGAGGTTACTCATACATAATAACTTTTACTGATGATTTTAGTAGATATAGATATATCTAATTAATGAGGTACAAGTCGGATTCTTTTGATAAGTTAAAATAATACAAGAATGAAGTTGAGAACCAATTTGGTAAGAAGATTAAGAAACTTTTCTCAGACCGGGGTGGTGAATATCTTAATCAAGACTTCATTGATTACTTACAGGAGTTTGGGAACCTATCCCAACTCACTCCTCCAAACATTCCCCAGTGGAATGGTGTGAGCAAAAGGAGAAACCACACCCTGTTGGACATGGTGAGATCAATGATGTTTCATGCAAGTCTTCCATTATCCTTTTGGTGATATGCGTTACAAACAGTGGAACACATACTAAACCAAGTACCAACTAAATAAATAAATGGTATTCCATAAGAGTTCTAGAGTGTAAGAAAATCCATGTTATCTAATTTACATGTGTGGTAATGAAGTGTTTGTTAAGGCATCTTTAGGTAACAAACTCCCACCCCGAGTTACAAAGTGTACCTTTATAGGATACCACAAGGAAATAAATGGATATTACCTATACAACTCCTTTGAAAAAAAGGTTATAGTGTCAAGAAATTCTATATTCCTTGAGAGGGATCACATCTCCAAAAGAGATAGTGGGATCGAAATAGACTTTAATGAAGTCTAGGATCAAGTTACAGAAGAGTTGGTACAGGAACAAATTCCACAAAGCCCCATGGAAGAAGAATATATTCCATAGACACAAGTACTGTGTGGGACTACAAGAGAGGTTAGAGAACTGGAATGGTATGGTTTTCTTGTTACTGATGATTGTGACTTCTTATTAGTTGATAATAATGATTCTATAACCTACAAGGAAGTAGTAAGTGGAACAGACGTTGCCAAGTGGCAAGAAGCCATGAATTCTGAAACGGATTCCATGTACCAAAACCAATTATAGATTTTGGTAGGTACTCCGGCTGATGTAAACAATGTTGGTTGCTAATGGGTATTCAAGAAGAAACTGGAAATGGAAGGACATATCAGTATCTATAAGGCACAAATGGTTGTAAAAGGTTTTAAACAGAATCATGGAACTAACTACAATGAAACCTTCTCACCAGTTGTAATACTGAAATCCATCAAAATTATACTTTCCATTGTGGCTTACCATGACTATGAGATTTTTAAAATGGATATAAAAATACCATTCCTTAACGGGAACCTTCAAGAAGATGTCTACATGACACAACATGAAGGGTTTGTGACACCAAAGAATTCCAATAAGGTATGCAAGTTTCAAAAATCCATTTATGGATTAAATTAAGCATCCATGTCATGTAACATTTATTTCGATGAAGCCATAAAATAATTTGGATTTATCAAGAATGAATGTGAACCTTGTGTCTACAAACAGTTTAGTGGGAGTTCATTCATTTTCCTAATAGTATATATTGATGAAATGTTACTTATTGGAAACGAGATACTAGTCTTACAATCTGTTAAGGCATGGTTGAATCAATTCTTCTCTATGAAATACCTGGGTGAGGAAGTGTATATTCTTGGGATCAAGATACATGGTGATAGATCTAAGAGATTTCTGAGCCTAAGTCAATGTACATACATTGATAAGATACTGAAGAGTTCAGTATGGAACAATCCTAGAAAAAATTGTTTCTAGCGTCACATGGAATTCATATTTCCAAGAAAATGAGTCCTCAGACACATGAGGAAGGAAAGATAATGGAAAGGAATCCATACGCATCAATGATTGGGTCAGTCATGTATGTCATGTTATTTACTAGGCTATATTTCTCCTACACATTGAATATGGTAGGTAGATATCAAGCAGATATAGGTGACCGCTATTGGATGGAAATCAAGACTATCCTAAAGTATCTGAGGCATACTAAGCATATATTCCTGGTTTATGGAGGAGATGAGAAACTAGTCATCAGAGGATATGCAGATGCTAGTTTCTAGACTGATCAAGATGACATGAAGTCATAAATGGGATACATCTTAACTTTGAATGGAGGTGCAGTGAGCTAGAAGAGCTCAAAGTAGAGTGTGGTCGTAGATTCGACAGCAGAGTCTGAGTATATCACAACTTCTGAGGCAGCTAAAGAAGCAGTTTGGATGCAAAGCTTCATCTAGGAGCTAGATGTGATACCTAGAAGTAAAGATCTCATCACACTGTACTGTGATAATATTGCAGTTGTGCCTCTCGCAAAATATCCAAGGTCACATCAGGGGATAAAGCACATAATTCTGAAGTATCGTCTCTTGAGGTATTTTTCTCAGAGATGTGAAGTTGCAGTGAGTAGTATTTCAATGGAAGACAACATGGCAGACCCCTTGACTAAAGCCTTGACTCAGTAGAAACATGATCATAATGTGAGGTCTAGTGGACTGAAAGTCGTAAGCAGTTGGATCTAGTCTAAGTGGGAGTTTATAAGAGTTGGTGTCCTAAAACCAACTGGTTTTACTTTTATTAAATGGATATTTAATTTGTTATTACATATTATTCATTGTTCTGCATTATTATGATGTAATAATGTTTTAGAGTATTTGTTACATTGAAAAGGTCATGGCAGTTCTCTGTTATGATGAGAACCTTGAAATGATATAACAATATTCTTAAATATTGTTCTATGGTTAGATGATATGCTATTATGGGACACATAGCATACATACCATCAGGTGCGAGTACTTGTAAGCAGATGAGACTTCCTCTCATGAAGTTCACACTTGGTAATCTCTAAGATATGAGATTATGAGAACAGACCCGCTAGTAGGAATTCCACATGTTTTGGTGTCAATGGATATTTATATCTGCGAGTGTGTGTAATTATCCTTAGACTTTATGATTATCATTAATATATGTCACGACTTATTCACTTTGATTTACTGAAAAAAAAACATCACACAGACAGTTGGCGGGAAGTAGGGTATGTTGGGTGCATCATGAGTGGCATGTTATTAATGGATAAGTCGAGGAAGGATTTGTCCCTTAAATTTATGGAAGTTTATATCTCAGCCCTTTGATTTAAATAGAACCGTTATACAAAATTCTATGTCCATGGTGTAACAATGAGTTTATTTCAGGTAGTTAAAGAACGACATATCAAGTATAAAATTTATTGACACAGTCATGAAACCTACTTGATGAGATATTGCGACAAATGGATTTTATTACATAGTAAGAGTCCATATGTGGATGTCATTGTTGCGACTTTATGTTCTTTCTCTTGGGTTCCTTGACCCATTTGTAGACAGTACTCATGGACTTTAGGCAAGCCCACCTAATACCAACGAGAAAGAATCTTATAGGGTCACACACTAAGTGTTTTTGGTGGTCTTGGTTAAATTCTATTTGAATTTAATTAATGGAATAAATATTATTCTCAAGACCATTGAAAAAATTTATTCAAGTTAAAATGATCGAAAAATTTAAATAAAATATATTTATTTATTTTATTGAACATTTAATAAATATTTATTTACTAGTTTGTAAATAAAATATTTATTTAAGAGAATAAATTATTTATTTATTTATTCAGGTGTTTAATAAATAGAAGTGGAGTTTAAGCGGACCAAGGTCAGTCTGATAGTAAAATAATTATTTTCAATATGGTAAATAGTTATTTAACTAGTTGTAAAAATTAAAATAATACTTCTATTATTTTGTGATGTAGAATTTTATTTATAATTCCATTTTGCGCAAGTTGGTGCACCATAAATAATGACGTGGTATTATTATTAAATGAATGGGATTTCTCTAAGTTCATGAATTTATTTAATTGTTGCTATGAAATTAAATATTGTAACAGAAATTCCATGTATATAAATAGGCAAGTACACTTATTGTGTCATACACCACACCACACGCCTGGTGAATTGAGAATTGTTGAGCCAAACAATTTCTATCTCGAATCCTCTTCTCTCCCCTCTCAAGAATGAGAGACATTATTCAAGGATGAAGAATAGGTGATAAAGAAATACCAACAAAAGACACTCGATTCTCCACAATAGCACCTAGAGAATGAGCGGTATCGATCAGAGGCCATCGAAGCACGTGTGGATCACTAGTAGAGGGATTCTAGTTTGGATCCTTACAAACGCAATGAGATAATCTGAAAGGTTCATTCCGGATGATCAACATCATCAATGAAGAAAAATACCAAAGATCCAGGTATTATTTTTCTTTATGAAATTAATTAAATTAATTATAAACATGATATGAAAGATCCTCTCTAAAGGTTTCAGGCCTCTTTCTTCTTTATCTAAATCTTTGATTATATTCTGTAGAGACTGGAGTTCATTGTTGTATTGATCCCAGAATAATCATTGATCATGGTAAAAATCAAATTGGGTCATGTCCCAACCACGCTTCCAATATGCCTGGAACCTTCATCTATCACATGATCTGATAACACTTATATAATGAAAATTTCAACTTCATTTCTTTAAATAAGAGATGAATTGTAAATTGTTCAAGGCATGAACAACGATGACATTGTACCAAAATCAAGAAAGTATTTATTCTCATGAAAAATCATTCAACTTTAGGGAAAGGATCTTGAAAACATAAAATGTTATCTTAGTATATTCTTATCCAATGAATCAGATGGTTCTATAAATCATCACATATTTATAGATTTCTAGTTGTTAACTTTCTCCAAACTTTTTTCTCTATCACTATCCATCATAATTTGATGGTTATATTTTTATTCCATATCTATGTTTTCACTTCCCACCTATGTCTTCATATGTGGAGACCCAGTGATGATTTAATTTAGGTAACCATTATGTTTCTAACTTTCCTTTTTAAAATGAAGTTTTAGTATTCATTTTTACAATGTGGGTTTCTATGAAATAAACTTTCAAGTAGTAAACCTTTTATAACTCCAATGAATTTTTGAGGGTGAAATTCATTTTAAGAGGGGTATAATGTAACACCCTGAGATTTTATGAGATATATATTTTTTAATTTCTTTGATTTATTCTGTTGTATGCTACACCGAGATTAGATTTTTCTATATGCAACATTGTATTAGCTTACATTAAACGCAACACTATACTTGGCTTGTGTTACACACAATTTCAAGTTCTTTTGATATAAATCATTTCATGAAACACTGAGTATATATTTTGTTCAATGTATAAAATAACTATATTTAGATTATGTTTCAAAAAACACCAAAGGAATCTTTCAAAACACATAATACTGACATGGCTTGTGTTACATGCAAGAGTGACCTTCCTCATTAGCTTGTGGTGTACGCAATACTGAGTTTTACTAAACAATGATATATTATTAAAATATTATTATTTAATGGGATATGAAATATTCATTATGAATATTATTAACCAAATTTTTAATTTTTTATAACATTAACATTCAAATTATCTATTTTCTAGAACATGATATAATAATAAATTCGATTTTTCAGATAAAAGAAGTATTTTTAAAAGAAATAAAGTTTTTTCACCTTTTGATGGCACACCAATTTTAAATCTAGTTTTTAACAATTTTATTTATCATATTTTCCAAAATAAACATCTTATTTAGAATTGGGACATCAAAATTTACTTTGTTTTAATTTTTTTATTTTTATGATAAAATTCATATTTTAATGAATAGTGAAAAATACAGCATTTTAATTCAAAACGGCCTTTTCATATAATTTATTTACATATTTAGATTATATTTTTAATTGGTTTTAAAGTGTAATTAAATTATTTTCTTACCATTTAATCCAAATTTTTCATTGGATTTAATTTTACATTTAAATTGGACATAAACACATGTCAATCTTTTGATAGTTTTTACTTCTTAATAACCCACTTTCTGGTTTTGACAACAGGAAGTAATTTTAAATTAATTACTAAAAATTTTGTATTTTTAATTTATAAAAATGGATTCAATATTTGGAATTAGTGGGTCAAAATTATGTTAATATGTTACTTTTATTTTTTGGATTTTATGAATAGTAGCTATGGTAAATTTTGTATTTGTCACTATTAAAGGTAAATCGGGTAAATTATGGTAATAAACAATATGATAAAGATAATAAAGTTACCCTAACACCTGAAAAAAATTTATTGGATTAATTAAAGTCTACTAATATCACCTAAGGGTTAGATTTTATTCATTTAATGTACTTTTTTCCACAAAAGTGATGTAAATATAATTTAAAAAGAGTGCCAACATGTCACTCTTTTATCTCTTATATGTATAATGATTTTAATATAGTGATAAACCTTATAAAACTTAGAAAATAAATATTATCTAGAAATATAACTAAATTATCTACATAATGTGAATTTATTTAGAATTTTTATAGATTAAATAGTTACCATTAATGATGACCCAATAGTGAGGTATAAATTATTTTATTGATAGAAATATTAAATAAATAGTTTTAATCATATGAACTAATTAATATGCTCTGTGAATTTTATAGGTGACTATGACATGTTAAGAGTATATTAAAAAAATTGAATTTATCATCTCTGTGGATTTTATTTAAAGTCAAATAAATTAATAGATTCAAAATTTAAACTATTGATAATTTATAAAAATATCATATTATTAAATTATTTAAAAATTAAAAAAAAATTAAAAACTACAGAGTAAAAATTTTATGGTCTAAAATTTCATAAATTATCTAATTAAATACAATTTACAACACATAATTAAATATTTATAACCATATAAAATTTAGAATATTATTACCAAAAATAAAATAAAATTGATTAAATAATGATAAATCAAAATGATAAGTTTTAAAATAAAATCAAAACCTGTGTAAATTTTATTGGTTAAGAGTATTTGGACCGATACTCTTCTTATCTTAGAAATAAATTAGTTTGGGAACTTTATAAACAAGAAATAAATTTATAATAAATTAATATTTCAAGACTTTCCTAAAGTGACCCTCCTCCCTCTTATAAAAGACCACCACCTCCACCCACTTACTCACACCTTTAAATCCCATTAGATCATCCAAAATATAATAAAATAAGCTCCCAACATCCCTCCCTTCCTCCTAGAGGTGAAATGTTTGGCATAAATCCATCATAGGGAGACCTTTTGTGCAAATCAAAAGGAGATACTCGAAAAAAGAGATAATTGTTTTATCACCTATTTCAAAATTCTTTTCTTCTTCTACATCCTCTTCATATATTGTTATCATAATAAAGTAATAAATATAGTATATTATAAATTATGAGATGTTATTATAATTATGGGAAAACCTTATACCTTATTTTAGTCATCCTACTAATAATAATGTCACTATGTGTGCATGCATACGGCTTACTGTCTTCATGCCATGGTGTAATTTGTTATTCAACAATAAATAATTTGGATGGGTGTAATTATGATTATAATGGATGTTAATAATTGATATAACATGATAATTATTCTTTATAACTAATAAATCATCCAATTACATACCATTTAACCATTAAGTGAATGATATGGTTGCTCGTGTGTGCATACGGCTTACCGTCTCCATGACGCGATAAGATTCATTCTCCATGTTAACCATCAAGAATGATTATAAAGTATATATAATAAATAATCATGAAATATATGATATAATAATTAAATCTCATTTATGTATATATATATTCCATTTACTTTCTTCCATTCAATTGAATAAGGAAACATAATCAACTTTCATGTGTACATACGACCTACCGTATCCATGAACGGTGTATTCAATTTCATTTATCTATCTATTATATATATTTCTATTATGAATATTTATGATATTAAAATCATTTTTTACATTATATAAGTAATTAAATCGTGATCTAATTAATAAGATCAAGAATAACAAGTCAAAACATGTACGATAAATAAAACGATTATTTCCCAAAATGTTTCTTTAACATGGAATTGATAAATAAACGAGTAATATGATTTCATAAGTGAATCATATATTACATCATAAATATTATTCTGGTTTTTTAAAAAGTTAATAATATATTTAAATAGACTATACATGAGTTTCAGGCACATACGAAATAAATTAAACCTAAGGTAAGGGTTAATTTTATAATCTCATTATTATCTGGGATTGTTTATTCGTAAGTATTTACTAGGGTATATTTATCATTTATGTCCATATTTCGTAAATATATAATATTTTTTATATTACTATAATATTTTAAAGGTAATTTTACCCAATGGTAAATTTTTATTAAATATTATATAAGGGATATTTCTTTCATTTTCCATATGAGGTACTTTTTGACTTTTTTGACAAGAGTATGAGAAGAATGTTTTTTTAACTTATATGGAATGAATATATTTTTACGTCTTCCTAACACATTATTTCTATCAAACTTCCTCTTCATGATTTCAAGTTTAATTTTAAGTAAATTCTTTTCTTTTAAAATGTCATGACATTTTGAGAAAAGAAAATGTTTTTGAAGAAGAAAGGATATTTTCCTCAAAAATTAATTTCAAGTGTTTTATCAAAATTATTTTCCATCTAAGATTATTCGATATAAATAGGGTTATGTTTATATCCCTAATATTACAATGATATGGTTGTGTTAATTATGGAATGATATTTTATATGGATTATGTTATAATGGAATTATATTTAAGAAAACCCATTTAATTTCTTGGGTTATGCTATAATGAATGATTTGTGTTTTGTAGAACATATAATAATGATTTCATTATGAGATGTGTGGGGCCTATATCTCCCTTCAATGAATTGGGTAAAGATTTATATCTCATGATATAGACATGACTTGAATGGAAAGTAAATATGGTTTAGTAAAACAGGTCTGGAACAATAAGTAAATTTGGTTCAGTAATACAAGGTGGGAACGACAAGTAAACCCAGATCAGTAATGGACTTTGTCCACTATGATGGTCTTGAAAAAAATGACTTGGATACTATAGAAATTATAATATGTTCTTATTTTTTTCCACACTTACATGTTTAATACCAATGATATTTTCTCATGGTTCATGATTCCATTATGATTTGTGCCTTATGAACTACCAAGATTTATTTCATGACTCAATATTTTTGTATATGTTAAATATGGTTTTTTTTTCAAAATTTATGTTCATGTTTTTACATTCTTAGGATTATGTTTTGTAATATATTTTCCATTATTACCATTACTGAACATTTTAGGTCACCCCTTTTTATGTTTTCTTTTCTCCTAGGATTTGAATAACGGTATTAAGTAAGTTGTGTCAAAAAGGGGTTCTAGTTATGAAGGATAAAGCAGGAGATGATGTAGATGTTTTATGAACCAGTTGTTTATGTTTTCTAGTTTCAAAAGGCACTAAACTAATACAGTCTTTGGGTGTCTATTTTTTTCATGTATTAGGTATTCCTTAAAAGTAATGTAATTTCCATGTACATCAACCTCAGGTGTTTACATTTAATCTGATTATCTGGGACATTAATATGAAGTGGAGAACTATTTTGGATATAAGGTGATGGATTCTACCCAAACCTCCATTTTCCCTTCAGGTTACTCATTCTCTCTCATTACCCTAATGTAATTCTTCTTTATTTTTAGATAATTTTTCAAAAGTATGGGTATATGTATCAAAATCGTGTATCTATATCAATTAATCTTTTTTGATGGGTAAATACATGTTTTAAAAAGTTTCTCTTCCCAATTCTTCTGAATAAGAAAGCATGATTAAAGTAGACTTTATGATTTCTTAACCATTTTCAAGTTCTCCAAATAATATATTTATTCCACCATTATTTCTATATAATACCTAATTTTATTATGAATAAATATCTTCGATCGTTTCTATTTTTATACAAACAATTATTCCTTCTTTATTTTAATGAATCAATAATATTTTTCTTAAAGCACACTAAAATGTTTTATTTATAAAGTTTATTAAATGATATTTTTACATTTTTTAGCGTAATTTTTTCATAACATATCAGGATATATTCATATTTTCTTTTATTAATGTCCGTATATGATTTAAAACTATTCTTTCATGGACACCCCTATGATATGCCCATTTGTTGTGCCTTATGACATGATTATGATACCCATTCCTTTCTATGTGTAACCCTTTTGTTTCTTACCTATGTATGATTCTTCAGTGGAACACATATGAATGAACATGTTATTATGGGTGTGCTAAGACAGTTCTCTAATTAATTTTGTAATATTTAGTCTCATGAGACTTTATGTTGGGATAGGGAGTGAACTTAATTCCATTACAGGACTTTGTGCACCATGTAATATAGTGTTGGTAGTCAACCTTGACTCATATTTAATTCATTTTATGTGTTGTTTCCACATTTATATGTTTTCATGATTATATTTTCCTATTTTATACATGTTATTCTTCCTTATGTTTATTTATATTCCATTGCTTTTATGTCATAATGCTATGTCTTCTAACCCATGTGCTATGTTTTATTCCTATTCTTATTCATATACTAGGATTTTTAGCTCATCCATTTTTTTCATGTATTCCGCAGGTTATCCTATACAGATGTATGAGTTTAATGGAAATTAGAATCTCATTATGGAGATTAAATAAAATAAGTTTTTAATTTGGTTACATGTTTTCAAATTATGTACCTAATCTTCCAATGACACTAGAATTTACAATCCTTGGTTTTATTGATGGTTAAATGTGATTAAAAAGATTTAATGATATGTGTAAAGGAAAGGATCGCAATAGAAGGGCTATATATACTATATAAGGGGATTATTTTAAGAATAAATTATTAAATAAAATATTATATCCATGTAAAACTTGTAATAGTAATTTTTTGAAAATATACATCATATATCAATATAATAGAATGGTTTTAAAACATTAATCCCATTTATAATTAAAATTAACTTAATTTACTTAAATGAAAACTGCAAAAAATAAAAATTTTATTATAAGGGCACACTATTGACTTTAGCTTTTGGAAAATGGTTTTTAAGATTGGAAATTGTTTTTATTGTATTTTAACAAATCATTTATGAAAATAATTATATTTTCTCCTAACCTCAAGTTCTATAAATTCTTAGGTTATTATTACATCAAGAATGATACAATTTAAGATAAATTAATTACCTAAACAAATTGTATTTTTACTATTCTCCTAAAAATTGAATTGTTTTAAAAATTTACAAAAAAATTACAAAAAAATCACCCATGGAAAATTTAAATGTCCTGATTTAAAAAATGGAATTAATTATATAAAAAATTATAAATTAGGTAATTTTATTTTTTAATATAAAAATTTTTATTTTTATGAAATAATTTAAAATAAAATATTATTAAAAATATGCCTATATTTTCTTTGAGTTGTTTAATCATGATATTTATTTTTTAGAATTATAATATTAATATTTACTTATATTGCTCTTGATAAATACTATTTATTTCGCACTTTATATTTTTGAGGTTAAATTTTTATTCCCAACGGTCAAGATATTATTCGTAACATTCAGTTTAATATTCTAATAGTGACATTACTATTCCAATGGTCACATTACCTCCAATAAATACCACTCCATTATTTCACTCAATATTCACTAAAATTCCTCTAAAGGTTGTATATTTTCATTTTCTAATATTTTGATTAGTTTACTAAAAAAAATTCATTTTTATAGTGATGGTCATGGTGGAGATGATTTTAGTAGATTGGGAAGATCCATATTTTCCCATTTTATATTTTTTATTATTTATTTATTATCAAATTGTATTATTTGGAATTTTCATTGGTTTCGTAGCTGACTAATTTAATGATTTTTACTAATAAATTAAATTTTTATGTGTTTCACTATGTTCTCTATGTGTATAATAAATATATAATATATCACAAATTTATTTATAGAACAATTATCATTTAAAAAGTTAAGGTCATTACCAGACTAACCAAGCTTACAGTGATCGATAATTTTCTTGGTTTGGATGGATATTATCAATGATTTGTGTGGAATTTTCCATGACTGTCTAATTCACTAACTAAGTTAACTATAAATAGATCCAAGATTCTTTAGATAGATTAATGTGAGAAAATTTTTGAGGATCTAAAGAGAATGTTGGTTAGTGAACTTGTTCTTACACTACCCTATAGTAGAGAAGGGTTTGTGATCTATAGTGATACATCTAAGAATGGACTTGGATGTGTCCTCATGTTGAATAATATTGCAACACCCCAAGAGAATTTAAATAGTAATTAATTATTAATTAAATTGGTTATAAATTAAAACTAAGTAATGATTTAATAAAATGGTTTTATAAATATTTTTTTAAATAATCAAAATATAACATATTACATTATATTTCAAGAAAATTATTTTTTAATTTATATATATATATATCATAGATATTGATTTGTGAGGATATGTATATAATTATTATTTTTAATAATAAATAAATTTAATTTATTATTTTTTTATATAAAATCTATATTTTTTACATTTAAAGAATTATATATTATGATATAAGAAGTATTATTTTATAATAAAGAAAATATTTTGTGATTTTGAATATGAAATTATAAATTAACAAAATTATAGTTATTAAAATATAATTACGTTATTGATAAAATGTATTATTATATTTATTTTATTATATAAAATAATATATATGTTTTAAATATGAAAATAATAATATTTTGTTTTGAAATTATATTAATTATAAATTAAGTTTTAAAGATAAACAATTAAAACAAAAACAATAAAATTAAACAAATGAATATTAATGATACATATATAATTTCTTTAGTAAATAAATAAAAATAAAACAATAAATGAATTTAATAAAAAGAATAAAAAATGAATTTTAAAAAAAGAAGAATCAGGTAAATGGATTTTGGGTATGAGGTTTTGTGAGCAGGGATGGGGAGCCTTATGGTTCGGTTTCATGGGAGAGCTTGAGGCACCACAAGGATAGGGGATCACTTTGTCTTTGAATTTAAGGATACGATTAGAGTTTCGAGAGTTTCTCCAAGGCAGAGGTCAAATGCGAACTCAAATGGTGTCAAAGATGTGTGTGTATTCGCAGACCTGTTGATCGAGTTCGATGTCCATCATCAATGAACCAGGAGATGTTTAAGGTGTTATGAAAAAGGACAAGATCATGGTTAGTATTTTTATTTTATCTTGTTTTTATGGTCCAGATCTTAGGGATAGATATTAGATCTTACAAGTTAGTGTTATTTAATTATTTTCTTATTATCTGAATCTTCTGAAAATCAGCTTACCAGTGTCCTGTCTATTGAATTCATCCAATTGCTTTTCTTTTCTGTTTGTTTTCACTATTGAGGTTTTGAATTCCATCAATCTCTATGTTATCTTGAGTTAATACCGGTTGTCTTGATTCGAGCGGCTTTATGTTCGTATAAATTGTTTATTTTTTGTGGTTGTGGTTTGTTGTGTTGCAATCCATATCATCATCTTAGTTGTATTTTTCGTCAATGATTTCAATTCTGTTCAGAGTGTCTTCTTCATACTTTGATTTTGTGACTTGGTTCATAAATATATATATATATATATATATATATATATATCAGCTTCATTCAATGCTTTTTTTATCAATAAATGTCATTATAAGGATATTGAAATAGATCTTCTTCTCATAATTTTATGGACCTAAATTAAATAGACAATAGTGTACAAATAAAATATATATTTATAGTACTTTTGATAGTCTATTTAAATATAACCACGATTATAAGGCCCCAGCCTTAAACCTTACTTAATCTTGAGTTATTACAAGATTACACATTGAGGATCTTTTCAGGTTTAGAGTTTTATAGAATTAGATCATAAAACTTGCATTACATTCCACATTTAAACAAAGTGGTTACATAAAAGATAGAATTCATTTTTCCCATCAACGGAAACATATTTAAAATAAAACAAGGATTCTTTCTTGACACTTCCTTGACACTATCATCAAATCATGTACCATTCCCTTAACCTGTGAAAAACATTTCAAAAACTTGGGATGAGCATAAAAAGATCAGTAAGGGTAATAAAAAATATGGAAAGGAAATATGAGTACATATATACATAATAATGAAATCATACTTTACCCATAAAACATAAGCACTTTAACATACCTTATCAAAACATGAATAAATCATAGAAATCATAATACATAAAGGTAACTTGAGGCATTCATAACATTCTTACGTAGGGAGTAACCATATTGGTTATGTTTGGAATACCCATCACATTATATTCCCTAAATCTCTTCAGAGAAACCTTAATGTTTAACTCCTTCGCGTTACCCAATGCATTGGAGATCTATATCGGGCTCACCCGCCCTTAGTTTATCACGAAACCACCCGTCTTCATAACAATGCCCAAGAACCATAACATAATCATATCACATAAAACATGCATAAAGGAAACATAAAATTTCCACATTTCAATAAAAAGATATCAATACAACACATTGATATAATAAAAACATTATTAAAACCATTTTCAATACCAAAATAAAAGAAAAGTAAAAACATGGTATTTATTTTTCATTAAAAAAAGTTATGGCTTGTAGAGGAAGTCGAAGCTCAAATAATGGTCACGGTGGTGGAGAAGTCATTGTATCTGTATACGTACGAAAAAAAAACATTCCCTTTTGTCGTTTAGTAAACGCTTCGTATAAAAAGATTCCTTTTGAATAAACATAAAAGTCAAAGGGGTTTATACATCGTATAAAAGAAAGTTTTGTATAAAACAAAATATGCCTCAATGAATGGAGATTGAGACGAAGTCCCTTAAAAAGATAATTTTTTTAAATAAAATAGATCTATTATGTGTATTCAATATAATTACACATAAATAATGTATAAATACAATATAGGACATAATAATATCATGACATAATTTGAAAGTAGGAGATTAACCCAAAGAACAGAAATTGGGTAAAGAAGTTCCCTTACCTCGTATCCGACTTGACTCGATCATTCCTTAATCTCTTGAATAATAAACTTGAGTTAATTTATACTTTATTAAGAACCTTTTTCAAGTTCATTATTCATTTTATATCACTTATTACCATGTCATGAACATTATGTAACTATTTAAGTTAATAACGGTCGTTTTAACGATCATTGGTACTTGAGTCAAAAATAAACTCTTTATAATTACAAGTTGTTCATGTGGTAAAATATCCGTTATATCCAGAATTATATTCATGATTTAGATATAATATATATCATATATTTCTAGTATATTCATGCATTTATAATATTACATAACATTTAGAGGTAAGAAATGAAATGCACTGTTCATGGAGACGGTAAGCCGTGTGTAAGCATGAACGCTACTTCCATTTCTATTTCATATTTAATTGAATTAAAACATAATGATACATAATAGTATTTTAATTCCAGTATTTTATCATATATAATATCATTAAATCTATCCTTTATACGTACCACATATGGTATTAACGAATCAAATCACTTTGAGGGGACGGTAGTCCGCACTTCCTAAAATGAAGATATCGCGTATACCCATAATGGAAGCCATAAAGGTATGGCATAAATTAAAAAAAAGAATCTTAAGGAAAACATAAACATATTATATATCATATATAAATATAGTGACGTCTTAATGGCCACCTTTTAAGGTGTTAGAAGAATATTGAACAATCATCATTTCGTGAGGCAGAAATTCACCATCCACAGAAACAGTATGTTCTTTAACCATTAGATGTTGGTGTGTGTAAGTGTAGCTCGAAATATTCTTATAAAAAAATCCTAGAATATTTAATATACTGTAGTTGTTACAAAAGAAATCAATAAAAAGAGTTTAGGGGGTTGGATAAGCAAAATAAAACAAAAGGACACAAGTGAAGACATTACCTTAAAATCGGGTAACTCTTTTTGATTTGAGCTCAAAGGATTCCTTGGGAAGACTTCTGCCCAAAGTGAGGCTTATAAAAGTAAGAGAGGGATTTGGAGAGACAAAATGGGCAGGTTTTGGCCAATCCAAAGTCTTGAGAGGTGTGGGTAAGGTGGTAGAGGTGGGGGCCTTTTATAAGAGGAGAGGAGGGCACTCTTGGAAAGGTATAAAATGTTACTTTATTTTCAAATGCGTTTTGGATTTTAAAGGTCCCACATTGATTTATTTCGAGGATAAGGTGATAAGGGTTCTAAATATACTCATTAAATAGGTCTTTGAAATGTTTAAGTCTTATATTTTACATTATCTTTTCATTTTATTTAAATCGTTCATTAATGAGGTAATCGCTGCTTCATCATGATGTCATAAATAATTTAATTTATTTAATGTCTAAACATTATAAAAAGAAATAATATGATGTAGGAAATATTTTTAGCTTTACAATGACTATTTATAGTCCAATAGATCATTTATTTATACAAAATTAAAAAAAATTACTCAGGTGATACATTCTTTGTTATATTTAACTTTCTTTAAAAATAAAAAGATAAAAAGTCACTTTCACACAAAAGTGATTCCATGGGGTCCCCAAGTTTGGAACAAGGCATCCCATGGTATGCCATGAGACAACCAGTAGCATTAGGAAACATTTTGTGGTCATTTTTTATTATTATGATATTATTTTATTATCCTTAACTACCTGATTACTCATTAATCAAGATAATTAAAGATAATTACCGTCATTACTATTCATAATGTCCAAAAACAAAAGAGTCTTAATTACATAATTTGGAACTTTTGATTATAAATATGGAATCCATTTTACCAAATTCCAAACATATAAATTTCAATAATTAATTTAAAAATAATTCTCGTTGTCGAAACAAATAGCGGGTTTTTTTGAAACAATATCTTTGAAAAGTTTGGCACTTGTTTATGCCCAATTCCAAAGTGAAATTAATCCCAATGACCACCATTGGATTACATGGTAAAAATATATTCTATTTAAACTTTAAAACCAATTAAAAAGATAATCTAACCATATAATTAAATTAGATGAAAAAGCAGTTTTGATGTAAAATGCAGTATTTTTCACTATTCATTAAAAAATGAACATTGTCAGAAAAATACCAAAAAATTATCCAATGTAAATTTCAATGTCCCAATCATAAATAATAAGTTTATTTTGACAAATAGATATTATAAAATTGTCAAAATTTTGATTTAAAAATGTTTTTCCATCAAAAGGCAGTAAAACAATCTTTTAAAAATATTAGTGTATTCCATGCTTAAGATTGGATTTATTCTCATTTTAAGCCTCTAAAACACTATCTAATTCAAAAATATACATAGATAAGAATATCTATTATTCATTACTTACTTGGTATGTTAAAATGATGCTCAATGAATACTTGTAATGTGATGCCTGAAGTTTTATTCCTCTACATGGGTAGTCCCCTGCTCGTGCATTGCACTACTTTGGCCAACTGACCTTTATAGTTATATTTGAAGTAAGGGAAACTTATATCTTCCAAGTTTGTTTATTGGATTCTTCAATTTAAAATTAACATGTTTTTTAGTTTTAAAATTTTTAAAATTTTTAGTAAGGGATGTTTTAATTATATTTTCAAATATTTCTCTTCTTTAATATTTAATTATAAAGGAATAATATATTTATTTATGAATAATAATTTATTTATTACTTAAGTTATTTTTCTTTTTGTAAGTATAATTTATATTATTTAGTTTTTCTTAAAAAATTTCTTCTGCCAAGTGGGTTTTACTTAAAACAAATTCTATATTTGTGAATTATGATCTTAAATTCTATGTTGGTTAGGGATTTACCTAATTTCATGATTTAAGATTTTTATAAAAGTTTATTTTATTATTATGTAAGTGAATTTATATTTATTTGAAAATTATAATTCATTAGGGATTATAAAAAATCTTTTTGATTAAGTATTTATTATTATAATTTTATATAAATTTAGATTTCATTTAAATAAGATAATTCAATTACTATGATAAAAATTATGTCAATGCTCTATTTTATTATCTAAAAGGAATTTTATTTTTTTTTATATTTAATGAAATTATTCATTTTTATTAATTAATTTAATTCTTAATGATTTAAACTATTATTTTATTTGTGAAATTATATGCACGAACACGGATTTCATTCACAGGAAGAGGTATGGTCATCATCTTATTCAATGAAATGCCATACATATGCATCAATTTTATTATTTTCTTATATATGTGTGTGTGTGTGTGTATATTGAATATTTATAAAAAATGTATTTTTATGAGTTGAATAAATGAAATAATGTTTCATGAATGTTAAATATTATTTTATTATCATTCAAAGTACTAATAAATGCTTAAAATTATAGGATTCGGTTGCTCAGAATCAAGAAAACAATATTCTATAAAATTGTGTATATAAATATATATATATATATATATATATATACATACGTATATGAATATGATGGCATGAATTTCAAAGCAGAAAACCTAGTGAGAAATGTATATAAATTCAAATCAAGATTAACATGTTTTCTGAAAATTATCACATGAACATTGTAAATAGAGTACGGAATTGGGGAATGAACATATCCCTCATAAAGTGGGTAGGCCCAAGACAGCCTTTGATGTTTCAAGTTTCAAAAAGCCACAATGTTTTGTTTTGAAAATAGTGTGTAGTGTTTTTCAAAAATATCAATAGATTACTTTTAAGGAAATTTGAGTGTAAGTTTTTTCAAAATATTTAAGTATTTTTAACATATAAAATAATCTCACTATTATTTTCAAAGGTATTTTAGAATGTATTTTATAGTATTGTCCAGAGAATTTTTGAAATCATTTCTCAAAGATATTTTCAAAGAATAATTTTCAAAAAAAAATATTTCAATGATTTAAAAACCCCTTATTGGGCAACCAAATTCTCTCCCATTATTTTAAAATGATTTTTCATAGGTATCTTAGAATATTAAATGAAGATGTCATAGCTTTTGGAGTTAGTGCACACAAAATCATAGTAGGAGTTCATTTATTTTTTGTTTAACTCTGATAAATGTAATGAGTTGTCTAATCCTCCAGAACCTAGACTGGTAAAAGTTTCTAGATTATTTTTATTGTTGTGTAATTATAGAGTTACTATTATAAAACAAAATTACACAACATTTTCAAGCACTAAGTCCAGAAGAGTGGGATCAGGGTATTATAATTTTTTTTAGAGCAATGATCTTGAAAACTTTGGAGATTAGATGTTGTCTATTGAGTAAAAACCAATATATGTGTTAGAATTTTCATTAGTAAGTTACGTCCCCTTAGAAATTCTTTAATTATGAAGATGGGAATTTCTAATTTCTCAAGTCTGACAAACGAATTGCATGGGCACAATTCATTTTAAAGGAGGGGGGAATGTAACAACCTGATAGATTTTAAATAGTTATTAATTATTTACTAATTTGGTTATAAATTAAAAATGAGGAACTGTTACATAAAAGGGTTTTATAAATATTTTTTAAAAAATAATAAAAATATGTTCTGAATGAAAATATAACATATTATGTTATATTTCAAGAAACGTTATTTTTATAGTTTATATATATCATAAAAATTTATTTGAAAGGATATATATGTGTGTGTGTGTGTATTATTTTTAATATTAAATACATTTAATAGATTATTTTTCTATAGAAAATATATATTTTTAACATTTAATGAATAATATATTATGATATTAGAATTATTATTTTATAATAAAGAGAATATTTTGTGATTTTTAATATTAAATTATAAATTAAAAAAATTATAGTTATGAAAATATAATTAAGTTATTAAGAAAATGTATTATTATTATTACTTTATCATATAAAATAATATATATAGTATAAATATGAAAATTATAAATTTATGTTCTGAAATTATCTAAATTATGAATTAAATATTAAAAAAAATTAAAATTAAAACATTGAAATTAAAAAAATCAATATTGATGATACATATATAATTGTTTTAGTAAATAAATAAAACTAAAACAATAAAAAATTTATTAAAAAGAAAAAAAATGAACTTTTATAATAGAATAATATGGTTAAGGGATTTTAGGTATGAGGTTTTGCAAGTAGGGAGGGAAAGCCTTAGGGTTCGGGTTCATGGGAGAGATTGAGGCACCGCAAGGGTAGGGGATCACGTCATCTTTGAATCCAAGAAGACAAGCAGAGTTATGAGATTTTTTATGAGGCAGAGGTCGAATGCAAACTCGGATGGAGTCAAAGCTATGTGTAGAGTCACAGACCTGTAGATCAAGTTCGATGTACATCACCGATGAACTAGGAGATGTCGAAGATGTTATTAACAAGGTCAATATCATAGTTATAAATTTGATTTTATCTTATTTCTATGGTCCAGATTTTAGGGATAGATCTCATATCTTTTTTGTATGAGTTATTTAATTTATTTATTGTTATCCAAATTTCTTGAAAATTGGCTTACCAGTATCTTATCTATTGAATTCATCTTTTTTTTTCTTTTCTATTTTTTGTCTCTATTGAGGTTTTGAATTCCATCACACTCGATGTTGGCATGAGTTAATACTGGTTGTCTTGATTCGATTAGCTTTATGTTCGTATAAATTGTTTATTTTGTGTGGTTGTGGTTTGTTGTGTTGTAATCCATATCATCATACTAGATGGATTTTTTGTCAATGATTCCAATTCTGTTTAGATTGTCTTCTTCAAACATTGATTTTGTGACTTGGTTCATAAAATATATGTATATCAGTTTCTTTATAAGGACACAGGCTTAAACATTACATAATCTTGAATTAAATTAGTAATTCACATCTAGGATCTTTACAGGTTTAGATTTTTAGAGAATTAGGCCATAAATATTACATTACATCTCAAAAATTACAAAGTAGACACCTCTACTAAATTTACAATTTTTTCACAAAAAAAACTCTTAAAAATAAACATGTCTAGTTCCATGTTTTAGATAGCATTACTTTTCCTTGATCTCATCCTTGACCCTATTCATATTTAAGTCTTGTTGAAAACATTTAAAAAACTTAGGATGAGCATAAAAAGCTCAGTAAGGGTTATAAAATAAGGAAGGAAAATATTATCCCATCAATAAATACAAATCAATGAAACCAATACTTTTCAATCATAACATACCTTACGAAATCATAAGATTTATGAATAACACACAAAAATAATAAATCATAAAGGTAACTTATGGAATTCATAACATACTTACATTGTAGCTATCCCAGCTACATAGGTATTCGCATTTGGAATACCCATCACAGTATATTCCCTAAATTTATTAGGATAAACATTATATTTTACCTCTGTCATGTTACCCAATGCATTGGAGAGCTATCTAGGGCTCACCCGCCCTAGTTTTATCACAAAACCACCCTTATACGTAAACAATCCTGAAGAACCATAATGTAGTCATAACACATAAAAGATAAGAAAGTAAATATAACATTTCCACATTGTTATCACAATATATTATTTCAAGATATTGTCATAATCAATTCTTTATCAAACAATTTTCAAAAACCATTTAAAATATTTAATAGAGAGATTTTTTAATCAAGGTGTCCCATACCACTATGAAACTTTTAAAGTAATTAACATTTTAAAACATTAATGTCCATATAAATAATTCCTTAAAACTGTTTTTAAAACATTTACATTAATGAGAAATATTTATAAGAATAAATTTTTAAAACATTTTAACAGATATTTTAGTTAAAGAGTTTTTAACAAAATGAGAGACGCTTGAATTCAAATAATTGAGGAATAAAATTTAATCAAAGATTTATAATATCATGAGAATAAATATATTCATGATATAATATTCCAAAGGATAGTATATACACCATATAAAAGTGAATTTGTGCTTAACAACAATGAAGTCTCAAGGGAATGTAAATTGAGACAAAATACCTTATAAAGATGGTATCCTTAGATTAAAGATAAATCAATTACATAATTATGTGTGAAAAATATAAATACACCCAATATAAGTGGATATTAAGTGTAAAATAATCATAGAAAATTCACACATATTTATCATATGACATAATCAAGAAGTATAAGTTTAACCTAAAGAATTGGAATTGGGTTAAGATGTTCTCTTACAAAAATTCGACAGCCTAACGACGTCACTTTAAAAATCAGAAAATGAGTTGATAAGAGAGAAAAGTATATCTCATCTATTGGAAATATAATTTACAAAAAATATATAAATATATATATATAATACCATATCCTAACATAAGATAATGTAAATTAAAAGACTTAATAAAGAATAAGCCTTTGACTAAAGAGTATGGTGAAAGGTTCCCTTACTGATTTGGTAACTTATGAAACATGCACCCCATGAAAGAAGGATCCTACAATGAAGATGTAAATACCCATAAATTAAAGTATATTACACAAATAATTCAATCATGGGAATTACATACACCATACAAAAAGAAATAGTGGAAATATAGTATGAATCTCATGAAAATAAAAGTGAGATGAAAACCTCTTACCACATTGTAATCAATCAAGTTGTATGAAAAAAAGTTAATAACCTCCAAATGAATAATATAATACCCTTAATATAAATAGAATCATGATAATATATATCAAATGGCAGTACACAATACACCACATGCAATAAATAAGTAGTGAACAAAGGAAATATCACGGAATTAAAAGTGAGATAAGTAATCCATTACCTTGTGTCTGAATTAACTTGTTTGTTACTTGTTCTTCCTGAATAATAAACTTCAGTTAATTTATAATTGATTAATAACCCCTTTTAAAGTTTATTATTCCTTTTATATTACTTATTACAATGTTATAAATATTATGTAATCATTTAAGTTAATAATAGTCGTTTTGTCGATATTTGGTAATTGAGTCAAAAATGAACACCTTATAATTACATGTTGTCCATGTGGTCAAGAGTCCGTTATATCCAGAATGATATTCATGATTTAAATATCATATATATCTATTATATATATTTATTTATTTATTTATTTATAACAGTACATAACATTTGGATATAAGAAATGAAATGCACCATCCATGGAGACGGTAAGCCATACGTACGCATGAACGCTACTTTCATTTCTATTTCATATTTTAATTGAATAAAAACTTAATGATAAATAGCTATATTATAATTAAAGTATAATATCATATATAATTTCAATAAATCCATCCTTTATATGTCCCACGTATGGTTGAATGATTCATATCACTTTGAGGGGGTGGTAGTCCACACTTCCTCAAATGAAATTATCGCGTTTACTCATAATAGAAACCATAAAGTTATGCTATAAATTAAAAATACATAAGCATAAAGAAAAAATAAACATAACATATATCATATATAAATATAGTTTCATCATAATGTCCACCATAAGAGGCGGTAGGAGATAATTGAACAATCATCGTTTTGTGAGTTGTTAGTGTCCCATCCACAGAAACAGTATGTTCATTACCCATTAGATAGAGGTGTGTGTGAGTGTAGTTTGAATCCTCCTCATAAAAACATAATAGTATATTTAGGATACTGGTTTTGTTATAAAATAAAGGAATAAAAATATTTTAGGGGTTGGATAAGTAAAATAAAAGAAAATAACTTCAGAGAAAACATTACCTTAAAATCGGGTAACTCCCTTTGGTTTGAACCAAATGAATTTCTTAAAGTGCCTTCTGCCTAAAGTAATGCTTCTTAGTGTAATATATTTATGTAGGTAGCTTAATTGGGTAGAGTTTGGATGATCCAAGGGGATTTAAAAGTGTGATTAAAGTGTTAAAAGTGAGGGATTTTTTATAAGGGGGTGGGAGGGGCTCTTTAGGAAAGTGTGAAAATATTATTTTATTATATAATGATTTTTGGTTTCTAAAGATCAAAAACTTATTAAGGTCTAAGATAAGATTACTAATGATTGAAATAAAATCACCCAATAATAATTAAATAGGTTTTAGATATTATTTTAATCTTTATAATCTTATTTATTTAAATCATTTATTAATGAGGTAAACACTACATCATTATTGTGTCATAAACAATTTAATTTATTTGATGTCTAAAAATTATAAAAAAAATTCCATGACGTATGAAATATTTTTATCTTTCCAAAGAATATTTATAGTTCAAAATATAACTTATATAACCCCTTGTAAAAATTTATTTACTAAAATATATTTGTTTATTTCATTTTTTCCTTTAATTTAAGTTAATTAAAATAATGTGTCATTATCACTCTTAAGTGGATCTATGGGGTCGAAAAATATACCCAAGGATGACCATGGTTTTCTATGACTCATACAATAAGTTTAAGACAAGTTTTAAGGTAATTTTGTATTATTATGATATTCTTTTTACCTTGAATTACCCTATTTACCTTTAACTGCGGTAAATAAAAGTCAAAAGTTATTATTATTCACCAAAAATTATTTTCATCTTATTGAACCACATCTTACTTACTAATAACAACCATTTATGTTGTATTTTTGAAATTAAATTCATAGAAGCGTAAAATTTTCATTTAAATGAAAAAGTCAGTTTTTAATTACTACTTAGTGGTTTCACTATTCATCAAAATTTGAAGTTTTTCAGAAAAATACCAAAAATTCAGCCTAATATATGTCTGATATTCTGAATTAAAAAATTATGTCTATTTTACCAAATTCAAAACATAGAATTTTGATTAATTAATTTAAAATTAATTCCCTTTGTTAAAACAAAAAGCGTGTTTTTTAAGAAATAATAACTATCAAAATAATGACACTTATTTATGCCCAATATCTAAGGAAAATTTATTCCAATGACTAGCATTGGATTAAATGGTAAAAATATAATCTAATTACACTTTAAAACCATTTAAAAAGATAATCTAACTATATAAATAATTTAGATTAAAAGGTAGTTTTGAATTAAAATACAGTATTTTTCACTATTCATTAAAGATGAATTTTATCAAAAAAATACCAAAAATTTACGCAAAGTAAATTTTGATGTCCGGATTATAAAGAAGAATTTTATTTTTTCAACTAGAACATATAAAAGTGACCAAAACTATATTTAAATAGGGTTTTCCATCAAAAGGTGGTAAATTGACCTTTTAATGAATATTAGAGTATTTATGCTTTAAATTAGATTCATTCAAATTTTAAGCCTCTAAATTTTATTGGATAAATGTAAAAACCTTTACCTAACCTGTATAATCATGTTTTAGTTAGTTCCACTCATTCCATCCATTACAACGACTATGTGTTAACTACCATTTAAAATAACAATATATTATTATTTTTCAGTATAACTCAATATAGTGTGCGATGTAAGATTTCAAAGAAACTCGTTGTTGTGTATCGGGTATGACATCAAACATAGCATCCCATTTAAATTAAAATTACTATTTAATTCAAAAATATTAATAAATATGAAATTTTTATATTCTTTATTTACCTAGGATGTTACATCCTTCCCCCATTTTGGGAATTATGTCCTCACAATTTTAAAATTGGGCTTGGAAACTTCACTAAACGTCCCACATTGGAAAAAAAAGTCAATGAAAATATCACTTTAAAAGAAAGAAAGATAACAAAAAAGGTCACCTAAGATAACCCATACTTGGATTCTATGAAAACATGGATATGGGGGAGAAACTAAGTGTCAAGTTCTGATGGAGAGTGATAGAAAATATGATTAGGAGAAAGTTAACATCAAGAAAAGCACAAATTTGTGATGGGTTAAACGGTCATTGGTTTCCCAGTAGGAAAAGTAAATAGACAACATTTTTTTAAGTTCTTTTTCATAATGTTGGAAAATTTATTTATAAGATTGAATAATAATATAAGGAAACATACTTACTTGACAGGTAGACTTTCATCATTTACAAAATTTCTACCACAAACTCATGTTTTCTCCAAATGATGAGTATTCAAGATGACTTGGTCACATAAAATGTGCTATAATCATCTTATAGAGTATCATATAATCTCTAAAGTAAGAACTATATATTTACCTTTTATTTTAGACATCAACTAAAACCAAAATTGGTTAGTATAATATCAGATAATCCCCAAAAGGATAATCATTAAAAAAATACTACTATTAATCTCCAAAATTCAAAAAATAATACCCAAAGTTCAACAAAGGCCATTAAATATACAATTGTTCTTAAAATATCTCAAAGTAATCCAAACTAATATTGAAACCCAAAATTCAAAAGGATTTGATCACATAGTCTTCCACAAAAATCTTAACATTTATCTCCAAAAACACGGATTACTCTTAAAGGCTCATACTGAAGTGTAATTAACATAATCACATATTTTCTATTATAGGTTAATCATTTAAATAAATAAACCAAATCACCTTATGTCCAGAATAAAAATATATATTACTCTAAAATAATATTTCAACCATTACTCCACAAATTTTATCTCATACCTCGCATTTTCATCCCATAAAATAATATCCTGTAATTTCCTCAAAAACAAAAGATCATATGAACCCCTAAGCCTATCTGTTATGTTCACACAAGAAAATATAACTATTTATTGAATTTCATTTTCACATATCAAACTTCATAGTTTAACATACTAGAAAAAGTCTTCCAATGTAATCTCATCATCAATATATCCTTAAAACTTTTAAGCATTTCAACATCCTAAAATGTACCATAACTCTTGAATCCCTTATATATAGACTTTTTAATCATTCAACGTTCTTCATGATCCATCAACTATTCCTTACCAACTTATTCTAAAATACTTCTTTACTACAAACAAAATCATGAATCATATCCTAAGATTCAATAATATCAAAACATATGCTAAGAAATAATTTATACCTTTCATTGGTCATTGTCAGTTTCCTCATCTTTAATTGGAATGGAATTATGAATTAGTAAACTTATATTTGTATGATCCTACTAATACCATTTCTGAAACTTCTTCATAGGACATCTATTTTAATAATTACTATGAGCGCCACATTTAAAACATTCAATTGATCCTTTGGAAAGAACTTCTTTCCCTTTCTTAGAGTCAACTGGATGCTTCCTATTTCCATGATAGGTTCTTGCTTTTCATTCCCACATTTATAGCATCTTCTCGTCCCTTTGAAGAATTTTCTTAGGTGTTTATTTCCACATCCTTAACACATAGGTTTTTTAACATACTTACCTTTATAATTATTACATGAACTTCTGTAGAGATTTTTTTCTCACATATATTATGCCTTATAAAAATCACTATGGTTCAGGTGGTCAGTCATGAGTCATGAATCAAGATAGTTAGTTTAGAATAACCACAAGAGTTTTCATTGAAACTCCCATTTAATTCAGTTTCTCATTTAAAAAACTATCACAGTTTTCTTCACATGCACTATTACTTTGGTGCCTGCTAGATCGAGCAATTTATTAAAACCAAAAAGGTCAGTGTGATTATATCAGTAAAATCATCATATAATATCTTATGAGGAGGGTAAATACTAAGATATACTTATTCATATTATCTTAAACTCATTCAATTTATCTAAAATAATTATGACTCTTTCTAAAATCTTAACCATTATGGTAATGTCACTTATGCTTAAAGAATACTCTAACCACTAAAGTTATCTAAACCGGCCTCTCATACCAACTATAAGGACCCAGCCTTAAACATTACATAATCATGAATTAAATGAATAATTAACATTGAGGATCTTTTCAGGTTTAGAGTTTTAGATAATTAGGCCATAACTATTACATTACATCTTAAAAATTACAAAGTATACACTTCTACTCAGTTTCTAATTTTTTCAAAAAAATAAAAACTCCTAAAACATGTCTAGTTCCATGTTTTAGATAGCATGACTTTTCCTTAATGTCATCCTTGACCCTATTTATCTTTAAGTCATGTGGAAAACATATCAAAAACTTAGGATGATCATAAAAAACATAGTAAGGGTTATAAAATAAGGAAGGAAAACATTAGACCATCAGTAAATACAAATAAATGAAACCAATACTTTTCAATAATAACATACCTTATGAAATCATAAGATTTATGAATAATACACAAAAATCATAAATCATAAAGGTAAATTATAGAATTCATAACATACTTACATTGTAACTATCACATCTACATAGGGAGTCACATTTGGAATACCCATCACAGTATATTCCTTAAATCTCTTAGGAGAAACATTAACATTTACATCTGTCATGTTACCCAATGCATTAAAGAGTTATATTAGGCTCACCTGCCTTAGGTTTATCATGGAACCACTCGTATACATAAACAATGTCGAAGAACCATAATGTAGTCATAACACATAAAACAATAATAAAGGAAAGATAACATTTCCACATTGCTATCATGATATATTATTTCAAGATATTGACATAATCAATTCTTTATCAAACCATTTTCAAAAACCATTTAAAACATTAAATAAATAGATTTTTGAATCAAAGTGTCTCATACTACTTTGAATCTTTTAAAGGAATTAACATTTGAAAACATTAATGTTCATATAAATAAATCCTTATAACCTTTTTTAAAAACATGTAAATTAAGGAGAAATATTTAAAAGAATAAATCTTTAAAACATTTTAATCGATATTTGAGTTAAAGAGTTTTTTACAAAATGAGAGACACTTGAATACAAATAATTAAGGAATAAAATTTAATCAGAACTTTATAATATCATGAGAATAAAGGTATTCATGATATAATATTCCAGAGGACAATATATACATCATATAATAGTAAATTCATGCATAAGAACAATGAAGTCTCAAGGGAATGTAAATTGAGATGAAATCCCTTACAAAGACAGTATCCTTATATTAAGGATAAATAAATTACTTAATTATGTGTAAAAAATAATAATACACCCAATACAATTGGAAATTAAGTGTAAAATAATCAAAGGAAATTCACACATATTCATAGTATGACATAATCAAGAATTATAAGTTTTACCCAAAGAATTAAAATTAGGTTAAGAAGTTCTCTTACATAAATTTGATAGCCTAACGGCATCACTTTAAAATTATAAAATGAGTTGATGAGAGAGAAAATAATATATAATCACTTGGAAATAAAATTTACAAAAATAAATATATATATAATAACATATCCCAACATAAGATAATGTAAATTAAAAGACTTAACAAAGAAGAATTCTTTGACTAAAGAGTACGGTGAAAGGTTCCATTACTGATTTGGTAACTTACGAAACATACACCCCATGAAGGAAGGATAGTACAATGAAGATGTAAATACCCATAAATTAAAGTATATTACACAAATAATGCAATCATGGGAAGTACATGCACCACACAAAAGGAAATAGTGGTAAATATAGCATGAATCTTGCGGAAATAAATGTGAGATGAAAACCTCTTACCACATTGTAACCAATCAAGTCATATGAACAAAAGTTAATAACCACCAAATTAATCACAGAATACCATGAATATAAATAGAATCATGATAATATATATCAAATGGTAGTACATAATACACCACATGCAATAAATAAGTGGTGAACAAAGGAAATCTCAAGGAATTAAAAGTGAGATAAGAAATCTCTTACCTCGTGTCTGACTTGACTTGTTTGTTCATTGTTATTCCTAAATAATAAACTTAAGTTAATTTATACTTGATTAATAACCCTTTTTCAAGTTTATTATTCCTTTTATATCACTTATTACCATGTTATAAACATTATGTAATCATTTAAGTTAATAATGGTTATTTTGTTGATATTTGGTACTTGAGTCAAAAATGGACACCTTGTAATTACATGTTGTCCATGTGGTCAAGAGTCCATTATCTCCAAAATAATATTCATGATTTAGATATCATATATATCATATATATCCAGTATATATATATATATATAACAGTACATAACATTTGGAGATAAAAAATGAAATGCACCGTTCATAGAGACGGTAAGCCGTACGTACACATGAACGCAACTTTCATTTCTATTTTCTATTTTAATTGAATGAAAAATTAATGATAAATAGTTATATTATAATTCCAGTATAATATAATATATAATTTCAATAACTCCATCCTTTATATGTCCCACATCTAGTATGAACGATTCATATCACTTTGAGGGGGCGATAGTCTGCACTTCCTAAAATGAAATTATCATGTTTACTCATAATGGAAACCATAAAGGTATGATATTAATTAAAAATACATAAGAATAAAGAAAAAATAAACATAATATATATCATATATAAATACAGTTCCATCATAATGGCCATTATAGGAGGTGGTAGGAGATAATTGAACAATCATCATTTCGTGAGGCATTAGTTTACCATCCACAGAAACAGTATGTTCTTTACCCATTAGATGGAGGTGTGTGTAAATGTAGTTTGAATAATTATCATAAAAAAATCCTAGTATATTTAGAATACTGATTTTGTTATAAAATAAAGGAATAAAAAGAGTTTAGGGGTTTTATAAGTAAAATAAAAGAAAAGAACTTAAGAGAAAATGTTACCTTAAAATAGGGAAACTCCCTTTGGTTTGAACCAAAAGAATTTCTTGAAGTGCCTTCTGACTAAGGTATGTCTTTTAGGTGTAAAATATGGATTTAGGGATTTTAATTGGGTATAGTTTGGATGATCCAATGGGATTGAGAAGTTTGCGAAATGGGTTATAAGTGAGGGCTTTTTATAAGTGGGAAAAGGGGCTCTTTAGGAAAGTGTGAAAATATTATTTTATTATATAATTATTTTCGATTTCTAAAGGTCAAAAACTTAGTAAGGTCAAAGATAAGATGACTCATGATCAAAATAAAATCACCCAATAATAATTTAACAGGTTTGGGATATTATTTTAATCTTTATAATCTTATTTATTTAAATCATTTATTAATGAGGTAAACACTGCATCATTATTTTGTCATAAATAATTTAATTTATTTTATGTCTAAAAATTATTAAAAAAATACCATGATGTAGGAAATATTTTTAGATTTCCAAATAATATTTATAGTCTAAAATATAACTTATATAACCCCATGTAAAAATTGATTTACTAAAAGATATTTTTTTATGTCATTTTTGCCTTTACTTGAAGTTAATTAAAATAAAGTGTCATTATCACTCTTAAGTGGTTCCATGAGGTCTCAAAATAGACCCATGGATGAACATGGCCGGACCTGACTCATCCAATAAGATTAAGACAAGTGTTAAGGTAATTTTTTGTTATTATGATATTCTTTTTACCTTAAATTACCCTATTTACCTTTAACTGTGGTAAATAAAAGTCAAAAGTTACTATTCACCAAAAAATATTTTCATCTTATTGAACCACATTTTACTTACTAATAACAACCATGTATGTCAGATTTTTGAAATTCAATTCTTAGAAGCGATAAAATTTCATTTAAATGAAAACGTCAGTTTTTAACTACTATTTAGTGGTTTCACTATTCATCAAAAATTGATGTTTTTCAGAAATATACCAAAAATTAATCTTATGCTATATTTGATATTCTAAATTCAAAAATAATGTCTATTTTACCAAATTCAAAACATAGAAGTTGGATTAATTAATTTAAAATTAATTCTCATTGTCAAAACAAAAAATGGTGTTTTTAAGAAATAATAACTATCAAAAGATTGACACTTTTTTATGCCCAATACCAAAGGAAAATTTCTTCCAATGACCAGAATTAGATTAAATGGTAAAAATATAATCTAATTACACTTTAAAACCATTTAAAAAGATAATCTAACCATATAAATATGTTAGATTAAAAGGC
The DNA here is from genome assembly GCA_963277665.1 of Viscum album. Lineage (NCBI taxonomy): Eukaryota > Viridiplantae > Streptophyta > Magnoliopsida > Santalales > Viscaceae > Viscum > Viscum album. Next base: position 306,547,481 of record OY728146.1, read on the forward strand.
AGTTTTGAATTAAAATAAAGTATTTTTCACTATTCATTAAAATATGAATTTTATCATAAAAATACCAAAAATTTACCAAAAGTAAATTTTGATGCCCTGATTCTAAAGAAGAATTTTATTTTGTAAAATAGAATATATAAAAGTGACCAAAACTATATTTCAAGAGGGTTCTCCATCAAAAGGTGATAAATCGACCTTTTAATGAATATTAGAGTATTTCTGCTTTAAATTAGATTCATTCAAATTTTAAGCATATAAATTTTATTGGATAAATGTAAAAACATTTAACTAACCTGTATAATCATATTATAGTTAGTTCCACTCATTCCCACCATTACAACAGCTAGGCGTTAACTACCATTTAAAATAACAATATGTTATTATTTTTCAGTATAACTCAACGTAGTGTGCAACGTAAGATTTCAAAGAAACCTGTTGTTGCGTATCAGTTATGACACATAAAATAGAATCCCCTTTAACGTAAAATTAATATTTAATTAAAAAATATTAATAAATATGAAAATTTTATACTCATTATTTACCAGGGATGTTACATCCTTTCACTATATTTTTTTATCGATAAATGTCATTATAAGAATATTGAAATTGATCTTCTTATTATAATCATATTGACACAAATTAAATAAAAAATAGTGTACAAATAAAATATATATGTATAGGACTGTTGATATTATATTTTAAAAATATCTCTACTTCTCAATGAGTACCTCTAATGTGATGCCTAGAGTTTGATTTCCCTGCTTGGGTAGTCCCTTATGCATGTGTTTCACTGCTTTGGCTAATGGTCTTTTATAGTTATATTAGAGGTAAAGAAAAATTATATTTTCCAAGTTTGTTTATTGGATTCTTGAATTTAAAATCTACATGTTTACCAGCTTTAAATCTTTGATAAATTTTAGTAATGGATAGTTTAATTATAATTTCAAATATTTCTCTTCATTAAAGTTTAATTATAATAAAAAATCTATTTATTTGAAAATAATCATTTGTCTATTTTTTAAGTTATTTTTATTTCTATAAGTATAATTTATATTTTATGGTTTTTCTTAAATTTTTTCTTCTGCCATGTGAGTTTTATTTAAAACAAATTTTATGTTTGTGAATTATGATCATAAATTCTATATTGGTAATGGATTTACTAAATTTTATGCATTAAAAATGTTATGGAAGTTTATTTTATTATTATGTAAGTGAATTTATTTTTATTTGAAAATTATAATTCATTAGGATTATAATAAATCTTTTGGATTAAGTATTTATTATTATTTTATATAAATAAAGATTTCATTTAAAAATAATAATTCAATTACTCTGATAAAAATTATGTCAATTCTTGATTTACTAATCAAAAATGATTTTTATTTTTATTCATATTAAAATAAAATATTCATGTTTATTAATTAATTTAACTCTTAAAGATTTAAACTATTATTTTATATGTGTAATTATATGCATGAACATGGATTTCATTCACATGAAGAGGTATGGACGTCATCTTATTCAATGACATGTTATGCATATGCATCAATTTTTATTATTTTCATATATATGTGTGTGTGTGTGTGTCTGTGTTCAATATATATAAAAAATATATTTTTTATGTTGAATAAATGAAATAAAATTTCATGAATATTAAATATTCTTTTATTAGCATTCGATTTACTAAGAAATGTTTAAAAATTGAAGGATTCGGTTACTCAAAATCAAGAAAACGATCTTCTATAAATTGTATGTATATATATATATGTATACGAATATAATGCCATGAATTTCAAAATATAAAGCTGAGTGACAAATGTATATAAAAGTAAAGAAAACTTAAAATGTTTTCTAAAAATTGTAACTTGAACATTGTAAATAGAGTAGGGAATTGGGGAATGAACATGTCCCTCATAAAGTGGGTAGTCCCAAGATAACATTGTATGTTTCAAGTTTCAACAAGCCACAATGTTGTATTTTTAAAATCTTGTGTAGTATTTTAAAAAATATCATTGGATTACTTTTAAATCAATTTGAGCGTAAGTAATTTCAAAATATTTATGTATTTTCAATACGTAAAATAAACTCACTATTATTTTCAATGGTAACTCAGAATGTATTTTATGGTACTGTCTTGAGAATTTTTTAAATCATTTCTCAATGTTATTTTCAAATAATAATTTTAAAAAATATTTAAATAATTTCAAAACCCCTTGTTGGTCAACTAAATGCTCACTCACTGTTTTAAAATGATTTTTCATAGGTATCTTAGAAGATTAAATTCAGATTTTATCACTTTTGGAGTTAGTGCATCTGGAAGCATAGTAGGCATTTGTTTCTTTTTTGTTTAACTTTAATACATGTAAGGCATCATCTAATCCTCTAAAACCTATACCGGTAAAAGATCCTTGATTATGTTTATTATTGTACAATTATTGAGTTACTTTTATAAAAAATATATTACACAACATATTCAAGAACTGAGTCTTAAAGAATGAGCTCAGGGAATTATAGATATGGTGAAAGATTATGCCTCACAAAAATTGATGGTTTATGGGAAATAATACCTAACTCATGATTTAGAGTTAACTGTGGTATTTTTTACATTAAATATATAGAGGTGTTTCCCTTATAGATAATGGTATGACGTATATACTGACCATAAAATATTAAATTATATTTAACAATAAATAGAGGAATATTTTATACAGAAGATAGTTGGATTTGAATAAATATTATGACTACTAAAAATGATACAACCATGGGAAAGGGAACCAGGTTTAAATGCTCTGAGTTGAAAGGATCATGCTAGCTTATCTATAATAGGGATAAAAAACGATTTAATATTTATGGTTTTAAAAATTATAGATCTAGAAATCTTGATTAAAGGGTATAAATCATAACTTTCTCAAATGAGTGGACAATCATCTATTAATATAAGGATTAAAGAGGCACAAATGGAATATCTGGAACTACAAAAGAAGGTCAAAAATATTCTTGAGTTCAACTTTTACTGTTATGGATTGATATGGTTCAAGAATCATGTATGTGTTTCTTCTGTACAAGATTTGAAGAATGATATGTCAGATAAAGCTCATATTTCATCACTCTCTATTAATCCGGGAATCATGAAGATGTGTAAAGATCTAAAAGATTATTTTTGTATAAGAAGCATGAAGAGTGATATTCCTGAGTTTGTATCTCAAGGCATTGTATGTAAATAATTTAAGGTTGAGAGATATAAGTCTAATGGGATGTTAAAACAATTACTAATACCAAAAGGGAAATTGTAAAATATCTACCATTATTTAATCATTAGACTCCCCAAAACATCTAAATTCCATAATGTTATTTTGGTTGTAGTTAATGGTCTTACAAATTCAAGACACTTCATTTACATTAGAGAGTATTTCACTATGAGTCATCTTCCCATGATATACATTAAAGAATTTAAAGTTTTCAATGAGTAACTCAATCTATTGTATCTGATTATGATCTAAAGTTTACCTTGAAGTTCTAAATAATCCCTCAAAAATATTTAGATACAGTGATTAGTTTCAATACTACTTATCATCCTCAGACAAATGGTCAGTCTGAGAAAACAATTCAAACCCTATAGTATATTTTGAGATCTTTTTATATGGATTCCAAATGTGTTTGGGATCAACAACCTTCCTCTAGTTGAATTTTCTAACAATAATGGATTTCACTGGAGAATCTGGGTGTAATATTATGAATCTCTCTTTGTAAAGATGTGTAAAACTCTAATGTGCTGAGATGAAATTAGATAAACAAATATATTGGCACGTGATCTAGCTGAGGTGGTGGAAGATAAATTGAAATTCATCCAGTAACACATAATTTAATCTAAAATTCAATTGAAAGGTTATACTGATAATCGTCCATACAATCAAGAATTAAAAGTTAGTGAGAATTTATTCCACTGAATTTCTTCTTTAATGAAGGTTATGAGATTCAAAAATAAGGAAAATAAAACCCCTAGGTGTATTGGCCCCTTTTATATTCTTGATTTCATATGAAGCATATCTTATACCTTGGTTCTTCATCTAAATCTATCTCATGTTTATTATGGGTTTTATATATCTGTCTTGAGGAAGTACATACATGATCTTTCACATATACTAAAATAAACAGTGTACCACTAGATAATTATATTTTCTATTAAGAAATACTAGTATAACTATTTTATAGTAGAGATAATGTGTTATGAAATATTACTACTAACCTGGTTAAAGTTCTATATAGGAGTTATAAATTGAAATAAGCTACTTGGAAACCCAAGGATGTGATAAAAAAGAGATATCCTCATTTATTTTTATCAAAGTGGTATAATTTAAAGGGAAAAATTCATTATAAATGGGGGTAAAATTTAACACCCTTAGATTTTATGACATATTTATTTTCAAATAAATTCATTTTTTTTAATATCTTGTGATACACATAACACTGATTTTAAATGAACTATGATATACTATTGAAATGTTATTATTTAAAGTAATATTTTTCACCTTATTTTTGGATCATGGGGTTTGAATAAAACTAAATAAATTATGGAAAATTTATTTCATACAAATGTATAAAATGAATTCATTTGTTATTAATTGATTAAATATTAAATTAAAAATCATTTGAAAGTAAAATAGTTTTGTTTCTAAAAAAACATGTTTTTATGCACACAATCAATTTTTATATTACATTAATTCATGTTGGTGAATAATTTTAATTAAATCTATAAATTATATATTAAATAAAATTTTTAACATTTATATAATGTTCTTTCTAGGAACGGGATAATAATAAATCTAGTTTTTTTCATGAAAATTTATTTTTCAAAAAAAATAGTTTTCATCTCATTTTATGTAGATATTTTAAAATTAATTTTTTCCAACTACAGAAATTGAATCTTGAAAATTAGATCCAATATTTGGAATCATAAAATTAGAATTTAGTAAATAGAACAATTTTATTTTTAGTCTTTATTAATAGTAACATTGGTAAATATTTTTCGGCTTAGTAATGATAAAATGGGTAAAATGTGGTTAAAACTTTGGGATAAAGATTTAAAATTCCTATAAAAATGCCTTTATCCTAATGTATGAGTGGATTTTTTTCCCATGTCCATCTATTCCTAAAATATATGGCTACTTGGTGCCATTTTTTTGTATTCTATCCTTTATATATTTTTATGAAATGAATCAATACAAAGTTTCACTCTCTTGACTTTAATATCTCTATGATTTTTATATAGGGATAAAAATATGATACATTATGTTCTGAATATTTATTTTAAATATGAATTAATTTTTTATTAGGGTGTCTTATTTTTAATTTTTAATAATTTTTTAATTACCTTAAACTCTTAAGTAATATTGGCATAGTATTTATTGGATTAATATAAAAATAAAATAATTTCTATTTAAAATATTAAAAGTAATATAATTTGGAAGAATTATTATGATATATAAATTTTTTATATATATATAACATATTATATATTTTTTAAAGGTTTTTATTCTAATTCCATTACATTCATGATGTTTTCCTATTCAAAAATAAATGAATAGTCCTAAAAATAGCATTAATGATATTTTATGACAAATAATATTTTTTAAATTGATTTATAATTCATAAAAGTATTATATTCATACATTTGAATAGGAAATTATTTAAAATATAAATTATCATCTATTTATGGGTCACATATCCATTTATGGTAACATTCTTAACCCTTAAAGTGTAAAAAACATTGAAATCGCGATAATTGTCAAAAGGGTTAATGTTGGGTTATCACAAAAATATTGTGGTGGAAAAAAAATTGTCCAAATTTTATGGGATAATATTATTTTTAATCATAGTCATATTATATTTTAATTATATTAATTTGGATCCATTTTACCAGGGAAATTAATTCAATATGTTATGTAATTCTAAGAGTGCACATCCCCTCTCTTATAAGTGGGAACCACTTATCCTCTGTTCCCCACACATTTTTTGCTTCTAACTCATCCATTATCTACTATAATACCTTCATATATTTCCTAATGAAATCCTAGGCCTTTTTTTCTTACCCAAATATCATCCCTTCAAGGCTTCAGTTTTATTCCAAAAGAGCATTATCAACGAAGAGGTATAATTCATTACTGAGCAGTTTCAATTTTATTTCTTCTTTTGAACCCTCTATATTCATGGTATACATTATAAAATATTTAATTCAGTGTATTTAAAATTATAAATTTTTATTATAAAAATATAACAACCATTATACACCTTCTACACATCCATTGTAAAACGATAATGTCGCATTTGTAAATATGTGGACTCCCACCTCCATGAACTAATGTGATTAATTTTTCATTTATGATTTAAATAGTTGTTAACAAGGATAGATTAAATTAATATATATTATATATTATATTAACAATATCCTATTATGTTTAATTATTAGTTACCTTTCTTTATTTTTATCCTTTGAAAAGTGAAAACAATGTTCATGCGTAGGTATGTCCTACCGTCTCCCGAAAGGGTGTAATTAATTTTTCTATATATATTATTTATGGATGAATATATATGATATTTATACAATAATTAACATTATTTACATGATGGAACCATGAAAAATGTTTAAGTACAAGAACTGATGAAAAAAAATTATCATGATAAAAGAAACAGTTAACACCTAGAAATAATTATTTTAATAATGAATTGTTAATTAATGGGTGTTAAATTATTATAATTAGATAATATAATAAATTATAAGTACATAAATTATTATGTTATAGGATTATAAAAAAATTAAATTTATTATACATGAGATTATGGTGCTTTCTAATTAATTTTAACTTGATGTAATGTATTTTTACATCACTTTTACTTCTGTAAGATGCATGCCATATTCATCACTAATTTCATTTATGTGGTGTATATAAATACCATGAATTTATTTTATAATTTATAAAATAAAAATTATGTTTATATACATATTCATATAATATTATGTCTTTCATGTGGTTTTGATTCAATCATTACCAATGTGGTTGGGGTTTTATGTTACAATCTTATTATTTAGTGGGATTGTTTTTTATTAAGTTTCAGATGATGAAATTTCATAATATACCTATTAATAGCCCCAATTTATTTTCTTATACTATTTTTATTTCTATATATTACATTTTTAATTTCATTTTACACACATTAAGTACTCAAGATACTAAAATACGTTTTATGGAAAAAGAACATTATTTTTTTCTTCATCCAAAAATTATTTTTCTTCAATATCCAAATTTTATAAAACATTTTCAAGAATTATTTTACTGATCTCCAATAAATTTTTAAGGTAATTTTTTACACATGAATTAAATTTTACAAAAAAAATTAAAAGTAATATTCTTTTCTTTTTCTTAGTGAGGTACTTCTGATATTTTACCATATATGTGAAGGAAATATTTGTTTTAATATACACAGTATGAATGGAATTTTCCACCATCATGACCATTAAATGATTTGAATATTAATTTATAAGTTTCCATGTTTTTTCATTTAAAATTTTTTCCTGAATATTTTTTAATTTTTTAGATTATAAAGAGTCAATTTCAAAGTGAAAGGTGCATTTTCTTTAAAAATAATTTAAATGGTCTTTTAAAAGAATTTTTATCAAAGATATCATCCTTTGAGGTTACTTATGATTTATTGTGGATATGATCCAATGATACCATCATTGTTATTTATCTATATTTTTTATGGTTGTGGTGATGATATGTTTGTGAATACCATTTATTTTTCAAGGGTTATGATGAGATGAATTAATGAAATGTTTATGAAACCTATTTCTTTTCAAAATTTTATGATATACGATGAATGATTTATGATCTTGTGGCATTCATATGAATGGATTATGACTATTTTAAGGTTTATAATAGATTTATATAAAACTAAAATGTATTTGTAATGATGGATATTTCATGAGATAATCAATACAAGATTATGGAGTGAAGTGAGTTCAGTAGGAGACTTTGTCCACTGTGATAGTCTTGGGAGTGAACCTTGACTAATATGACTGAATGGGGTTTCAACCCAATCCATTATGGTAGTCTTGGTAGAGTCCCTTGACTACTAAGGAAATTATTTTCAATATTTATGTGTATGTAAAAAAATTATGTCTTCTTCCACTATTATTCTCTCATGGATCTTGTTCATTGATTTCATTATGATTAATGTCTTATTAACTACTAATAATTATTTCATAATTTAATATTATGATCTATGATATGTTTGGTATGGTTCTCAAATGTTAATATCACATTATCATACCCTAATTCTCATTTTATTTTTATGTGATCATCGATATCTCCCCTGTCTACCCTTAAAAAGAATATATTCTCACCCTTTATTAGGTTTTCTCTCCCCAAGTTATGAAGAATGATTATAAGTATGATATGTGTAAGAAGGATTATATTTGTGGAGAAAATAGTGGGAGATATTTTATATATCATATGAACTAGTTTTTTATATATAAAAGTTTCAAAATATACTAAACCTATATGATTCTGGTGTGGATTATAATGTTATATAATGATTATTCATTTATTATGAATTGATATATATGTATAAAAATAATTGATCACTATATGATCTATTCAATTTATAGGGGTCATGGATTATGCATCTGGGTAATGCATGGGTAGATTTTTACACTTACTGAATGGTGATTTTATTATTATGAAATTAGAGGAGAACAAATTGTTTAAATATTTGAGTACTTTTGGTGTATAGGATGACCCATAAACCACATTGGTATGCTTCCCTACTATATTTAAGTTGAGTGGTTGTGGAAACACATTACTAGTGACTTAATACCCCTATATAAAGAATATATAGGCCTTAGGATTTCATTTTTGTCCTTTAACTATTAAGGTGATGTAATTTCCCATTTTCAGGATGGTATAAAGAACTCCCCCATGGAATGAGGTGTGGGTCCACAATCTATGGAGTCAAAAACTCCCTCACCATGTAGGTATCACATTTAGTGACTTTTGGGTCATATACATCTATTAGTTTATTGGTTATTGATTATAATATATAGATATTTATATGGGTTCTCTATTTATTAATGTATTTTTTCAAGAGAAACTATTTTACAAAGAGTCTAGTTCATTATCCAACATGTTTGGTGAGGGATGGTATTAGTAGATTTTGTGTAGCTCATGGTTTTTTACCTCCCATTGGTATGGTATATTCTTAATTAGATTCCCTTGGTATGAGTTGCATATTTTGGTTTTTATTCCTTCATGTGGATTGATTATTTATTGATCATCAATATCACTGATGAGTTGGGAAGTGTAGTTTTCTCCAAGAGGTTTTTGGTCTATTTATGGAACCCTAATTTCCTATAATGAGTAGAATATCGAGGGATATTTCATTAAACTATAATAATTTAGTTTAGACCTTATTGTAAATTAAATTAATATATTATATTTGGCCTTATCTTTTACCCCTTCTTGATTTGAGGTTGGTGATTTTACAGTCCCACCCTTAGTTGTGAGATGAACTAAAACATATTTCTCATTATTTCTTCAGTGTTTCCTACTCATTATCTCTTAATCACCCCAAAATAAGATTCATTCCAACACATTTTTTGTATTTTATTATTATTTACATGTTGGTGGAAACATAAATGGGTGTGGTGAAAGTAGAGTCAGAGATTAGTAGAGCCATATGGTGTTCATTGCTAAAAGTTATAGGGTTTGTGTTATCTAAATGTGACAATATCCTATCCCAGTAACGCATGGATATTTTATATTCAAGTTTTTTGGAACTTTTATCTTTACCTTATGTGTTTGAATATGTATTATATTCCATTGGGATGTTTACCATATACAATATGTGTGTTTTATTTTAGTTAGTTGTGTATTTCTTATGTGGATATAATGAATCAAGTTGGTCAAATATGTATAAATATATGAATATTATATATGATAAGGCCTCGCGTGTATATTTTATGTATTCATAGTTCTAGTCACTAGCCCATATCCTATAAGATGAAAATAGAGGGTGGATCACTTAGATTACTTACAGATAAGGTAGTGTTCTAGTGGGTCATGTCATATGAGAGGATGATCTAATGGTGATAGATACATCAATTAAAATAGATTTCAAGGATATAAAATGGCTCACCATATTGGATGATCTTGAATAGAAGTTTGTTTATGGTATAATATTAGTATTTCCCACTAACCATATAATAGAAAAAGTAAACTTTAAGTTGGTTATTCCACTTTCTTACTTCTGATATTGAAAGATTGTATATCTCCCAAAAAATATTCCAATGAAGTATTATGATAATGAGGATAATGATTCCAATTAAAACCTAATATAACACTTAATATTTTTTAATTTAATAAGAATTATAAATAAATTTTATTAAGGATAATATTTCTCTCTCTCAGGAATATTATGGCAATGAAGAACCAATAAAGGTTATTATTGATGAATCCTAAAATAATGAAATTTATGATGAATATGAAACAAAATTTGATGGTTAGTCAATCTAGAGTAAAAATTATATTATTATATTGAATATTTTTATTTATAAATAGAATAATAATATAAATAATATTGGTGTATCTAATAATAATGCGTCTATTGATAAATTATAGGAAAAAAAATATGAGGTGATAAATATTATTCAAAAACTAAAATATGAAAATCTAGAAAACATTGAAATAGTTATTGATATGAATCTCAAAGTAGATGAAAATAAAAAATCATTAATGTTATGATAGCTACATTTTTGGAAATATTTAAAATGATTAGATAGCTTGATAGAGATGTTATTCACATGGAAGGAATCATGATGATAAAAAACTTATTATGAATCATAAAGTAAAATTGGGTGTGCTTATGATTTTTTTAATTATCCCAAATGATAAATAAAAAAATTTGGAATTCAACACAGAATCATGATGAGTGCCTTTAATAATACAGATCTCACTTTGAATACAATATTGTCTAGTGATTTCGTGTAAAAAATATCATCATATTTGAAATGAATTCTTATGCTGGTACTCCATGAAGAAAGATTTATTTCCTCAACGATCAAAAATATCTTATTCAAAAAAACATTTCTATTTCAAAATATATATATTATTATTTTGTAAATATGTAAAATTCTACGAATTTGAATTACATATCAAAAAGGATACTCCTAGAAATTAGTAAATAAGACAAATAAATTAAATTGAACATTATTTATATATTTTCCATGTGAATTTATATTATTTTGAATGTTATAAACATATGGAAATTAATTTATCATTAAGGATGAAATGGTTAGTTCCTGTAAAAATGAATATTAGTGAAAAAAACATCCCAGTGTCCCCAATAAAAAATAAAAAAAATAGTTTTTATCATTATAATATAATAAAATAACATTATATCTATAAGAATAAAAACAATACATAATAAACCATGGATATGAAAAACAAAATCAATCATTGATCAAGAAAAAATAGGTAGAGAAGTCTTTGGTTTCTAAAATTAATTTAAATAAAACCAATTAAGGTATATTATGAATTATTAATAGTTAATTAACTTCTTAATAGATATAAATCAAAATATATTAAATAATTTTTTGTAAAATAGGGAATCTATTATAAATTATAATAATTATGAATTCTTAAGGATCCTTAGAATAGGTAAGTCCAAAATTATTGGTAAATATGTGTGAATGAAAGATGTGTTGGTTATAGAGGGACTAGGTCAAAATTTACATTATGTAATTCAGCTGATTAACTCAAGTCATGAAATCTACTTTACCAAGAAAGCATATATAGTCAAAAGAAATAAAAAATCTATTTCCATGTGTGAAAATTTTATGATGGGTAACCAATACCATGTGAGTGGAGATGAAGACATATTTTTTCTCTCTGAGGAAGTAGAAAATAGATTATAAAATAGGATTATTGGTTACATGATACACCATTCAATGAAAGAGTTAGTGGATCATTAATCTATTCAAAATGTTCTAACATTGACATGATATTGAGATCGTACAAGTGGTTTTTTAAATAAGGTAGAATTATAAGGAATATTTTCAATATAAATGAAAATAATTATATCAAGTTACATGATTAGTATTATATTAATGATTATTATTCAATCCCTCTAAATATCATTGATAATAGAATGTGTTAAGTTCTCTTAATTGAGAATATAGTATAATTATATAGATGATGGTAATAAATCATGATATCAAGGTCCATGATTATAAAAAAATAAATACGAGCTTGTTTTAAAATATAGTTATATAATAATTCATAAAATTTAGAGAAAAGAATAAAAATAAATTGAAAAATGGAAAACTGAGGGAGTATCATGTGAATCACATGATATAGTGTCATGATTTTGTTCATCAACTCCTAGAAACACAATAATTATATAAATAATATAAAAAAATTATTGGTCATAAGTATACTAATATGGAAATTCCTAGAATAATATCATTAAAATGAATAGTATTCATGTTACTTATAGATTCAAAAATCATTAAAGAAGCTACTCAATTTGAAATTTGGGAGAAATATTTAACGTAATTGGAACAAATTAAGAATAATAAAACAATTGATATTGTTCCAATTATAAAATATAAAAATATTATTATATCTAAGTGGGTGTTCCATAACATACTAAATGATAAGGGTAAGGTTATTTGGAACAAAGAATGACTCATGTGAAATTTTTCCACCAAAATTAATGGCATTAATACTAATTAAATAATCTCTCCAATAAAATGGTTTGATAATGTTAAATTATTTTTAGATATAACAATATAAATAATGTTCAAGGTATTCCAAATAGATACAAAAATACTTATTCTCAATGGTATACTTGATAAGGAACTTTACATAGGATAAATATATGTTTTCCTCATTAATAAAGATCCGAATATTTGTATATATTAAAAAATTATCTACATGTACTGAATCCATTAATAACATTATAGTATCTAATCTAAGATCAACTCATGACGAAGCATGAATTTGAAATTCATGGATTTGATCACTATTTTTGTATAAAAAATTATTTTGTGTATAATTTGGAGGTGATTATATATATTAGAAACATAATAATTATAGAATAAATTAAATAATGATTCATGTAATTCATGGGATAAATGGAGAATTGTTTATAAATTCCATTGATTCAAGTGTTGAATTTTTTTCATTTTTTTATGGGTTTCTTAATGAAATCTAGGATGTATTATTTCTCAATCTTATTATTTAACTGATGTGATCAAAACCTTTATCTTGGAGTAGACAAAACCAATAATAACACCCAATTCAACCATAATAAAAATTTTAAAACATGTGGGCTTAAATTAGGTTTTCATTATGGAGTATAAAAAAATCAATGGAATCATATTATATTTGGAAATAACATGAACCAAAATAGTCTTTACCATATGTTAGGTAATGTGGTATAATCCATTTCTTAGTGTCTAAAAAATAAAAAAAATATGTAAGTCATGATCGTATTTATTTTTTTCTATAGAGGAACAAATGAGGGAAAATTATTGGGATTTATAGACACTGATTGAGATATTTTAGTGAATGATAGAAAATAAATCTTTAAAGGGGACTTCTATATTATATTTATGTGAATTTCTTGGCTTATAAATAATTAATATTTAATTTCATTAAGAATTATGGTCTCTAAATATATTTTTTCTAATGATGTGAGTTCCCAAATCACATATATGATTTAATAACATTAATACATTATTAAAATGTATTTTCATCCATTTTTATTAATTTTGATATGCTAACCATGAGAAATTTGAACAAAAATCTATTACATTATTCAAGAAAAAAATCCCAATGAGAGAATTCATATATTTATTAATGAGATAATTAATTAAGGAGTAGTGTCATTAGATTATGTGTTAATACATGATCTAGTAGTTGATTTTAAGGTAAATTCACTTCCAAATAAAATATTTGAGGCCCTGATGGTGACCCTTATATTTTAACCATCACCTTCCACTTGATTATTTGAATAAAAACAAAAAAATAGATAATTTTTTTTGGATAATGATATTTTAAATATAAATAATAGTTTTTTCTTTTTAAACACTCAATATTAATTTCATTGATACTTTGGGTTTATTTATTCCCTAAAATGGACATTTAGAATTTTTTTCATGCTTGTGATAACATTTTATTAATTAAAATGATGTATAATTAAAAAAATATAAATAAAATACAATAAGATAAAGTAAAAATATAAAGATCATAAAGGGTAATCATAATGGTTGAGATAGAAAAATATGGGAAAATATCATCTTATGGAAAGAAAGTAAAAAAAATGTTGTAATAGTGAGTTCATGTGATTTATCAAGGGACAAGTAGTTAATTTAATGTTTTGAAATTGGTATGTTCATTGGTTATTTATGAATCACTTTTCACAATTAGAAAATTGGGCTACTATTATACCCTAGAGCCATGGTTAGCCAAAATAATGGTTTTAGGTTAGTATTGAAGCATGGACTGTGGATGTTAGTTATGTATCACTATGATCAAATAAGAACTACAGTTCTAGGATTTCAGGGTAAAATTGTAAGTACTAAAAAATGTTGTTGGAGGGACACATGAAATGCCTATTACCACAGTCTATGAGGACTATGTTTTTTAGGTTCCAAAAACCACCAATTGTTTTTATTTCAGAACATAATACTAATTATAGTTAGATAAAAATTTATTAATATATATAGGAATGCATATATTTATAAATATAATACATACCATCTTATTTGTAATGTTTAATATAATTTATAGGAGATTTTTGATGATAAAATCTCACCATATATATTTTTTTAGGGATATTTCCACAATCATGACTGTGGGCATAGATACACTATTTCTATGGATTTATTATTCTAGTTGAGCACTATATCCACAGTTTATAATCACGGTAATTGGCCTTACCCATATGGAAATTCAAATTTGGGTCATGATAATTTCAAATGTGGACATTATATGTGGTCATCGTAAGATGGACTACTGCCACATTATTAGCCTATAGTAGTAAGAAAATTTTACAATATAATTTTTTCACTCTTTTTCTGATAACGAGCATGACTCATATTCTTTTATAGTAAAATAATATTCCTATATTGAAATCATTGTTAAAAATGAACATATAAATTTAGGATTTTTCCATTAAATTAATTAAAGGGATAAATGTGTTAAATTTATCATCAACAAACCCAATGTGCAATATTATTTAAAAAACAATGTATATGTTTTTTTTGAAAAATATAGAAAAATATGATAAAACTAATTATAATTTTATTTAGAAATATAAATAAATACTTTAATAAAGTTTATAGAATCATAAGTATCATTTGGAGAAAAACTCAAAAACTATTTTTTTGTATATATATCATTACAATGATCAAAAAACTATGATTTTTGGAAAATATATTTAATGAATGATAGGGAGTTATTTTTGGTAGATAGATATTTTAATTGTACCAACTATTCACCTTAAAAAAACAACAAAATATTAGTATGGGCTATTTTATGGGGAATATTTTATAAAATCTGTATCCTAAATGGGATACCCCTAAAATACATTGAACATTAGAAGAAATTTGGAAATGGATGGAAAACTAGGAAAGATGTCTAAAAATTTTGCTAAGTTAGTAGACTGTTTTGAAGGAAATCTTGTAAAAAAATTATAAAATGTATTGAATTTGGAAAAAATATTATTTTCAATTTCTAATTAAGGATGTGTTTTTTAATCCATATGGGAAATATGGAATCCCTATAGTGGTATTTATTTTTCTTACCACTTTTAGAGCACATTACTTGATTTATCTCATAAGAAAACCACATTGTGGTAGGTGGAAGACCATACTATTATCTATAATGAATTTTAATTTTAAATTATAGAAAATGGGAAGAAACTATGAGAAGAATATTATCTAACCATTATTTTTAGATTTATCATTTTACTAGAGAAGTTTTTTTGTGAAGAAATAGGATTATGTCATGGTTTGGAGGATTTGGGATAAAATATTTTTTTTTAATATCTAATTAAAAAATATGAAAGTTTGAAACTATAATGGGGTGATTTCACAAAAATTATATAAATATTCAGAAAGATATTTCCATATGAAAAATAAATAATTGATGATAGAGTATTACAAAAAACATTCGGAAAATTTTTGAAATAATCGTTGAATTAAGATCCAAGAGATGAATGTATATGTAATTTATGTCAGAAAATAGAGATATTTTTTTAGTAGTTGATAGATAATTAAAAATAAATAAGATCATGTTTCAACATATTATACAAACATCATAAGTTCAATTATGGTTTTTTGTTAATATATAATGGATATAAAATATAATTCTTTCTATAAGTTTGGGAACAAAAATATATAACTATTTCTATTATATAATCTAGAAATACTGCAGAATATTAGATAAACATTACCATGTATAAGGTATTTATGAATACCTCAAGTAACCATCAATCTATTACACATAATTATTTTTATTACACAACAACATTCAATGGAATTAATTCTGAAGATATGTATAATTTTGTGAAGTATTTATTAAATATGGTCTAGAATGTTCCATAACTAGGATAAACTAGTAGAAAATTAGTGGTTATTTTTTTTCCTCACTACATGATAAGATAAGTAGAGTTTTTTTTATTATAGTAAGATAAAATTCATTTTGATTTTTTGATAAAATATGCACTACATTCATTATAATATTATACTCTTCTCAAGAAAAATGGATCTAAGGATAAGATTCAAAGCAATTATTAAAAGATATAATATTCCAATTTAGAATAAATGTTTAAGATAAATAGTGTAATTATAAATATTACCTCATAATAATGTTCCATAATTATTAATAGTGAAATTATTTTGTGATATATTTACTCTAAGAGTGTAGAATTTATTAAAAAATTGTTTGTTAGATATTATTTAAAAACTGTGGGGATAAATTTTTATTTTCAAAATAAAATCTCAAATAAAATATTAATTCAAATCTAAGATGATTAAAAATTAATAAAAATAAAAATCAAATACATGAATCTGAATACCTTCAATTCATGTTTATAAATATTATACCAACGAAACTAAACTTTGGAAACATTTGAATCAAAATTATGTTGGTATGTAAAATGATGAAAAATGATGCAATGGAAAAAATTAAATAGGAGGAAAACATATTTAATAAATAGTTATTTTAAAGCATGATATGTCCCCCTACATCTCCACCCCTCGAGTCAAGATTCCAATTGTGTAAACACCTTAGTCGCAACAATGACTAAAAGCCCATCCCTCATAATTTTGTATTGGTATAACCCTATTGAACAACATTGGTCATAAAGTAACTTATTATCCAATTTTATAGAGTTTAAACCATTGGTGAATTGAGGTTTATGAAATAGAAGATTGTTTTAGGAAAAACCATTACACATAACTTAAAAATATTTTTGATGTAGTGATGTAAAATAGAGGAATAAGATATTTTGAGAAAGGTGGAGATTCTTTAGAGGACTTTTAAAAAGTAATGATATTTATAGTAAATGTACATTGTTGACCTTTTCCTTTGATTTGATCATGAGAGCACTTCTTTGGAATCCTGGATTATAAGATGTTAAGGTAAATCTGTAAGAAGACCAGGGGTCATTTTTTAGGCTCTAAAAATGATTTGAAAACCTTTAGAAAATTATAGTACATCAAACATTGAATGGGAACCCATAATGGTCTTTTGATTATAATAATTATTTCCATGTTTTCCAATTCTTGATGAAAATGGATACCCAATTTCCACCACTGAGTAGATGGTGGCCAACCTGTAATTGAGTAGAGCTAGAAGACTTGCACTAGAAAGACACTACAGGCTAATAGCATGCCAGTTTAATTTAGAAAAAAAGTGTTATATCTTGGATATAGCTATATCCTAGAAGTTTATACTCTACTAGGTATCTTATGGTCATACTATAGGATATTCTTACTACCACCATTGCACCAAGTATTCATTTCACCTCATTGGGCAGCTGGTGCTACTTGTATAACATCATCTACAACTACATCCTCCTCTACTTAACTCTACTACCTTCTAAGGTTTTTCTATGTTGATTAAATTAATTTAAAATATGAAAATATATATCCATTTATTCATAAATTATTTAAATTAATATTATTATTTCATGAATTCCACCACTTTAGACTCAATAATCAAAATTAAAACTCCATTAAATGAAAACGTTAGATATTTAGGTGAGTTTTTGTGATCCAAAAAACACCAAAAGAGAGATACATACAAAAAATATCCCCCTTTTTTATGATGAAAAATCCTAAAATTAAAATTATAAATTAATCATTGGTGAATATTGGAAGAGATCGAGAGTAAATTCAAGATATTAACATGATATTTAATGAGCTCATGAGGTAAAATTTACAAAGGATAGGATTGGGAAAACTAAAAATAATAATTTTAATCAATATTAACTCCCCCCCCACCAAACTTAATGGAACACCCCCCCCCCCCCCCCCCCGTGATTATCAAAAAGAGAGGAACATTATAGAAATAGAAAAATTATAATGTTAAGAGAGAAAATTAAATTGAAAACACCTTTTAATATAGATAACTCCCTAAATAAAATAATAATTAGAGAAATATAGAGAGAATAAAGTAAAAGACTATAAAAGATGAGAATAATTGGAAATAATGTTCTTAATTTCCAATACTCCCCAAATAATAAGATTTATAAAGAGAGACATTGAAATGTCAAAAGAATAAATAAAATATTGTATCAAAGGTAAAGAGATAAAATAATGAATAGAAATTAAATATAAAATGAAAAATAAAGAATCAAATGAAAAAATAAATACAATAGAATCAAGGAAGAGGAAAAATAGAAAACTATAATGAATAAAATAAGGGGAGAAGAATAAAATTAAATTGATACATACCTTTTCCATCTCACATAAAGGAATAGTTTCACCTTCATTTATAGATTTCTATATTGAAATATATTTTAAATTTTATTCCTTTTATGTGATACCATACATTGAATATATATCTCCAATTTTGAATTTCATCAAAATAAAACTGAAGTCAAAGGTTAGATACAAGTATATATAAACATTTTTTACTCGTCATTAATCTTTTTTAAGAGAGATAAAAACAAATTTTCGATCTAAAAATATAAATACATATATGGATTTAAAAATTATTTTTTAAAAAAGTTTTAAAATAAATGTATCAAAGATAAATCTATGTTATCAAATAAAAAACAATAAAATATTAAGAAAATCACTTCATTTTGAAATTATGAATTTTAAATTTTTAAAAAATAAGAGAAAATTGTTTGAAAATTAATAATTGAATAAATTTAAAATGTAAGATACCTATTAAGGAAACTTTTAAAAATAAAGATGTAGAAGGATACCCCATAAAAGATAACATAGTTTAGATAAGGGGTCATATACAGGATATATAAACAATTTCAAGATTAAAAAATATCTTTTTAAAACAAAATATTTTAAAAATATTTTTAAAGAGAGGTAAAGATATCCATATATCAAGCCAAAAAATTAATAAAAAAATCATACCTAATTAACCATTAATAAATTTTAAACTTTAAAGGGCATGTTTTTCATGAAAATATCAGTTAGTTGATTTAATTTTGGGAAAAAATCTAATAAGTTATCAACTTTTTAGAAGTTATATCTTAAAAAATTGTGTCTCAATTCAATGTATTTATTGTGAGAGTGATGGATAAAATTTTTGGAGATATTAATGGAATTGATATTGTTATAATTGATAATTATGTGATTAGATGTTATCCCAAAATCTAAGATATTTGATTTCATTCATTGAATTTGAGTGCAACAAATCCTATTGGTTATGTATTCTAATTATTATATAGAAAGAGAAATTGAATTATACTTATTTATACTCCTTGAGATAATGTATTTTCTATGTATATTTAATATTAAAATATATTTTATTATCTAATTATCATCAAATAAAATCAATATAAAAACTTAAGTCAAAAATGATTCTCTTGGATAAAATAAAACTATATTGTTAGATCATTTTGAATAATGAAAAAAAATTAAGTTTTGAAATGACATTCCATTGGATTTGATTGAAAATTAGTTAAAAAACAATCACTAAACAAGATATATGGTTGGGTTGTAATAAGTTAAATTATACTATCAATTAAACTTATATAAAGTATGTTGTCAACTAATTTACCAACTTTTCCTTATGTTAACTTACATATTATAATCATGGGAGTGATAATTTCTTTATAAAGATCCATTTTGAATCATTTTACAAGTTCATTGGGGTATTTTAATTCATTTAAAAGGATTCTGTCAAAAATTTGAGAAAATTGAAAATCAATGAGGATTTTAAGTTTTCCTATAAAGATCATCTCAAATTCATTCCTTATTAAATTATAAATTTCAAAATAAATTTTTTCAATGGTAGATCCAAAAACACATCATCAATGTTAGTTTTAAAAAAGTTAAATATCATTTAAAATGTGTTTTAAAAATGGATTTGATTAATATTTTATCATTTTAAAATAATTTTAAAGAATATAATTTGAAATATTCCCATATTAAGCTTATATGTTTAGTTTTAATCCATGGATATATTTTCACTGTTTGAAAATAGAATTTAGAAAAAGTGGTTTTTCATAATCAAGTGGTTGATCCACAAAAAAACATTTTTAGAAGTAAAACCATTCAGAAAAGATATTTTGATTCCCATTTTAAATTGTTTGAAATTTATATGAGAAGTGAATTACAACAATATTCTCATGTATTTATGATGTAATATTATTGCAAAGGCTTCACCAAAATTTATTCCTTATTCTTGGTTATATCATTTTTCTAGTAATTGAGACTTTTTTAGTAATATTTTCATATTCATATAGTTCATTTTGAAAATCCCATTTACATCCAAAAACTTTATGATCATTAAGTCTTTTCACAAGAGTGCATACATCATTTATAGTGAATTTATTTAGTTCCTCTTGCATGGAAAGTACCAAATTTTAATTGTTAAGGGAATCATTAATGTTTTGGGGATGAAGGTGATAGATAAAGGCTTAGTATTTAGCCTCATTTAAGATAAAAATATGATTATGAGTTCCCACATTTAATCACTAACAACATTTTTAAGGGAGTGGTATTTATATTTTTTGAAAAAATTAAGCGCTGAATTTTGATTTATTTCTTTATCTTTATCAATTTCATTAGTTTAAAAATGTTCATTAAAAATAGTATTTTCCAAAAAAAATTGGGAGAGATATTTTGGGAAAATTTAATAAAAATAATTGATTGATTCTTCCATAATTTTCCTTTTTTTTAAATACATAGAAGTCTTTTAATTAGTAGGAGTTCCCAAGAAAGATACCATTATTGGATTTAGAATTGAATTTACCAAGATTTTTTTTGGAGTTTAGAATAAATATTTCTCAACTAAAAACATTGATAACCCCCACCTTAGATTATTTATTATTACAAATATCATAAGTGGATTTCATTAGAAAATTACTAATGAAAAAATTAAGGATTTAACTTGTAGTATTCATTATGTTGGCCCACAAATATTTTTTTTAGAGAAAATAAATTTATAAGAGTGAAATTTATTTCTTGGATTGTTCAATTTCACCCTTATGCCACCCTATTTTTGGTGAGGATTTGAGGAGAGTAAAAACAATGGTTATATACATTATAGGAACACAATTAATTATTTTCCTTATTATTTAATTTCCAACCAATATCACTACTAATAAAAATAATTATAAAACATTTTTCATTTTGAAAACTCTTTGAAAACATGATAAAGGATTTACAATCTTCACATTTATGAGTTATAAAATATGCACATGTGAATCTTGTAAAGTCATTCAAAATTATGTGAATATAGGTTTTTCCTCTTACAATTTCAATTTTATTAGTACCAAAAAAGGACATGATGGATCAATTTATGAGTTTTCAATGAGGAAATATAATTTTTAGATTTAAAAGAATATTTTTTTTATTACCATGTTATCATGATTCATAAACCAAGCCTTCATTTAAATGTAATTTTGGATGATCTCATACTAGTTGATAATTTTTGAGTTTTATGAGATAATTTGAGGTAAGATAATATGGGAGTCTAAGAAAAATACATGAATAATTCATTTATTCACTAAAAAATGCTACGTTTTGGATAGAAAAAGATTTTAAATTAACTATATAAACATTTTAAAATCTTTAAGTAGTTAGAAGATGTTTTACTTTTGAATCAAAAACTTTTCAAAAATCATTTTTGAATGCGATTTCAAAAATTCTATCAAAAAATTGACTAATAATTAGTAAATTTTTTCATTCCTTTTATAAAAAAAACATTTTTTATTAAGTTTGAGTTTGAAAAAATGATGTTTCCTTCACTAATTATTGTATCCCTTGAATTATCACCAAAGGTGATGTTATTTCCTTCACATTTGTTAATTTTATTAAATTATGAGAGGTATCCACACATTGGTATCGAGAAACAAGAATCCAAGTCCCACATTTTTTCTTGGTTTTTTCTAGTGATAAACTTTTCATATAAGATTTAATGATTTATTTTTTTAGTACCCAAACAAACATGGTTCCTCTTACATTCGAAAATATTGATTTTAGAATCGAATTTTTTTTAGAATGTTTTCTTTTGGGAATATTGGGAGAAATATTAATTTAATTTGGTCTTACATATCACATTTTTTTAATCACATCCACATATTAAAATACATGATATTTTTTAAAAATTACACAAATATTCTTGATAAATACTTTTAGAAAAACTAGTATTCAAGGATTTTATTTAAAAATATCATATGATTAGAGTAACCAAATAAATCATGTTATTTTACTAGTTTTTTAGAACCCAAAATATTATTCATTTTTTCTTCAACTGGGGTAAATTTTAAAAAAAACATTTAATTATTTATGGTTAATTTTATATTATCTACATTTGGTAGATTTTTTATTTTATTTTTGATAAATTCTTTTTCATTCATTAGAAGGTGCTTTTATTTTTAGAGATTACCATTTTCTTCAATGACATGATTATATATATTTTCAAGTTCATGATACAGATAATCATGTTGATGATAGCCATAGTCAATATGATATTAGGAATATTATAGATCTTTATAATTTAAGAGAATGATGTATAAAGAGAATAATAAGAATATAAAAATGAGAAGAATAATGGGGAGAATAATAGGGTGAATAATAAGAAGAGGGAGAAATAGGAAAGAAAGTATTAATCATGATATCATCATAAATATGTGACATGAGGAACTTCAGGATAGAGTCACTTGATATGGTTGACAAAGTTAAATCCAATAAATCATCATTTTCACTCTATGCGGAGACTTTTAAAGCCTTTTTACATTTCATATCTTCATTAATCTTCTTCTTGTATATGGATAACATTGGTTTTATGTGAGCTATATTTTTTACTTTCATAGAACGTCACCTCTATTTCTACCTTTTTATTTAACTTTTTGGATCACTTTTTGAAGTTATTCTCCTTGATTATTTTTCCCATGTTCTTTTAAAAATGATAATATTCTGAAACCTCACTTCCAAATTATTCATCATTGTTAGCTTTGAAAGAAATGAGTTTTTATAATTCATTGGATTCTTTGGCCTCCTTTTTAGCTTATTATTTTTTTATGATTTTTTATTTAATTAAGTTTTTGATGTGTTCATCTACTTTAATCAAATTAACATCTTTGGATTCCGGGATAGCCATTACTTTAGGATCCTAGAATTTGGGTAATAACTATAATATTTTCTTTACGAGAGGTTTTGTACATAATTTATCATTGAGGGAATTTAGAACATTAAATACTTCATTAAATATAATATGTATTCTTGTAATAGATTAATCATAATTCATATTAAGACATTAAAAATATTGATGGTACATACATAATCTTGTGCCCTTGAATTTATTTTTCCCTTTGTGTGTTACTTATAACAATTTTCAAATCACATAAACAATTTTTATATGGAAACATGATTAAAATAATTTCTATCAAGAGAAAAATGTAAGGAATTCATAGATTTTTTATTCAATTAAACACTCTTAATATATTCAAGATTCTATTTCTTTTCATATTATTTGGTGTGAATATACTCATGCATTAACATTTTCTATATTGTTTAATAAATATTAACAAATAATGTTAAAAATTTGTTCTTATAATAGGAATCGTCGGTTCCTCTAGAAATAAGTTCAACAATATTTTAACTTGATTCCATAATCAAAATATTTATTTGAATTTAATTAATTATTTGGAAAAAAATGAAAAATAAAACAATTTTGGAAAAATAAAACAATTTAAAAAAAAGGTTTTTGAAAAAGTTGCAATGTCCTCCTCTGATAAAAAATTTTGGTTAAAGATTATAGAAAAGGGGAGAATTTTACATTTAATAATAAAATCATAAATAAATTTTTATTTGAAGACTAATATGGTTAATAAATAATAAAAATATAAATTGAATATGTGATTGTTGAAAACATCAATTCCAGTTTATAATAATAATATCAAAGATATTAAAGCTTGGAAATATATGAATTGAAATTATGAAAGTATGTGAGATGATGAAAAATTATGAAATGAAAAAAAAATATGAGACAAATATAGTGGATAATGTGTTCAATGAAAGAAAAATGTGTTCCCCTATGTCTCCAACCCTTTAATTGAGAGGTCAATTTAATAAATCCATTTATATATATAGTTACCCAAAACCAATCCCTCACAATTATGGAATATGAGTTCACACTTAAATATATTAAGCCATTATTTAACCCATGTCACTCTTTTATAGAGTGTGATCCATTGGTGACATGAGGTTTAGTAAAGAGAAGTTTTCTTTAGGAAAACCCTTTACATGCTACTCACAAATATCTTTAATAGAGTGGTGTATAATGGAGGGATAAGAGATTTTTAGAAAATTTGACATCCTTTAAAGGATTTAAAATAAGGAGATATCTTTAGAGGAATTTTAAATTCTAGATATTTTTCCTTTGATTCAATCTTGATAGATATTCTTTAGGAGGCAAGATCTGAAGATGTCAATGGGAATCTTTAAGGAGAAAATTGGTTCCTTTTATAGGCTCTAAAAAGTCATAGGAAAAATCTAGAATAACCAGGTACATCAAACCTCGAATTGGACACCATAATGGTATTTTTTACTATAATAAATGAGTCCTTACAAGATGCTACCCAACCCCATCGGATACATGGTATCCACTATCAGGCATCTGATGGCATACCTAGTACAAGGTGAAGCTAGGAAACCTCCACTCGCTGGCCTCTATACACTAGTGACTAGCCGGTGACTTTTGGATATAATATTTTTATATCTATTTGAGCTACCTGATGGTCTGTGCTCCTCCACCAGGTAGTTTTTTGTCCTGTTGTAGGATATTCTTGTTACAACCATTACACTAGGTAGCCATTGTAACTCACTGGGTATTTAGTGATACATGCACAAAATCATCTTCAACCAGATCATCTTCCACATTACTCCAACACATTCTATGGTTATTTTATGTTTATTCCAACACATTTAAGTTCAAAATTATATATATCCAAGTCCTCTTCAAGGATATAGAGGAACATGATGATTTAATGAATTACACCATTTCAGAGTCAATAATAAAAACTAAAACTCACTTAAATAAAAGAATTAGATAGATAGGTGTGAAATGAATTTTATTTTCCATGTATAATTTTTTGGATATTTTTTGGATTATTTTTTAGACTAGGAGATGAGATAGAATGAGATTCCAGGGCCCGATATGCCCAGAATAAATGTTTGAAATATATAAAATATATTAAATTTATTGAACACATGGTTTTCCTAAAAAAGTGGAATTATTTTTAAATTGGGGCCCAAATTAGAAATATGAGGGGACTATTGATTTTAGAATATGTGTTTTACCCTTAGCGCAACATAACCTTTGTCAGTGTGGGGTGTTGTAGAAAAGTCATTGTAGGCACAGAATGAATAAAATAATTAATTATTTTATTTTATTTCAATTTTATTAATGCAATGACTGTAAAATCATTAAGTTGAATTCTATGATGAAATCCCAGAGTTATCTACATAACACTGGATCCATTGGACAACTGTTTAAGAGATAATTGGTAGATCCTTCTTAGAAGAATGATAACTGGATCGTGGGTCAATGATCTATGCACAATAGAATCTAAGGATCTCACCAATGATTTTGAAGTCACTTTTTATTCATAAGAAATCAATTTGAATAGAGGTGGGATATTTTTTTATTTGATTCCTTCCTAGTTCATACTTTCTTTGACGAGCACGATTCAATCGACCAATGGATTTATTCACAGATCGGTCATCTTGCGGGATGGGTTAGATAAATCTAGTTTTGGGAGAATTATTTTGTGATATTTTATTATTAATTATCATTCTAATGTCAATGAAAAGAGGTCAACATGAACATTTAATGAGGTCAGTTCCTCCTAATTTTTCTTATGATTCTCTCCCCTAATTCTTCGTTCATCATGGAAATTCTTCCATTGGACCATGGTTTGATGTATGCTAATGAAATCGACCATTTCACACTTATTTCTTGTGTAATGATTTAATATTATAGATCTAAGATCGTCATGACACATCAAAGGTGTGAATACGGTAGAGGCATGTGGATTGGACCGGATTAAAAAACCCCAATTTGAGTGGGTCATGTGAAGGGTGATGGGAGGAACAAAATATATTTATTGGGTGGATTCAAAGGTCAAATTATGAAGAATATCCATGTAGAGTTTCAGCTGAGGTAGATCTCTATTTTCATTTGAGGTTATATCCAAAATTCAAGGCGATAGAAGTATAGGTGTATGCGGATGGGAGAATGAGGATTTCTAGAAAACCTGATCCACACACCGTGTAATATAGTATTACATGGTGTTTGGGTCCCTCTTAGGGGTGGATAGGGTTTCGGGAGGAAGTTAAGGATCACATAGCATGTGAACTTATCACATGTCATGTGTCCTCTCCCTGGTGGCTTGGTGTGTGCCTCGGAGGGCACGTAGACATGGTTTTGGGTACATAAGTTTGAGGTTGTCATGTTCTCCCCTACATGAAAATATCTTGGAAAAGTACACAGGCTAATCCATGTACTGGAACATGGGAAGATTACTCAGGTTGCCGATATGTGGTGTATTGTTACATTTATATGGGATGAGACACAATCCATTTACATGAGTTGGACCCAGGGTCAAGGGACATGGCGTGTAACCCTTCTATACACCATGTACTCAATAAAACATGTCTTGGAGACCTTTTCCTCATTATCATGGAAACTTTTCATTAGAGTGCATTCCCCTTATCCATTTCCTAAGGGTTGGTATATAATTTTCTCCTACCCATAGGAAAAAAGAACCATTTTATATAACTTTTGGATAGATTTTTTGGAATCCTTCAGTGAGGCCAGGAGTGAGATCGTCTATTCATCTTCATTCCGTGGTTGGATTTCTTGTTATCATCATGACAAAAACTATGTGGGCAATGATCCTCTACTTAGCAAGTTAACCTGGATAGAGTGTTGGTATACCGCATGGAATTGGGTGTGATCCTCATATGTGTATTGTATCTCACCATACCTACTGCGTGTACCACTAATAGTGAGACCTTAAGAACATTACCTCTTGGATGGACTTCATTAGTGCTTTCAGACTTAGGTGTCTGTTCTCCTGGATGAGTGATATGTGGAACCTTCAAGCTAGAATTCTAGAATTCCACATTACAGTTGTGACTTACCTCTAGACTCTGTGTATTTTTTGAGTATATCTTGATATTCTCATTATATGTGTTGTAGAAATATACCTGTGTAGAGATAACTACATTTCTATTGTTGTAATATTTATGGTATTGGGGTGTCCTGCTTGGTATTTTTATACTCACCCCTTCATGGGATTGTTTTGCACGTGTCGTGTCTTGTGTAGATGATCGCCCTATTGAAAGAGTCCTTATGATAAGAACTTCGATGTATTGTTATAATTGTATATAAAAATCCAAATTAAAGTTTCATATTTTGAATATAGGTTAAAAATTACTTTACATATAAAATAATTGAAGAAAATAATTTTCAATAAGAAGTTGCTAGAGTAATATACTACTCTGACTCTAGTAGAGTAATGTAGAGCTATTAATTAGAGAAATATACTATAAATGATATATCAGTGTAATTTATAAATATATTGTGGGATTATAGGAAAATATATGTTTCTATAGGTTTTATTGATCTAGGACCAAGTATCAACTAGATACTAGTCAATTTTTTTATGATGAACAGGGAATTAGAAGTTTGAAACCAGAGATGTCACGACCAATCCCCTGAGGCCTATGTTGTGACATACCCCAAGCACACCTCCTGAAATCTAGGGATTTGAGACTAACATTGAAGGTGTCATCCTAAAAGTGGGAGGAATT
This sequence comes from Viscum album, assembly GCA_963277665.1. Taxonomy (NCBI): domain Eukaryota; kingdom Viridiplantae; phylum Streptophyta; class Magnoliopsida; order Santalales; family Viscaceae; genus Viscum; species Viscum album. The sequence goes on from OY728146.1 coordinate 306,576,060, forward strand.
TTCTTGAGTACCTTTATGCATGTAAACACAACCATGTCCCAAAGATGTAATAGTAAACAAGAATTCTACTAAAAAACAACTGAGTACAAGTATAACTGAAATTCAAGTGGGCCATAATACAAACCCAACAAATGATTAACTGGAAAATAGGAAAGTACAAAAGAAAATCTAGATAGACATCCGCTGAAAACCCCACTTGATGAGTAAGTACAGAGTAGCTGCTAGAATCTGTATAAGTATGCCATGCCCGCCTGGTCTAACTTGGCACCACAAAATCCTGAGTCACCAAGTCCTTTTTCAAGGAATCGGTCATCTGCACTGGACAGAACCCGTGTGCGAGAAGCTTGTGCGGGGGTGAGTAACAATATACTCAGTAGGAACCACAAAACAAAAAGTAAGGACCACAAACCAATCCCAAAACAAAACACAAATCATAATCACGAAGTAAGATAGCTCACACCAGGTATATTCTAGAGTATGAAAGTAAGACCACTAGTCATAACGTTGAACACCATGGAATGCTGGAGAACTCCTCCTCAATGAGTATAGTGTGCCTGTTGGGGCACACAGAAGCTGATTCCCACTAACCTAGGACTAATTTGGTACCCATCCCTAATTATTATTGTGTGTATTATAGGTCACACAAAATTCGTTCCCCACAGTGGGTATGTCAGGTCACTCAAAAGTCGCTTCCCACCTATGGTCATATTGAGGTACTCCTCCTGTCGAGTATCATAGTTCTTCTAGGTCACACTGAAGTCTCACCCTATTGTGGGCCTTTTGGGTCACACAAAATCCACTTCCCATTAGGCCATAGTATCTGATCCACATAGGGTCACTCCTCAGGAGTCTTTAGGTTTCATCTAACCATAGGGTTTCCACACGTAGCATGCTTTATATCGGGAGAATCACTCCCCAACACATTAATTAATTACAACATCCATGAAATCGTCTATAGATTATGCCAAAAGTCTTGTCTCGTCGTGAGGGTTCCAATGCCGAAAATGTCTCATCAATTGGACACCCATTTTGCAAGATATTGGTGTTTTAGTAAATATGGGTCAGTTGCATCTGGGCCCAGTCTGACCCAGTCGGACCGACAAAACCAACCAGGCCTGGGGGACCCACCTACACTGATTTGATTCGACTGAACCAACCTTAATTAGTTTGGGACTGGGTTGGTCAGTCCCATTGGTCCTCTTTGGACCAGGATCGGCTTGGCTAAGGTTCCAGCTCACCGGGTTGCCCAGCGACCTAGTCTGGTCATGCCCGGCCCAAAGGGTATAGGTCCAGCCCGTTGGGATGGGTTCAGCCTGTCTCCTATCTGGTCTACCTTTGGAAGACTGATTCCCCCCATCCTGAATGCATGGTGTGTCCGGGGGTGTCACGCGGCTGGTCAAACCCAACCACCCAAGGGTACTGCACATGGTATGGGGACCACGTGCTTGGCAAAATCATAGCCTGCGACTGTGGTCCGCATCCCTACTACTAGTCGCCGGCCTAGTAGGTGTCTCCTACCAGCGTGCCATCATGGTCCACTACCAGTAGGCTCTTTCTCTGACCAATGGGTCTGCACTGGTGGTTCGTTCTTTGCACCAACTGCGCCTCTAGCCTTCGTGGGGTATCACCTTACCTGTGAAGGCCTTGAATCTACCTTGCCACCCCTTTCAAAATTCTCAACCATGAAGAATGCACAAGGGTAGGGCCTTGGGCCTTGTTCGTGTCAGCCCATGCCCTCTGCATTAGAGTTTTACAATAGGGGGGAGTTTGGGGATGATTTTCTATCAACAATAATTTAATATTGAGTAGAAATCTCCCTCCCACATGAACAAATGATCCGTAGATCAACCTGTTCATGGTTTGATCCACTTTCTTCATTCAGAATGAAGAACGGGGAAAATGTAAAACAAATAAACCCCTACCTTGATCGATGTTTGTTATTGAAGCGCTCTTCCCTCAAGGGTTTAAGCTTTGTTGGCGTTCATTTCTTCCCAGATGCATTCTTTATGAGGCATTAATGTTTCTAGTAATCATGCTGGAATTCTTTATAGTTGGATTGAGTCCTTGTCATAGGCTCATTAGATAATCCCTAGGGTTTAATTGTTAACTCTCCAATGTGTTATCTTAATAAAAGGAAACACGTCGTAGTATTTTTGTTACTCTATGATGTCGCATCATTACACTGTTCCATAAATGAAACAGTTTTGTTATTACACTTTCCCAAAAACAATCCATTAAGAAGCTTCCTTTAATGCACCTCATTGCTGCACCGTAGCGCAGTCATCCGCCGCTCAACAGTGAGAAAAGAAATAAAATAAATTTTTAAGTTATTTTATTATTTTTGAAAAAGTGTAAAAATTATATTTTCTATATGACCCTTGTCGGTTGAAGTTAATTTTTTTATAGGTGAATCCCGACGTTCTGAGTTCAACGGTGCCCTCATATTTTTGATCCGAGCATCGGTTCAAAATTTAGAAAAACCCTCTTTCGCATTTACTTAAATGAAAATAAAGAAGTTTAAAATTCCATTTAAGGCTCACCAGGGCTCAGAATAATGTGTCGTCAAAGCGTGTGGTCTCAAAATAATTCCATATAATTTAAAAAAAAATTGTATAGAAATTACGGGACATTAAATTATCCCCGCTTTAGGGATTTATGTCCCTGAAATCCAAAACAATTTCTAATAACAAAATGGGGGTATTGAGCATGATATGAGCCTCCCTCTCCCATGTGATCTCCTGTATATTCACATGATGCCACTAAACATCCACTAGAGTAATTGACCATCCACAAAGGACCCACTCATGTTGATCCTCTATCTCCACAGAGAACTCTGTAGACATTACCCCATCATCAATGTCTAGATCTCCCCAGTCGATGACGTTTGATGGATCATGAACATACCTCCTCAGTAGTGACATATGAAAAAAATCACCCACCCAATACATATTTAGGGGAAGAACTAGGAAATATTCCACCTCACCAAATCTTCTCATAATCTAGAAAGGTCTGATGAACCTCAAAGATAGCTTATTACCCCATCCAAATCTCTGTAATCCCCATAGGGGTGAGACCTAAAGGAAAACATGGTATCCCTCCTCAAACTCCAAGGGTTTCTGCATCCTATCAGCATGTGATTTTTTCTTGATCTTTGTAGTCCTTATCTAGTTCTGGATGATCTGAACCTACTCAGTGGTAGCCCGTACCAACTCTAGACTCATGAGTGCTAACTCCCCTAGGTATGTCTAGCATAGTGGTGATCTGCATGGCTACCCATACAAGTCCTCAAATGGTGTCATTCCAATGGTGGAGTGATAGCTGTTGTTGTATGAAAAATCTACCAGTGCTAGGTGGTACTACCATATGTGACCAAAATCAAGGACATAAGCACGAAGGATTTCATCCAAGGTCTGCATGGTCCGCTCTATCTGACCATTTTTCTGAGGGTGAAAAGTTTTACTCAAGCGTAGTTGAGACCTGACTGCCTCATGCAACCTATTACACAAATGATATGTAAAGCATGCATAAAATTCTAAGTAAATATTTGAAGGCACCCTGTGAATCCTCACTATCTCTTGGACATAGAGACTCCCTAAGACCTCTACTCATCCCTACTCTCAGATTTACAGGAAGTGAGTTGACTTGGTGAGTCAGTCAACGATCACCTAGAAAGAATCATGGCCCCTGGATGTGCATGGTAACCCCATAACTAATTCTCTAGAGATACCATCCCACTTCAATTCATGTACCTCGAGTGTTTGTGCCAATCCTTCTAGGACCTGATGCTCATCCCTCACTTCCTGACAAGTGAGGCACCATGAAACGAACTCTGCAACCACTTTCTTCATCCTTGGCCACCAGTACTGATGTTAGAGGTCCTGGTACATCTTTTTCACACTAGGATGTACCTTCATAGGGGATTTATGGAACTCCCTCAACACCTCCCATCATAACTCCATTGGTATTATGGTGTTTCCTATGAAAAGGATGACGTGTTCCCCACCTATCAAAAATCCATCAAGAGCTTGTCTTGATGATAACTGAGAATGTCAGGCCTCATAGTCAACATCCAAAAGTTGTGCCTACCTATCTCAATATAAGAGTGGGGGAGAGATAGTCATTGACTAAAGGTAGGCTACTCCATCATCATCCATGAAGGATATCTTCATCGCAGCTAACTTCTCTGTCGCCTCACTCATCAGTTGTAAACCAGACCTCCTACTAAGAGTGTATTCCACTGTGTTCCCCTTCCAAAGGGTATAGAATATCTCAAATTCATATTCCTAGAGAAACAATATCCATCACCACTGTCACATGTTCAGTTCCTTCTATGAGAAGATATACCTAAGACTCTTGTGGTCGGAGTAGACGATAAACCATTCATCCACCAAGTAGTGCCACCACATCGTTAAGGAAAAGACCATTGGTTCTAACTCCGATGCTGAATGCACCAAGATTTCATCAAGGAATAACACCATGAAGTGATCAATGTAAGGCTGGAAGATTCTTTTCATGAGTCCCATGAACACTTCTGGGGAATTGGTCACACCAAAGGGTACCACCAAGAACTTGTAGTGGCCATTCCGGAATCTGAAGGTTGTCTTTAGTACATCCTCATCTCGTACCTAAAGCTTATGATAGCATGATCTGAGGACTATATTCAAGAACCACCTCACTCCCTTCAACTGGTCTAAGATTTCATCAGTCATAGGCAGTGGATACTTGTTCTTCACGGCCACCTGGTTCAGGTTTTGTAATTCCACACACAACCTCAAACTCCCTTCTACCTTCTTGGAAAACAAAACTGGGGTTTTCCATGGTGAAACATTGTGTCTCAAGAATCCCTTCTCTTGCAAGTCCTCCAGTTGTACCCTCAATTCATGAAGATCCGCAGGATCCATCCGGTATTCTGCGGTAGATATCGGTGTCATCCCTGGGTACAGATCGATGCAGAAGTCTACCACCCTATGAGGAGGTAGTCCTAGAACATCCTCAGGAAAGACATCCTCATACTGATCCACTACAATAGGAAATATCATACTCCTATCATCCACCACAACGAGGGTGAGACTATCCAACTAGTGAGTGATCGGTTTCACCTTCATCTAAGAAATTCCATCCTACGCTGCAAAAGTTCTTTTCTCAATGGTGAAGGAAAACATGGTCCCATTCTTACGGACACACTGCACTTTGCACCAAAAACAGACTATCTAAGCATGGACTATGGATAACATGTCCATACCCAAGATTATGCTGTAAGGCATCAACACCGCTACTAGGAGATCCCATCCAAATATCTCACCTCCTGGAGTAAGCTAACAATGCAGGAACCAGTGTGTAATCATCGAATCCCCTCACGTAGGAGTCTCTAATCATAAGGATCGAGTCAATGGCTCCACCAGAATCTCTGAGACTCAAACAAGGTTCATGGAAAGGAAAGAGTGACTGGAACCTATGTCTATAATAATTATAGCTAAGGTAGAGAATACACAGATCACACCTTTAATCATCTCTCAAGCACCATGGCCATGGGCCTCCATCGCCTGAAGATGGCCTCACCCCTGTCTGCTGGATCCCTAAGCCTGTGGTGGACCACCTAGGGGTGGTGGTGGTAGCATCATAAACCATCATCCACCGCCTGCCACTCAACCTGCTCCCCTGTCACATCTATATCCCTATGGACCTCCTCACTCAAACCTCTACCTCTACCTTGGTGGTCTCTTGACCATCTGCTGATAGTCTGTGTGACAGGTCTGGAAGTCATGAGCCATGTCTCCCTGCCAACTACACATAAAGCATAGCTTGGTTCTTTGCTGACTCCCTCTGCTCTTGGATCCCCATACTGCCAAACTTGATTCTTGGGGTCGTCCCTTGAAAGACCTAACCCTCTTGGGCCCCCGTGTCTTCTGCCTTCTGCTCACCACTAAAGAATCTGTTGCCTAAAATCTGTTAGTGGCTTCAGCTGTTGGTGCCTGCTCTTCTAGAAAGATCTCTACAAGAAGGGATCGCTCTAGAACTCCAGCCTGAGTGGGGATGCTGAGAGACACCATGGATTCCCTAATCTCTCATATGATTCCCTACTAAAAGGTTTGGGACCTAAATAAAGAGTCATGCACCATGTCTATAGAGTAGAGAGAGAGGTATGTAAACCTCATAGAGTACTCATCCACTAACATTCTGCCCTTTTGATGGTGAATCAGCTCTTGGATGTTCATAGAGTTCAAGGTCATGGGGAAAACTCATCCCAGAAAATGTGGTCGAAGTATGTCTAGGTGAGGGTTGGCTCATTATGAGTCTGAATCATTAGACTCCACCATCTCCCTACCGATCCCTGAACAAGGCTTGCAGCTCAGATCTTCATATGTTCAAGCGGTGTACTCACTAAGTGGAAGACCTACATCACTGCCTCTAGCCATTCCTCAGTGACCAAAGGATCTATATCTCCTCTAAAATTGGGAGGTCTCTATTTCTAAAACTCATACAAGGCACTAAGTCTACATACATCCTCTACCGGTAACACCAGTAGTAACTGTTGATCAACGGGTGGTGGAAACATCGGTGCACCACTCGGATGATCCACCTCTAGAACTAGTCCTTGAACTGCCGTCTCATTTCTAGGCAGTCTATCCTCACGATCACGCATCAGAATTTGATCTGGTCATCTACATGGAGGAATCCTGATATAGATCAAGATGTACCATGATCAGAATATTATACCTAGTGAACTGACTCTTATTCAAGAAGATCATAAGGATACACTTATTCAACTAGTCTTTTCATGTATAGATCCAAAAAATAGAATTCAAGGTCCTGGTGTATGAATATAGCAGCCTCCACACCAATACTGGACTCCCCAAATATAAAAGTCAAACTCGAAACATTCAATACTATTTTCCCAAAAACAAAACAAACTCTTGTTCTCTAAGGTAGAACCAACTACCTCTGATACCACTTTGTCACGACATGTCCGTTGGGGCCCGTTCCATGACATACCCCAAGCCCACCTCCTAAATGTCATAGGTTGGTGACTAGCACCGAGGGCATCAACCTACAAGTGGGAGGCATTTGACTGAGTACCTGTACGCACGAACACACAATCACATCCAAATGCTAGAAAAGTAAACAAGCATGTCACTAAAAATCACTGAGTAAATGTGAAACTAAAAGTAAAATGGGCCAAAATACAGACCCAATAAAAGACTAACTGGAAAAAAAGAAAGTGAAAAAGAAACTATGGATAGCCATCTGCTGAAAACCCCACCTGATGAGTAAGTATAGAGTATCTAGTAGATGCTTTAGAATTATGCCCCACCTGCCTGGTCTCACTGGGCACCACCAAATTCTGAGCTACCAAGTAATCTATCAATCCATCGATCATTTACACCAGACACAACATGTTCGGGCGAAGCCCATGTAGGGGTGAGTAACAATATACTCATTAGGGACCAAAAAACACCAAGGAAAGACCACAAAGAATTCCAAAAGGAAACCAAAAAAGAATGATCACTAATCATGATCACCAAAAAAGACATCTCACACTAGGTATATCCAAGAGTAGGAAAGTAAGACCATCAGTTATAACATTGAACACCATGGGATACTGGATAACTCCTCCTCAATGAGTACAGTGGGTCTACTAGGTCACACAGAAGACACTTCCCACTATCTTAGGAATGATTTGGTGATCATCCCTGATGAGTACCATGATTATTTTGGTTCATATAGAAGTTGATACCCACTGTGGGAATGTCGGGTCACACAAAAGTTGCTTCCCAATAGTGGTCATACTGAGGTACTCCTCCTGTCAAGTAATGTGTGTCGGTTGGGTCACATAGAAGCCGCTCCCCACTATGAGGTTATTGTGTCATATAGAATCCACTTCCCACTAGCCTGTTGTATCTGATCCACATAGGGTTACTCCTCAGCATTCTTTAGGTCTTAGTCAACCACAGGGTTTCCGCACGTAGCATGCTTGATCTCGGTAGAACATATCCCCAAGCCATTTTTTGAATTCAAATTTCCATGAAATAATCCATAGAGTATTCCAAAAGTTATTCCTCATCGCGAGGGTTCCAATTTTTCAAATGGATCATCAATCAGATGTTCGGTTTTCAAGATATTGGTGTTTTAGTAAACAAGGGTTGGATGCATCTGGGCTCAATCCAACCCAGTCAGACCGATCCGACCAACCCGGCCCAAGGGCTCCACCTGCCATGGTTTGATTCGACTGACCCAACCTGACCTGTTTTGGGTCTAGGTCAGTCTGGTCCAGCCTGGCTAGTTGTTCAGGCCCATTAGGTGGGTCCGGCCCACTGGGCACAGTTCCAGCCTACCTTTGGAGGCTTGGTTCTCCTCGTCTTGAATACATGGCGTGTTTGGGGGTGTCACATGGCAGATCAAACCCGGCCACCCAGGGGGGGTCCACACACAATCAGGGGACCACGTGCCTGGATAAACTATGGCATGTGGCTATGAAGTACTCCAACGACGTATCTGAGGGGCCACATTCCCACCGCTAGTGGTCGGCCCTATCACCAACCCTATCATCAGCCCAGCCGGCGGATCCTCCTAGCACACCATCGTGGCATGTCAACGGGAACTTATACGGACCACCAGCTCTGTACCGGTGGTCCGCTCTTCGCACTAACTTCACCTCTAGCATTCATGGGGTATCACATTCCCTATGAATGCCTTGAATCTACCTTGTCGCCCCTTTCAAAATTCTCAACCACAATGAATGCACAAGAGGAGAGACTCGGGCCTTGTTCGTGTCAGCCCGTGCCCTCCTCATTAAATTTTTAAAATAGGGGTATGTTTTTGGATGATGTTCTATCAATAATAATTTAATCCCAAATAGGAATCCAAAGAAACATCATCATTCTGCAAGAATGGATGATCTGCAGATCAACCTATTTTTGGGTTGATCCTTTTTCATTGTTCTGAATGAAGAATGGGGAAAACATAAAACAAATAAACCCCTACCTTGATTGAAATTTTTCATTGATATGCTTCTCCTTTGAGGGTTCAAAATCTATTGGTGTTCGTCACTTCTCAGTCCTGTTCTTCATAAGGCATCGAAGTTGCTAGCAATCCTACTGGAATTCGTCATTTGTCATTGGAGTGAGTCCTTATCTTAGGTTCGTTATAGAATCCCCATGGTTTAGATATCAACCCTTAAAATCATTATCTTAACACTACTGGAAATTCATCCTATACCAACACCTCTATTCCAACGGTTTAGAGAACCCATTGGGATAAGATTCATATACCAATGGTTTGTTGAAAACCATTGGTATTGGATGATTTAGATAGTATTTTCCTAACGGTTTGAAGAACCGTTGGGATAGGTATAGTTTTCCGAATGGTTTTTTGAAACTATTGGGATAGTGGAGAGTGTACCCCCTTATTCCAACAGTTCATTGAAACCGTTGGGATATCTTTGATAATATTTCCCAACAGTTTTTAAAAATTGTTGGAATAAAATTCCACAAATGCAGCACGTGATTCCGATCTTGATCTGCCCACATTGCACCCTAAACGAGAGATCCATTGTTCCAGCGTGAAAACCCTTCTTCCTAGCAACTCATTTTTTGTTCTTCCACCTCAAATATGTAATTTATAACTCATTTTTATGTTCTACCTCTGTTTATTCCATTTTTCATTCGGATTTCTTTGAAGACGAGGTTGTTTTTTGTTTTTTGTTTTGATTATCCCTAAATGAAAGCTCCCCTATTCTTTGTGAACCCTTCTTCCCAACCTGCAACCCATCCTTGATTCAAGTAATTGTTTGTTCTTCCACCTCTAAAATATGATAACACGATGTATCCTATTTCCCCTAACATAACACATGATTCCTCTAATAAAATATCTATTCAAATGATGATTCCTCCAGTTTAGAAATTTATATCTATGGAATGTTATGTCGTTTCATAGAGTTCATTTACACATCATTCTACTGCATAGAGTTCCTTTTATGTGTTCTATTGAGACCCTTTTGATTAGAATCATGTTTCATGTCTTATAGTGATATTTTAGTGATGTTATAGTATATTGATCCAATATGGTAGTGAGTTATTAAATGGTATGGAGACCTATTATGCATCTCCATTTCATAATTTATTTTTCAAGGGAATGGGAGGGGGGTTGTGCAGTGGGAGGGGGGTTGGTTGTGGGGGGGGTTGTGTAGTGGGAGGGGGTTGGATGTAGGGGGATGTGCAGTGGGGGTTGTGCAGTGTGGGGGTGGGGTGGTAGGGGGAGGTGGGGGAGGGGGCTATAGGGTGGGAGGGGTTGTATGGGGTTGTAGCGTGGGAGGAGGGGTTGTATAGTGGGAGGGGGTGGATGGGTGACAGGGGGGTTGTGCAGTGGGAGGGTGGGGTTGTGCAATGGGAGGGGGATATAGGGGTTTGTGCAGTGGGAGGGGGGTTGTAAGGGGTGTGTAGTGGGAGTGGGGGGGCAGTGCAGTGGGGGAGGGGGTTGTGGTAAGGTGGATGTGTAGGGTGGGGGTGTAAGGGGTGAGGGGGTGGGGGCTATAGGGGGAGATGGGGGAGGGTGATGCAGGGAGGTATGCAATGGGAGGTTGGGCTGTAGGGGGTGAAGTGGGATTGGTGGATGTACACTCACAACCCTCAAATCATTTAAATCCATGAAAAATACATGTTCCTTGCCATATCCCAAACATATAATAGCTCATCCTTATGCTATTTTGGTTATACACAGACCAAAACTCTCCTCTATCTCAACTGCCCGATCTTCATTGTCCTAAAATTTGATATGACATTAAATATAGATGTATCATTCCCACATGCCTAGAATAACCCAAATACTCAATATAATAAATCAATCCCTTCTATGGGATCTCCCCCCATAGGAATTACCTACCTCATCACTTCCCTGCCGAAGGTATCAATATCCTAGTGGTTCCACAGCAACCATCATCCCATAACACCTATATTATAAGCATCACACACCATCATTTCCCATATCCCATAATATTCTCATTTCATTATCACACCATACATGATGCCATTAAAATACCACATCAAACTCAATGCTCATAAAAGTCCTGCATCACTCTTGATGCCCATATATTAACCACACTTTGTTAATTCACTTATCACACATTAACCTTATGCACCAATTTCCATAATAAAAAACAAAAAACCATAGTCACATGATCAAAATGTAACTCTAACTATCATGGGATCTCTAAAATGTGAGTGGGCTCTCACTCTTTATGCCCATATATACCCTGCTGAATTTTCTAGAGGTATAATTTAGGATTCTCTCTCTCTTAGTTGTTGAGTGAAATAAAGCTGCATAATTAATGTATCATGATTTTAATAGAATGATGACACTTAGTAAATAACCATCCTACTAAATATTAAAGTTTTTTATTACATATTGTATGATTTATTGAATTAATTATATATCTATTAAAACTCACCTAAAACAATGGATAGTTAAATTATCTGTGGACATCTCACCCACCCCCTAGACACCCCACCCCCTGGACACCCCGCCCACCCCCCGGGACACCCCCTACCCCCATTGGAAAACCCCCCCACCCCCATGGATAGCACGCCCACCCCCTAGACACCCCCTACCCCCCAGGACAGCCTTGTAACCCTCGTGGACAGCCCTCCCACCCCCCTGGACACCCCCTACCCCCGGACACCCCCCCCCCCACCCCACCCCCGTGGACAGCCCGCCTGCCCCCTTGGACACCCCCTACCCCCTGGAAAGCCTTTCCACCCCTGTGGACAACCCTCCCACCCCCTAGACACCCCCTACCCCCTGGACACCCCCCCCCCCCCTCCACCGTGGATATACCCCCAACCCCCCTAGACACCCTCTACCCCCTGGACAGCCCCACCACCCCCGTGGACAGCTTTCCTACCCCCCTGGACACCCCGTACCCCCCTGAACAGCTCTACCACCCTCGTGGACAGCGCGCCACCCCCCTAGACACCCTGTACCCCCCTAGACAGCCCCCCTCCACCCCCATGAACACCTCGTACCCCCTTGAACACCTCGTACCCCCTGGACAGCCCCTCCACCCTCGTGGATAGCCCACCCACCCCCTGAACACATGGTACCCCCCTGGACAGCCATGCCAGCCCCATGGATAGCCCTCCCACCCCCCCCTAAACACCTTGTACCCCCCTGGACATCCCAACCACCCCCGTGTATAGAGCGCCCACCCCCCTGGACACCCCATACCCCCTGGATAGCCCTGCCACCCACATGGATAGCTCGCCCACCCCCTGGAAACACCGTACCCCCTAGACCCCCCCTGTGGACAGCCCAACCACCCCCTAGACACCCCCTTCCCCCTAGACAGCCTCTCCACCCCTATAGACTGCTTTCTCACCCCCCATGGACAGCCTGTACACCCCTGGAGAGCCCCACCACCACCGTGGACAGCCCACCCACACCCCTAGACACACCATATCCCCCTGGATAGCCCCCCACCCCTGTAGACTACCCGCTCACCCCTGTGGACACCTCTTCCCTTCTGGAAAGCCCTTCCATCCCCGTGGATAGGTCGCCCACCCCATGGGCATGCCCAACCTACATGGATAGCCCTTCCACCGCCCTAGACACCTTGTACCCCCTAGACGGCACCACCACCCCCGTGGATAGCTCGCCCATCCCCCGAGACACCCCATACCCCCATGGATAGTCCTTCCACCCCTATGGATAGCCCGCCCACCCCCTCCCCCCCACTGGACACATCGTACCCCCTGGACAACCCCGCCTCCCCCGTGGAAAGCCCGCCCACCCCCCTGGACACCTTGTACCCCCTGGATAGCCCAGCCACCCCCGTGGACAGTGCACCCACCCCCTGGACACCTCGTACCCCCCATGGACAGCCCCGCCACCCCCATGAACATGTCTGCCACCCCCCCCCCCCAAACACCCCCACTCCCATGGATAGCCCCGCCACCCTTATGGATAGCCCGCACACCCCCCTGGACACCCCCTACCCCCTGGACACTCTCCCTCCCCCCCCCCCATCAATGTGGACATCCCACCCACCCCCTGGATAGCTCCCCCACCCCTATGGACAGTGCGCCCACCCCCCTGGACACCTCGTACACCCTGGACAGCCCTGCCACCTCCGTGGACATGCCTCCCACCCCCCTAGACACCCCCAACCCCATGGACAGCCCCGACACCTCTGTGGACAGCCCGCCCACCCCCCTAGACACCCCCCACCACCATGGACAGCCCGCCCACCCCCCTCAACACCCCCTACACCCGGATAGCCCCACCACCCTCGTGGATAGCTTTCCCACCCCACCCCACCCCCGAGACACCCTGTACAACCCTAGACAGCCCCCACCCCCGTGGAGAGCCCACCCACCCCCTGGACACCCTATACCCCTCTGCACAGCCCCACCACCCTCGTGGATAGCACCCCCCCCCCAGACACCCACTACCCCCTGGACAGGGCCACCACCCCCATGGACACCCCTACCCCTGTAGACAGTCCGCCCACCCCCCCTGGAGACACTGTACCCCCTCAACAGCCCTTCCACCCTCGTTGAAGGCTCGCCCACCCCCTGGACACCTCGAACCCCCATAGACAGCCCCCCACCCCCTCCTTAGACACCCCAAACCCCCTGGATATCCCACCCACCCCCATGGGACATGAACATGAATCCATTCATGTTCTTGCTCTTGTAGTGGAACCAAAAAATGATGAATTGAGAGATTAAGGACAAGAGTTTCTTCTATAAAAAACACTAGTGTTCTAAGGAAAAATAATATTCATCACACTTTGTATTAGTTGAAAAATATAGATAAATTATTAATTTTCTTGGAAATACCTATTTCTATTAATGTAAAATGTGGTACTATCGTGATGGAATGACTTGGAAGGATATAGTGGTACACTACAACCCTGGACATCCCCCCACCCCCGTGGATAGCCTTCCCACCCCCCTGAATAGCCCCTCCCCCTATGGACAGCCCCCCCACCCCCGTGGACACCTCGTACCCCCCTGGACATCCCCACTCACCCCCGTGGATAGCCCCCCCCCCCCCCCCCCCCCACCCCCTGGACATCCCCTACCCCCTGGACAGCCCGGCCACCCCCATGGACAGCCCGCCCACCCCCCTGAACACCCCCCTGTGGACAGCCCCCCACCCCCTGGACACCTTGTACCCCCTGGACAGCCCCTCCCACCCTTGTGGATAGCCCAACCACCCCCATGGACAGCCCCTCCCCCTGTACACAGCCCCCCCACCCCCTGGACACCTCGTACCCCCTAGACAGTCCCGCCCACCCCCCATAGATAGTTCGCCCACCCCCTAGACACCCCTACTCCTCATTACCAACCCGCCCACCCCACCCCACCCCCCCCCCCCCCCGAACACCCCATACCCCCTGGATAGCCCGAACACCCCTGTGGACAGCCCGCCAACCCCCGTGGACAGCCTGCCCACCCCCCCTGCACACCCCGTACCCCCCCTTCACAGCCCCACCCACCCCCGTGGACAGCCCACCCACCCCCCTAGACACCCCCAACCCCCCTAGACAGCCTATCCACCCCCGTGGACAGCCCGCTTACCCCCCTAGACACCCCCACCCCCCAGGACACCCCCACCCCCTAGACACCCCCACCCCCTGGAAAGTCCCCCCAACCCCCTCCCCGGACACCACCCTGCCCCCCTAGACACCCCCACCCACCCACTCACCCACCCTGGACACCCCCATGGACAGCCCCCCACCCCACCACTATGGACACCCCCCCCCCCACACACACACACACACACATTCCCCCTGGACACCCCGTACACCCCTAGATAGCCCAACCACCCCCGTGAGCAGCCCGCCCACCCCCCTGGACAGCCCCTCCCCTTGTGGACATCCCCCCACCCTCTAGACACCTCGTACCCCCCTAGACAACCACTTCCACCCCCTGGACACCCCATACCCTCCTGGACAGCCCCACCCACCCACGTGGATAGCCCCGCCCACCCCCCTTGGACAGCCCCTCCCCTCCCCACCCCCGTAGATAGCCCGCCAACCCCCCTGGACACCCCTACCCCCCGTGGATAATACACCCACCCCATGGACAGTACCCGCCCACCCCCGTGGACACCCCCTACCCCCTGGACAGCCCCCCCCCCCCACCCACCCCACCCTCATGGATAGAACCACCCACCCTCCTGGACACCCCCGACCCCCTATACATCCCTGCCACCCCCATGGACCCCCCCCCCCTCCGGACAGCCCCCCACCTCTGTGGACACCACCCCCAGCACCCTTGGACAGACCCCCAACCCCTGGACCCTCCCCCCCCCCACCCCCCTTGGACACTACCCCACCCATGGAAACCCCCCACACCCTGGAACCCCCCCCCCCCACACACACACACACACACTATAAAGCCCCCCAAACCCCCTGGACACCACCCCACCCCCTGGACACCTCAATGGACACCCCCCCACCCCCTTCCCCCCCCCCCCAGACACCCCCATCCTCCTGGACACCCCCACCCCTCTGGATACCCATACCCCCCTTGGACAGCCACCCCAAACCCCTGAACAGTCCCCCACCCAACCCCCTAAATTCTGAATTGAATTCTGTATGTATTTAATTAACTTATAAATTATGTTTTAATGGTGTATCAATATACTTTTTGTATGTGTATACTTTCTGTAATTACCTTATGAATTATGTGTTAATTCGGTATGTGTGTAGAGGGTAATTAAATACAGAATTGGAGGTATTTAGATTTATGTTTGAATTATGTGTTGGATGAATTTTGTATGTATTATGAAGGTATAGTTGTTAATGGTGTATTGTGCTACTTGTTGTATATTATGAACATATTCTGTTATTTTCTTGCTAGTGGAATTGATGCAGCTGCACAGGGGGAGGCCACCAAGTCGGCTTTCTATTGAAGGTATAAAAAAGATATGTCAATGGTTCACAACTATTACCATATGTGTAAAACTAGAACTTATACCAACGGTTTTATGTAAACCATTTGTATAAGTATATGAAAACAGTTTGTAAACCATTGGAATATATAATTTGACTTGATATTTACCAGAAGTTTGTGTAAAACCATTGTTAAAATTCTATTCTAATGGTTTACACAAATGTTGGTATAGAGATCCTCCATACTATTACTCACGGTTTAAAACCATTGGAAAAGATTTATTTCAACGGTTTACTGAAACCGCTGGTATATACTTATTTTTTCAGACATATCCCAATGGTTCTCATATAACCGTTGGGATATTTCTATCCCTACGGCTCAAGACCCAACAGTTTAGACAATCGTTGGTATATTTTTTACCAACGGTTGTCCATCCTTTACCAGTGGTGTTAAACTATTGGTAAAGCTAAAATTTCTAGTAGTGTAATAAAAGGAAACACATCGCATCGTTTTTGTTATGTTGTAATGTCGTGTCGTTATGTTATTTCATTTATTAAATAGTGTAGTTGTTATGATTGTACAAAAATGATCCATTAAGGAGCTTCCTTTAATGTGCCTCATCACCACACCGCAACATCATCGTCCACCTCTCAATAGTGAGAAAATAAATAAAACAACTTTTTATGTTATTTTATTATTTTCCAACAAGTCTGAAAAGTATATTTTTCATCCGACCCTTGCTGGTCAAAGTTAAGTTCTTTCTAGGAGAATCCTGGTGTTCCGAGTTCAATGGTGCCCTTGGATTTTTGATCTGATCACTGGTTCAAAATTTAGAAAAAAACCACTTGTACGTTTACTTAAATGAACATAAAAAAAGTTCAAAATTTCATTCCGGGCTCACCAGGCCTCAGAATCACATGCCATTAAATCGTGTGGTTTTAAAATAATTCCATATAATTTAAAAAAACATTATAAATAAATTCTTGGACATTATCTTAGAAATTTTATATTAATACACTTGAAAAATTTATTTCTTACCCATCATGAGTAATTATGGTCCTTCTAGTATAAAATGAACGACTTGGTTTACTTAATGATTCTCTAGTATTACACACGAAAAATATGAGGATGTGGTAATATTTCTGAATCAACTATTCTTAAAAACTATATGATCTTAAATTAGTGTTCTATAAGGGATGTCTATATTTCAAAATGGAGAGTAAAATTAGGAATAAGATGTAATTTTGGCTATTAAAAATTTTATATTTAAGGATTATTTATTTTATATTAACATAATTAATGAAATAGTGGATAAAATATTTCAATGGGAAATTAATAAATACCCTTGTGGAAATTTTTTTCCATAAAAAATTCAAAATACATATTTGAGATTATTAATGTTCATAGTTTTTGAATTGATGAATAATTAAAAAATAGAGATTCAAGTGAAATAGTGGAGTTACTACCAACAAATACTACCTTGATATAGATTATTAAAGAACTAACCTTATTAAAGTTTAATATTTCATTGACCCAATGTTATATTTATCACTAAATATGAAAATATGTTTTTTAGTAACATTTTATTTTAATTGAAATAAAAACAAGTAAAAACCTAATATGATTTCATTATAATAATAAAACAACGAAAAATTATAAATTCCATATACCCACAACAAACTGTAATGGAAAATAAATAAAAATAATGGATGAGGATTCAATATAAAAATATAAAGGTTCTTAGTGTCCAAAAATACTATTCTAGAAATAATAAGTATAAGAAAGAAAGAAAGAAAATTTTATATGATTGACATTTTAATAATGAAGTAAGTGTATCATATGAATGATTTTTAATAAAATTTCTTGATGTGATATATATAAAGGAAAGAGGGTATTGTAACCATAATATATTCATTGGGTATATATAAAACTATTATTCATATATATAATAGATGTGTGTATATTATTTTTTAAAACTAATATGTAATATTTATACACAAGATTAAAAATTTTATTAATCATTTGAAGTAATTATATATATATATATAAATAACTATCAAGATTGTGGTAATGGTAAAAATAAAAAATAGTCTTATATTGTAGTGAAATATTGTCTTTTTATGAAAAATGGTAAAATGAGATTTAATATAGAAATGGATTTTCTCATCATCAATTATGTAATAATATAAATATAAGTTTTTGTAAAAAACTAAATTACCCATGTGAATAGTTAAATACACCAGTGAATAATAAAAATGGTAAAATGTAGTATATGGTAAATGTGTTTAATAAATATATAACAAATATATACATATATATATATATATCATTTTAATTGAGTAAGAAAAGACCTATTTTTTATTTTTTTTATTCTAAACCACCATCCACACAAAATAATTTTTCATAGCCATTAATTAAATATTATTTAAAATATTCCACTTGTTTTCATTTATAAAACTACCCATCCACAAACCATTTCAAACCAATCCTAAAATTCAAACAATACATTAACATAAACTAAAATACTCTCTAAAAACCCTATAATTCCAACTAATGAGCTTTAACTTTCAACAAAGTCCTAGTGCATCATGGTTTAGAAGTGTCAAGTTATGCATGTATCTTGTCTAAGTTGTAGAAACCCTACCCTAAAAAGTTTTATTTCTTCCTTGATTCATATATATTGTTATTATAAATAATAATTATATAAACATAAGATAAAAATCATAATTTTTTATATCTTCAATATAATAAATTTATTTTTCTTATTTATGATTTCTTTCAATTTAACATGTCTAGGTATGGGTTTGTTCAACCACCTACATGGGTGTTGATCATATATAATAATCGTTATCATAATTGAAAATTAATTAAACTTAATTTATGGGGAAATATATCCATAATAATTAATATAAATTATATTCAATTTTTTGGGGTGGTAATGTTTAAATAGTAATAATTATTAAAACTATTATTCCTAATTGGTGATACAATCCAAAATAATTGAACTGTAAACTATTTATCTATTAAACTTGAACTATTATTATGATAGAAAAATATTATACCTTGAGAATTAATATATATTTTTAACTCATACCTTTAATATTCTTGATATGAGTAGATGATAGATTGAAAATGATAACCATGATTGATATACCAATTTTAATCCTAGAACATTTAGAATTATTGAATTCCAATGTCTCATATAGACTATAAATAATAAATAAATATTTTTTTTTCAAAAATAAATGTTTAATAATAATTTAAAATATATAAATTAGTTATTTTAATTTATATTTATTAAAAAAATTGGTTATATCGGAGGATATAATCCCATTCAAGTTGGTATTTACTTTATGTAAGGGAAATCTTCCTTGGTATTCTCTTTATTGATTATTATTCTCTCTTAAAAATATATATTATTTTATGAAATACAAATTCAACCCATTGAAGTTATATTTTTCTAATTTACCTTTTTCCTATAATGTTTACATTCTCATTCACCTTTCTCTCTTGGATTATCTGCAATGACATAATGAGACTTCTCTATTTTATTTATAACTCTATATATTTTTCTAATTTTTCTTTGGAATTTTTCATGTCTCTATCATTATAATAATATTATATAAAAAAAAATTTGGTTGGTTAAGACTACTTATATTACTCTAAATTATCCTTATGATAATTAACAATTAATACATGTATTAAAAATTTTACAAGAGGGATATTCTCTTTTGTATCTAATACACCCAAAAATACGGTGAGATATACTAGGGGTGTAACACCCCAAATTTATAGAGATAAATTTATATTATTTATATCATGGATTTTAATATAGGAATCATTTCACTAAAATGCGCATTTCTTTATCTCATTAATGTAGAAAATCACAATAAAATTTTAAATACACTTTAATGTTTATAAATTAACATAATTGAGAAATTAAAAAAGAATGAATACGATGGATAAATAAAAATATAACAACGTTGGAATTATCAACATCATGATCATACATGAATATAAAATAATCTATGATGTCTTTATAAAGAATAAAACACATTATATATATGATAAATATATTGATAAAGAGATTGTATAATAGGATAAATAATTTTAAAAATGCATGTAAGGATATATATAGGAATGTAATATAATGATTATATATATTTACATTATCCATATGACCATTGAACATGTGTCCATTGGAGATATGGTTGTTGGTCGTTTTTGGTCATTGTGTTTATATGGAAATTGGTATTATATGGTTATCGATACTATCATTGTATACAAGAATAAATAATGCAATAAATTAAAATTATCATTTTATTAAAATCAGACTATGACAACACAACCATTTAATTAGAGGGTATAAATATAAGTATCATCAATAATAAATATATATATATATATATAAAGTAAAATCAATCAAATAAATTAGTATTAGTTTTCCTTTTAAGCATCATTTTTTAATTCTTAGAAATTAGGTAGAATATATAAGGTTTTCCATTAACTAATCCCAAAATGAACATCATTCAATATGACTTTGGTAAAACCATATATGGTATAATTTCATTCCCATGGACACAACTATGTGATCTATGGTAGAAAAATCAACCCATACAACTATCTTTTTATTTATTTTACCGTAATATATTATGACAAGGTCATTATGGATTTTTTTAGTATAATATAGGATGATATAATCCTAAAATTATTAATTTAGTAAATGATATTTATATATATATATATGAATTATTATATGTATTGTTATGAATTGGGGTGAGTTTGATGTTTTTATTTCCGCTCTCTAGATAGGGCTTGTGTGGATTTTGGTTCAAATTTTTTATTCTTAGTATTTGTTCAACATTTCACATGTAGTAGGGACTCCTTTCAAAATTGAATTTTATATATTTTCATCATTATCAAATTTAGCATATCAATTTTTTATATAGGTCAATCTATCTAAATAATTTCCTTACAAAAATTGGATCAGTAATGGTTTAGATAGATTATTTAAAAAATTATTTTATGAAGTAATTCCATTGTATTATTCTCTCTAAAACAATATTTTTCATAACTGCTCATTTTATTCATTCTTGTGTCTACATGTTCTGGGTTGTAGCCTTCTTCACACCTCGATATTGCTGAGAGGGACATGAATACTCATTATCATTTTTGGAATTATAAGAATAGTCTAAAAAATTCTCCACCCCTGGCTACCCCTCTCTAGATTGTTCTTGATGAAGATCCTCTCTATAAATAAAAATAAAAGGATATAGGTTTTCAAAATTCTCTACACATATTTCCTTATTACCAATTCCTTTCATCAGTAATTTTCTATGATAAAGTATTGTTTGATAATGGATATAATGTGTTTCTATCTAAATCATGGCACAACCAGCCTATTGGTATGATCTTTGAGGTGAATAAGGAAAACAAAGGTCTAATGGAGGTTGTGAAGCTGGCCTTAGGTGCTCATAGGGTCTTATCATATTTTTCTGCTAAACATGAGATGGGGGATGATTTGGAATACACTTGACGGATCCATTTTTATAATATAATAGGTGTAATTATGTTGAAAACCCACCAAAAAAGAAATAAGATATGAGTAATGCAATTAATAATGAAGATAAAATAAGAAACATGGAATTATCCCACATAAAAGCATTATTTGGGCATTGATTCCACTAGTGTACAAACTAGTCTGGTCAATAAGGTGTTTCATAAATCAATTCAATGTCATAACCCTTTTAAATTATTTAATGGTTCTCATTCTAAGTAAAACTATGATCAAGATAGAAACAAAGGTAATTCACTAAACTTACAATGTTCTCTGGAATCACTTATAAAAATTAAAATGATGGGATAGAGGAAAAAGATATTGTGTTTTAGAACAAGGGCTGGTGAGTATGGGATTAAATTATAGGAACTATGACTGGGTATAATTTCATGACATATAGTAACCCATAAAAATAACCAAACATTACCCTATGAATATTTCAATTAAGAATAACCCATATATATATCACAGTAGGGATTGGGTTTCTTAAACAGATGAAACATGTGATATTGTTCATGTATGATGATAAATCTAGTATTATCTATCTCTTTATGATCTAGATAATTGAATGGGGTTATTGAATTTATAATTTGTATATATTTTATTTCTTATAATGGTGATTTTGGGTTTGATGATTTTATAAGGGTTCCCATTGAACCTATAAAGTGTTCATTTGTGAAATTAAAAACATTGAATTAGATGGAATAAAAAAAATAATGTTAAAAAGATATATTTTTTGAGGATTTTTTTATGGATAATTATTTTTACTTAATTAAATTAATCACTACTAAAGAATTATTATAATGAAATTTAGTGAAAAAATATATAAAAATAATAACATTCATATATAGGTTACTATTGGATAACAAAAAAAATAAATTCATTTTGTTTGTTTGAAAATACATTTTTCAGAAAAACTATGCTTTATTCATTTTTATATTAAAATTATATTTTATATTTTATATAAGTTTAATTCAATAAAATTGATTTAATATTTGGAATAATTGTGTTCAAATTATGTAGTAAAGACAATTTCCTTTTTATTCATAAACATAAATTACCATGGTAAAAATTAAATTACCTTGAGTAATGACATAAAATAACATCTAAATTATCTCTAATTGGGTGGATAAAGAAATTATCTACCTAACCATGTCTTATATAAATTACTTTTAAAATTTAGATCAATTTTACATGAAAAATTATATTTTATTAATCATCATTGAATGGGTATTTGAAAAAATTACAATCAAGATCACCTATAAAATGACCCCCCACTACCAATCTCAAAGAAAACCTTTCCTTAAGTTTTATCTTAAATCCCAATCTCAATTATCCCACTAATAATCCACTCATAAATATTTTGACCACCAATCACTAGGATTCCCAAATCCTTCATTTCTAAGAGGATCATTAAGAGATAAATCAAGTCTCTAACATAAGTTTTATCCTCTCTTTCATCATGATTCTTTATCTTCTTTATCAAAAACTACTTAAATATGATTTAACATTTTAATAAAATATTATTTAAATCATTAATCAATTTTAAAAGTGAAATTATTACAATACTATAACATGTTCTTACCCATTCAATAGTTATAACATGTTCATGTTTCAGTTTGTTTTATCACCTACATGAATGATGATATAACAATATATCACAAACAAATAATAAAAATTAAATAAATAAAAATTTAAAATTTAAAATTTTTAATGATTCTATAATGAATAAATATTTGTATATTAATTAGTAAAAATAATTTTTTTATTGAATCAATATTCCCAAAAAATAAATATTTTAACATCTCTCTAAAAACCATCACCATATCTTCTATAAAATGTCCATTGACCTTTATAAGTATATAAAACACACATATTTAACCTATATGTACATTAATTTGGTGATAAAAAAGCAATCGAGGATCAAAGACATGAAAATCTATATCAAATAAATAATAAAATAAAATAAACAATAAACACCTAATTATTAATTTTAACAAAGAATGATTAATAAGTTCATAATGAGAAATTACAAATTATTGGTAACAAATAAAATAATTATAATTATATATGTGATATAAATGAAAAATAAATCTAATTTGATTACACATGATTTTAGATAATTTCTAACTGAGTAAGAATCAAAGGTATGGTTTTCTCATGACTCAATCCTTGTTCATTGAGTTATAATATCTTTTTTGATACTATGTTATTCTATGATTTTCATATTCATTAATTTTCCCATTTTAAATTATAATTTCTATTTCACTATAAATAAATTATATTTTCCTAAAATAATTTTATTCTTTTATGGATTTATCTCTTTATAAAAATATGAAATTGTTGAGAAATATTCTCAACCTCTCTGTTAACTCTTTCTACCCCTACAATATGAATTCATTAAAAAATATTTTCCTTTTTAATAAATATAAATGTTCATTAACATCTATAATATTCATATTTCACTTTATCACTTTTGAAAATGATATTTTATAACTCTTTTTTCATGGTGGGTTTTTATGAAACATTCATAAAAACCTTAAAAAATTATTTATTTTAAATTTTACATATTTTATATCTTTCACTACACATGTCTTCTAATTTACCATTATTTCATTTCATGGTTCTATTATTTATACTTTTTTTGGTGTTGTAAAATCCATATTGACACCCTTTTTATTCCTTAGCCTTTTATTTCCCTATTATTTTATCTATTTATTTAAATTTTATATTATCCTTGATTTTTGGGTTAATTTTTTTAAAAAAATTTATGTTTTGGAGTTTAAAAACTAATACCATCACCATATGGATAACCCTTCTGTAAGTTTTCCCTAGAGCATAGTTTGGTGTGTATAGTTTAGGGTAAACCATGAAGGCACCCCTATATAGAATGGTTTTTAGTTCTTTATGTATGGACATTGTATATATGGAATGGGTAATGTGTAGTTTAGGGATAATCATGTGAATCCTATGGGAACCATGTGGCATACCATTACATGGGGATTTTCCTGGAATGCATCTTTCACACTATTAGGGGATCCGAAAAATGTAGAAATTATGTATAGGTATGCATTTTTTAATAGAAACCTTTTCATCGATTGCACACAATTCATGAACTATGTTTCCAAATGGTGTAATTTTGTTTTTTATCTAGTGACGAGTACACTATCAATTTATGGTTTAGTAAACTATATAGAAAAACCATGTGACTTGATCTATTTTCTTAATATTTTATTTTCCCTAAACTAACACCCAAAATTTAGACACCCTAATCAAGTCACCCCTCCACCTAACATGATCAAAAATATTAAAGGGAGACTTAATCATTTCCACTATGTTATCCCCTTAGATTTAAAGGCCTCTTCACCCAATTTTCTTTGTTTTTCTTTGAGTTACAATTATTTATTCTTCTATTTTTATTATCCTCTAAAATTCTAGCGGGGTTTCATGTAGATATTGATTATTCAATTAATTTTTTAGACTTTTATATGTTTTTTATAGTTATAATAAAGTCTTTGGGGTATTTTTTAACTTTATTTATTATTATTATTGGGTTTTGATGTATTTTATTTCATTTTATATGTTTTTCTTATGTGAATTGGGCTTCTAAACTCTTATTTATTGTTTCATGATGTTTTGATTATATGGGAACTACATTAGTGGTATGTTGATTTAAAGTAATGTTTTTATAAAACTAAATAGAATGTAAGTTTTCAAAGAGAATTTCAAAATTAATTTTTTATATAATACTTTCTAAATAGAAATCTTAAAATCAGTTGGAACATTAAAAGGGGTACTAAAAATAGTGTTAATTTAGAAATTTTTGTGAAAGGGATTTTGAGAAGATATTTATAGTTAAAATTATGGTATAAGTTGTAACCTTTATATTTTTTTCTATAATGACATATAGTTCAATGAAACACCCACTATGTTAGTGCTTTTATAATTGGTTGTCTTTAGAGGTGTTTCACAATAGTAGTTGCATTGATATGGGACCAGGTCATGTGATTATAAAGAGTAAATAAAGGTTGACACTTGATTTATATTACCACACCTCTTATTATTATTTCTCATAAGGATCCAATTAATCTCATTGGTGGATTTAGAGGTTGTTACTATATTTTCTGGATAATATGAACTACATACCCTATGGAATTAAAGGTCATGGGAGAGTTCTAGTGGTTATAGAATTTTGAATACTTCAATATGATTATAGAGGGATCCAAATATAATATGTCTTGGATTACCTCATGGGATATTTGTAAATTTATAATGAATATATATACTTTACTATTTTCTATATTTGGTTTCATAACACTTTCATTTTAATATTATTTATCTATTATATTATACTCTATTGGTTCCACGTTTCTTTTTCTTTCTACTTATATGGATTAAGTTTAAACTTTAAATGGTGTTTCCTTTTGGTTTATATTGTGTGGATTTAGAGTGGGTTCAAGTGTTGTCAAAAAATGGATTTCAGATGATTTATTTTAAAATAATATGGTTTAAGAAATGTTAGTAATAATTTCATTAAAATCGTGTTTGCGATTTAAAAAATGGTTTCTAAGAAAATTTCATGGTTATTTAATTAACATGATAAATACCATATTGTCAAGTATTGAATGTTTAAACAATAATTTACTACCTATTTTTTAAAATGAATTGCAAGGAAACATTTATGATTTCCTACTGATCTATGATGCTCACATCCTACTTGTGAAAATCAGCATCAGTAGACCCATGCTTTTTTTGTAATATTAGGCTCAGTTTAGGGAACACTCATAGAGAGAGTTGTTATTATGGATGGATGGTTACCAAGAGGTCACATGGATATCATGTTAGGTATATTGGTTTTAATTTTTTATTATGGATTTGTTGGTCATGTCAACATTCATTATTCTAGATATTTTCATAGCATGGTACTTTTTTGTTTTATTTTAGAGTTATTTATTTAATATTATAATGTTCATTTTAGTTTATTATTTTCATTTTTTCCTTGATTTTTTGTAGTTTATGGGCCTATAATAAGTAGAGTGGTCATTCTAGACTTCCTAGTGGTGACTATATGTCACTTAGAGTTTTTTGGGTGAAATAATTCACATGAGATCATGTTTGATCCCCTGGTGTTTGTTTTTAGGCTAGGGTGATGTGGAATATACCTAAAAAAATTCATGGTTTAGTTATAGTTCCCAGTTCATGGGATGAATATAGTTGGATAATAACAAAATACAACAGGGCCTTGTATTTTTAGAGACATTTGTTTGTGGATCTCCCTCTATTATTTAGGTTCTCTGGTATATTGGAGTTAATATTGTCATAACTTGAAAGGTAGGTGTGGGAGAGCCTCTGTAGTGTCCCACAAATTTCATACATTGATATTACATCTTAATATATAAATATTTAATATATTTTACAAATAAATTCTAGAGGAACATAGTCTCTTTAGAGACCAGATACACAGTCTTCTTATTTCATGAATGATCTTCAAAATCTCCCACAAATATCTTCCCTCATAGTACTTTTCTTATACATACTCTACTTAAAAACTTTCTTCATAACCTAGGTAAATTAAATGTAAGAAAATGTGAGCTCATATTCTCAATAAGGGTAAAAAGGGGAGATATAAATGACCACATAAGCATGAAATGAGAATAAATATATGATAATGTGCAATTACCATTTAAAAATATATCACCAGTATATCATAGATCGTAATCTTGATTTAAGGCATAAAACATGGAAGTTAATAAGACATGGATCATAAAGAAATCAAAGAACATGGTCCATGAGAGCATAACATTGACATATGTTTTTGTAATACACATAATCATAGAAAATCATATCTTTAGTCAAATATCAATGTAGTGAATATCATAGTGAATTGGGTTTACTCCCTATTCTATCATATGATTTTGTAAGGTTCATTACCAAGACTATCATAGTGGACAAAACCCCTTTATAACATCCCAGTTTTGGGTTCTGCCTAAAGGTGCCTTTTACCCGATCGGTCACATGACCTCAATAGCATTTCCCCAAACACCAGAGGCTACCGACTTGCAGTGAGGGACAATGTATGATAATGGGGAAACTATGCCCTAATTTGAAGATTATACACAGCAGAATAACAAATAGTAAAGAAATAGTAGAAGTAGTAATATCATACAAAATATATAAATAAAGGAATATTGATAGAAAATAAGCAATTGGAGCATATATATAAATGATTCATGTCACATGTGTCTAGGAAAGCATCCAAACAAGTCATAATTTTGGAAATACAATACTAAAACTAAATTATAGAAAAGCAATAAACTCCAACAACATCGCAAGCCTCAGCTTGGTCTCATGCTCTCTAGATCCAATAGCAATCAAGTACCTAGTGAAGAAGGGAGATTTCCCTTATCTATACCTGCAACCATATAATCTATTTGGGTCAAAAATAATGACCAAAATAGGGTATGAGATGAATCCCTATAGAAAACCACCAAAATATTTGTGCCTAACTATTAGTGAATATATATATAGGAGGGAATATAAAAAATGAAGCAATAAACTAGGAAGTACTCAAAAGTAAACAATCCTACAGTTTCCAATTACATTCATTTACATTTATTAATTATTTAAATATTTTGAATAATTTAAACTTGGTATCTAGCCTAAGCTTTGTATCCCCTTGTATAATAGTAGCAACAGACGTCTCAGGAGACCATCCTAACAACAAGTAAGACTGAGTCCAAGCTTGTTCTTTGGTTTGATAGACTCGTCACAATCATACAAACATTTATAAGTAACCCTCTAGGAAATTTATCACAATATGACTCCTATGGTTCAAAATATCATCAATTAAATAAAAAATGACCCTCTGGGAAATATCACACAGTCTAACCCCTTTGTTCCCACATAACACTAATCAATTACAAATGACCACATAAGTAGCTTTCATGATCAATACCCCTTGGTCTTCTTAGCAACAATAAATTATATTGACCACTTTGAATCCCTCATATCCAATGCCCTAAAATCCAACATTCGTTTAATAACAACCCTCTTGGTAACTCTCACAGTCTAACCCCTCTAGTTTGTGACCACCCGACAGCTCTCATAGTCAATACCTCTAGGTCAACATAACAACAATTTGTATATAAATGACCCTATATTGGGAATCTCTCACAGTCAATTCCCCTGGTTCATGCTTTCACAATGCGAATAATGTGAATCTTAAATAAACAGTAACTCCACACTAACAACATGAGGCATGGAAAACAAATCAAGCCTAACAGGAATTATAGACCTTATGGACATAATCAATCAAACATGGGAAACATGCCCATAATCAAGGCATAAACCTTATGCATAATCAATAACCCTTTCTCAAACAAACACACTATAACAGGTCTTAAACAGGGTTAAATTCAAAAACACGCAATACCCTAAACATGGGTATTTGGCACTATTATCATATATAATCCAAATACAGACAAAGAAAGTAACAAACCACCTACCTTGACTTTTTATGATGAACACTCTTGAACATCATCCCTTGAATTTTCCTAGAATGATGTAGATCTATAAAAATGTTAAAATCATTCAACCTTGAATAACCCATGAGAGAAGAGGAATCAGGAAGAGAGGATCAAGAAAAATGGAGAACTCACCGGTGGGATTCCAATGCACCCACAAGAGTTCGAATTGGACATTTGAAGGAGAATAGGTGGCTTGGACTTTGATTGTCGCTCTCAGTCGCTCCTAGACAAACCAAGTTTAGAAGAAGAATGATCCATAAATGATACACAACCCCACTCAAATATATCAAATAAAAAGAAAAGTACACTACGTGATGATTTAAAGTATATGTCGTGTACTATCCTTAACCATCCCCTGCTTTATGAGGTCTTCCATGTCACCCACACAGCCATGTACTTGGCTATTACAGATCCAGTACACGGCTACACGTTGTAATCAGGTACACAGTGTGTACTCAAAAGTTTACAGCATGTACATAGAAAATTTCTAATTTCTTCCTTTTTCCTCTAAAACAACCTTAAATAAGGATCCATACCTTAAATGGAGATCTGGATTCTTACAAACTTCCCCCCTTAAAGATATTTGTCCCCAAATATTCCTTCCAAGGGTGGTGAAGAAGAAACTTCAAACAACTCTGGACACTGTGATCGTACGTCGGCCTCCCTCTCCCAAATCTCATCATATACTCTCATGTTCTTCCATATCACCCATACGAGAGGAATAGACCGTCCATGGAGAAACTTTGTTCTGCGATCCAAAATCCATATAGGGTGCTCCTCTAAGGATGCATCCACCACCAACTCAACCTCCTCGGGTTGAAAAACGTGAGATAGGTCTAAAAAGTAACGTCGTAGCAGAGAAACATGAAATATTTCATGCATATACTAGTAAATATAAGGTAACTACAACTGATAGGAAACCATCCCATCTCTCTCAAAAACCTCAAATGGCCCAATGTATCTTGGTGAAAGCTTCTCCAGTCTCATAATCCTCATGTGTCCCAACTTCGGTATGACATGCAAGAAAACCTAATCCCCGACCTCAAACTCTAGAGGTCATCTCTATCAATCAGCATAAGATTTATGGAGATATTTTGCAGTATTCATTCTCTTTTAAATCAACTCCACCTACTCAATGGTCTCATGTAAAAGACGAGGTCCCAACATAGTTGTCTCTCCTACCTCCATCCAACATAAGGGTGATTGGCATGACCTACCGTACAAAGCCTCAAAAGGTGAAATCTGAATCATTGCCTAAAAACTATTATTGTAGGAAAAATACACTAGGGGTATGTGTCTCTCCCAAGAACCCCTAAAATATAAGACGCATGCTTGAAGCATGTCCTCCAAAACATTAATCATGTGCTCGTACTGGAAATCTATCTGGGGATAGTAAGTTGTACTCAGAAGTACCTGTATAGCCAAAGCCCTATGTAGTCCCTTCCAAACATGAGAAGTAAAACAAGCATCCCTGTATAAAATGATATAGTGAGGAATCCCATGAAAACATACAATATCTCGGATGTAAAACCTTCCAAGCTCTTCAACACTAAAGGTTTCCTTAATCGGAAAGAAATGTGCAACCTTTGTGAGTCTGTCAACAACAACCTAGACCACATCATTTCCTCAAGGAAACCTCGGAAAAACCGTTACGAAATTCATCGTGACATCATTCCACTTAAACTTAATAATGGTTAACTATTTTAAAAGTCTTCTCAATCATTGATACTCTACCTTCACCTTCTTATAGGTGGAACATCTCATAAAAACTACCTACATCCCTCTTCATACCTAGCCACCAATACTGATGGTGTAGATCTCAATACATCTTGGTGACATCAGGATGAACTGCCTAAACTGAGGAATGAAAATATTTCATCAACTCCTCACATATTTCTACTGACACCCATACGTGCCCATGAAAATGCAAAACCTCAAACTCGTCTACAGTCCACCCAAGAGTAGGGTCCTCTCTTAACACACTCTCCCGTAGGAATAGGCCTTCGAAATCAGATAGCTACCTCATTCACACTTGGTCAAGTAGAGTAGAGGTAATATCTATAGAAGAAAGAAATGTCTGCCCCTGTCTATCATGCACCTCCAAATACATCTTATAGTACATAGCCATAAGCTTCCACCCACTGTTGGCCTCCTGAACTACCTGTATCTGAGTCCTCCTTCTCAACGTATCAGCCATTGCGTTGCCTTTCCCAAGTATATAGGCAATATCAATGTCAACAGAATGAAGGTACTCAAGAAAACTTCATTGTCTCAAATTCATATCACACTGAGTAAATATATACTTGAGACTTTTTTTGTCATTGTACACTATAAAATTCTCTCCCAAATGATAATGTATCCAACAGTGCAAATCATGCACAACTGCAGCTAACTCTAGATCATGTGTCGCGTAATTCCTCTCATGTGGCCTCAACTATCGAGACTCGTATGCAATGAAACCTACCCACTGTATAATCATTTCTCCCATCCCAATACCTTATGCATTGTATTAGATGGTGTAACTCTTTTCTAACTCTGGAAAAATCAGTATCGGTGATGAATCCAATCTACCTTTCAACTCCTGAAAGGCTGAATCACAAGAATCTTCCCACAAGTACTTTGCACCATTCTTAGTCAGGCCCATCAGTGGCACTGCTAAGAATGAAAAATCTTAAATAAATCACTTGTTGTAACCAGCCAGCCCCAGAAAACTTTGTACCTAAAAGAAGTTCTTCAACTAATCCTAAGAAACTACCACTCTAATTATCTCTGGGTCTACTGACAATCCTATATTTGAGATGACATGACCCAAGATGTAAATCTGGTCCATCAAAAAGTGGCATTTTTTGAGCTTAGAATATAACTGATGCTCTCTCAGTGTACTCAAAACGATATCAATATGGATGGAATGGTTGTGTTGAGTATGGGAGTACACCAAGATATCGTCCACAAAAACAACCACAAAAGAATCCAAGTAAGGATGGAACACTTGATTCATCAGTTCCATGAAAACTGTTGGTGCATTCATGAGACCAAACAGCATAACCAAATACTCGTATAGAACATACCTTCTTTGAAAGGCCATAAGAGGTATATATGATGATATAACATGCAACTGATAATAACTGGATCTCAAGTCAATCTTTGAGAAAACCTGGTCTCCTTGAATCTAATCAAAGATATCATCAATCCTCAGCAAAGAATATCATTTCTTGACCATTAACTAGTTCAAATTATAATAATCCTCACAAATTCTGAGGGTACCATCCTCTTTCATCGCAAAAAGAATGGGCGAAACCCAAGGAGAAGTATTGGGTCACATGAAACGCTTAACCTTCAACTCCACTAACTACTTATTGAGCTCCTATAACTCTAGTGTAGCCATCCTATATAGATGAATGGACACTATTTCCACACCTGGAACAAGATCAATAGAGAAATATACCTCTCACTCTAGAGTAAACCTAAAAATTTTTCTGGAAAGACATCCCTAAAAAAATCCACCACTCGTGGAAATTCTATATATGAATTACCCTAGTCATCCAGATATAAACTAGAAATATAGGACATAATTATTGTCAACCCATGATGCTCGAGTCCATCTCTGCTCTCCTGGACATCCCATTCACCCTTGTGTGGAAAAGACCCACCCTCTGGTGATGTAAAACTCACCCTTCAGTGATAGAAGTCAAGAAAGGCCTGAAAGGAGACAAACAAGTCCATTCCAAGAATGAAATTGAGTCCTGTCATATCTAATACATAGAGGTCCCATAATAAGTGACACCTGAAAACCTCAAGAGAGCACTCCTTGCATTAACGTACAATATCCATTATAGTCCCCAATCAAGTTTCTATCATCATAACATCATCATAAGTAAATATATAGAGCCCAAGGCTCTCCAAAATAGAAAAAGATATAAAACTATAGGAATACCCTATATCAAAAAGTGCATAATCTAAAAATGATACAACTAGAATCGTACCTCTAACTATAGAGGGTCCTAGATCCTGCTCCTTTTGGGTCTGCTCTACTGCAAAATTTTGACATGTACCATGTCCATGTGACCCGTCCTGACTACCCTGAGCTGATCCACCATACAGTCATTGAAAACTTATAGCATGACAACCACATCCATGACCACCTCCTCATCCTGAATGGCCTGTTAAACTCCAGCTCCTTGACTGATGAGAAACTGGTAGTCCTACTCCTAAACATGGAGTCATAACAGAACCCATATCACCTATTACTGGTGAGGAAATCTAGAAAAAACACTGAAGATGGCATATCTTTCCACATGATTGACACTCGACTGGGTCCTTTGGGAAATGAGGTCTCGTGTGACCACTCTTCCCATAAAGGTAGTAGAACACATGGATACCTGAAGAAACATTACGGGAAAATTCCCTATGGTACTTCCTGCTATCTATCGAAGGAGTAGCAGCCCTGGATACTGAATCTCCTTATCCCAAATCTCCCAACTCCCTCAGATTATCCTCGGTAATCAGCACATGGTTCAATATATCCATCACAGAAGTTAGCCTAAAAAAATTCACC
This sequence comes from Viscum album, assembly GCA_963277665.1. Classification (NCBI taxonomy): domain Eukaryota; kingdom Viridiplantae; phylum Streptophyta; class Magnoliopsida; order Santalales; family Viscaceae; genus Viscum; species Viscum album. Next base: position 306,609,594 of record OY728146.1, read on the forward strand.
TATGATCAGTTTTCATACCTGAGACCATCCTCAAACCGCCTAGCCAAAGATAACTCATCAACTCCCAGAACATGTGTGAAGCACTGAAGCTCTATAAAATGAGATGAGTAATCCATCCCTGAAAGGGCACACTACTCCAAATGCATGAACTCTCAGGCTTGATCGTACCTCAACGTCTCGTGGTAGAAGTAATCACAGAATATCCTCTATAACCCTTCCAAATCCATATCCCAATGATGTCCTACCTATGAGATAACATCCCACCATCTCTTGGAGGAATCATGTATCATGTACGTTGTGAGCTTCACCCTCCTCTCTGAAGGCATCTCCAGATTCTCAAAGATATCAAGCAAGGCCTCCAACCATGACTCTGAAGCCTGTGGTCCTCCATCCCTTGAAAAAGTGGTAGGATGTTGTTGTTGGAACACCTGCGTTGACTCTTCCATATACGGGGCAGGATGTGGTGCTCCCTAAAAGGTCTGTAACATCTTCAAAAATAATTTATGAATATATGCATTAGCGCCTCTGTCTGGTATAATATTTGGTGCCAAAAAGATCATGACGGGAGGATCTACTGGTAGTCCCTGATCTTCCATTTATGGTGTCTAATCATTATCATGTATCTAGCAAACAACCGGAGGATGTATTGGCATCATGACTCTGCAAGGTCAACCGTACACCTCAGTTCAATATTATCAAGGACTATAGCTTAAAAAATCAAGAAAGGAATAAGAGAATAAATCATTCAAGTTTCACTAAAAAGGGTTACATGATGTGTATAACCTCCACATGGATTTTTCACTTTAATCCTTACATGGTTGTGTACCTCTGCCAAACCTGGCTTTGTAACACCCCTTACACATGGTGTGTTCCTACTAAGACACAAAATGTACTTGAATTTTCTCTCCTGCCTAGGTTCTTCTACACAGCTAGAACTACATAGTTCTCTCCTGGGTAACACTACACGGCATGTTCACCCTAGACATAGTGTGTACTAGTTAAGTTCTAACCACCCGCGTTATTAGCCACATGGTCAGATACATTTTTGATAACTACAAGTCATGCATAAACAATACATGGCGTGTACAACTTAATTTTCATCCAACTGTGCCATTCGTCACATGGCTAGATACATGGTTCTTTACAACATGGTGTGTACAATCTTGACATGATGCGTTCTACCAAAAGTTTCCCAACCCCATGTCTCTGCTCACACAGTCAGTCACGTGGTCAAGCACTACACAGGGTGTACTCATAGTACATGGTGTGTACTTAAGAAAATTTGTTTCTTCTAGAACATAAGAACACAAGGCATGTGTTCATAAAATCACACATCGTGTTGTCTGGGTTTTCGGACAGTAAGCCTATGAAACTTCTCCAAAACCCTTAAAAACATAAAATTTTATCCAAGTCATGACAAATTATGACCCATGAGAGCCCATACTCCTATGAATCAATGTTTGGAATCCATATTCATATCATAACTTGACAAATTTCAATTAAATTTTAAACATGATCCACCAAATTCTGATCCAAGAGGGACCATAACACCTCAGGGACCAAAGTTTGGCATCCATCCAAATGAAACCATACATATACCAATACCCTATAAAAATAGCAGGTATTTATATCATGGTATCTATCACAACAACATGAATATCTATAATAAAATCTATCACAACAACATGCAATGAGTAATTCACCCTAAATGGAATGACAAAAATGCATTACATGTGATCTCTATCAAGTTCTTATATGATGCATGATATGGCCTACCCTCATCTCATCGGGTTTCAATATAGATAGAACCACAATGATATCAATAATAACAGCACAAAACAAGTGCATCACCCAATGGTGAAATCAAATCAACTGTAAAAATTTCAAAACCAAAAAAAAATCAATATTCGAGGTAACTTGGCTTTTCCCAGTACACGGGTTAACTACTCCCAGGAAACACTTATTACCAACTACCTATTCTTTCATATCCCTATCTATAGAATCAAAACTTTAAGAAAAATAATAAAATAACCACCCATGATACCACTTTGTAACATCATGGTTTTGGGTGATGCCTAAAGGTGTCTCATACCCAGTTGGTCACAAGAACTCAAGTGCATTTTCCCAAATGCCATAGGCTTCCGACTAGCAGAAAGGGCCAAAGTTTGATAATGGGGAGAATATTCCCTCATTGGTAGAGTATACATGGTGGAATAACAAATAATAAAACATTAGTGGAAGAAGTAATACCATATAACATATGTAAATAGAAAAAGTCTAATAGAAAATAAGTAACTTGAGAATATATATAAATGATGCATGTCACATATGTCTAGGAAAGCAGCCAAAAAACTCACAATGCTAGAACTACAACACTAAAACGAAAGTATGGAAAATCAGTACACTCCAAAAGTATTACAAGACTCATCTAGGTCTTATGCTCTCCAACTCCAACATCAATCAAGTACCAAATGAAGAAGGGTTCTTGCCCTTATCTATACCTGCAACCATATAATTTATTTGGGTCCAAATGCATGACCCAAAAGGGTGTGAGATGAATCCTAGTAGGCAACCAATAAAAGATATGTGCCTCACTTTCAGTGAATATATATAGTAGGTAATATGAAAAATGAATCAATAAACTAGGAATTACTCAAATGTAAACAATCCTACAGTTTTCAATTACATTCGTTTACATTTATTAACTATTAAATCTGTTGAATAATGTAACCTCGAGATCTAAACTAAGCTCTACATCCCCTTTATAATAGTAGCAACAGACATGTTAGAAGACCATCTAAATAAGTAAGACTGATTCCAGCTTGTTCTTTGGCTTGGTAGACTCGTCACAATCATAAAAACATTCCTAAGAAACCCTCTGGGAAAGTTCTCATAGTCTGACCCCTCTGGTTCAACATATCATCAATTAAAAAAAATGACCCTCTATGAAAGCTCACATAGTCTAAACCCTTTGGCCCCACATAGCACTAATCATTTACAAATGACCACCCGGGTAGCTCTCACAGTCAATACCCCTTGGTATTCTTAGCAACCATATATTATAATGACCACCAAGAAGATCTCACAATCAATGCCCTAAGGTCCAACAATCATTTAATAACGAACCTCTAGGTAGCACTCATGGTCAAACCCCTCTGGTCTATGACCACCTAGAATCTCTCACAATAAATACCTATGGGTCAACATAACAACATTTCGTATATAAATGACCCTACCTCAAGAAGCTCTCACGGTTAATTCCCCTTGGTCATGATTTCACAATGTGAATTGTGTATATCTCAAATAAACATTGACTCCATCCTAACAACACAAGGCATGGAAAACAAAGAAATCCTAACAAAAATTCTAGACCAAATGGCCATAATCAATCAAATATGGGAAACACACCCATAATCAAGGAATAAACCTTATGCATAATCAATAACCCTTTATCAAACAAACACACTATAACAGGTCTTTAAAAGGGTTAAATTCCAAAACATGCATTACCCTAAACATGGGTATTCGGAACTTTTAGCATATATATTCCATAGACAACCAAATAAAGGCACAAATCACCTACCTTGATGTTGTATTATAAACACTCTTGAACATCAACCCTTGAATCAGCCTAGAACAATGGAGATCTACAAAAAGGTTAAAATCATTCAACCATGAATAACCCACGAGAGAATAGGAATCATGAAGAGATGATCATAAAGAAGGGACAGCTCACCGGTGGGATTCTAATTCACCTGTCAAAGTTTGGATCGAACCCTGGATGGAGAATCGGTGGCTCAAACTTTGATCGTCATTCCTGGTCGCTCCTGGATGAACCAAGGTTAGAAGAAGAATGATCTGTAAATGATACATGGCCCCTCTCCAATATATCAAATAAAAAAGAAAAGTAAACAACATGTTCATTTAATGTACATGTTTTGTACTATCCTCAATCGACCCCTGCTTTAGGCGGTCTTCCAGGTCACCCACATGGCAATGTACTCGGACATTACACTACCAGTACACGGCTACTTGTATAAACTACGTACACGGCATGTACTCAAAATTACATGACATATACTTAGAAAATTTCCAATTTCTTATTTTTTCCTCTAAAACAACCTGAAATAAGGATCCATGCATGAAATGGAGATCCTGGTTATTACAACCTTATTGAACTAAATTAAGTCTCCATTTAAAACCATATTATCACATGAGATATCCATAATTACTCAATGAATTATAGGGATATATAATTTCCGGACCACCTGTCACATAATCAAAATTCATTCATATGTGTTCATCAAGATCATAAATCATTCATCATATATCATAACCTGTTCAAAGGAAACGAGTTTCATGAACATTTCAACATTTAATCATAACATAACTCATGGAAAATAAATAGGTTTTATAAAAATATCATCACTATAATCATAAACCATTTGTCTAAGAATAATTATGTTATCATTAGACCATATCTCAAGTAAATAATAAGTAAAATCAAAGGATTTTTTCATAGATGAAATATTTTATTAAATTATCATTGAATAATTTCTTGAAGAAAATACTAGTAAAGAAAATATTTTCAATTATTTTATTCTGAATTTCAATTTTTTAATCCCAAAAAAGTTTTATTTGAAGGTAAATTGTCTCAATATATGGTTTAGAATAATTATTTAGCTTAATTTTAAAAATGTTCTATTTTGGATTTTAACTATTTTAATTTATTTATGTATTTCAAAGATATGTTTTTCTAAATAGATAAAAATTGAAAAATTATTATTTTTTAGGTTTCTATGTTCTTTGGTATTTATTTCATCATATATGGACCAAAGCTCAATCCATCATTTGAAGGCTCAAAACCATATCACAAGTCAGGCCTCAAAAACTATGCATAGATCTAGATAATTTTATTATTGGGCATATATATCTTAAATAGACTAACCAACTGAGCTAAATTTCAACATGGATTAAGTTTACATATTAAGGGACATATTTTTTTAAGGTTTCCGCATTTTATTATCTATTTATCTGGGTCATAATGCAATTTTAACTTGGTGCATTGAAATATGAATAGCCTGTATTGGAAGATTAAATATTTATAGTAAATCTACCGTAACTCATTCATTTCTTGGAAAATAAAGATAAAATTTATTGATCAAACTAAGGAGAAAAAACAGAACAACTTTTAAGAATAACACATTTCACACTTCTTCCATTAAATATTTATACCATGTGGACACATTCAGATCATGATTTTAAAGCTAAAAATTACACTTCTTTGCTTATAAAAATGTACTTCTTCGTAATTCAAAAGGGTTGGAAACATAGGGGTACCCTTTATAGAAATTTTTCTGTATTTTTTAGTTTAATTTATTTTTTAATAGTATTATGCATTATTAGTATAATTTATTCTTCCTTTTAATCTCATTATCATTTTTTATTTTGTGTTTTCCACTTCATTATTTTCTTTATCACTATGAACTCTTAGGCTTGTGATTATTAGTAGCTAACCCAAGAAATTTCCTAAAGGATTAATATTGTGATGAAAAAAAGTCTCTCAGATATCATTTTTAGGATTTCTTATTTTATTATAGTTATATCGAGGGGGGTTATTGTGGTCAATATGCCTTTGTGTCTCCACTTGACACCTGAGGCTTTGCTTTCACTACTACAATATTCTCCTTTGATTGAGAAGGTAGATATGTAGTCTCTCAGTGATCATTGAGTGCATCACATATTCAAAACCATATGAACAGGAGGATATTCACACATATTATGGATTGTGTTCATTAATTCAATTTGAAAATAATAATAAGACAATAAAGGTTCACTCGGGGTGATTCTCTCGAGATTATCTCCTTTCTTACTAACATCATAATATTTTCATTCATTGCATTTTAATTGCATATGAATGATTTATTTAAGTATTGAATTATCAAATTATCAAAACAAAATTTATTTTATTTTTATTTCATAAATAATTTTTTTAAATATAGGTTAATTAGATGTATGTAGTGATTGCTTGTGATAGCTTTTCAAGAGAATAACCTATGTTAGCCCATGTGTTGCACTAAGTTATAAATATTTTTTAGAGCACGCACGATAATGATTAATTAAATTGGAACTTTTTGAGGGATCCAAGTGGTCTTCACTCACTATTTTTATTCACATTTTTTTAATAATTTTCATTTTACATAAAAACACACAAAAAATAATAAATTTCAAAAAAAATTGTTCATGATGTCCATCAATTCAAATATTTTTTCATGGAGTGACCAATATCAGGTGCCAGAATAATTTTACATGATCTTAATGTTTTTTTCCAAGTAATAATGGATAAAATTCAAAAATATGAGAGATAAATAGAATGGATTTTTGAATATGTATGCACATCCCAGGAGAAATCTGAACCTGAGTCAGAACCAGAACCACAAACACTAGTATAAGATATTTCACCAATCACTTTTTTTATGTTAAAGAACCCGAGGCAGGTGAGAAGGAGATACTAAAGAAATTAATAACATCATCCCTCACTCAACCAATTCTAGAGGACCCTAAAGTACACATTAAATCCAGTTCACTTAGGGGAGATCAACAGGTTTTGGAAGAATTATATAATAGCATTGTTGAAGGTAACTTAAAACATGATCTTTCCATTCTTGATAATGAAAAATTACCACCTTTATGCCTCTCTATTTCTTTGGAATATGATATTGAAGATTCACTTTTAGATATTGATCTTCCAATGGTTCTTCTAGAAGAGGTAAATTTCTAATATAACATAATTTAAAGGGAATATTTCTTTATTGATTGATCATGTTTTAATCTTATTCAATTTGGATTGTTTTCTAACTTCTATTTTTCTAAAATTTATGATGCAGCACAAATAGAGAAGTCATGGGATTTTAAGGAAGAGACCATCCAAGTGGTGGTGATCCAAGAAGAATATTTGGACAATAATTTGGTATGGCTTCCTCCTCTACAAAATATTTCATATCTTATGGAGGAGGACACCATATAAGTTCATAGGGCACACCCCTATTTTCTTTTTCCTCCCATTGTGGATCTCAAATTCTTTCTTTATTATTTATTGGGGGTTGGAAAAAAATTTATCTTATTTGGGGTCATCTATTATTTGTGTTTAATCATGGGCACTGGGAAAATTCGCTCGTGGTGGTTCATATAAAAGAAATCACACCCAATTTCTGATTGGGGATAGTCCACTACAACTGCCTGACTTAGGGTAGCAAAAATCTAGCACCAGCGAGGGGTTCAAACCAGGAATTATCCATTTTTTCCTTTATATTTATTTTTATTTTCTTTTATTATGTCTTTTCATTTTTTTATATAGTTTTAAAAGTTCTATAATATATGAGCTTAACTTAAGGCTTCCACTAAAAAATAAATCAGGTTTTGTATTTCTTTTTCTTTATTTTATTTGTTTCCTTATTAAAATTATCTTTGAAAAAATTTCTTAATATAATTTGAGATAAAAATATAGTAGTAAATTAAATAATTTTGTTGTGGTGTTTAAAAAAAAATTATAAATTTTGTGTGTGATTCTATTTCGTTTTTTATGTGTTTTTCTGAATTTTTCATGTTTTAATTTTTCATTTTGTATGTTTTTAGGATTATTGAGCTGGATCAAATACTCTATAAAATTAAAACCATCACAGTGTTTTTAGAAAATTTCTTGATTTGAATATTTGAGGATTTAAATTATTGTTTAATGGATATTGTTTCTTGATTTATGATTTTTTTTCATTTGATGAATTTTGATTGATTGTGAAACTCATGTACAGTAGTACTATCCAAATTGAAAATCATTCTTAATCTAATAGGTTTATAAACCTTTTTGACATATTCTTTAAAAATTAACTTTTTCTTGAGAGTCTTGAGACATTTTTGTGATACATTACTTTGTTTTTTGGTATTTTTAAAAGGTGTTAGAATTCATGGAATGTGTTAAGTATGATTAAGGCACCACTTTGAAAGCCATTTTTTATATTGAACTCTAATTTTGGCCAACCTTTTCATCTGAAATTTATTAAACCCATAGTATGCATGAAATACCTTATTTTTTAGACACATTATAATACGTTTATCCCTTTAAAACCTTTTCTAGAAGTCAAATTCTTGATTACTATTGCACTCAAGTGTGAGGGTGGGAGAATATGAGCTGTATTTTGTATTCTTGAAAAATCTGTTTGAGTTGAATTGAATGTGTTTCCATTTTTATTGATTCTTTAGTGGAATAAATTTTTTGATTGAAATATTTATGGATGGCCCAAAATATCATTATATAGATGGGTTAGGTGTTTAGTAATACTTTAAGATCAAAATATGCCTCTCTTTCCTTAAAAAATATAATTCTCAAGAGAAATTCAGATCTTGATTCAAGCTGAAACAATGCACTAAATTTGGTAAAGAGGGAAGAAATTCATGGAAGTTTAAATTCAAAGTGTGAAATTTCCATGGAGATCAATAGGTGATTAGATTTGATTAATTTTTCAGCTGATTGAGGAGCACCCCATTCTTGAGAAAAACAGTTTTTATGCATTTAATTCACTTTAGAGCTTAAAACTCCTCATTCGCCTCAGATTTTTTTACATTTAAAACCTACCAACCCTGAACCTCAGAATAACCCATGAAAAAAAACTAATGATTGAAACATTTTTTACTCTGTGAAGTGGATATTCTAGGATGATATCAAGCCTATTAAGATCACACACACTCTTAATAATGAGAAAAACTCCACATAAAAAATCTTTAAGTGAAGAGACAAATATTCTTTTGAGGAGGTAGGTATGACATGAATGTGAGAATTAACATGATATTTGAATTTATTATTATTATTTGTTAGTATTTTGTAAATTTTTATCCATTTATGAGGCATTATATTTTTATTAATATAATAATTGAGTTATGTGGTCATTTACAGTTTGAGATGTTTGTTTTGACCTTGGTATAAGATGATTAGCCAAGAGTGAAATGTTTAAGTGTGGTGGAATTGATAGATCATATATTTTCAATTATTTTTTTCTGAATTTTAATTTTTTTTCAATCCCACTAAAGTTATATTTCATGTGAAATTGTCACATTTTATGGTTTAGAATCATTTTTTAGCTTAATTTATAAAATAATATATTTTTGGATTTTAACCGTTTTAATTTATTTCTATATTTCATCAATGATTTTATTTACAATAATACAAATTAAAAAAAATATTTTTCAGGTTTCAATGTTTATTGGGATTTATTTCATCCTTCATTAACCAAATCCCAATCCATTATTAGAAGGCTCAAAATCATCTCATAAGTCAGGCCTCAAAAACTATGCACATATCTGGATAATTATATCATTGGGCCCATATCTCTTAAATGGATAAAACAAATAATCTCAAATACAACATGGAGAAAGGATACATCTATAGGAACATGTTTAATAGATTATTTCATGCATTATTACTTATTTATTATGGCCATAATGGAATTTGAACTCGATCCATTGGAATACAAACAATTTATCTTATTAGATTAAATATTAGGAGTAAATGGGTCATAAATCATTAATTTATTTATAAATGAAGCTAAAATTTATTGATATGATAGGGGAGACATAACTGATCATCTTTTAAGAATAATACATTTCCATTTATTCCATTAAATTTTTCTACCATGTAGTAACATTTGGAGGATGATTTTAGAGCCAAAATTTTCAACTCGTTGCCCATAAAAAAGTACTTCCTCTTCATTCCAAAGGGTTCTTAAAGTAGTGGCCATTTTTTGTAGTTTTATATTTTCAATATTCTATAGTATATTTTGTTACTTTTATTTTATATTCTTCTTCTTCTTCATACCTCATTATTCCATTTTTACTTTTATTCCTTTCTACCACTATATTCTCTTCTTACTCTATGATAATGGGGAACTAACCTCATAATTTTTTATAGGGAGATAATGGTGTTTGATTGAGTTTCATTTCACATAAATTTAAAGAAATTTATTTAATTTTGTAAAATTTTTTGTGATTAAATTTAATATGGTATGTTATTTCTTTATTCTCTCTACCACTGAGTTCTTCTTCTCATTCAACATTCATTCATACCTTCACTATCAAAGTAATGCATATGATGAAGTATGTATTGGGTAGATATGGTCAGAAAATATTTCTCCTAGTTGTATTTAGGAAGATTATTTCCCTACAAGTATAGATCTCAGTGTTGGGGTAATAAAAATTTGAATGAGAGGGTGTATTGTGACAAATCTTGATCACTTAATTGAATTGATATTGAGAATATTTTAATGAACAATGATATCAAACTTTATGATCTCTTAAGAATTAATGTCTTCCCTCTTTCATTCTAACATCATTTTTTCACATTGTATATATATATAATGCATCTTTTAAACACATATTTATATTATTTAGTTATATATTAGTTAGAAAATAAATAGTGAAAATAGAATTTTGGTGTTGTGTAAGTTGTCTCCCCAATACCGACTCTAGGTGTGCACTATATTTTATTCTTAGGTAAATAAAATATTTATCGAGGATCCACAACAAATTCCCACGCATAAAATACCATTTTCATATTGAAATCAAATATTTATAATCTAAAAAATTACAAAATATTATGGAAAACATATTATTTGAAAATAACCATGTATAATTTTAATATAATCTCCAAACCCTTGAGTGGTCATTATGTAAATCAATTTTATTCAATTCATGTATGTCAAAACAAAGATTCATTTCACACTTTTCATAAAATTTCAAAAATACATAGTTCATAAATTGAAAATAATATTCCATTTAAAGAATTTTTTTAAAATTAATGAAATGGTTTAAAATTTATTTTAACAATAATTAAATAATATAAAAAAACCTTCTTGAAAATATTTAAACAAAACATGCACATGGATGAAAGAAATTCCCGGTTAAAGAGAAAATAAAGTCTCTTTTTTTAAAAAACAAATTTCTAAATCATTTTAAGTATGAAAGAGAGGTAAATGGTATTTTTAATTGAAAATTACTTTAATAACAAAATGATAATAAAATTTAGGATATTCTTGATAGTTAGATCATGAAAATTTATTATCTAAAACATAATCATAAACAATCTTAGTAAATAATGAGATTGTAATATAAAAAATACCTCAAGTTTGACTTGATTCAAAATAACTCTAAAGACTATTATAATAAATTAAATTTTTTATAATTCCATTATATATTCATTTATATAATTATATTATAATATATGATCTATTTATAACATTTAAAAATCCATATAATAATAATTCCTTATTAAAATCTTTGTTTACGAGTGTAAACTGTTTCTCTTTTCATAAAAGATTCAGTTTGAAACTTTTGGCCCTTAAACTTTTATCATAGATCAATCATATATATAATTTTAATCATGATATAAATATGATATATATTAATTATATATATAATAATTTATATATTTTATATTTAGAAAAATTATTTATACCATTCATGGAGACAGTAGGTTGTACATACACATTAACGTCGTATTCATTTTCTAATGAAATGAAGTTAAGAAAGATAAAAAAATATTTTATCATTACATAACAATAATAATATCATAAATATCATATATAAAAACTAGATCCATATTTATAACCATACAAGTAAAATGTTGATGAGAAACAAATTACACTGCTATGTGGATATGGTAAGTTATACATATGCACAACCTGTGATTTTATTTTCCATAAGATGGAAAGATATTGGATAATTGTTTTTTTGTAATCCTAATAAAAATTCCATATAATGAAGATAATTAATTCATTATTTTATAATAGATACCATATAATTATAGGAGATATAACAATAAATAAAATTGAATGTACTCAATTGAGAGTTATACCTCTCTCTTGACAACCCTCTTTTAGATTAAATCATAATCCTAGAAGGGATGGTATTATAGAAAGATAAAAAGATAAAGGAAATGGTTAAGGAGTCTAGGAAGGTATTATGGTAGTTATTTTCTAATATATAATCATTATTAAGTGTTTATAATAGAGGATAGGTGGTATCCATTTATAAGGGAAGGAAAGGACACACTTATAATTACTGAAAAGATCTAATAATATATATATCATAATATTTTCAAGTTAAAAAAAAAAGCACCCAAAATTAGAATATAATATGTGATAAGTTATAAATAAACTAAACCAATAGAATTTGGACAAGTTTTGGATATATTTTAAGTCGTATCTCCTAGTTAAACCATTTTAAACTCGTTTAACATTAATTGTGATAACTCAAATTTTTACCATTATAACATAATTATATGAAAAAAAAATTAAAGGGTTCATATAGAAAAATTAAATGATGCTTCTAGAAATTATAATCCTTTTTATCATGTTTAATTTATATAGGTGGTATAGATAAATTTTAATATAAGAATACAAAAAACATGAAAATATTTTTTAGTAAAATACCTGATTTAAGAGTTAAAAACATTTTACCTTAAAATAATGTAATTAATTGATTTACACAGTTTTTTTGGTTAAATAATAAACAAATTAATATTTTTAATATTTTGGTGCTAGAAAAAACTGAATGGAATCATTCAACCATTCCATTAAATGCATAGACCCAAAAATAGTTTTATATTTGAATAAAGTAAATATTATCTTTACAAAAGTCAATATAGGTTTCCCAAATTAAATGAAAAGATATAAAATAAAGTATCTAACTTCCTAAAAAAAATCCTAAAACCACTCATTAAAATGGATAAATTCATTTTTTAGATCAATTTTAATGTTATATCCCATGGTTTTATCCCAATATTTCCTCTTTTACTAAGGTGACAAATATTTACTACGCTTACTATTCATAAGGCCCAAAAATTAAGTTAAACCTATTGAATTATATTAATTATTATTATTCCATATATTAAATAAATTTAATCTAATTTAGTTAAAAAATTTGGTAGAAATAAATTTAAAGTTGACTTGCAAAAAGTGAAGAAAATGGGTTTTCCTGAAAAAAATTTCCTAAGTATAAAAAATATTTATACAAAAATCCAAAATAAAATTGATTAAAATGAATTTAATTGTATTATTAATAATATAAATAAACAAATTTTCTTAATCATTTTAAAAAAAAAATCTTTGTAAATTCCTAAAATTCAAAGACAGTTTTGAATAAAAATTATTATTTTTCATTATTCATTATAAAATCAATATTTTTAGAAAAATACCAAAATTACATCATAATAAAATTTTGAAATTAAAATTTCCAAAATGGTATCCTTTTTATAAAATTAAATTTATAAATGTGGTATAAATTAGTTTGAATATTTTTTCACAAAAAATTAAACAATTTTTGAAGAAAATGTATTTTCTAAGAAAAAAACAAGTTTACTGAAAATTGAGAACATACTTATCAATGAATTTACATTATATAAAACCATTAAAAATATTTTTTTTAATTTTATATTCAAATTTATACCTCTAATTTTAATATCATTGTTATAACTATCGCATTTAAAAAATATTATTTATATCATGGTTCATTTAAACTTAAGTTTGTATGTATCACAAGATATTGAAGAAATTAAATTTATATTAAGAGTGATATATCATAAAATATCATATTTTTACAACCTATGAATATCATTATCACTTTTAACTGAGATTTGCTATAGTATTTTGGATAAATAGACTATATTTTTTGGTATTCTATCTTTATTTTTAGTGTATTTTGTTCTGGATTGATGTTGTTTGTGTTTGAATCAACATTATATGAGTAAATTAATAATATTTATAGGTTTTGTGGGGGAAGTTATGGATGAGAAGGGGAAAATGGTTATCCTGTATGGTGTAGATAAATGTAAAAATCATGTGTGATTGTTTTTGTTCTCCATAAAGTTAAATTTTTATGCTTAATACATAGTCTACCAAAACTTTCACAATCACTAGATCCCAAGAAAAAAAAATTGAGCTCCCTTTAATCAAATTTTTATTGATTTTTATGTCAGTTCTATTTGGGATGGTTTAAATCATATTCTCATGGTATATTTTTGTTATTTAGATTGATTTTGATAAAATTTTATACATAAAACTTGGTTTTTAAAAGGTGTAGGTTGGTTTTAAAATTTAAAATGGGTATTTTTTAGAAATGAAATAGAAATAATTCAGGGTTAAGGATTTTTGTGTGTTTTAATGAAAGAATAATTTTATTTTAAAATGATTTTGAGTGGTAATATGATGTTTTGAAATAAATTGTATAGTTTGAAGTTGTTTTCAAACATAGTTTTATGATTTTGAAACTGAAAATGAGAATTTCTAAAGTGGGTTTAAAAATGATTTTTTTATTATAGTATTCCTCCCCAAATTTTATGATGAATTTTTTGGGTTTATATGTGAACAAGTAAGTTGATGACACCACCCAAACTCATCAGAAATTATTTGATATACTTTACTCTTAGTGTTCTACTATAATTCATTCTGAATGAGGTCCTCAGAAGTTTGTAGTGTGGTTTTTGAGAATTTTAGGATGTTTTTAAATCATTAATACTACAAATTCTCTGATAGTGAGGGTTGTTTTGGTTCTGTTAAGGGACCATATTTTTATTGATGGAATATAGTCATCCCAAATAATATGGAATTTATAATTATTTTATATTTATTTAATATAGTGTTCATTAAGTGCTTCATTCCTGGGTATTTTATGGTGGAGAAAGTGGCGATACTCATGAGTCTTCATCAAGGTCGTAAAATTTTATAGGAGCACATTTTCCATTTATATATAATGATTCCCTACTCTCTTGACATCATATCAATTAATTTTGTGAACACTCACTTATTCCTGAAGGGTTTGTGTTTTTATAACCATTATAGAGTGATTTAATATAAAATAACCACATTTAATGACTTCACATATGAGGTTTTCATAGAATAGTTGTTTTTTAAAAGGCAACCCAAAATGGGTGACACCCCTGTCTAATTTTCTATTAGTGATAGTTACCCATTCAATTACGTGAAATGCTGAGAATAAATTATTCTAAAAAAATATTTTCATTAGTGGATACTTCCTCAAGGAATAAGAAATCAATAATGTTCCCCCAAGGTGGTCTGTCTAGGTATTCCAATCCCTCTTGCTCAAATGTTCTAAAGACTTGTCACAATTTTTGTCGATAGAACACCTCCAGAAGATTTTTATGAGAAATAATTACCTAGGGATGAAATATTTTTTAACCTAAAAATCATGATTCTAGGTCAATGTAGCCTATTTATGATTTTTATTCTTTAATTATTCTTATTATCCATTGGTTTTTCCTTAGGATTTTTAGTTTTGATCATCAGCATGTATTTCAGGTTGTTTAGAAGTTTGATCTTTTTTTGAGAATAAGTGTCTATTTTAAGGAATTTTGAATTCCACATAAGATTGGTGTATTTAATTGGAATCACCTAAGTTTTAACATTGAGGGGTTCCTATAATCAATCTATTGATCCACCGTGAAAGGGAATTATTAAATGGTGGGGGCACTTTGTGTCTATTTTTTTATAGTCTCTAATTAGGGGAGTTCATGTGTGAGATATATATCAGAGATGGACTAATTCATGTTTATTTTATATGTCTTGATTGGAACACAGAGATCTAGTTAGAGGTTTCATCCTTCTTTCAGGTATAAGTTTTTTTATTCCTTTCCCTTTAGAACTCGGTGGATTTATTATGGATGAAAGTGTTATAATGGGGAGAATTATCATTCCCTGACCTTTGATATCCCATTTATTTTATCTATTTATTCATATTTAGTTTTATTATTGATTTTTATATTGAATTACTGTAAAAATTTGAGTTTTTAGGTTTCAACACTATAACAACCTGATATTTTAAAAGGACATTATGTTTAAAAATGTGTATAACACATAACACCGAGCTTAAACAAAACACAAAATATTATTATTTAAATATGACCATTATAACATAGTCAATGAATATGAAGGTATGATTAGGTTTAACCACATTATTATATATATTGTTAAAAATCAATATAAATGTATTGATTAATTCTTCACAAATAAGCACTCAATTTCTAGTAAAGTAATTTAATTCATCAAAAATATGTTTTCCTCAAAAATAATTTTTACAGTCTTTTACAAGTGAAGGATATAAATAATTTCTGGAAATTTCATGAATTTTTAAATGGATATCATTTTTTTAATCACAATATCAAAATTATATCATGGGTAAAGTTTGAAATTTTTCTAAGAATTCTAATTTTTCAATGAATAGTGAACAATAATGTTTTTTATTGAAAATGTATTTTTTTATACAATGTATAAAGTAAAAAATCTATTTTTACTTTTTTTTTAATTTTATTTTTTTCTTTTTATTAAACGTAATAAAATTATATTCCTTAGAATTAATTTTATGCATAAATTTGGTATAAAACATTTTTAAAATTAAAAATTCATTTTCCAAAAAATAATTCATCTAGTTTTACATGTTTAATTATAAATTTATTTCTACTAATTTTTTTAATTGAATATTAAAAAATAGATTCCATATTTGGAATCTATAGGACCAAATTTAGAATATAAGTCCCCTTTTTGTCAATATGAATAAAAATCATAGTAAATAATTGTCATTATGGTAAAGGGAAAATGAGTTAATTAAGGGTAAAAATAATGTGATAAGGAATGAAAAGTAACAATAAAACATTACTTAGTTTTATTGGATTAGCATATTTCATCCATTATTATCCAAAGTTCAAATATATGACCTTATTTTCATTTTTTAATGATTTGTGCCTTTATATTATTTTCTGTAATGAAAATTCAAAAATGTCATTCTCTTTGTTTTATTAAATTTAAATATTTTACATAGGGATGCAAAGAGGTTATATTAGGTTATAAATATTAATTTTAAATACAAATAATTTTTTTATCATGGTAATTTAGTCGTAATTTTTAGGGAATAAAAAATTACATCACATGCTTATACAACGCTGACACAATATTTATTCAATTAATTGAAAAAATAAAATGAATAATTTTAAAAATATTAAATGTAATATAATTTGAAACAATAATTTCTTCCAATAATTTTTTTAGATATAATTAACCTATTATGGAATTTTTAAGGATTATTATTAAATTCTATATTTTTCTTTGTATTTTTAAAATAATTAATAGATCCAAAATTGATATTAAGGATATTTTATACTAAATAATATTTTATTGAATGATTTAAATTTCCTAAAAATACAATATTCATCACAGTGATTTTAATAGGTTTTAAAATATTATAATTATTAAATTTATTATAAAATTTTCCTTTTATAGTAACTATATTGACTCTTAAAGAGTAAAAACATCGTTATCGCGACAGTTTTGAAAAAGGGTTAAAGTGGGATAAAACAAAGACATAAGGGTAAAACCTAATATAATAATATCCAAATTTTATTATATGAGAGTATTTAGATAAATTCCAAAATTAAATTATAATTTTATCAATTTTGATCCATCTTTATATGAAAATAAATTTATATTAATTTAATACATTATGAAATTCCCAGAGTGCTCCTCCTGAGTCTTATAAAATGGCACCCTCTACCCTCTTTTATTAAAACTTAAAAAGCCATTATTTCTTGAAAAAAACATCTCAAATACCTTCCTAAAATATGGAAACTCATTTACAAGACTTATTTTGGGAAAAATAGAAACCTTAGAGGTCTTAAGGTGTAATGAAAATGAGGTTGTCTGAATAAGTGGTATAGTTCTTAACTGAGCAGTTTAGATTTATTTTTTCTTTTACCTTATTAAAATGTTATTAAAACATTTTTAAATAATATAACATGTATATGACATACACTTAAATTTTATTATGTTAATTTAGTAACCTATATCAATCTCCACATACATCAAATGGGAAACAAAATTGTCGTTTTTGTGTAAGGCATATTGCCGCCTCACGAATCGATTTAATTTGTTTTCCATCACCAAATCTCATGACTAGTTATAACAATATAATTAATGTTTATATATTATATTAATTATATATTTATAATTATTAAAATATAATATATCATTAAATTTTTTACCTTTCTGTACACTAAAAAATGATAACATCACTCATGGGTAAGTGTGGACTACCACCTCCACGAAGCAATGGGATTCATTTTTCATCACCACATCACATGGATTATATATATTAGTGTAATTAATGAAATAAAAATATATTTATAATTTTATTACAATTTTAGAAATATAAAATAATACATACCTTCTTTCCATAATGATCATTCATAAATGGAAATGTTACTCATGCGTACATATAGCCCACTGTCTCCATGATTGTAATGTAGTCCATTTTTCAAAACCATATTTCATGTTTGGTTTTATAAGTATAAATTATTAATAAAAATTAAATTATTTTATTATTATTATTAATGATATGATGAAATAATGAGTTGTTTGACCAGGTTCAACACATCAAATCTATTTTGAAATTATGAACTGAATATCCTCAAAATACCTGATGTGAACTTAACTGATTAAGTAATTAAATTTTTCATTAGAATAAATAAAATAAATGATTTAAGGACAAGGTATTAAAGTTTTAAAATTTTATTAAGAAATAAAATAATTGATATGATTTTATTATGCAGAAGTTAAAGAACATAAATGGATGTTATGGACTCGACTTAAGGGGTTTCATCTCAATTTCATTTCATTGAGGCATATTTTGTTGTTGTTAACTTATTTTTATTTATATGGTGTAACTACTAACCCTTTTACATGTTATATTAGTAATCCTTAATAATTCATGGTTTTTTAATTTTTAATTTTAATAATTTCATCTAAAGAGATTTAACTTGAAAGTTACTTAGTGGTAAAGGGTTTTCAAAATCAATTTACTTTCATTGGGTTATAACTCTTCTTAATTGACATTGTTATTTCATGATTATGTGTGAATTTATCAATAAATTGTTTTATTATATATTTAAACCTTTTGTGGATTTAAATTTTTTACACATAATATTTCCATTGATCAATTATCCATTCAATGATATGATCTTTGTAAGGGTCATTCATCTCAAATTGCATTTCCTTGGGACATACATCTATGATGTGTACCTATATTATTTTATGTGTTGTATATACCACCTAATTGAAATTTTATATGAGTAATCTTTTTATTTTAATGATATTTAATGTTTCATTTGATGTTATTTTTTCATTGGACTTATGATTGAAATGTTACCAAGTGGTAAAGGCTTAATGTTACAATCTACTTTATTTTTAATATTGTTTATGTTTAAGGTTCCTTGTTGGAAATCATATCCTCTTATTTTAATGAAATAAATCTATTTTATTTTCCTATGGGTATTAATTTGGTCTAATTTTTTAATTTCTATTTCTCCCCTTATTGATTAATGAAATATCAAGAAATTCATTTGTAAGTGATACTGATCATGTATCTTCTTTTAGATTGGGAGTCTTTTTTCTTTCATGTATATATTTTCTAAAATGTTATAAAAAATGTTCTGTTATAAAAAAATGATTTCATAAATAAATTTTACATGTTATTTAACCATGTTTTAAAAGGACTTAAAGGATAAATTTCTTAATGTTTTCAAAATGGGTCATTTTAGACTCCCTTTACAAAATGTTTGAAAATAATGTTTATTTATAACATTTACAACATGAATATATTTTCTCACTATCATGACCATTATTTTCCTTAAATATTACATTATATATTTCAATGTTTATTTTTAAATAAATTTATTTTCTAAATATTTTGTGAATTTTTAGTTTTTAAAAGTATTTTTTAATGTGAAAAGGGTTATTTTCCTCAAGAATGATTTTAATTATATTTTAATGGTATTTACATTCATCAATGGAAAAAACATTTATGTTACATACACTCCATTGGGTTTATGTTGTAATGATACCATCCTTTTTTATTCTCTGGATGGATTATGTGATTGACATGGAACCATTTTACTTTCCATGGGGAAATCATGTAATGAAATAACAATGATTATTATTATATTGAAGATGAAATATTTTAAAAGTATTATTCATGAATAGTACATGGAAATTATTTATGATGAAGGGTGAGACCTATATAGCTTATATAAATGGTTGGTCTTCATTATAGATAGTGATAAATGGGTGATACTGATGCATCTTAAATTATAGATGAGTTTGATATAACTTATATGATGGGTGTGCCTTGATATCACTCTAATGCATTGGGTAATTATCCTTGTCTTTAGAGGAAAAAAGGAGGGTGTTAACCAGTGTGGTTTCCCTAATGGATTTATCTAGGTTCTAGTTTTTTCTAACATATTTTATTAATATAATATTCCAATACACCAAAGTGTTCATATTTATTCTTATAATAGGTATTTAATGATTTCCTTTGATTAAGATTTACATCGTATAGTTCGTGATTATTTATTAAAATGAATTTTCCATTGTTAAAGCTTTATTCAATTTTAAATTATGGGTGATCCTGGTATAGATTAGTATGAGTTTTCTTTTTTTATGTTTTTTCACTTTGATTATGTTATCACACCATTATACTCATCTTATTCTCACTGATGACATTCAATTATTAATGCTTATGTTTTCCCTTACTGAGCATTTGAGATCACATTTATTATGTTTCCTTTTCACCATATTATATGGATTGATGTTAAATGATATGTGTATATAAATATTTCATGTGTGAAGAATTTCATGGGATATTTTTAATACATATTATGAAATATCAAGTGTTGGGTTTATGTTGGAAAGATGGTAACTTACAGAAATGGGTATTGTTTTGTTATAATTTTTCCTAATTCTCTAAAACTCTAAACCTAAAAGGTCATTAGGAATTTATATGATATAATATTTAATTTTAATGTTTCAAGTTGTTTACAATTGTGAAACATTTATCTATATGATGCTAGAAATGTAAAAATTATGCTTGTATAACTAGATCAGAGAGTACAAGTTCAGGATTGTTACAGTTGGTATTAGAATATGATTTAGAAAAAATTATAGATTAGTATGCCTTTATGTGAGGTTATTTTAAGATTTATTTATGTTTTCCTTTATATGTTTCTAAGGTTATTTCCAAATAAAATGATTTTCACAATATTTTAATAGTTATGGATGTTTTCCTTTATATATTTTAATGTTATTTCTATTCATCAATGTCAAAAACCCTTGATGTTACTTATACTACACTAGGGATATGTTATAATGATACCATCCTTATTATTTCTTGGGATGGATTATGAAATTTAAATGGAACTCATTTCTTTTCCATGGGTGAATCAAGAAATGAAATAAAAATTATTATTATTGTTTTTAAAAGTGAATGATTCAAAATATTTATTCATGAAAGGTACATGAACATTGTTGATTATGATGGGGGATCCCGATTCAGCTTATATAAAGTATTGAGACCCATTATATCTCATTATTAATGGATTATCTTAATACATATTAACTTATAGGGGTCCCGATATAGATTATATGGTGGGTGGGCCCATATAGCGCTCTAATGAATTGGGTGATGTTCCTTGTCTTCATAGGCAAGAAGGATGGAGTTAATTGGTGTGGTTTGTCCTATGTATTTTTTTAATTCAATAAGTTATCTTATGTATTTTCCATTTCATTATGTTTTGAAAATCACAAACACTTTATCCTTAAATATTTTTTTCTTTTCTCTAAGGAAATGTATTTTTTTAAACCTTAACATACTTTTCTATGTTATACTTAATGTTAATTATCTAAGATTAACCATACTTTCCTTAAGTTCTAATTACCTTAAGATTAATGGGATCTTTATCAAAACCTCATAACCTTACAGTTTCTTATATAACTAGTGTCATTATTTTTAAAATTTGAATTCTCAAAAATTCTGACTCCGAATTCTCAGAAATTATGACTCTAAATTCTCAGAAATTCTGACTCTGAATTCTTAGATATTCATACTTTGAATTCTCAAAAAAATCAGACTCTATTTCTATCTATAATCAGAATCCATTTCTATCCAAATTCAAACTCCAATTTCTCAAAAAAATAGACTTTATTTCTATCTAAAATCAGACTCCCTTTGTATACATATTTAGACTTTGTTCACCACTATATGTAGAATATGATTATTCATACTTGTTTAATTTACTTTCCATTCTTAAGATATTATTCCAACTTTACCGGATCCTAGTTTACTTAAGTTTCTTAAACTTAAGAATGTTTTTTTCTTACATGTTATAATTCCTTACACATGATTATGTTACAATGAAATGATTTCATATAATCTATTTATAACTAATCGTTGGCTGAGTGATGCGTGTATAAGTCCCTCCAAAATTCAAGGAAAAATATGATCATTGGAGGAGGAGATGACCGTTGGGATTTTTTAATATAAATACCCCCATCCATTTGAAGAGATCAAAAGGTTGAAATGTACTGAAATGTTGAGAAGTGACGGATGTGCATATTTCTAGAGAGAGAGATTCTCATGCTCTGTGAAATCTGTGAATATCTTGTTCAGTTGTGAAGAACTTGTTCAACCTAGTGCGACTCTGATTGTTGTTGTGTACAATCGAGGACTTCTGTGGATAGGAAGATAGAGGTGCTGACTAACTTAATATTCAAGGGCTTCTAGGATAGTAATACAGATGTTCTGACTACCTTAAAGTTTGATGGATTCTAAGAATATGAAGACAGAGGTGCTTACTACCTTAAAGTTTTACGGCTTACGAGGATAGCAAGACAGATTCTGATACTCTTATAGAGGTCTTACCTTGGTTTGGTTAATACATACTTTCTTGAAAGTATAAATCAAGGGACCTTTATCCAAGTTTGTTGGATACCCTTATCTTTGGGTTAAAATATTATTTGTTACTTATTACTTTTACAAGTTTGTTATTTATGATATTTTAAGTTACAATTAGAAAGTATAACTTTCTTGTACTTTCTTGTACTTATACTTACTCTGATAAATAAGATTCTATGTGCTTTAAGGTAGAATATTTCTTTAATATAAACTTGTTTAAATTTCTTTAAGATTGTCTTGTTTAAGTTTCTTTAAGTTAAACTTGTTTAAGTTTAGGTTTTTTATAATTGGACTCAGGCCCTTCCAATATCCCTTTATTTAAGAACCCAATAGGGTTTGCGAGTTCACCTTGTTTAACTTTGTTAAAAACTTAATTTCATATGGTTAAAAAAGAATGTTTTTAATCTTACGATTCACCCCCCCCCCCCTCTTGTAATTGAGCATCTATATATATATTTTGATCCAATAATTGGTATTTTATTAGGTCTCTGAAATAATTATATATACGTATAAGTTTTCTTTCTCATATTTTCTTACTTAATTTTACTTGTAAAATTTTTTCTTAAAAATTTTCTTCATAAAATCTTTTGTTACTAATTATTTTAGTGGAAAATATATTTTTGTATTTTCTTATAGAATGGTAGGAATGAACGTTGGTTCTATAGACAACCTAAATCCTACCAGACCACCAATTTTTTATGGTAATGATTATGAGTACTAGAGAGATAGGATTAAGAATTTTTTTATTAACACTAGATTGGATAACTTTGTTATGCTTACTGGTGAATACAAGATTCCTTCCAAAGAAATCAGAACATTTAAAAATCAGGAAAAACAAGAATATCAACTAAACTACAAGGTATGCAATACTATTTTATATTCCATGACCAGGAATATTTATATTCAAATATTCTCTTGTGAATATTCTAATAGTATTTGGAAGAAACATAAATTTACACAATTTTTAACTTCAAAAGTGATTGAAACAAGAAGATCTATTCTTAGAGATGAATATCATGGATCTACATTTCCATATGGAGAACATGTTTTCAAACTAAAACAAAGATTTGTGAATATCAACAATATTCTTCAATATATGGAAGACAAAAGGCATTTTAATGAAGTTATTGTGGACAAGATAATTGATGTTATTCCCAATGAGTGGTAATTTAAAAGGACATCTATTGATGAAAATAGTAAAGTATCTAATATTACTTTTGATGATTTTTTTGGAACTCTTATTTAGCATGAAACAAGAATAAAGAGAGATGATAAATTCAATAAGAAGAAGAATGGTAATGGAAGTTTTTCTTTCACTACTACATCTAAATCCATGACTCTAGAAAGGGTAACTAGATCTAAAGCTAATAAAGATATTGTAATATCTGAATCAAGTAAAAGTGATCATTTTGAGAATGAACTATCCAATATTTCTTGAAGGATAAACAATATTTTGGTAAAGAAAGATTTATAGTATAGATATAAGAAGAAAGATGGAAAAGATAAGAAATATTATGAAGTAACTTGTTTTGAATGAAAAGGGGGAGGATATATCAGACCTGATTATCCTATCCTTAAGAGAAAAGAGATAAAGGATAGGTATTCTGAAAATAATAGAAATAAGTACTACAAATATAAGGCTAATAAAGTCTTAAAGACTAATGAAACCTTGAGTTCCAGTGGGGGTGACTCTATAGATGAATCTTCAGAGTATGAATATTTTAGTTAGAAGAATATTGGTCTTATATCTAGATTGCTTATTGAAAATCATTGACTTATAGATAAGGTACACAATGCTGAATCTTTAACCAATATTTATTTAAATTCAAATTTTTCTAATGAAGAATATTATCAATCTTCGGATGAAGAATCTTCCTCTTCAAAATATAATACTTTAACTTCATTTGAAGAAGTATCTAGATTTTCTAAATTACATAATAATGAGAACTATAAGATAAAAAAGAATTTAGAGAAATAAAATTATATAACTTTGGTTTTAACAAAAGAATTATCAGATATTTCAAAATATCTTGATCGGAAAACTCTTGATTTTAAAAATATTTAAAAAAAACTTAATGAACCTAACTCTGAGAAGGATAAACTTTATAAGGATCTTGAAAATATTATTTATAATAAAAAATGAGAGAATAATTAAAATTATAAGACTAATGACTATGAGGATAATAATTTATTCATCAAACTAAAATATGAAATATTTTACTTAAAGAAAATTTTATCAAATTTCACTTCTAGAAGGAAAGAATTTGATAAAATGTATTCACAACTTCTTCTTATTAATAATAGTTATGTATTTAGTTATACTCATTCAAAACCTGTTTTTAGTCAGAATTATTTTTTTCCACAAGTGATCCTTTTTTGACTAAGTTTCAATGTGGTGGACATTAGGAGAAAATTTTTTCTTTGAATAAAACTCAATCCTTAGGTTTACATAATGAATATTTTTCTATGAAAATTTGGATACCTAATATTTTACTTTCTATAATTTTTGAATCCCAGAAAGTTTGGATTCTGAAAGTCTAACTATTTTATTTTCAGGAAAACAAAGGGAGTTATAACAACAATACATGGTATATGGATAGTGGATGTTCCCAGCACATGACTGGTAATAAATACTTCTTTGAAAATATTATCAAAATGAAAGGAGGTAAAGTAAATTTCAAAGATAATGTTTAGGGAGAAATTGTTGGTATAGGTAACATTTTTCTTCTTGGATAAGCTTTAATTTAAAATGTTTTACTTGTTAAAGGTCTTAATAACATCCTTGAAATCATAATACAATTATGTGGTGAAGGTTATCTTGTTAATTTTAGAAATAATAAATGCCCATTACACAATTCTTAGGAAGAGTTTATTCTCTCTTCTCATAGGCATGAGAATTTTTATACACTTAACTTAGAATATCTTAGGAGACAAGATCTACCTTTACTTAGTGTAATGGAAGATCAATCATGGTTATGGAATAGAATATTAAGGCATTGTAACCTTATGAACCTATGAAAACTCTCAATGAAGAGACTTGTTAAGGATTTACTAGAGATTAGATTTGATTTTTCAAAAGTTTGTGATCCTTGTCAATATAGAAAGCAACATAAGTCAAAATTTAAATCAATTAGTAAAGTATTAACTTTTAATGAATTATATCTAGTACATATATATCTTTTTGGTCCAACATAAACTGGAAGTATTGGAGGAAATATTATGTATTTATTTTAGTTTATGATTAAAATATATTTACATGGGTCTGTTTTATAGAAAAGAAATATGAAGCCTTTTCTTATTTTAAATTTTTTCAGCCAAAGTTTAAAATGAGAAAAACCATCCACTGATAACTATTTGTAGTGATCATAGGGGAGAATTTGAAAAATCATATTTTGAAACATTTTTTATTAAGAAAGTCATTACTCATAACTTCTCATCTTCAAGAAATCTTCAATAAAATGGTATTGTTGAAAGAAGAAATTGAATTCTTCAAGAGATAAATATAACCATGTTGAGTGAATATTCTATTGTTAAAACCTTTTGGGATAAAGCTGTAAGTACTTCTTGTTATACTATAAATATAGTTTTAATCAAACCTTTTCTTAATAAAACACCTTATGAGTTGTGGACTGGTCGAAAACCTAAAGTTTCATACTTAAAATTATTTTGATGCAAAGTATTCATCTTAAATACTAAATATAACTTACATAAATTTTTACTCAAATATAATGAATGAATTTTTATAGGTTATTCCATTACTTCTTAGGCTTATAGAGTTTTTAAAAAAAATCTTTTACTGTTGATGAAACAGTGCATGTTAAATTTAATGAAACTGATCCTTTGGTTTTTAAACAACCCCAACCTATATCTTTGGATGTTTTTTCAAAAATTGATTATTAACCTTTTATGGAAGATTATTCTAATAAATAAAATACTCAAGAAAATTTTTCTGAAGTATTTACCCTAGAATATTTTCTACCTTATGTTGATAAACAGGTTTTACAAAACCCAAATCAGTTGTTTCTTAAGAATAATCCTATTGATAGTATCATTGGTGATGTAAATCAACAAGTAATTACTAGAAGTTATTTAAGAAATGAAGTAGAACATATATCATTTCTTTCCCAATTAGAACCTAAAATCACTGATGAAGCTTTAGGTGATGTTGATTAGATTAAATTCATGCAAGATAAACTAAATTAATTCAAAAGAAAGAAAGTCTAGACCTTGGTTGAGAGACCTAAAGAAAATTCTGTAATTATAGTAAAATGGGTCTTCATAAATAAATGTGATGAAAATGGAATCATTTTAAGAAATAAATAAATATTATTTACTAAAGCCTATAATCAACAAGAATGTATCAACTATGAATAAACCTATGCTCCAGTAGCAAGACTTTAATCTATTTCTATTTTATTAGACTTTGCACCATTCATCAATTTAAAACTTTTTCAAATGGGCGTGATGTTTGATTTCTATACAAATATGTTCAAGAGGAATTTTATATTGAAAAACCTCTTGGATTTGATGACAAAAAATATCCGAAACATTTTTTCAAACTTACCAAAGTTTTATATAGACTTAAACAAGCCCCTAAAGCTATGTATGATAAACTTATAGGATTTTTGTTACAAAAAAATTATGTTAAAGGAACTACTGATCCAACACTTTTTATAAATAAAAATAAAAAAATATTTTTTATTGTTCAAATTTATGTTGATTGCATTATATTCGGGTCAACTCATCAAACCTTAACTGATTCATTTGTGAATCTCATGAAATATGAGTTTGAAATTAGTACGATGGGTGTGTTAACATTTTTCCTGGGTTTTCAAATTTATCATAAACTAGAAGGAACTTATATATCTCAACATAATTATATTTAAGATATTCTTAAGAAGTATGGTATGACAATACTAAAAGTATAAGTACACCAATTAGTACCTCAAACTCTCTTGATCTTGATGAATCTGAGAAACTAGTAGATCAAACATATTTTAGAGGTATGATAGGAAATTTATTATAATTAATATCTAGTAATCTAGACATAATGTTTTTAGTATTATTATGTTCAATATATCAATATAATCTAAAGGAATCTCATTTAAAATCAGTGAAAATTATTTTTTTCTATTTAAAAGGAATCGTGGATTTAGGAATTTTTTATTCTTCTAGAAATGATTTTATTTTAAAAAAAATTGGATGCTGAATTTGGTGGATGTAGAATGGATAGAAAAAATACATCTAGAACTTTTAAATTCTTAGGAGATTAATTATTTTCTTGTTCATGCAAGAAGAAACACTCAATAGTAATTTCCACTGATGAATCTGAATATATAGCAGCTAGAAGTTGTTGTGCTCAAGTGTTGTGGATGCAACACACACTCACAGACTGCGGCATGAGTTTTACCAAAACACATATAATGTTTAATAATACTAATGTCGTTTTACTAATAAAAAACCTTGAACATAAATCTCATGTGAAGTACATTGACATTAGGCATCACTTTCTTAGGTATCACACAATTAAAAAAGTTATTATTCTTTAATTTATTAGAACACAAGATCAACTTGCTGACATATTTACAAAATCTTTACCCTCTGATAGATTTGAATACATTAAAAAAGTTTGGAATGATAACTATAAGGTAATATTCCATATTAACTTTTTATTGTAACATACCTCCTAACATTAAGTTAATCCTTTTCATATGGGGATTACATATCATATAAAATTTTTCAGAACCAAAAATTTTCTATACTTAAAAAAAAATTGGAGCCTAAAATTTTCATTCCCTACAAAAATTGGAACCTAATTTCTTTATGAAGAATTTTATCAATATTTATAATTATTTATAAGTAATCCAGAAGGTATTTTTTCTTACTTAAATCTTTATAATTTCATTTTTTACTTGTTAGTATTTCTATTTTAAGAAAACCTTATCAGATTAACTTTCCTTAAATAAAATTTTTCCTTAAAACCTCAAAATATTAGAATCTATACATCCTTATTCATCATTAATATCAACCATCAGATCAGATCAAGTTAATATTAGCCATTGGATCTATCCCATAATTTGAACTTTTGTTTCGAAGCCTATTTAAAGGGACCCCATGTTCGTGTCCCACATCAATTCTCTTAGATTTTTTCATTGAGGATATTCCTCTCTTTAAAGTGTTCCATTATAATTCTATAATTTCTTTACATTCCAAATTTATCTTGAAGCTTCTCCTCAGACTCTAATTCAATATCAATCTAGCAAGGAACCTAAGGATTGGCTTATGTTGTGGGAAAGGTTAATGGATCAAAATTTCTTCTCCAAGTATTATTCTTTGATATCAAATATTATTATGTTAAATAGATGGGAAATGGTATGTGTTTCCAAAGAAAAGAATCAAGATTTGGTTTATGTAGATATTGTTTTGGAATTTTAGGATTCAGTTCATTTTTATTAGAAATGTGGAAGAGATATGTTTAATTTCATAAGTTATGGGAAGTTATGTTCATTATCTTTTAACAAGGCTACCAGCATCCTTGTAATTCTGTATGAAGGAGAGGAAATTCTTTTCTCTCACCATTTTACTAATAAGTATGTCTCTTTTGAGAATGTAAAGGCAATAGAGTTCCTTAGGCTAAAGTTTTTCAAGAAATCCAAAATTTCTCATTTCTCAACAAACCATAGGTTGGTTACTTTATGGATGAAATGATTCCATATCCCACAGATGGGTGATAAATATTTACTTAAGATATGTGATATATTTATCTTATATTTCTTGGTAAACCTAAGGAAGATAAATTTGGTGAAATACATCTTTCTGAAAATCAGTAACATTAATAATGGAAACATAAAGTCTCATATTTTGATGTATCGAGTGATCATTTCAAAGATTATAATCTTATGTTTGTAATGTTTAAAGATCCCATAAACCTAAAAGGATAAGAATTTAAAGATTATACTGCTCAGTGATGATACTTTGAGGAGAATGAAGATTGGTTTTAATGGTGAATCTGGAGATTTTTTGGATCTTCCTGATAAGGATGATCAATTTAAGAAACTTGAAGTTAGAAAAAGTTAAAAAAAACTTATCTAAAGAAAAGAACCAGAACCTCAGTTACATAAAACTATTTTAGAACCTCAATTAGAACCCCCTAAACTGAAGAAGCAAAAGAATTTTTATGATGAAGTAGTTTCTAAGTGGAGGGAGAAGAAGAAAAAGAGAAAAGAAGGTGATCTTATCTTTGGGCTTGACCCTGCAGAGGCTAAGGCCTTGAAGATTGTTAAATGTGAAAATCTAGAGAAACAAGAAAAGAAGAAAAGTAAAAATGAAAGAGTCACAAGCTCAGATTGTTTAGTGTTTGTTAAAAGATGTTGAGAAGGATTAAGAATAGTTTTAGGTACCTGAATCCTTCTTGAAGGAAGCTTCAGTTTTGGAACAGGTTGATGAATAAGAATAAATTCAGCAATAAGAAAAAGAAGAGGAATAAAGTGAAGATTTAATAAAAATGGTTGAAGAGTACCATGAATAGAAGATACCTTATGGTAGACTTTCAATAAGAACTTCCCAAGATTTATCCACCAAAATAGCTTCAGATAAGTAGATGTAAAATTCAAAAGAAGTGGAAGTTATAAAAATAAATTCTAATAAAGAAAGTGAAGATAATGATGAAATTATTCTAGAATATGAAGAGGAAGTTAATTTTTAAGAACAAGATCAAGAGGTAGTTAGTGTTATTAAAAAGTCAATTTCCAAAATAAAATTATTCCTTCTTGATACACCTCTAAAATATGTAGATGGATCATCTATGTCAATGTTTTTTGAAGAAGTAAAAGATACTCCTCCTTAGAAAGGTTCTTCAGATTCTGAATCATCATCATTTATGGGACATGACTTTATGGTGAAATATTTGAAGAATCTTGTTGATTCAATATTGTTATTTCCAAATATTGAATCCTAGTGTCATCTTATTCAGTAGTCGGTAAACATGAAGACAGATTCTACAAATTTATTGATGGAAAATCTAATCAATCAATAAAGTAATTTTAAAACTTTCATGATAAACTATGAAGCTCGTAGAATTTCCTTCAAGAATATTACAACTTTTTCAAAGTCAATAGTTGATGATCTTAAGCTTGTTGGTGATTATATGAATTCATTAAAAGTTTCTTTCAACATGTCTGATAATAATTTCAATAATTTTTCTGAAAGGATAAATCAAGAACAAGATTCCTAAATCCAAGAGGATAAATATCCCTATGGAAAGCTTAACTCCATTATTATTACCCAAAAGAGAGAAACATATACCACATATTAGTTAGTAGATAAAGTCAAATCACAAGAAGAAGTTATCAAATCTCAAGAATATAGGATTCAGTCTCTCAAGAAGAAGAACCAAGAGAAAGAATACTTACTCAAGAAGTACTAAGAAGATAATAAAGAGATAAAGAAGATGAATTCCATCCTAAAGAAGCTTCTGTGAGAGAATAAGAAGGATGATTAATTATATTAAAACTATGGTCTTTTTTGTACCAAAATCTTTCAAAGTTAATGAAATATATTTGTTATAATTTGCTTCATATTTTTCACTAAACCTTTTAGGTATAAAATTTTTTCCCTCCATTCCTTTTTTGAAAATCAAAAAGGGGGAGAAAAGTTTAAAAAAATATAATATTAAGGGGGATTTTACCCAAAATAAGAAATTTCTTATGAAATGAGGATCATGATAATAAAGAAAACTTTCCTAAGAAAATGAAAGTTATTTTCAAGAAAATTTCTTATACCAAAGAATATGATCCATAAGGTGAAAAAACCTAAGGGTTAGTTAGTCATATTCACTAAGCCACAAATATAAGAGAAAAAAGTTTTTTATTTTGATTTTTCTAAACATAATATTCTTTTTCGAAAATTGGTTTATGCTTTCAAAAAAGGGGGAGATCATTAAGTTAATAAGTTATCTAATGACTTCTCTATTCCTTTGTTTTTTGAAAATCACAAACACTTTTTCCTTAAAGATTATTTTCTTTCTCTAAGAAAATTTATTTGCTCAAACCTTAACATACATTTCTATGTTATACTTAATGTTTCTTATCTATGCATAACCATACATTCCTTAAGACTGAATTATCGTAAGATTAATCAGATCCTTATCAAAACCTCAGAACCTTACAATTTCTTAGATAATGAGTCTCACTATTTTTAGACTATGAATTTATAGAAATTTTGACTCTGAATTCTTATAAATTCTGACTCTGAATTATCATAAATTCTAACTCTGAATTCTCAAATATTCAGACTCTAAATTCTCAGGAAATCATACTCCATTTCTATCTAAAATCATACTCTTTTTCTATCTAAAATCATACTATTATTTCTCACAAAATCATACTCTATTTCTATTTAAAATCAGAATCCATTTGTATACATGTTTGGACTCTGATTCCCACTATATTTAGAATCTGATTATTCATAATTGTTAAAGTTACTTTTCTTTCTTAAGATATTATTCCAACATTTTCATATCCTAGTTTACTTAAGTTTCTTAAACATAAGAATGTTTTTCTTACATGTTGTAATTCCTTACACATGATTATGTTACAATGAAACGATGTCATACAATTTGTTTCTAACTAACCATTGGTTGAGTGGTATATATACAGGTCTCTATGAAATTAAAAGAAAAATATGGCTATTGGAGGAGGAGATGACCATTGGGATTTTTGCCTATAAATACCCCAGGAATTTGAAGATTTCAAAAAGTTGGAATGTATTGAAATGTTGATAAGTGTTGGATATTCTAATTTATAAAGATAGATACTCTCATGATTTGTGAAATCTATGAACATATTGTTTAGTCATGAACAACTTGTTTGTCCTAGTACGACTCTAATTGTTGTTGTGTACAATCGATGGCTTCAAGGGATAGGAATATAGAGGTTCTGACTACCTTAAGGTTCGAGGCCATCTAGGATATAAATACAGAGGTGCTGATAACCTTAAAATTTCAAAGGATTCCAGGAATAGGAAGATAGAGGTCCCAACTACTTTAAAGTTCAATGGCTAGAAGGGATAGCAAGATAGACTTTGATACTATTAACGAGGGATTACCCTAGTGTGGGTAAGACATTCTTTCTTGAAAGTATAATTCAAGTGATATTTATACAAGGTTGTTGGATACCCTTGTCTTTGTGTTAAAATATTATTTATTACTTGTTCCTTTTACAAGATTGTTATTTTTATTGTTTTAAGTTACATTTAGAAAGTATAGATTTCTTATACTTTTATGTACTTATACTTACTCTGATAAATAAGCTTCTATAAACTTTAAGGTGGAATAATTCATTAAGATAAACTTGTTTAATTTTCTTTAAGATCATTTTATTTAATTTTATTTAAGTTAAACTTTTCTAAGTTTGGGTTCTTTATAATTGGACCTAGGACCTTCTAATTATCCCTTTGTTTAAGAGGGTTTATGAATTTACCTTTTTTAACTTTGTTAAACATATAATTTCTTAATGTTAAAATGAAAGTTTTTAAACTTACAATTCACCCCCGCCCCCTTTGTAATTGAGCATCTACATCTATATTTAGATCCTACATATTTAACTGAGTTCTAATTATTTCCAACATGGGTTATAAATATAATGTTCCATGATTTGGAAACATTCTCCTTTTTTCTTGTTACATGTATTTAATTTTTTCTTTTGATCAAGATTTACAACACATAGTTCATTATTATTTTTTAAAATTACCTTTTCCTTTATAAAATCATTATTATATTTTTCATGATTGATGATCTATGTATTCATGAGTACGATTTCTATTATGTTAATTACACAAACATTTATTATGTCATAATACCATTATACTCATCTCATTCTCACTGGTGACATTCAATTTTTAATGCTTATGTTTTTCCTTATTGATTATTTAAGATCACCCTTTTTATGTTTCTGTTTCCCTGTGTTATAAGGATTGATATTAAATTATTTCTATCTAGAAAGGTTTCATGTGTGTATAATTTTATTGGATATGTTGAAGAATTATTTTGAAATTATAAAACTGAGTGTATGTGGGAAAAATGATCACATAAAGACATGGTAATGTTATGTAAGATTTTTTCCTAATTCTCTAAAACTGTAAACATAAAGTATCCTTAGGTGTTCATATTATATAGTATTTCATTTTTATTTATTAAGTATTTTATGCATAAAATTGGGTTACATTTATCTGTTTCAATCCAAAAATGTAAAGATTATGTTTTTAGTACCAGATCGTGAGTACAGGTTTGGGGTTTTTATAATTGGTATCAGAATAGGGTTTAGAAAACATTTGATATTATGGTTTTTTCATGTGATGTTATCTTAAGATTTATGGTTGTTTCCTGTATATATTTTGATTTTTATTTCAAATAAAATTATTTTCACAATATTTTATGAATTTTTATTTTTTAAAAGATGTTTTTAATGTGAAAAGAGTATTTCCCTATGGAATATTATTAATGGTCTCATAATGATATTCCCATTCATCAATGTTAATAAACCTTGTGGTTAATTACACTCCACTGGGGATATGTTGTTATGATACCATCTTTATTATTTTTCTAGATGGATTATGATACTGACATGGATCATGTATCTTTTTTATGGTTGAATCATGAAATGAAAGAATAATGATTTTTATTATATCAAAGAGTGAATGATTCTAAATGTTTTATTCATGAATAGTAATTGGATGTTATTGATGTTGAAAGGTGATCCAGATATAGCTTATATGAACTGTGATCTTGGTATATTCTATATAATGGATTATCTCATATAGATCTCCAATGCAATGGGTAGTTTTCCTTATATTTAGAGGTAAGGAGGGAGTAAACTGGTTTTGTTTCTCCTATGGATTTATTTGGGTTCCAGTTCTTTCATAAATGGTTCATGAAGATAATGTTCTAAGATACCAAAAAATTATTTATTATTCTTTCTATGGTTATTTAATGATTTCCTTTGATATAGATTAACATCACATAACATGGGATTATTGATTCAAGTGAATTTTTCCTTTGTTAAATATTAATGCCATTTTTAATTATTGACGATCCAAGTATCGAATAGTATGAATTATTTTATTTTATACTCATGTAATTTTATTATGTCATCATAAACTTATGGGCTTATTATTCTCATGGATGAAATTCAATGTTTAATTCTTATGTTTTCCCTTACTGATCAATTCATCTCACCCATCTTATGTTTCCTTTTTTGAAATTTATAAGGCTTAATTTAAAATGATTTTTTCTAGAAAGGTTTCATGGGTGGAGAATATTATGGGATATAATTAATACCTATTGTAAAATAATAATATATGGGTGTATGTTGGAAAATTATCACTTAAAGATAGGGGTATTATTATTTAACAGTTTTTCCTAATTATCTAAAATTCTCAACCTAAAGGTCCTTTGGTATATAAATAATATAATATTTTTTTTCTATTGTAAGTTTTTTATTATCAAAATTGGGTCACATTTATCTTTATCAAGCCATAAATGTAATGATTATGTTTTTGGAAAAAAATATATTTGTGCAGGTTTGGGGCTATTAAAAACACAGGGAACATAGTAAGGTGAATTGTTAGTATTAACTGCATAGATTAACCTTCTATAGGTTCTCCCAAACACATGGATTACTTTTCATAGTTTAAGTTAAATTGTATGGGTACTCTTACAAGGCTATATTTTCAGTTATTTTGTGTATGTCTATAGATTAGAAAGTATGGGTAATACATAGTTTTAGGTGAACCATGAAAGTCTGAAGGGAACCTACGTTTAGATAGGGATTTTCCTAGAGAACAGCTTGTACATAGTTAGGGGAGACCATGTGGTAACCATAAAAAGGTGAAAATTTTTTACATAAAAATTATTCATAGTTTGATCTTAGTTTTCAAGAAATGAAAGAATATAAAATCTTCTTTTATCTTCCTCAAGTGCCTCTAATTAAATAATAATTTATAAAACTTTTTATTCTCACATAAAAATCCCTTTCACAGAGATCCGATAATATAACTGAATATATTTCATTATGAAATCACATTTATATATGTGAATCAAAAAATTTTATAGAACCTATAAAATCATGAATTCTTTAAAATAACCTTTTCATTGTCTCATCTAGTTTATTATTTATTTCAAAACCATGATGAGAATTGTGATTTTCCTTTAAATTCAAATGTAATATACATCTATCCCTTTATATCATTAACTAAAACCTGGAAGTGATTTCCAATAAACCAAAACATGGAATTTTGATCCATATCCATAATCATTTATCCATTATTTCCTACCTATATTACATAACATAGTCGCTGAAAAAATTATATGGATTTTTTATATAAGGAAACTAGTGAGTTCAATGACTTCCCATTCTTCATAATTAATGAAATTATATTTACCATGTTTTTTTATGCTTCATAGAACGAAATAGTTTAATTGACCATGAAATGGATTTTTCAAGTATAGAATAATGACTCCAATAATCTCCTATAGTAAACTTCATTACATTATCTTAACCAACTATGATTATTGTTTTTTGAATATATGATTTTGTGAAAAAAAGAGGATGTTATTTTTTTATTTGTGGAATCCCATGAGTGTTTCTCTTCATTTTGAATAACCATGAACAAAACTATAGATATCTTTCTAAACCTCTTCTTAATAAATTATTCCTAAAAATGTATCACAATGTTTTTTTCAACACACCACATCATGGTTTGTGATTTCTTAGAATTTATTCATTCTTTTATAGAAAATTAAACTCTAGTCAATTCCAAAAATATCCATGAGATTTTGGAAAATAATTAATGTATGAAAACACATTGTAATATCCAAAATCAAAAAATTATGATTTAGATTGATTTTATTGTCCCAATTTTAGTGTAATACAAACTACACTTTATTGAATATAGTAATATTTTTGCGATCATTCCAAACCATTGATGTAAATAACATTATTAAACATAAAAAATCTCATTGAGGGATTACTAATATTCCCTTTTGTAAAACCATTTCATTATGAATTTAAATTTGATAAAAAATAATACATTTAGTAATCATTAATGCTCGAGTAATTATCAAAATTTAGTACAAGTAAATCATGATGGTTTTT
Source organism: Viscum album (assembly GCA_963277665.1). Taxonomy (NCBI): domain Eukaryota; kingdom Viridiplantae; phylum Streptophyta; class Magnoliopsida; order Santalales; family Viscaceae; genus Viscum; species Viscum album. The sequence continues at coordinate 306,646,580 of OY728146.1, forward strand.
GAATTTAGATATTTGTATTTTTTTATCATTGGTTATTTATTTATGAAATGTTAAATATGGTTTTGAAGGTTTTGGAGAAATTTTTTCCATATAAATTGTTGGTTGTGATGTTTAAATATTGAGTACCTGGTGGGATCCTATCAGGTACACAATGGGAGATTTAGATCTTAATTTGTACCTAGTTTAATCATATTAAGAAACAAGTGTAATTAGTCTTGTTGTAAATATGCATTGAAAATACCATTGGGTTCCCCAGAGAAGTGTTTATAATACTGAGTGATTTAATTATAATTATAAGAAAGGATTATGGATAACTATATAGTAATTGATGACTATCCACCAGGTACTCAGTGGAAATCCACTGTTTATATAGTGACCATTTAGTTGATTATGTTTAATTTTTTTAGAAAATATATAAAACATAACCAATTATCCTTGTTTGGATCAATTGGATCACCTTATGAGTTGACTTATATCCTTCCTCCTTTCTTATTCCATATCCATATTCTCTAATAATTATCTTATTAGGGATCCAACTATGAAATTTTCATCTTAGTGATAAAAACAATACCTCACACCACTCTTTTCCTTGTTTCACTCATCCTTCATTTCTACATAATCAAAAATACAATAAAAATTAGGGGTGGGTGATAATATTTAGATATTAGGTGGTAAAGGATGAATCAACTCACAATAATGGACATAATTAATTTTAATAATATTGGGTTGGTGGTATCTTTCTCCCACTATTAATTTACATGTGTTTTCATGTATAGTATAATGGAGAGCTATAGTATATGGTAGATTGTGTACTAGAATTGGTACAATATAAATTAGGGTGTTTATGTGAGAGTAAATAAGGTTTATTAAGAGAATAAAGAACACACCGCATTTAGTGCAGCATGTTATCAATATTTTCTATGAATTATGAAAAATTAAGGAAGTTCATAATAATTGGAAGTTACCCCGAAAAGGGTATCTGACATTGATTTGAGTCATAATAATAAATTAATGGTTAGATGGACTAATGTTTGACATTACATTATGAGTGTTGATTCTTCTCAGAGTAATTTATATGATTAGGTTGATTATATTTTATTAAAGAGAGTCATGTGGTAGGAAACTCATATATTTGAGTGTTTTTGTTAATCAAAGGTATCATGTGGCCTTGTTTTCCCAAGAGTGGGACCTTAGTGAGGGTGATTGGTTAGTTAGTGGATAGTTTTGACAAGGGATTTCAGATATGGTAAGGGGTAAAAGATTGTTTGGAAAAGGTCTTATCAATAATGATAAAATTCCTTATGATAAGATGATTTATACTTATCCAAGTTCGTGATAGTCTTAGGTGATCAGGATATATTACATAAAGGGGGAGGATTATCCTATCTCTATTGTGTAGTCACTAGATATATCTAGATAGAATCATGAGATTATATAATTCATATATAGAAAAAAGATTTATCATTTAAATACATTTGATTAAATTATTTATTATTTAATTTATTAAATGGAATCTTTGTTATTTTATGTTATAATGTTAATAAATAGAGTTTCTTAGAGGTGATATACATTATATCCATTATATTATAAAAAATATTCCCCATAAATAATGAGTTTTTATCTCATTGGTTTCCCATTCCACATAAAGATAGAAGAAATCTCTTATTGTTTCTTACGGCCACCCCACCATTCTCCATTCCCTTGAGTTTCCATTGTTTTCACCACCCTAAAGATTTCATTCCATATCAAAAACCCTGGTGGGAAAATGTGATTCTTATTACCCTATATGGTCCTTCTTCCACTATAATAAGTAGAAGTATTCTTTAAGAGACTCCTCCCCTACTCCACTTATATATCTTCCATCGCGTGCATGCCTCTACACTCTATTAAAACTTGTATGTATTTATATGGAAATAATTTCCCAAGATGGACTTGAGAGTACCATATACTTGAAGGCAGACATTGGTTGATCCCTTGATGATTAAAAGGTGATTTCCCACTAAGAAATGACCCCAACTACCTCGCTAAAGTTGATTGCGCGTCTGATTATACTTTCTACCACACACAAACACATATTCATGCATGCACACACGCACACATACCCTCAAAAACATACATTCATACAGGAGTGAAATCATGGAAACATACATACATATATAAATACATACATGCATACATGCATACAAACATACATGCATGCATGCATACATACATCCATCCATACATACATACATACATACATACATACATAAATACATACATACATAAATATATAAATACATACATACATATATAAACATATGCATATGTACATACAATGATACATACATAAAAACATATATACATACATACATACATACACACTCGCATACACACATACAGATATGCACACACACACATACAGATATGCACACACACATATACAGACACACACACACATACTTGCACACAAGCATACTTATATACACACAAACAGATATAAATATATACATACATGTATGAATGGTTACATCAATCCAACCATCCATTCATCTATTCATACATATATTCATGCATTCATATGTATAAACATACATAAAAACATATGCATGCACTCATACATATATACATGCCTACATGCATACATACATACATACGTACGTACATCCATACATATATACATATATAAAAATATACATAAACACAAACATACATACATACATAGATACATAAAAACACACATAAACTTATATACACACACACACAACGACGAGATATATAAATAGACAAGATTTCATGCATGCATGCATGCATGCGTACATACATACATCCCTCCATCAATCCATACATACATATATATATACATACATACATACATATATACATCCATACACCCATACATACATACATACATATGTGTGTGTGTGTAAAAACTCACATAGTTACATGATGTGAATTCCTAAGGAAATTTTAGTACTTCCATTTAATGGATAAGTAGTTTTGGGAACCGAGGTTTGGGTTGTAATTTTAAAGTTGTTAACACATTAAACATATGTTTTATAAATTTTTTCATGATTGGTGTAGACATCGAGTATTTGGAAGGATAAAATATGAGGGTTGGGCTAGCTTGTTGGTTGTAGCAGCCACTGACTATCTAATGGGATGGGGAGTAGCCCATGTTCCCTGAAGGTCTTACCAGCAAACCAGGGATCCACCATCGGTTAACCAATGGGATTAGTAGTAGCCCATATGTCTAGATGGGCTCAATATCCAAGCAGTAAGCCCTGACCAGCCAACCGATGGGGTACGCTGGAAGGAATTTTATTTTGGGTTCTTTGTATCATTTCACCATTAACCCCCTATAAGATTTACTTTGTTTAATCAACCATTAGAGGTCCAAAAAACCATAACCTCTTCCTATATTACCTCCCTTAGTTCCCTTTGATTTGGGATGATCTTGTGTGCCATCCTTTGGTGAATCCAGGTAAGATCATTCAATTTATCTCTTTTTATTATCTTTTTAAAGATCTTATTTCATCTTGGATATTTTCTCTGATTAGAAATTAAATTATGATTCCACCTGATCAAGGTGTTATATTATAAAAGAGTATGGAATTAGGATTGGTGTGTGTTAATTATGTCTTATGGTGTCGATAATTAATCATTGGATGAAAATTATCTGATCTATTAAATAAATAAATTTAGTTAAATTAGATGAAATTTTTAATGGATTGGATATCATATGTTAGGAAATTAAATAGAGTTAATTTTGAGTATGTGTTAAGGAACTCTCTTGTATGATTGGTTGACATATAAATATGGTTTTTTCAAATGAATAACTTTAAATTGGTGTTATGATCATTTTCTTGATTTAATTTATAAAATATAATTGTGATAATTAATTAATTTTTCCTTGTGAAGTGAGATAAGATCTTGGGTGGTTATAAGGGCATGGTTGAGGGTGTATGCATCTTGGAAAAAGTTTCAAAAAGATAGTCATAGTCTTGTGGAGTCTTAGAGGCAATGGTATGTCCTTTTATGTAGGATTCCACTATGATAAAAAACAATACATGTGTTTATTCATGGTTTTTCTTATGTGTGTTCATGTTGTATGGGTTTGATATGAGTTATAGAAAAACAATAGAACCTGAGACAGTAAAAAGGTAGAGAAATTGAGCCACTAGACCTATAATGATACTCTAAAGAACTTGGGGTGATTTTCTATTTACTAGTGTCTATATCTATATAGGGATATGAAACTATTATGAAAAAAAAGGATATTGTTGTTGGTATCAATTCTTGTAGTGAGATGCTGGTAGACCTTATGGATTTTCTAAGGTTTTTGAATCATTAGTGAGAGTATCATGATGTTATTAGAGTGGGATGAGTCCCCTAGGACCCAATGATAAACTTAATAGGTGTTTCTTTTGAGAGATGGGTTGAACAGTCTCCCTCTAGATATGTGAGAGAAGACTTAGTCTTAGGTTTTAAATCTAAATAATTGGCTATTTTAATTCTAGAGTTGTTTAGGATATCATGTGAGAATGTATCTAATCATTTAGTGGTCTTTATTAAGGTACATTTGGTCCTTTAATTTCCAAACAACACTACTGGGATTCTGTGTGCTAGCATGATGGGTCAATGGCCTTATGTTGTTTGTATTGATCTCTTATAATTTCTTCATACGTGAATGATTATCACTTGTTCTTATCATTCCTAAGAGGATGAGGGAAAGAGGAATCTAGATAGAAATTTATTGTTCATATCATCTCTTAAATATCAATTTATCCTATACAGTATATGTATCCAAATATTTAGAGTTAGGGTTATGGTAAAAAAAATATTATAAAATTTCACAATGGCCCATAAATAATATAATAAACCTTATCTAACCCCATTTCGTATAATAATATGATAATTATTATTTTATGGAATCCTCTAATTGGTGTAATGATAAATATTATTTTAATAAATTGAGAATTAATACATATCATCGTATACAAACTTTGGTACACTCCTCCTCTGCATTTATCGAATACCCTATTAAATATATAATTATATATTTATTAATAAATAAATACTCTACTCATAGTATGGTGAACAATATTTATTAAAAATTAAATAAATAAAATAATATTGTATCCACATTCTAGAGAATAAATATTTTCTTAAATAGCCATGTAATTAAATAAATTATTTATTTATTTAATAAATATTTATTTGTTACCTTATTCATATTTGTGATCAATAAATCTGAAATCAAATTATTATTTGCTCTTGAGAATAATATTTATTCAAATATTAAAATTTAAATTGAATTTAATCGAGATCAACAAAAACACATAGTGTGTGACCCTATAGAGTACTTTCTTGTTGGTATTAGGCGAGCTTGCCTAAATTCTAATATTACTATCTAACAAAAGGTTAAAGAACTCGAGGAAAATAAGTTAATGTTATAACATCATAAATAGCACAAAAATTCCTTATATGTAATATTATCCCTTTTTCAAAATATATCATTAAGTAGGTCGAACATATGTTTCCTCAACCTATGTGCTTGATACGTCTTTCCTTAACTATAAAAAAAACTCACCATTAGACCATGGTCTAGGAATTTAATGTGATGGTTGAATTTAAATAAAAGGTCTGATATATCAAATTTCATAAAATGGAATAAAAAAATCATCCTCAACTTATTCATTAATAACATGTCTTTTATGACATACCCAATGTACCCTATTTCCCATGAACATATAGAATACTGGTTTTGGTCACTGCATCAAATTACACATGTCATGACAAGAGTTAATAATAATATTAAAGTCAAAGGACTTTTATACATTATCAAAAATAGTATTATCTAATGAAACATAAACTTGTGGAATTTCTACTAGTGGGACTCTTCTCATAATATCTTATCTTGGAGATTAAAAAGTGTTAACTTCATGAGATAAAGTATCATCTATTTATGATTACTCACACCTGATAGTCAATATACAATTTTCCTCATCATAGAATGTTATTCGATTGTGGAACTTGGTCTAAAAATATCATCATGGAATTTCAAGGTTCTTATCATAGTGGTAAACTATTATAACATTTTCAATGTGATGGATGCTCTAGAAAATTATCACATTAATGTTATGTAGAATAAAATAAATATTTAATAAATAATTCAAATTTATATTCACTTCATTTAATATACATGTTATGTAATGTACAAAGTAGTGGGTTCTAGGTCACCTACTACAAAAAAAAATCTCCCTTACACTAGATCCAACTATTAAAAAATTGTAAGTTCGCACATATTAAACATGATTCTACGGAGTATTGCTACAAATATTAGGCCTACCATATTTCTGTTACTAGATTTAGTAAATTCTCATGTGTATGTAAAGATTCTTCTTAATGAAATATTACTATCATGAGAAAATATTTTATATAATGATATAACTGAGTATCCAACTCTTGTTTTCTATAACCCTAACATATTGACTAAATCCATGTCAAATATTATCATAATAATGAAAGTACTATTTCTCTTGGTATAACCAAAATTTAAAATTGGTTGTTTCTAAACCTCTCCTTAAGCTGCATCAAAATCGTCAAGATACTTAGATATTGTTGATATGGAAACCACTAGATGCAAAAAAATTATTGTATATTACCTAATAATTTTCCCATTATACATGATAAAATTGAACTAAGTGAAGGAATTTTTTCAATTACCATTATCAATAGTATTCCCACTTATCCTGACTCCAGGAACTCATGCAGTTCTACTTTCCCAAGTATTTTTTATAGTTCTAACTAAAAGTATATATAGTTATGTTGAATATATTTTATATTCACCTTATAACCATTATGAATCAATAATATCAAACATCAATACCTATCATGGCATATGAGATAAGTTTCTAGCACATTATCATGTGGAATTATTTTAATCTATATAATTTATTTGTATTATAATATGGTTTCTATTAAAAGTATTATATGAATATAATGATTAAGTCTTGACTTGTTTCAACATGTATATTTCAATACATTGTTAATATATTTACTATGACTATAGAGACTCGTTTTCCTTGTAATAATTTGGAATATTTCTACATATATTTCCATAGCTAGGCACTGAGACGGCTTCAAATTATGAGTCCCAGTGTTCCTAAAATAAATTATAAAAGATAATAAGCATATTTAATACTATTCACATGATGAAAATGAGATATCTCTTAAAAGATATATTGGATTAGAAATCTGAGACCACAGTTGGGTCTGAAACATGGTGTTTACCCTATCCGCGACATAAAATATGTCATTGTGGGATGTTCAGACCCCATGCTCATTAGTGGTATGTAAATGGATGGATTACTTTATTAATTCATTCATTTAATAGATCAAACACAAATAACTCTCAAACGATAACTCATATCAAAAATATGACGTCACGGTTGAGTTTGGAATGTGGTGTTTACCCAAGGCAGGGTATAGATTTTGTGGGAAAAGGTTTCCTATGGAAAATGTTATCAAGGTAGTTTTCATAAATAAATTAATTAAAATAATTAATTTATTCTGGAAGTCAGATTGAATAACTTCTAAACAGAGACTCGGATTGGAAATCTGAGAGCACCTTTGAGTTCTTAGCATGGTGTTTTCCCTAGGGGCGACCTTGGGTGAGAGGACGCATGAGGTTCGGATTCCGCAACTACTAACAGTTTTCTATAAATAGGAGCTTAAGGAAATTAGTATGGGTTTGACGCATTTCCTCTCAGGTGCAGTTGAAGCACCAGTCTCCCTTCTGATAATGATTTGATGACCGTTCTTCATCGGATCCTGATGAATCTTAAGGTGCTGGTAGATTAGAGAATAGTGAACACAACAGCGGAACCAAAAATTGACTTAGGATTTCTATTTTAGATTTTGTGGGCCCTGAGTGAATCCTTTGTTGTCATTTTTTATTTTTTTTGAAATTCACTATTTTAGAATCTTTTTTTATGGATGAACTAACACTGGCCATCATCCGTTTTGATTTTAGATTGTTGGTTCTTCGCGTTCTTTGTCATTCTTTGACGATAAACTTTTTTCCATTCTCAAATGACCTCCGATCTTGGATAAATACCCATATCTATGAATCTATCATCCTAAGGAGTCATGATATATGATAAGATTTGAGTTTTGGGTGTCGGAGGACCTAGGGTGGTGAGTGGAAGATCCACCAACTTTTCATCACGCTGAAATGTCGACGATTTTTTGAACAGGGACCACCATAGTGTAGATCGGGATCCAAGGATCCCGAATCTAGATTTGGATATGTTTGTCAACCACTAAAGTAAACAACAATGTCTGTTAAAGGTGGCGGCATGAGGTTTCGGCAAGGTGGCGGCATGAGGTTCCGGTGAGGTCAATTTCCAGTGAGGCGAGAGACGGTTGGGTGTAGCGTGGTTCCGATTTCCGGTGGAGGTTGCAGCGGCACTGCGGAGGTTGGGGCGGTGCAGGATGCTAGGGGTGTGGAAATCATCGAGTGGAAACACAGCCAGGAGCTATCAAAGGTTGGTGGGTGTCACGGTGGGCCAGTGCATTTGGGCCACAGTTCGTCGAAGTGAGACGATATGGGCCGGTCCAAGCGGTCTCAGCTGGTTCGGGCTAGGGGTTTTTGTTTAAAACCCTATATCTCTTAATCTGGGGGTCTGTTTTGCATGCCTTCTATAGCCACACAACCCTTCCTTCGAGAAGGAAATTTTGATGCTACATTTAGAACTTTTTGAGTTGGCCTTAGTGCTCGATGGCATGAAATGTCTGTTTAACATAATAATGTTATTATTATTATTATTTAATGATTCTTGCATCAGACATATCTTATACTTCTAATGTCCGATTAATGAACCACCCAAGGCATTGAAACCCTGGAGTTGAGGAGTACTTTTCAAGATCTATTTTGGGCTCTTAAGTCAAAATGGTGGTGCAATCCCCATAAGGCCCGATTTGGGCATTTGCGGTGAAATGTATCTTTTTAACTGGGTGTCTGTTTGAGATGAATGAATATCCAATACCGTATGATTTTCTGAGTGGATCATAATGGCATAATCCATTTGATGTGTTTCGGGATTGTTTCATGGGTCCCATGAATCATCGTTCATGCACAATGTTGCGAAATGTAGTTTCTTCTCCGAGAGTCCGATTTGGGTGAATGAATAGTCAATCCTGAGTGCTTTTTCACAAGTATTGTGATAGTGTGATCCATTTTATTATGAGGGTACATTTGCAGAGTTTTTTCAATGGAAATTACATTTTCTCCCTTCAGATCAAACAATGAGCATCATGCGCTCGTCGGCCTCTTGGCTAGAGGTACCATGTACTCTAGGAGTGCATTGGAATGACTTGGGGGTACAAGTTCATAGTTTAGTACTTGAGTATGACTAGGTACACATCCAAGCTATGAGATGGCATCACATGTCGTGTGGAATCCAAACACGGTGTGTACTACTCGACAAACCTTATAAATCTCGTATCTTCTTCTTTTAGACTCATATTTTTGGCATGTGAATAGTCTATCCTAAGTGTTTTCCCATATAGAATGGGATGGTGCCCGCCGTAGGGGATTTCAATATATGATGTGAGATGTTCCGGGTGTGACGCCTATATAGGGAGACACCCAATGATTGCAGTAGTGTATTCTTGAGAGACACCATCCAGCAAAGATGTTCAATGCTCCTCAATGCTTTTCTGAGAGGTACTATCTAGTAGGGATGTCCAGAGCCGAGCAGGGACTACCTCCAACTAGAATGGGAAGTGGGTCCCCGATGATAGAACTGGGAATACCTCCAGTTGGGTTGGGTAGTGGGTCCCTAATGATAGTAATGGGCATACCTTCAGCTGGACTAGGTAGTGGGTCCCCGATGATAGAGCTGGGAATACTTCTCGCTGGGTAGGTAGTGGGTACTCGATGACAGATCTGGGCATACCATCATCTTGGTTGGGTGGTGGGTCCCTATCGACTTATGACACAATCTCTCGACCATACTACATAGTGAAGATATGTGATTTGATGTGACTTTGGAATCTCAAGAAATAGGGACACTGTTCCCACCATGAGACATCCTTGTGACGCGACCTAAAACTATGAAGGATAGATAGTGTTACCCAAAGCGGATAGTATCAAGGTGCGGTGATTGACTCCCTTTGACTTGTGGTCATCGATCATGGTTACTTCTGGAAATGTTGGTTACTCTCTTTTCCTAGGTTGTGTTGTGATATGGAGATCCCCTTACTCTCTCATTTAGGTTTCTTCAATGAGAATATATATATATATATATATATATCCTATTTCTAGTACCCACTTTATGGGTTTTGGTTAATATCCTTCTAGGAGAGGTGAAGATGTACAGGGTATGCCACATGCTTTGTATGTCTAGCTTATCATGGTTGGACGAGTCTACTATCTTACTATAGGTAGAGAAGACTCGACGAGAATTTCATCTTCTCACCATTTCTAGATTCTTGTGTTTGGATGATCTTACTTCACTCCTTTATTGGGTTGAGTCGTACTCCTTTACTGTATTCTTTTATGGTACCATGTTCTCTCTACTGCTCCTCTCTTCAGTACTTCTCTTGATTCTCCCCTTAAACTTTAGGTAATCCAACTGAGTATCTTTATACTCACACCTAATTGGTATTTTCCCACACATGGTGTGCCCTTGAAAATGATAGATATGTTGATCATGACTTTAGAGGATCTAGGGATATAGGGTTCTTGGACTGTGTGTGGTGGTCATGACATGGGATTTAGTCATAGGGATCTACCAACTTCTTTAATTTTCCACCCTTTGATGAGTTGTGGTACTTTTCTCTTTGGGTGTGTATTTTTTATCTTTAACATTCAATTGAAATTCTGTACTTGTACTATTTTGAGGTCGATGCATGTTTTTGGTTTATTTATAGCAGTGTTGTATCTTGTTTTTCCTTTCCCTCTGCACTTTTTCATTGAGTTGGTTGCATGTGTGTACATGTACTTAGGAAAGGCCTCCCTGAGTTTGTTATACATTTAGCGTTGGTCACCAGCCCTTGACCTATGGAGGTGGGCTTGAGGTAGTTTTGGATCGAGACTCGACATGGGTCAGGTCATAAAAAAGTGGTATCAGAGGTGGTTCATTCCTTGGGATATTGTTTGGAAACTCCCTAAAAAATAATTGGTCGGGTTTTTATGGAAATAGTTTCAATGTGTCTTAAGAGCGTCTCTCAGGATAGGCAGTCTAGTGATGGTGTGGCGGTTGATGTAGCCATTCACTAGGACCCTGATTACCCGCTTATCCACTCATCATGCTGAGACATCTATTTTAGGGAGAAATGGTACATCCATCATATAGGATTGAGTATTTTACTTCCCTTCCTAAGTTATCTCTCCATCTTTGTTAATATATAAATATACTATTTTTTTATTGTGCTACTTCTTAATAGATTCGGGATGCCTCCACAATTACAGTCAGTCAGGATACTAGATCCAGTTTGTGACAACGATTCTGTGAGAGACAAGGCCTTCGTTCATGATCTGTCATATGACCCCCCCCCCCTTTCTAGGTGGGTAGGTAGTAGAAAATCCACCTATTGAGCATAATTTAGTACCAGCAGATTAGGTTGGGGGTGTGCACAGGTTGAGCATGCTTTGCAAGTTCTAGTGTCAGAGTCTATTGAGGTTCTGAGAAGATCCATAACCTTAGGAAATAGAGGTTTGACTAGATTCAGTGGTTTTCCTCTTCAATATTGTTCGTACACTAATGGATCAGATAGTGGCATTGACAGCCAGTATTTTCGACGGATTAGCTGATTGTTGTTGGAGTTTTGGTTACTCAAACACATGATGAGTCGGCACTCTCATGGGATGACTCCAAGCAGCTCTCCCGTGAGGAGTGTTACCCATCCTTCTTATGCTCATCCCGGTTTCAGAATATTTTTCATCTTTAGAAGGGAGGGATGATAGTGGTAGAGTACGTGACTGGGTTCACAAACCTTACTTTTTACTCTTTGGATGCGGTCTACGATGGTTACTTCCAAGCACAGAAGTTCAAGAAGGGCCTCTGTAGAGAGATATATGCCATCTTACTACACTTGTGCCTTCCCACCTTTGTTGAGGTACTAGAGTGGGCACTAGTGATAGATAGTTTTCTTTAAGATGGGTTATAGTAGGCTAATTTTGGAACTGTGCGCAACATAGCTATGATGTTTGTCATATTTAGTAGACATCAGTTGGCATGGTCTTGACATAGGAGGTCTTTCCATCATTAGACTCAGGCACATGGTCAGGGACAACATGGAGCATCAGGGAATCCTAGGGAGGTTTGGTGCTATGATTGTGATGAGTTAGGTCACATGGCATGATATTGTCCGACCATACATGTTGAGCTTCCTATAGAGATAGTAAACAAACCTCCATGGAAGAGATGGTGACGTGATTAGGGATATCCCGGGCGGGGATAGGGTGGTCCCTATGGATGTGGTGTAGGAAAGGGAGTAGGAGGATTTGTGGTTGGTGGATGATACTACAAGATCCTTCCACCACCAATAGGTAGCCCACATTAGGTATGGAGAGATAGCGGTCGGGGCCATGAGAAGTTGCATGATATGGATGTCTAAAATCCTGCAGTGAGTGAGAATATAAGAGATACACCCTATGTATTTTCTACCTTCTTTTTAGTAGAACTTGTTATACACTGTGTGAGGTACTATTTCCTACCTACTTCAAACTTAAGGTTTTACCAGGATGATGTGGGGCATCGGTGTAACCCTGTGTTGGTGTTGTTAAATGTAGTTTTGAATGCATAAGGAAAAGGGGTTTTCCCCCACCAAGATTCATTTTTGTGATGCAAGAAAAATCATGGAGGTGAGTCATCACCACCCAAATTGGATAGTATCGAGGTGTGGTGGATGAGTCCCTTTGACTTGTGTGTTCATGGCAAGGTTGTGTAGTGGAGTGTCGGAGCAGGTCCCAACATTGTCGGAGGAGTTTTTCTGCTTGACCTCTATTTCCTTGGAATGCCACTAGTAAGTATAGAATAGAATCTAGTTTGGGGATTACTCTCCTTCCAAGAGAATAAAATAAATTTAGGGTATTCCACATTCTTTATATGTTTAGCCTCTTGCGGTTTAATGATTTTACTCACCTTCCCTATTTGTTGGAACCTTGTGTGCTCGACATCAACCTTGATATAGTAGTTATCAAGTATAGGTCAAGGTGATGGAGACCCCATGAATAGAACTACATGACTCACTATTGGTTGCTATAAGTGGTAGTCTTCACCCTGAGAATGTAGAGATGCAATATTATAGGAGAGTTCTTTATGGTTTTCTCAGACCACTAGTGTCTCATATGCATCTTCACCCAGAGAGACTTAACCTTAGAAAACTATGTTGTTTGTAAATTCCTATCAGATCATGAATTTGAGATAGTATATACTCTAGAAAGAGGAAATGTTGTAGTATATTCCCTTAGCAAGATGTCCCAGGCTCACCAAATGTGGGAAGTTTTAGATCAGTTAGATTCTCTACATCTGACCCTAGTGGAGAAGGAGGGTAAAGTTTTCTTCAGTTGATGGTCTTGACTCCTTCGATTCTCAAGCGTATAAGAGAGTCTCAATTGTGAGACATCGACTGAGAAATATTGCATGACCAGATAACATTGGGTGTTTCATCATATGGATATTCTAAAGGAGGGAATCACGAGACCTTGTTCTTGGGACAAACAGTGATTTCAGTTGCGACGTGGGATGTAGAGGTTCTTCTAGGGAGGCAAACTATCCCCCCAAGTTTCTTCAGGCCATTCAGGACCATGCAAAGAGATGGTGAGGTTTCCTAATGCCTTAACATACCCCCAACATCTGGAGTGGGAGAGCTAGGTGTGAGCTTAGTAACCTGGGATATTTTCCCTAGTTTTTATTTTTATGGAAAAAAATATTGAAGGACGGAATGATTATGAGACGCATTTTTTTCCTTGTAAAACATTGGAATATTTCTACATATATTTCTGGAGCCAGGCTCTGAGACATCATTCAATTACGAGTCCCAGTGTTCCTTGAATAAATTATACAAAATAATAATTATATTTAATATTATTCACATGATGAAAATGATATATCTTTTAAAAGGTTGATCATACTAGAAATATGAGACCATTTTTTGGTTCGGAATGTAGTATTTACCCCGGGCATGACATAAAATATGTTGGTGCAGGACGTTCGAACCGCTCTCTCATTAGCAGTACGTTAAATGGATTAATTAATTTATTAATTCATTAATTTAATAGTTCAAACCCAAATAACCATCAATTGGTAACTCAAATCAGAAATTTGGGGCCACGATTGAGTCCGAAATGTGGTGTTTTCCCTAGGTGAGTATAACTTTTGTGGACGTAGGCTTCTTATGGAAAACACTATCAAGGGAATTTTCATAAATAAATTAATTAAAATAATTAATTTATTCTAGATGTCAGATCAAATATCTTCTGAATGGATATTTTTATTGGAAATTTGAGAGCACTGTTGAGTTTGTAGCATGGTGTTTTCCCTAGGGGCGACCTTAGGTGAGAGGGTGAGGGGGGTTTGGATCCCGCGACCACTGATAGTTTCCAATAAATAAGATCTTAAGGAAATAAGAAGGGGTTTTAATCATTTCTTCTTGGTAATGGGTGAAGTGATGCTCTCTCTTCCGATGGAGATTCGATGACCGGTCTTTATTGGATCGTGATAAAACTTTAGGCGTTGGTAGATCAGAGTGCACGAACACAACGCCAAAACCAAAAATTGAGGTAGGATTTCTATTTCGGATTCTGTAGACCCTGATTGAATCCTTTGTTTTTGTTTTAGATTTCTATTGAAATTTTCTATTTTATAATCCTTTTATGATGCCCTAATTAACAAAGGTCATTGTCCATTTTGATTCAGGATCACCCGTTCTTCGCATTCTTCGCATTCTTCGTCGTTCTTCGACGATAAACTTTTTTTCACGCTTAAATGGAATCCAATCTTGGAGAAAGACCCATATCTATGAATATATTGACTCAAGGAGTACCTTTCTATGATCATATTCTATTTTCGGGCTCTGGAGGACCCGTGATGGTGAGTGGAAGATGCAACAACTTTTCGTCACACTGAAACATCAACGATTCTTCGAGTAGAGACCATCACATTGTAGATCGGGATCCAAGGATCCTAGATTTGGTATTGGATTTATTTTTTGATCACCAAAGTGATTTCAATATTCATTTTAAGGTTTTGGAATTTGGTTCTAGTGAGGGAGGTTTCCAGTGAGGTGGGAGGCGGTCGGGTGCTGCGCGACGGTAGTTTCCGGCAAAGGTAGCGGTGACACGGTGGCCGCTGGTGGCAATGCGACAGAGGATGGAAGGTGGCGGAGGTGTAGGGAGCACTGGACAGTGGTGTATTTGAGAGATTCTGGATTCCTATAGGTTCCACAGTGGGCTAGAACGACTGGGTCATGGCCCGACGGAGTGAGTCGGACTGGCTGGTCTGGGCCAGTCCAGGCGGTCTGGGCCGGTTCAGGCCAGGGGTTTTTGTTTAAAACCCTGTAACTCTAAATCTGGGGGTCCGTTTTTCATTGCGTATGTGGCCACATGAATCTTGCTTCCAGGAGTACTTTTTGAGTCTTCTTTGAGAACATTTTGAGTTGGTCTCAATGCTCAGTGGCACAAAATGTTCATTTAAAATAATAATAATATAATTATTATTATTTAATGATTCTTGCGTCATATGTATCTCCTATCTTTGATGTTTGATTGATTCACTTTCAGAGGTGTTGCTGTTGTACCTCTCGTATCCCCTCGTGGTTTAATTTTCATGATCACAATCACTTTCATGTTTGTCTAACTTTGTTTTTAAGTGTTGTGGATGATAGGCAAAAGATTTCCAAAGGATTGACCCAAGAAAGTTGGCAAAATGGACTGAAATTCAGTCCACCGGCCAACCGGTGTGATAGCACCGGCCAGCCGGTGGAACTGGCAGAGGCATTGCCCACTGCCAGGTTCCACCGGTCGACCGGTGGCTCTGTCACCGGTCGACCTGTGGCATCCAGCCCAAATAGTGCAAGCTACTGTCTTGCCACCGGCCAGCCGGTGGCTCCTCCACCGGTCGACCGGTGGCACCCAGTGAATAGTGAGACCTACTGTCTCACCACCGGCCAGCCGGTGGCTCCTCCACCGGTCAGCCGGTGGAGCCTGGACCAGAATTCTCTCCACATTCCAAGGCACCGGCCAGCCGGTGGGACTGTACCGGCCAGCCGGTGGAGCCAGTCAAACTAGCCGTTGCAGTTTGACCAGGCTGGCCCACTTGGCTCCCAACGGCTCTTTTAGCCTCTCCAACGGCTCCGAAGCCTCCCCAAGGGTTCCATGCCTATAAATAAAGGCCAAGGAAGCCCTGGACACGTACCGGAACTATACGGAAGCCCACGGACATATTTTGCATCAATTGGCCAACCTCCGGCGACTTCCTCCAAGGGAACCCCAATAGCTCCAACAACTTCCACATCCAAGGAGCCCCCTCAAGAAGCTTGGGAGAGCACGCTACATCAACTCCATCATCCAATTGGCGCCCAAGTCTTCCTCCATTACGGTTTTTCATTCTTTATTTATTTTGAGCTTAAAATTGGGTTTGTGCCTACAAACCCCAAACTTTTCTCATCCCCTCTTTCTTTTGGGTTTCACATCACCACTAAGGTGTGAAGAGGTTGCCAAGCTTTCCTTTAAATAGCTTGAGACATAGGTGAGCTATCCTTCACCTGTAAGAAGGATAGTGGGTTCTTGCTAAACCATCAAAAGCAAGTGGGTTCTTGCTAAACCAATTCAAAAGCAAGCTGTAATAGGTCCTAGTGCTACCTCAAAGCCTAGTGGGTTTCTTGCTAAAACCATTGAAAAGCAAGCGGTAGGAATCTCTCAACGGTTGAGTTGGGAGCGGAGACGTAGGCCGGGTTTTGGCCGAACTCCGTTATCAATTTTGGTGTCTTGCCTCCTTTATTTCCGCTGCATTCTTTACTTTGATTTTTAATTTGTTAATCATTTTTTAAAAGGCAATTCACCCCCCTCTTGCCATCTTCCCCGTTTTTCTTCCGCCCAACAATTGGTATCAAAGGACGCATTTGAATAATTCCCTAACCGGTTTCAAATTAAAGATCCTATTTTTTTTTTGATGGCTTCTACCGCTTCTTCCTCTCAATCCCCCGAAGGATTTTCTTTGGATCGTGCTCCATTTTTTGATGGAGCCGATTATTCTTTTTGGAAAACCCGCATGACCACTTTTTTAAAAAGTATTGGCTATCCTATTTTTAAAATTGTCATGCATGGTTATTCATTTTCTTCTCCCGATGAATCTAAATGGACCCCCGCCGACATTGCAAATTTCGAGCTTGATGGCAAAGCCATGAATGCTCTTCATTGCGGGTTAGATAGAAATGTTTTTGATTGTATTTCCTCTTGCACTTCTTCTTACGATCTTTGGAAATTTTTAGAACTAACCTATGAAGGTGCTAGCGAGGCTCCAAAGCAAGAATCCGCTCAAAAGCTAGAACCCGCTCAAAAGCAGGAACCCGATGAAAAATACGTACCCGCTTGCCCACTTCACAAGAAAAGGGCCAAGAAAAAGGTGAAGAAGAAGGCTTCAAAGGCAACATGGAGTGATAGCTCCACCTCTTCATTCTCCTCCTTCTCCTCGAGCGACCAAGGTAAAAAATGCCTAATGGCAAAACATGAGGTATCTTCCTCCTCTTCCTCCTCTTCCTCTTCTAGTTCTTCTAATTCTTTAAATCATCTTTCTTATGAAGAACTCTCACACGCTAGAGACCAACTAGAAAAAGGTTTTCATACTTTATCGTCAAAATTTGTTGCTTTAAAAAAGAATTTCAAAAAGCTTTCCTCCGAAAAAGAACAACTTCTCAAAGAGAAGGAGGAACTCTCCCTAAAAATCCAAAATTTTCCCAATGTTGATTCTTTGGAATCAACCATTAAGGACCTTAGAGAATCCCTAGCCAAGTTCACCCAAGGGGAACAAAACCTTTCAAAATTGCTTGGTTCTCAACGAATTTCAAGAACCACCCAAGGGCTAGGATACACCAACCAAGCTTCCTCCTCCCATGTTCCAACTGTTTTTGTAAGGGGGAGCTCTAGTTATAAATTTTGTAATTATTGTAAAAAACCCGGGCACCTTATTTATGAATGTAATTGTAAAAATGCCCGGTATGGTCAACCCAAAAGTTTTTTCTTTTCCGATGAGTTTTATAGAAGAAGACCCGCTATGAGACAAGTATGGATTGAAAAATCCCTTCTAGCGAGTCTCTCCGGGCCTAAAATTGTCTCTTTTCAAAATCCCTCTCCCCGGTGACTTTTTGTTTTTATTTAGGGGGAGTTAGGGTTGTTTAAGCTTTTTGTTTCAATTCAAACTTTCAATTTCAAATTAAGCCCTTTTGATTTTCAATTTCAAAATTTTCGATTCCAACTTTCAATTTCAACTCTTGGTATCAAAATTTTCATTTCAAAATATTCAATTCGAATTTTTCATTCAAATCTCTCAATTCTTTTTTGATTCAAAACTCTCAATTTCAAAAATTTCATTTGGTTTCAAATTTCAAAATTCAATTGGTTTTTGATTCAAAACTTTCAATTCAAACTGTTATTCAAATTCTCATTTCAATTTCAAAAATTTCAATTGATTTAAAATCTCTTCTTGTTTTTCAAAGTTTTTCCCTCAATCAAGTTTTATGCCCCACGCTATTTTGATAATCACAAAGGGGGAGAAATTTCTTGATTGATTGGGGGAGAATCCTTTTCATCTTGTTTAGCATTTCCTTTAAATTTCAGTTTTTTTTACTTTAATTGTTTTGGTGATTGTGATCATCAAAATAGGGGGAGATTGTTGTACCTCTCGTATCCCCTCGTGGTTTAATTTTCATGATCACAATCACTTTCATGTTTGTCTAACTTTGTTTTTAAGTGTTGTGGATGATAGGCAAAAGATTTCCAAAGGATTGACCCAAGAAAGTTGGCAAAATGGACTGAAATTCAGTCCACCGGCCAACCGGTGTGATAGCACCGGCCAGCCGGTGGAACTGGCAGAGGCATTGCCCACTGCCAGGTTCCACCGGTCGACCGGTGGCTCTGTCACCGGTCGACCTGTGGCATCCAGCCCAAATAGTGCAAGCTACTGTCTTGCCACCGGCCAGCCGGTGGCTCCTCCACCGGTCGACCGGTGGCACCCAGTGAATAGTGAGACCTACTGTCTCACCACCGGCCAGCCGGTGGCTCCTCCACCGGTCAGCCGGTGGAGCCTGGACCAGAATTCTCTCCACATTCCAAGGCACCGGCCAGCCGGTGGGACTGTACCGGCCAGCCGGTGGAGCCAGTCAAACTAGCCGTTGCAGTTTGACCAGGCTGGCCCACTTGGCTCCCAACGGCTCTTTTAGCCTCTCCAACGGCTCCGAAGCCTCCCCAAGGGTTCCATGCCTATAAATAAAGGCCAAGGAAGCCCTGGACACGTACCGGAACTATACGGAAGCCCACGGACATATTTTGCATCAATTGGCCAACCTCCGGCGACTTCCTCCAAGGGAACCCCAATAGCTCCAACAACTTCCACATCCAAGGAGCCCCCTCAAGAAGCTTGGGAGAGCACGCTACATCAACTCCATCATCCAATTGGCGCCCAAGTCTTCCTCCATTACGGTTTTTCATTCTTTATTTATTTTGAGCTTAAAATTGGGTTTGTGCCTACAAACCCCAAACTTTTCTCATCCCCTCTTTCTTTTGGGTTTCACATCACCACTAAGGTGTGAAGAGGTTGCCAAGCTTTCCTTTAAATAGCTTGAGACATAGGTGAGCTATCCTTCACCTGTAAGAAGGATAGTGGGTTCTTGCTAAACCATCAAAAGCAAGTGGGTTCTTGCTAAACCAATTCAAAAGCAAGCTGTAATAGGTCCTAGTGCTACCTCAAAGCCTAGTGGGTTTCTTGCTAAAACCATTGAAAAGCAAGCGGTAGGAATCTCTCAACGGTTGAGTTGGGAGCGGAGACGTAGGCCGGGTTTTGGCCGAACTCCGTTATCAATTTTGGTGTCTTGCCTCCTTTATTTCCGCTGCATTCTTTACTTTGATTTTTAATTTGTTAATCATTTTTTAAAAGGCAATTCACCCCCCTCTTGCCATCTTCCCCGTTTTTCTTCCGCCCAACAGTTGCAACCCTGGAGTTGAGAAGGAAATTTCAAGTATAATTTTGGGCACTTATAAATTGGTGGTGTGGGCCCCACAAGGCCCTATTTGTGCATTTGTGGTGAAATGCAGCTTTTTCACTGGTTGTCCATTTGGGATGAATGAATATCCCATCAAGTGTGATTTTCTAAGAGGATCTCAATGAACCTATCCTTTTGATGTGTTTCCTTATCTTGGAATGGGTACAAAAAAGCACTGTTCTTACATAATGCTGTGAAATTCCATTTCTTCATTGGGAGTCTGATTCTAGAAAATGAATAGTGGGTCCTGAGCATTTTTTCACAATGACCATGATGATGTGATTCATTTGATTATTTTGGGACATTTGAGGAGTCTTGTCGGTGTAAATTACATTTTCTCCCTTTGGATCAAACAATGAGCATCACACACTCATCATCTTCTTGGATAGAGGTTTCATGTACTCTGGGAGTGCACTAGCATGACTTGTGGGTACTAGTTCAAAGTTTAGTACCTGATTACAGCTACGTACATAGTCAAGTGATAAGGTAGGGTCACACATCGTGTGTAACCCACACATGTTGTGTTCTACTCTAAAAACCTTCTACCTCTCATATCTCTTTCTTCTGGACTCGGATTTTTGGCATGTTAATAGCCTATCCTGAGTGTTTTTTTACGTAAAATGTGATGGTGCTCACCACAGGGGATTTCGAGATATGATGCGAGATGATCTAGGTGTGATGCATATATGGGTTGACACTCGATGACTGAAGTCGTTTTTTATTGAGAGATACCATAAAATAAGGATGGATAGTTCTCCTTGATGATTTTCTAATAGGTACTATCTAGTAGGGATGGCCAGAGTAGATTGAGGAATACCTCCAGCTGGGATGGGTAGTGGATCCACGATGAATGATTTGGGCATACCTCCAGCTTGGCTGGGTAGTGAATCTTTGATGACAGAGTCAAGCATACCTCCAGCTGGGCTGGGAAGTGAGTCCCTGATGACAGAGATGGGCATACCACCAGCTAGGCTAGGTAGTGGGTCCCCATTGACTTATGACACAATCTTTTGACTGTATGATGCAGTGAAAAGACATGGTTTGACGTGAAATTGGACTCTCAAGAAAGAGGGAAACATTTCCCAAAAAGACAAGTCCTTGTGATGAAACCTAAAACCTTTAGGGAAAAACAATACCCCCCAAAGAGTATAGTATCAAGGTGCGGTGATTGATTCCCTTTGACTTGCAATTCAAGGCAGATGTGTGGGATGTTGGACATCGATGGTGGTTACTTCTTGAACTATCTTCTACTCTATTTTATTAGGTTGAGCTGTGAGATAGAGATTCCCTTATTCTCTTTTTCGGGATTCTTTGCTGAGTATATATATATATATATATATATATATATATATATATATATCCTATTTCTAGTACCCAATCCTTGGGTTTTTGTTACTCTCCTTCCAGGAGAGGCGAAGATGTGTGAGGTATTCCACACGCTTTCTGTGTCTAGATTCTCATGGTTGGAAGATTATACTCTCCTACTATAGGTAGTGAAGACTCAATGATAATTTCATATTCTCACCATTTCTATATCCTTATCTTTGGATGAGATTACTTCACTCTTTTGTTGGGTTGAGCTGCACTACATTACTGCATTATTTTAAGGTATCGTGTTCTCTCTATGGGTCCCCTCTTCAGTACTTCTCTTGCTGCTCCCTTGAGCCTTTGGGGCATCCTACTGAGTATCTTTATACTCACCCCTTCTTGGGCTTTTCCCATAATTGGTGTTCCCTTACATATGATGGACAGGTTGATCGTGATTTCAGAGGATCTAGGGATACATGGTGCTTGGACCACGTATGGTGGTACTAACTTGGTATTCAGCAGCAGGGCTCTCCCATATACTTTACTTTTCTACCTATTGTCGGTTTGTGGAAATTTTCTGGTTGGGTGTATAATTTTCACCTTCACCTTTCAGTTTACTTTTTTTACTTGTACTATTTAGAGGTTGATGCATGTTTTTTTTCTATTTATAGAAATGGTGTATCTTTTTTTTACTTTCCCACTACACTTTTTCATTAATTTGGATGCGTGTGCGTACAGGTACTTAGGCAAAGGATTTCCTAAGTTTTTTATGCCTTCGGTGCTGGTCTCTATCCCTTGGCCTATGGTGGCAAGCTTGGGGTAGTTGTGGCTCAATCCCCAGTATGGTTTGGGTCATGATAATGAATATATTTAGAAAATTCATGGATCTATTTTTTAGATCTCATTCCCTAGAACACGATTCCTAATTTAAGTCATACTTGGATAAATTTCATTCATTAGTCTTAAATAACTGGTAATACGTAACATTTTTTTCTATATGTTATCAACATATCTATCATGAAAACTCATACTTCATTGACTATCCTATTAGAGGCACATGTCACTCATTAATTTCCAAAAAAATATTATATGATTACTGTGAATGATTTATTTATAAAATAATTTATGTAAAATTTATATCTCATTAGAATTATTTGATTTCACAAGCACTTTCTAGATATGTCATATAGACATATGGCATAATATATCCTTCTAATTGCATTATGTAGACATGTTTTGTATAAATTCATCAAATGAGGTGTCATTGACTTTTAAAATCCCAATATAATGTTCATATAAGTATACTTTTAAGAGTATAATTTAAAATTATTTTAGTCATGATGATTGGTATGTAGGTTTTTTCATAGACTAAACCATTCAATAATCATTCATGTTTTATTGCTACTATCTTGTACAATCCACATCTATTTTCCCCTGAATACACATTAGAATTATAAATTCATTGAAAAAGTTAAGAAAATAGAGTCCCCAAATAATTATACATGGAGTCTATTAGTTTAATTTATTCATACTTATCAACCATAGAATGTATCCATTTACCACTTCATTATATTAATATTTATTCTGGATAATTAAAATATAAACCACTCACCAAAGTAAATATAAACCACCTCTTTGGATATAAATGTCTACGTTGTATGTTTCTCTGGTACAACTCCTCCCACTACTCTAAGTGGATTCCAGTATTTCTATTCCAACTCTTATGCATCCAAATCATTATCACATAGATAATATGTTTGGTCCCACAATATTTTTATATATTGGATGTCTTTATTGAAATATAGTTGGTGTTGACTAGCATTCAATATACTTTGTGGATATAAGATTATTAACTTAGATGAACCAATGTGTATGATTCTCATTTAAAGCTAATTCCATATTTTAACAAATAGTTTTCAATAAACACTTGTTGGGTTGTCCTAATAAATTCATTTAATTTTGCAACTGATATGACATCTATTAGAAAATATTATATGTATGTGGTTTTTAGTTTCATTTATATTTTCAAAACATTTCATGGAATAACTAATGGGTTATTTTTAATATATATAAAAGACTCATCATTCCTCTTCCATATATTAAAATCATGACATTGATGTATATAAGGAAATTTTATTTTGGGATTAACTTTACTCTAAACTTATGATCAATGATTACTTGGATAAGATGTTCTCCAATAATCTAGCTTGGATATTTCCCAATCTTTTCCATGTGCACTCATTTACTTTAATGAGAATTTATAAAATATCTTGAAGGAATCACATGAAATATATGATGTTTCCATTGGATTTATAATAGTTCTTGTGTCCATGCTAAACGAACTCTAAAATCATTGTGATGTGCCTTTATTTTAAAAGGTTTCTTTATCTAAAACATTGTAATTAATTTTCTTGTTTATGAAAAAAATTATTTCAATTGAGACTAAAACACCTTTATTATATAAATAATTCATCTAATTTAATTTTTATTTGAATATTTCCACAATCAAGAAAAATTATTATAATTTATATTCATCATTCATTATGATGGATATCTATGATTAAATGGTTACTAAACCATAAGTTTAGTATTTAAGTACCATAAAAATTTTATTCCAAATGGGAAATAATGTATTGTTGTGATTAAGCAGACACTGAGGTAAATTTCTTGGTACATATATTCAAAACATGAATCAATCCATTTTTAAATGATAAGTAGTGAGATACCATTGGATAATGTAGGAATCTCCCTTTCTTGTCTCATTTTGTGTTCACTATATAACCTTCATATTCATTACTATTTCCTACATTTAAATTCATGTATATTATAATATTATTTTATTTAATAAAAAAGTATCCAATATAATATTAATGAATATTCCTGAATTTTATTCTTCTTCATTCTTCTTTATTTCATTGAAATTCATTTTCTATGGTACATTACTTCCACATAAGAAGAAAATAACCCTATTTCATTCTTCTACTTTTGAATCTTTTATCAATTTAATAGATGTGGTAAATGATATTTTGGATTTCAATTATCCATGGGATATCCAATATTTTATTTAAAAAATTTCACCATAATGGGTGGAGAAACATGTTCCAACCAATCCTTATTCACTAGGTGGTGTATAGAAAAAAATTCAAAGAGACATATCCATTTTTTTCTGGGATTGGGAGAAAGAGGATAACCTTGGTGGTAAGGATAATAAAATAATATGAATGGAAATTTTATTATCCAATTGGAATCTAAATTTAAATCATTTTTCATTATACCCCCCTACATTTTGAAACCATGATCAGTTTTTAGATTCCCCACCTGTAGTTTACAATTATATAGTTCATTGAAAATCCAATACATTTCAAGAATTTCCTTTTCTTTCTCAATAAAAATAAGATGAGATGTTATAGTGTAAGAATCCATGTCCTTATGTTGTATCATAAACTCTTTAGAAATAGTTGATAATATAACACAACAGACATAAGAAGAATCCTTTACATAACTCTAGTAGGCATCCTTTTCACCTTCACTCACCTACTGGGGAGGAAGAACATGGATAGAATATTCTAATACATAATATAATTTTTATTATAATAATTTATCACATAAAATATTGTACCATATCAAGAAAAAAAATTAAGGATATACCCTTATTTATGAAATTATCAAAGTGGTTTTGTGGTTTCTATTTCAATTATTCTGCAATATTTAAAACAGATTATTGGTAATATAATTGATTAAAAATTATATGATGCATTATAATTATAATTTTATTAAGTATCCCACTATTTTATCAAGTCTCAATAACCCTCACCATTGGACTCAGAATGTCTAGTTTATTATACATTCAAGTGGCATGGATCCATACTCCCCTTCTGATAACCCAATATTTGTCTTAGTTAGTTACTTGATGTTATTTATGTAGGAAAGTCTTTACCAACTATAGGATTGTAGCTCCATCTTCTGTTGAGTGTATTTCCCAATATATAAACCCTTACATGGATTTCCTAAACACTTTCCTCTAAGTTACATCAATTAGAGCAATGGATAATTCCCTTTATGTAAAGCGATTAAGTTAACCCAAAAAATTTATAAAAACCCCTTGATAAAATTGTGTGTCCAAAATAGGGTTGGTAAAAAATATAGTTCTATGGGTTTCATTCCTAATAAATCAATATAAGGCTTATTTTGAAATAATATTATGTTGAGGGATTTTATTCATTATTCATATTGATTTATTATTTTAATTTGTTAACGTCATGTTAATATTAAGTGGATTTTAATTAAGTGATTAAACATTTTTTGATAAAAACTTTATGCATCATCAATTTATATAAATTCCAACATTAAATATCATCCAATTTTTTATGTGATCGTGGTCTTGAATCTATAGTATAAATCATACATAAGATTGATATAAATAAATAAATAACTCATCCCAGAACTTATCTAATGGTTGATTTATTGAGTTGAAAATAAACCAACCTATTACCCTAGGGGAAAACTCTTTGTGCCAAACCTAGAATATCCTAAAAGTTAAATTTTTATTATCAAAACACTTTTAAGTAAAATTTAGAAACCCCAAGTTCACCCAGGTATAACACTAAACTAAACCACATACTTTTTGAAAACTAACTTGAGCCTACAGAGGCATTCTCCCTACATAATTTCTAGGAAAGGGATGGTACCTGTAAGTCTGGATTCTCTGTTATTAGATCTTGAAAGTGTGTTTCTAGGTAATCCCAAGCCTGTAGGTACTCATCTATATTAATCTTACCTTCGTTGAAGCCTATGATCAGGATAAGAGCCTACCTATCAATCCATTCACCTTGCTCACTATTAGTGTCCATGCGTATCAAACTTCCCATCATCCTCGTTGCTTTATCTTTTATGGCATTAATCATAATAACTTTCTCCATTAATTCTTCTCCTGAATGCATAAGCATTTGCAGAACTTGTTCAGGTTCTATATCAGTCTCCCACTATTGTCCATTTGACATGGATGCAGTATCTGCAACCTCCTCCTCCAACTAAACTTCCTCAGACTGTAGTGGATTCCCCCCAGGAAGGTCCCTAACCCGCTGCTCTTCTGCCTCCCCTTGAGAAACTGCCAAGGTTTCCAAAATATCATTCCCCTTTTTAACCTCTTTGACTTCACTTATTGGCACAAGATTCTTCTTGCTTCCCTCCACTACTTTGAGCTCCTACTTCTTGGTGTTACCACATTTTTTAGCCTACTACATCTCCATTGGTTTAGGAAGGCCTGAGTAGTCTTTACACCCCTTATTTTTCTTCTTCTTATTGGAAATGAAACTCCCTGGATCCCTATTTTTCTTATTTCCTCTCTTCCTCCTTGGGTTGTGAAGACCCTTACCAAAATCTCCCATTGAATTATCATCAAAGGCTTCCTTTCCTAACTCTGCTCCGGAGAGACCAATACTGATTCCCTCTGCACAACCATCATCACCAAGGTGATAAAAGTGATTATTCAAGTTAAGACAGGACAATTTCCTTCTCGGTTGGTGTCCATGTTTATCGTTCAACAATATATCAGAGCCAAGTATTGGTTCTCCATAGTTCTGGCCATCCTTAGTGATTCCCTCGCTAGTAATTTGTGACACTCTATCTGCATTTTTACCACCGTCTTCTCGCATAGCCAGTGCATAAGTGCCATGGATGGAATTCAAAGTGTCGTCCATTCTAACCATGCCACTTTACACTAAGCCTGGGGGTCTTTCACAACAACTTGAGGAGTGCCCAGATACTTTCTCAAGAATTTTAAAATATCTTCCTCCTTCAGGTTGTCCTACTTTCTCTTCTCATGTAACTTATCCACCTTAGGTTGGTCCTTGGAGGCACCCAGTAATGATGACTTCATCAGCCCTTCTCCAGATCTAGCAACCAAACTATTATTGCTGCCTTTAGAACCAGTATTTAACTGACTTCCACACCTACAAACCATCATAACATGACCCAATTTTTTTCACATAGATCAATAATCAGACTACAATTCGAAAACAATAGGTTGATTCCAATGGAATTCTTCCCCAACTATAATCCACACAAAATCAGCTAGCCTTCTAGACATGTCCACTTCCACACATATTCAAGGAGATACTGAATGACATAATGACCTGGTTCTATTATCGGAGCATAGATATCTTCCAACCAAGTTTCCTAACATGTGCAATATCAAAGGATTTTGAAATGGTAAAGGAAGTTTAGGTAGATTAACCCATATTTCCATTGTCGGGACATCGCACTTCATATGAAAGTCGAAGGACCACCTGAACAGAACGAAATGGGAACCGTTTCATATATGAGGAGCACTAGACCATGCCTTGATCAAATCGTCCTCTATTGAAAAATGAATCATGATATGTTTTTTGTCAAGTAAGCCTGCCATCACATGATCTTGTAAATCCTAGAATACAAAAACATACATGTTGAAGACATAAACCAAAGGATGTCATTGTTTTAACCATGCAATTAGGATAATTCTTTTATTACATGTATTTATATCTAATTCAGGGGTGAGAAAACCAAAGTATTGATTAAGGAGAATTGCATAAATGGCATTATAAACACTGGTCCTATATAATAAAATAGCATGGAATGACTAACATGCCTACATATTTAATTTAATAATAAATAATTTCAATCCCATGCAATAAAATTAAATTAAATAAAAAAAACTCATACACAAGTCCAATCAAAGATCATGATTGGTCATACACATGAATCAAAAACACAAAAGTGCACTAGTTTTAATTAATCTAAATTCATTAATTATTATTAAGATAATATTTCATGTATTAACTAATTAATAAATCAATCAATAAATTCCATTTATCATAATTACCATTTGAATTATCATGGAGATACCCATCATAATGGAATTTAAGGAAAATAAATGGAATGACCAATAATTAAAGAAAATTATAATGATTTAATTAAGTATTTATTAATTATTCAAAACATTTATTACATTGTTAAACACATCTGGCTCCTGAGTTTAATAAGGTTTTACCACTTTAATTAATTATTTTAATGTAATTTTAATTCTATTCTTTATTGGGAGACTATATAGCATATACTAATGAGTTACATGTCATGTGTTATTGTTTTCATGTGTTTGGGATAAACACATAAGGCCATAGCATGTATCTTGGATGGATCACATGGAATGTACTAACGAGATACACGTCATGTGGTCCACTTGTTATGTGTCTATAAAACATGTAGATTGAATTGGTGTTTTATTTAAATGTATGAATTAGTGATTTAAGTGTCATGTATTTCGGCTACACATCATGTGTTTCA
The DNA here is from genome assembly GCA_963277665.1 of Viscum album. NCBI lineage: Eukaryota > Viridiplantae > Streptophyta > Magnoliopsida > Santalales > Viscaceae > Viscum > Viscum album. The sequence goes on from OY728146.1 coordinate 306,675,461, forward strand.
TTAATATCCTAGGATGTCAGTCTCATGTGGTGTAAAACCATGTATTTGACCACACAGTTAGCATTATTTTCACTAATATAACATATAGGTTGCAAGATGTGTACAACAACTACACAATGTGTAGTGTAGAAAACAATGTTCTATGTTGGCCCAATTGACACATAATTTACAATAAATGTACCACATGTAATAATTTTTCAACATGTCTTTTATCCCACCAAACATTCAGGTGTAGTGGACTTTGTTGTATAGAATGTACTCTAGTTACACAACATGTAACAAAATCTACCAGCAAGAACCTCCCAATAAAATCTCCAATACTTCTTCATCTATTGTTAGTATTTAAAGAATATTATTCTTATAAAAATAATTTTAATATATAATAAACATGTTAATGATACACTGGATAAAAAATGAATAAATTTTAAGTGACAAACTAACCTCTATTGTACATAATACATTAATAAATAAAAAATTATAAATTTAGGCATGACTGATCTGATACCACTTTAAGGATTTGAATGTAGTGGAATGGAATTTTAGGTGAATAACCATTAAGAGTTTTATTAGAATGAATGGATCATTTTACAATTGTTGAAGATGTAAATGTTTTGACCAATGAATTGTTTTCTCAATTATTGACATAGAACTCCTAAAACCTGAGGAGTATATTTTTTATGTTAAATTTGTAATCAATTTAAATTTATTAGAAGAAATAATACCTCATCTTATGATATTTCCTCTATGATGATGTTGATCATCTGAATTATTATTTTAGATTAATGACTTTGTGTATGGAGGACCCAAAGTAAATCACATCTAAAGGTGAACCACACATGGTCCTTTGATGACTGAACAACTCTAATAGAATGTTTGGTGCTAGAATGGTAGATTGATCATCTTAATCGCTTTTAACTCCTTCAGGATTATTTAGAGGATGAGAGAAGAAAGAATCTAGATATAAATGTGTTTTGCATAATGATTCTCAATTCTCGATTAACTCTACAAAATAGACCTAGTCATTTATTTATAGAGTTAGGGACAAGGTTAAAAATGTTATATAATTACACAAAAAACCCTTAAATAATATAATAAAACTTATTTAACATTATTCCATATAATAATATTATTATTATTTTATGTCTTTCACTAACTGGTGAAATGCTAAATATTATTTTTCCAGATTGAAAATTGATATTTATCATCAGACACAAACCTTAGTCTCATCCACCTCTTTATTTATTGAATACCTAAATAATATTTAATTAAATTTTTATTCATAAGTAAATATTATTTTCATAGTCTAAAGAATAAATATTTTCTAAAAATTCAATAAATAGAATATATATTTTATTCACAGTCTAGAAAATAAATATTTTATTAAGTATTCACATAATTAAATAAATTATATAGTTAATAAATAAATAATTATTTAGTACCTTGCGACTGTATTTTATCAATAAGTCCATAATAAAATTATTATTTGATCTTGAGGATAATATTTATTCCAAAAATTAAATTCAAATAGAATTTAATTAAGATCAATAGAAACTTATAGAGTGTGACTCTCTAGTATTCTTTCTCATTGGAATTAGGTTTTCTTACCTAATTTTCAATATTGCTTCCTAGAAATAGGTCAAGACACCCAAGAGAAAGAATTTAATGTCACAATTTTAAAAATCGTGCATGAACACTTAATGGGTAATATAATCCATTTTCATAATATCTCATCGAGTATGTCACACACATGTGTCATCAAATTATGTGCTTGATACGTCTTTCTTTGAGTATATGAAAAAAAACTTATCATTACACTATAGCCATGGAATTTAATGTGAATACTCCATTTTAATCAAATCATTGAGATATCAACTTCCATAAAATAGAAGGGACAAATCCTTCCTCTAAATATTCATCAATATCATGTCATTAATGGTGTTTTGAACATACCCTACTTCCCACGAACATATGGTATAATGGTTTTGGTCAAAACATTATATTTTCCAAGTCATGAAAAACATTAATATTAATCATAAATTATATGAAACATTATACATGTTCATAGATAAGAATATATAATGGCACATAAACATACAGAATTATATCTGGTGGGTATTTTCTCATAATCACCCATATTGGAGATTACCATGTGGGAACTTCATGAGATGAAGTCTCGTCATATTATGATTAATCACACCTGAGAGTCATCATACTATGTGCCCCATCATAGAATGTAATCCAACCATAGAACTAGGTTTAATATTATCATCATGAAATTTTAAGGTTCTCATAAAAGTAGGTAACTATTGTGACCTTATCAATGAGACATATACTATATGAAATTATAACATTAATGTTATGAAGAAGAAAAATTAATATATGATAAATAATTTAAATTAATATTCACTTCTTTGAGTATACATGTTATCTAATGTATAATGTTGTTGGTTTTAGGGCACTAACTCCAACAGTAGGTTCTCTTTTATATTTTTCTTTTATAATGTTTTGTTCTACTGATCGCTATAGTGGATGATCAATTTTATGTTTTATGTTAAAGAATCATTGATGATATAACATTGTGTTACTGTTATACTACATACTATGATATCCATTGTGATGTTTTCTAATTTTTTATTTCTGTTGTATTTATACTCTAATGTAAGGGAATAGTCTTCCCACTATCTATCTCAGGCCCTCACTACTGGTTAGCAGCTTCTAGCGTACAGGGAGGTGTGCTTGAGGTCATGTGGCACACTAGACAGACATAAAGTTTTGATCAGGGTGTCACAACATAGATATATACATATAAAAATATATACATAAATACATATATAGATAGATTCACACACAGAGACACACACATAGATAAAAAACAAACAAATGTACATGAATACATACATACATACATACATATATATACAAAGACACTCATACACATATATATGCACACACAAACACACATACATTGAGACATACAAACATACATACAGACATACATATATACATACTATCACAAACACACCAACATAGACACACACAAACACACACATATATGCACTATAAAGTCCCGTGTTTTTTAACCGGGTTAAAATACGAAGGTTTTCAAATTTTTTTGGTTTATCAATGGGTCGTTTTTTTTAAATGAGCTCCAAAATTTTATTCCAAGTGTTGGAAGACCTAAAGGTTTTGTTTTTGTACTTTTTCATATTTATCTGATAATTTTAGTGGGTGTCCCGATGAGTCTCAGGAGCACCGGATTTGGAAAAGTTCACTTTAATGGATTTGCACGGGCAGAACACGGTTACAGTCCAAACCGTGCAATTTACACTACTTAATAAATTATTTAATTTAATTAAATAAGATTATATGAAAGAATGTGATTAATTAAAATAAAGTTTTAATAATAATAATAATTAAGTTATTATTATTATTGTGGTTGTTTAATTAAATGGGTGATAAATAATTAATTAAATGACGGTTGAAGAAATTAATGTGGCTTTTGGGTTTATCAAAGAACCGTTTTAATTAAATAAGGGGTTTCAGATTTAATGAAGTGTTGCTATTAAATAGAGTTTTTGGGTTTATCAAAGGTTTGAAAAATAATAATAATGATACTATTATTATTTTAGTTTTATGAAGGTAATAATATTTATTATTATTTTAATTAAATGAGGAGTTTCATATTTAATGAAGTGTTGTTATTAAATAGAGATGTTGGGTTTATCAAAGGTTTGAAAAATAATAATAATGAGACTATTATTATTTTAGTTTTATGAAGGTAATATTTATTATTATTATGGAAATTAAATTAGGGGTTATGGGTTGGAGTTTTCATCATATTAATGATATTATAATAAATTGGGGGGTTTGGGTTTTAAATAAATGAAAGTTGGAATAATAATAATAATGATGTTATTATTATTATTTTGGTTATTTAGTTAAATAATTGTTGAAATAATTTAATTAAATGATCAATATGGAGTTTCATAATTAATTATGAAATGTTTATTAAGAGAATAGTAAATAAATAAGTGTTTTTAATTAAATGGGGAGTTTTGTACTTATTAGATAAGTGTTTAATGTGTATAATAATAATAATAAAATGAGTATTATTATTTTAATTATTACATCCAATTAATTAGATTAATTTTATGGGAAAAAGAAAAAAATAAAATAAAAAGGGGAGGTGTGACCTGCATGTGAGGCCCAGGACCCCCCCCCCCCCCTATTTTCTTCCTCCTTAGGTGACGCACCAGGTGTGCAGTGCCCTCACGCTCTAGATGCTCTGGCTCCTTCCCAGTGGTGCAACCTCTAGTAGTGCATGGACCCTCCTCCCTAGCATGCAGTCGTCAACTGAACCCTCTCGCAGCAGTGCAGGACACTCCCGGGCAGAACCTGTAGTGCGCCACCCCCTCTCCCGGACACCACTTTCCACATGATGATTCCTCTCGAACTCATCATGAATCTTGTCTAACTCGTCAAGGTGAGTCTTTCTGTGTTTAAATCATGATTCGCATCGTCCATTTGACTCATCTCACCTTATTTGCTCATCTGAAACTCTAAGGTTCTGTTTTATCTGGTTGTTGCATTCTTCTAATTTTTAGGATATGTGAATTCTGTTTAGGGACCTGTAGATCCATGTTCTGGCATCCGCCGCTAAGGGAAAGGTGGATGGGCTTGATTTTCTTTGGATTCATTGGTTCAGGTAGGCTTTTAAACTCGTTATTTGGTTTTGCATTGGTTAAATTAAGGTCTGTTAATTTTCTATGAGTCCATGGTACCAAGTTAGAGGTGATTTGTTCATTATTACTTTGATTCTGGGTACCGGTTTAATATATTGAATTTTTGTTGATCAATGTAGACAACGTTCATATATATATATATATATATATAAATGTGTGTTCACGTGTGACTTCAAACCAGTTGTGGACTGGTTGCCTCCAAGTACATTAAAGCATTTCGGAATAAAAATGGTGCCACCCCATGGTAGGGTCCCAAATCTCCATCACTCTATTTAAGAATTATTTGCTTCTTTAAATAATTTGAGAGTATGAGTTTCATTTATTTTGGAATTACTAAATTTTCTTTAAATGATGATTAAATTTAAACTACTGGTTAGTAGTAATTTCATATCATGCTTGCTATGGTTTGGCTATTTATATGTCTTATTGTTGGTGTTGATATATAATATGTCAAAGCATGACACTTTTGATGTTATTAAATGATTCCTCCATGTGAGATAAATGAGTACTTGATCATGTGTTGGTTTTAAGGATGTATTTCTAATTAGGTTAAAGTTATATGATTAAATAGATAAATGATTTGAATAGAGATGATTGAGTAATAGGGTAATTAATTGAAGAATTAATTATCTAGTCATGAGTCGTAAAAATTGTGGTTTTTACTGAATATTGAGAATATAGAATATTTTGACATGTTTGGAATATAAATTGAAAAATGGTAATAATTAATGGATGGATTAATTATTACATGATAATTGATCAATGGTTAATTAATTGATGAACTAGTTTAAGAGATGTGAATTAATTAATTAATTTTTGAATTAATAAATTTGCATGCATTAATTTAAGATTGTGAATTGGTTTGATTGTTTTGACTTTTGGCCAATAATACCTTTAGTTGCATTTTTATTTTCCATGCCTTAAGTTATTTAGGATGGAGTGGTTTAAAAATATGATATGCTATGTGAGATGGTTTCTAAATATGTGGGCCTTGTTCAGCATGTTTGACTAGAGATGTTTATGACGTGCATGTTAATTGTTAAAGTCCTGAACAAAACACTATTTTAGTGGATGGGTTAAGACTTATTAATGATTTGGGATATTTAATAAATAATAATTAATTGATAATTAATTATTAACTATTGATATGTTGAATGGTTAATTTATTGTAGATTTATTTGACGGGAGGTTTATGTTGTTAATTAGTTGTTTAAATAATTAACAGATTAGATTAATTAATTTACGAATTAATTAATGGATGGTTTGGGGGTGTTAGACATGGAGTTCTACACCAATGATAAATATTTATGTATGATTTATAAATGGGCTGTGAGACAGGTATTGATGCTCCAAATACTCACAGGGTTCTATACATGGCGTTCTACACCCATCTTGCATGAAAATATTATTTTATGGGACATGGACTGATGCTCCAAATACCCATGGGTTGTGAGATAAGGACTAATTCTCCAAATACTCATGAGGGCACTAGAAATGATATTCTACACCCATTAATTGACATTGGACTGAGGGTCCAATTGGTCATACATGAAATGAATTAATTGGTTAATGAAATCTATTATGACATAATGATTTGTGAATTGGATGTGAGAAAGGGTTCAGACTTATCAATGAATTGGGTGAATCACTGTTAGTGGACGGACCCAGGAGCGAATCACTATTTTTAGTGGATGGGCTCAGACATAGTATATGAAAGATTAAAATTGAATATCTTATGACATGTTATCCAATCCAAAGAACAAGCTTGGATTCAATCTGTGGTGAGTGACTTATATGGGGGATGTCGGGCTTAGGTTGAATCTCGAGACTTACATAATTTAATAAGGTTTGAATAATTGATAAATAGAAATGATTATGTAATGACTCTTTTGTATGCATAACAAATGTATAATACGTGTTCAGACACTAGATGAGGGTTTGGGTATATAGTTACATTGTACTGATTACTTTATTTATGCATGCTTTCACACGGTTTAAATTATTTATTTAATGTCTCTATTTGGGGTAGACACCGGTGGTCCTGACCTACTGAGATTTATATCTCACACCCTACCTAGGCCTCCATTACCCTGGGGTACCTGAGTAGATTCTATTTGGTTACAGGATTGTGTTGTTAGCAAATACTTAGGAGATTGGAGCAGAGGACCGAGCAGAATCTCGGGATGCTCGAGTTGAAATCTTGTAGGGATTGGTTGTCTTTTATTTGTATTGTACATGATGTGTAGAGCATATTGTATTGTTTATTGATTTCAATTATGTATACATAATATGTCATACATTTATCTATTATATGATTGGTGTTGGCCACTTTTATAAAATGAGTACTATTTTTCTTCCGCTGTTTTGTCAATTATGTATTACTGCTTCCACTATTGTTTGTTATTTATTCTGATATACCACCGTGAAACTCTGATAAGAGGGTATAGTCTCCCCATTGACTATCTTGAGACCCTAGATGCTAGTCGACAGCGTCTGGTATATGGGGAGATGCGCTTGAGGCCATGTGGTGACCGTTCTGGCCACCGGTTCAGGGGTGATTCGGGTCTGGATGTTACAAAGTTGTATCAGAGGGTTTATTTTCCTTTTGTCTTTCTATTTTGGGTTGGTAGACAAAATAATAGGAAAGTGTTGGTGATTGGGTTAATATTCATGTTTGGGACTGATCACCCCATGTACGGGAAATGACTAAGTGGATAGGGATGAAAATTGATGTTTGTAGTATATGAGGTTATGGTTAATATGATTTCACCTTGAGTGACTGGTGTATTTTCTACTACTTATTGATTTTGATAATTTTGAAAAAATAATTTTCTTGTCCTGATATGGCAAGAAATTTTCCTACATGCATCATCTTAGGCACTTAGAGATTCACATGTCATGTATATAACATGTCATGTAGTTGAATTAGTAGGATGTCTGCTAATATGGATTGTGTACCTTGAATATATGCCATGTTTTGTACTTATTTAGCATTCCTTTTTAGATAGTATGTTTCAGGGATATAATTAACATGCTTGAGTAATAATATGCAATGCTTATATTCTATGCTTCTGTGTTATAGCATGTTTTAGTGATTTCGTCATGTTAATCTGTGTTAGCTACTTGTAGTGACATGTTAGATTGCTGATAAATGATTGTTTTCTTCGGATAAATTTATTTGGTTTCAATTACAATGGAACCAGTTTTCATTCGTAAGGTGTATGGGTGCCTTATAAGTGCAAAAAAATGGTAACCCATGTTTTCAAACAATTAAAAAGGGATGCTAAAGTTAAAATGTTAAATGAAAAAGATATATCTCAAATGGGATCCAAATTCCAGCAGTAAGGTGTATGGGTGCCTTATCGACTAGTATATGTACATCCATGTGACTGAACCATATAACCATAGTATGTTTGAAAATGGTTATGAATGTAAAACTGCTGAGTTTTGATTGTAAAGAACTGTTGTGGGGTTTCTTTTTGAAGAACCCAGATTTAATAAATGAGACCCTTGGAGGTCACCTTTTTGGTAAAAAGGAATTTAGATGCTAAATTGCCTGTTATATTTTAATAACACTATATGTGAAATGTTTAAATATGATGTTTTTTATAGCATGTTTGTTTTTCCTGTGGGGTGTTGTTTTGAAAACCAAGTGACTTGTTGTGAAAAAGTACTTGTGTGTTTGTTGATTTTTTTCTTCAAATGTTAAAAAGGTTGAAATGAATTAGTTAAGATGTCTAAAATGGGGGCTTTTTAACTTCATGATTTTTTTTTGTGACCAAGTGAGAGGGTTGATGTTTATGTTTTGTGAGGGGCTAACCCGTGGTAGGTAGTACCCTTAGAATGTTCTAGGCTGTTAAAGTAAGTTCTTCCCACTACTTGGGAGGACTTCTTGGTACTCGGGTGTTATGGAATGATGATAGGGATGGTGAGTGGTTGATCTTTTATTTCGACTTCATGGAAAATCTTAAGGTGGGTAGTGTGGAATCGATTTCAGTAAATGTGTTGGCAGGTGACGCTGAGCTTTTTGAACAAAGTCATCTGGTAGTAGTTCAACTGATCTTCTTAATGACCTTGGTTTTCTCTTAGTGCGCTCCTCTGAATATGATGATCATGTCCCCTATCTTGACCTCTTCATAGAGACACTAAGATAGTGTTGTTATTACGCTGTGCTACAGTTTAAATGTTGTTGGGCTTGATGAGTAGTTGTTATCTAGGTAGTATGTTGGATGCGTGGTTTCTTTGGGCTATTCCTTTATTCGTGTTGGGGCACGATTGTTTTTTTTAAATATTCTTATGATGCCTTGACTTTGAAATTTCACCAGAGGTCGAGTAAGGACTTAGTTATACATGCGGATGGTTTTGGAATAGTTTTAAAGGCACATTGTCAGATAAAGGGAAAATGTGGGTTTTGGGTCCGCGACGTCTTTCAAGGGAAGCATGTGCAACATTTTTTGTTGGTTGATCAAGATTCAACCATTTTTGTTGACGAGGTCCCCATAATGGTCTCATATATAAGCTATGTTTCGATGTTTAAGCTATAAAGTGAGCTTTGGATCTCATTTTAAAGGCTTGGTTGTTAGGCTTGTGAAGGGTTAAAGGTGTGTTTCGATTTGGGAATGCAACGCATCAGTTCTAACAAGATTAAATGACCTTGGTAGGTTGGTTATTTTAGTAGTGGTTCCCAATGGATTCTCGGGGATGAGAATTTTTTAAGGTGGGTAGATTGTAAAGTGTCGTGTTTTTGAACAGGGTTAAAATATAAAGGTTTTCAAAAAAAAAATCAGCTTATCAAAGGGTCATTTTTTTACACCGAGCTCTAGAATTTTATTTCGAGTATTGGAAGACCTAAAGGTTTCGCTTTTGGACTTTTGTATTTATCTGATAACTTTAGAGGGTGTCCCAATGAGTATCAGGAGCACTAGATCCGAAAATGTTCACTTTAATGGATCTACACGGGCAGCGCATGGTTGCGGTCCAAACCGTGCAGTTTACACTGCTTAATAAATTATTTAATTTAATTAAATAAGATTATATGAGAGAGTTTGATTAATTAAAAGAAAGTTTTAATAATAATAATAATAATGAAGTTATTATTATTATTATTGTGTTTGTTTAATTAAATTAATGATAAAGAATTAATTAAATGATGCTTGAAGAAATTAATGTGACTTTTGGGTTTATCGAAGAACCGTTTTAATTAAATGAGGGGTTTTAGATTTAATGAAGTATTGTTATTAAATAGAGGTGTTGGGTTTATCAAATGTTTGAAAAATAATAATAATGAGACTATTATTATTTTAGTTTTATGAAGGTAATTATTATTATTATTATTTTAATTAAACGAGGTGTTTCAGATTTAATGAAGTATTGTTATTAAATAGTGGTGTTGGGTTTATCAAAGGTTTGAAAAATAATAATAATGAGACTATTATTATTTTATTTTTATGAAGGTAATAATTATTATTATTATGGAAATTAAATTAGGGGTTATAGGTTAGAGTTTTTATCATATTAATGATATTGTAATAAATTGGGGGTTTAGGTTTTAAATAAATGAAATTTGGAATAATAATAATGATGATGTTATTATTATTATTATGGTTATTTAGTTAAATAAATGTTAAAAGAATTTAATTAAATGATCAATAGGTAGTTTCATAATTAATTATGAAACTTTTATTAAGAGAGTAGTAAATAAAGAAGCGTTTTTAATTAAATGGGGAGTTTTGCGCTTATTAGATAAGCGTTTAATGTGTATGATAATAATAATAAAATGAGTATTATTATTTTCATTATTACATCGAATTAATTAGATTAATTTTAGGGGAAAAATAAAAAAAAAGGTGAGGCACGACCTACAGGTGAGGCGCATGACCCCCCCTGTTTTCTTCCTCCTTAGGCGACGCACCAAGTGCGCAGCGCCCTCACGCTCTAGCTGCTCCGGCTCCTTCCCTATGGCACAACCTCCGGTAGCACATGGCCCCTTCTCCCTAGCGTGCAACCCTTGGCTGAACCCCTTCGTAGCAGCGCAGGACACTCCCGGGAAGAACTTGTAGTGTGCCACCCCCTCGCCCAGACTCCACTCTGCACGTGGCGATTCCTGTCAGACTCTTCATGAATCTTGTATACCTCATCAAGGTGAGTCTTTCTGCATTTAACTCGTGATTCACATCAGCCATTTGAATCCTCTCTCTCACCTTGTTTTCTTGGTCGAAACCCTAAGGTTCGGTTTTATCCAGTTGTTGCTTTCTTCTAATTTTTAGGATATGTGAATGTTGTTTAGGGACCCGTAGGTCCATGTTCCGGCATCCACATCCAAGGGCGAGGCAGATGGGATTGATTTTATTTGGATCCATTTGTTCGGGTGGGCTTTTAAACCCACAGTTTGGTTTTACACTGGTTAAATTAAGGTCTGTTAATTTTCTATGAGTCCCTGGTACCAAGTTTGAGGTGTGTTGTTCATTACTACTTTGATTCTGGGTACAAGTTTAATATATAGATTTTTTTTATCAATACAGACAATGCACACACACACACACACACAGATATATATATATATATAAAGGTGTGTGCGAGTGTGACTATTGATTAGTTATGGACTGGTTGCTGCCAAGTACATTAAAGCATTGCGGAATAAAAATGGTGTCACCCCGAGGTAGGGTCCCAAATCTCCATCACTTTATTTAAGAATTATTTGCTTCTTTAAATAATTTAAGAGTACGAGTTTCCTTTATTTTGGAACTGCTAAAATTTCTTTAAATGATGATTAAAGATAAACTATTGGTTAGTAGTAATGTCATGTCATGCTTGTTATGGTTTGGATTTTCATATGTCTTCGTGTTGGTGCTTATATATGATATGTCGAAGCATGACACTTTTGATGTTATTAAATGATTCCACCACATGAGATAAATGAGGACATGATCATGTGTTGGTTTTAAGCATGTATTGATAATTGGGTTAAAGTTATATGATTAAACAGTTAAATGATTTGAATGGAGATGGTTGACTAATAGGGTAATTAATTGAAGAATTAATTATCTAGTCGTGAGTCATAAAAAATATGGTTTTACTGAATATTGAGAATATAGAATATTTTGACATGTTCAGAATATAAATTGGAAATTGGTAATAAATAATGGACGGATTAATTATTACATGATAAATGATTAATGGTTAATTAATCGATGAACTGGTTTAAGAGATGAATTGATTGATTAATTGTTGAATTAATTAATTTTCATGCATTAATTTAAGATTGTAAATTGATTTGATTGTTATGACTGTTGGCCAATAATACCTTTGGTTGCATTTTTATTTCTCATGCCTTAAGTTGTTTAGGATAGAGTGGTTTAAAAATATGATATGTTATGTGATATGGTTGCTAAATATGTGGGCCTTGTTCAACATGTTTGACTGGAGATGTTTATGACGTGTGTGTTAATTGTTAAAGTCCTGGATGAAACACTATTTCAGTGGATGGGTTCAGATTTGTTAATGATTTGGGATATTTAATTAAGAATAATTAATTTATAATTAATTATTAACTATTGAGATGTTGAATGGTTAATTGATTGTGGATTTATTTTACGGTAGGTTTATGTTGTTAATTAGTTGTTGAAATAATTAACGGATTCCATTAATTAATTTATAAATTAATTAATGGATGGTTTTGGGGTGTTAGACATGGCGTTCTACACCAATGATAAATATATATGTATGATTTAAAAACGGGTTGTGAAATAGGGACTGATGCTCCAAATACTAACAAAGTGCTAGACATGACATTCTACACCCATCTTGCATGAAAATATTCTTTTATGGGACATGGACTGATGCTCTAAATACTCATGGGTTATGAGACAAGGACTAACGCTCCAAATACACATGAGGGTGATAGACATGATGTTCTACACCTATTTATTAACATTGGACTGAAGGTCCAGTTGGTCATACGTGAAATGAATTAATTGGTTAATGAAATCTGTTGTGACATAATGATTTGTGAATTAGACATGAGAAAGGGTTGAGACTTATCAATGAATTGGGTGAATCACTGTTAGTGGATGGACCTAGGAGCGAATCACTATTTTTAATGGATGGGCTCAGACATAGTATATGAAAGATTAAATTGAATATCTTATGACGTGTTATCCAAGCCAAAGCACAAGCTTGGATCCAGTCTTTACTTTGATTACTTAGATGGTCTTTATAGACATATGTGGTGAGTGACTTATATGGGGGATGTTGGGTTTAGGTTGAATCTTGAAACTTACATAATTTAATGAGGCTTGAATAATTGATAAATGAAAATGATTGTGTAATGAATCTTCTGTATGCATAACAGATGTATAATACAGGTTCAGACACCATCTGAGGGATGAAGCAGATACTTGGGTATATAGTTACATTGTACTGCTTTATTTATGCATACTTTCACACGGTTTAAATTATTTATTTAATGTCTCGATTTTGGGGTAGACACTGGTGGTACCGACCTGCTGAGATTTATATCTCACACACTACCCGGGCCGCCATTGCACTAGGGTACCCGAGTAGATTCTATTTCGTTGCAGGACTGTGCTGTTATAAAATACTTGGGAGATTGGAGCAGAGGACTGAGCGGGAGCTCGGGATGCTCGAGTTGAAAGCTTGTAGGGCTTAGATGTCGTTTATTTGTATTTGTACTTGATGTGTAAAGCATGTTGTATTGTATATTGCTTTCAATTATGTATCCATAATATGTCATGCATTCATCTATTATATGATTGGTGTTGGCCGCTTTTATAAAATGAGTAATATTTGTCTTCTGCTATTTTGTCAATTATGTATTAATGCTTCCGCTATTGTTTGTTATTTTCTCTGATATACTGTTGTGCAACTCTGATAAGAGGGTATAGTCTCCCCATTGAATATCTTTAGACCCTCACTGTTAGTCGGAAACCTCTGGTGTACAGGGATACGTGCTTGAGGCCATGTGGCGACCGGTCCAGCCACTGATTCAAGGGTGATCCAGATCAGGACGTTACACACACATACATACAACATACATGCATAAATACAAAGATACACGCACAAATACACAAATAACCAAATACAGAAATATAGAAACACACACAAACAAACACACACACGCAGACATACGTGCATCCATGCATACATACAAACATACATACGCACATAGATATATACACACGTACACATACACAAAAACTCGCATACACATAAACACATAGACACACACATACACATATACACATAGACACAAATATGCATACAGACATGCATACATAAATAGATATATGAAAACATACATACATACATATATACATATATGCATGCATGAAAGGATACACACACACACCCACACACACACTCTCTCTCTCACACCCACACTATAAATCCCGACTCAAATCCCCGGGTCTGAGCCGAAATGCCATGTGACCTCATGCACATCTCCCCATACGCAAGAGGCTATTGAATAGCATCGAAATTCTGAGTCCGTAAGTGGGGAGACTATACCCTCAATATCATTCCATAAGATCAGTAATAAAAAATAAACAATATAATGAATAGTCAGAGTACACATGTGGAAAAGTAAAGATAGAATACATGTAATACAAATAAAGAATCTCTCATAAGTGGCAAGAATGTCGTGAGGAAATAAAGGAGATAAATTAAATAAATAAACAACGGATCCACTAGTGTCTTTGTTGGTCTGCTACTAACTCCATGCTTCTCCGCTCAGCTATCCACCATAGGGCCATTTCCCTTCGCCAGATCCCTCATGCAATCTACAAGTGCATCGAAATTCCCGAGCAGGGTGTGAGTACAAGACTCGGTAGGACAATATCAATGCTTCCTTAACCTGTTGTTCTCAAGTATATAAGTGTATGGAATAATAAAATAAATGTGTAAAAAACATAGCAACACATAGTCCAAAACTGGGCGATCGTGCACTAACCAAGCTGCAACAAACCCCCATTTGTACCTACTTCAGCTATATGACTGATGGATAATCAAGGTTTTAGAAGAATCAAGGATTTTCCATGAGGCTAACGAATCATGTTACTCAACATTGTGTGATCGTTCAACTCAGTATCACTACTCATCGAGAAGGTTATGTTCTCGACATGTACTAGGGATCGAGAGCTAATCACCATCCTTTAGTCATCGAGTAACATACTAGGGATTGAGAGCTAATCAACATCCCCTAGTCATCGAGGCATATACTAGGGATCAAGAACTAATCAGCATCCCTTAGTCATCGAGGCATATCCTAGGGATCCAGAGCTAATCAGGATCCCTTAGACATTGATTACATCACACGACATTCTTGAGGCATGGTCGTATCCCAACATTGTGCATATGTCCCTCGTCATCATTATCCAAGTCATGCACACTCCCCCTCCAAGGGATAACATGTTACTACAATCCACCTGTCTTAGGTTCCAAGAACAATACCACAAGGCATATATAGCATGGTAGGGTACACTAGCAATCATAACATATCATCATAAGTAAAGTAGCACACACAATACATGTGATCAACATCAAACATGAATAACAAGCACTATTACAGATTTGGGAAAGGGATGTGCCTGCTTTTATCAGCGCTAAACAGAAAGCACTGATAAGAGTCTCACCATTATCAATGCTAGCTAAAAGCTCCGATAAAGGCGACGTTTATCAGTGTTAAAAAAAGCACTGATAAAGGTCTATCCTTTATCAGTTCTTTTTTTAGTGCTGATAAATGTTATAATTATTAGTGCTATTCTTAGCGCTGATATAAATTTTTAATAAAAAAATATTATTAATATATATATATAATTGTAATATATATTTTACAAAATAATGTTTATTTTTCCACATTAATTAAAAAACACATGGTTAAAATTAATATAAATATGATATATTAATATATATATTTTAATAATTCAAATATATATATATATATATATATATATATAATTTTCTAAAAAAAGTATTTATAAGATTATAATAAATATATATATATTTAAATAGTTATAAAATTATAATAATTTTTACAATAATAAATATATTTATTATTTATTATATTTTTATTGATGCGTGAATATAATTGATGTTGTATGATCATAAGTTTATTTGTGGACATGATTGTGGGTTGTTATGTTCACAATGTTAAGATTACCTATATTATGACAACTCATGCATATGTTATGTATTCATGAAGTACTCATGAATGCTCATTTATACATCGACACTCTTATTATTCATGCTTTCCATATATGTGATGACTTATTTTTTATGATCTATACTTTACTAGGTATGATTCATTAATGTTATACCCATGAACTTAATATGCTCTCATAAATACTTACAAAATTAAAAAAAATTATAAATATATTTATTATAATTATAATTATAAAATGCTAATTATATATCAATGCTTTTAAAATATTTTTTTTCCAATTATAAATATAACTAAATATATATATTTAAATAATTATAAATTTACAATAAATACATTTATTATAATATTATAAATATATATAAATATATATTAATAAATATAAATAAATAAATATAAATAAATATAATTATTTATAATTATACTTATTAATATATATGTTTATTTATAATTAAAATTATATATATAATTATAAATTTATAATAAATATATTTTTTATACTTATAATTTTATAAATATATATAAATATATGAATATATTTATAAATATATTCAAATATCTATAAATATATACAAATAATTATAATTATAATTATCATTATATATATATATATAAATAATTGTAAAATCATAATAAATATATTTATTATATATAATTATAAAATTATAAATATAATAAATAAATTTATTATAATTTTATGATTATAAATAAATAAATATTTATTTATTATTATAGTTATAATTAAATTCATATTTATTTAAATAATTATAAAATTAAAATAAATATATTTATTATATTTATAATTTTATAGATATATATAATTAATATATTTTTATATATAATTATAATATTAAAAATATAATAAATATATTTATCATAATTTTATAATTATTTAAATAATTATAAATATATATATATATATTTAAATAATTATTAAATTTTAATAAATGTATTTATTATATTGATAATTTTATAAAGATATATAATTAATATATTTGTTATATATAAATATAAAATTATAAATATAATAAATATATTTATTATAATTTTATAATAATTTAAATAAATAATTATTTATTTTTAACTATAAAATTATAATAAATATATTTATTATATTTGTAATTTTATAAACATGTATAATTATATAAAAATATACAAATATTTATAAATATATGTATATATATGTATATATATATAACAAAATATATATTTATTTATAATTACAATTATAAATAAATAAATAAATATATATATATATATATATAATATAATTTTATAAATATATATAATAAGAGAGAAGGATTCAAAAAGATGAATCAGCCAATCTGCTCCCGAGCAAGCAATGGTGATTAGGGTTTCTTTTTGCGGCGCAGCTGGTTTGCGCTTTAATGGCGGAAGCGTTTCTTTTTTGAGGTCTTTTGGACACGCATAGGGCTATTGCAGATGGAGATCGGGTTTCTCATCTAATTCATCGTGTGGGGACCGGCGCTGGACTGTTGGGGCATCGATAGGGTCCGCTCGATGCGGGTTCTCCCGGTGCGGGTTTGAAGCGGCGAGTTCCGATTGAGGTCGCCGGCGCTGGAGCCCAACGAGATTCGATTGGGGCTGATGTTGTGGGCATTTATGGCATGCGCGATCTGCAAGAGGCCGGTGTTGTGAGCATTTCTGGCACACGAGATCTGAAAGAGGTTGTTGCTGCGGGTTTTACTGGGGATGGATTGCGGCGTGATCCGGTTGTGGTTGATGATGCGGGTATGCCCGTCGCCTGTTTGGGAAGCAGAGAGGTCGCGAGGGGTGTTCTTTGTCCCTCTACAAAGGGTCGGCTGCCATTGTGATTCGTTCTAAAAAAAGTGCCACCCATGTTAAAGCTGATCGGAATGCGGTTTCATAGAGACTTGAAACTGGTAAACACTCCATGATGCTGGGCTTATTTTTCCGAAGGGATTCATTCCATTGAATATTTGTTATTTGGTTGACCGGTTATTGGAGATTCGGGACTTCTGTAGTTGGAGATCCGTTTCACTGGGACACGGGTTTTATCATATCATCTTCCATTCTGAGGAGTTGAAGATGCAGACATGGGAGTTCAATTCTATATCTGGTAAGCCTGGATTTCTTCACATCAAGGAATGGGACAAAAAATTCAATCCTCTGGATGCAGGTAACTCCTCTGCCCAAATCTAGATTAAGGTCAATGATCTTCATTAGATCCTTTGGCATCCAAAAATTCTTTATGACATTTCCATGTCGATTGGTCTTCCCATTAAAATGGATAAGGAAATCGAGATGGCAAGGTTCAGATATTTTTCCTGCTTTCTAGTTGAGGTTTATCTGAGTTCAACTTTAGCTTATCAGGTATTTTTGTCTATCGATGAAGATGAGTTTGTTTTGAAAATTTTTTATGAAAGGGTTCCAAAATTCTAAAGTAATGTAATATTATTGGGCATGATCTGGTCAATTGCAGGGGATCAGTTGTCTGTGAGGTTTTTCATGCTCGCGGTCATGACAAGGATTCTTGTTTCAAAAGGAGCAGGAAATCAGGTTCTTTTGATTCTTGAATGATTGGGCAGTTATAGGTTGTTTCCAATGAGTCATGATGGTCAATCTGACGGGAATCCGACTAATGTTGTTGAGCATGTGGTTATGAAAGGAATCCATCAATTAGTTAACATTCATATGCGAGGTTCTATTAAGTAGAGGTTTTGGTCTAGTATTGTTGTTGAGGTAACTCATGATGAAGATGGGAAAAGCGTAATGGTTGACAGAGATAGAGTTTCCCTTGAAGCTAGTAATCCTTCTGATCTTGCCAAACCTAGTGAGCAAGGTATCAAAGAGACTGATGTGAAAATTGTGGCTTATGAGCATGTGGCCACCTCAAATGGTAAGAACAATTGGTTTATGGATGCTTCTGCTTTATCAGACATATTGGAGTCTGTTGAGAGGGAAGCACCTCTGCAAGCCATTGATGACATGTATTACGAAATGACATCGAGAATGCGGAATGTGGATAATTAAGGTTTCCAAATGGTTCCAAGGAAATCTGGATGTCATTCTAAGTCACCTAATGTTTCTGATAAAAAAATTGATATGTCCAAGAATGTCACAAAAGGTAATAGTTTTGAGGAACTTCATTATATTAATGATGAAATGAGTGTGCATGATATAATGATGCATCAGAAAAACTGGAGGTGGGGCAGGCATCCAAAAAGCATAGGGTGGGGTGGCCGTGATGATTCAAATCGAGGGCATGGGAGAAGCATGTCTTCTGGATCAGCTAAGTTAACTCTATAGAAGGAGAATGTTAAGGAATAATATGTTGCGCCCTTTAATCAGAGGAACTCACAATCAAATTGGGAGTATTCTGATGATGGTGACGATTCTGGTCATAATTCGGATCATGATTATGGTGATTCTTGAGGTGTTGTTTTTCCTCGTGGATGTGGGCTTTCCCTTTGATGTCCCCATCCATCTTTCATGTGTTTGTTTCTTTTTCTTTCTCTTTAATAATAAGTGTCATGGCCCTGCAATTATTTTATATAATAATATAAATAAATTATTAACATTAGATCTTTTGCGTGTTTTTAGCGCTAATAAAGATATTAATTTATCACTGCTAAAATGAATTGATAATACTATTCTTTATCATTGCTATATTTTTAGTGATGATAAAACCATGTTTTATTAGTGCTAAAAAAGTACTGATAAAGAGTTGTTTTATCATCACTTTCTATTTTTAGTGCTGATAAAACTACTCTTTATCACCATTTTTTTGAAAGTACTGATAAAATTCTTCCCTGGTGTTATAAAAATAACCCTAATAGAGTCTCCTTCTTTTGCACCTTCAAGATTTCATGGAACCCGACTATTTTTGCTGTTGAACCCTACCTCTACCACCGCTAAATCCTGCCGATGCTGCCACCGAACCCTATCATTGCTTCCACTTTCATCGCCGCTTTCGACCACTACTTCCGCTGCTAATGTACCCTATCGCTATCGCCGAACCCTCTCTAAATCTAAGGTATTTTGCACCTAGTCTTCATGTATTCTTCAAGGTCGAGAATTCCATGACATTGCTTCTTCCTCACCCCATTCCCTTTATTTTCTTCATTTTTTTGTTGCACCTTGGTTGGTTATAATGCCTTGACCAAAGGGATCAAAAAACTGAGGTAGAATTATTTGAGGCTGACCAAGAAAAACTATTTAATTTAAGAAGCCTCATGGTAGTTTGATTAATTCATGAGTGAAGATGAATTCTTCGAAACTATGAAAATTATCCTTTGAAATTGGTTTCCCTCTCTCCATCCATTTTGATTAGCTTAAGCTTAGTTAAGATTAGTTTATGTTTTTTAATTTAATTAGTTTATTCTAATTGCATAATTAATTGAAAATATTATGGAGTCCTAATAATCAGATTATACGGCTTAATTAGGCTTCCCTATTCCTCATGTTATTTACCCCAAGCTTTCAATTTACAATGATTCAATGGTTAGTAATTGTTTGGAAAATATAAATTGTAAACTTTGGTTGACCATCAAAAGTAATGACATTGTTGTATGATATCAATAATGTTGTTTGAAGTATATTATATATTGAGCTAGAATTTATTTAATAATTGATATATCAGGTCTCTATATAGTCCATTAAGTACCCATTGGAACTGTATCTGGTAGCTATTAACATAAAATGTGAAATATAGTGTTGAATACTACTCAATGACTTCGACCCAATGTGAAATATAGTGTTGAATACCACTCAATGGATACCTAGTTCCATATGCACAAATTTTCCTCTCTAATATTCTTCCCATTCCTTAAAATTCATCTTAAATGACTTCGACCCAAAAGTATCCTTTTGTTCTACATTTTTGTGAAAGAATCTCTAAGGAGTAGGGAAACAATGCATTTGTAGGGGAAATGAACACAATTTTCAAACTGAGTTGGGTTGTGCCCTGGGTCTACCATAATTTTTTATGAAACATCTTAAAGATCCATTGAATTATATTTTCCTTGTTTGAGATGGTTCATTGACATAGAAAACTTATTTTTAAAACTATTTCTAAAACTTATTTATAAACTTATTTTTAAAACTTATTTTTAAAACTTATTTTCCTCTCGTATAATAGAGAGGAATGGAATCAAATGTTTTGGGTTAAGATGAATTGGGGATTTATTTCCTAGTTATCAAAGGAGAATTATTAGGTCTAATATATTAATTCTACATGCGAGACTTCTCCATGGTATAATAATTAAGGTTGGTGGCTTCTTCCAATTTGTGAGAAATTATGATGGCTTAGATGTTGAATTTTAGAAAAATTAAGTTTAACAATTTTAAAATGATTTATAAATTGATTTAGAGTGCTTATGAATATTTTTTTTATGAGTAACATTTTTGGAAATTCCTTACGGATTTCCCTGGAAAGTGTGTGTTAAAAAAAAGGGATTTCTAAGGGTGTCTTTCATTGTGGTGGCTTAATTTATAATTCACTTTTTTTAGAAGAATCGTTTTCATTATATTTATATAATTTATATACAAACTTTGGTTAAACATTTATAATTTTATAGTTTAAAACGTTTATAAGTTTATATACTTTTACAGTATATCGTATTATACTAATATAATTTAATAGTAATTTTTATTAAATATTTATAATTTTATTGTTGTAGTCATTTATAAATTTATATAATTTTATAAATTTTATAGTATATCATATTTAGGTATATAGTTTAAATATTTTTTTTTATTATTTATACATTTATAGTTTTCTAGATATATAAATTAATATAAAGTTATAGTTTGATTACTTATAAATTATTATACTTATACTTTCATAAATTTTACTATTATATATCCTAATTTTATAATTTTATAAATTTGTAAAACTATATACTTCTATAAATTATGTATACTTTTATAACATATATGAACTTTTATATTATTTTATAAATTTATATACATTTATAAATTATGTATATTTATTTAAAATATATATTCTTTTATAAATTATATATAAAGTTATACTTATATATACATATATAATTTTATATGCTAATAAATATATATATACATTTGTAATTTATACTTTTATACCTGTATTATTTTTTCAATTTATCAATAGTTTAATACTTTTATACATTCATAAATTTTATTTCTATAAATTTTACTCTTATATTTTTAGAATTTTGCAATATGATTTTTTTTTTCAATAAATCAATTTTGCTAATTAAGAGTTATTTTATTATATGTGATATTTTATGTTTTAAATCATAACAGATAGAAGTTGGATGTATGCTTTTAATTTAGTGTTGAGTGAGTTTCAAAATTAGCTTTGTTTTTTTTGTGGATTTCATGTTCAATAATGTATCTAATGGGGAACTTATTCAATTCCTTTTTATAATTGCATCGATATACCATGGTTTACTCATAAAGGGTGCTATCTATATTTATATGATCATATTAACATTCAGAAACTCCTAGATACACAGAATCTCACCTCCTATATAATATAGATTGATGATAACACTATGGAAAAAGAATGTCACTAACGCTATCCAACCCCTAGGATATCCACCATGACCTCACTCCCACAAAAGGTGAATTAATGTTTAACCCCATTGTAACTCATAAACCTACTTTGTTTCCTGAGACTCATCCAACCCATAAGATATTCATCATGACCTCATCGGTTTCATCTCCCGAACATTTACCATTACATTTTGTTGCTTGAGACTCATCCCCCATCCCTTTTAGACATGCACCTATGTTTCTTAATCTAATATGAGTAGTAGTCATTCCATACCGTACCAGCGAGAATTGCGTATGAATTTAGAGGATAAAACCTACCTCCATTGGAGTAATTCTTTTCATAAATTCAATTACCAATTTCCTTTAAAGCATGATGAAATTATTTGAAACATTCAGATATTGGGTTCCCTTATTTGAAAGTCCTCTTTTGTGTATTTATTTATTTCATTAAATATTAATATTACTGACTCAAATTGGTTGGATATGAATAGGGAATTGATGGATGTCAATAGTATGACAAAAAAGTATGAAGATGGGGCAAAAGAGTTTATCAAGTTTGAAAAAGATCACGCATATGACCCTTCTCAAATCCTTTGTCCATTTTTTTATAAAGGTTTGAGACAAAATCCCTAGCATTTAAATAATAAAAGAATGACAAAAAGTAAGAGAGATGGGGGTCGGACATGCATTACTCACTACAACATTAATAGCCTTTTGCGGTGGTTTACTAAACCGCCGCTAATTTTTTTATTAATGATTTAGCGATGGCTTTTAATAAACCACCGCTAAAACTTTTTTTTTTCAATACTGACACTCCCCCCCCCCCCCCCCCCGATGACCCCCGAATCCCTGGCCCCTCGCCGTCTTGTCGATTCTTCCTAAGTTTATCTTAGGTAGGCTTTTCTCCTCATATTCTTGCTTATTCTTCTATTTTCATTTTCCCCTTTATACTCCCCCTTGAGGTTCATGTGCCATGGATGAAACCAAACCCAATCTTGGGGTTCTTTTGTTTAGTTTATTCTTCCTAGGCTTTGCGGGGTTCGGTTGTGGACCATTCCACAATAAGTGCTCTCGATGTATATATTCACACGTGTAATTGGGAATATGTGCATTTGGAAAATGGGAATATATATATATATATATATATAAGGTGTATATGTGTCTAAGTGTGAAGTGTCATTTTGAATGTGAAAGCTATAGTGTGAAAAGTGATTTTCCAAATGTTCGATTTTGATTTCTAAAAATTTGTGGACCAATTCGAACATTCTACTAGGTTTTTAAAAATAAAATTAACTCCAATGGAAGTCCATAATTTTATGTATTTTTTGGACCTAGGTTTGATATGCATGACATATTGGTATGTTTATAAGAAAAGGGGATTTTCATTGGTAGTATAGGGAGGTGATGTGTTATTGTATGCTTTCCTTGTAATGTTGTGTCATCAATGTTTTTTTTCTACCAAATGGCCCATATGTATTTTAGTTATGGGCATGGAACATGAGAATCTTGGGTACCTAGGTGGACATGCTAGGACTAGTTGCGAGGCTAGTCGGTAGGGTCTCAGCAGATTTCACTAGTAGGATTATGATGTAACACTTGCTCAACAAAGTGACATTTCTTTTACCAATGTACCTTGGGTGCGTCCCCTCCAATGAGTCGCGATGGAAATAGATTCCTATATGTTTGATCAATAGGATATGATGTACCTAGAACCCAAATAACCTAGCTACTTATTTCTTTCTGAAGGTTCTTTCTCTCATTTTATTTCTATTTATATATTACTATATTTGCAAGAAATTTTTCTTAGTTTCCATTTTACGTCTAAAATAACAAGTGGCTTGTTCTAATTTCCTTTATTTTGTAGCACCTCATGATATGATTTCTACTATTTTATTTCCCACTAAAAATATTCTTTCATTTCATTATATTATTATGAATGGATTTTTTGAAATTATTTTATTCATTGTAAATGGTTTTCAAAATGGAAAGGCGAAAATGGTATTTAAGAATCATTGACTTGTTAGTTGTTCTAGAGAAGAATGGAAAACTGTATATTACACGAAACAGATATGAATAGTGTTCATCATTTTGGAGATCTCATCTGACTAATATTGAATCAAATTTTAGATGTGATGTTTTCACATTGAATATCAATTCATGGAGTTTTATTTTATTCCAAATATTTTAATTATGGAATAATATATTTTCACCCAATAAAAAACAGATTTTTTATATGTATAGAGGTCTTATGCTATGGAGATCAAATTCATACGCCCAATAAAGTTATACATTCAATATAAGAAGGTTTTTTCTGTTGAAATAGGATTATTATCTTAATTAGTTACACTCATATCATATGTGGAATATAATTCATCCATTATTTAATTTTTTTCTTAGTTTCATATTCATTAACATAATATCTTATTTTCATTGTAAATGTTTTATGATCAGCCCATTAAGACTTACACTCAGAACTTGAAGCCTTGCAATTAATTCTTTGTTATTTTTATAGGATGGAATGAATCATTTGATTTGTTACAAAAGCATCAAAGCCAATTTAAATTGACTCTAACCATTCTAAAGAACATTCCAAACTTCTCTACACCTAAAAACAACTCTATCATGTTATTCATGAATATTTACAATAAATGAAAACATTAATCACATCATCAATAGAATCAAAAGTTACTTCATTCTCCCCCTACTAGATTTTTTGGAAATATCTATCAGATCTTTAACAACATATCATATCTATTTTTAAATTTTTATTTTTTATCTTGATAATCATCAAATCACAACCTATGTCTTATGAGAAGTGTATTTTTCCACACTGACATATGTTTTTGAGATAATTCTGACCTATAATGTAAATAAAATCTGTTTAAGTGACATAGATGAACCCCACCTCAAGAAGTATATCCCTCTAGTAATGTAAAAAATATTACATTCAAAAAATTTCAAAATTCATTGTTATAAATAGATTTATATACAATGTTAGTGATCACTCCCTCTATAATATATATTTCTAACACAATTTTTTCTGTATTTAGAAACATAGTCTAAATCACTTATGAAAAAAGTAGTTCAAAAAATACTCTAACAAGGGGTGATCAATGAACTTGTAGTTTCATCAGTAACTCTATAAAAAGTTCTCATAGTGTTGGAGCACAATTTTTAAAGAAAACAAGGAATGAAAGAGTGGGAATAGAAATCGAGGGAGGAGAACCCACTACCTTGCATAGTGTCCCCCTCTAGTCACCCAATATACCTTGCTCAAGGCTTCTCTAGCTTCCATTCCATCATTCCTCTGAACTCCTTCAGCCGCTCAGTTAGCCTTTCTCAGATCATCTACACACACCACTTTATCTACACTTGTTTTCTTTTTTAGGACCATATTTTTCCTATAAATAGACCCCCATATCCCATTGAATGCATAAAAGTTTCAAACTATTCGAAAAAGAGGGAGCCCCACTAAGTTGCATCATCCAATCCTTCGTCACTTCAACTTGGTAGCCTATGAAACTAAAATAAATTACACATGTAGTAATAAGGGTTTATCCAAATCCACCCCCTTGGTGAAAAATCAACTAGGGATCCACACTTAGTTGACCAACCACCTGAGGCTCATCACCAGTGTAACCAACTTTCTGGGGCTCTTGTAATAGGATAAAAACTACTTGGGACTCCTAAATTATTTTATCAACCACATAGGTGTCATAATCTAATTGGCCATTGACACTAGGATTCCTGCCTACACAACTATTCTCCCATGCTACCAACATAAGAGAAAATTTTCTTAGGGTATCCTATCATAGAATACATTTTCCTAGGATTTATTCCACCTTAAAATTTCATAACCCATTTCAGAATTATCCCATTTTATAATTCTCCAATTATAGGCTCCCACATGGACACATGATTTACATGGCTAGGGTATGAGGAACACTAGTGTTCCCCCTTTTCGATCATGAATTCTCATAATAAAGGATGTCCCTTGTATGTCCATACAAACTGATGGGGTCCTTGGGTTGTTTGAAATCATCAATATCGTTGGCACTAAGGGCCCCAATTTTGGGAAAAAGGTGTGAATCATCATGTTTTAGTAAATTACTCTTACGACACACATGGTTCCTAAAACAAGAAGTGACAAAGGCATATTTTGTTATATTTTATTTTCAATCAGTGGTTGGATATGAAAAATCACAGTCTTTGAAATAGACATGAACACTACAATTGGAATGCCTCATGAAGTATTCCATTTGTATTTCATACTTGTTATCCCTCTATAAATTCTACCTCGACCATCAGTGGATAGGGAGAATATTCCTACTAGGATTACCTCATGGAGTAAGCCCATATCCATTCATGTAAGACCTCATTTTCCTCCTAACATTCACACCCCTTCCCTCATCTATCCAAATAAGAATAAGTAAATTCATTTATTAGATTTAAATTTAGTTGTAAGTCTCATATGACTGAATTATGTGATGTTAAACATTTGATGTTGTTTGTGTTTCTCACGTCAAGGATGACTCCGGTGGGATTATTGATTAGTCATGATCATGAAACTCGCATAATCAAAACACCTCCTAATGGTCATCCTTATATGTGTAATACCCATCCAATCTTCTAGGTATGATTCAATGTGTTAAGCCTTTCTTAATCATCAACATCCATACTGTTTCTGGTAGATGCAAATAAAATCATCAGGGATTAGTAGGTTTTTCATGGGTTGGTGCCTACTCACCACCACTCATAATGAAACCCATGTTACCAGGGGATGTTGGGATTTTGATTTTGAGGTTTTCTTTTTGGGATGATGTGAGAGTTTAGCTTGTGGTACATTGTGAGGTCACATAGATTTTAACCCTCCTGAAGCTTTCCTACATGATTCCTCCATCTGTATCATTTATCACACATGCATATCTTCAAAAATATAATATGCCTCTATTTTCTCCACCTCATTCTTATTTCTTTTTATGTATCTATTCATCCATGAAATCTATGATCTACAAATAAACCCTATAATATGCCGCTTAGGCAGATTATCTAGGTTGGTTTGTGACAAATTGGTATCAAAGACATTCATGCCTCTTCTTTGAAATTTCTATATAGTTTGGGATGTCTTGGTAGACATGAGATAGTATTTTTAGACTTAATAGGTATATTATGAGAAATTTCTTGGCCTGATATCATCTTAAAGTGCCTTAAGTTACCATGGGCTATTGGGAAAAAGTGTCTTTGAGGATTTTTTTATCTAATCCTATACTTTTTCCAAATATTTAACATATTTATATATTTTTTCAACTAGTATATATGAATATCTTTCCCTATTTATTAATAGTTATGTGTTTGATTTTTTTTATTATTGTGTAGGCACATTGTGATATACATGGATAAAAGCTGGATCACATTACTGAGGAACAAACCTCAGTATGTTAAGGTTTTGGAGGAGTTTTAGATTTTGCAATTTCCGATCGATTCGTTGAAGGGAGAATAAGATGTCCATGTCCTAAATGTAAATTTAGAATATGTTTGAAGATAGATGAAGCTTATAAACATTTAACATTGAAGAAATTCCCTGGTCAATATTTGTGTTGGATTTGGCACGGAGAATCGAACGTTACAGAAAGGTTGAGCACTGATGTCAATCCATAGAATGAGCTCCCAATTTTGTCGACAATGGGAAATGAAATGAAAAACCTTATAAATGATGCATTTGGCACTGCAAGACACCACCATAAACATAAAAACAAATCAGAACAACCAGATGAGGGTGCTACAAATAGCAACATGACAAGTGATGTTTTTGAGAGTTTAGGACAATCATATGAAGATTGTAACATATCAGCGGATCCTCCTCTTGATTATGTGGAGACTAATGTAAGAGAAAAATTCACTGTGAAAAATATGTTTCATGATTTATTTGACGATGGAAATCAAGATTTGTATAGTGGATGTTTGAAATATTCAAAACTTTCTTTTCTGCTGAAGTTGTACCACATCACATGTCTATGTGGAATTAAAAATAAGTCAATGTCCATGATATTGGAATTGTTGTGTGATGAATTTCATCAAGCAAACATCCCCGAGTTTTTTTATGACTTGAAAAAAGTTGTTAACAGACTTGGTTTGAATTATACAAAAATACATGCATGTCCTAATGATTGTATGCTTTATTGGCGATATGATTCAAGTAGAAAGGATTGCAAAAAATGTTCTTCTTCTAGATGGAAGTCAATGAGTGACATTGGAAGTCTGAATCAACATACTACCATGAAGAAGAAGAAAAGGAACACACCTGCAAAGGTTTTGCATTACTTTCCTTTAAATCCTCGATTGCAAATATTATTCATGTCATCGAAAACCACCGAACACATGAAGAGACATTATATAGATAATAACAATGATGTGTTAATACGACATCCACAAGATTCAAAATTATGGAAGACATTTGATTCATTACATCTAGATTTTTCAGCTGATCCTAGAAATGTTCGATTGGGATTGGATGCCGATGGATTCAACCCATTTGGGACTTTGAGTACCATTTATAGCATTTGACCAGTTGTTTTGATCCCTTACAATCTGACTCCATGGATGTGTATGCAAAAAACGTATTTTATCATTTTGATGATCATTCCTTGAAAAAAAATTCTTAGAAATGATATTGATCTATACTTGCATCCTTTCATTGAAGAATTACAGGAGTTATGGAGCAACGGTGTTGAGACATTTGATGCTTCTTCTAAAACAATGTTCAAAATGCATGCTGCTTTAATGTAGACCATTAGTGACTTCCCTGGGCTTGAGAATTTGTCTGGTTGGAACACTTAAATGAGTTTGCCTTATCCTGTTTGTAACTTTGATTTTGAGCCCAAATGACTACCTCACAGTAGAAAATGGTGCTTCTTGTGCCATCGAATATTTCTCGATGCATCTCATAGATTTCAGCTGAACAAATCAAAATTTAACGGTTTCATTGATCGTAAACCACCTTCAAAGTTGTTAAACTGGTTCTGAAATATTGACACAACTTGGAAAAGCTGAAACAAAATTTGGGAAGGTTGATCATTTGAATGATAGTGGGAAACGAGTTCGAAGTGCATCGTCAAGTGAAATCGAAACGCAACAATGGAAGAAAAAAAGTATATGCTTCAAACTTTTGTATTGGGAATTTAATTTGTTGCGGAATAATCTTGATGTGATGCATATTGAGAAGAATGTATGTGACGATTTGATCTTCACATTGCTTAATGAGCATGGAAAGTCGAATGATCATCTCAATGCTCGGAAAGACTTACAAGTAATGAACATAAAACGTGATCTTTGGCCAGATGAGAATGAAAAGTATGCTCTGAAAATTTTTACAATGAAAAATAGGGATAAAGATACATTTCTTCGAATTTTAAAGCATGTGAAAGTATCTGATGGGTATTCAAGTAACATCTCGAGGTGTGTTGACTTAAATAATCGTAAGTTACATGGATTGAAAAGTCATGATTCACATATTTTGTTACAACAATTACTACCATTGACATTGCGTACATTATTACCTGAAAAAGTTACTACTGTTGTACTCCAATTCTGCACATTTTCAGACAACTATATGAGAAATATCTACATCCATTTGAGCTTGACAACCTTCAAGAGAGGTTTGTATTGATACTTTGTGCAATGGAGATGATCTTTTCTCTGTCGTTTTTTACTATCATGATGCATTTAACTGTGCATTTGGTTGATGAAACTAAATTAGGAGGCCCCGTTCATTATCGATGGATGTATCCAATTAAGAGGTACCTTATTTATATATATTTTAGTTAAGTAAACAATTATTGTAACTTAATTAAATGAATAATTATGTTTATTTATTTTATTTCACAGATATCTTGGGCATTTGAAATCATACGTGATAGATAAAGCTCAACCAGAAGGCTCTATTGCTGAAGGCTATTTGGCAGAAGAGCGTCTTACCTTTTGTTCTAGATACTTGGATGATATTGAGAAAAGATTTAATTGAGTTAGACGTGTTGACAAAATATCAAATCAATATCAAATACATGGAAAATAAAAAATATTTTCTGTTATTGGCCGATCAGTTGGGAGGAAATTACACTGACAGAAATGGAATTATTATAGGCACATATATGTGCTGCTGAATAGTGAAATTGAAGATCCATTTATTGAAGAATTGAGGATACAAATAAAGAGATGAATGAGAGGCCGAACACGAAATGAGAAAGATATAACGAAAGTTCTTAATAAATAGCTTGTAGAATGGATTGCACGACGTGTAAGTTTATAAATATTGCAATAAATATGAATATCAGGTTGACACATGTATTTTGTAATTCTAATAAAGTATATTTATTTTTTTAGATCATGAATACTGATACTCGAGCAGAGTTGTCAGAAGATTTGATGTTTCTTTCTCGAGGTCCTCTAAAACAAGTTAGAAAGTTCGATGCTTACAACGTGAATGACTTTAGATTTTGTATAGTCAATCGAGAAGAGGGTTTGAAAACACAGAATAGTGGTATATTTACATTTGCTGAAATGGGCTACTATAGAAAGATGATCGATATTATTGAATTAAACCACCATAAGTATTTTTTAGTTGTTTTATTCAAATGCAATTGGGTTGATATTATCAGAGGTGTTAAAAGAGATTCCTTGTAATTTACTTCTGTGAACTTCTCTCACTTGATAGATATTGGTGATCATGAACTGCATGATCCATATATCTTATCATCGTAAGAAAAAATGGTATATTATGTGAATGATGTTGTGGATGAAGGGTGAAGTGTAATTGCTCACGTAAAACAAAGAGATTTGTATGATATTAGTGATGAAGTGGAAGATTTGACCTCTGACATTGAATCTCATCAATAATAAGAATCAGAATTATTTGTCCACCATGATATTGAAAATATTAGTCTAGCAGAGATGAATGAAGTGGATGAAGTAATGGAGCAGTAAAATGACATGATTTAAGGAGAAAATGATTGTATATACAGTTATGCATTCATTTAGCAACCACTTATTTCATTTGTGTAATCATTCATTATCATTGTTATGTATATTTTGTTTGTTAGTACTGTGAATCTGTTATCTTTTTTAATTTTTTTCTGCATAATTTTTTTGAAATATATGTTCTAAACTTAATTTTATTTGATTAAATGATAGGAATTTCAAGAAGGAAGTGCTATACTGTTTCATCGACCATTGCGACAGATGATGATCCATTTGTCTCCCTCCTTATGACATCTAAGCCACCACCCGCTTTCCCCCTTGCACCATATCCCCCCTGCACCATCTCTCACACCCTCTGTGAGCGTCCCTTTAGTAGCTCAGTCATCGCATCCTGCTTCAGGAGCCTTAGCAGTGGGGGAGCGGTGTGCCACTTCTAGTTCTTCGTGAGGATACTGGAGGGTGACTGTTATTGGTACAAATTTTAATATGAATAAATTTATTGCACTTTTTTTATACTAATTATTCGTTCATTAAAGATGGAAATAATACAACTGTGGAGAAAAATATAAAAAGTTCAGATGTATGGAATCTGACCGGAGAGAAGATAGTTGTCCCATTTGATTCATATGGGGTCCCTATAGATGATGCCGCAGGATTACATGGCCATATTTTAGGCCAGCTGATCGCAGAGCCTGTTTCCCTTCCTATTTCATATGATGATTGGAAACATATTCCTATAAGTTGGAAAAATGAAGTTTTTATTCCCAAATAAAGGCAATTTTAATAAATTATAGTGTAATTGAATGTCTTGTTATTAATATTTTCAAAATGAATTTCTATGTACAAATATTTTTCCACATTACAGTTGCTGATGAGATAGCACGAAAGTGGACATTTAAAAATATTGGAAAAAATGGAAAGACTTTAAATGAATATTGTGGGGCAATGTCAACGATACTTTATTGACCGCCCAACAGATGTATGACAAGCTACCCGATGGGGTACCCAAAGAGCAATGAAAAGTTTTTTTTGACAGACATCGTGATGAGAAATAGTTGGTATTTAAATATATATTGCTATAATAATCTCATTTTACATTTATACATGTATATGAAGAGGAGATGACATTGAATACATTAATATTAAATTTCATTTTATTTATTTCAGGATCTTTCAAGAAAGAATGCATCAATTCGGGCTAAGCAGGTCATCCCTCACACTGCGGGGTCAAAGAGTTTTTCTAAAAGTCGATCTACTCTGGTAATCTTTTCATTAGTTTAAATATTTATAAGACAATATTATTTGTTTAATATATTAAATTTTTTATTTATGTTTTTTTAATGCAGTCACAGAGTTTAGGGCATGAATCATCCCGAACAGAAGTGTGGTTGAATGTTCACCAAAAATCTGATGGAAGTTTTGTTAATGATCCTGCCAAAGAAGTTGGGGTATGAACTCATTTTGCATTATAATAATTTATTATTATTTTTTACTATGTTAATATATATTGCTTCTAATATGACTACTATTTTATTTATAGGTAAAAATTAAAGAATTGTGGGATGCCAATCTTGCGCAGTCCTACTCAGTCTCCCCGGATGATCCAGTTGCTAAAGTCCTTGGGAAGGAGCATCCTGGTAGAGTGCTGGGGATGGGTTTGGGAACCGTACCATCTGAGGTCTTTGGCAGGCCACCAGGGATTGCAGTTGCATTAACTTTTGGTTGTAGTCAGTCCATACCCCAAGATACTCAAAGCGAGATTGTTTCTTAATGAAACACAGTTCAAGACCAGGGGGCTCAGATATCTGCTTTGCAGAAAGTGTTTATTGATTTATATCATAAGACGACCGGATCTGCCCCTGGTGGTATTGCATCAACTGGTGGTGAGCAGGTAAATCACAAAAAATCAAAATCATTTAGTTTGAAAATTTTTATTAGTTTTAAGTTTAAATATAAATATACAACATTATTTAATTTTCAATATAATTTTCTTTTAGGTGGTAGTAGGAAGTAGAGATGGAGGTGGAGAGGGTGACGAGCGTTGTTCATCATCAGACCATGATTAGTTGTTTTGTTAATATGTTGAAAAAATATGGTAACATGCAGTTTGTATATGTATCATGTGTGGCACATAGTTTCCACCAAACATTTTCATGACCTAACATTTTCTTGATTTCTCATGTTTCCTTTTATTTATTTTATTGATTTGTAATGTTTCCTTTTATGTCTTGATTTCTCGAGTGTTGTATGCACCATATATGTCGATTCTTTTTTTCCATGATTCATTTTTTATGATTCATTTTTCCTAAATTTATTAGGTTTGTTACCCAAGGATGAATGATCAAAAACATATCTTATAGTAATAGGAATCAATCCATTCGTAGTTCTTGGAAAAAGGTCCTCTATAAAAATTTGTCTTGTGTATAGGAGGAGAAGGATGAGATGTATGAGAACCATTATGTGAGAAAGAAATAAACAAATTTATGTGAATGAGGAAGGGTCTCGCCTTTAGGGCATAACCAGTGTGATTATAATTTTCACCAAGGCCTATTATAGGAGATCCCAACATCATTACATATATTGAAACATCATGAATCAATCCACATATAGTTTTTATATAATACCCCTATGCATATTAGGCTCTTTCCTAGGGTAAGAGTCATTTTTTTCATAACATAGGTTTATGGATAAAGAACCACATGCTAAGGATCCTTATGTAGATTTGTATAATATATAGAGGAAGACAGGTCTTACTAGGTAGACTACTCTAAGAAGTTTCAAGTCTTACAAGATGGACCATGCATCACATAGTTTAACATCATGTGAAAATGACTAAAACAATCTACAACTTAAGATCATATGAAAAATTCCTTATTATATGAGGTTTAATATAGTTTAAACTGTTGTTTAAAATGAAATGAACTTGTCTTGATTCCAACCCTATGGATGGAAAACCAATGTGAATAAAGAAACCCAGTCACTAAGATAAAGTGGGGGATTTGATATCGGTTTTTTGGTTGGGTTTGAGATAAGAGATCTAGGAATCACTACGTATCCCATGAAAATAGAAATAAATCCACACATAGTTCTTATAATTTTGGGGAAAATATGATCACCTTGACTTAGAATTGAGAAATAATAGGGAAACCAAAATAAACAGAATTAGTGTAATGGTACATACCCTTTATGAACTTCCCTTTGTGCATTATCAAGTCTTGGGGATGTTTAGGGAGAGTTTTGTGGTGATTTTGAGGTTTGAGGTGGCGTTTTAGCCTTTTGAAGGCCACCACAGCTTGTGCAATGACTTGTTTGGATATGGAGGTAGTTTTATGTTGGGCATGCTCTTGTGTAAAATGGGATATATAACCATGACTTGGGGATGACATGGTGTTATGCATGTTTTCCTAGTGGGTTTTCTATGCACCATGAGAATATTGAAATTCCCTTGGGTGAGCATGGGATATCGGAGGACCACCTGTCCAAAATAGGAAACCCAAGCTCACCACATTGTAGCCTTGGGCATGTTGTGGGTAAAATGGTTAGTAAATGGGAACTAGGTCATGGAGTCTATACATGGAAGAATATAGAAGAACCACTATGGCTTATACCACTCCATTTTCTAAGATTTGTGGGAGGCCAAATTCCATTTTAAAATGGAAAAAAGATAAAACAACAATGAGGGTTCTAGATCACACTTTTACCAAACCCACCACATGAGTTTTGGATATTAACCATGTTTTGGTAGAGTCCAGTGTAATGCTATTATAAATAGGAGTTTTATTACCTCCTTGTTTTTAATTTTAGACTTTCCCTCAATTCTTGGTCGACCCTTACTCATCCTCCCCTTCCCTAGTCACCTCCCTTGGTGTTCCAAACCACTTGGATCATATTGGATCATTTAGATTGAAGTTATTTGATTCATAGTAGCCCTCTCTTTCCTAATTACTCCTTTATTATCTTTCTATTATATTCAAGAGTTCATTATGGTGGTAATTATCCTCTTTTTTTGATGGTTTTTGATGGAGTCTTATTATTCATTAAATTTGATAGTGATTCACTTGAGATCAATGGTGGTTTATCCTTGGTTCTTTTTCATTTCTCCTTGAAGATTCAGTCAAGGTTGGGGATCCTTCATCTCCCCTTCTTTATATGTACATTTGGAAATATCATGCTTTTGTATTTCTTTGGTTAAATGGTACATATCATCTTAATAAAGATAATGAACAAAATTAATTGAATTTTAAGGTGAAGGGAGAAATCACATGATTTTTACTTATTCTTTTTATTTATTCTTATATGGCCACACTTACTTGGTTTTTCAATTATGACTTATTTTGAGATAGTGTGTTGTTTTGGTTTTTATAAAACTTTCTATGTATGTTTGTATAACCTCACCACATATGAAAATGACTAAGAATATATATCAAATTATTAAATTGGTTTCTCATGCAATATTGTATTTCTGTGTGAATACCCTTCATAATAATTTAGTAATTATGATATAAATCCTTATTGAAACTAAATTATGTGCGGTGGTTGTGATGTGTAGTGGTTATGATTTGTGGTGGTGGTGATGTTGGGTGGTTGTGATGCAGGGTGGTTGAGATGTGTTGTGGTTATGATGTGTTATATGTTATATCAATTGGAATGGTTTTTTTCAGGGCATTGGTATTGGGCCTACAGTATCAGCTATTTTTTTGTAAATCTGGCTTTGGCGGTGGTTTTAACCGCTACAAAATAAATATAATATATTTAGCCGTAGTTTTAACCGCTGCTACAATTACGGTATTTTTTTATCAATGGCGGTTAAAACTAACGCTAAGGACAATAATTTAGCAGCGGTTAAAACTGCCGCTACACAGTTTTCATATTCCTTTATTATTTTGCGGTAGTTTTTATGGTTTTAGCGGCGGCTTTTCCCGGCGAAACTGATATTTTTTTAGCAGCGGTTATAACCACCGCTAAAAAAAATATCAGTTTTGGTAGGGAAAACCCGCCACTAAAACCATAAAAACCACCACAAAATGAACCCACTACAACGGTTACCATAAACTGCCGCTAAATCAACGAAATCGCCGCGTATTGTATGCTGAAACACACTTTAGCGGGTTTTTTTGAAACCACTGCAGAATTATATGGAGGCAGTTTAAACCACCTCCATTTCCAAAAAAAACCACCATGAAATAGTCATTTCCTATAGTGACTTCCCTCATTAAAAACATACAGGAGCCAATATTTTTCTTAATTCTAGTCACAATCATGTGTTATTATTCCCTCAAGGAATTCCATTTTATTCCTCGATTTTGACCTCATCCAAGACCCTTGGGATAATAATCCCTTAAGAATTTATCTTGTTGAAGCAGACTTTCAATGTTAGAGCCATCAGAGTTGGAAGCTCTTCAAGGACTTTCCTCCCTCATAGCTTCCCAATCAGCATGACCACATCTGCTTCCACAACTCTTTTTGTGTCTTCACCTCTTCCATGATTTTCTTTCATGCCAAGACCCTTCATGAAAATCTTCCCCAAAACCAAGTCTATTCTTCTCCAATGGGGTCTCTAGGGAGCGATCATCATCAATATTAATATTTTCTTCAGCAGCCTTACTCTTCGTATGTGATTTGGATTTTTCTAAATATTTATCAACAAAATGTGCATGATCCCTGGCTTGAGGGAGAATGATCCATACCCCCAAGCTCCTGTCTTAAGAT
Organism: Viscum album; assembly: GCA_963277665.1. Lineage (NCBI taxonomy): Eukaryota > Viridiplantae > Streptophyta > Magnoliopsida > Santalales > Viscaceae > Viscum > Viscum album. Next base: position 306,712,583 of record OY728146.1, read on the forward strand.
CACCAGAGGGGAAGAGGAGGTGATAAAACCCTCTACCCATCAAAATACATTTCCACTGTTCCAAACACCAAATTTTAGAAAGAAGAGTATCTAAGTCTTCTAATTTCCATGGTTTATAACCCTTTGGTAAAATAATTATAGCAACAATGGAGTTTTTACCCATTTTCATCTACTCAACAATTGCATCTTTATCAACATTGACATGAGAAAAATTTCCCTTACATCAAATTGTACCTGTGACTGAATCCTTGTAGAGTGGGAAGTAAAGTTCCCTGACACCATCAGGTTTTGATTCCACTAGGGTAGGTCTATTCCAGAATTCCCTTACATTTTCTTATCCATTGTAAGTATTCTTATATGAGTCAAAATTCCTAGCTTGAAGAATTTTTTTTCCAATGGAGTATCAAATGTAAAACGCAAGGAGCTAGCCGCCATCAGGTTATAGAGATAGATGCTCTCTAGCACCCACCATATCTCTCTTCAAATCCTTTGTCAGTGTTTACACCATTTTTATTCATGAATAATTAGTCTAAAGGTTTTTGAAGAACACTTGATCTATCACAAAATTGATCAAATTTGTAAATGTCAGAATAGACATGGGGAAAAAGTGAATGTAGCTAGTGATTGGGATAACACTGCGTTTTATGGATCATATGATATGATTAAAAGTGTGGAAAATGAAGAAGATTGTATCAAGGATGTGATTAAAAGTGTGAATGATGATGAAGAACATATTGAGTAAATGAAAATGATAGTTGAAAATGAACATCATGATTGTCCAAACTTGTTTGATAAGTTAAAGTTTTTTGAAAAGATGTCATTGTATGCTAGTTTCAATAAATATAAAGCATTGGTATCTATACTAAAGCTATATAATTTAAAAGTAGGCAATGGATGGAGTGGATCATGTTTTACTGAACTACTTACTCTCTTGAATCATACTCTCTTAGAAGATAATGATCTCCCAACTGAACATACATTGATAAATGAATGAAAAGTTTGATGGGTATGATATCTAAAAGAATATATGCCTATCCAAATAGCTGTATACTATTTTCAAGGAATAAAAATAACTTAAATAATATACAAATTGTGGTGATTCTCAATAAAATAAATACGAATCAGGTCCTATGAAAGTTGTATGGTACTTTTCAATCATTCTAAGGTTTAGGTGCCTATATGAAAGTGAGGAAACTACAAGGCAATTGACATGGAACATAGATATAATAAATAAATATGTGAAACTTCTTCACATGGTAGACTCTCCTCAATGGAGAGAATTGATCAAGATTATCCTGAAATTTGAAATGAACTGAGAAACCTTCATCTTTCATTATCTATATATGGATTGAATCCTTTTGGTTTTCAAATAAGTACTCATAGTACAGGGCTGGTTATGTTGGTAAATTATAACATTCCACTATGGTTATTCATAAAATGAAAAGACATTATGTTATCTATGCTTATATCAAGACCAAAAAAATTGAGTAATGATATTGATGTTTACTTGGCTCCATTGATCAAGTATTTGAAATTATTATGTGATTCAGGTGTTACATTGTATGATGCTTATATAAATGAAGATTTCATGTTGAGAGCTGTGTTGTAATGGATGATAAATGACTTTCCTTCTTATGGAGATTTTTCAGGATATAGAATTAAAGGAACTCAAGGGTGTCCTGTTTGCGAACAAGGTACATAGTCAATTATGTTGAAACATTCATCAAAGACTGTGTTTTTAGGATATCACAGATTTCTAACCTGATGAAATAAGTACTTATCTTGGATGACATCATTTGATGGAATTTTAGAAAAACATACATCACTATCTACACTAATAGGTGATCAATTAATTTGGAAAGTAAAAGATGTGGACATACTTTTGGTAAACCTTTTTTGAAAAACCTTATGAAAACTGACTAGAAAAAGAGGTCAGTTTTTTTTGAATTACCATACTGTAATTTTTTGTATGTTAGAAATTTTATTTATGTTATGCATATTGAAAAACAATTATGTGATATTGTAATTGGAAAGTTACTAAATGCACCAAAAAAAGGATGGAATTAAGGCTAGGTTTGACATGGTTGTCATGGGAATACGGGAAGAGTTGGTGCCGGTGAAGGGTGAGAAAAGAAATTTTATTTCTCCAACTTCTTACACACTTTCTAGGTAGGAGAGATATTAGTTTTAAAACTTCTTGAATGATGTAAAGGTTACACAGGGGTATTCATCAAATATCAAGAATATCATTTCAATGACTGATTTAAAATTAAAGAGTCTAAAATCACATGAGTGACATGTTTTTATGTGATATCTAATTCTTATAGCTTTACATTAAATTTTTCCAAGAATATTCATCATACAATAACCGAGCTATGTTTTTTTTCTAATCTATATACTGCAAAGTTATAGACCTGGTGAAATTTTCAACTATAGAGAAGGAAATTACCGTTATTTTATGTGAATTGGAAATGTTCTTCGTAACTACATTCTTTGATATGATGGTTCACTTGATGATTCACATGGTGAGAGAGACTCAACTATGTGGTCATATACATTATATATGGATGTACCCCATTGAAAGGTATATTAAGATTTTGAAAGGGTATGTAAAAAATCAAAGTCATCTAGAGGGTTGAATTGAGGAGAGATATATTATTGAGGAATCCATTGAATTCTGTACCGACTACTTGTCTGGTGTGGAAAGAATTTTTCTTCTAAAATCTCATCACACGAGGTGGCTTGTGGGTGAAGGAATTTCTAGAAGAGATGTTAACACAATCAATATTACAGATCACGAGTATGCACACCTTTACATTTTTCATAACAGTTTGGAGGTTGCTATATATTTTGAAATCCACAAAGAAATTATTAGGCCTTTAAATCCATCAGGGGATGAAATATAGATATAAAACACACATAGTTAACATTTTATAGGATGGTTTCAAGAAAATATTCTTAAGGAGTCAGATGGAGATCCTAATTCAATTTCACAATGGCTTCGATAGATTTCTAGAGAACCAAGTGTGTATGTGTTGCCTTATAATGGTCATGAAATTAACTGTTATATGTTCTATGAAAATGAATATGATGAATTAATTACCATTAAAAATAGTGTAGTTACACTTGTGGAAGAAGGGATGAATGTTTATGGTACTAAGGATAGAAATCCAATTTATGAGAATATGTCATACTTTGGCATTATCAAAAAAATATGAGAGTTGGATTATACGACATTTCAAGAGATGATTTTTAAATGAATATGGGTTGATAACATGAGTGATGTTAAAATAAATGAATCAGGATTGGTGAATGTGAATTTTGGCAAGGAAGGGTGAAAATTCGAACTGTTTATAATGGAATCATAGGAAGTACAAGTATTTTATATTCCAGATCCTATAAACCGAAAGTTGTCAATTATTCTGTTATAGGCCAAAACCACTAAAGAGTTAGATAAAAAAATAAATTGTGGATAACCCTTTCATTGGGACATCACAATGATTTCATAGTTTTCCCAATGTATATGGAGTTTTTTTTGTCAGAGGAGACCACACAGAAGGGATTTAGATACTTGATAGAGGGGTTAAATCTCTTCAGCCTTTATAAAAGGAGGGTTCAATAATCAGGTAATATTTTTTATATAAAATTTTTTACCTCATGTTATTATTTTCTTTGATACTACATTTATATAATATAAATTAAAAGTTAATCCACTTATACATATAATGACTTTTGCAAATGATGGTGCTCCCAATAATGAGGAAAAACATGTTTCTCAGCATACTATTTCTCCTAATGTATAGAAATAATGACCTTATACATGTACTGGTGCTCCCAATCCTAAGAAACAACAAGTTTCTCAACCTACTATTGGTCCCAATGCAGAGGTACAATGACCTTTTGCACATATTGATGCTACCAATATAAAGAAACAACATATGGATGATGTTGAATCCGAGGAAATGGTAGGTGAAGAAGACTAGATTATGATGAAAAAAGAGGAGTGTCGTAGTGTGATAGTGTTAGAAAAATTATCAAGGAAAAATAAAAATGCATCAAATTCAAGGTTAGATGGAATGAACAGGACCAGGATGTTTACCACAATAAGGCCCTATTCTGGTGTTTCATTGAGATCATCACTTGGTAACGCATGCCGATTGATGTAGATTCATGGAACCATGTTGTTCCCATGCTTAATACACTCATTTAAGAAGAGATTATGGTAAAATTATGGCATCCTTTATTTATTTTCCAAAAAAGTAAAATAATGAAACAATGAATTACTCTTTATCATCCCTTGAAAAGTGAATTTATAGTAAATGACTCCCACAAGAAATATTTATTAATTCTCATTAAAAGTATTCACAAAATATTTTTCATTATTATAATGATATTTAATCTTAATGGTGGTGAATGGAAAATAAACCTGCACCCACCACTTATATATGCACACCTGATAAGCCAAGAAGCATGGGATGTGTTTATTGTCTGTCATGCAGAGATGTCTTTTCTAATACATTATGGTTGGTATGAAATTGTTCGATAATATATGTATTCATCACTTTTATTGAGAATTTTATATTTATGAGACAGAAACTAAGTGCTAAAAATAAGGAACGTGCAAGAAAACCAACGTACCCCTACTGTAAATCAAGGATGAGTTATGATTTATTTGAAAAAAATATATATTTTAAATATACCATAATACTTTTATGTTACTTGGAACAAAAACATAATTATATTCCTCTATTTATATATAGATTGTTGAATCCAAATCCAAATCCACTTCCATCCCATGCCACGTGCTATGGATGGAGGCACATGTAAATAAATATGGGATACTAATAGATGAAAAACACCAAAAGTGTGTGAAACATGTGTAATTATGACATAATATATTTTTTATTGAAATATCTTATATAGAAAAATGATTACTTATTTTCATTTATTTTCTATCTGACTCAGACATAGGAATCATAAACACCTATACCAAATGAACACCTACTATCAGTGGGCTTGAAGCGGTGAGAATAGTATGGCCACATCAGAGGTGATGGTTTTTGGGTGACACCCCAAACATATTTTGAGAAAAAATAGGAGGATAAAGATAAAGAAATGGAAGATATGAAAGAAATATTAGTTACCCTTAAAGAAAATTTCAAATGGTAGAACGAGTTTCTAGAAACTATTATGGGGGGAAGAAAACAGAAGAAAAAACTTAAGAACAACCATTGCATGAAGATCCCCTCCCCCCACCGTCTTTGAGGTGAGACATTCCCATCAAAGAGCCATCTTAGTTGATGAAATCAATATTCTAATGATTTTTTTGTGAAATTTAAATTCGATAGACAATGATACCTTTCTTGTAGTTATATTCTATGGGGTGAAAATTACTGTGATTTATATCTATCAACACCCACCCATCGCCTTATTACAAGGGCTACCATGTTCAATATCCAAGATGATAGTCTACACAACAGACCACTTCCAATAGGTCATGTGAGGGTGGGGATTCTCGAAGCTCATGCGTCGAGCACCAAGATACTTGTTCCACTTGATGAAACAGATATTCATACAATCAAAAATGATGTTGGGACATTCATATCATGACCACCATATCATGTAAAAAAACATGTTAACAAGGAGGTATTCATTTCTAATTTATTTTTACTATTAATCTTTAAAAATTAATGGAAAAAGGTCTGAACAGATGATTGTTATTATAGAAAGACAAAAGAAAGGGGTTGAAACAGAGGAATGACTCAAAACCATCTAACGGATCAACCAACCAATCAAAAAGATCTTCTGAAAACATGTTTACAACGCCCATTCAATATACACATTTACTAACTTTGAAGGTTCATGTGGATACAAAGTTACATAATGGTAGTATTTACATAGTTTATTTTGAAGAAACAAATTATGTAGAGGATGAAAAAGACTACATTGCTCTTGAAAATGTAAATAAAATCCTCAATTATGAATGGCTAAGAGGCTCAGTTGTAAATGTACACATGAGGTATGATTTCATGATTTGTTTTCCAAAAAGTTGATATACTATGTTAATTATGACTAAATACATTTCATATTTTTACAGGTTTATATATCTATACCAATTGAATGGATTACCCCATGAACAAAATTTTTCACTCATCAGTCCTCACAAAACTTCTACATAACAAAAATAAATATATTCAAAAAAAGGATGAAATAGTGACAAAGTCGACCAAATCATTTGAAAACAAACTTATGGATGATAGACTCTTCTTAATACTAATGATGTAGGGGTAAAAAAAAAATACAATTTAACCATATCAAATATATTTTTATTTATTTTATTACTAATTCATTTTTTTTGTTTTTAGACAATATTGTATGCTCATTGTGGTCAATATGGATACTCCACATATTTATTTCCTATATTCACTACATGGATACCCAATAAATTGACCACACATGATGGTGTTTTTCAATTTTTAATACACAAAATCCAACATTTTAGAACTAAAATTCAAGTTATATATTTTATATTATGTTTTAATGATAATTTTTTCATGATAGGGTGGTGTTTAAATATCATGAAATTCATGGCACGAAGACAGCCCATGCACACAAGGAACCTAAAAAGTTCTACAAGTGGACAAGAATCATTGTGTATATAATAATATTTCACTATATAAACACATATGAAAACAAATTATTATTTTTATCAATGTTTTTATAGTTTCCAAAACAAAAAAATGGAAGGTCTTGTGGTAATTATGTTTGTAAGTTTATGAGAGAGATCACATTCAATCAAAAAATTAGCATCCATGAGGAGGTATTTTTGAAGATTATTACTTTTTAATTTAAAATATTTATTAATCCATTGTGTATTTATATTTTTCTAGCACTACATTGATTGTAAAAAATAATCATATTCACAAGATGATACAGATTTTATTAGAAATGATTGGATAGAATACCCGATGGTAGAATGTACACAAATATCACAAAGATGTGACTTCTATAGAAGTAATGAATTATTTCATATTTATTTTTAATTTATTTCATTTTAGTATTACTTACATATAATTTTTTTTTCTTTTACAAGTGTATTTTTTTGTTTGAGTTGGGGTGGTTTGTTTGACGCTACTCATGCTCATGAGAGATTGGACTTTGAGGATGCACCTAAGAGTTAAATGAGAAGGTAAAAGTATTTTTTAATATTCTATGTTTTTTTCATAATATTACTCATTATATAATTTATTAAAATAATATAAAGTAAATGTTTGACTACTCATGAAAACAATGTCTTCTGCACATGATGATGTTACCAATCCTGTAGAAGAAGAGACTATAATGAAGGAAAACCTTTCAGAAGATGTAAAGGTAATGTTATGATATACTTTCTCAATTTTACTGAGAAATTATACAATGAATCATTGATTTAAATTTCATTATTCCTCAAACTGTTTATTTATTTTAGAAGTATTTTTTCATCAGTCATGCCTTTCTGTACCAAAACTTTCAAATACTTCTTCTCCCTCAAAACCATTTCACTCCCACAATGTTGGAATTTATCACATTCCTTAATGTTCCCTACACTGCCTTTGCAAGAAGATAATCGATGTTGTCTCTAATCAATCATAGGGGTAATATTGATGTTTTAACATTAAAATAAATATCCATATAATTAATTTGTTGTTTCAAATTTAGGTTTTATTTATTTCTTTTTAGTACCACTCACATAATAATTACTTTCTTATACATGTGGATTCTTTTGATAGAGTTGGGGTGGTTTTTTCAAAGCTTCTCATGATCATTTGATACTAAAACTGAGATAATGAAAATAAGGAAACACATCAAGAATGTATAAAACCATCATGAAATGGTGATTTCCTACTACTTATTCAATTAATTTTTACATCATTTTATATACTATTTTTTAGTTAATTTCATTATCATTTTTATTTGATACATATTTAGTTTTTTTAAAAGATATTTTGGGAAGTCATATTTTTCTTTCAACTACCTGTAATAACCACAAAAGAGATAACATGTTACTTTATAATAATGTTACCACAATTTCCATTGGTTTTCTTTATCAAAAAACAAAACTGCATATTGATTCGATCTTCTTAGATTAAAAAAGATTTTTTGGCTAAAAACATCAACTCAATATGCAGTGTTGGCACATTGAAAAGGAAATGCAATAAGATGTTTGTTAAAATTGGTAGTTGATATTGTTTTGAGACTTTAGGATGTGTAGGAATCATCTACACCTTAATACGACACACGTTGTGACCGGTATGAATTCAAGTGATTCTTTTTATTTAAAATTAAAATTTATTGTCACGAACCATCCCCCGAGGCCCATGCCGTGACTACCCCAAGCCCGCCTTCCATAGGCCATGGGTTAGAGACTAGAACCGGAAAGGAATAAACCTAAAATGGGAAGGCATTGCCTTTAAAACTATACAAACACATAGTCAAAGAACACAAAAAGATTCAACCATAGATTAAAACCGCATTAGTAAAAGTGTGTACTGAAAGTAATGGGATCAGAATACAATCCCAACTGAAAGATACAATACAAAAAAAAAAAACAACTCCTGAGATCGTCCTCTAAGTATCCTACCTAAAGGGTAGGTACAAAATGTCTCCACAACTCTCCACAGCTCTCCACATCAACCAGTCACCTCCGTGTACCACCTGGTCTTAGCTCTTATAGTCTCAGTTGAGCTGCTCATCATCTGCACAAGACACAACAAGGTGCGGGCAAAGCCCATACAAGGGTGAGTATAACAATACCCAATAGGGACCTCAAGACCCCGAAGGCCTCTTAGAATTCAACAAAGTAAAACCACAAAGCATGATCTCAATCACAAAGTACAAAGAAAAAGACTCTGCTCGAACCAGGTATACAACTCATATATCAGAAATAAAGATGATTAGTCTTAAGAAATATCATTTTATTTCATTAGGAAGTTCCACAAATGAACTATGAAGAATTCGTTCCATTGTTGATCCACACAGGGTCATATATCACTGAACCAAGATGGGCCACTCTACGACTGGTCCTCTTTGGGCTGCACACTGGTAATCCACACAGGGTCGCTAGGATGATGATCCACACAGGGTCGCTATGATGCTGATCCACACAAGGTCTCTATGATGCTGATCCACACAGGGTTTCTATGATGTTGTTCTATATAGGGTCGCTATGATTTTGATCCATATAGGGTTTCTATGATGCTGATCCACACAGGGTCTCTATGATGCTGATCAACACATGGTCACTCTTCAATTGACAGTCAGCCATAGGATTCCCCACACCCAATGCGCTCGAGTTCCGTAGTATCTGCTCCTCAAGATATCAGTCATTCCTCAACTTCCACGAAGTTCCAAAAAGGATTAACCTAAAAAACCACCATGTCGTAAGGGTTCCAACGTGACTGACGATGCGTCAATCGGACGCCCAGTCTGTGAGTTATAGGAATTTTAGTGCCAAGGGCCCGGTTGGATTCGGGTTCGATACAACCCGTCCGTACTCCAACTTTCTCCAACACATAGTTGGAGTATCTCAAAAGTACCGTCTCGTTCCAAGGATTCCAGCGTCGTAGACCATTTTTAAAACGAACATCTGGTTTGTGAGATATGACCTTTTAAGCGTATCTAGGTCGAAAAGGATCCGGGTCTGGTCCGACCCGGTCATACCAACCCGACCTGCTCCATCCTGGCCTGACCCGACCCGGTTTGGGTTGACCCCACCTGTTTTAGGTCTGACTCGACCTAGCCCAAACCGGCTGGGCCGACTTGAGTGGGTTGGGCCACGGCGGGCTTAACCTGCTGGGCTGCGGACCGGCCCGACCCATCGAGTGGTCCGACCCGCTAGGTAGTGCGACACCCAGCTGGGTGGCCCATGCGGAGAGGGTCGATCCCCCTTCCAAAACAACTTTTCAGCTATTCGATTTTGCAAATAGCAGTGCCATGTGGTGCCACCTCCCTATCAGCAGGACCCGCGGGGTGTGAGTCCCTTTGCCTCCACCGCGGCTTCGTAGCCGCGACCTCCTCACCGTGGTGCGCGACAGGCGCACCACCTTCTGCCAATGTGGTCAGCCAAGAGTCGGCCTCTCCTCCTGCTATCGCGGATTGATGCCATGACTCCCCTCTACGGCGTGTGACTACGCACTACCTGCTACCACCACAGATGGCCGATGTCAGCCGCTGTCATCACCCACCATCGCCCGCCGCCAGTGCAGCCGCGCTAGTGCCACATTGGCAAAACTTCCACGGGCCACCGGCTGAGCTATGGTGGTCAGATTTCTCTTCCGAATGCACCTACAGGCCTCCCAGGATGCTTTCAACACTGCGTGGCTCCCAAAATCAAGTTTCTGTTGAGTTAAAAATTCATCCCGGAAGAAAGAGACAAATACCAAAGCAGCGGAGGGTCCGAGCCTTGTTCGTTTGTTCCGCTCCCTCTGCATTAACATTATAACAAGCAGGAGTAATTAATACATCATTTAAAAATAATGTTAAAACCCATTCAACACTTCTGCAATTATTCATGATTTAATAACTTAGAAAAGAAACAATTCTCATGAATTTAAATATAAACAACCCCTAACTCAGAATTGGAGGTGACATCGTGGTTGTGGAAGAAGAATCCACGCTTGATGAATTTGCTGATGTTCGTCGATCCCAGATCGATTCCTCCTATGTTACCATCCAAGCTTATGTTCTTTTTCTATGGAAGATGCTGTGACACTTCGTTAGAGGTTCCTCACTTATGTGTCAAAAACCCAAGCCTGAGCCTCATTTAAATAGAGGGGGAAAGGTGATTAACACAATATGAGATTAATGAGGTTCATTAATGAATGAACCTCTTATATCTCAATGGTGTGGTTACAAAAACAAAGAGTCAATCCATTAAATGGCTTGAAAAATCACCGGTCTCGTCACCACCACTCAACCATTGGTAGAATAATAAAATAACAATTTTATGTTATTTTATTATTCTTTTAAAAGTCCTAAAAACTAACCTTTTCACCCAAACTACTATGGTCGAAGTTAAGCCCCCCTTAAGCGAATCTCGGTGCTGTGGATTCAACGGTGCCCTCAGATTTTTAATCCGACCACCGGTTCAAAATATATAAAACACCACCCGCATTTTTATTGACTGTACCTTAAAAAAAGTTTAAAATTCTGTTTTGGGCACACCAGGCCTCGAAATCAAGCACCGTCAATTTTCACAGACTCATAATAATCCCCTCTAAAATTAAAAAAAATTATATAGAATTTCCAGGTCTTTACATTCTCCCCACCTTATAGATTTTCATCCCTGAAAGCTACAACAAAACTAGGGGAACAGATGGGGGTACTAACCACATATCTGAGTCTCCCACTTCCAAGTGTTCTCCTAGAGGTTCTCGTGCTGCCAATGAACTCACACCATAGAAATTGAACACCGACAAAGGACCCAATCCTTTCGATCCTCTATATCCACTGATAACTCCACAAACATTTCCCCATCGTCGATGTCTAGCTCGCCATAGTTGATAACATGTGATGGATCATGCACCTACCTCCTCAATTGTGACACATGGAAAAAAATTATGCACCCGGTGCATCTGTGGGGGAAGATATAGACAGTACGCCACCTCACCTACTCTACTAAGGATCTGTAAAGGACCGATGAACCTCATATATAGATTGATTTCCCAGCCAAACCTCTGTAATACTCATTGGGGTGAGACCTATAGGAAGACATGATCTCACTCCTTAAACACCAAGGGTCTCCATATCCTGTCAGCATAAGAATTATGCCGGCTTTGTGCAGTATTCATCCTCTCCTGGATGATCTGAACCTTCTCCGTGGTAGCCTATACAAACTCTGGACCCATAAGTGCTGACTTCCCTGGGTCTATCTAGCATAGGTGATCTACAAGGTCGCCCGTATAGGTCCTCAAACGGAGCCATGATGATGGTGGATTGATAACTTTTATTGTATGTGAACTCCACTAGTGGTAGGTAATCCTTCCAATTATAGCCAAAATTAAGGATACAAGCATGTAGCATGCCCTCAAGTGTCTGAATGGTCCGTTCCATTTGAACATCTGTCTGAGGATGGAAGGCGGTGCTCAAATGTAGCTGAGTCCCAAATGCCTCCTGCAGTCCCTTCCACAAGCGAGATGTAAAATGAGCATCACAATCTAAGACGATTACTGATGGAACCCCATGAAGCCATAAAATATTCTGTATGTAGAGGATCCCCAAGATCTCTACTAATCCCTACTCTCGGATGGGTAGGAAGTGGGATGACTCGGTGAGTCGATCAACGATCACCCAGATAGATTCATATCCCCTAGACATACATGGTAGCCCTATCACAAATTCCATGGATATACCATCCCACTTCCACTATGGTACCTCAAGTGGCTAAGCTAATCCTGCTGGTACCTGATGCCTAGCCTTCACTTGCTGACAAGTGAGGCATCATGAGATGAACTCTGCCACCACTTTCTTCATACTTGGCCACCAATACTGATGTTGGAGGTTCTAGTACATCTTTGACACACTAGGATGTACTACCAAATGGGATGTGTGGAAATCTATCAATACCTACTCTTATAATATCACTGGCACCATGGTGCGTCCTTTGAAGAGGATGACGTGCTCCCCACCTTCAAAAAATCTATCAGAAGCCTATCCTGAGGATATTTGAGCACGTTGGACCTCACAGTCTACATCCCCAAGCTGTGCCTCCCTGAATTTTTGAAGGAGTGGGGGAGTAACTATTATATATTGGAGGTAAGCTACTCCATCACTATCCACGAAGGATAACTACAATGAGACTAGCTTCTCTATCCCCTCACTCAGCAACTATAGACCAGACCTCCTACTGAGTGCATCTGCTACTACGTTTCCCTTCCCAGGAGTGTATACTATCTCAAATTTGTAGTCCTGGAGGAACTTTATCCATTTTCACTATCTCAGGTTGAGGTCCTTCTGAGAGAAGATAAACCTAAGACTCTTGTGATTAGAGTAAACTATAAAACATTCGCCCATCAAGTAGTGCCACCACATATTCAGCACAAAGAGCACTACTGATAACTCCAAGTCATGGTTAGAGTAGTTATGATCATGCTGTCTCAACTTCCGTGAGCCGTAGGCGATCACCACTCACTACTACATCAAGAAACAACCTAGTCTGGTCCCTGATACATCACAGTAGACTACATACCCAACGCTCTCTTCTAGTAGTCTCAAGATGGGGGCACTCTTCAGTCTCTGCCTCAGCTCTTGAAAACTCTACTGGCATCTCTCCATCCACATGAAGGTTTATCCCTTCTTTTTCAAAGATGACAAGGATGTTGCAACTTTGGAAAATGTGGGTTTGAATATTTGGTAGTACCAAGCCAATCCCAGGAAACTCTGCACCTTGGTCACACTCTTGGGTGGATCCCAAGAAAGAATTTCCTCTATCTTTTCCGGATCCACTAAAACTCTAGCCTCTGAGATAACATGCCCCAGGAAGTGGACTTCCTGTATCTAGAACTGGAACTTCGAGAGATTTTCATAAATATAGTGCTCTCGGAGTGTATCCATAACTATCTGTAGTTGCGTGGCGTGCTCCTCCTCTAACACCAAGTATATCAAGATGTCGTCAATGAAGACTACCATGAAGCGATCAAGGTAAGGCTATAAAATCCTGTTTACGAGCCCCATGAATACTGCTGGAGCATTGGTTACACCGAAGAGCATCAATAATAACTCATAGTGTCCATACTGACATCTAAAGGCTATCTTTGGTACATCCTCATCTCGTAATCTGTGTTGATGACAACATGATCTGAGGTATATCTTCAAAAACCACCGTGATCCCTTAAGTTGTTCAAAGAGATCATCAATCCTAAGTAGAGGATACTTGTTCTTCACAGTCACCTAGTTCAGAAGCCAATAGTCCACACAAATCCTCAAACTCCCATTTGCCTTCTTGGAGAACAAAATCAGGGATTCCCATGGAAAAACATTGGGCGTTATGAACCCCTTCCTCTACAATTCCTCCAACTATACCCACAACTCTCGAAGATCTGCAGGAGCCATCCGATATGCTAGTGTAGATATGGTGTCGTCTTGGGACACATGTCGATGTAGAAGTATACCTCTCTACGAGGATGTAGTCCTGGAACATCATCAGGAAAGACATCAGTATATTGGTCCACTACTACAGGATAACTTGGACTCCTAACGTCAACTGCTCCGAGGGTAAGGCTAGCCAACTGATGAGTGATTGGCTGCATCCTCCTCTAAGAAAGTCCATCCTGAGCTGCAAAGGTTCTCTTATCACCAGTGAAGGAAAACCTGTTCCCATCCTCATGGACACACCACAATTTATGCCTAAAATAGTCAATATGAGCATGGACCATGGATAACCAGTCCATACCCAAGATGACATCATAAGGGCTCGACACTGCTACTAGGAGATCCCAACCAAAGCTCTCACCTCCTAGAGTAATCTCACTCTACCAGCACCAGTGTGTAATCATCGAATCCTCTCTCACAGGAGTCTCTAATCATAAGGATCAAGCCAATGGATCTACCAGAATCTCTGAGCTTTGAACGGGAGTCATGGAAATGAACGAGTAACTGGAACCTATGTCTATAAGTACTGCAACTAGGGTGGATTAGACACAGATCCTACCTCAAATCATCTCTGGAGCACTTTGGTCATAGGCCTCAGCTTCCTGAAGCTGAGATTGTCCATGTCTACCTTCTCCCTATGGTATGGGTAGACCACCTGGAGGTGGTGGCGGTAGAACCTCAAATAGCCGCCCACCACCTGCTCCTCTGCCACGTCTGCCACCCTGCAGACCTCCTCACTCGAATCTCTGCCTCTACCTCGGTGGTCCCTCGACCACCTGCTGATCATCAGTATGGTGGGTTGGGCAGTCGCGATCCATGTGGCCCTGCCCACTACATGGAAAGAACACTATACTCCACTGCTGGCCTGCTCTACCTCGTGAGATCTGCACCTCCGCCCCTATATCCTAGGGTTATCCTCTAGAAGGTCTTGGCCACTTGTAACTTTGTGTCACCTGCCTACTAACTGCTTCAGATGACTCAGATACCTATCGTTTGGTGGTGGCTCTCACCATCAGTGCCTGATCAGCTAAGAAGCTCTCCACCAATAACGATCGCTCGAGCACTCCAGCCTGCATCGGGATATTCAGCGATATCATCGACGCTCTGATCTCCCTCCAGAGACCCTTCTCAAAGGTCTGGGCTCTGAAGAAATGGTCTCGTACCATTTTGGTGGAGTAGTGCGAGAGGTTAGTGAATCTCACCAAGTACTAAGCTATTGTCAGGATACCCTATTATAAGTGAAAAATCTCCTGAATACGCACAGAGCATAGAGTTACTGGAACAAACTCCACCCTAAAAAGGCTCTCGAAGTCTGTCCAGCTGAGGTTTTCATCGTCCTATAACTAGATCATCAAGATCCACCATCTCCTTGCTGTTCCCTAGAAGAGGCTAGTAGCTAGGATCACCATCTGCTCTGCTGGTGTCCCAACTAGGTGGAAAACTCTAACCAAAACCTCTAGTCTGTCCTTAGCTACCATGGAATCCGTCTCTCCTCAAAACCTTGGAGGCCTCTGCCGTTGGAACTCATGAAAAATGCTCAGTCGGCATGCACCATCCGGTAGTGGGGTTGGTGGAAAAAGCTGCCCAATAGGTGGTGGTGCTGCTGGTGCACCACCCAAAGGTGCTATTGTTGTAAGAGGGCCCTGCACCGAAGCCTCATCACTCGATGGACCGTCAGCATGAACTATCTATAGAATCCTGGATGGATGTCTACATGGAGGAATCCTAAAAATAAATAGGTATGACACAATCAATAAGTTATACTTGGTGAGCTGACTCAAAATATATCAAAAGTAAAACATTAATAAAACACATGCAATCAATGTTTTTGTGCATCGAGTCAGAAATCAGAATTCAGGGTCCTGGTGTATGGATACGTCAGCTACCACACCAAAACTGGACTCCTCGAACTAAAAAACACACTCAAAACACTTAACAATATTACTCCATTGGAAATACCATAGTCCTATTTCTTCAGTAAAACTGACTCCTCTGATACCACTTTGTCACGACCTGTCCCCCAGGGCCCGTGTTGTGACTACCCGAAGCCCGCCTTCCATAGAACAGGAGTTAGTGACTAGCACCAGAAAGTTGTAACCATAAAATGGGAAGTAATTACCTTTAAACCTATACAAAAACACTGTCCAAGATCACAATAAGATGCAACCACAGAGTAAAAATGCAGTAGTAAAATTGTGTACTGAAAGTAAAGGGGCCAGAATACAAGCCTAACTAAAAGATATAATACAACAAAAAATAGAAAACATCTCTTGGGATCATCCACCAAGGATCCTACCAATATGGTAGGTACAACACATCTCCAATTCTCTCCATGTCAACTAGTCATCTCCGTGTACCACCCCATCCTGACTCCTATAGTCTCAGCCGAACTTCTCATCATCTGCACAAGACACAACATGGTGCGGGCGAAGCCCATTCAAGGGTGAGTATAACAATACCCAGTAGGGACCCCGAGTCCCCTAAAGGTATCTCATAATTCCACAAAGGAAAACCACAAAGAATGATCTCAATCACAAAGAACAAAGCAAAAGACTTAGCTCGAACCAGGTATATAACTCATAGATCAAGAATAAAGATGATTAGTCTTAAGCTATATCATTTTATTCCATTAGGAAGTTCCACAACTGAACCATGAAGAATTTGTTCCATTTTCGATCCATACAGGTTCATATGTCACTGAACCACAATGGGTCGCTCTATGACTGGTCCACATAGGATCGCTATGATACTAATCCACACAGGGATGCTATGATGCTGATCCACACAGGGTTTCTATGATGCTGATCCACACAGGGTCTCTATGATATTTATCCACACAGGGTCTCTATGATTCTGATCCACATAGGGTCGCTATGATGCTGATCCACACAGGGCCGCTCTTCAATTGACAGCCAACCACATGATTCCCCACACCCGGTGCACTTGAGTTCTGTAGTATCTTCTCCTCAATATATCAGTCATTCCTCAATTTCCAAAAAGTTCCACAAAAGGAGTAACCCAAATGGCCTCTATGTCGTAAGGGTTCCAACGCGACAAACGAAGCATCAATCATATGCTCGGTCTGTGAGTTATAATCATTTTAGTGCCGAGGGCCCGGTTGGATTTGGGTTAGATCAAACCTAGACATACTCTAACTTTCTCCAAAACATAGTTAGAGTATTTCAAAAGGACCATCTCGTTCCAAGGATTCCAGTGCCACAGACAGTTTGTCAAACAGAGGTCTGGTTTGTGATATACGACCTTTTAGGCGTATCTGGGCCAAAAAAGGGTTGGGGTCCGGTCCGACCAGGTCGGACCGACCCGAACCGCCTCGTCCTAGGCCAACCCGACCTAGTTTGGGTCGATTCGAATCAGTTTGGGTTGACCCGACCTGGTCCGTATCCGACCCGGCCCCGCCCAAACCGGCTGGGCTGGCCCGAGTGGGCTGGGTCGTGACGGGCGCGGTCAGCTGGGCCACGGACTGGCCAGACCCGCCTCTGTAGGGAATGACCCACCAGGCAGTTTGGCCCACTAGCTGGCATGACACCCAGCTGGGTGGACCATGCGAAGGGGGTCGCTCCTCCTTCCCGAACGACTTTTTAGCTGTTTGGTTTTGAAAACAGCGGCCCCACGTGGCGCCACCTCCCTGTCAGTGGGACCCATGGGCGCGGGTACCTTCGCCTCCGTCATGGATTCGAAGCCACAACCTCCTCACCGTGGTGCATGACGGCATGCCGCCTTTTTCCAATGTGACCGGCCAAGAGCCAGCCACCCCTACTGCCATTGCGGCTTGATGCCACGGCTCCCCTCCGCGGCGTGTGACGACGCGTCACCTGTTGTCACCACGGTCAGCTGATGCTGGCCACCGCCGTTGCCCACTGGCACCGTTCCTCGACACCGTTGTGCTGTTGCCATGCCAGAAGAACTTCTACAGGCCGATGGGTGAGCTCCGGTGGTCCTTTGCCCTTTCGAACGCATCTACGGGCCTCCCGTGATGTTACCAACACTGCGTAGCTCCCGAAATCAAGTTGTTGTCGAGTTACAAATTTGTCCCCAAATAATGAGACAAATACCAAAGTAGTGGAGGGTCGAAGACTTGTTCCTTTGGCTCATACCCTTCGCGTTATCATTATAACAAGCGGGAGTAATTAATATATCAGGTAAAAATAATGTTAAACCCCATTCAACACTTTTGCGATTTTTCATGCTTCAAGAATGTGGAAAAGAAACAATTCTCATGAATTTAAATATAAACAACCCCTACCTCAAAATTAGAGGTGAAATCACAGTTGTAGAAGAAGAATCCATGCTTGATGAAGCTGTCGATGTTCATCGATCCCGAATTGATTCTTCCAATGTTTCCATCCAATCTTCTGTTCTTCGTCGATGGAAGACACCGCGAAACTTCATCAGAGGTTCCTCACTTCTGTGTAAAAAACCCAAGCCTGAGCCTTATTTAAGTAGAGGGGGAAATTTGATTAACGCAACATGAGATTAATGAGTTTCATTAATGAATGAACCTCTTAACTCTCTGGTTGCAAAAACAAAGAGTCAAGCTATCAAATGGATTGACAACTCACCGGTCCCGCCACCGCTGCTGAACCATTGGTAGAATAATAAAATAACAATTTTATGTTATTTTATTATTCTTTTAAAAGTCCTAAAAACTAATTTTTTTACCTGACCTACTGAGGTCGAAGTTAAGACTCACTTAAGAGAATCCTAGTGCTACGAATTCAATAGTGCCCTCATATTTTTAATCCGAGCACCGGTTCAAAAATAGAAAACACCGCCCATGCATTTACTGAACATACCTTAAAAAAGTTCAAAATTCCATTCCGGGCACACCAGGCCTCAGAATCAAGTGCCTTCAATTTTCGCAGACTCATAATAAACCGCTCTAAAATTAAAAAATATATATGGAATTTTTGGGTATTTATATTTATTTTAATAAAAATGACAACTAAAATACTAAAAACTAATAAAACACATTATAATTTTATTAATACTTTAGGAAAATGATCCATAAGTCATTTTTTGATGTGTAGAAATCAGTCACACCTCAATTTGATACATGATGTGCCCATTATAACTCAAAGTGTGCATCATCAGTTTAAAATTGACATTTAAATTCAAATAGTTTCACTCAATAAAAACTGATCAAATGTGCTCATATCTTCTAGATAATTGATTAAAATGATTCACAATTCATTTTTAATGTATAGGAATCAGTCTCAAATAAAACAGATACAGGATACGACTGGTATGACTCAAAGTGTGTGTTTCTAGTTTAAAATGACATTTTAGTAAAAAAGATAGGTGAAATACTCAAAAATGAGAAAAAAAAAATTCAAATTATTTTTATAATTTAGGAAAACTATATATAATCCATTTAAGATGAGTAGGAATTATCCTCACCTCAATCCGAAACACAGTTGGGACGATATGACTCTAAGTGTGTCTTTTTATTTAAAGTTGACAATAATTTTAGTAAAAAATACAACTGACATACTCAAAATAGATAAAAAACATTGGGATTATTTTGATACATTAGGAAAACAATACATAATTTATTTTTGATGTTTGGGAATCATCCACACCACAATCTGATGCATGATGTTCAGGGTATGACTCAAAGTGTCTGTTATCAGTTTAAAAATGATATTTTAGTTTAAAAAATCGTTAATCACTAAGAACTAAGAAAACATGATCGGATGTCTTGATAATTTTGGAAAATGATTCATAATTCATTTTTATGTGTAGGAATAAATTTAATATAAAACCAACACATGATGTGGCTAGTATGTCTCAAAGTGTGTGTTTCTAATTTAAAATGACATTTTAGTAAAAAAAGACAAGTGGTGTACTCAAAACCAAGAATTTTTTTTATTGTTTTGATATAGTATGAAAATGATACATATGAAATTTGGGATGTGTATAAATTATCCACACATCAATTCGATGCATGGTGTGACCAGTATTACTCCCAATGCATCTTTTTATTTAAATTTGAAATTTATTTTATTAAAAAAACAAATGACATCGTCACAACTGATAAAACAAATACAGATTATTTTGATACATTAAGAAAATGATCCATAATTAATTTATGATGTGTAGGAATTAGACTCAACTCAATATGATACATGATTATCTCATTATTACTCAAAGTGACCATTATAATATTAAATTGATATTTTAGTTTAAAAAGTTTCACTCACTGAAATCAAAGAAAATGTGCTTATATTATCTTGATAATTTAGGAAAACAATTCATAAGTAATTTTTGACTTGTAGTAATCATTATAAAATCAAAATAACACACTTTTTAACTGGTATGACTCAATGTGTGTGTTTCTAAATTCAAATAAAATTTTAATAAAAAACACAATTGACGTACTCAAAACTGATCAAACACATTCAGATTGTTTTGGTACTTTGGAAAAACAATCCATAAGTCATTTTCAACATTTAGGAATAAACCATAACTCAATATGACATACTATGTGACTTGTATAATTCAATGCATTTCTATTTATTTAAAAGTGTCATTTATTTTAGTAAAAAACACAAATAACATACTAAAAACTAAGAAAATTCATTCAAATTGTTTTAATACTTTAATAAAATGATCCATAAGTCATTTATAACATGTAGTAATCAACTCCACCTCAATATTATACATGGTGTGATTGATATAACTCTAATTGTGACTTTTTATTTAAAATTTTCATTAATTTTAGTAAAAATAACAAGTGGCATACTAAAAACTGAGAAAACACATTCAGATTGTTTTGATACTTTAGTAAAATGACCCATAAGTCATTTTGGATGTGTAGGAATCAACCTAACCTTAATATAATGCACTATGTGACCATCATAACTCAAAGTGACTCTTATTATTTAAAATTGACATTAATTTTCATAAAAAGAAAAATTTACATACTTAAAACTAAGAAAAAATATTTGGATTATTTTTATAATTTATGAAAATGATTCATAAGTCATTTGTCACATATAGAAATCAAACATACCTCAATCAGATGCATAGTGTGACCGATATGAATCTAAGTGCATCTTTTTATTTAAAATTTACATTAATTCTAGTAAAAAGAACAAGTGGCATACTGAAAACAAAACAAACACATTTGGATTATTTTCATACTTTAGGAAAACAATCCATGGGTCATTTTTTTATGAGTAGGAATCAACCACACCTCAATATAATGCATGATGTGACAGGTATGACTCAAAGTGTTCAATATCAGTTTAAAATTAACATTTTAGTTCAAAACATGTTTCAATCACTGAAAACCAAGAGAACACGCTCTAATTGTCTTGATAATTTAGTATGGTGATTCATAATTCATTAGTGACATGTAATAAGTAGTCTCATATCAGACCGGCACATGATGTGACCGATATGACTCAATGTGCATGTTTCCAGTTTGAAATTACTTTTAGTAAAAAAACACATGTGACATACTGAAAACTGAGAAAATGAATTCATATTTTTTTTATAATTTAGGAAAACAATACATGGGTCATTTGTGAAGTGTACGAATCAACCGCACCACAATCAGATGCATGGTGTGACCGATATGACTCAAAGTGTGTCATTATTTAAAATTGAAATTAATTTTAGTAAAAAGAACAAGTGACAAAATCAAATCTATGAAAAAAATTTGGATTGTTTTGATACTTTAAAAAATTATCCATAACTAATTTGTGACATTTAGGAATCAACCACACCTCAATACGATGCACAGTGTGACCAGTATAACTCCAAGTGTGTATTTTTATTAAAAATTTACATTTTATTAATGTATTATTTTATATTAATGTTTAATTTATTTCTTTATATTATTAATAACATAATATTTTTTTCTTATATAGGTGGATTCTTTTTCTTTGGTTGAGGTGATTTCTTCAAAAACTGTCACTATGGGTGGACTTATTTTGAGATGGGATCACGAGCACCAAAAGATAAAACATTAATATTTTTAATTTGTTTTGGATAATCGTAAATGTTATTATAAAAAAAATTGTTTGAAATGAATATAGTATTGTTTTTTGTATTCACGATGTCATTTTTTTTCAATTAAATTATATATTTTTCATACATAAGTTACACTTTTATGTTTGGTGTTATGTTATACAAACAACACACTATAGCAGGCTAAGCCTTTATCAGTGCTATAAATAGAACTGATAAAGGGGACCCCCACCCCTTAACAGTGTTGAGGATAACAATGCTTTTTTGTCACTATTGAAATATGTTTTTCACTATGTTAAAGGGAATATATATAGTAGTGAAGCTAAAAATTACTCACGGGATCAAGTGTAGCATAAGGGTTCAAGGTCTACACCCACACCCACACCCATATGGAAATCATAATCTAGAATGGACATAAAAATATGTCTATTCATAACCATATTAATTAAAATCATGTGTAAGTGATCCAAAAAAGGTAAGGAACTTCCTACCTTAAAATTATTTAATGTAAAAAAGGTGGGGGATAAACCAGTCAAAAACCCCTCTTCACAGCCTTATTATCATAAACATAGACAGTTGAGGTTCACTAAGGGTCCTTAGAACTAAAAATGGTTATTTTATTTCACAATAGAAATGAAATATCACATGCGATGATAAATTCTCTCCCATGGATAATTTCCAAATTATTGTTTTATAGTTATCTTTTGATAATTTATCATAAATTATCCTTTTATAATTATCTTTTGATAATTTCTCATAAATTATCCATTTATAATTATTTTTTGATAATTCTCTTAAATTATACTTTTATACTTATCTTTTGATAATTTCTCATAAATTACCCTTTTACAATTATATTTTGATAATTTCTCATAAATTACCCTTTTATAATTATATTTTGATAATTTCGCTTAAATTATCCTTTTATAATTATCATTTGATAATTTCTCATTAATTATACTTCTATAATTATCTTTTGATAATTTCTCATAAATTATTATTTTATAATTATATTTTGAAAATTTCTCATAAATTATTCTTGTATAATTATATTTTGATAATTTCTAATAAATTATCCTTTTATAATTTTATTTTTGATAATTTATCTTAAATCAACTTTTTATAATTATCTTTTTGATAATTTATCACACATTATTGTTTTATAATTATATTTTGATAATTTCTCACCAATTAACATTTTATAATTATATTTTTGATAATTTTTCTTATATTATCCTTGTATAATTTTATTTTGATAAGTTCTCATAAATTAACCTGTTATAATTATATTTTGATAGTTTCTCTTAAATTATCCTTTTATAATTATCTCATGAATTTTTTTGGTAAATTATAATTTTATAATTATATTTTGATAATTTCTTATAATGTATCCACTGATAAATCCATGCGATTATGCTTTGATAATTCTTATTCCTTAAATTACACTAGTAGAAAAACTTCTTTTAGTAACCACCAAAAGGCATCACTAAAGGCCTATGGTGACTACCTAGCATCCTCCAAATGAAGAATACTTTATTCCCATCGATGTTGCCAATAACATCCTCCATTTGGTAGATACTATAAATAAGATTGAGATCACCTATAGCGACTACCAAACGGTGGTCGCTATAGACCATCCCAAGTGGGACTATAGTGACTGATATAGGTATTTTATTTTTTTAAAAAAACTACAAATACTTTATGTAACTTCCCAGACATGGATGCCACTCCACAGTTCTCTAAGATCGATGGGTCACAAGGCCTCATGCGCAACTCCCAAAATGACAAGGGCTACCAACTAGCAGCAAGAGCCTAGGTGTGTCAGTGGGGAGACTATGCCCTCATTACCAGAGTGTAGTATAGTGGATAATAATAAGGTAAAAGTAGCATAAGTAGTATAACAACTAGATGAAAAACATAAACAACAGAAGACTGATATAAACAATTTCAGGATTCATCATTTTTACAAAATTATTATACAAGTCATTTGTCTCTATTAAAGCAGCCAAACATGTATACAAGGCAGATATACAATACATGTAACAAAAGTACAAAAAGGCCAAATGTATCCCAATTACATCACAAGACTCATGTTGGTCTCATGATCTCCTTATCCTAACCAAAAAGTCAAGAACCTTAAGTAGGTTGATTTCCCTTATCAATGCCTACAATCATAGAGTCTATTTCGGTACCCAATGGTGGCCCAAACAGGGTGTGAGATACAATCCTAGTAGGTAACCACCCAAGGTTAAGTTCCAATCAGTCAGTGAATACATATAACAATCATTATGGAATAAGTAATGCAGTAATTAAGGAAGTAATCAAATTTCAACATCCTATAAGTATAGGTTCTCATTTAATAACTATTTCATTTAATCAAATTCATTTAATCAAATGAATTTAATCAATAAGTCTCTGATTTAAAAATCGGGTATGTGTCATTTAATTAAATTCATTTAGCGATTCAATCTCATTTAATTTATAAGACTTGAGATATAGTGCAAGACCATCACCCCCTGTATAGTCATTAGTGTTGGTTTTGGGTGTAGTGGAAGTGTGCATTGGTGGGTGATATATTAAAATTTCTTTTAATAATCGTTTCCTGAAACCAAGAGTGAGGATCTTTAGCATCAAATTTATAATTATTTTATTTAATATGTGAGGAAATAAATACATGAGCTTAGGAAATTTCTTCATTGATGAGTGTTTATCATATGAAAAGGCCCTTTCAGATTGCCTTCATTGTGCTTGTGAGGATCAAAGGGTATAATCTATCTAGCGGTGATCCACACATGCTGCAATGGTCTCCAAACATTTCCACTCTTTCTCCAGGTTCTAGTGTGGTGAATCTAATGTCTTGTGTTGTTCGTTCTTGATAACTCATTCTTTGGTCTTGAAAAAAAAATTCTCTCATGGGTTTCTTATTCTAGAGGGAGAGAGGAGGAGTCGAAAGAGAATTCAGTGTGCGCAATAATTCTCTATTCCCAAACTTGGAATTGGTTTTAAATGAATTACACAATAGACATAGCCGTTTATTTATAGAGCTGGGATTTTAGTTACAAAAATTTAATTACATAACATCCATTAAATATAATTTTAACCATTAATGAAATTCTATTCCACATAATAATAATAACAGTATTATTATTTTGTGGTGCTCCAACTTTTGGAAAATGGATAAATAATATTTACCAACTCGTAAATAATTATTTTATTACTAGAAACGGTCTTGGTCCTTTTGAACTCAACTTGTATTTATTGAATGAGAAAATAAATATTTTATTCCCTTAAATAAATATTTTATTCAAAAACTAGTAAGTAAATATTTATTAAATATTCAATAAAATAAATATATATATTTTATTCACATTCTGGTGAATAAATATTTATTTAATTTATGCGATCATTATAACTTAAATAAAATTATTCCTCAGTCTTGAGAATAAATTTTATTCCATTAATTAAATTCAAATATAATTCAATTGAGACCACCAAAAACACATAGTGTGTGACCCTCTCATATTCTTTCTCATTGAAATTAGGTGGGATTACCTAAAGACCAATATTACTATCTAGAAACGGGTCAAGGCACCCAAGATAATGAACTTAAAGTCATAAAGATGAAAACCACATATGAACGCTCATAGTTTAATATAATCACTTTGTTACATAATCTCATCAAGAAGGTTTCATGATGGTATCATCAACCTATTTTCTTGATGTATCATTCTTTGATTATCTAAAATATACTCATCATTACACCATGTATGTGGAATTTAGGGAAATAGTTCTATTTTAATCAAAGGTCTGAGATATCAACTTGCATAATATGGAAGGGAAAATCCTTTCTTGACTTATCCATTAATAACATGTCATTCATGACACACCCAATGTACTCTACGTCTCACCAACATATGGAATGATAGTTTTTGTTAGAAAATATAATAATTCAAGTTATGACATGCATTAATGATAATAATAAAGTCTAAGGACCATTACAAATGCTCAAAGATAGGAATATCCAATGGCACCCAAACATGAGGAATTCCTACTGGTGGTAGTTCTGTTCTCATAATATCCCATATTAGAGATTACCAAGTGTGAACTTCATGAGAAGAAGGCTCATCTTCTTACAAGTACTTGCACCTAAAATTCTATATACTATGTGTCTCATCATAGCATGTAAACAAACCATAGAGCCATATTAAGAATATTGTCATAGAACTTCAAGGTTCTCATTATAGCGGGGAACTACTATGACCATATCAATGTGATAAATACTCTAGAAAATTATTACATTATGGTTAGGAAGAACAATGAAAAATATGTAATAAGATGTTAAATTTAATATTTAATACATCAAATATTCATGTAATAAAAGTATAAATAGTTGGTTCTAGGACACCGACTCTAACAAACTACCACTTGGACTAGAGAAAACTACCTATGACTTTAAATCTTCTAGAAATCACATGCAAATCATGTTTCTACTAAGTTAAGGCTTTAGTAAATTTGTCTTCCATGTTGTCTTCCATGGAAATACTACTCACTACAACATCACCTCTCCGAGAATAATCCCTCAAGAGATGATACTTATGAAGTATGTGATTTGTTTGCTGATGTGACCTTGTCTCTTTTGCGAGAGCCACCACTGCAGTATTATCATAATAGAGTGTGATGGGATCTTTACTACTAGGTACCACATCAAGATCTTGGACAAAATTTCTTATCCAAACTGATTCTTTAGCTACCACATAAGATGAAATAAAGTCAGACTCTACTATAGAATCTACGACCATAGCCTTCTTTGAGATCTTCCAGCTCACAAAACCTCCATTCAAAGTGACGATGTATCCTGTTTGTGACTTCATGTCATCTCTATTAGTCTATAAACTAGCATATACATATCCTATGATGAATAGTGCCTCATCTTCTCTATAAACTAGAAACATATCCTTAGTACACCTTAGATACTTAAGGATAGTCTTGACTTCCATCCAATGGTGGTCACCTGGATCATATTGATATATGCTAACCACACTTAATGCATATGCGACATCTACCCTAGTAATAAAATATCATACATGATTGACCTAATCGATGATACGTATGGAATCCTTAACATTCTATTTTTATCCTTAGGGGTCTGAGGACACATTTTCTTAGAATGATGAATACTATATGATGCTGGAAACAGTCCCCTATTGGATATTTCCATACTGAATCTCTTCAATATCTTGTCAATGTATGTACTTTGACTTTGGCCGAGTAACCTCTTGGATCTATCACATTGTATCTTGATCCCAAGAATATATATTGCCTCTCCCAAGTCTTTCATGGAAAATCATTTATTCAACCATTCCTTAATAGACATTAAGACTAGTATATTATTTCTAATAAGTAATATGTCATCAAAATATACTATTAAGAAAACGATTTCACTCCCACTAAACCATTTATAAACACAAGCCTCACATTCGTTCTTTATAAAACCAAATTCCATTATGGATTCATCAAAATTAATGTTCCATGACCTATATGCTTGCTTTAATTCATTAATCGTTTTTTGAAACTTTCATATCTTATTGGAATCCTTAAGAGTCACAAAACCTTCTGGTTGTGTTATGTAGACATCTTCCCGAAGGTTCCTGTTATTGTAGGATGTTTTTACATCCATTTACCAAATATCAAAGTCATGGTAAGTTGTAATATCAAGTAGAATTCAGATGGATTTCTAAATTTCAACTAGTGAAAAGGTTTCATCTTAGTTAATACCTTTACGTTTTTCAAACCCTTTTGCAAATAGTTGCACCTTATATGTACTAGCTTATCCTTCTATGTCCAGTTTCTTCTTGAATACCAATTTGAAACCAACATGATTTACATCCACTGGAGGATCTACCAAAATCCAAACTTGGTTTTGGTACATGGAATCCATTTCAGAATTCATGGATTCTTTCCACTTAGAAAAATCTATGCCACTTACTACTTCCTTCTAGGTTAGATGATCATTATTATAAAATAATAACAAGTCACTATCCTCAGTAACTATAAAACCATACTGTTTAGGTTATCTAACCTCTCTTGTACTCCTAAATAATTCTTGTGTCACTGGAACAGTTTCTTCTTCCACAGTTCTTTGAGGAATCTGATCCTGTACCAACTTTTGTGTGCCTTGAGCCTAAAGTTCATTGAAGTTTATCTCAATCCCACTGTCACTTTTTGATATGCTCTCCCTCTCAAGAAATATGGTGTGTCTTTCCACTATAAACATTTTGTCTATGGGGTTTTATATGTAATATCCCCTTGTTTCCTTAGGATATCCTATAAATGTACACTTTGTGCCTTGGGGTGAAGGTTTGTTACCTGGGGAGGCCTTAATAAATGGTTCACATCCCCACACATGTAAATTCAATAACATGGTTTTTCTTCCACTCCAATATTCATATGGAATACCATTTATCAATTTAGTTGTTACTTGGTTTAGTATGTGTGCCACTGTTTGTAATGAATATCCCCAAAAGGATAATGGAATACGTGCATGACTCATCATTGATCTCACCATGTCCAATAAGGTGTGGTTCCTCCTTTCACTTACACCATTCCACTAAGGCGTGTAAGGAGGAGTGAGTTGGGATAGGATCCCAAACTACCATAACTAATTAATGAAGTATTGATTAAGATATTATCCACCTTGGTTTGAGAAAAGTTTATTAATCTTCCTTCAAATATGGTTATTAAATTCATTAATGTATTCCTTTAATTTATCAAAATAATCTGACTTATACCAAATTAAGTAAATATATTCATATATACTAAAATCATCAGTAAAAGTTATGAATTATGAGTACCCATCCCTTGTTTCAACATGAACTGGTCCACACACATCGGTATGAACTAATTCAAGAAACTCTTTATCCCTTTCACCTTACCTAGTAAATGGGGATTTGGTCATTTTCCCTTGTAAACATACATGACATACACCAAGAGGTTTTAGTTTTAAAGAATCTAAATATCCATCTTGATGTAATTTTGTCAAGTGTTTTTCATTTTCATGACCTATCTGGTGTTTCCAAAGATAGGTGTGGTATGTGTCATGTAAAGTAACTTTATTATCGATTTCCATTACTTGGTTCATATAATCCAACACATAAAGACCATTATGTAAATGTGACTTACCAAAAAATTCTATATTTATAAAAGAAGAAACATTTATTTCCAAATTTTAAAATAAATCCATCTATATCTAGTCTGGATACAGAAATAATGTTTTTGGTAACTAAAGTCACCTAATAACAACCCTTTAAAACAAAGATCATTTTGGTCGGTAATGTGAGGTGGTAGTTTCTAATAGCTGCAACATCTTTATCTTTATTGGCTACTCGAAGATCTACCTCCCCTCAGTCATTTTTTCTGAATATACTTCATTTCTATATTTGAATACATATTTGAGAACTAAAAGCTATATCTAATACCAATTTTATAGAAATAGATAAATTTCACTTGATAATAACTCATCTGAAGCTTCCCCTTTCTTATTTAGCTGGGTGTAGTTTTTCTTATAGTGGACCTTCTTTCCACATGTGAAACAGATAACATTATGTTCCCTTTCTTCCCCTTTGATCTTCTTATTATTGGAAGGCTGTGAATAAGATTTGGGCTTAATGATATTTTCATTCCATTTCTATTTGTTCACTATAAGTACATAAGGATTTTCACACTTCATATCTTTATCTACTTGGAGAAGGATGATAAGAATATCTAGTAGATACTTCTCAATGTTTCTCATATTAAAATTCACAAAAAATCTATAGAAGCTCTGAGGGAGTGATGCCGAAATGTGATCAGTGCCCAGTTCTTTGGGGGGTTTAAACCCCAGAACCTCTAGGTTCTTAATGTATCCAATGATATTGACTACATGAGGACCTGATGGGGAACACTTTACAAGATTTATATAAAATAGAACCTTGAAAATATCAAACCATTTCTATCTAGCTCTCTCCTGGTAAAGACCAAGAAGGTGCTCAAGAATTCTATATAAATCCATGCTTTCATGAGACTTCATGAGTTCACTATACATAGATGAAAGCATCAAAAATTGAACACCGAAGGTGTCATTCATATTTTTTTAATAGACTAGGAACTCATCATCACTCGCCTTTGGAGTAATTGGATCAACTATTGAGGATTTTATCATGTAAGATTTTTGTTAATGGCATAGAAAACCCCAAAGGTTTATAAACCACTCCTAGAAGTTACTACAAGCGAGGATATTGTTTTTATACAATATTTATCATAGGGATAATGAGATTGTCATTTTATTCTATAATTAAAAGAGTATATTATTATTACTTTTATTGATTAAAAATTTTGTGAGAAATAATTAATTGATTTTATTAATCCTCTACTATTTTATCAAGTCCCAATAGCCCTCACCATTGAACTTGTAATGTCTAGTTTCTAGGAAATTTTAGTGGAAAGGATCCATATATCCCTTAGCATAACCCCAAAAGGGTTGGTCAAGCTATTTTGAAGGTATTTAGGTAGGAAAGTCTTTTCCAACTGTAGGCTTGAAACTCCTTGATCTATTGATTAGACTCCACAATCTAGAAATCATGACTTGGATTTTCTCAGCATTTGCCTCCAAATTACACCAAGTCTTGAAAGGCATACCCCTCTTGATGTAAAATGGTCAAGTCATCCAAAAACTTTCATAAGAACTCCCATTATAAAAGTAAGTGTCCCAAAAATGGATGGTCAAACACATAGTTCTATTGAGTTTTGATCCTAATCAAGTAACAGAAGGCTTAATCTTACTTAATATTAGATTGAGGGATTTTATTTTATTATGTAAAAATTTGTATCTTCTTTTATCTTTTACATGTCTTCTTAATATTTAAGAGTATGTTTACTTAATTAATTAACCATATTTAGATAAAATATTTACGCATAATCCATTTTATTTAAATTCCATATTTTCTTATTAATTTATTCATTTATGTGATCGTGGTCTTACATCAATAAATATAATTTTAATACATTAAATAGAAAATAAATAAATTATTAAATGACCTGATCATGAGCTTATATAATAGTTGATTTCATAAATTGACATTAAATCAACCTATGACCTAGGGGAAATAACTCTTTATGCCAGACTAGGCATGAGATACAACATTCTATGTGTCTACCTATATATCATCGATTTGGAGTCATTATTTTTCCATCTTGAGCTATCCCCACGCTCCTTAGGATGCTCCACTAATTTCAAATTTTCACTACTCATACGCAGGTGAGGGGATCTAATGGATTGGTTAAAGGGAATTACAAAAATATCCTTAGACATGTAGGTCCTACATAATAATGGAGGGAGGGATGACTCACATACCATATTTTAATTTAATTTTAAATAATTAAAAAACCATTCAATAAATTTAATTAAATAAATTCCAACATATAAATAGATCTCAGTCAAGCTCATGAATGGTCACACATGCAACAAATATTCAAAAGTAAACAGTTAGAATTTATTTATTTATTTTGTTATTATTTAATTTAACGTGATTGAATTAATTAATTCCTATTAATCTTAATGATAATATGATCTTATTTAGAGATATCCATCATTAATGGAATTCATGGAAAATAAATGAAAGAACCAATAATGACATACTAATTATAATAAATTAATTGAGCATTTTAAATATAACAGCCCATACTTTACATATAGATATTAGTTCAACATTGAAGAATATTTATTACACAACATAACAAAAACAAAACCAGGACCATATAGGTTTAGTGTCTTTAGAAACTGGGAAACATATACAATTGGTCCATAAAACCTCTACATTGTTTCCTGCTAATTTCTTCATAACTAGACTCCTTTTTGACATATCTTACTTAATACCCTTATTCATGACCTGGGAAAAGAATCATATGAAAGGGTGAGATCAAATTCTTATTAAGGGTAAATAAGGGAAATATCAATCATATCATAATCATAAGAACATAACATTTGAAAATATTATCCTGTATATAAAAGATCACAATATCATGTCATGGATTGAATCATAAAAGTGAAATATAATCCAAATATTAATAACATAAGACATGAAATTTCGTATAATACACACATAATCATATAAAATCATTTCATATTAGTCAAGGCTTATTTTCAATACCATTATAGCAGAAAAATTCCATTACAGAACCAAGTTCACTCCTCGTTCCAGCCCTATATTACTGAACCAGATTTACTTATTGTTCTAGTCATGTCTATCTCATGAGATATAAATCTTTACCCCAATTAATTGGAGGTATATATATGTCCCACCCATCTCATAATCAAACCATTTTTATGTGTGCCACAAAAACATAAAAACATTCACCATATCATAACCCATGAAATAAAATGGGTTTATTAAATATTATTCCATTATAATTGATATAAAACAAATGGATTTCCTAAATAAAACACAGTCAAATCATAGTAATAAAAGTGTTAAAAATATAACCTTATTTAAAGAGTTTCATCTTATATGGAAAATAATTTTGAGAAAACACATGAAATTAATTCCTGAGGAAAATATCTTTTCTTCTTCAAAAACGTTTTCCTTCCTAAAAATTCCACATAATTTTAGAAGAAATAATTCTATGTGAAAGTAACCTTGTAATATTATAGGGGAAAATTCAAGGAAATAAGGCATTATGAAAGTTTAAAAATACATTCATGTTTTACAAGTTAAATAAAACATTCTTCTTATACTTTTGTCAGAAAAGTAAAAAAGCACCTCGTATCAAAAACAAGAAAAGATGTCATTCATACCATTTAGTAAAAATTCACAAATGGGTAAAATTATAGAGGTATATTAAGAATATTTTGAAATACATATTTAGTAAACATGGACATGAATGATAAATATACTCCAGTAAATACTTACAAATAAACAGTCTCGGATAAAAATGACATTTGAAAAGTTATCCCTTACATTTGGTACCGTATGCTTCGTATGTATCTAAACCTCATATATAATGATTTAAATAATCTTACTGATTTATTCCATAATCATAATCATTTTTATGATAAAATTTATGATCATATTTTCATCTTTTTGTTAGTAACATTTCATTGGTACTCCTTATTCGGGTATTAACTATGTTATATTCTTATGAATGTTTTATAAGGTAGGTTCTTATTACTCTTTTTAGGTTATAGTTATATCATTTATAGCCTGGTATTAGTATAATATATATCATGTTTATTCATTTAATTCATTTATATAATCATACTTTAATGAAGATTATGTAGAATGAATCACATCACATTGTAGAGATGGTAAGTCGTACGTATGCACGAGCGAGGATATCGTTCCCATAATTGTTGAATAGTATTAAAGTGGATGGTGTATAGTATATTAGAATAAATATAATTTTATATTAACCATATATTTATTTATTAATTCCATCATTATACCCATCCATGTAAGGTGGTGGTGAAAAATGGATTACACTACGACGTGGAGACGGTAAGTCGTACGTACGCATGCGTGGTGATTTCATTTTTCATAGGATGGGTAGAAGGTGGAATATAGTTGTTTCATAATCATAATAACCTCTCAATATATAAGTAATACTGTAGTTATTACTTTATAATTAAATAAATCATGAGGTGGAAGTAGAAGAAGAATGAAGTTTGAAAGAATCGGTAAATGATGTTACCTCTTCTTTAATGTGCCTCCTCTAAAAATCCTCTTAGAGCACTAGAGATGGTATTTGAAGAAGAAAATTACCTCTATAATGTTTATAGGGAATTTTATAAGGGAAATGGTCAGGGTATGGTCAAGATTGAAGGCTCAGAATGAAGTACATAGTTGAGGGAGGAAGTTCACCTTTATAATTGAGGTGAGGGGCACTTTTGGAAACCTCAAAAATATTAATTTATTATAAAACCAAACCCCAATTAAAAACCTCAAAAATTTCTCAATTTCAAATATGATATGAGATAGGGTTTTAATATCATCAAAAAATAAATTTTAGACAAGTTTTTATGTCAATTTAATCATTATCATTTTAATTAATACTTAGTTATTCTATTTAATTTTTAACTAGGTTAACAGATATTTCAATATTAAAAGGGAGAAATATTTACTTATTTGAAGTAAATTAGAACATAAATGAATAATTTAGAACAATTTATACCATAAAATAATTATTTAATAATTATTTAATTTTTTATTATTATTTTTAAATAATTTAAGAAAACCTTATTTTGACAAAATATCAATAGTGTCAAATTTGACAATATTTATTTCATGGATTTTTAAAAATATAAAAATAAGAAGTGAACCTAGATCCAAATAATTTATTATATCCCTAATGGGTCAAGTTAATCTAAAACATTCATTTTACATAATAATTATCCCAAAATTATATTTCATAAAATATTTATAATAACATTTATTTGATCTCTTCATTAAAAAAATAATTACTACCTCTATTTTGTGTAATTATTTAATATAATTATTTGTTGAATAAAAATTCAAAATAAAATAACATTATGAATATAAATAGATTATATTTCATAATAATACATTTATTATAATTTTTCTTCTGAAAACCCCAACATAAAAAATGCTATACTCTTTCAAAACATGAATGTGACATATTTATCTCCACTTTGAATAAAATAATATAACTGTCATAATATCTTCTATAAGCTTCCAAATAGTAAATAAGTTGACCATTGGGTGCTTATGATTGAGATATAATCTACCAATAAGGTTTTTTCAAGTGGTTGGGACTTTTTATAGTTATTAATATTTTAATAAAAATTGTTTTAATGATTTCCCATCAATTAATTAATTTTTTCATCATCCATGTATAAGTCTTTAAGGTAATTATTTATTTCCTAAAAATTACAAAAAAATTGTCATGATAAAGAAAAAAAATTAAATTTAAAATTTGTATTTATAATTGAATTTATCTTCTGTATAACTTTATATTAAAAATTATTTACTTATTAAAGTTTGAGTGAGACATATTTCACTTTTCTTTAAATAAAATAAAATAAATATCCTAATCTAATCCAAGAGGGTTCCAATTGATACCATTTCAACCCAATTATATTTTAGAGAAAATTATAATTATCCAATTATATTAAGAAAAGTGTTAGAAAAATTTTAAAATATTTTTTTTTCTCTTAATTACCTGGTTTACCCTTTTACCGTGTTAATAAAATTTACCGAAGTTACTATTCATATTGCCAAAAATAAAATAAATATATTTACATAATTTTGACATATTGATTCAAAATATGGAATCCATTTTTCAAAATTCAAATCATAGAATTTTCAGTAATTTATTTAAAATTAATCTCGTTGTTGAAATGAGAAAATGTATTTTAAAAGTTAAAATATTGCAAAAGATTGAAATGTTTTTACATATGAATTTAATGTAAAATTAATTCCAATGACTTAAATTATATTAAATGGTAAAAATTTATTCTATTTATAATTTTAAACCATTAAATAATATAATTTTACCATATATTTTATTTCAATGAAAAAATTTATTTTCAATAAAAAAATTTGGCTTATTTTTACTATTCATTAAAACATGAAAGTTATAAGAAAAATATTAGAAATTCATCCAAAGTAAATTTTTATATCCTAATTCAAAATAAAATGTTTATTTTTTCATATAAAAATTATTTATGTGTCAAAATCTTAATTTAAAAGGGGTTCTCCATTCAAAGGGGTAAAATTAAACTTCTAAAAAATAGGGTTTTATACATAAAATAGGGTTTTATTCATACACTATGACTAAAATATAAATTGTATGAATATAAAAAATATTATATTAAGTATATAACACATATATTTCTCATTAATTTAATTACCAAAAGTAATTCACTAAAAAATACAAATATCTACTTGATTTATATTTTTTCTAAATAATTGATAACCAATGAATTCACAATGAATTTTCATAAGTTAGTTATAATTATTCCTGCTAACCTAACAACTAGTCTATATTGGTAATTTTATAATAAGCTCATCTTGTGGTTTATTTAAACTCATGACTTCATGAAAATCAAGCAATTGTAGAATAAATATTATTTAAAGAAACTATTTTATAAAAAACATACAGGTGTTACATTCTACCCCCTTAAATTGAATTTCTCCCTCAAAATTCATTTTTGGGAAACAAATAGATGAGGATACCTCTCCCTCATTATATCTTAAAGTTCCCATGTAGCTTCTTCAAATAGTTGGTTCCTCCATAAAACATTAACCAAGCGATTGGTCGTGTTTCGTAGAACCTTTTCACTACAATCCAAAATCTCTATCGATTGTTCTTCATAAGAAAGATCTTTCTCCAATGGTATGACTTTTGAGCTTAGTACATGTGAAGGATCGGGTATGTACTTTCTCAGGGGAGATACATGTAACACATCATGAACTTGAGATAGATTTTATAGAAGTGACAATCGGTACGCTACCTTCCCAACACGATCTAGAATTTCAGAAGGACCGATATACCTAGGTCTCATCTTTACCTTCTTTCCAAATCTTATTACTATATTCTAGGGAGATATTCATATAAACAACTTATCACCCACTTCAAAATCTAGATATTTTCTTCAGTTGTCATCATAACTTTTTTTCCTACTCTGAGCTACTCTTATGTGTTGTTGACATATCTAACCTTTTCTGAAATTTAATCAACAAGATCATGTCCAAATTTCTTTCTTTCCCTAACTTCATCCCATCAAGTTGGATTGCTTCACTTCTTTCCATAGAGGGATTCATAAGGAGCCATCTGAATACTGGAGTGAAAGTTATTATTGTAAGAAAATCCCACCAAAGGTAGGTGTTGATCCTAACCACCTTTGAAATCCAAAGAGCAAGCTCTCAACATGTCTTCTAGAGTTTGAATTGTCCTCTCAGATTAACCATCTGTTTGAGGATGATAAGCAGTGCTGAAACTTAACTATGTATCCATAAAATGCTGAAGACTTTGCTATAACTTCAAGGTAAACCTTGGATCCCGATCATATATAATATAAAGTGGTGATCCATTAAATATTATCACCTTCTTTATATATATCCTAGCAAGATGATCAAGAGAGAAATCCTTTCTAATAACAATAAAGTGTTCCAACTTCTTATGGTGATCAACTATAACCCATAAAGCATTATGGAATTTAGATGTTTTGGGAAGTTCTCCAACAAAGTCCATAGTGATGTTTTACCATTTACATTATGGTATAGGTAATGGTTGTAACTTCCCCTTATCCTTCTGTCTGTCAGCCTTAACTTGCTGACAAACCAAGAACTGAGAGACATATTTGACAATATCTCTTTTCATTCTATCCCACCAGAAATACTCTTTTAGGTCCCTGCACATCTTTCTGCTTCCACAATTAATAGATAATTAAGAACTATGATACTCATACAATAAATCCTTATTTAATTATTTTATGGTAGAAATACAAATGCGGTTCTTGAACCTTATTATTT
The DNA here is from genome assembly GCA_963277665.1 of Viscum album. Lineage (NCBI taxonomy): Eukaryota > Viridiplantae > Streptophyta > Magnoliopsida > Santalales > Viscaceae > Viscum > Viscum album. Next base: position 306,750,229 of record OY728146.1, read on the forward strand.
CATCACAATCTAGGTTGAATTCATGAACATTTCTCACCTTCTTTTGTAACTCTACATTTTCCTTCTACACCTTCTTAATATTTACTTATATATATGGTTGAATATTCATTTTAGAAATACAATATTTATCCCCTTCCATTAAAATTTCAAGATCTATCCTTTTCAAATTTATAAATATTGGATCTTTGATGATCCTCATCATGGATAAGCTAGCATGGTCTTTTCGACTCAAAGCAGATGCCACCTTTTTTTCTTTCCTAGGGGGGTAATGTATTGAGTAGTTTTAATCTTTAATCAACTCCAACCATATTCTTTGGCACATATTTTTCTCCTTTTGTGTGAAAATATACTTTAAAATTTTATGATCAGTATAAATATCACACCTTTTACCATAAAGATAATGCCTCTATATTATTAATTCAAATATTACCGTAGCTAACTCAAAATCATTATTTGGGTAATTTTTCTCATGAATTTTAAACTACAATGAGGAATAAGGTATCACCATATCATTTTCCATGAGAAAAAATTGCATCCCCTTCTTGGATGCATCACTGTAGATCACAAACCTTTCTCCACTACAAGGTAGCGTGAGCACAAGTGCACTAGCTAACCTTATTTTTAGCTCTTTGAAATTCTCTTCACATTCATCAATCCAAATGAACTTAACTCATTTCCAAGTCAAATTGGTGAGTGGATTAGATAATCATGAAAAATATTTCACAAAACATATATAATATCCATCCAAACCAAGAAAACTTCAGATCTCAGTTACCGTTGTTGGTCTCTACCATCTTTCAATAACCTCTATTTTTCTGGATTCACAGATATCCCCTCTATTGATATTATGTGACCCAAAAATGAAACTTTCTAAAGCCAAAATTCACACTCGATAAATTTGGCATAAAGATTCTCCTTTATCAGGGTCTTCAGTACAATTATCAAGTGATATTCATATTCTTCCTTTCTCTTTGAATAGAATAGAATATCATCTATAAAGACTACCACAAACTGATCAAGATAGTCTCTAAAGAGTCTATCATTAGATCCATGAAGATAGCAGAGTAATTAGTAAGACCAAAATACATCACTATAAATTTAAAGTGTCCATACCTTTTACAGAATTCCGTTTTGGGTATATCTTCCTTTTTGACCCTTAACTGATTATATACTAAATGAAGATCAATCTTGGAAAATTATTGAGCTCCACGTAGTTGGTCAAATAAGTCATCAATGTGGGGAAGAGGATATTTCTTCTTGATAGTGATCTTGTTAAGTTCTCAATAATCAATGCAGAGTCTCAATGATACATATTTCTTCTTAACAAACAGAAGAGGTTCTCCCCAAGGTAATGCACTAGGGCATATGAATCCCTTATCAAGATTCTCTTGGAGTTTCTACTTCAATTCTTTCAACTCAATTAGGGCCATTCTATAAGGTGTATTTGAAATAGGCATAACACTCGATATTACTTCTATTAAAAACTCAACTTCATGATTTAGTGGAAGACATAGAAATTTCTCTAGAAAAGAAATCATCAAACTCTCATACAATGGGTTTATTCTTAACAGTGAGTTTCTCCACAACCATTTGAGACAAATAACCTGTATTTACAGGAAACAAGACCCATAAGATGGAATAAATTTATACTGGAAGGTTATATTCATCCTTGCATCAATAGATGATCATATAAAGATATGGAATAAGAAATTTAACTTCCCTTAGAAATTGATATGAGCTCCATATATAGAAATCCAATCCATGCCAAGAATCACATAAAATTTCACTATAGGAAGGATCATAAGATTTTAAGGAATCACTTTCCCACAAACTTCAACTGAAGAAGAATTATAAACTTTTGATGTGGCCATTGTTCCATTAAGAGTTTTCATAGCTAACTCAACATCTAATTGTTATGGTAATACAACGATACCCTTATAAAATTCTTCAGAAATCAAAGACTGGGTGGATCTAGAATCAAATAAAACATTTTATACTTTAGAGTGGATAATAAGTGTACCTTTAACCACTTAATTATCATAATACACATCACTGATAGTGATTGAATGTGACTTTCCTTTTAATTTGGACTTAAGAGTTTGTTTATGTTGATCATCATCAACAACCATTGGATTAGAGAATTGATTGGAATAATGCCTCATTTTGTTTCACTTGTAACATTTAAGTGTAGGAGGTGCATTCTGTATCGACTTTTATTTATTTGCATCATTAGAATTTTTTTTCTCATCACTCTGGCATTAAATTTCCCAATGACCTTATTTTTCACACTTAAAACATTTACTAGTCCCTTTAAGATAATTCCCTCCCTGTTTCTTTCCACACTTTTAGCCTAAGGTAAAACTCGTCTTCTTTTCAGTGTGGTCTTTAGATTATCCTTTGAATTCCATTTCTCGATTCTTATCAAACCCATATGACTGATGGGTTAATCCAATATCTATCTCAATCTTGAGAGCACATCGAACAATTTTCTAATAGCTATTGAAGTCCCTTATGGCTAATGCCCTTCAGGGACTTGGTTTTAATCCACTAAAGAATCAATAAATTTTACTCTCAGGTTGGATAATAATTCCAGAAGTGTATAATGCACTTCTTTTAAAATTTGATTTGTAGTTACCAATAGATTTATTATACTTTTTCTTAAGTTCAAGGAACTCCTTATCCATCTTTTTTTGAAGAATATGAGGAAAGTACTTATTGAAAAATAAGTTGTTGAACTCATCCCATTGCATGGACTCAATTTCATCTCTTTTCCTTGTATTCTTGATAAGATTCCACCATTAATCCTATTCACCTTACAAACGATATACTTCTAAGATTTATTTATCATGTTCATAACATTATATAACTGAAAATATATCTTTAGTGGTGTTGATCCATTGTTCAACCACTAATGGATCAGAAGACCCACTGAATGATGGTGGACGCTGCCTCATAAATGATTTAATAGAATGTTTCTACCTCATTTACTCATTTGGAATTGCGGAATGATTCATAGCTTGGGAAATTTATGTGAGCATGGATATAAGATTTTTAATTCTAGCTCCCATAATATATGGTTCTTCAAGTGTACAATCATTTCATCGATCGTCACATTCAACATTAATGCGGTTCCTTCGGGTTCCATTTATTGAGTAAAACCAAGAAGCATAGTGTGAGAAACACTAATCAGAATGGTAAAACCACATAATTAAAGAATAAAATTTCAATTTAGGACACTTTAGGTTTTATACTAGGTTATTCATGAACATATCTAAAACACTAGGATAGGATTGTAACCTATACTTAGACATATCCTTAGGGTTCTTACTAAGGTTCTCTCATCCTAATTTCCAAATGTTAACTATAACTTTTATCTAATACCAACTATAACAACCCATACATTACATATAGATATTAATTCAACATTGAAGAATATTTATTACATAACGTAACAAAAACCATTCTAGGATCATATAGGTTTAGTGTCTTTATAAACTGAGAAACATAAACAACTAGTTCATAAAACATCTACATTGTCTCCCACTTATTTCTTCATAACTAGACTCGTTTTTGAAATATCTTACTTAATACCCTTCTTAATGACATGGGGAAAAGAAACATATGAAATTTTGAGCTCAAATTATCAGTAAGGTTAAACAAGGTAAATATCAATCATATCATAATCATAAGAATATAACATTTGAAAATATTATTCTTCATATAAAAGATCATAATATAATGTCATGGAATAAATCATAAAAGTAAAATTTAATCCCAATAGTCATAACATAAGACATGAAATTTCATGTCATACACACATAATTATAGAAAATCATTTTATGTTAGTCAAGGCTCACTGTCAAGACCATCATAGCATACAAAGTTCATTACTGAACTGAGTTCACTCCTCGTTCTAGCCCTGTATTACTGAACCATATTTACTTATCATTCCAGTCATGTATATCTCATGGGATATAAATCTTTACGCAATGAATTTGAGGGAGATATAGGTCCCACCCATCTCATAATTAAATCATTCTTATGTGTTCCACAAAAACATAAAAACATTCACCATAGCATAACCCATGAAATAAAATGGGTTTCATAAATACCATTCCATCATATTTGATATAAAAAATGGATTTACTAAATAACACACAATAAAATCATAGTAATAAAAGGGTTATAAATATAACCCTATTTAAATAGTGTCATCTTAGATGGAAAATAATTTTGAGAAAACACTTGAAACTAATTCATGAGGAAAATATCCTTTCTTCTTCAAAAATGTTTTCCTTCCTCAAAATGCCACACAGTTTTACAATAAATCATTATATGTGAAATTAAACTTATAATATTGTATTTAAACTTTAAGGAAATAATTCATTATGAAAGTGTAAAAATCTATTCATGCCGTACAAGTTAAAAAAACCTTTTTCTCGTACTTTTTCCAAAAAAGTCAAAAAGTACCTCATACAAAAAACGAAAAAAGATTCCATTCACAATGTTTAATAAAAATTAACCAATGTATAAAATTATAGAGGAATATAAATAATATTTCGAAATACATATTTTGATAACATGTACAATATACCCCATTAAATACTTAGAAATAACCAATCTCAGATAAAAATGAGATTTGCAAAGTTATCTCTTAGCTTAGGTCCCATATGATTTGTATATATCCTAACCTATTATATAATGATTTAAATAATTTTAATGATTTATTGAAGAATCATAATCATTTTTATGATAAAATTTATGTTCATATTTTCATTCGTTTGTTAGTAACATTTCATTGTTACTTGTTATTCAGGTATTAACTGCTTTATGTTTTTATGCATGTTTTGTCAGATAAGGTTGTATTACTATTTTTAGGTAATAGTTATATAATTTAAAGAATGGTATTAGTACAATATATATCATATTTATTCATTAAATTCATTTATATAATCATTATTTAATGAATATTATGTAGAATGAATCACATTACACCATGGAGATGGTAAGCCATACGTACGCACGAGTGACGATATCATTCCCATAATTGTTGAATGTTATTGAAGTGAATTGTGTATAGTATCTCAGAATCAATATAATTTTATATTAATCATATATATATTTATTAATTATATTATTATACTCATACATGTAAGGTGGTGGTGAAAAACAGATTACACCACAACATGGAAACGGTAAGCCGTACGTATGCACGCGTGGTAATTTCATTTTCCATAGGATGGGTAGAAGGTGGAAAATAGGTTTTTTTATAATAATAATAAACTATCAGTATATAATTAATACTGGATTTATTACTTTATAAATAAACAACTCATTAGGTTGAAGTAGAAGAAGAAATAAGTTTGAAAGAATCGGTAAATGATATTACCTCTTCTTCGATGTGCCTCCTCTAAAAATATTCTTAGAGCACTAGAGTTGGTCTTTGAAGAAGACCATGAACTCTAGAAATTTTCTAGGGAAGTTGATAAGGGAAATTCTCATGGTATTTTCAATATTGAAGGCTCAAAATGAAGTTAATATTTGAGGGAGGAAGTTCCCTTTTATAATTGAGCTGAGGGGAACTTTTGGAAACCTCAAAAATATTAATTTATAACAAAACCAAAACCCACTTAAAAAACTAAAAATTATCCCAATTTTAAAGGTGATATGAGATAGGGTTGTAATCACATTAGAGAATAAATTTTATACAAGTTTTTAAGGCAATTTAAGTGTTATAATTTTAATTAATACTTAGTTATTCTTTTTAATTTTTAATCAGGCTAAATAATATTTCAATATTAAAAGGGTGAAATATTTACTTATTTAAAGTAAATTAGAATAAAAATGAATAATTTGGAAAATTTTAGACCATATAATAATTATTAAATATTTTTAATTTTTTTTATTTTTAAATAATTTATGAAAACATTATTTTGAAAAAATATCAATAGTGTCAATTTTGACACTGTTTATTTCATAGATTTTTAAAAATATAAAAATAAGAAGTGAACCTTGATAAAAATATTTTATTATATCCCTAATGGATTAAGATAATCTATAAAATTAATTTTACATAATAATTATCTCAAATTATATTTATTAAAATACTTTTAATAAAATTTATTTGATCTCTTCATTAATAAAATAATTACTACCCCAATTTTGTGTAATTATTTAATATACTTATTTGTTGAATAAAAATTAAAAATAAAATAATATGATGAATATAAATTAATTGTTTTTTATAATAATACTTTTATTATAATTTTTATTTTGAAAAATCCAACATTAAAAATGATATACTCTTTTAAAACATGAATGTGAAAAATTTATCTTCACTTTAAATAAAATAATATAAATCTCATAATCTCTTATATAAGCCTCCAAATAGTTAATAAGTCAACCCTTGGATACTTATGGTCGATATATACTCGACCAATAATGTATGGTCAAGTTTTTAGTCCTTTTTATGGTTATTAATATTTTAATAAAAATTGTTTTATTTATTTCTCATTAATTAATTAATTTTTTCATCATCAAAGTATAAGTCTTTAAGATAGTTATTTATTTCCTAAAAATTACAAATAAATTGTCACGATAAATAAAAATATTTTAGATTTACAATGAATATTTAAAATCAAATTTATCTTCTATATAGCCTTATATTAAAAATAATTTAATTATTAAAGTTTGAGTGAGACATATTTCACTTTTCTTTAAATAAAATAAATTAAATGTCCTAATATCATCCAAGTGGTTCCCAATAGATACCATTTTGACCCAAGTATGTTTTAGGGAAAAATTATAGTCATCCAATTATATTAATATAATTGTTAGGGTAATTTTATAATATTATTTTTATCTTTAATTACCTTATTTACCCTTTTACTGTGTTTATAAAATTTATCGAAGTTACAATTCATATTACCCAAAAATAAAATAAATATATTTAAATAATTTGGACCTAATAATTCAAAAAATGGAATCCATTTTTCAAAATTCAAAACACAGATGTTGTAGTAATTAATTTAAAATTAATCTCATTGTTGAAATGAGAAAACGAGTTTTAAAAGTTAAAATATTGCAAAAGATTGAAATGTTTTTACATCTGAATTTAATGTAAAATTAATTCAAATGAACTAAATTATATTAAATGGTAAAAATATATTCTATTTATAGTTTTAAACCATTCAATAATATAATTTAACCATATAAATTATTTCAATGAAAAAAGTTATTTTCTATTAAAATTTAGTGTATTTTTACTATTCATCAAAACATGAAAGTTATCAGAAAAATATCATAAATTAATACAAATTAAATTTTTATATATTGTTTCAAAATAAAATGTTTATGGTGTCATATAGAAGTTATTAACTTGTAAAAATATTAATTTAAAATGGGTTCTCCATTCAAAGGTGTAAAATTAATCTTTTAAAAAAATAGGTTTTTATACATCAAATAGGGTTTTATTCATATCCTATGACTAAAATATCGATTGGATGACTATCAATTTTTTTATTATGTATATAAAACATATATTTATCACTAATTTAATTACCAAAAGTAATTAACCCAAAAATATAAATATATAATTGATTTATATTTTTCATAAATAATTGTTAGCCAATGAATTCACAATGCATTTTCATAAGTTAGTTATAATTATTTTTTCTAACCTAACAACTAGGCTATAATGATAATTTTATAATAATGGCGTCTCACGGTTCATTTAAACTCATGATTATATTCAAACCAAGCTACTAAAAAATAAAAAAATATTTAAAGAAAATATTTTATAAAAAAAATCCGGGTGTTACATTAAAATTATATAAAACCATTATTAAATTTTCAAACACACAATGGTGTGATAATAAATAAAATAAGGTTTTAATGCTACGATTTCAAATTTAATGTAATTTTAATTTTTTCCATTAATAGAAGACTACACGACATGTACATGAAGCTATACGCCATGTACCTCGGTTGTAGTATATCCAAGTCACACACCTAGGGATTTAGTGTGTGGACTCAGCTAGAATACACGGTGTGTACATGCCAATTACACACCCTCTATCAGATTGACATGTGCCAGGTTGGCCCGGTCAACACGTGATGTGTAATAAAATCACCACATGTAATTAATTACTTGACGCATCTAGATACATTGTGCATCAGTATACATCATGTGCTTCGGCCACACACCGTGTAACCCAGTTTTACCAGCCAATGATTTGGAATTTTTGGATGGCATCCCCAGTCATTCTCCATTTGTTCTTAAACATTTAAGAAAATGGAACACTAAATGAACATGATTAATATATTGATAACATTTTAATTCAAATCAAATTAAATAAAGAATAACATGAAATAAAATCTAACCACAATTGTGCATAGATAAACAATTAAATAATTAAATACAAATTTAAATGTGACCCCTTTGATACCACTCAATGGTTCCGAGTGCAGTGGAAGCGTGCATTGGTGGGTGATATATTAGAATTTCTTTTAATAATCATTTCTTAAAACCAAGAGCAAGGATCTTGATCATCAAATTTATAATTAATTTATTTAATATCTGAGGAAATAAATACACATGCTTAAGAACTTTCTTCAATGATGAATTTTTATCGTACAAAAAGGATCTTCTGTATTTCCTTCATTGCGCTTATGAGGATCCAAGGGTATAATCCCTCTAGTGATGAACCAAACGTGCTTCAATAGTCTCTAAACAACGCCCCATTGTTCTTCAGGTGCAAGCACGACGATTCAAATTTTGTGCATTGGTCATTATTGATTGCTTACTCTTCGGTCTTGAAGAAATTCTATCTTGGGTTTCTTGTTCATGAGAGTGAGAGAGGAGGAGGAGTTGAGAGGGAATTCATTGTGCACAATAATTCTCTATTCCCAAAATTGAAATTGGTTTCGAATTAATTACACAGTAGACATAACCATATATTTATAGAGGTGGGATTTCTATTACAAAATTTAATTTCATAATAGCCCTTAAATATATCTATAACCATTAATGAAATCTCATGCCACATAATAATAATAAAAGTATTATTATTTTTTGGTGCACCAACTTGTGTAAAAAGTATAAATAATATTTTCTATCTCGTAAATAATAATTTTATCTCCCAACATGGTCTTAGTCTGTTCAAACTCCTCTTGTATTTATTCAACACCCAAATAAATTTTTTATTCACTTAAATAAATATTTTATTCATAAACTAGTAAACAAATACTTTTTAAATATTCTATAAAATAAATAAATATATTTTTATTCAAAATATGTTGAAAAAATATTTATTTAATTTATGTGGTCATTGTAACTTAACTAAAATTACTCCTCAGCCTTGAGAATAATATTTATTCCATTAAATATATTCAAAAAGAATTTAATTGAGACCACAAGAAATATTTAGCGTGTGACCCTCTAGGATTTTTTCTCATTGGAATTAGGCAGGCTTGCCTAAAGTCTAATATTACTATCTATAAATGGGTTGAGTAACCCAAGAGAAGGAACTGAAAGTCACAATAAAGAAAACCAAATACAAATTCTCACTATCTAATATAATCTATTTTCACATAATCTCATCAAACAGGTTTCATGATGGTGTCATCAACCTATATTCTTGATACATTATTCTTTTATTATCTAAAGTAAACTCATCTTTACACCATGGACATAGATTTTAGGGAGACAAATCTATTTAAATCAAGGGGCTGAGATACCAACTTCCATAAATATAGAAGGGACAAATCCATTCTTGACTTATCTATTAATAACATGTCATTCATGATGTACACAACATACCCTACTTCCATCCAACATATTTCATAATAGTTTTCATTAGAAAATCTAAGTGTGTGAGTTGTGACATGCATTAATGATAATCATAAAGTATAAGGGCCATTACACATGATCATAGATAGGAATATACAATGACACCAAAACATGCATAATTCCTACTGGTGGGTCAATTTTCATAATCTCCTGTCTTGGAGATTACTAGGTGTGAACTTCATGAGAAAAAGTCTCATATTTCTATGAGTACTTTCACTTTATGGTCCATATAATATGTGTCCCATCATAGTATGTCATCCGACCATAGACCTATATTATGAATATTTTCATATAACTTCAAGGTTCTAATCATAGCGAGGAACTATTATGTCCTTATCAATGTGTCAAATACTCTAAGACATTATTACATTATGTTCATGAAGAACAATGAACAATATGTAATAATATGTTTAACTTATTATTTAATACATCAAATATTCATGTAATCAAAGTATAAATATTTAGTTCTAGGACAAAAACTCTAAAAATTAGAACAATAGATTCCTAAGAAGGAAATCTAAAAACAATAATTCAAGACCGAATCCAAGCTTGTTCTTTAGCTTGGAAGATACATTATGCAATTCATTTCATTCTTGATTCAATTTAGAACATGAGTTTGTCCTTGAAATTCCTATATTGGAATTCAAGTATCACTCTGGGTGTAATATCAACCAACACCATATAAGCCCATCCAAGTTGAACCTCTTAGGAAGCCAAGTATCACTCTAAGGGTGGTATAATGTCCCTCCCAACTATTTCCATCCTAAATGGTTCATTATGGGAGATAGATTATCACCCATGGAATGAAAGATCAAATTCCCTTTGAGTTCATCCATGTCATTCTCATATAAATCCATGTATCACTCGACATAAAAGTCAAACCTCAATGTATGTCCTTAAAAGTATTCTAGGGAGTCCAAGTATCACTCAGGCATAATCATGGTTCAAGCTAATTGAGTCCATTCGTGGAATTCTAATATGAATCTACATATCACACAAGGCATAAAAGTCAATATCCAAATGAATATGTCCATGGAATTCTCATATTAATCCATGTGTCACACATGGATAATAACAATTTCACCAACTCAATCCCATTTAATCAATTAATTTAACATTACAAGGTCAAAACCATGATCATCCAATTAAATATTGCCTATAAAGGTGAATTAATCCACTAACCAAGCTTATAAGGATTATCTTTCAAATACTCACATGGGAAAGTCCTTATAACAAGCTTCTCAAGCTTGAATAAACTATTACATAGAATATTCTTTATCTATCTCACATGGGCATCACAAAAATTGGAATTTCAAGATTAATCAATCAATTTCATAGCATAGACATAACTTAACTCACACAAGAATTTTAATATATAAATCATCACATGAATATAAATCCATTTCAAGGAAAGGGGAAAGGGTAATGGTCAATTAATCCTTTCCCATTAATCATTTCATATTTCAATTCATCATAGGATTTACAATTTCAAATCACAATTCAAAACACAAGGCAAGGGGTAAAGAGGCATAAACAAAGGCATCCAAAACCATAAGCCACCCATGGTGGTCTATTAAATAAACATCACCAAAATTATTGATTTGAGTTCCAAATATTCAACCTATGACCATTAATTAGAGATCCTCTTTAATTCAATATTCTATACCTATCAATTCTAAGATTCAATTTTATTTATTACGATTCTTGGAAATTGGGCACCTGTCACAATAACATGTATAAATTTCCCGAATTTAAATAAAAGGCACGAGACCACCTACCTTAGGTCCTTATTTGATAGATCTTCCAGTATCAGCACCTGATTCAGATCCTATTAAGAGAAAATTGAAGAACAGACAAATAACCTAATAATAGGGAAAATCATCTTGCACTCAAATAGTCAAACTGATATCCAAAAGAATATAGAATGTCTAAAAATGAATCAAGGTCTTACCATTACAAATCCAATGAGGTAAACAAACTTTGATTTGGAGATCGAATGGAGAAACTATCTCAAATACAAGTTTAGCTAAGGTGGATAACTTTGCAAGTTCCCCTTTGATGTGTGGGATATGAAGAAACATAAATTAGTTTTATAATAGATTATTAATTTAGTTAAACTTTTTAAGGTTTCCCAAATTTAATGGGTCATGCGGTTTAGGTGCATGGTTTGGAAAACTATGCACCAATCGTGCACGGGTACATCTAGACAAGGGGTGCCCACACTATTTAACTAACCATACACAAACTCTGCCAAAATCCACTGTCAAAAACTACAGACATATCGCATGATCATGCGGCCCAAATCTCATGGTTTGGCCTAACCGTACATCCTATTTCTTCTCTATTCCCATTCCTCTCATGGTTTTTTAAATCATGCAGTATACCTTTCACAGATTAGTCTAATAGTGTTCCAGGCTTAATTCACCCCAATACATGGGTTTCGGGCTCTAAACTATCCCTTGACACCTCCGATAGCTCTATGAATTAAATGTTCATTCACATTAGGCCATATTTAAACATTCAAACTTATAATTGATATAAAATAAAGGATTTTTACCTAAATAAGAATCGAGTTCTTACAAAATTTCCCCCTTAAATATACTCATACCTAAATTGCCTTCTCAATGGTGGTCAAGCATATCTGAGGGGGTGGTATATTTTCCTAGGAAGCACCTGTGTATCCAATGCTATCTGTTTCCCTTTCCTTAACCATGATGTAAAACATACATACCTATCTTAAATGATAGTATATGGGGCCCCATGGTGTTATACTATCTCATAGATATAAAACCACCCAAACTCACCCACACTAAAGGCTTCCTTGATCAGAAAGCAATGTGAAACATTTTTTATCCGGTCAAAAAAACCCATAAAAAATTATTACCTCAAGGTGACCTTGATAAAACTATCACAAAATCTATTGTGACATCATTCAATTTCTACTTAGGAATGTGTAGCTACTATAAAAGTCCAACTGTTCACTAGTGTTCCACCTTCACCTATTGATAGGTAGAACATGTCATAAAAAAACTAGCTAAATATCTTTTCATACTCGGCCACAAATACTGTAAATGTAAATATTGATACATCTTGGTGACTCCTAAATTCATTTCCCAAGTTAAATCATGAAAATATCAAATAAGATACTCATGAATGTCTGTTGAAACCCATACACGACCATGGATACCCTAAAATTTATCCTCGCCAACAGTCTATCTAGGAGGAGGATCCTCACCTACCACACCCTCTCATAGGACTAGGCCCTAGAAATATGATATCTTCCTTATCCTCACTCTTTCCATAAGTTTAGAGGTAACAACTAAGGACAATATAAACATTATCCCCTGACTGTCATGAACCTCCAAGTGTATCTCATAGAACAAATCCATAAGATTCCACTCACTACTGGCCTATTGAACTACCTATATCTAATTCCTACTTCTCAATACATCATCCACTATAATTATTCACTAGTAATATAGGAAAGATCAAAGTCAAAAGACTATAGGTACTCAACCAACCTTCACTTACTCATATTAAGATCACACTGTGTAAATATATACTTGATTTTTTTGTGGCCCGTGTACACCAAAAAATGCTCTCCTAGTATGTAATGTCTCCAACAATGAAATATGTGAACAACTGTAGCAAACTCATGATCATGTGTTAGGTAGTTCCTTTCATATGGCCTCAACTACCGAGACCTGTATGCCATGACTCCATATTTATGCATAATAACTACTCCTATCCTGATACATGACGTGTCTTAGTAAACCACATAACTCCTACCCGAATATGAAAAATTTAGTATTAGTACTGAAGTTAATCTCTCTTTTAGCTCTTGAAAGGTCATCTCACAAGGATCTCACCGTATAAACTTCTAAACCCTATTAATCAATCCCATAAGTAGAATTTCTAATTGCGAGAGGTCCTATACGAAATAAATGTAATATCCATCCAGACATAATAAATTTCTTAACTCAAATATGTTCTTGGGATAATTTTATAAAAATATAGGTATCACCTTATCTAGGAAAATTGATACTTTTTTCTCTCAGATAATGTGACCTAGGAAGTGAATATGATCCATCCAGTATTGGCACTTTATGAGCATATCATATAACTGATGCACTCTCAGTGTATTCAAAATGATATCAAGATGTTTGGCATGGTCGTGTTGATTGTGATAATACACCAAAATATCATCCAAGAGAACCAACACAAATGAATCAAGATAAGGATGGAACACATGTTTTATCAATTCCATGAAGACTGCTGGTGTGTTTATGATATTGAAAAACATAACAAAATACTCATATAGATCATAACTTTATTGAATGGATATGCATGGTATGTCTGATGGTTTAACACACACCTGATGCTAATTGGATCTCAAATCAATATTTGATAAGACAAGATCTCTTTAAAGATATTTGAAGAGATCATCTATCCACAACAGGGGATACCGATTCTTAACCGTCAGTTGATTCAATTTCAGATAATCCACATATATACTGAGAGTTTCATCTTCCTTTTTCACAAAATGGAATGGAAAACCCCACAGAGAAGTACAAGGTCAGATAAACCCCTTTTCCTATAAATATTCTAGTTGCCTCTTGAGATCTTACATATCAATAATAGAAATTCTTTAAGGAGGAATGGATACAGTTGAAGCTCTAGGAACTAGCTCAATAGAGAACTCTACCTCTCTCTTTGGAGGTAATCCTGAAAATTCATCTAGAAAAATTTCCCTCAAATGATAAACCGCTATAGGTAAATCTATCTGTCACCTTCCCTGATCATCCAGATACAAACTCACAATCTGGGTTGCATCCCACCTATCCCACGATGCTCGAGTCTAGCTCGAGTCGCTTGGACATCCCATTCACCCTTGTGAATAAACTCTCAACCCTATGGTGATGTGAAATTAAACCCTCAATGATAGAAGTAAATGAAAGTATGAAAGGGAACCAACCAGTATATCCCAAGAATGATGTCAAAATCAGTCATCTTGAGGAAAAATATTTCTCATAAGAACTGACACCCACCAATCTTAAGTAGGAACTCCCTACGTTGATGTACATCATTCATTATCATCCCCAATGGAGTGTCAAGCTTCATGAAGCCATGAAATTTATAAACACTGATCCCAAGGCTCTCTAAAATGGGAACATATATATAAATATTTGTGAATAACCTATATCTAAAGTGAAGAATCTAAGGTAGAGGATACTAGAATTAGACCTCTAATAGTAGAAGGTTTGGGATCCTGCTCTTCATGGGTCTGTTCCACTACATACACCTGGGCTGAATCGTGGCCATGTGATACTACATGGATACCATGAGAAGATACACTCTACTGTAACTATAAAACTGGGGTCTGAATACTATTACCAATACCACCACATCATACTGATTGGTCGGTTTTATTCCAGATCCCTACCTGATGAGAAGTTGTGACCCTACTCCTGAACATGGATTTAGTGCATAAACTTTCTCACTGGATGATGGTGGAAACATTTTGATGAAGCATTATATATTACCCATATTTCCACAGGATCATCACTCAACTAGGTCCCTAATACACTGTGGCCTCGTATGTCCCATCCTAATACACTGGTAGCACCTCACCTAGATACCTATGTGTGTTCTATGGAAACTGGTATCACCGTGTGGAAGCTTTAGGTGGTGTTTCCTAATGCCAATTGATGTATTACCAGATCTAGATGTCAAACCTCCTTGGCTCACACCTCCATACCCTCTCAACTTATACTATCTAATAAGAACTTTAATCTCTATTCTAGAAATGGTAGTCATACAAAATAAATTCACTTATGATTGGATTCCATACCTGAGACCATCCTTGAATCTCCTAGATTTTTATAACTTATCACCCATCATAATATGTTTGAAGCACTAGAGCTCTGTAAAATGGGACAAAT
This sequence comes from Viscum album, assembly GCA_963277665.1. Taxonomy (NCBI): domain Eukaryota; kingdom Viridiplantae; phylum Streptophyta; class Magnoliopsida; order Santalales; family Viscaceae; genus Viscum; species Viscum album. The sequence continues at coordinate 306,766,021 of OY728146.1, forward strand.
AGTCCATAACTGATAGTTCTCCCTTCTCTAGATGAAAGAAATCGTGGTCTTGGTCGACCCTCAATGTCTTGAGACCAAAATAGTCATATAATTCCATATGAAAATCCCTCAAATCCATCTCCCGATGATGATTTTTCTAAGTAATAACATCACACCATCTTTTGGAGGAATCAAAAGGCATATATGCAGCGACCTTTACCCTCCTCTCAAAAGATGTATCTAGGTGCTTGAAGATATATAGGATGGCCTCTATCCATGAAATCACAGCCTATGGTTTTCTAACCCCCAAAAATGTGGCTGAATGTTACTGTTAAAACTCACACATCAACTCTTACATAGTTGGGGTAGGTCGTGGTGCTCCCTAAATGGTCTGCATAAAGCGCAAAACCCCATCAAGTAAATATGCCTTAGTTTCTATGTTTGGTGAAATGACTAGTGTTGCAGCTGGAACTACTGTAGGATCCAATATTAGCCCATGGAAACAACCTCTAAAGTGGGTTTTTCACCATCCTACTGGTGTATGATTAGAGTTTTTCATGGTGGTATGCATCTAAAATTCAAAACACATACCTCTGATAAAGATTTTTAACAAATTTTGTAGCTCAGAAGAGCAAATATTTAAGAATGATATGTAAAATCGTTCCTCTATAAGAACACACCCATTTTCCTACTCCATGAGTCAGGTATGGGTGTTATACAAATCATGTATAAGTGAGAGACACTACCAATCACCCACCACTAAGGATGGGTCTGGTCAAGTTTTCTTCTATAATATATTCATGTTTCCATTTCATTTCAGTTTCATTTCACATTTCATTTTTCTCTTGAATTCATATATTCACTCTCATTTGAATTCATGCTCAATTCACATTTATCAATTTCACTTTTAAGGATTAATCCATGGTCCTCCAAATTCTAATCCAAGAGGGACCATACTCCTCAGGGGCCAAAGCATGGTGTCAACCTATTTTACACCAGAACTCGTTCCAGTATACCCAATACAAAATTAGGTATATCTATCACAACACCTATCACAACAGTATGAAACAAGTAATGCATCCTAAATGGCATGACATAATGCATGGAATGTGAAATATAGAAGGTGCATATATGATTCATGATATGGAAAACCCTTATCTCATCAGGTTGAAATAGAAGTATAAAACACTATATGTATCAATAATAACAGTACAATGAAAGTTCATCACCCAATGGTGTAATCAAATCAACTATAACGGTAAAAATCCATAAAGTAGAAATGCAATTTGAGGCACTTTGAATTTTAAATTTACATGAGTTATATATTTCCATACACACCTCATTACCAAATTCAATTTCATTTATATCCATTTCTATTGTTTCCCAATAATAAATAAAATCATAAAATAAGGATATGGTTCCATTTTTAAATGTACCAGACCCGGATGCCACTCAACATTGCTCCAATCCTTGTAGGTCACAAGGCCTCAATCGCATCTCCCCAAATGTAAGTGGTTGATGACTAGTAGCGAGGACCTAGGAATATCTGTTGGGAGACTATGCACTCATCACCAAAGTGTATCTCAATTGATTACAATAAGATATAAGTAGAAAAAGTATTATAATAACTAGATGATAGAATTAAATAGCATAATATTGGTATAAACAATGCCAGAAGTCTTCTCATATACAAAATGATGATACATGTCATATATCTCAATTAAAGTAGCCAAATCATGTATACATGGAAGATATAAAATAAATGTAATAAAAGTAAAAAAGGAAATAATTATCCTAGTAGCATCGCAAACACCATCTTGATCCCATTCTATCCTTCTCCTAACTATAAAATCAACAACCTGTTGTAGGGTTATTTCCCTTATCAACACCAGAAATCATATAGTCTGTTTGGGTACCCAAGGGTGGCCCAAATAGGGTGTGAGATATAATCCTAGTAGGAAACCACCTAAGGTCTAGTTCCAATAAAACAATGAATATATATATAAAAGTAAGTGTGCAATAAGTAATGAAATAATAAAGGAAGTAATAAAAAATAATCATCCTATAAGTACAAGTTCTCATTTAATAACCATTTCATTTAATCGAATTCATTTAATAAATAAGTATCCGATTTAATAATCAGGCATGTGTCATTTTATCAAATTCATTTAGCAATTCATTCTTATTTAATTTATAAGTCTAGAAATCTGATGCAATCCCGACATACCCTATATAGTCATTAGCACAATAGATTCCTAATCATGCCATCTAAAAAGTATAAGTAAAGACTGAATCCAAGATTGTTCTTTGGCTTGGAAGACATGTCATATAATTCATTTCATTATTGATTCAATTTAAAACCTGAGTCCTCCCTTGACATTCCTAAGTTGTAATTCAAGCATCACTCCAAGTGTAATATCAACCAACACCTTACAAGTCTGGCCAAAGTGATCCTCTCAAGATCTCAGGTATCGCTATAGGCATGGTATAACATCTCTTCTAATCAAGTCCTTCCTCGGTGGTCCATTATGGGATCCTGATTATCACCAATGGAATGAAATATCAAATTTACTTTGAGTCCATCCATGGTATTCTCATATGAATCAATGTATCACTTGACATATAAGTCAAACCGCATAGTCCTTCTTTATCATTCCACTAGGGAGTCCAAGTATCACTCAGGAATAATAATGGTTCAATCTAATTGAGTCCTTTTGTGGAATTCTAATATGAATTAAAATATCACACAAGGCATAAAAGTCAATAGCCAAATGGGTCCATCCATGGAATTATCATTTGAATCCATGTGTCACCCATGGTTAATAATCATTTCACCAATTCAATACCATTTAATCAATTCATTTAACATGCTAAGGTCAAAACCAAGAGCATCAAATTCAATCTCACCTAGAAAGGCGAATCAATCCATTATCCAAGCATAGACGTCTTGGATTCCAAATAATCATATGAAAAAAATCCTTATAATAAGATTCTAAATCTTAAATAAACTATTACATGGAATAGTCTTTATCTATCTTACATTTTCATTAAAAAAATTTATTTTATGATTAATCATGAAATTGTATAACATATAAATCAATTAATTCGCATGGGAATTTTAATATACCAAGAATCACATGAATAGAAATCCATTTCAAAGAATGGGTCAAGGGTAATGGTCAATTCATCCCCTCTAAATAATCATTTTATATTTCAATTCATCAATTGATTTACAATTTCAAATCACAATTCATAACCCAAGGAAAAGGGTAAATAGGCACACCAAAAAGCATCCAAAACCATAAGCCAACCATTGTGGTCCATTAAATAACCAACACCCAAAGGGATAATTTAAGTTCAAGGTATTCAACATATAATCATTAATTATCAAGTCACTTTAATTGAATAGGATATACCTATCAATTATAGGATTAAATCTCGTTTTAGGTGATACTCAAAAATTGGGAACATGGCATGACGACATATATAAATAGTTCAACTTGAAAAGAATGGCACAAGACCACCTAACTTAGTTCTATAGTCAATATCTCTTTAAGTATAAGCTCATTATTCTTCTTGTATTGGGATAAAATTGAAGAACATACAAAGAACCTAATAATAGGGAAAATCAGCCTACACCCAAAGAGTGAAACTAATATCCATAATAACGGAGAATGACCAAAAAATAATTAAGGCCTTACCATTATGGATCCAATAATATGAATGAAATTTAGTTTGGATATCGGGCATATAAAATATCTCAAATCCAATTATATCCAAGGAGGATAGATTTACAAGGTCCCCTTTTCTGTGCAGGAGATGAAGAAAACTAAATTATGTTTATAATAGATTTTAATTTAATTTAAATTATTAAAATTTCCCAAATTTAAGGGGTCACAATGTTTAGTATCATGGATTGTAAAACCATGCGCCAATCATGTACGAGTACCTATAGGTAAGGGGAACCCGCACGGTTTGTTTGCATGGTATGAATAACTATGTGCAAACCATGCCAAAATCCTTTGTAAAAAACTGCAGACACGCCACATAGTCGTGCGACCAAAATCACACGGTTTGGTCTAACTGTGTGGCCTATTTCTACTCTCTACCCATGTCTCGCATGGTTTGTTAAATGGTGTGACCTACCTCACATTGTTTAATCTAACCACATGCCTAGATTAATTCATCCCAAAGCTCAGGTTCCAAGCTCTGAACCAGCCCAGACAGTCCCAACACCTCCATGAACTCAAAGGGAATTCACATTAGGCCATATTTAAACATTCAAACTGAGAATTGATGGAAAATAAAGGATCTATACCTCAAGGAAGAACCGAGTTCTTATACATTAAAAAAATCACTATATTTCAAAAATAAAAAAATATTTCAAAAATATCAAAAACGATTGGTATATAAATCTCTTTATCTCACCATCTTCCAAGATCCACATCCATCATCAAATAAAACTGCATGAAAAAAATTAATAAAATAATTAGTACAGAATAAATAACCCAACTAATAATTAAAATTAAATAAAATATTTCACTCATATCTTAGTATAAAAGATTGAAGTTATTTGATGTTGAAAATATATTAATAATTTTAAATAATTTTTTAAAAATTTAAAATTTCTTATTCGGTCTTTCCGATTAGATCATACATCTGATTAAAATTCCATCAAATCAAACACATAACAAATAATAATGTCATTTTTTTGTGATTTCATGTCATTTTGAGGTTGTTTTATATTCATCTAACATTAAAACACATGTTTTGGTGTTTTATGATACCGAAAGTGTGTTTTCCATCATCCTAATCGAATAGAACCTCCGATGAATGTACCTTATACTCAACCATTTCAAAATTCACTCCATATTCATTTATGTATGATTTCATGGCATTCTAAGGTCATTCAAATAGTTTTAACCCATAGGCACACCTTTTTAAAGGGTGTCAAATCTTAAAAACCCGCATATTCAGTCATTCTGTGTAGACCATACTTTTGATTGATGTGTCTTCTATTATTATACATCATAAATAATAATAATTCCATTTTATGGTGATTTAAAATCATTTCCATGTCATTTTATATGGATTTTAATATTAAACACCCATTTTGGTGTTTTATGACACTAAATTTTCATTTTTGGTCCTCCTAGAAAACCCCCAGTTCAGATTGATGTTCTGTATACTCGACTATATCACAATTCACTCCATAGTTGTAATTGTCTAATTTTATGACATTAAGAGGTCATTATACTGGTTTTGACCCATAGACGCACCGGTTTAAAGGGTATCAAATCTTTAAAAATGACATATTCAGTCGTTCCATGCAGAACACATGTTCGATTGATTTTTTTCTACTCTTACACATGAAGAATAATAATAATATGGTTTTCCCATGATTTCAAGTCATTTTGAGGTTGTTTTCTATGGATATGTCTGTTAAACGTGTGTTTTGGAGTTTTATGACACTAAAAGTGTGTTTTTAGTCCTCTCAAGAAAACTCAATCTTTGATTGATGTTTTGTATACTCGAATAGTTCCAAATTCATGATATGGTTCTTTGTGTCTGATTTCACTATATTCAGATGTTGTTCGGTTGGTTTTGACCCCCAAACACACCTTTTTAAAGGTCATCAAATATCTAAAAATTACACATTCATCCATTTTGAGTAGATCACATGTCTGATTGACGTGTCATATCCTCATACATGTCCTGAATAAAAATATGATAGTTTTCCAATGATTTCATGTCATTCCAGGGTCAATTTCTACGGATTTTTCCATTAAACGCATATTTTGGTGTTTTATAACACTAAAAGTGTGTTTTCCATCATCAAATTCTAACGACACCTTTTATTGACATGCTGTATACTAGACCATTTTACAATTCACTCTATGGTTTTTTCATATGTTTTAATGGCATTCATAGTTTGTTAAGCAAGATTTGACCATAAGATGCACCGTTTTAAAGGGAATCAAATCATTAAAAACTATATATTCAGTAATACCACACAGACCAAAAATCTTATTGATGTGTCGTTTTCTCGTAAACATAAAAAATACTAATAAGATTATTTTTATAAGATTTAATGTCATTATGAGGTTGTTTTCTATCTGTTGAATGCCTGTTTTGATGTTTTATGTCACTAAAAGTGTGTTTTCCATCATCATAGTCAAACGACATATCTGATTGACTTACTATCTACTTGACCATTTCAAAATTCACTAAATGATTGTTATCATCTAATTTCATGGCATTCAAAGGTTGTTTGACTTGTTTGACCACCAGAAACACCTTTTTAAAGGGCATAAAATCTTTAAAAGACACATATTTAGTTGTACCACATAGAAAATATGTTTGATTGTAATTTCATTTCCTTGTACACATCATGAATAATAATAAGATGATTTTACTATGATTTCAATTCATTATATAGACATTTTCTATGGATCTGACTGTTAACCACATGTTTTGGTGTTTTATGACACAAAAAGTGTGTTCTCGATCCTCCTAGGAAAAAACCATCTTGGATTAATATTTTTTATTCTTGAACATTTTATAACTCACACTATAGTTATTATTATCTGATTTCATGGAATTCAGAGGTCATTCGACTGGTTTTTACATCTGAATGCACCTTTTTAAAGGATGTCAAATATTTTAAAACCACATATTCAGTTGTACTGAGAAGACCACATGTTCTGTTGATGTTTTGTCTACTCTTACATGTCAGGAATAATAATGAGATGGTTTTCCTACAATTTAATCTCATTTTGAGATCATTTTTTATAGATTTGACTATTAAACACACATCTTGGTGTTTTAAGGCACTAAAAGTGTGTTTTTAGTTATCTAGAGAAAACATCACCTCCGATTGACGTTCCATGTACTCAAACATTTCTCAATTCACTCTATAATTTTTTTTTCTGATTTAATGGTATTAAGATGTCGTTCAGTTGGTTTTGACTCCCAAACACACCTTTCAAAAGGGCATCAAACCTTTAAAAATTGTATACTCGATAGTTTCAGACATACCACATGTTAGATTGACGTTCTGTTTTCTTTTACATGTCAAGAATAATAATAAGATGGTCTTCCTATGATTTTAAGTCATTTAGAGGTCGTTTTTATTTATTTTACTATTAACTTCACTTTTTAGTGTTTTATGACACTAAAAGTGATTTCTCAATCCTCCTAGAAAAACACCATCTCATATTGATGTTTTATCTACTCAAACATTTCAAAACTCATGATAAGGTTTTCTTCATCTGATTTTGTTGTATTCGGTGGTCATTCGATAGGTTTTGACCTCTAAACAAAACTTTTTAAAGGACATAAAATCTTTAAAAACCACATATTTAGTCATTCTAATAATGTTTCATGTCCTTTTGATGTCACTTATTCTCTTAGACATCACGAATTAATAATATGGTTTTCCTATGATTTCAGGTCATTCCGATGTCGTTTTTTATGAATCCGATGATTAACGCACTTTTTGGTGTTTTATGACACTAAAAGTGTGTTTTTGGTCATCCTAGGAAAACGAAACCTCTGATTGATGTTCCATATGCTAGTCTATTTTACAATTCACTATATAGTTTTTTTCGTCTAATTTCATGGAATTAAGTTGTCATTCGGTTGGTTTTGACCCCTATATGCACCTTCTTAAAGGGCATCAAACATTTAAAAACCCCATATTAGATAGTTTCATGCATACCATAATTCCAATTGATATTTTTTTTTCTCATAAACATCAAGAATAATAATAAGAAGGTTTTCCTGTGATTTCAAGTCATTCTAAGGTTATTTTCGATGGATCTACTATTAATTGTGAATTTTGGTGTTTTATGACACTAAAAGTGCGTTATCGATCATCCAAGTAGAATACCAGATTAGATTGATATTTTGTCTAATCTACCATTTCAAAAATCATGTTATGGTTGTTTTCATCTGATTTCAGGGAATTTAGCAATTATTTGACTAGTTTTGACCAACGAACGCTCCTTTTTAAAGGATGTCAATCTTTAAAAACCACATATTTAGTCATTATGAGAATACCGCATGTCCATATTATGTATAATCTACACCTAAAAATTAAAAATAATAATAAGATGATTTTCCTATGATTTTAGGTCATTATAATGTTGGTTTCTCTGGATATGACCCGTTAAACACACAATTTTTGGGGTTTTATGACACTGAAAGTGTGTTTTAGATCACCCTAGGAAACAATGACTCTGATATATGTATCATCAACATGAACATTTTACAATTCACTGTATGATTTTTTCATCTCATTTCATATCATTCAGATGATGTTTGATTGGTTTTGACCCCCAGACTCACCTTTTTAAAAGGTGTCAAACCTTTAAAAACCACATATTCGGTAATTTCGGGCATAACTCATTTATGATTGATGTTTTATCTACTCATACACATCATGAATAATAATAAGATGATTATTATGTGATTTCAAGTATTTTTTAGGTTTTTTTTCTATATATCTGACCGTTTAGTGCATGTTTTGGTGTTTTATGACACTAAAATTGCATTTTGCATCATCCTGGACAAACGAAACCTCTGATTGATGTATCATATACTCAACAATTTTACAATTCATTACAAGGTGTTTTTTTATGTCATGGAATTCAATGGTTTTTTGGTTGGTTTTGAACCCCTGCGTGTTTTTATAGGGCATCAAACCTTTAAAAATGGAATATTAAGTCGTTCCAAGAAGACCACAAGTCTGATTGACATTATGTCTTCTTACACACATTAAAAATAAGAATAAAATAGTTTTACTAAGATTTAAAGTCATTAATGGGTTGTTTTATATTTATCTAGATATTAAACATGTGTTTTGGTGCTTTATGACACTAAAAGTGTGTGTTCGGTCCTCCCAGGCGAACGCCATATCAGATTGAATTTTTGTCTACTTGACTATTTCAAAACTCATGCTATGGTTTTTTTCATCTTATTTCATATCCTTAAGAGGTATTTGGTTGGATTTGACCCCCAAACATTCCTTTTTAAGGAGCATTAACCTTTAAAACCGCATATCTAGTTGTTCTCAGAAGACCAAATGTCTGTTTTACGTGTCGTCTACTCGTGCACATGACGAATAATAATAAAAAAGTTGTAAGAACATTGATGTCTCAAAAATTTAATGGCAGTGTAAGTATAACATGTGCAATATAGTAGGGATGTGGTTATCTATTGTATGAGAGTATCCTAAAAAGGTAAGGCACGACCTAATTATAGACCAAGATAAGTTAATTCCCTTAATATAATTATAACTGGAATCCTTATAGTGACCTATGATTATGCTAAAGTGATTAAGAGTGAATTGAAAGAGTAATCAAAATATAGATTGAGAGTGTTGATAAAGAAGTGATAAATTTATTAGAGGAAATATGAAACAATAAAACCAAACCAACACCTCCAATGTTTCCTAATTTCATCCTTAAAACTGATGCATTGATTATGTTACCATATCTATTTCAATCTATATTTTATACTATTATGATCTATTTTAACTCAATTACATTCTATAAAAACACCTTATTCTCTAAAAATATAAATATAAGTTAACTCAATAGGTGAATTTCATCTATTTGTAATGTGGAAAGACTTAGGAACTGGAAGTTAATGTGTTACAACATATGGGGCACTTTTAGGAAGGATTTTTAGTTACCATTATATAGTTTTCAAACAAGAAACACTCCAAACCCCATAATTATTATCCTACTAAAAAAAATAGAGAATCCACTTATCCCATGAAGGGATGTTTTTATAACCTATAAGAAATTTTTTTTACCTCACTAAAAAAATGGAAGGAATAAGCTGAATAAACACCTTTCACTAGCCCATGGGATCCCATCATAGGCGATTTATTTAGTTTCAACTAGGATTGAAAAGTGGAGTAATGGTACATGATTTTAGCTATGATCATATATGTTAATAATTCAACTATGTAATATATATGACTATGTTAAGAATGTATTTCAACATGATAAAATATTTCACTATAGTAGGCTCCACGTATCTTACTAAAGTAAGGGAGGATTGATCACAACGCTTGAATATATCTAGTACAATGTTCTAGAGATGTTAAATGCACTCCAAATAGGATTTATAGACATTGTAGTGCACTGTAGATTGATGGAGAACTCATAGAATGAAACATAATGAAAAAATATTCATGTGATTTAAAAAAGAATCATGTTCATGTCTCACATCTATACACAGATAATAACACTATGATATATGGATATCAGGAGTTATGATATCAAATTCATGCTACATCATGCATAATCTGTCTTATGACTCATCCAATACTTCACTGCACATATCAAGCATGTATTCATTGAGATCTATTTTACATAAACACTTGTATTATATTGGAGAAAATTATTTCTATATGAATAATGGTTTGTAGAGACTCCACTTCCATTCATGAGACCGTATAATAAGAATAACATAACTGATTAAACATAAAATGTATACAATATAGGAATAAGAGGTTTCTTCTTATAATAACAATTATAATATCAGTGTCCACATTTTCTATGAATTATACAGTAGATATAAAAGTCATTCTTGTCTCATGAAAAATAATTGGAGTTTGAGAAAAATAGAAAATATTGAAATTTGGGATACTCCATTCCATGTTGTATTTGATATTTCATTCTACTACTGATTATAATAAATTCTTCTCATGGTTTTATCTACTATATAATTATTCTTAAATTTTTACATAGTAAAGTGACGAATTTTCAATGATATTGATATAGAGTCAAGTGAGTTTCATGTTCAAATTATATTGACATCACATTTCAAAATCTCTCTCATGATTACCAGATCTCATAATCTAATTCTAATGCTATACGGAACAATGTGGTTATATTTAAGATGAGTTTTTTGGTATGAAAAATTAATAACCAGGCCATTGCTAATGATGAGATGATTTTAGATAAAGGAATCAACATGTTTTCTATATATTTCTATAATAGTAATTTCAATACAAAATTGTCTAAACACATGATCACTAAAGGAAAATTGGAAGGTCTTATGTGGGGTGTTATAAGAAATAAAAAACCAATTTAAATTATTCATCTAAAATTAAATGTTAAATATTAAAATGGTAATGTAAATTAACTCATGCATGAGGTTCATCCTCATATGGATCACTAATGAACTCAATATGATGTCCACCAGATATATCCAAAGCCTACAACATATATAAATATTATATATCTTAATCATATCAATAAAAGTCAATATGAAAATGTTTTATTTTCTTGTTTACCTGTGGTACCTCTTGTTTACCATCAACAGGGTGTTGTGTTGTCACTTCATCAATACATGCTGACATATGTGATAATCACTCCTCATACTCTATACATAACTGATATAGCTCTTCCATACTATAGTTCATATCCTACATAGTGGAATATATCTCAGTTTGTGTGTGCATCCCTTTATCTATGCATGCACCCATTGTCATCTCCCTAGCTACTCACACATGGGATTCTTAAATTTATATTTAACACACTGAATCATATAAAAATAATTGAACACATCGGTAATTACAATATATTCAAAAATATTAATCAAAATAAATAAATTCCTTAAAAAATAAAGATATAAATTATTTTAATATTGGAAAATAAATTGAAGACTAGTAGTAAATGAGCTAAACATATTACAAATTTGTAGGTGAGTGAGGATGTGTAGGGAATTCACCAAAAAGATAGTTGAGGGAATGTATAAACAATTTATGTCATTGAAAAGATTAATTTTATAGAGAATTATTTCAATATAACTTGTAAACCAAATCCCAAATTATCAATCTTTATCTCATTCAAGAATTACTAACTTCTAAAGCACACAGAATCAAGATTTTCCAAAAATATTCTTTCTATAGTAGTGTATCATTCCCTAGTTCATATAAGAGTATGATGTTTCATTTTTATTTTGGGTTTTATTTGTTGTAAATATATTTTATAGAATAAATAGAATACGAAAAAAAGTCAATGTGTGTTGAAAATGGGTGATGGAGTGAGAACCTACCCACAAAAGGAAAGGTTATTACCATAAATTTTGGGTAAAGAAAATAATTTCTTGCTTCCTAAATACCAATCTAGACATATTTAAGTATAATACCTTTAAATCAGTCAAATTTTTAAATTAGTATTTATAGAAAATACATGTTCCAAGAAGTATGAAATGTGTTTCACACAACATTTAATGTATGTAAGAGGAAGCTGTATTATGATTATATTGAAAAACCAAAGTTAAAATAAGGAGAGGCTGACATGAAAAGTAGAGAAACAATCCATGGAGAATAAAGTATTCAAGCTGTTGTATTATCTATTGAAGATTCTTTAGATGATGATTTTATATGATTTGAATATATATATAATGAATTAGGATTATTAGAATAGGTTCTAAGATGGGTTGAGGAAGTTTGGAAGTACTTCACTAGTGCTAAATATGGCTAAGTCTTGGATCCTATAAGGTTCAGACAACTATCACTGTAAAAATTGAGACACATGTATGTAAGGTTTGTATAGAACTCTGTAAGCTTGGTAAGAGATTAATAAGGTACGACACTGATTCATAAGGTTCATTAATTTAATAAAAATCAAATTCATTAACCCTATGATGGACTACATATGGAACTTGCAGAACTTTTTAAGGTTTATGTGAACTACTTTGCAAGGTTAAATCTTTGTAAGGTTATTGAACACTGTATGGTTAATATTTTGTAAGGTTATTGAACATTGTATGGTTAATCGATGTTAAGTTTAATAATATAACAAATGTATAAACCTTGTCACATCGTATGGTACATCCACATAACATACATGGAGACTTTGTATGAATCCCATTTCATAGGATAAAAAAATTAATATTAAAGTCCAATCTCATAAGATAACCAACCTGTGTGTAAGATATAAAACACATAAGATAAAAAAGTTGTGTAAGAAGATGAAACATGTATGATTCCTGGATAGTTTATATAATGATAATCATGTTAGATACAAGATATATTTAAGATAATTAAGTTTTTAAGATATTATTTGTAATAAATATTTTTAAAAATACAAGAATTTTAGAATAATAATTCTGAATAAGAGATAAATATGGTGGTAAAAGAGTTGTTCTTTAGTATTTAAAACATCACAAAAACTAAAATAGTGAATGATTAAAGATAAATAATTATTATAAGCTGATCACCAAGATAAAAGGCAAAATATAAATATTGAAAACATTTTGGAATATGAAAATAGAGCTTCAACTAAAATATTTCATAATATGAAGAAATTGTTTTGAGGATACTAGAGTTGTTCATGAGTGTTTTAAATATCACATACCCATTTCTAATTATTTTTTAATGAGATTACAAGTGTTTATAGATGCTTTCAAGGGTTTAAAGATGATAGATAAACCTATACTACTATTTCAAAATCTCTCATATTCCACAATGAGATGACCCACACAACAAAATAAACCATCTTTCATTTGTAAATGTTCATTTTAATAGTTAATTGAACTCAATTATTCAATTTATTATTGAAGATAAAATGATTTTTGAAAAAAATCACATAGAGGGGACTTGATCGTTTGTAAATAGGGGAGAATAGATTGGGGATCCACGACCAGGTGTGATAGGGGGCTCGACAATGGTGTATCAATGAGGGCTCAATAGGGGTAGGAGGCCTTGATAGTGGGGCTCGATGATGGGGACTCAGCGGGGGATCGATGGGAGGAGGAGGGATTGATAGGGGTGGTAGGGCTTGACGGAGGGGCCCGATAGGGTTAGGAGGGATCGATGGGGGTGGGAGGGATCGATAGATGTTAGAGGGATTGACAACAGGGCGTGACATGGATTGGACGGTTCGAAGATGACGAGACATAGAATGGTGATGCGCAGAGGTGGGGTTCGTTGGGTCGAGGGGTCATGAGAGGGTGAAGGATACTGTGGGTGGGGGAGTGGAATCATGATAGGGTGAATTTTGGATGGAGTGTGAAAAAAATACACTGATAGCCAAATGGAGGTTGTATAAAACCCACCTCCATGATAACTCAATTTTCTACTAGTGTTATCCTTTAATAAATAAGAAATTATCTTCTAATAAATTCAATAATGTTTTAATGTGAGAATTAAATTTTAATTATCCTTTAACAAATTGAATAATATTATCTCCAATAATTTCAAGCAATTATTCTTTGATAATTCATTGTAATTATATTTCGATAATTTTAATCACTCATCCTTTGATAATTTTATTGAAAATTACCATTTGATAATTTGGTGAGATTATCATTGATAATTCAATAAAATTATCATTTGGTAATTGTAATAATTATCCTTTGATAAAAATTCCATGATAATTTTCATAAATTTTCCTTTTATCCATCAAAATTACCCTTTAATAATTTTTTATTAATTATCCTTTGATAATTTTATGATTTGTCATTGGATATTTTTTTTATAAATCATCCTTTGATAAATTTATTTGAAATGATATATTTAAAATGAAAATAATTGGATTTATGAATACATTGTTGTCTTAAAAAAACACATAGCTTTTGATCATTGATAAAAATCCAACGATACTGACGACACATAATTCCGATCAATATCAAAAAATATTTTGAATTTAGTAGTTTGAAATAAATTAATAAATATATTTTTTAAAATGTAAACCGGATAGGTCGCCTCACACACTAAAAAGGGGAGGAAGACAAGTCAATAAACACTCAAATGCATCATCAGATCTTTACTCATCACGCTCGAAGAAGATATGGGGTCATTCAGACTGGACAGAATCATCCAACATCAAAGTTGAAGGGATTTTCAGATATTTAGAACCCTAAAATGGTTGAACCATTTCATTTGAAGACTAATGACAAATACATTAAAATCATCTCATTAAAGTGTTTCCAATTGAAATGAGTCAAAAGAGTTCAAATCTGAAGGTTTTATAAACCTTTGAGAGTTATCTATGGTGGTACAATGTATTGGAGATGAATGCTGAAAACAAAGGAATTTATATTTTATTTAATTAATATAATTATTATTGTTATTTAGTATAAATATTAAATAACTAAAATTAATGAGAGACCTATCCAAATCATCAATGCAATAAAGAGTTATACCCCACATAGGATAAACACTATGTTTCAGACCTAACAGTGGACTAGATTTCTCATTCATCACACCGTTTGAGAGATATTAATTATTTATTCTTTAAAAATCATAATAAATAAATAATTAAATATAAAAAGGGTTTTATTGTGTGTGATGTTTCCAAAAACGTGAATCAGATAAAATTTATACCACACCTAGGGTAAAACCCACTTTCTAGAGCTAAAAGTGGTCCCATATTTCTCATATGATGTACCGTTTGGGAGATATTCAAATTTTTTTATAAATATTAAATAAAAAATATTAAATAAATTATCTTCAAAAGTGACTAGACCAAACATCTAACACACATAAATGTTCTACACTGCTTAGGGTAAAATACATGCCCCGAACCAAAAGGTGGTCTTGGTTACTCATACGATCCACTGTTTGGGAGATATTCAATTATATTAAAAAAATTACATCTGTTTATTTAATATTTGTATTATATCTACATCGAGGACCTATAGGAATCAAAATCTTGTACTTATTTTTCTCCTAACTCTAAAAATATTCTATAGAATATTCCAAGGTGTTAACTGGGATTTTTCCCTTACATAAAAACTTTAAAACATTTATTAAGTGAATTTTATTAAAAAATTACATTTTTTCATAAAAATACATCTAAATTATCAATAAGATGATTTTTATTATATTTAAAAAAATTGGGATATTAAAATTATCCCCCTCTATCAACATCTCTTCGTTGGGAAGCATATCTAGAAGTCTTGCTCGAACAACTCAAGCCACTGAACTCAAACATTAGACTTGTGTTCCCATGATTTCTTTTGGATCTGTCCATGCTATCACCAAATTTGAACTATTGGTAACGTCTTTAATCACAACACCCTCTTGCTTCAATCTAAGATCTACAATGGATGCTCCTCATAAGATGCATCGGTCTCTAGCTCAACATCCTCGCAATCAACAATATGCGTAGGGTGTGAATGTACCTTTGAAGCTGTGAAAAATGTTACACATCATTCATACCTCGATAGCAAGAAGGGAGATCTAGAAGATACACCACTATACCTGTTTGCTCAATGATGTCAAAGGGTCTAACAAAACAAAGTTCTAGCTTGTTCTAATTCCTTAGATGTCACTACCCCAACTAAGAAGTCACTCATAATAAAACTTGATCGCTTATAACAAAATACAAGGGTCTCCTCCTATGGTTGGTATAAGACATATGTCTTCTTTGAGAAGTGATCAACCTATTCACAATCAGATTCACTCTCTTGGATGCATCCTGAACCAAACTAGGTCCACAATTGTTGCCTCACCTACCTCATACCAACAACCGGTGATCGACATGGTCCCTCATAAATAGACTCGTAAGGTTTCATCTGAATGAAATCCCGATAAGTTTTATTGAGAGTGAACTCATTCCAAGCTAGGTGATCATTCCACACTCCATCGAAGTCTATCATGAGAGCTATAATCATATCCACTACACTAAAATAGGCATTTAGCGGCGGTTTTTTGGCAATGGTTTAGAAAACCACTGTTAAATTTTTTCGTGAAAAAATGGCACTTTTTTAGCCGCGGTTGTTAAAATCACTGCAAAATGTGTTTAGATTTTTTTTTAATTTTTTTTCAAAATAAAAATTAATTATTTTTAGGAGCGGTTTTTTAAAAAACTGATGAGAAATTGTGGTGGTTTTAAAAAACTGCTACTAAATTAAAAGTTTTTTTAAATATATTTAATTATGATTAATTATTTATTATTTACTATCATATATATTTTATTATTTATAATTTTAATTAATTATAATGTGTTAATTAATAAATAATTATATTTATTAGTAAATAATAATTTGAAAGTTAAAACAAATGTTTAATAAGTTGAAAATCAGACTTCAACATTAATTGACCATAACTTTTGATCTGGGATTCCATTTTAGATAAAAAATAGTCAAATCTAAACATATGAAATGAAATAATACCACATTAGTTTTAAAATCTATAATAATTAAAAGTATAAAATTTATTATTGTTTCAATAAAAGTTGGAAATCAAACTTGAACTTCAAACATACTTAAATTTTTATCTAGGTTTCCACTTCAGCTCTACCAAATATGAAATAAAATCCTACAACGAGCTCTACTATGGGTTGACTAGGGGGCCTTGGTCACTATTTTTTAGGCCAAAAGAGTCCCTGAAGTCAGAAAAAATTGACTTTAGTCGGGGTACCCCAATTTTTTAACATTCGATGGATTTTTAGTTTCTTTTATGGGGTTTTATCACCTTTTTCAATGGAGATTGAATTTATTCCTAGGTATTACATTCATATTGATCTTTTAGTTTTAGAATTTCATCATTTTTCACAATGTAGTTTTATTTATAATAAAATATATGCATATTTTTTTATTTTTATTTATAAGAAATCACTTGTATAAATACATAGTTATATATAAATGTATTTTTAAAAATATAAAGAAGATGGAAATAAATATTTTGTATTCATTTCATTTAAAATAAATATTTATCAGTTTTATTTACCTTAAATAAACATAAATTTGTGTATATATACCTATATAAGTAATGTTTATATATAAACATGTGTGTGTCAATAAAAAAATATATTTGTCTGTATAATCTAATATATGTAAATAAATATATAAATATGTAAGTATTTGTGTATATTTATATACATTTGTAAATATTTATACATATTTAAGTTTATATATTTTTATATCATATATTTGTAGATATATATAGATATATTTATATTTACTTGTGATTATACATATATTTATATTAATATACAATTGTATATCTAATTTTGTTTATATATATTTATGTAACATAAATGTGTGTTTATATATATTTATGTAAATTTTTATATTTATATATATATTTATATATATTTATTATTTTATTATTTTATTATTTATTGTTTATTATTTATTATTTATTATCTTTTATCTTTTATTTTAATATTTATTTGTTATTGATTTATTATTTATTTATTTATTTTTATTATTAGTTTACTTTTAAATGGCAATTTAATGTTTATTATTTATTATTTATTTATTATTTAATATCTAATATTTATTATTTATTTATTAGGTATTATTTATTTTTAATTAATTATTTATTGTTTATTATTGTTTATTATCATTTATCATTTATTTATTTTTATTATTTATTTACAATTTTATTATTATTTATTTATTTAATATTTATTTATTATATATTTAATATTTATTTAATATTTATTTATTATCTATTTGTTTAATTTTTTAATTTTTTAATTTTTTATTTATCATTCATTTAATATTTAATTATCATTTAATATTTAATATTTAATATTTATTATTTATGTATTATTTTTTTATTAGTTATTTATTAATTATTAATTATTAATTTATTTAATATTTATTTAATATTTAATTATTATTAATTTATTTAGTATTTATTATTTCTTTAATATTTATTTATTTAATATTTATTATTTATTTAATAATTATTTATTATTTATTAGTTATTTATTATTTATTATTCATTTAATATTTACTTATTATTTAAGTATTAATTATTTATTATTTATTAATTATTTATTTATTATCATTTATTAGTATTTATTATTTATTATTTATTATCATTTATTATTTATTATCATTTATTATTATTATTTATTTACTTATTATTATTATCATTTATTTATTTATTTAATATTTATTTAATATTTATTTATTTAATATGTATTATTTATTTAATAATTGTTTTTAATCCATTTATTATTTATCTATTATCTATTATTTATTAATTTATTATTTTCTATCACTTCTTTATTATATATTTCTTATAAATATTCATTATTTATTATTATTTCATATCATTATTTTTTTATTTATATATGTATAATTATATTACAGACTGTTTACTCACTAGCAGAAGAGCTTGCTGGAGTGGTAAAGTCTTTACAGTATATCTAAGAGGTAAGGGGTTCAAATCTCTCTCAGTGCATATATTTGACAAATTTATGCATGACATGCATGGAATATGCATGCATGGTAGGATAAATAATAAGTAGTAATAATAAATAATAACTACAGAATAAAATGTGCCACGAAATGATTCCTAACACACAAAATATGTGGTGCTTTTAGAAAGCATCATGCATCATTTAGCGATAGTTTAAACTGCCACTAAATTCCAAAAAAGCCGCAAGGAAACACCATGTTTTTTTGTAGTGATCCTCCAATATGCATATATTCTTCTCTAACTATTCGTCGGTTTGAGGATGACATGTCATGCTCAATCTCATCAGAGTCCCTAGGGATTTTTGCAAGCCCTGCCAAAAGAATGATGTAAAACATGCATCTCAACCCTGTACATTTGTCTCAAGTATAGGTCCCCCTAAATGAAGATATAGCAAAGGCTCTTATGGTCCATATAAATAAGAAATCTCTTACTAAAGAGGTAGTATCACCGACACTTCAGATCATAGACCACGGATACCAGCTCCATGCCATGTGTAGGGTAGTTCCACTCTGAGGATCGTAGATGATGGGACCCATAGGCTAATACATACTCTCTTTGCATCAGCAATGCTCCCAAGCCGATGCCTAATGCATCACATTACACAGCATAACCAATCCCAAGATCATGAAGTATTAGTACTAGAGCTATTTCCAATCTTCTATTTAGATTAAGGAAAACCTCTTCACACTAGTCTGACCATTGGAATTTCAATCCCTTCTTTGTCAATGTTATTTAAGGGTGCTGATAATTTGAAGAAGTCATAGATAAATTGTTGGTGATGTCCTTCTAAACCCAGAAAGATCATAATCTCAAACATGTGGGGATGTGACCACGAAATAACTGCCTCACATTTCTCTTTGTCTATAGATATACCAGTCTCAAACACCAGTTTTCCTAATAAATTCACCTCTCGAATCCAAAAGTCATACTTCAACAGTTTGGCATAAAGCATGTGGGCTCGAATCGTACTTGAGACTATCTATTAGGGCCTAGTATGTTTCTATGGTGTCGGTGAGTAGATGAGTATTTTTTTTATGAACACCATGATGAATGAGTCCCGGTATGGATGGAAGGTCTTTCTCATGAGGTCCTTGAGCATTGTAGGCATGTTCATCAGCCTAGAAAACATTACCAAGTACTCATATAGTTCATACCTTTTCTGAAATGCTATCTTTGGAATTTCACCCTCTCTAACTTGAAACTGGTGATCGACTGATCGAGGATCAATTTGGGAGAACCACTAGGCTCCCCAAAGATGATTTAAAAGATCTTTGATCAAGGGAAATGGATATCGGTTCCTAACCATCACCTGGTTCAGCTAACAGAAATCAACGTATTGTACAACAATATCGTCCACCTTCTTGGAAATCAATATAGGTGAACCCCATGGTGAAGTAATTGGATTTATAAATACCTTCCTCTTCAAGTTATCTAATAGAACCCTAATCTTCTTCAGCTCGGTTAGCGCCATACGATATTGGGTAACGAAATGGCTTCACGCCAGACATGATCTACTTTTAACTTAACTCACCGATCCTTCATATTTTCTACTAGGTCAAAGATATAAAACAATTTAAACCCATTACTCAATATCTCGAGGGCCTCCAATGCCCTATAAGGATAAAGAATGCTTGATTAGAAGTAAGGGCATATTTGACTACAGTTCTGAACTCCTATTCCATGGACATACACACATTGAGATACTTATTGGTTGAAGCGAACCCGCTTCCCTTGTAACACCCCGAGATTTTATGAAAAATATTATTTTAATGTCTTATGTTGTATTCTACACCAAGATTACCTTGCGCTATACGCAACACCGTATTACTTGCAGTATACGCAACACTATTCTTGGACCATGTTACAGACAATTTTGATAATAGTTATTCTACGCAACATTGAGTATATATATATATATATTAAATGTATAAATGAAATATGGTTGGATTCTGTTATACGAAACAACGAAGGATTCTTTCACAACACGCAACCCTGACTTGGCTTGCATTACACGCAATCGCGACCTTCCTCGATAGCGTGTGTTGTACGCAATACCGGGTTTTAATAAACAATGTTATATTATTATAATATTGTCATGAACTAGCCGTTATGAATAGTATTAACTAAATTTTCAATTTTATAACATTATTATTCATCTTACACATTTCTAGAACATGGTATAAGAACAAAATAAATTTTTCGGGTAAAATAAGTATTTTTCAAAAAATGCAGTTTTACCACCTTTTGATGGCGCACCCACTTTAAATCTGGTTTTTGACATGTTTATAAGTTAAATTTGACAAAATAAAATTCTTCTTTGGAATCAAGAAATAAAAATTTACTTTGGATAAATTATTCATATTATTCTGGTAACTTTCACATTTTAATGAATAGTAAAAACACGCTATATTTTAATTAAAAACAACTTTTTTCATCGTAATATCTTATGTGGTTAAATTATAATATTGAATGGTTTTAAAGTATAAATAGAATATATTTTTACCATTTAATATAATGTATGTCATTAGCATTGATTTTACCATGAATTCGTAGGTTAAATCAATTCAATCTTTCGCAATGTTTTAAACAAAAAAACCCGTTTTTATTCGACAACAGGATTAATTTTAATTTAATTTCTGAAACTTCTGTGTTTTGAATTTTAAAAAAATGGATTCCATATTTGGAATCAGTGGGTCCAAATTATGTTAATAGGATACTTTTTATTTTTGGGAATTATGAATAGTAACTACGGTAAATTTTATTTACCATAGTTAAAGGTAAATCGGGTAATTAAGGGTAAATATAATATTTTAAAATTACCCTAACAAATGTCAAAATCCTATTGGATGACTAAAAAACGACCCATATCACCTAAGGGTTGGATTAGATTAATTTAATTAAATTTTGTCAATGAAAATAATTTAATTATTATTAAAACCAAAGAATGTGACAACATGTCACTTTCTTAAACCTTATAAGTATAATAATTTTAATCTAGTGATAAAATTCATGAAACTTCGAAAATGAATAGTCTCCAGAAATCTAATACAATTATCTACATCATAGGAATTTATTTAGAATTTTTAGGGATTAAATAATTATCATTTATTATGACAGAAAGATGATGCAGTAATTGTCTTATTAATGAAATATTGACATAATTGATGTTATAAATGCCCAAATAAATGTATTTTGAGACTTTTTATGACTTAAACTAATTTTATAGGTTAATATGACATGTTATTGTTGATTTAAGTAACTTGGTTAGAACTTATCATTCTGTTATGAATTTCATAAAAATCATGTACCAAATAGTGTCAAAATTGACATAAAATAGTTTTTAAAACAAATATTATATTATTAATTGTTATTTTATTCCTAAAAATCTAAGGTTCGGCCAAATGACTTAGATAAGATTATATATATTAATAATAAACAATTTGGGGTTCGTTTGACATGTTATAGTAAGTGTATTAACCATATAGTGTAAGAAAACAAAAAGACACGGTAAAAGTTAAATTATTTAACTTAGAGTTAAATCTAATTGATAGGGTTAAAATAATACCCTAAACTTGTCTAAATCCTATTGGATGATAGGATTTCGACCCATCCCCACTTTAGCTTCGAAATAAGACCCTTTGGAACCATTATAAACCGATTTTGACTTTAATATAAATTAATATTTTGAGATATTCCTAAGGTGCCCCTCTCCTCCCTTATAAAAGGACACCTACTCCCCCTCCTCCTCACACCAATTTGAGCACTGAAGCTCGGCCAAACCCTGACAAAATTCCTTCTCCACTTCCCTAGAATAATCTTAGAGGTCCTGGTCATCTTCAAAGACCAATCTTAGTTCCCTAAGTGGAGGATTCAAAGAGGCGTTTCAAAGAAGAGGTAATATCCATTACCGATCTTTTCAATTTCTTTCTTCTTCAACTTCTTATTCTTTAGTTGTTTCATGATAAAGTAATAACATCAGTATTACTTAAATACTGATATGTTAGTATAAATATGAAACAACCCTAATTCACCTTCTATCCATCCTACGGAAAAATGAAATCACCGCGCGTGCGTACGTACGGAATACCGTCTCCACGCCGTGGTGTAATCTATTTTCCGCCACCACCTTAATTGGATGGGTATAATGGTGTAATGAGTAACTATATATGATTATTATAAAGTGATATTGATACTGAAATAGTATACATACACTTCAACACAATTCGACGACCATGGGAACGATATCATCGCTCGTGCGTACGGACGGACTACCGTCTCCACGACGCGATGAGATTCATTCTCAATGATTAACCATTCATGAATGATTATAAAGTATATATAATAAGTAATAATGAAATATATGACCTAATAATACTGGAATTATTTATATTTATATGTATGTCATCTACTTAATTCCATTCAATTCAATAAGTAAACGAAAACAACGTTCATGCGTACGTACGGACTACCGTCTCCTTGAACGGTGTATTTCTTTCCATTTACTGATTTATTATATATGTGTATTATGAATATATATATATATAAATCATGTTTTATATTCTGGAATTAAGTAATCATGATCTAAGTAATTATATGAATAATTACAAGTTAAAAACACGAACGACAAATGAGACGATTTTACCCAAAACGCTACTTTAACATGAATTTACAAAAGAACGAGTAATATAAAGTCATAAGTGGACCATATATGATATAATAACAATGAATATGATTCTGGAATAAGTAAATAACATGATTTAAATCATATACAGGAGTTTTGGACACTCACAAAGCAAGTCGGACCTAAGGTAAGGGAAATATCACAATCTCATTTTTATCCGAGATTGTTTATACTTTGGTATTTACTGGGCTGTATTTTATCATCCACATCCATGTTTCCTCAATATGTAATATTATTTTCATTCACCTACAATTATTTAAATACTATTTTACCCTTCGGTGTGTTTTTAGTAAAAGATATGAAAGGAATCTTTTGTCGTTTTTCGTACGAGGTACTTTTTTGACTTTTCCGACAAAAGTACGAGAAGAATGTTTTTTTTAATTTATAGGACATGAATGGATTTTTAAGAAACTTACTTTACAAGTTTTCAAGTTTATTTTTAATCAACTTCTTTTATTTTAAAGTCGTATGACATGTTATGAAAGGAAAAATGTTTTTGAAGTAGAAAGGACATTTTCCTCAAGAATGGAGTTCAAGTATTTTATCAAAATTATTTTCCATCTAAGATAATAAAAGGGTTCTGTTTTTATCCCTATTATTACATTGGTTTGATTATGTTGTGATGGAAATATTTTTATGAATTCCTTTATCTTATATGAATTGTTTTATGATGTCACGTTGTTTAAGAATCCCATTTTTTACATGGGTTACGCTATGATGTATGGTTTATGATTATGTGGCACACATAAGAAAGGATTCATTATAAGATGGGTGGGACCTATATCTCCCTCCAATGCATTGGGTAAAGATTTTATATCTCATGAGATAGACAGGGCTGGAACGGTAGGTTATACCGGTTCAGTGAAACAGGACTGAAACGAGGGTTACTCGATTCAGAAAGGGACTTTTTCCACTAAGATAGTCTTGGCAATGAGTCTTGACTAACAAGAAATGATTCTCTATGATTATGTGTGAATACCACAAAGTTTCATGTTTACATTTCACTGCCATGATTTACCCCATGTTATGAAATTATGATCTCTTTTGCAGGTTAAGATTTCCAAAAGTTATGTGCTTATGTATATGATGTGATTGATATTTCTTTTGTTTACCCTTACTGAGAATTTGAGCTCACCCTTTTATGTTTTCTTTTCCCCAGGATATAAAGAAAGGTTTTAGGTAAAAAAAAGGAAGATCTTTATGGGAGATGTTGAAGATCTTTCACCATGATTAGGATATTACGTTCCGAGTTTCCAAAGACACTAAACTATTACGATCCTTATGTGTGTGTTTTTGTTATGTACTAAGTATTCCGCAAAAGTAATGTAATGTCCATGTATGATAAGCTTCGGGTCTCTACAGTTGGTATCAGAGGAAAGGTTTAGTCAACCTTTGGAAACTAGGATGCGAGAACTTTAGTGAGATCCCTAGAGATATTTCTAAGGTATGTCTAGGGATGTCCCTAAGGTTAAGTATACGTATAGGTTATAGTACTAGAATTATGCTAAAGATCGTAGAATTAAACCTAAGATGTTAGATATTGAAGGTACTCCCCCTTTATTATGTTGTTTTCCCTAGCATGATTTTTGCCTCTCACACTATTCTTTTAGGGTTTTAGACTATGGCTGGAACCCGAAGGAACTGTGTTGATCAATGCAATGGACAATGCAATGATTGCCCTCCTGAACAGACAAATGTTATGGGAGATGGAGTGAAAAATCTTATTGCTATACTTACACAAGCTCTGAATCATTCTGGACTTCCAAATGAATAGAGAAGGGAACAATATTCTATTGAGTCCTTCATGAGGCAACGTCCACCTTCTTTCAATGGGTCTTCCGATCCACTTGTTGCTGAACAATGGATCAGTACCACTGAAAAGATATTTTCAGTTCTTCAATGTTCTGAGCATGATAAAGTCATCTTAGCAGTATATCATTTGGAAGGTGAAGCTGATCAATGGTGGAATCTTATCAAGAATACAAGGCAAAGTGATGAAATTGAGTCCATGGAACGGGACGAGTTCAAGAACTTGTTTTTCAGTAAGTACTTCCCTCGTATTCTTCGAACAAATATGGAAAAGGAGTTTCTTGAGCTGAAGCAGAAGGATGATGAATTTGTTGGTATATACGAAGCAAATTTTACAAGACTTGCAAGGTATGCATCTGGCATTATCATCCAACCTGAAAGTAAAGTTGATCTATTTTTCAGTGGCTTAAAACCAAGTCTTCGAAGGGCATTAGCTATAAGAGACTTTAGTAGCTACGAAGAAATTGTGCGTTGTGCTATCAAGGTAGAAATGGAAGTTGGTGTTACATATCCATCTCATGGTTTTGACAAGAAACGAAAGATGGAGTTCAAGGAGAAATCTCAGAATAATGGTGAAAAGAAGATGAATGTTTCCTTATGCACAAAGTGTGGAAAGAAGCATGGTGGAGATTGTCTTAAAGGGACTAGAAAATGTTTTAAGTGTGGAAAAGAAGGTCATCGAGCAGCTGAGTGTCGAAGTAATGGAAAAAGGGTTTCTAATGATGTGAATAAAGCAAACACTGCAGAGAACGCACCACCAACACTTCAATGCTTCAAGTGAAAGGAAATTGGGCATTATGCTAATAAATGTCCTAATCCAAGGGTTAGTGATGATCAACATGAGCAACCACTGAAGGCAAAGGACAAAGGGAAGTCACATGCGATCACTATTAGTAATGTTGAATATGACAATGATGTGGTGGAATGATTAAGTGTTTATGTAATGGGATTCCAAAATAATGTTGTATCATTGAGTATTGCAATATTTATTGATGTGGTATTCAAAGTGATTGAGATATTTTTTGGAAATAAGATGATATGCGCATAATGAAGGGAAAACGAGAAAATGAAATGTTTAATAGTATTCATGATCTCATGACTGATATAAGGAGAAGGTTATATCATGGTTTGAGTATATAGAATTTTTGGATTTTGGTATGTGGAAAGAGTTAACTTTTGACAGCATTCATGTTTTCACTAAGGTTTAATGGGTATTCATTTTTTTTCAAGAGAATACATCATTAAGGTATTCAAATGATTGGAATGTGACCAACAAGATATATGGGGGATAAATGATGGTATTCACATGCTTGGTTGGCAACATTTCAAGTAATCATTTTCTTTATACTATGAGCTTGGACCGAAGTTTTTTAGATAAGCCTAAAGATTGTAATGGATTATGTTAACCATAAGTTAGTAATGTTTAAGTATAGAACTTTTTTTTTGATATTATTTATGTGATGTTATAGTAATATAGTTTTAGAAAAATGAAAACCTGCAGGACGGGCGACAGCCCATCACTTCGGACAAGGCTGTGGGAATCGAACCCACAACCGAAGTGCGACTGGCCTTTATCGCCTACCACTGGCCTACAAGAAGTCCCTGTTTAGTAGAAACTAGTTTTATTATATTAAGCAGTATGATATATGAAGTATAAGTCCATTTTAGGAACCATATATGATTAATATCACTATAGATGGACTTATGTATTTTTTGATAACTTTTCTAACCTTTTGTTTGAGACAGATGGAATGACCCATCATTCTATCACATGATCTGCTAACACATCACTAATGACAAATTCAACTTCATTTCTTTAAGAGATGAAGTGGAAATTGTCCAAAGAACGACAAACGGTGAGACTATACCAAAATCACAAAAGTATTTCTTCTAATTCCAATTTCATCAACTTTAGGGAAATGATCTTGAAAACCAAAAATGTTGTCTTAGTGCTCTTATATCTGATGAATCAGATGGTACCTTATATCATCACAAATTTATGGCTTTGTGATTGCTAGCTTTTCTATAGCCATGTTCTCTACCACTCTCCATCAGAACATGATGGTTAGATTTCTCTTCCATATCCATATTTTCACCTATGTGGAAACCCAGTGATTAGTTTATTTGGGTAACCGTTACATTTCATACTTTTGTTTTTAAAGATAAGTTTTGGTATTCCTTTTTACGATGTGGGTTTCTATCAAAGAAACTTTCAAATAGTAAACCATTTATAACCCCGACAAATTTCGAGGGCGAAATTCATTTTAAGGGGGGTAGAATGTAACACCCCGAGATTTTATGAAAAATATTATTTTAATGTCTTATGTTGTATTCTACACCAAGATTACCTTGCGCTATACGCAACACCGTATTACTTGTAGTATACGCAACACTATTCTTGGACCGTGTTACACACAATTTTGATAATAGTTATTCTACGCAACATTGAGTATATATATATATATATATATTAAATGTATAAATGAAATATGGTTGGATTCTGTTATACGAAACAACGAAGGATTCTTTCACAACACGCAACCCTGACTTGGCTTGCATTACACGCAATCACGACCTTCCTCGATAGCGTGTGTTGTACGCAATACCGGGTTTTAATAAACAATGTTATATTATTATAATATTGTCATGAACTAGCCGTTATGAATAGTATTAACTAAATTTTTAATTTTATAACATTATTATTCATCTTACACATTTCTAGAACATGGTATAAGAACAAAATAAATTTTTCGGGTAAAATAAGTATTTTTCAAAAAATGCAGTTTTGCCGCCTTTTGATGGCGCACCCACTTTAAATCTGGTTTTTGACATGTTTATAAGTTCAATTTGAAAAAATAAAATTCTTCTTTGGAATCAAGAAATAAAAATTTACTTTGGATAAATTTTTCATATTATTCTGGTAACTTTCACATTTTAATGAATAGTAAAAACACGCTATATTTTAATTAAAAACAACTTTTTTCATCGTAATATCTTATGTGGTTAAATTATAATATTAAATGGTTTTAAAGTATAAATAGAATATATTTTTACCATTTAATATAATGTATGTCATTAGTATTGATTTTACCTTGAATTCGTAGGTTAAATCAATTCAATCTTTCGCAATGTTTTAAACAAAAAAACCCGTTTTTATTCGACAACGGGATTAATTTTAATTTAATTTCTGCAACTTCTGTGTTTTGAATTTTAAAAAATGGATTCCATATTTGGAATCAGTGGGTCCAAATTATGTTAATAGGATACTTTTTATTTTTGGGAATTATGAATAGTAACTACGGTAAATTTTATTTACCATAGTTAAAGGTAAATCGGGTAATTAAGGGTAAATATAATATTTTAAAATTATCCTAACAAATGTCAAAATCCTATTGGATGACTAAAAAATGACCCATATCACCTAAGGGTTGGATTATATTAATTTAATTAAATTTTTTCAATGGAAATAATTTAATTATTATTAAAACCAAAGAATGTGACAACATGTCACTTTCTTAAAGCTTATAAGTATAATAATTTTAATCTAGTGATAAAATTCATGAAACTTCGAAAATGAATAGTATACATAAAGCTAATAAAATTATATACATCATAGGAATTTATTTATAATTTTTAGGGATTAAATAATTATCATTTATTATGACAGAAAGATGATGCAGTAATTGTCTTATTAATGAAATATTGACATAATTGATGTTATAAATGCCCAAATAAATGTATTTTGAGACTTTTTATGACTTACACTAATTTTATAGGTTAATATGACATGTTATGGTTGATTTAAGTAACTTGGTTCGAACTTATCATTCTGTTATAAATTTCATAAAAATCATGTACCAAATAGTGTCAAAATTGACATAAAATAGTTTTTAAAACAAATATTATATTATTAATTGTTATTTTATTCCTAAAAATCTAAGGTTCGTCCAAATGACTTAGATAAGATTATATATATTAATAATAAACAATTTGGGGTTCGTTTGGCATGTTATAGTAAGTGTATTAACCATATAGTGTAAGAAAACAAAAAGACACGGTAAAAGTTAAATTATTTAACTTAGAGTTAAATCTAATTGATAAGGTTAAAATAATACCCTAAACTTGTATAAATACTATTGGATGATAGGATTTAGACCCATACCCACTTTAGCTTCGAAATAAGACCCTTTGGAACCATTATAAACCGATTTTGACTTTAATATAAAATAATATTTTGAGATATTCCTAAGGTGCCCCTCTCCTCCCTTATAAAAGGACACCTACTCCCCCTCCTCCTCACACCAATTTGAGCACTAAAGCTCGGAAAAGCCCTACCAAAATTCCTTCTCCACTTACCTAGAATAATCCTAGAGGTCCTGGTCTTCTTCAAAGACCAATCTTAGTTCCCTAAGTGAAGGATTCAAAGAGGCGTTTCAAAGAAGAGGTAATATCCATTACCGATCTTTTCAATTTCTTTCTTCTTCAACTTCTTCTTCTTTAGTTGTTTCATGATAAAGTAATAACATCAGTATTACTTACATACTGATATGTTAGTATAAATATGAAACAACCCTAATTCACCTTCTATCCATCCTACGGAAAAATGAAATCACCGCGCGTGCGTACGTACGGAATACCGTCTCCACGCCGTGGTGTAATCTATTTTCCACCACCACCTTAATTGGATGGGTATAATGGTATAATGAGTAACTATATATGATTATTATAAAGTGATATTGATACTGAAATAGTATACATACACTTCAACACAATTCGACGACCATGGGAATGATATCATCGCTCGTACGTACGTACGGACTACCGTCTCCACGACGCGATGAGATTCATTCTCAATGATTAACCATTCATGAATGATTATAAAGTATATATAATAAGTACTAATGAAATATATTACCTAATAATACTGGAATTATTTATATTTATATGTATGTCATCTACTTAATTCCATTCAATTCAATAAGGAAACGAAAACAGCGTTCATGCGTACGTACGGACTACCGTCTCCATTAACGGTGTATTTCTTTCCATTTACTGATTTATTATATATGTGTATTATGAATATATATATATAAATCATGTTTTATATTCTGTAATTAAGTAATCATGATCTAAGTAATCATATGAATAATTACAAGTTAAAAACACGAACGACAAATGAGACGATTTTACCCAAAACGCTACTTTAACATGAATTTACAAAAGAACGGGTAATATAAAGTCATAAGTGGACCATATATGATATAATAACAATGAATATGATTCTGGAATAAGTCAATAACATGATTTAAATCATATACAAGAGGTTCGGACACTCAAAAAGCAAGTCGGACCTAAGGTAAGGGAAATATCACAATCTCATTTTTATCCGAGATTGTTTATACTTTGGTATTTACTGGGGTGTATTTTATCATCCACATCCATGTTTCCTCAATATGTAATATTATTTTCATTAACCTAAAATTGTTTAAATCCTATTTTACCCTTCAGTGTGTTTTTAGTAAAAGATATGAAAGGAATCTTTTGTCGTTTTTCGTACGAGGTACTTTTTTGACTTTTCCGACAAAAGTACGAGAAAAATGTTTTTTTTAACTTATACGGCATGAATGGATTTTTAAGAAACTTCCTTTACAAGTTTTCAAGTTTATTTTTAATCAAATTCTTTTATTTTAAAGTCGTATGACATGTTATGAAAGGAAAAAAATTTTTGAAGTAGAAAGGATATTTTCCTCAAGAATGGAGTTCAAGTATTTTATCAAAATTATTTTCCATCTAAGATAATAAAAGGGTTCTATTTTTATCCCTATTATTAAATTGGTTTGATTATGTTGTGATGAAAATATTTTTATGAATTCCTTTATCTTATATGAATTGTTTTATGATGTCATGTTGTTTAAGAATCCCATTTTTTACATGGGTTACGCTATGATGTATGGTTTATGATTATGTGGCACACATAAGAAAGGATTCATTATAAGATGGGTGGGACCTATATCTCCCTCCAATGCATTGGGTAAAGATTTTATATCTCATGAGATAGACTGGGCTGGAACGGTAGGTTATACCGGTTCAGTGAAACAGGACTGAAACGAGGGTTACTTGATTCAGAAAGGGACTTTGTCCACTAAGATAGTCTTGACAATGAGTCTTGACTAACAAGAAATGATTCTCTATGATTATGTGTGAATGCCACAAAGTTTCGTGTTTACATTTCACTG
This sequence comes from Viscum album, assembly GCA_963277665.1. Classification (NCBI taxonomy): domain Eukaryota; kingdom Viridiplantae; phylum Streptophyta; class Magnoliopsida; order Santalales; family Viscaceae; genus Viscum; species Viscum album. The sequence continues at coordinate 306,797,915 of OY728146.1, forward strand.
CCATGATTTACCCCATGTTATGAAATTATGATCTCTTTTGCAGGTTAAGATTTCCAAAAGTTATGTGCTTATGTATATGATGTGATTGATATTTCTTTTGTTTACCCTTACTGAGCATTTGAGATCACCCTTTTATGTTTTCTTTTCCCCAGGATATAAAGAAAGGTTTTAGGTAAAAAAGAAGGAAGATCTTTATGGGAGATGTTGAAGATCTTTCACCATGATTAAGAGATTACGTTCTGAGTTTCCAAAGACACTAAACTATTACGATCCTTATGTGTGTGTTTTTGTTATGTACTAAGTATTCCGCAAAAGTAATGTAATGTCCATGTACGATAAGCTTCGGGTCTCTACATCCCTAACCACATAATAGGTGAAAGAGCAAGCCAAAATACATTCTCTTACCTGTCTAGTGGAAAAGTAGAAACATCCTCCTTTATAGAAGAATTATAGCCCCGCTTCACAAGTAGTTCTCAATGAATACATTGAGTTGACATCTTCTAAAACATGAAGGAACATTAGGAACCTAAACAAATCATGTTTAGTCTATGGGATCACACAAAGGATTCCCTAAGAGTATACCCACTACCCAATGTATAAACCTCCCAGCACTAAACCATGTCTTCATCCCTACACATTGGTCATAATCATTATATATATACTAACACAACAACATGATCAGTTCAACAAATTAATATCAATAAATATATATCACAGTAGCATGCAATATAGATATAAAACACAAGAAAACTACCCCGAACAAGTTGTAAAAAATAAGTAATTTAATTAAAGAACTATTATTCATCACAAAAACAGGTATATATAGGGAATGTGAACCTACGTGCCTAGTCCTGATGTATGAACCCATCAAAAATCCCATAAACCACATATCAACATCTTATGCATCACCTAAGGTGAATTTAATCAATGGTAACAGAAAAACATCATTACCCATTTTATGGAAACTCAGAGGTCTACTATACAGTGTTGGATAGACACTGTGATAGTTCCCTTGCTTGATTCCAAACAATAATATCTTCTGTCTAGCGTATCCCAACCCAAACAAAGAGAATAAAAAGTTAGTTAGTAATCTGAGGTCTAATATCATTTTATAATATCCCAACCCTAATCATAAGTTCTGATCCCAAATGACATGTGATCTCATGTGTGTCTCCCTGTATGCAAGTGGCCACCGATTAACAGTGAGGTTTTGAGTTCGTTAGTGTAGAGACTGTACCCTCAATATCATTATATAAGATCAATAATCAACAATAAAAAATATAATTAATAATCATAGTAAACATGTGGAAAAGTAAATATGATACACATGTAATACAAAGAAAGCAGCTCCCATAAGAGAAAAGCATGTACAGAGGAAATTAAGCAGATAATATAAATAAGTAAACTATGGGTCCTTTGGAGTCTATCACGGTCTGCTACTAGCTCAAAGCTTCTCTCCTCAACTATCCACCACATAGACCTTTCCATTCTCCAAATCATTCACGAAATGCCCAATTATAGTGTGAGTACAAGACTCAGTAGGGCACCACCAATGCATCCATAACATAATGTTCCCAATTATACAAGTATATTCCATAATAAAATAAATGAGTAATAATAATAGTAACACACTATCTAAAACTAAGTGATCATGCACTAAATAAGTATCCACAAACCCCCAATTGTACCTGCTTCGGTTCTATGCATGATGGATAATCAAGGTGTCAGAAAAATCAAGGATTAGCCATGAGGCTAATGAATCAATCTACTCTTCATTGTATGATCATGCAACTCAGCATCACTTCTCATCAAGAAGGTTATGTTCTCGACATGTACTTGGGATTGAGAGCTAATCACCATCCCTTAGTCATCATGTAACATACTAGGGATTGAGATCTAATCAACATCCCTTATTCATCGAGGAATATACTAAGGATCGAGAGCTAATGATCATCACTTAGTAATCACATAATATTCTAGGGATAGAGAGCCAATCATCATCCCTTAGTCATTGAGTATATCACACGACATCCCAAAGGAATTGTCATATCCCTACCCTGTGCATAGGTCCCTCATCATCACTACTGCAAGTCATGCACACTCCCCCTTTAAGGGATAACATGTCATGATAGTCCACCTATCTTGGTTTCTAAGAACAATACCACAAAGAATATATATCATGGTATGATACAATATAAAGCATAACATATCACTATATGTAATGAAGCACACACAATACACGTGATCAACATAAAAAATGAATAATAAGCTACAAATTACTGATGGAATCAAGTGTAACATAAGGGTTCTAGGGATACACATGGACCCACATGAGATCATAATCTAGCATGATCATTAAAATATGTCTACACATAATCATATAAATAGAAATCATGTGTAAACAATCCCAAAAAGGTAATGAACTTCCTACCTCAAAAATCATCGATGTAAAAATGAGGGGGATAAACTAGTCCAAAATATCTCTTTGCAGCCTTATTATCATAACTATCGACACTAGAGGTTCGCCGGGACATCTTAGAATCAAAACAAGTTATTTTATTTTAAAAAGAAATAAAATATCACATGCGATGATACATTCTCTCTCCTGAATAATTTCTAAATCATCATTTTATAATTATCTTTTGATAATTTCTTATATATTATTCTTTTATAATTATATTTTGATAATTTATCATAATTTATCCTTTTATAATTATATTTGGGTAATTTCTCTTAAATCATAAGTTTATACTTATCTTTTGACAATTTCTTATAAATTACCCTTTTATAACTATATTTTGATAATTTCACTTAAATTATCGTTTTATAATTATATTTTGATAATTTCTCATAAATTATTCTTTTTTAATTATATTTTGATAATTTCTCATAAATTATCCTTTTAAAATTATATTTTGAGAATTTCTCATAAATCATCCTTTTATATTAATATTTTTGATAATTTGTCTTAAATTATCCTTTTATAACCATCTTTTGATAATTTCTCATAAATTATATTTTTATAATTATATTATGATAATCTCACATAAATTATCCTTTTATAGTTATATTTTTGATAATTTGTCTTAAAATATCCTTTTATAATTATATTTTTATAATTTCTCATAAATTACCTTTTCTAATTATATTTTCACAATTTCTCTAAAATTGTCCATTTATAATTATCTCTTAATAATTTCTCATAAATTATCATTGTATAATTATATTTTGATAATTTCTCATAAATTATTCATTGATAAATCCATGGGATTTTCATTTGATAACTTTTATTCAATAAATTATCCTTTGATAATCTTGAAATTATCGTTTGATAAATTAAATTTCTTTTTCACATGATAATTAACTTATAATTATCCTTTAACAAATTGAATAATATTATCTTTGATAATTTCATGAAATTATTCTTTGATAATTCGTTTTAATTATCTTTACATAATTTTAATCACTCATCCTTTGATAATTTTATTTAAAATTATCATTTGATAATCTTGTGGGATTATCATTGATAATTCGATAAAATTATCATTTGATAATTTTCATATATTTATCCTTTGATAAATATTCCATGATAATTTTTATAAATTATCCTTTTATCAATAAAAATCACCCTTTAATAATTTTTCATTAATTATCCTTTGATAATTTGATAATTTATCTTTTGATATTTTTTTTATAAATCATAATTTGATAAATTTATTTTTAATGATCTCTTTAAAATATGAAAAATTGGATTGAATAATACCATGTTGTATTAAAAAAAATAAAGGATGTATCTTTTTATCATCGAGAAGAATCCAATGACACTGATGGTGGATAATTGCAATCAATATCAAAAAATATATTGAATTTAGAAGATTGAAAGAAAAAAAGTATTTTTTTAAAACAATCCTATACATGATGGGGCACCTCGCATATCAAGGGGGAGGAAGACCACCCAATGAATACTCGAACGCATCATCTGGTCTTTATCGATCACCCTTGAAGGAGATATGGGGTCCTATAGACTCGACAAAATCATCAAACATCAACGGA